>CM041785.1:70378740-71811240 GCA_023375725.1 Nephotettix cincticeps | reverse complement strand
TAAAAAATTACCCACACCCCTCCCCAGACCTAAGACATATCCATGTGAATAACATAAATCTACCATCAACTTAAATGAATTTCAGACAAAGGGTTTGGACGATATTGACCCAACGACGAGGTCGAGGATGGTTTCCGCGATGCAATGCAGTCTCCGTCGGAGGCGGTGAGCGGGTGTTGGATAAATAGGCTGGACGGGGACGTAACGTGAGACAATCTGGCGAGGAGGTGGCGTGTTCGTGACCAGTCGCACGATCACTGTCCTATCAACCCTCCTCATCCCTCCCCGCCAACCGGGGCGGACTGTTACCAAGACCTCCAGACAGTTTGGTACCGATTATACGATTTCTTAGAGAAACACAATTTGTGTATGTGTGCACTAGCTTAAAATTTTTGCACCATAATACCGACCTATGCTCAGATAAAATAAGGCCGGATTTCACAAAAAACTGAAACCACCGTAACGTAGCTTTGACTGTAGTTAGCTCCGTAACTGATAGAATCGGATTTCACCTCTCACCGTTAAAGTGGAATCCGTCGTTGATATTAACTGTATAAATGTGAACAGTTACAATCTTGAAATCTCTCGTTAAGCAACCAGAAAAAAAATGATTATCTGGCAGCGATTGTGGTTTACTGTCGAGTCGGAATTCGTCTGCCGTGTGCAGATAAAAACTATTATTCTTTATGCAGTTCTGTTTTGTTTGAAACATAAATGTATCGCTGTAAAAACGGCGAATTTTTCTCTTGTTAAATAATGTTAGTTTATTAAAGGTTTATTTAGTAGTACCTTATAATACCTTAAAAAGGAGAAAGTATATGTCAGTTCACTGATACTATTGTTTTTATTTATATAATTTATGCTGAAACCGTTTATTTTTTCGGGCCATGTTTGCAAGTGAGCTCAGTGTCACGATAGTCTACTGCCACTTTAATCTCTTGTTTAAGAAACTGGCATTAGTTTTGACGCGATTTTGTTGGTGAAATTGGATTTCGTTGAAATCATCAGTCAGTTTTAACGATTTATTAGCATGATTCTGGTAAAATCCGGCCTAAAAAATTTAACTAACCTAAAAATAAAACATTGATTGTTTACATACTTAACAATGAAAAATAAAAATAACCTAAATCAGCTGTTTTGGTTAACTTCAGATACAAAAACGTTTGTATTTACTTGCCTTTGCAAAATAGTTAGATCATAGATATGTCTAGAGGAAATGTTTTCAGTTCTTCTAAACAGCTATTCTTATAACCAAACTATGAAATCAATTACCATATGACGGCACTGACCAAATGACGTCACAGTTCCAAATTTAGATGTCGCAAATTGCCAATACCCCCAGACTTATTTATGTCAAAGGTCTATATCGTTAACTTGCAAAACTCGAAGGAATGGAGGACGAAAACCGGACTTTCCCAGCATTGAGACATGTTCTAATCAATTTCTCGTGACTAAATACCCCCCTCCCGTATCACACAAAAAATCATAAATCCTTGGACAAAAAAATTGCCAAGACAGTGCTTGTTTTAGAGTTTAAAATAATATGTATTATTTAGTATTATATGTATTTAGTTTTATTATTATTAAGTCCACAGATGTATTTCAACTATTTCAATAATATCTTAGTTTATACACATAAATAAAATCACAGTTTCTTCTGTGTATTTATTTAAATTATGGTACTTTAGGTTGTTTCTAAATTTCATACCCTAAAAGCCAAAATGGGTCTTCTCAATTTATTTATTTATAACGCTTCTACATCAAAACGGGAGCATCCACAACAGTTAAAGTTATGAGCTGAGAATGTATTTTACTTTTTATGTATTTATTTTTTTAATATTTTTTGATTTCAGGTAAATATTAAGTCCAAACTTCATATTTAGGGAAGAAATGAACGAATTCATTTCTTCGCTAAGTATGGAGTTTCTTACATTACACAACTCGTGATGCTCCAAAGATAGGACACCTGGAACTGTGTTAAGCGCTTCGTGGAAAAAAGTTTGATAAAGCCTTGCTTTTGCTCTTTTGCCTTGGATTTTGGAGAATAAGAACCCTCCCTCCAAAAAACGGAGAATAGATGGAGATAAGTTTCAACCATACTTAGATTGTGGTGTAACGAGTGATGGAGTTAGTGGGACACATGGGATACATTGATAGAGGCGGTATGATGAGTTTTTTAAGCTTGCGCTGTACCCAAACAACATTGGTCAATTCGTCTAAAGGACCTCTGTGCCTAAACCCAGTTACGGTATGTGCTAGAAATTGCAGGGTTAGTGCTTTATGTGATTAGGTTTCTTGATACATAGACACCAACGAAATTCTTATATGAACACATTCTATGTACCAATCACATTTTTGTTACGCGGGATTTTCCATGTCGTTTATGAAATAAAATCCAAGTACCTTGTTTGCATAAACTGTGTGTGTCTAATTCAATATTGCTATCTAATAGCACTTCCATAGTGGAAATGATAGTCAATCACACATACAAGTACATTTATCTTTAATGGACTTTAAAGAGTTCAACTCGTCAGGTATAATATAACCGAAAAGTGAATGGTTTCTCTGGAGTGAACTAGAGTGACTGGATGGATCAGAAGTCAAGCTAGCCATTGTTGATAAGGAAGAACAGAAAAACTTCAATACAACTAACTCCATCAGTCACGGCGACAAGCTATACATGACAAAAAATACAATCTCATTGACACGTGTAAAAAATGTCACCATAGAACCTAGACGAGTACGAAAAGATATTTAACTTCATCATATTTTTATGCTGAGATACTTGTAGATTTACATTTTCTGAAGAGTGTTTTTTCATATTCATACAACACCAGCTATAAATTAAGAAAGCCTGAGAACACCAAGCTTCTATTCTATAGTTTTACACCTTGCAAAGATCAAACAATTTTGAACAAACTATCAATAAACCAATTAATTACTATATTATGTTAAAATTCAATAAAATACGTAGCTTTTCAGCGTTAGTTTCCTGAGTGCATTATACCACATAACTTAAGGTTATACAAAGTCGTTATCAAAGTTTGAATTTCTATTGTATATTTTAGGTTATCTTTTAGGTAACCTAAAATTTCGTACAAATATTAAACAATATCAAAAGGTTCTATTAACAATTTTGAGGTTAGCGAACCGAAAAATTTACCATATTTTTTTCTATCCCTATTTGGAGTGTCACGAAAAATGTGATTTTGCGGACGATTTAGAGAACTGAAAACGGCTGTTTTCCGGGCAGTATAGTAACAAATATTTTATGGAAAAATTACAAAACACTTTATAAATATACATAAACATTAATAACTAAGTAATACATTTTTGTAGCAACAAGTCAGTTGGAGAGTTGTGGAAGCATTTTTACGCTTTCACAGATATAAAATAATAGCCTCCTTAACAATATAATAGCTTAAAATACCAAAAAAATAACACAAGACTATGGAAAATTAATGCAGTCACAGTTTTATGATGATCTGATAAATATGTGTGCAACGGTGTTAAAGTTAATTGATTAACATAAGTAGCTTTCCTGTGCTGCTGGTATTTGAAGAGATTTTAGAAAATTTAGTTCCAAAATCAAAAGTTAATGGGAATCTCACCAATCAAAGGTATCATAAAAATCAGTATTAACATCTTTTAAGAAACTCCCATCAGTATGAAGCATACAATATTTAAACATTGGCCAACTATCCGACCTACATCATCTACGCCTCAAACCTAGACTCCTTCAAGATATTTCATACCCTTGAAAAAAATTAAGTGAAGTTTATAAATGCTTAGCATAATACCGACAAGACTATAACAACAATATATTGACTGTTTCTTAATAAAATAAAATAAATAGATAGTTGCATTTTGCTCTGCATCCAAGAAAATATGTAAGAGGGGCACGGCTGCTGACCTCGATCTTGTTATTTTACCTTGTTACCATTTCCTGTACTATATATTAGCCTGCGTAGCAAAAACTGTAATTGCTGATCGGTTTATAAAAATTGTTTAAAACAGCTTTATTTTGACATAAAATAGTATTTACCACACAACTGACAAGACAAATACTTATATTTCAGTTTTAGATATTTTAAACAGTGTCGTTAAAAAGAAATACGAGTCGATTATTTTGTTCATTTAGAAAATAAACAATAAAAATGCATTATCGTTTAACTCTAATTCTTAAAGTATACGGTAATGCAGTTTTTTTTGGGAAAATAAAAGTAGCTTATACTAATAGTGTAACGAAAATGTAAAACAATTGCCGTATCTACAGTAAATTCGATCTATAAACCAGCTATGTTATTATCGATGGGAAGAAACTCAAGTATTTACACGATATGAGTAGAATTAGACATATTAAGGGGCTTAACACAGGGAGTGTTCAAATAATCCTGAATTGTATCGCTTAACTGGATTAGTAATGCCCAGTAAACAAATATATATAAGGAAACTTATGATATTGTCTGTAACGCCCTGATATTATAGGGGAACAATTTTAATACTCGGTTATGATGGACGAAGAAGTGATTATTTATTTTAACTTGCAGACTGGGACCGTGGCGTGTCCTGTAATCCAGTTGCTTGGATGTCACGAATTGTGGATAGTGGTGTGCGATGGTCGGTGGGAGTAGTGTTCTCTTGTGTGGATTGACGTCCGCACTATTGAATACTACGTTAATGCGCAATAACCATCCCAAAAATTAAACCAGTTCGTAATTCAGAGGCAGTGGTTCGGATTCAACGTTATACTGTAGGTCCCTTAGATATGCCATTGAATGTTGGGCTATTAATAAACAGTTCTGTCTAAGGACAAGACTACTAGATCGTGCCACAATCATCTTACATAATTTCTTATTAATTCTTGGCTTAAAATACCTACATGGGTAAATTTCCATTTCATTTAAAACTATTTTTTTATATTTAATATTCCATATTTTATTGAATTCTGTTTACTGAGCATTGGTAAAATTTTTAATGTGATAAGAACCAGGATTATTCTAAACTTATGCAACGCCCGAAATCACTAGGTTAGAGATATTGTATTGAAGCACCAAAATGGATTTTACGTGGGCTTTCTCTTGATCTTGCAAACGAACCTTGTAATATTATGAATATTATTGGAAAACATTGATTTTATCTTAGCACATCGCTAAATTAATAATTAGAATTGAAGGTAAATAGTGGGTGAGAACTCACGTTGATGACGACCCTCTCGCAAAAGTCATGGTCGTGGGGTATGGGCTCGAAGTGCACGACGCCGGAGTACTGTTGGGTGTGGGCGGCCGGTCCATCCTCGTCCTGGCTGCTGAGCTTCGGCAGCGACCTGGAACATGCAGGAAGCACAGTGAAGTGCTTGTTGGAGTTCGTGGTTGGAAGAAACCATGGTTTTTAAAATAATAAAATATGAATGGTTCATGCATAAACATTTTGCCATACATGGTAGTTTGACCACGTATTTGATCATGCGGATAAAAACTGAGAAACGTAAACATAAATATTTGTTAACAGTGATGTCACCAGTTTTGTTAACGTACCCTTGCCTCTTTTGAGCTTCTAAGTGAGCTTGGGTAGAACTGGGGACCAGTGGAGTGAGACTAGTGTAGGAAGATATTTAATTTTGTAGGTTGATGAATTGGTTGGAGAAGAACCAATAATACTAAAATGGGTTCATAGCAAGATGTCTGCTGTAGCTATAAAAATTTATTTAATTCTCTTAGGGAAATATATTATGGATATGTGTAAAGGGAACATTTTCGGTAACTCTTAACAGCTTTTTTATAAAAATGTGACATCCATTACACCATTTGCGTTCTACAAATAACTAAATTATTGTTTAAAATACCTTTTTGTCAATGGATCCTGGTGTAGTTTTTCGACTACAGCAACCATACTTTTGCTTTTCAAAGATCCAGAGGCTATCCACAATGAAATTACAAATAACTAATTCACCCAGCAGAGCTCAGACATATTCATATTAAAATCCAAAACCAAATGGATAAAAAAAATCCATTGTATTAGCTTCTAACTGTGTGTTATGACTTATGTCTATCACAGTTCACATATATGTGTTGTCCCCTACATGTTTCACCTAGACGGCATTTTAAGGTGACGATGCAGACGTTCTACCCGTTTAGGACTCATCATTGATAAAAAAATTAAGTACAACACACATTGATCCATGAAACATGAGTCCCTGCATCGACACTTGATGCACTTGCACTTGATACTTGAACACAAAGTGCGATGCTAGCGAAACATGTAGTGGACAACACATCCATGCGAACTGTGATGACGTAAGTCATTATTGTGTAAACCAATGTATAAGTTTACAGCAGTACAGTATTATTAAAATATAATATGGTTTATGAGTAAAAATACAATAGTAATATAAAAATAGTTCTTACTCAGGTTTAAACAATTATCTTTATAATGCTAATATTTGTCCATATTTCTCTTTTCAGTTAATACCTAATTGAAATGGCAAGAAGATTGAGGAATGAAGGTACCAATTGGAAACTAGAATCTGAACTCATTAGCAACGAGTCTCAGCATCTTCACGTATTTCGCAAAGTGGTCGACGCGGATATCTCAGAATCAGCGTACATCGTCACAAGAGCAAAACTATCAAATCGACCGGTCGCGGCCCTATAGATCCCCCCACCCCTAAGTTGGTAATAAGGGTGGAACGAAGTGTGAGATGGCACTCGGAGTTAATGAAACACTGTAGTCCTCCTCTCGACGGCCCTAAATTAACTTGGGACTACTCGAGCCGCCATTGTCTGTGCGCCTAATGAGACCGGGTGATAGTTCGGCGCGGCCGCCACGGAGACCTGCGAATATTAAAATAGTTGCTTCAAGACCCATCGCCACCTGCCCAGTGCACACTACAATCACTTCACAAACTAACCGTACTCTTAGTTTCTGTAGGAAAATAGTTATTTAGCATATTTGAACAAAAAAACTAAGGTAAATTTTGTCAAAAATAACTTTTTGACATGGATTAGCTCTGGGGGGGAGGGGTGTTTGCAAATTGAGAGATGAAATTTGAAACAGTGACATGGTTATTTGAACAGCTGTTTAGATTCTGAAAACATTCCCTTTAGACATATCCATGGTATAACATGGAAGTAAATACAAACAGTTTTGCAGGGAAATCTTGATTCAAATAATTAACCGTCCATATTTAGTCACAATTAATCGTAAAACACCACTGTACTCTACTTAGAACAATACTAGCCGCTTAGTTTCAATGTAATCTAGATTATTCTGTACTAGCGTTTTGACTGGGATGGTGGCGTATCCTGTAATCCAGCATCTTGGAGGACACCAATTGTGGATAGGTTAGTGGATAAGATATTCTCTGGTGTGGATCCGTAAAGACCATTCTCATTTCGTAATTCAGAGGCAAAATGATTAACGTTTGAATTCCACTTTAAAATGTAGGTCACTTAGATGTAATTAGTTGTTTGACTGAAACTAACAGTCCTGTGTCAGTAATATGTCAGCTTTAGTCAGTAAAATACCAGATCGTATTCAAAAAATCATCTTACATCCATTTCCCATTCATAATTGGCATAAAATACCTTCTTAAGTTGGTAATTCCAGAAATAAAATTAGCTTAATAGTAACCCAAGTTATCCATTTAAATGAACTCTTTATTAAAATAATTTGAATTAAAAAAGCAGGCTGGGAAAATCCGGGTTTTGTCCTACAGCATTTCAAAAGCGTCCATGTTATTGTTATGGGTTTTTTGGAGATACGGCTAATTAAAACAGCTAATTTAGTTTGTTTATATTTTTAATGATAAAATTTATAAAGAATAAAATGTTTTAATTACAGGTTAGTTTGCAACAAATATTTTATAAAATAATTATATTTAGTTTGGTTTAATTTTACCGAAAACGTTATGAAGAATTGTCAAATTTAGACCAAATCAAATATTTGAAGCGCCGTGCTATCTCTGTTCCACTTTGATTTTTAATTCAGCTAATTAACTCATCTAATACATGGTTTATTCTATCCGATCAAAGCCTGGTTTTCCAGTAGGCTACGTTCTATTACATACCCTGAATTCGGGTGGTAAACATTTAAAATATTTACGTAATTTAAACAAAAATATTTTCTAATCACGTTGTATATCATTTGAAAAAAATATATTTGGCATATTAAAAAAATCACTTTTATCTCGGTGGTAACTTTGTCCGCTAGTATATTTAATTGTGGAGGAGGAGGAGTAGTTAGAGTCGTTAGATGACGGAGGTTTGTTTGTTCGGGGCCAAACACATCAAACAAACACAGCCGTTACAAACATGTGTTGACCCGCCTCTGTCTTTAATACAACTCTGCGCTGCAAACAAACAGTTCGATTGGGAATATCGGTCCTGGTTATCCGTTTCCGGTCTATATTAGGGACTCTAAGGAACCAACTCACAGGCCCTAGCGTAACGTAGAAAAAATTCATATGTAAGAAAACTTTTGATGTATAAACAGTAATCCACAAAAAGTAGTCAACCTAGAAAGTACTTCATTTTTGCAATTAGTTCAGATGCAACGAATTCAAATGATGGATATACAGTATATCAATATAACCTTTTACTCCGTGTACACCTTTAAAGTAAAATGAAAGACTCACACTAATACCACTAGATCACGCATGAAAATATGAGTATAAGAAAAATAATTAAATAGCAACGCACGAGGTAATTTAATGAATTAATTAGTTATGCAATGAGGAACGTTTATTTTACACACTCCTCTTAAAAAGATCATTAGTTTACCTTAAATATGGTTCAGTATCACTATCACCAATGATATTTTTCGAAAATATATTATTCAAAGTCTATATATTTTGTGTTAGTTCCTTTTGTTTTCCTACAAAATCGTATAATTGATTTTAGTAATATACAATAGAATTTCCCTCATCTTATGGTTATAAAATACATGACATATTCCAAAAAAATGAAATATAAGAAAATCATAATTTTAATCTTCTTGAAATTTTAAAAATACTATATTTTTACGTATAAGAATATACTGTACATTTCATAAATTTTAGCCAAATGACGTCACTGTTTAAAATTTTGGTCTCGCAAATTCCCAACACCACCAGAGCTAAGACATATGTCAGTAAAAAAGTTATTTGTTGTTAAGTATAAATTCAACAATGAATAAAAAACGACTCTGCCACTATAGAAGCCAGACTCCTGTCAGTTATATGGTTAAAACACATTTACCGTAACAATATATGTCGTATTGGAAATAAAGGTTTTTGTCGTATTGGAGAGCTGGTTTAAATGCTGCCATAGTTCGACGACATTAATCCAACTTGTCAGTTTATATCCTACACAACGTAACATTAAGGGTCAGTTAAATATTAGTTTATATAACTGGCGTTGTTTATTAGACGGCCTACACTCATATTTGAGCCACAGATAAGGTCAGTGGGCCTAAATACGGCTGATGACGTCAGACCCTCGCGCTTAACCTGGCCCACATTCGACAGACCGCACATAGGCAGGGTGTGCAGAGGTGGAGTCATCAAACACCGTAGAAACGCAAGGCTACAATTGTTATATGTATGGAGTTTTTGTGAAATCTTCTTTGAGTTTGGATGCTTATAATAGGAATTAGACGTAAACCAAACCTAATAGCACGGGTAAATTATAGGGCCTGAGAAAATTGAGCTATTTTTTATATTTAATTTTATAAATAATTTATCGGATATACGATGGCTTCAGATAAAAAAAGTTAAATGACAATCATTACTTTATACTTTGAACTAAAATGGCTATATATGAGAAATGAGTGTAGGATGATTGTGTCGCGATCTTGTAGTCTTGTTATTGACTAAGGCTGATACTGTTACTGACTGATATTTTCCTTAGACAGAACTGATAATTAATAGCCCAACAGTCAATGTCATATCCAAGGGACCTTCAGTTTACCGTGGAGTCCAAACCACTTTCTCTGAATTACGAACAAGTCCAATTATGAGGATGGTCTTTGTGGATTAACGTAGTATTCAATAATGCGGACGTTAATCCACACAAGAGAACACTACACTCACCGACCATCGCTCAAAACTATCCACAATTCGAGACATTACAAGAAACGCCGTGGTCCTACTCAATAAAAAAAGCTTTTTTGCTATACTATTCATATAGCTAAAATTATTTAGTAAGCTGTTTGATTGTTTTGTATTCATGTTATATCATTGACATGTTTCTTATTCTACCAATGACAATGCATTTAGAGTTGCACTTCATTCAAAATAGTTCTTGTATACATATTTAGTGGCTTCGCTATTTAATTCAATATTCCAAAAATACTTTGATGATTAAATTTACGTTCGTATAAGACAGCACACATCGTAACATGTACAGCGCCGAGGTCCAACGCACCCCTAAGGTGGTGTGGGACAATGAGGGGTTGTCTATCGCTAAGGTCGTTGGACGTGCCTACCACCAACCCCTTACACGCGAGGTGGTCATCGCGCCTATCAGGGGATGGCACTGATAACACCAATGATAAGTCTCTCAGTCAAACCTCGAGTGAGCGACTCTGTGCAAGTATATAAAATCAAACGAAACCGTATTAATGCAGGTTATAAACAACGCAATAACATTTAAACTGTTCCTTGTGAATATTTCAGATTAGCGTTTCTATTTGAACTGGATGAAAAAGAAGAATCATTCCCTGTAAACATCTCTGTTAAGCCTCCTTTTTTAACTGGATTAAAAAGAAGAATCAAAACAACTGAACTAGTCCTTGTAAACATCCTCTGTTTAGCCTCCTATTTTAACTGGATCAGATTTAGTAGAATGAAAACAACTGAACTAGTCTTTGTAAACATCTATATTTAGCCTTCTTTTTTAATTGGATCAAAAGTAGAATCAAAACAATTGAACTAGTCCTTGAAAACATCTCTCTTAAGCCTTCTTTTTTTAACTGTATCAAAAATAGAATCAAAACAAATGAACTAATCCTTCATAACATAAACATCTCTGTTTAGCCTTTTTGTTTTAACTTTATCAAAAGTAGTATCTCAGCTCCATACAACTCACCAGATAAAATGTTCCTTGTAAATGTTTAAGTTGACCTTTTGAACGATTCAACTGAGCTGCGTTATGAATGTTATTTTTCTTAGTCTACGATACTATATTGTTATCTTAAAATACGAATATGGAACTTTTCTCGGTTTTTAACAAAATATTTAAGAACTGACAAGAAATATTACTTCGATAAAGTGAATGAATTGTTTACAATATAGTGTGAAATATTTTTCGTGAATTTTTTGAAGATAGTCTCGCCGAAATAAACCAAACTGTCAGTGTTTTTTTATTTAGGGTACGCTAAATAATAAATTAACAAACATTTTCCAAAATCAAACAATATATTATGTATTCAACCAGTATAAGTATTTTATTTTAATATACTTCTGAAACAAAACATGGTATTTATGAGGATACAGGACTGATCTTTTGACGATCCTTGTTGTGGAGTATGTTGAAGAGTTGTTCAATGACACTCTTGAATTTATGAATATTTATGTAATCAGAGTAAGAATGTAAATTAATAAAATTATTTCCTTAGATATTCTATCCGAGGCTGCTATTTTGTCCTTTTTTGTGCATGCCTTCCAATTATTGTTATCAATAGTGGGACAAATCTTGAAAACAGATGGTTAAGTTTATTTATTAATTTTTATCCATTAAAAAGTAGACTAAGACTTTTTGAACACTGCAAAAAGAATAATGGTTCTTTAAATCCTCAACTGGAGTAACATTTTTACTCATTAAAATTATTTCCTACAGCTGTATCATAAATAGAAATTATATCCTTTTCACCAAAAGGAAGGACCTTACAAAACATTTGATGCTGACATTACTTTATTTTCCGATAAAATCCTTCCTCAATACCCTATATTTTGGGAAAAAATATTTAAAAATTCCTTTGAAAAGGGGGAAAATTTGAATGGCGGGAACGAGGCAGCGTGGGGTGATGGTAGGGGGGACGGGTGGCTGGTCGATACCCTCCCATGCTCACGACCCCAATATACCGCCCAAATCTTGCAGCACTGGGCCACAGGAGCTGCCTGGCTTGCGGCCCGCTCTCACCTGTCCATGTCCCGTGTTCAGTGACCCATATCTGACAGACTCCTCAGAGAGGGAACAGACAACGCGATGCACTCTCAGTGACACTGACTGGGAAGGTTACTGACCCAGCCTAACCCCTAATTTAAAGTGTTGAAGCAGACAGGAATCTGCGTTTGTAACGGATTGCCATCAACCTTGTATAAACCTTTAGGAAACGGTGTACCGTTGTGAAAAGTTTACACTTCTGTCAATACTTTAAAACACAACCCACTTGACTTTCTAAGTCGATGGCATTTGAAAGCTAAACACAGTACATTTTATACACAATTTTATGTAATTTTTTATTCACAATAAAATTATAACTTTGCCAGTACATTAAAATGAATGTAAATTGGGGTAAAAAACGGGTCCTAATTTATACATTGATTATTTGTCATACCATAGTGAAATAACTAATTTATTACATTTGAGACCTAAATTATACCTAAAAGATGATACAGTTCTTCTTTTGCCATTATGGGTTAAGCAGAATAAAATTGCCTAAAAATGCTAATGCTTGGTAAATTTAAACATATTTTTCTAATGAATATATTTTTAATGGGATTGTGACGGACTGATTGATCCCCAAAATGGTATAATCCGGAACGAGATTGTATTTCATCTGTTAGGCGAAGTCGAATGGAAAAATCTATCGGTAAGCGGAGCTGAACTTTCGAGATGAGTGAAGTGACACTTTTCACAATGATGAATATATCAAACATACATGGATAAAAATGTATTTTAAATATATCTTATATTGCAGTATTTAATGAACATATTACGATTAAAATATCAATATGTTAAGATTGGGACCTCGTTTTTATTTTCCATAAAAAATAATATTTAAAGACAGAAAATAGATTTTACTTTTTGTATTATCATACGAAGTTCTATTGTTAGTCTACCATAACTCATGTTTGATATGTTTTTCGTAAATCTTAAGATCTTTTCTTAAGACCTTAAGTTCTTTTCACGCAATAAAGCTGTAAATTATAAACTAGTTACGGAAAAGTATTGTTGATGGACTCATTTTAATACAAAATTACCTCCAAATTTTGTATTTTACAAAATTTGTGTTCTACATTTATTTTTTAATTTATTTGAGTTTAAAAATTTACAACACATACTATTTCCTTGTGGACTAACATTACATTAAGAATTTAGATTATATAAAAGCGCAATTATTATTGAAAATAAATCTTTCTAAAATTAAGACTATTATCATACTTATCGTAAAATATTATAAAAAACAGTTTTATAAAATAAAAATAAAATATATAAAAAAATAAAAATAATAAATAAAATAAAATAATAATGTTAAAAATAAATAAGTAATGTATGTTGCTAGCAGAAAATAATTTTATGATTTTTTAATTGAACGGGATTTGAAGGAAAGGGGGTGATGTTGTTACGTAAAATTGATAGTTTGTATAATTTAAAAATGCTTTAAAGAACAGCTACAAGCTCAGCTGTTGATCAGGACTTGGTTAAAGAACAGCTACAAGCCCAGCTGTTGATTAGGATTTGGTGTCCCGATTTAAAAAAGTCCGATTCCGTCCTAATGTTGCTGTAATCTTCTCTCCCTTGGACTGAATTGTACAAGGTGCTTCTATTAATGTAGGTAGTATAAATGGTGGCAAGCAACTCCAGTGCTATTGCTGCATTTCTAATACTCATTCCATATTCATCACAGACCACTTCATTGATCCAAACACTAGAAATAGTTGACGGCTTTTCAAACTAACCGCCCACTTTTATCGTTGTTTACTGGTGCTTTTGGAATCCCTATATTAAGAATTATAATGTTGGAATAAGTACAATTAAAACCAAAGATTCCCGAGGCTAATGGGGAGCGGGAATGCAAAAAGTTTCAAAAAGATCAGTCTTATTATTACTTATTTTGATTCGTTGGAATCATTTGTGTTAGAAAATATGACTATATTTTGTTTGTTTGCAAGAAAATTACGACTAGGATCCACACATTTCTAATTGTGAGATTTTCTTTTTCCACTCGTTCGAAAATTATGTGTTTTTGTATATATGTTCACTTTTCTCTGGAGGTTTTGAAGACACAGAGTTCCAATTTATTGTTTATAAAGGAGGAACTATTTCCTAGATATGCTAAATGATTACCTTTTTAGTTTGGAAAATATAAATTATCAAAAAATTAAAATTTGTTGAGGTAAATTAAAAACAATTACGCAAAGATTGCGGTTGACTGTAAAATTAGGCCATTGTAGCCTCCAGATCATTGATTTTACTAAAATTAAAGGTTAAAACACCTGTAGCACTGTCAGTGATCTTTAATTATGGTCCTGACGACCAATAGTTTCGGACTTTAAAAGTCTCTTCTCACGTCCATTAACTTGGTATCTGTATACCAAGCAATATCAAGAATACCAAGAATACAAAGTATCTGAATACTTGATATTGACTTTTAAAGTCCGAAACCATTGGTCGTCAGCACTATAATTACAGACCACCGACATTACTATAGGTATTTTAACCTTTGATTTTTGTAAACATTAGACGAAATATCACTTGTTTGCTAACCAAGTAGTACATAATATGAGTGTAGCTTCGATACTTTCGGAGACAAATGTAACTAAAGTTACTAATTTTAATATTCACAATATAGGGCCTTCCCGCTCCCCATATGATATCACTAATGTTAGTATTTACTTCCCTGTGGGAAATACGTTGGATCGTATATGTCTTCAGGAAATGTTTTCAGTTCATCTAAACAGCTGTTCTTATAAACAAACTAAAACGTTACTAATTATATGACGTCACTAACCAAATGATTGCTAACACCCCCTCCCCTAAGAGCTAAGACATATTCTTGTACTATATATGTCTTTGTGACTATTTTTATTTTTAAAATATAGTAGGACCTAGTGTAGTTTTTCCACGAATAAAATTTTTAAACCTCAACTCTCTATAACCATGGATTAAATTCGGTGAATTTAAAGACAACAAGGTACGGCAGAGATGTCATGGTCTAATAGAAGTTACCCGCCACTGTTTTCGATGCAATGAGCGAAAAAGTCTGCTGGAACAGTGCGGTACCCTGAACCATTATGTCGGTAATTCATGAAAAAATTGTACATGGATAAGCTCTGGAAGGGTGGCGTTAGCAGATTTGTGGAACGCAAAAAGTGCAGCGTGAAGTGAAGTGTTTGACGGAAGTTTTGTCATGTTTAGATGAACTGAAAACATTCCCGTTAGACATATGGATATGTCTAAACCATATCATGGAACCCACCATATCATATACTATGGGATCTGACCTATTTCCCCCAGGGAAGTAAATACAACTATTTTTGTGAGGTGATTAACAAATAGTTTCAACACCTTTATTAATTATATGATTGACATCATTTCATTTAGACTAATCTTGAGTATTAGTTGTGTGAAAGTGTTGAAGGCTACTTTGCGTTCCCATTTGGATCGACACGCTCCCTTATAATGAATAAAAAAATTTGCATTTGGAATTACATGTAATCTGCATGAACCAAGCAAGTTAAATATCTCCACGGCATTTTCTTATCAAATATTTGTTTGTTTTACATACTTTGAGAATTTTTACTGCGATGATGAGCAAAAATATTGACAAAATTTTAAACCCGAAAGAAAAATGAAAACAGAAATGGTTCTCCAACCCTCCCTATCTAATATACTATTTAAAAACGTAAGGAAACCTTAAGTGACTCAATTAGTTATTACTCTATATCCAAATTTATATTTTTAATACCAACAATTGCAAGTCTGAGTACAACCCATCGATTTCTCCATCCGCTAGTTTCATTTGAAATTTCTTGTGTTATTATTAAATAAAGCCAGCCGGATTTGGAGACTGACTGATTAACGGACATAAAGTATCAGCCACTTCTTGAGATTAAACCTCCATCAACCCCATTCTTGAATTGCAGCTCCTGATGACGATTTGTCAGACAAACTGATTGGATTTGAAGAAAGTTTTGAAAAAGAAAACATTGAGTGGAAAACAAATTTTATAATTTGTGCGTGTTTATGAGACAACAGATAAATTTAGAAAGAATATTAAATACGAATACTAAATTAGTGCAAATTTTAACCCTACCAAACTACATTTTGATTTAAGATCAACAGTTAGGTAGTAAGTTACCTTACTGATCTGAGAAGGTAAACTTTCAAGTATTCTGACATATTTAGTGATCAGTACAGTAATGATTCATCAGTACAGTGAGGGTTAGTCACTTTCGGGATAGAATTAAAACTGATATTTTAATGCACAACTTTCCAAAGGCTGAAGTAATATAGGTAAACAAAGTGTGCTTAAAAGATGTCTTAGACGAAACTGGCAAAACCGAACTCTTAAAGGAGAATAAATAGTTCCGTGTTCTCTACACTATATACTAAAACAAAGATTTCCATTAGAGTATACTAGCTAAAGTAATAGGATTTATATATGTCAAAACTGCCCCCCTAAAGAATTCTCTAAAAGGAATGATTATCCTTGTTAAATAAATATGATTTCCAGTTATACTAATTAATTAGTCAGGCAATTGCTTTTATCCGGCATGTGAACGGGAGGCAAGTTATGTCCAATGTTCGAATATTGCAGAACTGGGAAGAAAGAAACGATTTTTATATTGGCGGATCTCACTTGATCTGTTATGAATTTCCTTCACTGTGCCATGAGGGAGGGTGACATTAGGAGGGGGGGTCTCTTACTACAGTGTGTGGGGTGTTTTATCTGGCAGCACTTCTTTCCTGCCTACACCATAACTGGCTTTTATTTAATTCTGAATACACCCTAATTTATAGTTAGTCGCTTTTGGTGATTTTGATGATTTTTTTTTCGATTTATTATAGGTTCAAGAAGGCCAAAAATTCTCACACAGTCTAACTATAAAGCGTGAGCATAGGACTATAGCTTATTCAGTTACAGTGATTCTAGGGACTTATATGACATGATAGGCCTCTCAAATGCCAAATTAACAAATGCCAAAGGACTTTGCTCACAAAGACTGTCCTGTGAAATATTACTTAAATGAACACTGAATTAATTTAATATACATACATGAAAGAGATAACTGTATATATGGGTAGATAAATAGCTCAGCACGCTTATTCAAAGTTAAAGTCATTTCAGAGGAAAACACTACTGTACTATAATTCTGCGCAAATACAGATACCCGCATTAAAAATCGATTTGAATAGCAGAATGACAAAGGTTCTATTACCCTGTAATCTGCAGTTGAACTGCATTCACAAGGAGGAGCGAGACTAGAAATATGGAGGCAGTTCCGGGGAGAGATAAGCGTCCGGCACGCAAAGTAGCGATCGGTCAGGAGACGGCGTTGGAGTTTATCTGACAAGGGGTATCCGACTGGCAAGGTGAAAGAGTGATGACTCCTCCTTACAAGGTGGAGACTTGAGTTATGTGACTGGCAAGGTGAAGGAGTGATGACTCCTCCTTACAAGGTGGAGACTTGAGTTATGTGACTGGCAAGGTGAATAGTGATGACTCCTCCTTACAAGGTGGAGACTTGAGTTATATGACTGGCAAGGTGAAGGAGTGATGACTCCTCCTTACAAGGTGGAAACTTGAGCTATGTGACTGGCAAGTTGAAGGAGTGTAGACTCCTCCTTACAAGGTGGAGACTTGAGTTATGTGACTGGCAAGGTGAAAGAGTGATAACTCCTCCTTACAAGGTGGAAACTTGGGTTGTGTGACTGGCAAGGTGAAGGAGTGATGACTCCTCCTTACAAGGTGGAGACTTGAGTTATATGACTGGCAAGGTGAAGATATGAGTTATTCGACAGACAAGATGTGGGCGTGATGACTCCTCCTCGAAAGGTGGACACTTGAGTTATGTTACTGGCAAGGTGAAGACATGAGCTATTTTAGGGGCTAAGTAAGGGATGTGAGGTGGTACCCTACTGGCAAGACGAAAAAATAAATTATCTACTCGAAGCTAGCGCTGTGAGGTTATGAGTTATCTGACTAGCAAGGTGAGAGTAGACATGAGATGTGTCTAGAAAGGTGAAGACTAAATAGTTCAGACCAAATAGTGATATATATATATTAGCTGCCTACGTAAAATGGATCTTTAAAAAATATAAAAATACACAGAGCTAACTCAATTAAGCACGATTTAATGATAAAATTAAAGTATAATCAAAATGAAACTATATTAAAAATATAAAGGGCGCGTTCATAAAAGGCGCCCTTTCAGACCCGGTACAAAACAGTGAAAAGCCAACGCTACATTTAGCCCATTGGCGGGCGCGTGAATTGTCATGAGCCGTGGACTGTGCATCGTTTACAATGAAAACCATTTTAATGCCGACCTTTTTATCCACAAATTTGAAGAGATCAAGACCGGGCAGCTCGGAGGATCTAATCTGTGGCGAAAACGCCTTGGCAACCATCACGGTTCCGGTACTCACCGTGGCGCCCATTACGGTTCCGGTACGCATCGTGGCGGTCATCACGGTTTTGGTACGCTCCGTGGTGCCCATCTCGGGTTTGGTACGCACTTTGGCAGTCATCACGGTTTTAGTACGCACTATGGTGGCCATGACAGTTCCGTTACGCACCGTGGCGGTTATCATGGTTTTGGTACGCACCGTGGCGGCCATCACGGTTTTGGTACGCACCGTGGCGGTTATCACGGTTTTGGTACGCACCGTGGCGGCCATCACGGTTTTGGTACGCACCGTAGCGGCCATCTCGGTTTTGGTACGCACCGTGGCGGTTATCACGGTTTTGGTACGCACCGTGGCGGCCATCACGGTTTTGGTACGCACCGTGGCGGCCATCACGGTTTTGGTACGCACCGTGGTGGCCATCACCGTTTTGATACACACCGTGGCGGCCATCACGGTTTTGGTACGCACCGTGGTGGCCATCACCGTTTTGATACACACCGTGGCGGCCATCACGGTTTTGGTACGCACCGTGGTGGCCATCACCGTTTTGATACACACCGTGGCGGTCATCACAGTTTTGGTACACACCGTGGCGGTCATCACGGTTTTAGTACGCACCGTGGTGGCCATCACGGTTCCGGTACGCACCGTGGCGGCCATCACGGTTTTGGTACGCACCGTGGTGGCCATCACTATTTTGGTACGCACCGTGGCGGATATAACGGTTCCATTGCGCGCTGTGCCCCGCGCTGCCGGGAACTCTCACCTGACAGTCATTGAGTGTCACAGGCTGGTCGAGCGGTTGTTATTGTCCCACCAATATATCAAGTATTGAGTTCGATCCAGCTAAATAAAATGTTTGTAATTCATTCTTAATCCACGTCTTTTTTACGGTTTAGTTATGCTCATAAAAAACTTATCCTTATTTTTGTGACACAGTGGTAATTTCACTAAATGTACACTTATTTTTCTTACAATGATGTAAAGTATACCCAGGTGGGCTGTTATTTCTTGAAATACAGTAATAGACCTATACGGTTAGGAAGAAAGAATATAGTTGTGTTTCATGAAATCTAATAATATGAGCTATAAAAAAATAAGAAAAGTAATAAAATTGTACTGGTTTTAATATTTTAAACATGCTCCAACATTTTGAAATACTCTAAAGTTAGACTTCTCCAATATACAAATATATCGGATGTGAAACCAAAAAGGACTTTTATGAAAATTTAGCTAGTTATGGTTTAGGAAGATAAATGTTATTTTGAGTTATAATAAAGAATATATGAAAATTGCATGCTTTGAACAGTCAAAAATATAAATTGTCGACCCAAGACATAAATAATAAATTAACAAAGTATCGTGAATGCGAAATAAAAACAAATTGTTTCAGGCACTATAAAGGTTCCATTACACTGACTTAAAACTATGTATGATTTAAGAAAAACAAAAGAACATGATAGGTATCTCGTGTGGTGGTTTATAATAATAATGACGCACCAACTGCAGTTGTACTCTGTCGGTCTGTGTACAGAGCTGTCTGAGCGGGAGGAGATCTGAACGCAGTAAATCAAGTAGAGCGTTAGAATAGAAGTCTGAGGAATCAAATGGAACAAAAATTTTTACTAGAATGAACTTTATATTCATAAATACGGGACGGTGGCGTGTCCTGTAATCCAGAGACCATCCTCATAATTAGACCAGTTCGTAAATCAGAGGCAAATGTGGTTTGTCCCTCGTTAAACAGCAGGTTCCTTAAACCTGCCATCGGCTGTTGGGCTATTAATTAATAGTTATGTCTCAGGAACATGTCAGCCTTAGTCAGTAACAATACTGCAAGATCGCGCCACAATCATCTTACACTCATTCTCATTCATGGCTTAAAATACCTAACTGGGTACACTATTAAGTCGATCAATGTTTTGAACACATCCCTTCCTGATTATGACACAAGCAATACTAATTATGATATCAACAACTACAAATCGTTCCTACATTACCAATAAAATTTGAACATGTGTATAAATAAATTTAGAGTTATGCCTGGCATTTCACTGAATTTTAATTTTCGTTGTTGTAAATTTAAACCTTAAAAAACCCGAAACAGGTCTTAACACTCTTTCTTTCTGTGTTATTTTTACGCTGAAAAAGTTCTTATTTAATACCGTGAAAACGGGAGTACTACGATGAAAATATTTTCATTATTCTACATTTTATTATTTTTTTTATTCTATTTTCATACCAAATGTGATTGATTAGCCTAAAGTTATACTTCAGGCTAATCAAGAAACCTCCATGGATAAGTTTTTGATAAAACTATCAATCAGTTTAGAAATAAACCTTAAACGTACGAACTATAGTGTAATATTATCAAAAGAATATGTTACATGTAAAATGTTAATAAAGTCAAATTAAATTGGATTATAGTAAATTTAACATTGATTAATCATTTACATCGGTTGTGAAAAACACCTGAAAAAGTAGCTTTTAGGGATTATACACATAATTTTTACTATTAATTTATACATAAATTATTTAATGCACTTCTTAAATACTTTACTCACGTACACTGTCAGTTATATTGTTTTCCCTAAAATATCAAAGTATTAGAATAGCTTAACAATTTATTAATAGGCTATACATATATATTCAATCTATTTTGAATCCTATTGATACAGTTTCTAATACGGACGGTAGTCGGCTCGTCCTTTGTTTTGGTTGTCACATTCAGGGTTAGAGAGCGATATACATATTATTATGACTAAATATTTACTTAAAACCCCTAAAATACTCGGCTATAAATCGTGGCTAGCCTGAGTACTCAGCGAATAATGTGACAAACTCAATAATGTGACAATAGTAATACATGCCAAGTCAATATCCGTTGATAAATAAGAGAGTTCGCCTATTTTCCATAAGAACAACATGGGAAAGTGTTATGACGTATTTTTCCCCCTGCAGAAAAATATCGGCAAAAGAATTTATTTATGCTCGGGCGGCTCAGCCTACAATGGCAGGGATACCCCAGGGATCGTTTTAGCAGTAATCAGGGGCTGCACTGGAACAACGATAAATTTGATTTGGGTCCGACTCAGGCAATCATTTAAAGATAAATAAAACAGTAAATTCTATACTAGAGCCGCCTCATCATTGTCAGACCCGGGGTAAATTAAATTTAGAGTGTACGTCGCACGTGGCGTCGTTACTAGTGACGTGCCCACACAGGAACGCTCGTAGGGGCCTATCAGCAGGACGCACCCAGATCGACCATCAACTCAATGAATTAAATGATAAATTAATTCGGAAATATCTGGTCTCTCTACACCAGCCACCAAGATATATTTCCTTAATTCAAACTACTAAATTATTATTATGTTCACTGGGTCGACCGGGTCTACACGGATCATCCGCGCGAACGTGTCTAGTGCCTGTCTAGACCAGCCAATCTTGCCAGAACTCGTACGCTACCAGTAATTGATAATAATTATCACGTGCTGACTTAAATAACTACAGTATAGTCTACAAGCACTTCTTATAATTACGGTACTTTATTACCGTACGAGTTGGCCTAAATAAATGGCCTTCCAACCCTTTTAATGTCGCCTACAGGCAGGTCTTCACGAGGGAGCAACGCTAGCCATTTTAAGAAATTAATAATTAAATGTCTTAAATTATTAAATATTTTAAGGAAGATATTCGGCGAAACTCACCCAAGAGTGGATCTCTCACCCAACTCTTAATTCACAGGACACTTTAGCTTTACTCTCACTTTCGATATACTTTCACTATCGACCGACACACTTTGTCACAGGAAAAACTACCACGGTATTTGCCGCGCCACGACCGAAGCTCGACTGCCTAGTCCCCAGGACCTTCCACCCAAGCTTCACTGATAAGCCGGGTCAACGGTCGACGGTCAGTGATGGCAGGTGATCTGGCCACGGCCTACGGCTCGCCGCTCGCAGCGACGACGAAATCATGTTATCTTTACCCCCCAACTAAAACGGCTCGTTACAGTGTATGAAAGGTTAGCTGCTATTATAAACACGTAAAACATGATTTTTAAGCATTAATGTTTAAATCTGAATTCCATGAAGCTAAATACCAAGTTTAATCCAAACATATAAGAAAAATATTAATTTTACCTTATCCTCCATAAGATTAACATTAGAGCCCAAAATGAATACAACCAGTGTGTTGTATTCATGTGGGGCTTCAATGTGTTTAGAATATTTAATATCTCAGTAACCATTGGAAATAGATAAAAACTTTATGGTACTACATTGTGTAGTTTTTTGAGCTGATTATAATTGTAAAATGATGAAAAAAGTAAAATATTACACATAACCACTCAAAAACTGAGTCTAGGACTTTTGGCAACCTCGCCTAACCCATTCGTGACTCAAAACTACACGGCTATACCCATTCGGGCTATAAAAGTGTCAAAACCCGTGGTCCGGACTTTTGGCAACTTCTGTCTTCCCTGGTGGGGATTTCGTTCGTGCCGGGCGGGGTTGAGAGTGAGGGATAAAGCGTGCTAGAGAAGGGCGGGACAGGAGGCGGCGGGCGAAGACAGACGAAGAATAACAAGCCACAACGCATGATACCCAATTTCTTTTAAAGTGTGAGCTTACTACTATCTTCTCCTGATTAATTACTCAAACGACCGTTAACTGTAACTGGCGACGACTTCAGTGAGAAATGTGTTTCTTTAACGGTTAGTAGAAGAATATTCGTGTGTTAAACTGGAGAAATATTTATAAATTGATGTAATTTAGTAGTTGATAAAAATATGAGAAAAATTCTATTGCAATAACAGCTCGTATTAAATTACTACCATAATGGATAGTAAGTACTCCAGTTGCTTAAGTGGAATTAAATAGATTTAGGAATTAAAAACGATGTTTGTGATACGCTTGTTTAGGTAAAAAAAGCTTGATATAAATTATTAAGCCTAAAAGACGATAGATTATCACAAATCTTAAACAGTTAGCATACTATATTGGCCAATTAAATTAACTGTATGAAAATTTTACAAAATATACCCGATACAACTTACACCTCAAATTTGAGGCTTAAGTTCAACATTCTAATATCCTAATATAATGCAAAAAGTATTTTGATACTGAAAACTAAGGTAGTGGAAATGCAGAAACTGGAGCTAATAAGCTGTTAGTGGATTGGTAAATAGAATGCATAAGAAATGGGAAAAACAAGTCTGATTCGTAGATTCCGATCCAAAGCAATACAACGCAGAGGGCAAACCTAGGACTGTCAGGGCTTGTCTGTGCAGTAATAGTTCATGATTCCGATCCAAGGCAATGCAACGCAGAGGGCAGACTTAGGACTGTCAGGGCTTATCTGTGAAGTAATAGTTCATGATTCCGATCCAAGGCAATGCAACGCAGAGGGCAGACCTAGGACTGTCAGGGCTTATCTGTGAAGTAATAGTTCATGATTCCGATCCAAGGCAATGCAACGCAGAGGGCAGACCTAGGACTGTCAGGGCTTATCTGTGAAGTAATAGTTCATGATTCCGATCCAAGGCAATGCAACGCAGAGGGCAGATCTAGAACTGTCAGGGCTTATCTGTGAAGTAATAGTTCATGATTCCGATCCAAGGCAATGCAACGCAGAGGGCAGACCTAGGACTGTCATGGCATGTCTGTGACGTCATAGTTCATGATTCCGATCCAAGGCAATGCAACGCAGAGGGCAGACCTAGGACTGTCAGGGCTTATCTGTAACGTCATGGTTCATGATTCCGATCCAAGGCAATGCAACGCAGAGGGCAGACCTAGGACTGTCAGGGCTTGTCTGTAACGTCATGGTTCATGATTCCGATCCAAGGCAATGCAACGCAGAGGGCAGACCTAGGACTGTCAGGGCTTATCTGTGAAGTAATAGTTCATGATTCCGATTCAAGGCAATGCAACGCAGAGGCCAGACCTAAGACTGTCATGGCATGTCTGTGACGTCATAATTCATGATTCCGATCCAAGGCAATGCAATGAAGAAGGCAGACCTAGGACTGTCAGGGCTTATCTGTAACGTCATGGTTCATGATTCCGATCCAAGGCAATGCAACGCAGAGGGCAGACCTAGGACTGTCAGGGCTTGTCTGTAACGTCATGGTTCATGATTCCGATCCAAGGCAATGCAACGCAGAGGGCAGATCTAGAACTGTCAGGGCTTATCTGTGAAGTAATAGTTCATGATTCCGATCCAAGGCAATGCAACGCAGAGGGCAGACCTAGGACTGTCATGGCATGTCTGTGACGTCATAGTTCATGATTCCGATCCTAGGCAATGCAATGAAGAAGGCAGACCTAGGACTGTCAGGGCTTGTCTGTAACGTCATGGTTCATGATTCCGATCCAAGGCAATGCAACGCAGAGGGCAGACCTAGGACTGTCAGGGCTTATCTGTAACGTCATAGTTCATGATTCCGATCCAAGGCAATGCAACGCAGAGGGCAGACCTAGAACTGTCAGGGCTTATCTGTGACGTTATAGTTCATGATTCCGATCCAAGGCATTGCAACGCAGAGGGCAGACCTAGGACTGTCAGGGCTTATCTGTGACGTCATAATTAATAATGAGTTTTCTCTCATCACGGTCTGAGCATGTATAAAACTGAAAATAAAAAAGAGCTTAAACCGTCAACAAACTCACAAACAATACCATTCACTAACAATTACGCATACAAGAACCAAAACACATCCAATCGTCACGAAGACTCAAAGACAACTGAATAGGAGTGGACGTGTTCTGGATGTTGGGTGCGTAACTGTTAGTGAATGGTATTGTTTGATCGGTAAGTTTTTTGACTGCTTTAAACCTTTTTTGTTTTAGCCGCCTGGTTATGCAGAGCGCGGTTTAGGGTCAACCTTATTTCTATAGGTACAGTTTCCTATACAGAAGTAAAAATGTTTTATTCTTATTATATTAGAGACCGTAAGAAATCAATTTATTTAAAAATCTGAATGTCACGATTAAAAAAAGAAATTTTTCTACATTTTCTCAAAATTTTGTTTTTTTTGTTTTATGTATTGTTATAATATTATTCTTTTTTTTCGTAAATACATGAGCAACATAGACTTTACAAGAGTAGCAGTCAGTCTGACACAAACAATTGGACATTTAAATTTTTGTTTTTATTGAATTTTTGTATTGTGTTAAAAATGGGAGAAAAAAAAATATTCTTATTCTTATTCATATGTTTTTTTTTTGCATGCTTAGTCCGGATAGTGTTCTTGTGGATAGGACTAAATGAACATCAATTAAAACCCAATACGTCGTAAAACGTTGTGTTATTTAAAATCAAGGTGTAACATATCCGGAGTAAAAATATAAATAACATTAGTCCACGATTACAAAAAATGAATTCTAAACAAAGAATTTAGTCTTGTTTTTATGTGATGTGTGGATCTTGTGCGTGTACTCATATATTGTAGTATCGTAAACTCAAAGTACGAAGTACAAATAGACTTTAAAGTTCAAATTCCATACAAATTGTTGGTGACGTGATTGTCAATTTATTTAATTGAAATATTCCGTGTTCATGACTTCAAAAACGATCTTGCAAATAAAAATAACTGGTTCATTGAGAGCGCTGTTCAAGTCCTTTGGAATAGAGAACATGAAGTCCGTGAACTTGGATTGGGGAAAGTATAGGGGCGAACTTAACTTTAATACAAACCAAAACTGTGACTTCTTTTGTATGAAAATGAATTTATAACGAGCACCAATGATTATTTTACCTTTTTTTAACAATAGAAAATAACGCCGGAAATATTTATTTGGCATAAGTGAATGGGGGACTGTCACTGCAAACTGTATAATTCGTTATGACCCGAACCTTTTTAGAATAGAAAAAAAGTAAATGAAATGAAATAGTAGAAAGTACTGATTACTAAAACGCAACAGAAATCTATTTGATGATTTAAAATAATACCAAATATTTTGCTTAAACAAATGTACGGTGTACAATAACAAAGGATTGCAGTTGCTTCCCAAGCCATAGGTGTTAACCGTTTGGCTGAACTCTAATCATTCAGCAATATTAATTAAATAAATTTGGCAAATTCAATCACGGCTCTGTAACTCCCACATTAGAAATGTTAACATACCGTATTGTACATTTTCTCAATTTACTGTAACAACAACGAAACTGAAACTTTCGTAGGTTATGGTATATTTGGTTAATTTGGTTATTTGGTAAATTTGGTTAATTGGTGGTCTTATCAGGATTATAAGAAATAAACTTGTAAGTATCGAAATATAAAAAGATTTAAAAAAAATGCATACATAATCTCTTATAATCCAACTAGATCCATACACATGTGCTAAAGTTTACTATTGTATGGAATAAAGAGTTGTTGAAAATTTCTGGTTGAAAAACAGATGTTTCGGGATAACGAGGTTGAACGTTCATTAAACAGTATATTATACATAACTAAAGCACATGAAAGTTACTGATTTGCTGTCAATATTTCAGTAAATAATAAATAATTCTTTATTTTATCATAAAGTTATTTTTTTATTTTATAGATCAATGAATTAAATAACATTTTAGCACTCTGCTTGAGGGACTATAATGAAAATTGTCAAATATTGTTCAAAAATACCTTTCAAGATCATATTCATGATTAGACCAATTCGTAATTCAGACAGCGGTTCAGATTCTACATTAAACTGTAGGTCCCTTATATGTCATCGGCTGTTGGGCTAGTAATTAATTAACAGTCCTGTCTATGGCACATGTCAGCCTTAGTCAGTAACAAGACTACAAGATCGTGCCACAATCATCTTACACTCAATCTTCTTACTTGGCTTAAAAAACCTACCTTGAGGTAGGGTTGCTATTTCACTATTCTAATCTACGAAAACCCCTATAGAAGCAAACCTTCATACTCAGTCTTATTCGAATACTATAGTGGGAATAATATAAGTTATACAAAATTCGCTCTGATCAACGTGCTGCTTGCGATCTCGTCATACAAAAATATTGAGCTCAAATATATATATATATTTCCAAGGGTACTCGGTTGACTTATTTAAAGATTTACTTATTTTTATTTTTAGTTTTTATTTAGTCTAATCCTAACATTGAATCATAAAACTTGTAAAACGGATGAGCAAGCTGCTAGTCCACTTTTAAAGTTAAATACTGTAGTACATATTTTATTAGTTTTTTCATTCCCAAACATTATTTTTATAGAAAATTGTGGTTGAAGAGATGGATCTTATGTAAGTATTTTACCTCTGTTTTACTTATTGTACTGTGTACTGACTTGTATTGCTTGAAAAACATTATATATATTTTTTTATTTCTAGTGACACGTTATTTTGTAAAGTTTCTTACGATTTTGGAATAAGAAAATATGAAATACTAGTTCGAAACAGTAATTAGCCAATTCGTAATTATTTACAACGTCTTCAATCCCGACTTGTTTGCTCGGGAGGCGTTTGAAGTTGACGCCAAGAAATAAGTCACCAGAATATGGTGTAAAATTACTTGAAATGAACTTTGTAAATAACAGAGCCTACGTCTTCTTTGCTCTGTTTAAGGGGATTACGACGATAAAAATAAAAAAATGTTTTCCTGCAATTTTTATACTTTGAAATGGCTATTTTTCATTATTTCGTATTAGTCACTCGGTCCAAATTTACTTTGTGAAGAAGAAAACTGCATATCACCTAGTTTTTGGCAGGACTAATATTACAAATCTTGTGAATGCATCTAAGAGACTAAAAATGACTTACTGACATTTCGTGTGCATAGGTCAGTATGTTTCTTAATAGCACAACAATTTTCATAGACCTATTTACGTTTTGTAATAGTTAAAAGAAAATGCCTTTATTATTTTGAATTTACCTTCTACGAGGAGTTTAAACAGGAATGAAGTAGACGGAAGGGAGGCACACACAGAGTTATCTGTGTTTGCATAATGTTCCTTGGCCTACTTCTTTTGTCCATTAGGATGATGCTAATCCATTTTTGGATAGGAATTTGGGTTACTGAAATTGGCCAGAATACCACGTTGGCAACTCGCCTATATAAAAAAATCAAGATATCTGAATGAACCTTAGGTTTTAAAACAAGTGTTTTCAAGTCGTAGATTTAAGTAACATATTTTGTAGAGGTCACTATAATATTGACTATTAATAGTGCAGATATAATTTACAGTCATAATATTATATATTATTTCATTACAAACACATTTTAACACGATTCTATAGTTCACATTCTACCTTGTGCTTAATTTATTGCGCCATTCAAATTCAAATTCTTAAAAAAGGATCATATGAACGTAAATAGTTAAGACTATCATTAACATTTTTGTGTGCATCATGGGATTAAATTTTTTTGCCCTCAGAGACGAAAAGTGTTACTTTAATCCCTTGGTGCATTAATGAACTATTCTACGGCTCAAGTAAACGAAGAAGAGAACAAAACCTAAAATCAATTATTATTTATACAATAATGGAAAATCAGAATGGCTGAAAAAATATTCTCATAGCAATGGCAAGCCTTGGCGAATGGAAGTCCATAGGAACTTGGATAACAGCCCATAAGTTTATGCCATTTAGAATTAATGACGCCAAAAAGCAAAGATGTTTACCAACTTCCTATCTGCACCATTAAGTATTTTATCCGCACAATAAATGTATTTCGGGACGTCGGGTTAGTCGTTTCTAAGTTTGGACTGTTGTCTCTTACTGATGTATTTATTGCCTTGTAGATGGTGTTGTGCTATTGGCTATTGGTAACGCGGGGATCGAAATAGCGTATTGCCAGACTCCGTTGATAACGTTCGCTGTTGCTATTTAGTTATGCTGTATATGCGTTGAGGCCCTCGTCAATTACTTGACGCCATGATAAACACTCGTCAATGCTTACGTCATTAAGTATACCAAATCTTAAAATAATACTATCGTCAAACAAGGATTATAAAAATGTATTTTCTTCCCTATGGGAAACAGGTAAGATCATGGATATGTCTTAAAGGGAATGTTTTCAGTTCTTCTAAACAGCTATTCTTATTTTATATATTAAAAACCCAATAAATTAGCTCTAGTATTTTCTATGGAGACCTATTTCAAATTTTCATCTTACAAATTGCCAACAGCCCCCCCGAGCTAAGACATATCCATGTCAATATATTTAGTCCGTTCTTTGTAAGGGTTGTATAATTCGGTGTTGACAGATACCTATTATCAGACAAAAATATACCTAAAATCAAAGTAAGTAGAAAAACAAACGTTTTAGTTTATATATAATTACTAAAAAACTAATTTTATTTTTTTAAATAATATATTCAGCTAAAATACACACAATTTTGTATTTTGAATCATGACCCTAATTCAATTACTTTCTGAGATATTCAGAATGGTAAACATAGTACATACTTCTAATGCAATGTTAATCTCAAGGAGAATAGCTAAAAATAAGTAAATCACTTATTTTCTTAAATACTCCTACAAAATTCGGCATCCAAGTTCATCTAGTTAGGTTTCATCAATAAATCCATAAAAAACAATAAATTCAAAACTACGCATTCATTGTAACTCTTACGGAGAATAGATAAATTGGTATAACTCGCTTAGTTATTGACATAATATGTAAAATATTGAATGTGTTTTTACTTAGTGAACAGCCACATTACATTATAGAGTAAAAACCCTTATTGCAGCAAATCTGCATACTCATTACTATTCGATTACAATGATGGGAATAAGATAAGTTCTGTGAAATTCGCTTCACTTACGCCAGCGTGTTGCGTGGAACCTCGTTAAGCATTAGTTTTAAATTGAATGAATTAGGAAATGTATATAGTTACCATAATTATGTTTGAATGAAGATAACATTTTATATAGTATAATTTTGAAGTGGGTTTACATGATCAATGTAAGAGAAACAATATTAATTTGACCGCTGGTTATTTATTTCGGCTGAAGATTACATGTTTAGTATAACCTAAAAAATGTTGGAAATATTGATCAAGATCTGGGGTTTAAAGATCATTTTATTTTCATAGATAAGAACGTAGATAGTTCATAGGTAAGTACACAAAAACGATCTGCAAAAAGTATAGAATAAGGAAAACAAATTCCATCGTAGTGGGTGCTCCTATTCACGAAGAAGCGTTAGAAACTTCTATGTGTCACAGAAAGGTAGACATACAGAATTTGGGATAAGACTACATGGTTCCAAGCAATGTACAGAAAGCACTCTAATTTTATTTGGATGGATCTGAACAAATATTATGTGTGAATGAAGTTTGATCTCAATAGAAAATATTTATATTTCGTAGATCGCACCCTACATAGGCTTATGCCTAACGGGGTGCTTTTCTATTTCAAACTTAAACTCAATTCAAATAGGGTTATTTAGTGATAATTTCCTGTTAACAACATATGTTATGTTTTTCTGAAAAAACTTGAAGTTTTACGGGTTTTATGTTTCATATACAATGTGTTTTTGTTGTTTATACTAACGTTGATTTTAAATTTGAATTTTTACTGACTTTAATGTAAGTATGCAAAATAATTAAAATGTATCATATAAATAAATTAGATAAAATCTAAAACACTAGTAAAAGAGTAAACTGAGGACGTTTGACATGGATATGTCTAAGCTCTGGATGGTTGCGGCTAATTTATTGGTAATTTGCATTTGATAAGGTAAACAAATAGAAAATTTAGGGGAGTCGTCAACGCAGATGTAACCTGGCCGACGTATTCTTGACGGTTCTTGGTCGTAGCTACCAGTGATGTCCCAGAGGCAGAGAAAAAAACAAGTATCGGTTGCCTACCTCGATGTGAGCCAACAGCTAATGAATTTCACTGCCAGAAGCAATTGATGGCGTCTACACATAATTGTTGCCAATTTTATTTTAACTGCTGCTATTGTTTCAAATGACCCTACCACTCACGCGGCTTCATGGGTCGCTGGACAATCTCTATTGGTCGTGGAGATTAGAATGAAGCAAGAGCTTATTATTGAGGCGTCTGTTTGATTAAGAGGGAATTATCATTGAGTTAAATTTAACACGGGAATTATTTAGGTCAACAGAGTATTTCCGAATCGGAACTACCAGTTATTAGTAACCCGAAGAGGTAGAGTGATGCTCATGGAGAGTTTCTTGAATGGAGGATTGGCGAATGGCATTCCAGAGCTGAGAAGATTTTCCAAGAAGATTTATTCAATTGAATCATTTACAGTCATTGGAGACCCCAAAAAGGGTTATTTTTATGTTTAGATTACCATTTGAAATGGCGACCTACCAAGGTAGGTAGGTACTTTAAGCACAGTATGAATGATAAATTAGTAAAAGATGATCTTGTAGTTGTGTTATTTACTAAGGATGACATGTTCTTTAAACATAATAGTTAATTAATAAACCAACAGTCCACGGCATATCGAAGGGTCATTCGGCTTAACGTAGAGTCTGAACCACTTCATCTGAATTACGAATTGGTATAGTTAAGAGGACGATCTTTGCGGATTAACGTAGTATACAATAGTGATCAAAAACTACTGACTACTATTAGTAGGTTTTATTCTTCATGTTAAATAAAATAGGACATGCATTTTGTATAATGTAATCGATACAAGATAATACTACAGCCACCGACCATCGCTCATAACTATCCACAAATATTTGAAACTCTTATATATGTCATATTGCTCAAGAGTGTCCATCTTTTCCCTTTCCTAGAAATGTTTAAAATTTATAAGCTGTAATATTGTTCTTTGAATGATTACAATCAATGAAATAAGAATTAGAAAATTCTTATTCTTTGTTTTAATTTTAAAATGAAAAATATTTTTCCTTATTGTTATGCTGAACATGTAAAAAATAAGAATCTACGAGGCATACTACTAAATTTTGCTATACGATATGGTTTGTATATTCATTACATGAGAATATCCATGTTTTGTTGGCACTGTCACTGTTGTCACTGCATATGGAAAAGGAAAGTAGTCAAGTAAAATAGTTTAGTTTTTGGTCAATTATACAAATTAAATAGACTTTAGCGAAATATTTTATACGTATTACTGAATTCTGGAGTCTTATTAATGAAATAATTTGGAGATACAGGTTTAAATGTAATTTAAACTACCGTTTTATACGCTCCGGTGTTGTACAACGAATGAGGACCAGTCTCAGCGTGAGGATCCACGCTGAACCGTTTTACAGGGTCTGTGAGTAGCCAAAAGTACTGGCGACCATTAGAAAGAAACAAGGGGATGTTAGAGGGGTAAGGGAGGGAGAGGGGAAGGTGATGACGTCAGAGGTGATGTCAATATCACGAGATGTCTCAAGCTCTAGTGCGGGCCCTTGGTGTCCTGTGCCCTCTGCTCTGAGCTCTAAGCTCTGCCTCACAGGCCATGGTCAACCTCAGACTCTTTGTGCTCAATTTGTGCAAAAATCAATTTAAGTTATCTTCCATAGTTTTTACATTAACTTGTTCTGAAACTTCTGTTTGTTCCAGTCGAAGTAAATGGTTATGATTTTGAGTTCAGTATGTGGATTATGTTAAATATTGGAGCTAAGTTAATGTAAATAAAACCTGTTTGGTTGAGGATTTTAATACACAACCTATAAGTCAATAATAGCATCTTATTTTTATATCAGTTTACTTGCAATAGTTTACAAGGCAGAAGCTTGCCGCATGTCAACGTGCACCGTTACCGCACACGTCTGTTCCAAATGACGTCAATATTTAATAGAGTAATGCATTTTTTTAGTACCTAGGAACAGTAGAGTTTCAAAATTCACCGAAATGGTGGATGGTATCCTGTATAATCATACAAAGAACCTAACTTTATCCGAGTATGTGCATTTGGACGTGCGAATAGACACTTCGTTTTGATAGTGAAGCGATAGATAGATATCACCGATAAAAGGCGGTGCGAAAAAAATTGAAAAAATTACGATTTTTCATGAAACACTGAATCTTTTATATGTAAATATATTTATCAAAGAATATAATGCGTTTTGACGAGTAAAATATGTTATACTGTATATTAAAATATTGTATTCTAAAAAGAACATATTTTAACGTCCCTTCAATTTTTTTATCTTAACCTTCAAAAAACGATAGTATGATTTCCAACCGACATTTCTTTTTTCCGATATAACTTTTGCCCATTTTATTTTGATTAAGAAAGTTTTAATGTAGAATAAGTGAAACGCAGTAAGTTATAGTTAGTTTAGTAAACGCTCAGGAGGAACGCAGCTACAGTCCTGCGTTAGTGATTTGGGCGATCAACAGTTTAAGCTTTTGTAATTGCTTTAAAACATCCTTCGTAGACGAAGTGAGCGACACGATTTCAGTGTAATTTGAAAATTAAAATCAGTTCTTTCTTTGGTCACCAAGATCACAGGGATCGCGTCGCGGTGTAGCGTCGTGTAATCGTGAAATATTTCTGGGTACTGCCACAATCCTCTGCACAAATGATGTAACTCACTATAGACTAGCCTTTGGGAATATATTATGTTCTCGGAAGATCGTTCGGTCACTGTTATTTTTAAGTATGCGTATGAGAACGCTATTTTCCTCCGAGAGCATGATCGCTGAGATCACGTAGGAACAATGTTTTCCCCAAATTATCTATTCGCTAGAATCGTGTCGCCTAAGGCCTAAGTCAGCGCATGAACTGGCAAAGTAAGTTACTGTAAATCAAATGCTTAGGGGTACAGTAGGCCTGTGTTCGCGCTGGCATCGGAAGCAGCATGTTTGTTTGTTACTAGAGGTGGTGGTGGTGATGGACAGTAAAGTTTTCTCTTTGGAAGAGAAATATTATTAGTAACTTCTTAGGTTTCTAATTCCTTTTTAGATAAATAATATTAATATAAACCGACGTAAAAATGTAGAATAACTTTGTAAAATTATAAGGTTACGATATCTGTTTATACTGTATATCCAATGGCAGGCCTGACCTGTTCAGTGCTTGTAGGTTCTGGGCCTGGGCTCACTGATAAATTAACTTTTAATAGTTTAATAGCTTTAGTGACAGTTTTTGTGAGGTGATATCTCTCTCTTGGAGGATTGCCGGTTTTACTGAAACATCCAGCGCCGCTGTCAGTAACCTGTAAGTCCGAACATTTCATCTAAAGATTCTACTATGAGGGTGATAACGTAATGCGACTGCGTGTTTGATGCCAGCGCGCATCTGAGGTTGCGCAGCACGGAGCAACGCTTGCACCCTCGGGGAATTTTTCCCTGACCACGCGCCCTCGACACATCGAAGCTGCCGCCGCTGACTTTATGGGTGCGCCTGCACTCCCTTGATGCAATCACCTACACACTTATGAGTTCTACTTACGCCTGCTGTTTTGAAGGCATTCAACAAAGACAATTATAAACACTAATACTCTCATACAGGGCAATAAATTATTATTATTCTTTGTTGTAATATAGTTAGCTATTTAACTTTCATTGATCCAATTAAGTGGTTTATTTATTTACTTTTATTGATTATGACTGGCTTGGAAGAAACATACACGAATTCATTCCTAGCTGATGATATGGAAGATTTAGTAATTAATCTATCATCGGAAATAAATTTAATATCAGCAAATTTCCCTGACCATGACGTTTCTAACTTATTATCAGCCACAAATGCAGTTTTTAAAAGATTGACAATATGTATTCCGAGTCAACTACTGTAAAAACCACTTCAAATAACTCCAAATCAGGAAATAGGTACTTTGACTGCAAGCTATATTTTTTAATGATGGGAGACGCAATGAGCTAAATAAGTCACCCAAAGTACAGGAAGAGGGGGAGCAAATGATTAACAGTTTGAAGGAAAGGATTACTTTCACCAACAAGATCCTCAAACTCCAAATCACAGCTACAAAAATCAGAAATTAGGAAATCGGAGCACCCCCAAGATAACTTCAAAAAACCAAAAGGTACAATGATCTCTTCCATGAAAGATCAAAGCTTCATAAAAAAGGTCAAGCTTAGAGATAAAGGTATGAATGGTAAAATAAATTCATCCTATACACTTACAAAAACTTCGGAGTTGTTACATCCGTATGGACTTCAAAATGCCAACACTAAGTTCATAAGGAAACCGCATTTGTTTCGTCAATGTTCTCCCCTGGAGCCCCACTATTGTTTGTTGTTGAACAACTAGAAAGGCGGATAGGCAATTTTCAAAAGAATGATCACATTGTAATAATGGGGGGGACAAACAACACCAAACCTGCTCACTTGCAACAGGTCATTTTGAAGATAGAATGACTTATCAAATCTTCCAAAGCAAGTACTGTGTTGAAAGAGATACCTTATATCTATCAACAACCTCACAATGGATGGCAATTGGTCAGGTGATATTTTGTGACCTGAGCAGGGCTTTTGATTGTGTTGACCACACTGATTTGGTAGTAAAACTTAATTATTATGGTTTCAATGGTGTGTCTCTCAGACTCTTTGAGACCTGTTTGAGGAACAGAAGGCAGGCTGTCTACATTAATGGAGAGTGGTCGCAATGAATTGGTCTTAAGTTTGGCATACCTCAGGGATCTATCTTGAGCCCTTTACTGTTCCTAATTAGTATTAATAACCTGCCTCATAATGTTATTAGTAAGACAGTGTTATATGCTGATGACACAATTTTTGAATGTCTCAAATGATATCAGGGAACTCTCAAACCTAGTTCCTAGTTCACTACAAGATGTAGACTCATGGTTTAGGGTCTACACCTTTTAAATAAAAACAAAACAGAAAATGTAATATTTAGTCTTAGGCCATATGTAAAAAAATTTTAATCAGGATTTAGTTTACAATGTGAAGTTTTTGGGAGTCTATGTTGATCATCAACTGACCCGGGGAAAACATATCGATTGTATTAAGGCTAGATTATCTACAGTGATTTACCTTATTTGGAGGCTTAAACAGTGTGTAACACCAGATCATGTAAGAATGGCATATTTTCCTTTTTTCAATCAATAATCAAGTATTGTTTACTTGATAACTCACCTAGGGTGGCTGAAATCTTGATATTACAAAAAAAGGTTGTTAGAACTATGATTGGCTCAAATCCTTCAGATCACTGTAAGCCAACATTTATAAAACCAAAAATAAAAACAGTAATCGATCTATACATCGTAGAACTAGCTATGTACTCATTGAAGAGCTTATCTTGTATGACTAAATGGAGATGTCCACTCCTATAACACCCGTAACAGGAAACATTTAAGCTTCCAACATTGTATACTTAAAAATCTCTCAACAACCATTCAGTGATATGTAAGAAAGTGTTCAAAAAGTTATTAATTTTATAAATAAGTACTCTCACAAGACCTTCCTCAAAAATTATATTTATTATTTTGTTATTCTGTTATATTTTTTATTCTGATATACATTTTTATTTATTTGTTATATCTGTTATTTATTTATTCTTTGGATATTTAACTGTTTTCCATCAACAAAAGAACAATTTATCGCTGTTATCTTTTTATTAATAATTTATCCTGTTTTTTGGTAATTATATAGTTTATTTATGTTGTCATAATTTATGTGCCAAATATTCAGAGGTACTACACCTTGAATGTGAAGGAACTGTGGTCTAATGTAAAAAACTGACCGTCCGTCCAAGAATGAAATTGATCTAAGAACATTGTTCTGTATTTTTGACTTTGTCAATACTTGTAATTTGTTCATGACAATAAAATACCCCCGTCGCAGCAGACCTGCGTACTCAGCGAATTTCCAAATCAATAATATAATAATAATAATATATGACAAGTTTGGTCAAAATCTGTCGATAAACATGAGAATTATTTGCCTATTCACCATAAAATTAAAATGGGAAAGAGTGAGTAGGTTTGCTGCTGTGAGGAACACTGAAAGTAGCCATTTATACCATCAAAAATTTTATTTTTAACATTTATACCAACTTTTATCAACATCTGTCCATAAATAAAGGAGTTTGCCTAATCTCCATATGATTAACATGGGAAAAGAGTATGCAGTTTGCTGCCATGATAAACACATAAACTATGATTTTTTAGCACAAATGTATGGATCTCAACCACATGAAGCTAAATATCAAGTTTCATCCAAAAATATTAGATAATAAGTGAAAAATTAATTTTTCCTAATCCTCCATAAGATTAACATTGGAGCCTCAAAATACAACGTACTGTGTTTAGATTTTTTTATATCTCGGTAACCGTTGAAGATAGAGAAAAACTTTAAGGAACTTAATTGTGTAGTTTTTTAAGCTGATTCCAATGGTGAAATATAAAATTAGAAATTTTTAAAAATTACATGTGAAAAACGCAAAAAAACCCATTTTGGGGTACAAAACCCCCCCAAACTACCCGTTCCCATTGACCGATATGTCTGGTTTACGAACTCGTCCGAGCATTTGTAGGAATACACGTTTCTACCAAATTTGGTCTCGATCGGACCATTTTTACGAGAGTTATCGTGTTCACAGACACACACACATATATATATATATATATATATATATATATATATACATATATATATATACATATATATATATATATATATATATATATATATATATATATATAAATTTTAACGACTATTGTTTTTGGTCTCTGGGCACCTAAAGAAGAAAAAATAACATGGTCTCGGGCTTAACTCTTGCCATGAGACCTACGGTAATAGCTTCTTCCCTATGGGAAATTCGCTAAAAGATTTGATTTGATTTGATCCTATAAAATAAGTTAGTAACATCTCTTGTCAATCATTTAAAAACATGCAAGAGACCTTCTAACATCTGTAGGCCTAATAAAAACTATGAAAACCAATATGTAGATATGTGTATGTATGTAATAGATAAGTCTTTGCTCGGACAGTGTTGGCAATCCGTCAGACCAAAATTTGAAACGGTGACGACATGTGGTTTGTGAAGTTATTTGCTTATAAGGACAGCTAATTAGAGGAACTGAAAACATTCTCCCTATACATATCCATAATATTGTTTTAAAACGTGAATCATGATTTTATATCATCATTTAAACACGATTTAAATATGTATTTTCTGTTCAATATTTAAACCAATGATTTTACCGACGATTTAGAGGACTACTAAAACTGCTGTTTTCTAAACAGATTGATGAAAAATGTATTTACTTCCATTTGGGGAACAGCTTATATCATGATTATGTATAAAATGAATGTTTCCGGTTCCTCTAAAAAGCTGTACTCATAACCATATGACGTCACTTCCGTTTAAAATTTTGATCAGATGATTGCTAATACCCCCTCAGCGCTAAGACAAAAGAGTTCGAAGTAAATGATCGTAGGTTACTGCAAATTTGCATCAGATATTGCCAACCTGTTTCAGATAAAAGAAAAAGAAAGTCAGAACAAAGGAACTTAGTCTATCTTGATCCTGATGATTGGGCGGGGCGTGGAGTCTACATGTTGCTGGGGCGGTTTTGGCAGAGGCCCCGACCACCGCGTAATGTGAACAAACACTTAGTGTAATCCAGCAGCAACTCCATCGGCCTGTTATTCCATTCGGGGATTATTGGAACCTACTTCTGCAACGTAAAGTGTTTTCATTTTCTACGCAACTTTAACACTTACCGTGCATGTTTTGCTCATTCATGTTCACGGTTACGAGGCTAGTTCTTGTATTCTTGTTATTAATCAAAACAAATGTCTAGCACACTTACTGCTTTTACTATTTTGATACTGAAAATTCGTATGAAAGTCAATCTATAGGGTTTTAAAGTTTAAGGTTATGTATAATACTGTAAAAAGATGGTAAATTTCGAAAGGTTAGCTAGAACACATTGAATGACAGGGTCGGTGGTTTACTGTAATCCAACTACTTGGAGATCACAGATTGTAGATAGTTATGAGCGATGGGTGGTGGATGGGATATTTTCTAGCGTAGATTAAAGTCCACAATATTGAATACTAAGCTCATCCACAATTGAATACTAAGCTCATCCAAAAACCATCCTCAGAGGCAAAAGTTGTTCGGATCCCACGTTAAAATGTAAGTCTCTTAGATGCCATTGACTGTTGGGTTATTAATTAACAGTTTTTTCTAAAGAACGTGTCAGCCTTAGTCAGTTACAAGACTACAAGATCGCAATACAATATATTAAACTTATTTTCTCATTCACTTTTGGCTTAAGTACGTATTTTTAAAGGTAATTAGTAGTCTTATTTACATTTTTATAGCGGTTATTTTACATCACGATTATAAGTGAATAAAGTTTCACGACGTTTTGGGATCTGGAATCTGATCCGTCCTCAGGCGAACTAGTATCTAAAACATAACACAGTTAGTACATAATCTTTATTATGTACTATTGTGTTATTCTTTGTTTGAAATTCATGAAACTAGCAGATCAAACAATTAGTAAATCTCCAGTTGAGATCCGGCCATTGTGGCTGCTAATTATTAGCAAAGAACTTCAGGATAGGGAAAATAAAGTATCTGTAAATGATATTCATATAAATCCGAAACAAAATTATATACAAACATTATTTGCAATCACATTTTCTCATTGGTGTGGAGATCGTTTTTGTTTTTAATTCTTGCTACATTTTTCATCTGATCACTGTTGTTATTGTTATAATAAAATGAAGGAACCTCCTAACAGAAAATGCCTTGGAGGCCCTATATTAATTTTTCATAATCATGTAATACATTTTTCTTTTGTTATGAATAAGCCTGTGTATAATCTATACAAAAAGTTTTTATAGAGACTGTAAGCTAATAATTTAAGAAATATATTTTTATAAGAGAAGCTTTTAGTTTTTATTTCAGCCATTCTGACGAGAGAACACTTTATTAATTTATTGAGGTTTATACTTTTGTAATGATATGTTTGTATAGGTGTTGTATTGTTTACAGATTTATAAGAGAAAACAAATTCTTCTTATTCTGTTTACGGAAATTGAAATCAACTGTTGTAATTTTTAAATAATCTTTACAGAAATTGTATTCATTTTTTTATCTTTAAGAGGGTTGCTAAGAGAAAGTTTCTCATTTAAAACTACTTAATGTATTAATTGAAAAATAAAAATATAGTTTTATATCTTACATCTACGCATTTATTAGTAAATTGTTAAAATAAGAAAGTAGTTGTAACTTATGAACTAAAATATGCAGCGGCATTTTATGCTATGCTTATTTTTTTATTCATTGTTTTGGAGCTATACTACTAAAATTAAAATACCCTATTCAGGTAATTTTGTGGAACATAACTTAAAATAAGTTAATAAAATGTACAAAATAATATTATGTTCTCAATTTATAAATTTAAACTAAAAATGTTAACAACTTGTTTCAGAATTATTAAAATTAACAATTAGTTGGACTTTTCCAATGCGTCTTATGTTTAAAATCTACACAACGTTTCGAGAGTTATTTTTACGTATTTTTACGTCCGCTAGCTCGGAGGCGGAGTGTTAGTGTCGTTCGTTTGCAATTTTCCGAATGTACAGAATAGGCTAAGTAGAGTGTTTTGTTTAAAATTTTTTTCTATAGTTATATTTTTTGTTGTGTTTTTCGACCGGTTTCTTTTTTATATGTAGAAATAACCTTTTGCTTGTACAGATGTAAGTGTTGTTAGGCACTTGAAAACGGGAGTAGTTTATCCAACTCTCGAAACGTTGTGTAGATTTTAAACACAAGACGCGTTGGAAAAGTCCAACTAATTGTTAATTTTAATAATAATTAATAACCAACGCCATTATGAATTTTCAAAACCCTGTTGTTTCAGAACCTGCTTAAAACCCCATGAGTTATAGTTATACTCTCTTTTTTAACTATAAGCATGTATACTTTTATTTTACCGAAAATAAGTAAAATATTATTTACTTATACATGTAAATGAATGAACTATTTCATATTCATACTTATTACACACTTATTGTTAAACGAAGATTAAATTTGTTTAATGACACTTTGTTTATAAACAGTAGTAAAGGGTCAATAGAAACTTCAACGGAGGGACAATATGCCAAATTATTATTTAACAACTTTGTTAACTATGACGTAATTGTCGAGACTCGGCACAACTACTACCTCTCCGTGTTTCGTTGGCGCCGCGACTACCGGCTGCTCTTTGTTACGTTTGCGGAGGGCCAGCCAGACCTCAGCACCGAATGAACATTGTACGACATCTAAATTTTATGTTATCGTAAATTTAATATATGAAGATAATTTTTTTTTAATACAAATTCGATGGAAAAAGTACAAAAGACTGGGACGGTAGCGTTGTCTTGTAATCCAGCTACTTGGAGCAATGTCAATGGCTTTACGAGTTTCTTTCATTATACAGGGTGCCCCATTTGTAAAGTGCCAAACTCGGATCAATAGTTTCATGGGTCGAAATAAAAATAAAATCAAGAATAACATTTTTTTCGAAAAACGATTTGTTTGCCAGATATCCACCATTTTGTATTTTTTTACAATATAATTTATATCTTACGAAGGCCGTAAATTGGCCGATTGAATTGATTTGAATTGAAGTATGGTTCTTACCTTTGTCAAGACCTAATTAATAATAAAATAACTAGCTTAGTTTGATAATACATTTAAAAATGGCGGCCATTTTAAAATTTCAAATACAAATTACTAGAAAACCGTAACTTTCATCAAAGATTGTCAAGAGAGCTTTATGGTAGCGTGTAACTGTCAAAACAATCGGATGACGAATCATTTTGTTTCCTAAAACAGGTCTCCTCTACCATGACCATGTTTTTCTGAGCTAGATATCGAAAATTCTGATATCTGCTTCGAAATTTCGCTCTTTGATAAATACTCGCACATTTAACAGCCTCGGCACACGTACAGTGCATTATCTTTTGGAGCTCCAATTTTAATCTTTTGAAGGAAGGGTTGTGATTGATATCTCTTCTATTGTTTGAAATATTGTGATATAAATTTATATACAGTTTCTTATGGTTAAATAAGCTATTTTATTCTTTGTAGGAGAAAAGCCTTCTTACTCTTATCCCATATTATTCTTAAGAATATAAGTATTGTGATAAACTTCCTTATTTAACCTTAGTTTAACCTTAGCTTAGTTTGAATAATTAAAATTAGTACAAAAGTCAATGAAAACTCCCTTAATATTCAGGTCTACCGATTTGGGGATATTTATAATTGCTGTAAATAACAATATAGTAAAGCTTTAAAGTAACTAAAACTGAGATTAGTATAACTCACTTAATAACTATTATGCAAAATAATGAAAAACACCGACCAGAAGACGATGAATTTAATGAGCTTTACAATGGCGTCTGTTTCGTTATTGTAGGTCAACCAAAAGCCGTATTTTGCTCCCGCGTAAGGGTAATCGCGCGCTAATAGCGGCTCTAGCGTAGCCCTCCCAGCCACATCAAAGTGCATTTACCATTTACCACGTTGTCTTCTCCATGGTCATCAAGATCGGGGAATCGTCCATCTCTCCTGCTTCATACGGTAGCCTACCTACTGTGAGCATTTGTTAAGGGCCTATTTAGAAAATTATGGTCGTTATAGAATTCATTTAGGTTATAAAACGGTTTATTTTAAAGGTATTTTTTTAATGATCTGGTGAAAATTTTAGTGTCAGTTATTAATTTTAGATTGTTTGGTAGGAGATTGAAAAGTCTAGTTCCCATGATCTGTGGGGTTGAGCCTAATTGTTTCGAAGACGTAGGTGGAAGTAATGGTGAGGATTTGGGTTTTTATAATGAATTCCCTGCAGTGGTCCCGGTAATGTGCTTCCTCTATGATTCTCAAGGCCTTTATTTGTAGTATTAGGATTTTCTGTAGTGCTGATTGGTCTGTAGATTCCTAGGCTATTATTCCAAAATTGATATGGCTTGCAAAGAGAGCGTGGTATGCTGTTATTGTTATCGGTTTGTTTGTAATCTTCCGTATTCTTCTCAATGCAAAGAGTGCTGATGACAATTTCTTTTGCAAATTATTTATGTGTTTGTGCCAGCTTAAGCTCTTGTCTATTGTAATTCCTAAAAATTTGGTATCATCTGTTAAGTTTGGTTGTATGAGGTTTTCTTCTTCCTGTTGTCTGTTTGTAGTTGTAAATTTGATATGTATTGTTTTATTCTTATTTATGGTCAGATTCAAGTTGTCACATATTTCTGTTGATAGTGTTAATGCTTCTTCAATTTTTTGGGGTGTTTCTTCTAATTTGGTTGTTGGAGCTATAATTGTCGTGTCGTCAGCGAACATTAGGCATGTGTAGTCTGGGGGTAAGTTGTTTGGAAAACTATTGATGTAAGTCAGAAAAAGTAGCGGCCCGAGTATTGAGCCCTGTGGCACGCCGTATAAGGTTCTTTGACGTTTTGATCTTACTTTTGTTTGTTAGTTTTTTAGGTGATATTCTTCAACAGTTTGGCTCCTATTATCGAGGTATTTTTAAATCCATTTCAGGGCATTTCCAGTGATATTAAGTTTTTCAAGTTTGGTGATGAGGAGCTCCCGATCTAGGCTGTCGAACGCCTTTTGTAGATCCAGAAAAGTTCCTGTGGCTTGTAGTTGCATGTAGCTCTCCATACCTCCGCTAGAGTCGCAGACACAGGAGGAAGTCCGGCTTTAAACGTTTATTACAGACCAGAATATTGGCCAAACTTATGGATAAAACAATCGTATGAGTATTATATAACAACCCAAAACCTTTCCTGCTGTACGGGGAATAATGATTCAACTCTAAGATAATATTCCAGAAGGTATTTTGATCAAGTTTACAGTAAGCTACTTGTAAGTCTAGATGAATAGTGCATGGTGGATAGTTATAAGCGATTACCAGTGGATGTGTAATTCTCTGGTGCAGATTAATGTCCACACTATTGAAAATTACGTACATCTGTAAATGTCATCCTCATAATTAGACCAGTTCGTAATTCAGAGGCTGAATAATGGTGCGGATCCCATGTTAAACTGTAGGTCTTTCTAATGCGATTGGCTACTGGACAAATTATAAACAATATTTTCTAAGGAACATGTCAGTCTTAGTCAGTAACAAAACTAGAAGATCGTACCACAATCATCTTACTTGGTTACGCCTACTTTTGATTCATACTGGGCCTAAAATACCTCCCCGGTTTGTTTGCCTGTAGGACGTGTAGTAAAAAAGAACTCGCTGCGATTAAATTAAAACATTATACTGTAGGGCCTATCACTACACTTTAGGTCATAACAATATACTTACTGTAGGGCCTATCATTATACTTTAGGGTATAATATTATACTTACTGTAGGGCCTGCCATAATACTGTAGGGTATAATATTATACTTGCTGTAGGGCCTATCATTATACTGTAGGGTATAATATTATACTTACAGGTAGGGCCTATCATTATACTGTAGAACCTAACAATATACTGACGGTAGGTCCTATTATACTGTAGGGCCTAACATTACACCGTAGTGCCTAACATTATACTTTAGAGCCTAACATTATACTGTATGAGGCCATACAAAAAAAAGTATAGGGCATAACATTCGCTATGTATTTAAACGTTTATAATAATTAATTAAAAACTCATATAAATATTTTCAATACGTAAGTATATATAATTACATTTTTACTATAACTTAAAAATTCTATCCAGGATGATTATAAGTTATTTAACGTATCAAGGAACAATTGGAATGAAAACTAAACTACATTGAATGAAATTTCAAAATAATTTCTAAACCATGCAAATTGTGAAAATAGACTTAACCGACCATTAATTAATGATATATAAAAAACTTAATTTAATTCTCACTTTTATACTTATTAAAACAAGTTTTTACATGCTACGTTTTGATAGTATTCGATTTGAGTCCGGGTACAACATTTCATGCAGTAAAATATTGGTGAACCAGAATTTGGAAAAAAGAAACTATTCAGAAAGAAAATCAACTTAACGAACTAGATATTGTATAGCTGAAAACTCATGACACAGAAAAAGAAATGTAATATCTCCAACCAAACTCCGCCTAACTGACGGACGGGGAGAGATTAGTTATTGATTACTTTCATGTCCACAGCAGCGAAGTTTTCGCGGATATGTGCCTTACCTGCTGCACACTTAGAGATGTGAAAAGCTACGTGTATGTTGTCTAGCATCGAAGCGTTCGTGGGTATATGCTTGTGAAAAGCTACGTACATCATAGTTGTCTGGATGTAGGATATTCACGGATACATGCCTGTCCTACAGCTCACATATAGAAGTGAACAGTTAACGTACGTAGCTAACTGTATGTGATACATCGTTGTTGTTTGGCTGTAGGATATTCGCAGACACATGCTTATCCCGTTGTTCACATATAGAAGTGAACAGGTAGCTACGTGCATACTGTATGTAATAGTTCGTAATTATCTGGCAGTAGGATATTCATAGATAAATGTTTTACCTATAATATGCAAAGCTGAGCTGGGTGAGCTATAAGGGTAATATGTTCCAGTTAATATGTTCTGTTAACACACCATCGGTTTTAGGATACCGGTTTTATGGGACTTATAAATTTACTTAAATTTCCAAAATTACTGGATGGAATTATTTCTTAACGTAAACTACCGGTCATTACACACCAATTGAACTTTTGTCTCATTAAGTGATGCAAAAAGAAGCATAACCTCGCGTGCGAATCGACCTTTCTCAAAGATGTGGGGATTGTGCGCAATACCGGCCTGGGTCACCGGTCGCCTACCAACCGAATGAGGCGAAATGTGACTGACGACGTAGCCAGCTAATTGTCACGCAATTATCTTCTCAGCCGTCATTCGTGAAAAAAGATTATCTGATTTTCAATAAGACTTAATAATTTAATTTCTAGGACCCAAAAGTTAAGGTGCATCTGTAATATATACGTATAAATAACCTAAATCATACAGAAAAATTGTGTTAGTTTAAATAAACTGAGTAATTCAGGATCGGTGTCAGGAAAACAGTCTATTTAGTGAGTTAAATTTAAAAAAGGGCACATGCGGTGTTTTATGTTGGTACTCCTGGCAATCGCAATCTCGCAATCAATAGGCTCTTTGATACCAGGTTGCTAGGTTAGATTTCCCAATTCATATTCTAATTCTTTCCTCTAATAGCCTAAATTTGCAGCTTGAGCGAGTTTAATTCCTCGAAAGGCAGTTTTCTGAGGTTTCGTTATTGAATGAGGGTATTGAACTTGATACTTGCTGCGTAGTTGTAATTCTTTTCGTTTGGTTTAGGGATCAATAGAGGCTTTGTTGACGTGTAGATAAAAATAGGCCTGGGAGGCTAAAAATAGGACTGAGCCGAAGAGGAAAACATTTACTACTCAAATACAGGGGTAATATAAAATTTGACACGATGACACAGCAATTTGATATACAGTGGATAAAAAACAAAACGATAAAATCATGAGTCCACAGACTATTTTTAAAATAACAGAGAAACTAATTTTTACTCATAACTTTTATTTGACTGTAAACTGGTTCTTGTTTTTTATGAAATAAATACTATTTCTATGAACAGTGGGCTTTCCTTTTATCAAAGATTTAAAAATGAAATTTAACGACGGTTTCGCAAATACTTACATGATCGAACTAGAAATATGTAGTCTCATGTTACAACCAAAGTCATATTTGTAACTAGAACCTTTATTTAGCTATGATGAAAATTGTAGGAGCATCCACACACCTGACGAGGGAGATAAAGAGCCATATTGCAAATATTGAATTGATTTAAACTGTAATAATGGGACCGTTTAATTCCTTCAAAAGTGTTCGATTGCCTAATTCTAAGCTGGTCCAGAGTGGGTTTAGGTAAGTAAATGGGGGGGAAAGTTTTATTTTTTAAAGAGGGATGAATGTAGCCATATTTTGGTTTTGAAATCTTCTCACAGGAAATAACTCGTTTTCCGTATGCATTACAGGTTGTTAAAGTGACGTCCTACGACTAGGTTAATGGTTCTCCCTACTACTTCTACTTATTGACTGTGGTATCCTGGTCCAATATGGAGGGTTACCTCGGGTCCGCGTCGTCCAGGGGGCATGAGTCCTGCCTCGGTTTGAGGACAGGCGTTAGCCCCCACTTCTCAATGAACTCGATGCGAGAAATGTTGGCGGGTTAGAGGGGGCGGGGTTGACGACATTCCCTGCCCCCCGACACCCACAGGCCGTTCATGAGGCCTCACTCGCGGCACACTCGCGAACCGGCAGTCTCCACTACTCTGAGCCGACAGCGTCTATCCGCCGCGACGCGCCGCAGCCGAGTCTGGCGCACATGCGCCTGTGATGCTCTCGACCGCCACCGCTACCTCTGCTACTGCTACACCAATCAATCACATGTCATCGAGGCCTTCCGACAACCTCCACGTGCCGCGAGATCTGGACAATCCGACTTGTACTGTATACATGTCATCATTGAGACATAGAGGCCTCAGACAACCTCCACGTGCCACAAGATCTGGACAATCCGACTTGTACTGTATACATGTCATCATTCAGACATAGAGGCCTCCGACAACCTCCACGTGCCGCGAGATCTGGACAATCCGACTTGTACTGTATACATGTCATCATTGAGACATAGAGGCCTCAAACAACCTCCACGTGCTGCGAGATCTGGACAATCCGACTTGTACTGTATACATGTCATCATTGAGACATGGAGGCCTCCGACAACCGCCACGTGCCGCGAGATCTGGACATTCCGACATGTACTGTATACATGTCATCATTGAGACATAGAGGCCTCAAACAACCTCCACGTGCCGCGAGATCTGGACAATCCGACTTGTATTGTATACATGTCATCATTGAGACATGGAGGCCTCCGACAACCGCCACGTGCCGCGAGATCTGGACATTCCGACTTGTACTGTATTCATGTCATCATTGAAACATAGAGCCTCAGACAACCTCCACGTGCCGCGAGATCTGTACAATCCGTCATGTACTGTATACAAGCCGTCCTTGAGACATCAAGTCCTCCGACAACCATTACGTGCCTCGCGATCTGCACAATATGACATGTACTGTATACATTTTGTCCTTGAGACATTGAGTCCTCCGACAATCTCCACGTGCCCCACGATCTGCACAATATGACATGTACGTATACATGTCGTCCTTGAGACATTGAGTTTTCCGACAACCTCCACGTGCCCCACGATCTGCACAATATGACATGTACTGTATGCATGTCGTCCTTGAGACATTGAGTCCTCCGACAACCTCCACGTGCCCCACGATCAGCACATTATGACATGTACTGTATACATGTCATCCTCGAGACATAGAGTCCTCCGGCAACCTCCACGTGCCCCACGATCTGCACAATATGACATGTACTGTATACATGTCATCCTCGAGACATAGAGTCCTCCGGCAACCTCCACGTGCCCCACGATCTTCACAATCTGACTTATACTGTATACAGGTTGTCCTTCAGACATAGAGTCCTCCGACAACCTCCACGTGCCTCACGATCTGCACAATCTGACTTATACTGTATACATGTATCCACGGAGCATAGATGCTTCCGACAACCTCCACGTGTATCAAGATCAGAACAATTATTCATATACTTTCGGAGACAACATTAAATAAAGGCACATTACAGGATAGTGTTGCAATTTAGAGACATAAATAATGAAAGTAAGTTTTACGTGCTTTAGCTATCAAATGTCACGGTAACAAGACGTGGTGATTTTGTGAATCAATATACATGATAGTGTAGGGGTTTGGAGACATTAGTTATCCAACGTCATGTTATACAGCATGCTATGAAAAACTCGAATACGTAGATGGTTTGAAATTAATATTTTAATTTCTTATTATTAATATTTATTAGTATCCTTAAATATTTACTCTGTAAGAGATCTATCAAAATTTTATCCCAGAAATATTCTAATGATGCTTTATTATGGATTGATAAATCAATTTTCATCATATGGCATTCCATTATGGGGATGCTGAGCACGGAAAAGGTTATAGACTATTTATTCTCCAAAAATATGCTTTACGAATTATCGGCAATGTACGTTTTCAAGTGATCACCTCATAGTTTACAATAGAAATTGAAATTTTAAGTTACACATATTATCTATATCAATTTGTCAATAATGATATACTTATTCACTATGCACAATAAAAAAACTATATTGAACGTAAATATCAATATATGTAGTTTACTCAGTACACAGTCGTGCTCCGACTGTCGTTGTGAGCGCACGCTATCTTGTGTCGGTCCGTAGCTCGGAGGCGGAGTGTTGTGCTTATTTCTTGCCTTATAAATATAGTTTTTGTTCTGTGCATGGCAGATAAGTATAGTACTATTGACAGCTTCAGGTAATGAATATCTGTAACTTAAACTTTCAATTTTAAATGTAAATTACAACGTAATCACTATAAAACGGGAGGAGTTTCTACACCCCCAGAAACGTTATGTATTTAAAAAAAGACGCGTTAGAATAGTACACTGTAAAATATTTTGAATAGTAAATACCCAACGTCATTATGAATTTAAAAGATTCTGTATTGATACTTATTAAATAAAAGGTTAATCACTACACTATTACATAATGATTAAAATATAAAACTAAAAAAATAAAATGTAACAATATTAAACCTAGTAATTATAATAAAAATGAATAATAGGAAAATTATGTTATTAACAATATTTAGGTTTGTTATTGGCCATTTGTCTTATCGATTGCCAAATACCCCTTACTCAAACAGTAAGTTAGAAGAACCGATCTTCTTTATAGCTAATGATTAGAGATAACGGAATCACTTTTTTGATCAGGTTAAATTAATGCTTCTCATCAAAATAAAACATAGCGTACATGTAACGTAAGCTGTTAAAGTCTCAGATAGATAAATTTATCGATAAAAAAATTGTTTGAATGTGTTATGCGTTTTATTACGTGAATAGTATTAAAATTTGATCAATAAAAAACAGTTTTACACAAATTTTAGTAACAAGATATTTTATTATGATTATACATTGATCTTTAAGCCATTAAATTTTATCATACATTTCAAGTTTAGTCTTTTGCAAAAGATTGCATATCATGAAGGTTTGTGTATTTGAAAAAAATAGTAAGTTACTAACCATGGAGGGGTTGTCTGAGCTATTCCATCAAAATTATTTCGTATATTTAAGCGTTCTTTTAGTTATTTCTAAAGGAATGATTAAAAGTATTTAATCATTCCTATTTCACCTGCCTGGTTATTTCGAAAATTCTGGGTGATTAATTAGTGATAAATGAGTAATAAAAAGCTTTCCCTGCTAGATTTACTCACTCTTAGAAGTCCTAAATCAAACTCACTCGTTGTTTACTCACCTGGAAAAGAAAACGAGTGTGGAAGAACAAATTGTTGTTTATGTTTAAACACAAGTAAAACTTTAGAACTTCAAAATATGCACGGTAATAAACTATAGAACTAACTATACGACCTAAGTAAATTTTAACTCACATAAAACAACTAAACAATTTCAGAAAAACTATGTCTTAAAATGTTGATTTATTATAACTTTGAAATCCTGAAATATATACGTAGTAAGTAATAAAAGCATTAAAAGCTATGGAATTTTCTCAGACTAAAAGAGTAAAACCATTCACAGTTTTGTTTCGTAAATATCTGATTTTTATACAATAAATTAAAGAACCAAACTAATTAGAAAATCATTCAAAGAATTCAAAAGGTGATTAAAATATCAAAGGTGTATCTTGAAACATTGTGGATTTATTGATAATTGAATATATATCAATTTAATAGAAAGCAGTAAAGATTACCATGTATTTTTCAAGGAAAATTGTTATTTACTAGATCATTTTATACAAGTTTATCGTGATCTTAAAAATCACGAAATACTGTAATACAACTTAAAAATATTTTATATTTTGGTCGTCGTTATATTTGAATTAATATTTGACATAATATTTTGAACAATAATTTTATCAGACTACTTTTAAAATACCGTATAGACACTTTGCTATGATAGGCCTCTAATATGTCTACTAAGATTTAGCTATATACTAAGACAGCATTTCATTATAAACAAATTGACATGCCTTCAGATAACCGGTTTAGTAGCTTTTCTTATTGGATGGAACTCTATGTAAAGACATTCCAAAATTCTATAGGGTTTTGCCAAACACCTTGAATAATTTTTAGTAAGCAGACGCACATGCCACATGTGAGTCAAGGTCAGTCTCGCTTGTGTCACTTTCCCGTATCTATTCTAAAAATAAGAATCCGCATACGAGCCAATGTTTAAAATTAGACAGATATCTGCATAGCAGCGAACTCTATTGGCGGCGCTGCGCAACGGTCGTATAGTTTGACTGAGAATCCGCGAGATGGCAGCAGCATGGTATTCGATCGATAACATCTCGGCCGCTAGGCAGCAGCACTGTGTTAAAAGCCGGTATGCGTGTCTGTAGTCCGCGAATATATTGAATTATTTATGCCTGTCCTAACCTATATACCACGCCTTGCCTGCGGAAACTGCCGATATTCGCCGAGCTGCCCCGAGGAAGCGCGGTTAGGTTAGGTTCCACGGCACGATAGCTATGCTTTATCTGAACGTATATCTTATGAAGATGCAGACTTTCGTGTCACGTTGCCACTGCAGTAAATGAACATAGTTGGAAACTTTTGTAGTCAGATTCAAATGAAGAGTAAAACAAAGCAGACTTCTTTAATTTTGTGTCTCTGACTTGAAATATTTTAAACATGATCACAGTTATGTTGCCATCGGGACAGTATGGTATAGCTTAAACGAAAATCGTCTTATTCTTTTATTATAGAAGAAAATTAATCTTCTAAATGTTTTGGCTTCGTAGAAGTAATACTAAATAATAAAAAAATAATAGTACTTTTGTATTGTATTATTGGACGGGCATTTATTAATGAGATGTTTATGTAACAAACAATCACATCTTAGAATTTAAAAATAACATTGATTAACGTTGAAAACATTTTCACATGGATATGTTTAGGCTTTAGGGAGGAGGTGTTGGAAATTAGAGAGGCGCAAAAACAGTAACGGAGGGGATGCCATTGATCACGTGATCACAGGAAGTAACCCCCCTTTGACGTATCTATGATCTAGGCTGTCTCCTAAAGTATGTAGTTTTTCATTTGGCGAAGTAAAAACTATTATTTGTCCAAAATGTCTAAATTATTCGACTGTAATGATAGACTAGCAATGATTCCTTGAGCAATGAGTCTGTAGAATTGAATCTGCTTGTAGAATTGAGCAATGATGACTTATTCACTCTAAAACCAATGTCGAGCATGCAAAAGCCTGGTTCCTCTCCAACTGTCTAGCCCTAAATCTAAATAAGACAAAACAGATTTTGTTTACTTTGAAAAAGGCCGGTCACATGAATAAACCAGTCAAACTGCTTGGAATCAGTCTTGATGAAAAACTTACATGGTCTGAACACACTTATCAAGTAACGAGAAAGCTGTCAAGGGTTTTATATCTTTTTAAAAATTAAAAAAATTGTGTATCAGAAAAAACACTTCTCACGGCGTATCATGCTTACTTTCAGTGTCACATTTCTTATGGTATAGTATTGTGGGGTGATAGTGTGGGTGCAAAAGATGTTTTTATTACGCAAAAAAGAGCAGTTAGGTTGATCACTGGTACAAAACAAACTGTGTCATGAAAAGATTTTGTCATTAAATTTAATATTTTAACATTAAAGAGCCTGTATATTTGAAATAATCTCATTTATGTATAAAACATATTGATCAATTCGAGTCAAGGAATAGCTCTCATTTATATGCAACAAGGCACTGTACAGATTTAAATTTACATTTAACTAGATTAGGAAAAATTTTAAAAAGTCACAAAGCTGTACGTACAAAATTGTTCAACAAACTACCTTCTAATGTGAAGAACATGCCTTTGAGAGACTTTAAGCTACATATTATTCTTTTAAAAAACGCCCCTTACTCTCTTGAAGATTTTTATAAGTTAGAAATTTTATAGAATAGGATAATGTTATTTTATAAATTTGTATTTATTGATCATTGGATGTGTGTGTATGTATAAGTTGTATTGTATTGACTAAACCTATTGTTCATGTGGACCTAATGGTTAATAAATGATTTGATTTGATTAGACGTAGGATATTGTGTTGGAAAATGCAGAATAGTTAATGGCGTTTAGATAGTGTAACCTCTGGTTTAACTCACAACCATGTTCTCAGACTGTTTACAGAGCCTAAACCATAGCCTAGTTACCCAAGGCTAAACTAAAGCCACTACCCAAGACTAAACAAGAGCATAGCGATCCAAGGCCAAACTAAAGCCACTACCCAAGACTAAACTGGAGCCTAGCTACCCAAGGCTAAACAAGCGCATAGCGACCCAAGGCTAAACCAGGGCCTAGCAATCCAAGGCTAAACTAAAGCCACTACCGAAGCCTAAACCAGAGTTTAGTTACCCAAGGCTAAACCAGAGCCTACCTACCCAAGACTAAACAAGAGCATAGTGATCCAAGGCTAATCCAGAGCCTAGCTACCCAAGGCTAAACCAGAGCGTAGCGATCCAAGTGTTTGCCTCATAATTTCAACCTTGAATACAAATTATTTATTATGAAGTGTGTTCCAGTTCCAGTATTGTTTGATGATATTACATTGTTTTAAACCATGTAAAAATTGTATTAAAACGTTATAAAATTTGTCATAACAGTAATTATATTAAAATTTTATATGGATTTTTTATTATGGATTCCTCAAATTTTTTTTATCAAGTTGGTAGAGTTGTTTAACCATCGTGTTTAAGGTACGCCTGTATCCGGGTTTGTAAGTGTTGCCAAGGTGCAGGTCTTGCCCCGGCGCGATTTGGTGTGAATAAATAAAGCAGTGGCTAGAGAGATCGAACCCTGCCTCGCAAACCTGCCAGCAAGCCCTGGGTTGATCCTATATCTGATGACAGACTGGTGGCGACCTCTGTGAAGAAATGTTATTATTAAGCTGCACAGTTGTAGGTCACTTAGTGGGGTCCGTTTGTAATAATATAATATATTGCAAATTTACTGTGTGGATAGGGACGGTGACGTCACTCGCGTGTCCTGACATCCAACCAGTCGAAAGTCGCAAATTGTGGATATGGATGGTCGGTAGATTTTGTGGATTAACGTCCGCAAATAATACTACTTTTATTCGCAAAGACTAAATCTTGATTTTAACTTTAAAACAAGTTAAAACGGTAACATATACGAGCCACACATGAAAACAAAGTAACCTACTTAATTACAGGAAAATGGTCTTATTAAGAACAATTATTTTGACACTAAACAATAATTTTAGAACAATTGTATGTGAGTATATATTATTGTACACATAAAAAAAAGGAATGTGTAAACTAGGATGTTAATATAGTGATTAATGTTCATTGGTGGGAATAAATATTAGGGTGGATTTTCGACCATATTTAACTTAAAGTAAACATGTTTAGTACGTAAGTAAGTAGTTTCACAATTACTTTAAACAATAGATATAATAATTTTCTAATAGCCTTAACAATGTTATTTTCAATATTGTCATTTAGAATAATTCTAAATCAATAAATTACAACAAATCACACAAAACATAATATGTTGCGTTATTATAAATTGTACTTTTATACTTTTTAACTGAAATGGCGACCTACCCAAATAGGTATTTTAAACCAAGTATGAAAGAGGAATGAATGTAGGATGTTTGTGGCGCGATCTTGTAGTCTTGTTACTGACTAAGACTGACATGTTCCTTAGACATGACTGTTAATTAATAGCCCAACAGCCTATGGCAACTAATGAACCTACAGTTTAACGTGGAAACCGAACCACGGCCTCTGAATTACAAATCGGTCTAATTATGAGGATGGTTTTTATGGAGTAACGCAGTATTCAATAGTGCGGACGTTAATCCACACAAGAGAACACTACATCCACTGACCATCTCTCACAACTATACACAATTCATGACCTCCAAGTAGCTGGATTACAGGACGGAGTAAGACATGTAAGAGTCTCTATTAAACTATTTAATTTAAATAGTTACATGGGTGGTTGTCCCACCATAACATTCTAACAGTTAATTTAAGTACGTTTATATTCTTGCTATTTTTGAAAATTGGATGGTTATTTTTGAAGAATAAATTATTATATGATATATAGTTAACTTTAGATAATACTAGCCAAAGTACCCGTTCTTCGCACGGGTTAAAAAAGGCTGAAAGGTGTAAGCTTTACTCATACATTTAAGTTTTTGTTAATTAATTCTTCATTGTTTTCAAAATGACAAAACACGAGTGTCTACAACATTTCAAAGTAACATCTGTCAAATATTGGGAGAGGATAAGGATTAATGTAATAGAGACAGTCGTCAGAAAAAACTTAAAATCTACCATTCCACTATTTCAAATAATTCACTAATTTCGATACAGCAGTTTATCTGAAAAATCAACTTTATATCTTCTACTTCCCGAACTGTCAAAATATAGTGCAAACGGATGTTGTCATTAGAAAATGTAAACCTTGAAACCTAGGACGGTCACGGCAGCTCTTTCTTCTTCTTCTTCCCGAACTGTCAAATTTTAGTGTTCACAGCTGTTGACATTCAAGTAATTTTATGTTTTCATTCTCTAAAAATGTAAACATTGAAACTTAGGACGTTCACAGTGCGTAGCCCGAGTGGATTTTAAGGAAATGAGTATGCCTATGTGTTGCATGAGGTTAAGATCTACCTTTGTGTAAAATTTCAAACTGTTGGTTCAGTATTTTTTGCGTTTACTTGCCACAACAAACCCACAAACAAACCCACAAACCCACAAACAAACATGCAGAAACCACCTCTTCTTTATAATGTTATAGATAACGAGTTTTATTAAAGATTGTCCTTTTAAAATTTAATTGAGGGAGAAAGTATGTGTCAGTCCACTGATACCGTTTATTTTAATTTTATGTCCAATTAGTTATTTACTTCTTAAGTTACCTAAAATAGGATGAAGTCAACGTTATATTTAAGTAATGAAATAATTCTATATTGACGTTTGTCACGGGACAGTATAAAGTATAAGGTATAGCACTGAGTATAAAGTGTAAAAGAAAATAAACCATAGTTTTTATTTGCAAGTACTGCTTATCACTATTAAAAGTCAACAATCCTTATTGAAAAAGTGTTGTAGACTGAGTAAACGATCTTTTAAATAGAAGACTCATTAAGAAGCAGCGAGAACGAGAGCTTCATTCAAACCGATTTACAATACTGTCGCCAAGCTGAGGAGAATTTTTAACCTTTATGTCTTCAAAGTAACTGGGAATTCTTTCACACAATATTTTCACAAACAAAATATTATTTTTCACCAATATAAATTAGAATCGTACCAGTGTAAAAAGTAATCTGAATAGCTGAAAAAATTTAGAAAGTTTCAAACTTACAATTACTACGACACTTTATACGATCCAATACGACAGTAAAGTATACGAGATGTATTCTACCACACCATTCGTCAAAGGAAAAATAAATATTGAACAACAAGGCGTTACGGCGTTGAGATGCAATATAGAGGCACACGTGTCCTGCAGATATTGCCTACTGTAAACAAGTGCAGGCGTTGTTCGCTGCACTCCCTACATGCAAAGTTTGTATCGAAATAATGATATCAGCAATATTTTGCAATCTTCTGTTCAATCTTACTAATATACGCAAATAGAATATGCGTTATGAGATATATCTTGGAAAGAAAACCAGATGCAATCATTTACGTAATAATATTTGTTAACATTACTGTAAGCGAAAAATCGACTAAATAAAAAAGAACATACATTAAAGTTTATTTGTTGATTGTGTCATAAATATGATATGGTACATTTTTTTTCAAATTTTAGTGAAAACGTTTTGAGTTACAAGGTGATTAATTCGGAGATTTTGGGAACGTAGATAAGTAATAGATATTTTTCAATTAAACTATGTGGCATTTTGAAATAATAAAAAATTAATACATTCTTAATTTAGAATATGCATTTTTAAAGCCATAATGTTTAACAGATAATCTTATAATATATGTAATTTTGGAAGTATAAAAAGGTTTAAACATGTACAAAAGAAGAGAATTGTTATATTAAACAATTCCCTCAGGAAGTGTGCATGAAACAATCACTGATGCGTAAAGAATATGCGACGAATGCGACACTTAACGACGACCTAGTGGATTTCAGTTCCTAACGCCGCTCGCACCGCCTTCTATTTTTTTTTTTACAGAAATAAGTACAAATTTCTTATTACGATGTTATGTGCAAAATGAAAGGCTCAAATAGTTGGTTAAGAAACCCCATACCCGGCACAGTAGCTCAGGAGTAACGTGCTGGCTTCGTGAGTCGAAAGTTGCTGGCCAGCGACTCCTGCCGGGTAGTGAGGGATCATCTATGACTAGCCAGCTAGTTGAGTGGTGACTCACGCCGCTCACTACGGCACCTCGAGGTCTTTGTTAATGTTTAGAAGAACATTTTGTAGAATTAAGCATCCCTACAACTCTCTTTACTAAAGGAATGACAAAGAAAACATATGGGACTCAACGCAGCCGCAGACCTTGTGGTAGAATGATTTGTCTCTATCGATCTCCTGGCCCAAGAGAGGAAAACTATGTCTAACACAAAGTTCGAGGTTGGTGCCATAGAAGTGACATGGGTGGCTAGGGAGGCCTCAAAGCACAGTGACTGGACCTGTCCGTGTGGGGTCCCTAAATGACCTGGATTATTCCATGCTCATCTGCAAATAATCGGCAGAAATGACAACCCTGCTTGTAGGTGCGGGGGTTCTCACCATGAAGACGTGAGGTACAGTAGAACCTCACTAACTGGACACTTTGCGGACCCAGAGCTTGATGAAATATCCATACAATTTTTTCAATGATTTTCTTTAAGTTTGCATAACAGACTCGAGTTTCGCATAAACCTTTATTACAGTATATTATTTATATGAGTGTTGTTACCTTGTGAATAAATAGCCTTTGTCAAATACTAACAATTAAAATTACGCTATATGTCTGGAAAACAAGCTAAATTGATATCTGTTTTCTATCAATGATGTTATGTTATTACTGTTATCCATGAAGAAGTATGCTAAACATGAGCGAGCTACCTCATCCCAACTATGGCCAGGGGACCTTGGACCAGTCTAAAGGCGCGCAGTAGATCAACTGCCCATCTCAGCTCGTTTCATCCGTTCCGCAACCTCGAAAAACCGAACGCATTTGTAAAATAAGATAAAGCCTTTCTGTCAGCTGTTGAATGTCAAGTTGCAAGGACTGTCGAGTTAATGGGTGTCGAGTTGGAGAGGTTTTACTGTACAAAGAAGATGTTACAAAGAAGATAAGCGAAGTACTGTGATGTAGTGCAAAGAAGGTAGCTACATCTAGGAAACAAAGAACTTTCCCTGGAAGCTGTTGTATTTGAATAAAGTTAAAATTCCATCCATGTCACCTGGGATCTTTCCTTAGGTGAAGGTAGTAGTATCGAGCTTTTAATACGAGGCTCCACTTACCGAAGTAGACCGCGGTGGGGGGGTTAGTTGGTGCATGTCCCACACACTGTGGAGTTTCCCATTCTTCCTCTTTGAAAGTGTATTATCAGCATTAACTTCAAAAAAATTGAAATCTGCATAATTTCGTTAGGTGCAGCTACAGTATAATGTAGCCTCGAACAGGGAGGCCCCCCGCTTGCGACAACCCTCGCCCAGGGTCCCAGAGCTGATTGATTGGCTGATCGACCTCCGATTCGATTACAATTGATTTACTTTTAATTGCCCAGTTTCCGCATACACACGTTATTGTTTTGAACGACCTCAATAACGAGTCCTTTCATATTTGTAATATTGTCAATAGAATGAACGGGAAAGTTCGTTTTGAGGAAGTTATGATTGAGTAGTTATCCTTTTTAATTTTGAATTTGAGTTCTGAAACACTATAATATTGTAATATTACAGATTTAAATTGGTCGTTTACAACTCGTGACAAATCAACCAAATACTGTATCTTGAATTCAGAGTGTATTCAACATTTACATTATTTTGTCTTTATAAAATTGAAAATAGTAATAAAAACAATGAAACTATACTAACCAACATTTGGTGATTATAATGAGTTAAAATATTCTAAAAATCAATAATTATAACATTATCAGCACCGATACAGTACATTAAACAATCACACAGTCCATTTTAAAATAATTATTATTCAGCCATGTTGGGCGTCACCTTTATTAATACCATTAAATCTTTGTTTTATTTGACTACGTGTATAATTTTTGGACTAGAAAATATGTATGAGTCAATAAGGGGAATATAAACCATGATTTTCATCAAGAGAACTCGTGCTGTTTCCATGTCTTACTAATTTTCCCAGAATTGTACTTAGAACTCATTTTGGATAATAACTCAAGCAAAAGGTAGCAAACGTTAGCAAAAGGTAGGGAAATTATTAATTTAACCCTTTATTAGTTCAAGGGTTGAAATCAATGCCATATACTGTACTAGTATTCGTTATACATTTTTGTATACATTTTTATTATGATAATACTGTATATTAATATTATGTTATGAACAATAGATGTATGTTATGAAAATAGCCTAACGTTTAGAGTGGGAGCTAATGCCTGAAGAGGAAAACCTACAAGTAGTTCCATCCGCTCCATCATTTATGAGTGCGAGATCTATCATTACAAAATGGCTTTGACCTATCGCAATCGATAGGTGTTTTGTAGTCGTCGTAGGTGTATCGTAGTCACCTATCGATAGGTATTTTGCAGTCGTAGAGTCTGTGACCTATCGATAGGTATTTTACAGTCGTACATTCTGTCACCTATCGATAGGTATTTTGCAGTCGTAGAGAATGTCACCTATCGATTGGTATTTTGCAGTCGTAGATTATGTCACCTATCGATTGGCATTTTGCAATCGTATAGTCTGTCACCTATCGATAGGTATTTTGCAGTCGTAGAGTCTGTCACCTATCGATAGCTATTTTGCAGTCGTAGATTATATCACCTATCGATAGGTATTTTGCATTCGTAGAGTCTGTCACCTATCGGTGGGTATTTTGCAGTCGTAGATTATAAAAAATCATATCAAGTGAAATAGGTGTTTTTTCAAAGAGTAGGCTATAAAAAAATAAATAGATATAATCTACTAACAAATATAAACATACAAACAACTCTACGATTATAACTAAATTAATAATGTATTTGATTAAGCCATCATAAAGAGTTCTGGTTTTGTGTGAGAAAGAAAAAATACCGCAGAATTACTTATTTAGGTGTCCGTTTTATATTACCGTACAACTCCAACAAGTAACTTAAGCAGCTCCCGGTATATGTGCCGAAGATTATTTGAAAATGTCTAAGAATAAACATATTTTATATACTGATTAGTGTGATGTTTTAGGTTAGTAAAATACGCGTTTTGTTAGATCAGAGTTAATGTTAAAAGTACCGGGTGACCGAGCTTTGCTCGTATAGAATAAGACATGTATTAAAAAAATTAATTAGAAAAATTAAAACACATTATTATTACTCAATGAAAAAAGTTATGTGGTTTAAATAAGAGTAAAACAGATTTAGTACACCATAATTAATATAGCACTGAACTTTTAATACTTTTACAATATTTGACATGGTGTTTAGATTTGTTCAGAACAGCTGTGTAGATGAACTGAAAACATTCCCTTTGGACATATCCATGATCTAACCTATATCCCACAGGAAAATAAATACAAATTTTTAAAGGGTTACGTCATCATTAAAACATTTGTGAATTTTTAGACACAAAAACAATAAACATAAGACATGTGGGTCTATAATAGTCGAGATCTGTTCTACCAGATGGACTTTCCCTTAATACTACCTTTATTACTGTTTCTGTTGGATGTTATTACAATTAATGAGTGTTTTAAATAATGCATTTGGGGCTGAAATTTTGTGGTTTTATGAATTTCATACTTTCTAACGCTGTCATTTTTTGTTCTTTAATATAGATGTGTAATGGAATAAAATTAGATTAAATGTTTGTGTAGCTATAATTGTAGTTGACATCACTCATTAAAAGAAGTGTCAATTTTGAATTTGATAATACCATAGCTGTCGAATCGCGCCCATTAAGGAATACGCCAGGATCCACACGCAAGCTATTTTTTTATTTTACTTATGTAATCCATTAAAAACAATATTATAGTGAAAAATAATCGAATGAAGAAATATTCATATTTCAGTCAGTGAAAAATTTACCGAAAAAGATTATCCGATAGCCAGAGTCGATCGTAAAGCCATAGCCTTGAAGTCGGTCACTCGGAAGAAAGTTCATTTTGGATCGTCATGGCCGAGTCGTTCGTTCGGAAGGGTTTCAAAGTAAGTGGCCGATACAGCCATTTGCCGTAACGTTAGGTAGTGTCATACGATGAGGCAGCAGACAATTGGATAAGTAATTTACACGAATATTGTATGAGTGGTATCGATTGAATACGCCTCAACTCGACCCTACAAGATCACTTCCTAGTAATTTGAACCTGATAATAAACTGTCGTAATGACCAGCTGTTGTGAAAAGAGAGCTACAATAAATGTTGATTAAATAAACGGTCATTGATGAGTAAATCATACTTTTTCACAATAAACCTTGGAGACTAAGATACCGTATTCGTAACTGTATGAACATAATATAATAATAATTTCGATTCAGACACGCTTTGTTAACGTAACGAATGGGTTAACAGTTTATGTAGCGTTAAAATCAATTAAAATTTTACTATTCAACCTATCCGCTGTCCCACAAAAACACACCATGAAGATGTACAGACATAAACATCACGTTCAAGGTATAAAAACACAGTTTGGAACACTCAACTGTCTGAGATTGTAGTTATGGAGTTAATCTTTTACGTTTACAATCGTTTCCATTGTAAACTCTACGATACAAGACAAACAAATTAACATCTTTAAAGGTTCCTTGGACACCTTTAAACTGCACACAATAAACAACGCTTGCTTTGGATATGAAACCCCAAACTCGGGCAGTAAAATTTAATTACTACAGTAATTTTAGGGGTAATAAATACAACAATTGTGATACATATTAAATGAAATGCGAGGAATGCCATAGAATGACGGATTCCAAGTTTTCAATTTGCCAAGCGGAAGCGAGGGTTTAGCAGTGACCGAGATACCCCGGTGCGGCGCGGGTGGTGGGGGGGTCGGTAGGGGTGTAGGGTATGGGGTAGTCACTGGGCACGGAGCCAACACTGTGTATATCAGCCACCGCTCCTGCTGCTGAGCACGGCGCTGAACAAAGCTAGTTCTACTTGTTTTGCTAACATTAAAGACAATGATATAACGTACATTTTCCTGTATCGGAAACGTATGGATTCTAATGTCTTGCTGTATAGGACCAATGGGTGGAAAACACCTTCTTAAGGGCGATACAATTATTTGGTTCAAAATAGCACATTGTTGCTGGAAAAAAATGTTTGAAAGATTGTGACACATTATTTACTTCCTCTCTTACACTACATATGCATCTACATATTATCTACGGCTAAGACTCATATTCTTAGCCGTAGATTGTCTTGCTGTATAGGACCAATGGGTGGAAAACACCTTCTTAAGGGCGATACAATTATTTGGTTCAAAATAGCACATTGTTGCTGGAAAAAAATGTTTGAAAGATTGTGACACATTATTTACTTCCTCTCTTACACTACATATGCATCTACATATTATCTACGGCTAAGACTCATATTCTTAGCCGTAGATAAACAATAGTACTTTACTTCGCTATTCTCTGATTTAGCATTTAAATTTTTCTTCTATGCACAGTGCATCAAGAAAGTATTGTTTCCGTAACAATTTTTGTATTTGAGTTGAGAGACGAAATTTTTGTTTTGATTGTCCCCGAATAAAAAAGTTAGTTTCAAACTAATCAGTGTATGTCTGTGTAACCTGCCCGAGACCATACCGGTCGTCAGATTTTTAAGACATTCGGTACAAGGCCGAACTTTACACCAGTTTTTTGTTTGTTTTAAGGGTAGTGCAAACCTTAACCCCCTTAAAATATATAAGAAATACAAACGTTTAAGAAACGGCTATAACGATTTCGAATAAAATTGCATTGTTTACACGGCTTAGGGTTCCAAATAATATGGCGGGGATTATATTTCAATTATTCTCCTACAAATGTTTAGCTTTTAGTCTGACTAAAGGTTAGTGAATATGATCAAACCATTGATTTGTTAAATGTCATTTTAAAGCTTTATAGTTCGTTTAAGGTATGCATTATTAATTACCTTTCAAAGGGTGAGAGTATATTTTATTTCACATATTTCTGAGTATTTTAGGCCAAGAATGAAAGAAAGATGAGCCTAGAGTGGATGAGATAACTTCAGTAGCTTTGTCACTAGCAAAGGACAGCTGATTCGTTAGCAAAGAACAGCAGATTCGTTTGTCAGGATCGTTGATTAATAGCCTAACGAACAAAAGCAACTACATTTTTCCATAGAGTTGTTCCTTTATTTAGAACTTATCCTTTTATAAAACATGAAGAGGAAACATAAAGTGAAAATATGTTTTTTGTCATACTGCTTCAAAACCAGCTGTTGTAGATACATTGAGAGTTGACGAGCAAAAGTTGTTCTTTTTCTTCCTAGGACTAAAACTACTATTATTATAATTTTTTGAGTCCTAGGCCGCAAAAGATCATTGTTGATGATACTTTTGATTCGAGGTTAATGAAAACCACCAAGGGCGTTTTATTTTGAAACTTAGTTCCTAATAAACGGGAGGAATATCAGGTGCAATTAGGTTTTAAGTGTTTATAAATTTATAGAATGTTATATAGAACCTCCTATTACACTCAAAATATTTTTGAAGTAAAAAATCATAAGTAACTCAAATAGGTACTAGGAGATACATGTAGATTGTAGTACTTGCATAAGGATTTTTAATTTTTAGAATAGATTGCTACTAATTCTTTCATGAAACGAATTGTAAATTAAACTCTTTATGTAGTGAGGAACACATCAATATAAACTTATAAAAAATATCAATACAATTCCAATTAAGACATTTAAGCCCTATTCAAATCTAACCTTTTGTAATATTTTAATAGTTAGTCAAAGCTTGATATAAAAAAAATCAAAAGTTATATAAAATTCTATTAAATATTTGCTATGCACTATTTTATTTTCTACCGTACTTTCTATACCGAGCATATTCAGTGTACTTACAACTTCAGTGTCTAAAGTAGATATACTTTACGTACCTGGAAAGAAACAAAAATATTCATTAGGCAAGGGCTGATAATGTTTCTTATATTATAGTATTGGTAAATGTGTGTAAAAATATTAATTCATTATTGAATTACTATACGATAGATGTGTGTAAAAATATTTTTTCAGTGGTCGAACAACTCCGAACCTCTTTTGCCTCAAATAAGGAGATATTTGCTGGGAAGGTTTGTCTGTTTTAAAATTTATTAGTAGGGAGAAAGGACTATGTCACAGATTACTAAGAAATATTATAAGACTATTATAGCTGCCTTATATGCTTAGAGGGTCTGAGAGAGCAGAATAATGAGTGGAGCTGGAAAACCAACTTGATCTGTGATCTAGCTCACGATCAAACGACAGCAACATTTATCTTAATCGTTATAAAGGTCTATTATCGAAACTAATCGTTTAAACCTCTATGGAAAATGTAGATGAGGTAATAAAAAATCTATAATGACTATAATACATCTGGTTAAAGTTATTGAATGAGTTTAATTGACCAATTTATTAGTTAATAAATTTGGTAAATTTAGACGGAAAATTAATAGTTTTTATTCGCATTGAAAATCAATGATAAGATGTATTATATACAGGGGCCGTGGGCCGGAGGCCATCATTTGGCAAGCAAAGCGAATCTAAGAAAACGCATTTTAGCAACTGCGAAACTATTATATTTAAAGTAAACTTGAAATATAAAGTTCTTGACAGATTAAAAAATAGAAAATTTAGAAAATATTTTATTTGCTTAAAAGATTCTTTTTACCAATTTGTTGTATTATTCTGTATTTTATTACCTATTTAGAACGTAGAAGCACTTTATCCTAGGTAGGTATTTATCGTAGGTGCTTACGTTGTTTTTTCCTATTTTATATTCCATTGAATCAAGTTCAAAGGCTTTAGTGTAAATATTTTTACTTGTCAAAAGCCGGTTAATTACCGCTACGTTGCCATTGACAACTTGTTCTGGATAGGCTGTGTCAATACTTATACTAATAGAAACTGAGAGTTTGTGACTAAGGGGGGGATTACATCCCCTCCAGGGGCTCCTTATGTCTCATCGATACTTTATTAAGGCGAGGACAAGATAAAATTATATGATGTAATTGATCGGTCAATAGGAAAACATTTTGTCAAAATTTCACTTCGTAATTACTTAATGACTGAACTTATATTTTCTTGAAGTATTTTGTCGTCCAGAGAGAAACGTCAAGTTGTGGAAATAGTCTCCAGATCACGTAGGGCGAGAGTTTTCTGCCCAAGTTCATTCGAGGAGGAGGGCGAAGGGCGAAGGGAGAGAACTTCGGTCCAGTAGCTTGTCCAACACAGCGAGTACTGTTTGAGAATGAACATCTCACATTGCAAAATATTGCAGACTACTTATGAAACATTTGAAGTCGAACAGTGACAACCTTTCTTAAGAGTGGGGTTAAAATAAATGTACAAGGTGGATCAATGACAAAGTAATTAACTACACATCGATCGTTCTTTGCTCATCCTTTGTATCACCAACAATGACATTGGAATAACGGATGACCCGCTGTAATAAAGGTTTTATTTATTTATTTTATACAAATTCGTAAAGCATTCAACCCCACCAAGTTTGGAAACTTGTCGGTGGGGATCAATAATAAACTACTTAAAACATTGATAATTTTTTACAATTATATAATTAGAGATAAAGGAGGGGCATACTGTATGGCCACTGAAAATGGAAATGAAAAACCACTGTATGAACTACTGGAAATGTGCAAAAAACCATTCCAACTTACCTGAACTAATTTACAAGATTTATACAAATAAAATGAGAGTTTTGTCTGTTGATTGCTCAGAGTTACTTATTTTTTATTTATTTTTACGTTTTGTGCGTTAGTGAATCCGAAACAAGTCTTATCTCAATTTGCGTCTGTCTGTCCGTGACGCTCCAGGAGGCATTTTACGACGTCTTCTCCGAAAAAACGGGTAAAAGAACTTATTTCATACATTCTCTACATTCCAGAGAAGGGGGGTTCAAAACATTAAATTGTCCGCCGCCCTATGAAAAGTAAATAACGAGCATATATAAACCCAATTTTTACGCAATATTGTAGCGTTTTGCTTTCAGGTTTCAATGAATCACCTACTGATATTAATCAGCTGTCTTTGCAGTTAGTGATTAATAGAGAGAAAAACAAACAGCTGTCAAATTAAAATCAATATTAGTTAGTTTATATTGGTAATTTATTATTAACCCATTTCGAAATTATGTTATATTAAAAAGTTATTTTAACGCATAACTAATTTTAATAATGGTATGAAAAATTTATAATCTACTTAATTGTAAAGTAATGCTAAGTAATAAAGCTGGGTATTTATTTATTTTCTTTGTACTGATTCGTTTAGGATTACAGGTTTGCATTTTAGTAAGATCATCTTTCTGCTTTAAACCGAATCCTACAGTCCGTACAAAGGGTGGACTTTACTGCTACTATTAAATATAATAAATACTCACCTATTCACATTTATAAAATACATAAACAAAAACACAGATCACACAATAATGATTGATAGTTCTAAAAAATATATAAACAAAAAGTATGTGTAACGAAATTATGTAAACAATAACAATTTCATAAATCTATAAACACAAACAACAAAATATATTTGTGAGATATCAAGTTTTTAGATTAGTATTAAGATGAAACAAAGTACCTCAGTGTTCCATTATCATTTATTAGACTACAAGTTTAACGTTCAAGGCGACGATAATTATGAAATTAAATAAATCAATATATGTATAAATATATACAACTACTTGAATACATTTATAGGTGATAAAATATATGTATAAGGTTTAATTTATTTTATAAGACCAACATTATAGTATCTTCAGAAAAAATCCAACTGAATTGTCATTTTTAACTTCAATACTTAAACCCCAAATCCAAGTTCGTTATAACAAATATAACATCACATTAACTATCAAAACATTACATTGTACAATGTTGCGTAAATATCTGCTTTAGTTAGTTGCGATTTATGGATGAATTTCCACACAGTTAAATATAATTTGGATAAGTCAATGTTGTAAATTATACCATCTAGTAACCTGTTTGATTAATTTTTTTGGACGAAATGTATAGCTTTCAAAATCAATTTAAGTACTAAACGTGGTATATTTTGAAAGCTATTTCGTATCAAATTGGATAGTTTGAGCAGTAGCGAAGTCAGTGACGTAGCCACCAACCGTCACTGCCCAATAATGTAGAGATTTGGCAACACGCCAACTCCCTCCCCCTTACCTCCTCCCACCCACACCCGCCCATCAACAATTCCAACACTGCTGGTTTCTGAACTAAAACTTATAATTTTCAAGATGGCTTCATTAAAATAATTAAAAAGTGAAACTTCTCTTTTTTTAACAAAATTATGTTATAGCTAATCAAATGGCTTCAACCCAAACTAAACGGTATCAGTGGATTAACATATACCTTGCTCCTAAAACTACAACCTTTAATAATACTATCATATTCTTAAATGTTTATTTAAATATCGTCTAAAATATATTGTTTAAAAAATAATCACCCGATCTCTTAAACTAACAATAAGAGAAAATGAGTTAAAATAATTGTTAGAACTTTTTGGGGATATGGCCTCTACTCACCAGGCAATACCAAACCTTTTTAAGTGATTTAGGTTGGGCAATGTGACCCTACACCACATATAAAGTTTCATAGAGAACCATTGAAAGATAAAGAAGAAATTAACATTTTATTGTTCTCTATAAGAACCTATTTTAGAAAACGTACTGCGTTTACGATGGACATTAAATTGGACTTTTCTCTTGATGTGTTAGTCGTAGACTAATGATTCAAATACTATTTTTAAGCATTTTGAGCTGATTTTAATAAATAGTCAAAATACTCAAACACAAATGCACCGCTTTACTAGGAGATTAAACAACATTTTCTTAAAATTTAAAAGCCCGTAACTTTTGAACAATTAGTTTAGTCGTAGATTAGTTAGTAGTAATCCAAAAACAACTTTGTAGATTCAGGAATCCTCAAAACGGATATATCCATTTAAAAAGCTTTCCTATCCTGTACTAATTAATTTAGTGTCATGCTATAACTTCACCCCAATTTGATAATGATTAAACAGTGAAATAGACACATTTGTAGAAAAAATACTAACAATATATTTTTGTGTGAATAGTAGTTACATCCATAGATAGGATTTTAAACTTTATAGAAAACTGTTGATTGTAAAATTTTGAATACATTTTATAAACATGATATATTGCAATGTTTTTCCAACGCCTAATCCGTGCTGAAAGGGGATGATGGTACAAAATTTGAATTATTTATCCTCTCTGAATGTGATTGATAAACCTTTTGACCATGTTTCGTACAGATAACAATTGATTTCAAACTCAAAAAATGTACAAACTTCAGTAAGAATATAATAGCCAGAGGTGAAATAGTTGTACACAAAAACGATTCCTCTACATACATATTCAAACCTGTTCGAATTTATTACCAGGGTTTTTGAATAAAATCTTTTGACTATCATTGAAATTCTAGATACTTTAAATGTTTACAATAAGCATAGTACAACAGTTGTAATAAATGTGTGTATTGTTTTTTTTACTGTTAAATGGAGAAAGCAGGTGTTAAGTCCCTGATATTGGTTATTTGACTTGTAAACGATGCAAACGTTCAAGTTTTGAGCAAAGAATTAGGACAGGTAAGAGAAACTGATTTTTTTATTACTCAAACAGATTGATATATTGTATACGTTTTTTTGTGAAAACATCCTCACATGCTTAACGCACACAGGTCGTTTGTTTACCTGCGATGACAATGCATTTAAAATGTCAAGTTCTAACGTAAAGTATGAGGCGATATAAATACGCTGTATCACAGTACAGTATCACTGAAACTAGATATTTATTTCAATGTGTGATGGTACAATTATAGAATACAATACATCATTTCTTAACACAATATTGTACAACAATAGAGAATACACAATGATATATTCAATATAAAAGGTGATAACAAATTGGAAATAAAGTGATGAAGATAGTAAATATAAACACACAAGACTTGTAGGACCGATGACATTTTGTGAGTTATGAGAGGAGAGTATCAGTAGTAGGGGTTAGGGGGGATAGGGGGTAAGAGGTAGTGGTAGTGGTATGGGAGGGGACCTTGCATTGTAGTTTGTGTACTACACAATGAAAGGGGTCTATTGTAGCGGGGCTTGAGGCATTGATAACTGATGAGTATGTCACATGTTTTACTAAATATTTTCAATCTTTTCTCTGGTACATTTTTAAAAACCTCCGTTGCAGCAGACCTACATAAAACTGAATCCATAATATGGCAATAATATTATATTATATGAATAGTTTGATCAATATAGCCTGTGTTAATAAATAAGCGATTTGGCTATTCTCTATATGATAGAAAAGAGTATACAGATTAGCTGCTATGATAAACATATAATCTAAGGTAAGGTATTTTAAGCTAAGTATGAATGAGGAATGAGTATAAAATTATTGTAATGCATAAAATCAAACTTTCGACCAAAAACTGTTATAAAATTTTAATTAACTGTGACAGAATTATGATTCTGTGAGTTATAACTGAATCTGTGTAATGGGAAGATCTCAGTAAGGGGTTTGCTTTAACCTGTATTCAAAACGAATATACAACGAAGTTTGTTAAAAATTACTGTCTTTTAATTTGGAATACTCATGGTAGGTAAAACATTTTAGCAACAAAAGATGTCTCATATAGAATTTAAACTACATTTCGTTTAAGCGAACCAGCAATAAAAAAGTATTTTATACATACCCAATTCATATTGTAGGGCTAGTTGCATCAAATAATAACCTTTTCCTACAACCGCACGATAACAGGCACATTTCGCACTGTTGGCAGAACGTATAAACAGTTCATTTCCACACTAGGGTAGGTTTGATCTCATATCCACCCTAGAGCGGATAAGTAACCGGTCAATGAAATGTTCGGAACGCTCCAAATCTATATGAAACTAACCAATAGCATGCGCTACGCCAGCAGTTCCCAACCTTTTCTGGCCCACGGTCCATTTTCACTTTTTTTAGGTTTGAACAGGTTGGTGACCCTCTCCCACCCTAAAATAATTTATATCTCCACAATTAATTATTGCTCAACAGTTTACCGCTCCTATTGAAGTATTAAAATAAGTATCTAATCTTGTTTTGATAAATCGGGTCTAAATTCATTATTCTATTTTGGGGGGGGCTTTCGCGATCCCCCAGGACCCCAGGCTGAGAAACCGTGCGCTAAGCGCAATGAAACTGAGGTGACCTAACCCTAAAGTTATGTTTGCATTCATACCAACGGGAAAATCAAACATAGCCTAAATTACTTTTTTATTGTAGGAAAAAGTTTGTGCGTAATACGAGTGCATACTGCCATGGCCGCCCTTGAAGTTCTGGCTGGCATCACTCAGCTGATGCTTCGTGCTGCCATATGAACCTCTCGTGCGATATGACATCGTTTGCGCTCTTGTTATACAAATAGCTATTCAAGTAAGCATTAGATTCCACAGACACACCACAGAGTGTTTACTAGGCTGATGCGCTAGAGTGACACTAGTGTCGATATGTGATTGTTTTGTTTAAGCTTCCTGTGTGATCGATAACAACTATACCTTTTTATACATTTTAAACTTTTTTAGACGTTTTATATTATATGTTTTACAGAACTACGGGATAGTAAGCGTTCAACAAAAAAAAACATTTTCTGCAATACATAGTTTTATATTTTTTCAAAACGTTACATACGCTACGTGAAGAAGCTTTGTTATTCATGCATGTTGCCGAAATTTTAGTTCAACATTATTAACAGTGGTTTTCCTTTGGTCCTTTCACAAATACCACCAAATTTCAGAACCAATCACTTAATAACTTTAAACGTATTCACTCTGAACTAAACAAATAACAAATATTATATATAATATCATATATATTATAAAAACATTTATTTGAACTGATTGGTTTTCACTGCTGGAATTTATAGCAAAGCAATCTCGAAAAACCAAAAATAAAATGTCATAAGGTTGGATCCCCCAAGGAGTGAGAGACCTTTTGTAATGCGGTTTGCGGCGGAAGATCCAGTTAATGTCGCCCTGCGCCACTGCGCTGCGCTAGCCTCGCTGCCGACCTGTCTCTGTCTCATAATCTTCTCAAGGTCTGTCCCATCAAAAGACATTGATTACGTTGCCATTTTATAGGCAGAGAAAATGTGTTTATGGGGAACTGATTCGATTAAATTTACCATTTGAAATGGCAGCAACCTTTCAAGGTAGGTATTTTAAGCCAGGTATAAACGAGAAATGAGTGTAAGATGGTTGTGGCGCGAATTTGTAGTCTTGTTATTGACTAAGACGTACACGTTGCTTAGACAGGACTGTTAATTAATAGCTCAAAAGACGATGGCAACTAACTAATGGACCTACAGTTTAACGTGGAATCCGAACTACTGCCCCTGAATTACAAACTGGTCTCATGAGAATAGTCTTTGCGGATTAACGTAGTATTTAATAGTGCGGACGTTAATCAACATAAGAGAACACTACATCCACCAACCATCTCTTACAACTATCCACAGTTCGTGGCCTCCAAGTAACTGGATTTACAGTACTGGCCACGGCCCCTGTCTGATTTGTTACTTTCTCTCCCTGTACATGGAACATGGAGAAATATTGTTATCATGGAAATTTGAGTTGAGTGTGGATGTATCCATTTTGAATCTCCCTGATCCAAAAAGGTGGTTTTCGGACTGATTGAATCCGTCTCATTCACATTAGTCAGTCATGGTTTACAGCTATTGTGGTCCCACGTAATATGAGACACAATTTAATCAATTACAGTATACTGTAAAACTAAAATATATTTTAGTTTTCTAGAAAAACATTAAATAAATTAAATATAAGTAGTTTAAATGTCGCCATTTAAACCAGCTCTTTCATCTTTAAACTGTAATGGTTTTGATGATTATTTCATGAATCTTCATAGAAACGAAACCGGTCTTATAAAAACAGGAATATGTATATTCCAAACATTATAATTTACAAAAACACGAGTGGTTTTAAAAGGAATTGGCATTTTTTTAGACCTTAGCATAAATTATATTACTATATATATGATAATGTTTACTTCCCCAAGATTACAACTAGGTAAGAAAAAACTCTAAAAACTTTACAAAATTCTCTGGGATGAAGAAATAAAGTAGTGAGTGCCAGTGTATGGTGGGTGATCATCTATTGTGTTACAGGCGGGTGTCAAGGGTAGAAAATAAACAAGCAGGATTAATTAAACTGACAGAACATACACGATCAGCTGTTCCCTTCTGTAGGTCACCACGTGTCTCTTGGCAAATATAATCTAAACTTCATTGCTGTAAAGTCTCTATTGTTCATGGAGTACGTATGCTATCAGCAGACCATATAATGACTGTTAGGGAAACCCAGAGGATTATTAACCATATGCATATTGTTCTGTTTGATTCATTGGTGATTGGGTAATGAGGGGGTTGGACTCCAGGTCCAACACGTCAACCTTGTAGCTTATTGTGTTCTCCGTGTGCGCTAGATGGGTAAGCTGATTCATGTGCCTTCCACGATTCTCAAAAGCTTTTTTCCTATTCTAGTGTTAAATAGGCTACCTCATCCGTTTGTTCAAGACCGTAAAGGGCCCAAGTCCTTGTTCCTGTCTGTCTCAGTCTATGATGATATGTTTGGCAGTCTTCAAGGTGTTTTTACATAGCCTGCACGAATTTTCGTCAGAGTGAGTAGATTTTTTCTGAAATGGCCGTGTTCAGCAATTAGAGCAATGACCCACCTGACCTGTTCCCTTCTTGTCCGGGGAGCAGCTTGTCACCGAAGGCATTGTTGTCCCCCTTGCTGGTACCACAATATACTCCTAACGCCTACGTGGCCTAGAGAACATCTGAGAAGCATGTCGCGGTTTGCACACGCCCACACAATTAGGGAAGTGACCTTCATGGAGTCCAGTCATTTGAGAGCAGCTTGACAGTACAATAGGATCAAAATGTATTTGTCATGATGGCGCTGGTCAAACCAGTGCAAGATTGACACACGCCACAATGTCACAGATATCCGCCTGAAAAACGGTACAGAATTTCCCCAGACAGGTATAAACTTTGGTTTTAGTGGAGTTACTGAACACCATGAAACCTAACCTTCCCTCCGAGGGAGAGCCGTCTATGTACCAGACTAGACTCTTCCTGAAGTGGTATGACCCTTGTTCTGATTTCCTGACCTTCAGAGTTCGACAGGGTTTAAATAGATTAAAATTATTATGTTTATAAATAAAAATAGATAACTATGTTTAGATTAGACTCTAGGTAATGAGGTAGGAACAACTCAAAAGATTTTTTGTTTATTAACTCATCAATATATTTTTTATTTGTTAATCATAGTTATTTATCAGACACCTGAATCGTATAATATTTTTGATACATTACCAACAATAGTCGCTTGGCTTACGTTTGAATATTTCTATCAATATGATATGATAACCTTATTTCATTGTGAATAACCATCAGAGCTCATTGCTGTTGAGCTGTTAAATATCCAATACTATAATACGAGCAAGGTTTGTATATATATATATTATATTTGCACACGGATCTCGAAAACAGCACCGAGGAATTTCTTTAAATTTTGGAAATAACTAATTTCCGAGTAAAAAATAAGTTCTAGATAGGTCTAATGTCCAGGAAAATTCGTGTTTTACTATAATATTAAGTTTAAAATCTAAAAATTTAACATTACACTTATGGAGAATAAAATGTAAACAATACAAACCAAAACAGCTGTTTATAACCGTTTGACAGTTCTTGATTGAAGACTGCGGGGAACAACATAGAGGTTATGCATTAATATTTATTTTATGAATTAAATAAATGCAAAATTATCAGGTTACTAAACAATTTGTAAAAACTTAAGGATAACATAGCTGTGCGAAATAAAAGCAGAAAAAAGTATTTCTAAAATTGTCCGTGTTTTGATAGAAAACGGTATTCGTTGAATTGCTTGAAGCCACTGTAACAAACCAATTAATTGATGTAAATTAAATTTCTCTTTTGATTTTCAATCCTCATTCCGTTTATAACAAAATTAGTTGATCACAGGCTAATAATAACGGTATGGATAATTAAACAGTAAATGATCGGCTTTGGCTAAAATACGTTAAACGGCATCGCTCAATTGACTAACGTCGTAGCCGAGTTGTAGCGTGTCGGCCTCAAGAACTATAGGCCGCGAGTCCCATACCCACCAGGGGCGATACTTTTTGTTCAGTGATATATTAATTATGGCGTATTAAATCGGTTTTATTTCAACCACATAAATGTTTTCATTGTGTAATAGATGTGTTTTAATTTTTCTAATTAATTTTTATAATAAATGTCTTATTCTATACGAGCAAAGCTCGGTCACCAGGTACTATTAATTTAATTTATATGCTATTTTAACCACTTTAAAAATGCTATTTTAATTTGAAGATATTCATTTGATTTACAGTGTAAATAATAGAGAGAAATATTGAATTTAGTTTATGAAAAATTGAGATGGAATATAGAATAAAGAAAACATCATGTAAGTAGGTCGAAAGGGATGTGTTGTATGGTATCAGCAGAAGGGCTGCAACTTCAGCCCCGAGGTCAGGTACTTTGGAGTCAGGTCAATTTCTTTTGTTAAGGAGTTAAGGAGTTAGTTTCTGGGTCATTTAATGGCATACATTTAATAATTATAAATATTTAGCGTCTTCTCTGATGAATTCAGGGTTATCACAAGTAACGTTTCCGAGTTGAGGTGTACACAAACCTCGTCTTGTTATCATAAAAAAATAAAAATGGAATAACTGCAAGAAAATGATTGTATTTACTTATATAGATCATGGATATGTGGAAAGGGTATGTTTTCAGTTCATCTACACAACTGTTCTTATAACCATTTGACGGCATTCCTTTTAAACACTTCCGCTGTACTTTTCGCGTTCCATAAATGCTAACACTCCCCAGAGCTTAGACATATCCATGCCAAACTCACAGCTACAAAGAATTCCGTGGAGTGTCCTGTAAAACAGCTACTTGGAGGTCACAAATTGTGGCTAGCTGTTTGCGATGGTCGGTGGATGTAGTATTATCTTATGTGAATTAAAGTCCGCATTATTGAATATCTCATTAATCCGAAAATATCATCCTCATAATTACACCAGTTCATAATTCAGTTCAGACTTCACATTAATCTGTATGTTCCTTAGGTATGCCATTGGAGTCTTGGCCCTACCTTCCCTTTATATATTGGAAAATTTGGTTTATTGCCGGTTCCAATATGTGCCTGTCCAAGGCACTGCTGTGCATAGCTATGGGACTAGACAAGACAAGACAACAAGACAAGACTAGACAAGGGATGGTTTCCGCGCTGTTCAACATCAAACAGCTGCATTTGAGAAACTTCCTTCTCATGTAGGTGGTCTCCTTAACTGTCTCCCATCGAGGCTCAAGAGTCTGGAGAGTTCCAGCTTATTCAAGCTAAGATTTAAGCGTGAGTTGACACGATTGGAGTTTTACTCGGTGGAGGAGTTCACTGTCCACCGGTGGATTTAAAACCATTCAAAATTAATTCCCCAGGGGTTAGTTATTGTATCTTTTTTATGTTTTTTGTATATTAGCGAATTTCCCATAGGGAAGAAGCTATTACCGTAGGTCTTATGGCGAGACTTAAGCCCGGGACCATGTTATTTTTTCTTCTTTAGGTGGCCAGAGTCCAAAAACAATAGTCGTTAAAATTTATATATATATGTGTGTATTTATATTACTATTATTATTATTTATATTATTATTATATTAAATGTATTATGTATTGTTAAATTTTACCTATTGACGCTTGCTCTACAATGTAAATATTGTCGACAGCAATAAAGGATATTATTATTATTATTATTATTGACTGTTGGACTATTAATAACAGTTCTGTCATGTCATATAACATACATGTCATATACATGTTAATAACAGGTGCATGTCAGCTTTAGTCAGTAAGAAGATTACAAGATCGCACCACAATCATCTTTCTCTCATTTCTCATTCCTACTTGGCTTAAAATACCTAGCGTGGTAGGTCATTATTTCAAATAGTAATCTATAAATGTTCGATATATGAGAACCCCTGGTGACACGGCAGATGTCAATCCTGTACTCAAGCTCTTGCCATACTTTTGATGACATTGCTGGATCTCAAGAACGATTTATGGCCATGGTGGCGTGTACACTGTATTTAACACATACCCACAAAAGGTTCCATGGGGTGAAATTCTAAGATCTTGGAGGTAATTTAAAAATCATTTAGCCATCATTTGGACCAGCGCACCCGAACCATTTCTCACCCAGCTGCAAGTGGTCGTATTATGCATGTGGTAATATGTATGTGGTCTTTTTAAGGGTCTATGAGATTCGTCTTCATTAAATATTGTTTTAAAGTGACATTGTGCACTAATGCCAGACTTAATTTGATTATTCAGCACCCAAAATGCCTTTCTATCTTTAAATTTAACCATTGTGCAATAATAGAAATACTTTATACAATACTTTTTGAACTAAATTACATTATAAACATCTGATACACACCCAAACTAATGTAAATACAATTTTTAGGGAGTTTTTTTCATTCAAATATACCAAATGAAATAGTATTAAAATTAAAATTTGTAATAGTATTAATAATCTAAATCAAAAACATTATTCGTATAGACCCTGTATTTTTATCATATTTTCAATCAAACGTTTGTACACACAGAAAGACATCACAGGTTGCAACAATATATACAAGATCCAAAATATGAAGAAGGATAGATTGTCGCTTGAGTATAATTTGTTCAATAATATTTTTTTTCTTTGATATAAATATTATAAGGCCAATTTAAAGGTTTTTAATAAAATATGGATGATAATAGTTTACACTAAAATAAATAAAAACGATATGTCTTTTGATTTTGAGTTGAGTAAAATTTAAAAAATCTTTTTGATATGTATATGGCTAAGCTCTGCGGGGGGAGTGTTGATTTATGGGATGCAAAAAGTGCAGCCGAAGTGTTTAACGAAAGTGCAGTCATATCGGTGTAAGAATAATTTGAAATGAAAGTCTTTTAGACAATTTTCTTGAAACTTTTTCAAAAAGTAAACAGATTATCTTGTATTTCATGAGAATAAAACAATGAAATATAAAAGAAATCAAAAACTAAAGGTAATATGTACACATATAGTAAAAACAAAATAAATTATACATAAATAATAAGATAAAGATAAGATTATAAGATAAATTATACATTCAATCATATATAAGGTATAATTTTTGTATAAAACTCAGACAAAAACCACAAGGTAGGAAACAAAGCAGGTGTCCAATTCAGTTGTGGGCTGCTTTTTATTATTTACAGGTTATTTTTCTGCCAATCCAGCACGTCAATACGTTGTTGTGTGTCACTGACCTTGCTCCCAGAACTCAACAATGTCTTTTAACAACACAATCGATAGTGCAACAGGCTTCTTCATAATAATATTCATTGACAATTTTTATCACATTGAAAAGTGAGCATAATTTATTGATATTGCAACGACTAAATGAATGGTCCAAGAAGATTAGATATAGGGTATTCACAAATCCATGATCCAGAAATAGATATTTAAGCTAAAAACTAAATTAATTTTTAGAATTTAATTAGTTGAATCGGTTTTTTGGGTGATATGTTAGGTTTCGTAAACTAAACATTAACAATATATAGCTTGGTTTTGTAACTAATTAATTAAACTTAGAAAATCAATTTAGTTTTTAGCTTTAAATACCTAAACTTTGTTCACAGATTTGTGAAGATCCTACATACAATCTTCTTGTACCATTAGCTCACTCTTGGTAATATCGTGGGGTTTAAATTTAATGTACAATAATATTGCTGAAACTGTACAGGTTACGTTAAAATACAAAAATATACAAACATTATTTGTTTTTATGAATCACATTCTGTTTCTGGAATAACTTAGCTTTGATAGACAATACACACATGTTCTCGATAGTATTTTTGTGAATTTTACTAGGATCAAAGCTTTTCTATACTACTTGTACTTGTACATAAAAATGCTTATTTTAAAAACAATCTCAAAGATTCGCTGGAAATGACACACAATGACGTTAGCTGTCCACTAGTGAAAATAAAGCAACTAAGCAACACAAAATCATCTGTTAATAAGATATTTACATTATTGATGTATGCATATGATCGAAATTCATTTTCTAAAAACTTGACAGGCCAGTGGAGCTTAGCCCTAAGGTTAGGCTAAGCCCTAGGTTACAAAACTGAATATGCCTATTCGGAGCAGAGATAAATCCAAAAATAAAATTTCATTAAAATAGGTCTAGCCGTTTTCAAGCTATAAATAGTGAAACTAACTTTAATTAATTTATGGCTTAGTATAAAATTAACAATTTCATTACACTGGACCTCAAATGAATCAAAAAATACATTTTTTGAGGTTACAAATAAAAAAAAAATCTCACTCAACTGATAAAACCCAGTTGAAGTAAAACAAATCAGTTTAAGATTTTAATTTGAAATTAATGACACGTAGTAAGTCTGGTATCTAGATTACAAAAACTATGTCTTTATAGATGCTATCAATTTTAACCAATTGAATTATGGGTTGTGTTTCCAAGGGAGAGGCATAGGCTTAGGAGGGATGTTGTGGGCAAGCTGCCAGTTCTGGTATTGGTGTTGCCTTCTGTACAAAATTGTTTCACTTCTTAGAGTTTATTTATAACTTGTCTATACACGATAAATTTCTGTACAAGAAATACAGCCTTGCAATAACTTAATTTTCAATCTAAAAAATGTCTTCAAGATTTTTGGGACATGAATAAAAGAAAAAGCAATTTATTTCAATGTGAAAGTGTGGTAGTAAGATACAAATAATCAGATTTAGTTTTGATTTCCACATTTATTTGTTTCTCACTTCTATCATGCAATGTAAGCTAGCACAATAAGTATCGGTTGACGTGAATACACAGGAAATGTTCTGCAGGTTGGGATGAATCCCAGTATCAGAATCCCCAATCAACTACTAAAACAATTATCAATATTTAATGAAAATGCGTCTCCACAAAAGCAACATCAAACAATGGGGTTCAAATAAGCACCACTAACTTAAAAGTGGAGACCACCACGCTACCAACTGAGTCACTGACTCGCATAGTGTCCTGTGTCAATACAACTTTGGGAATCTGTTACTTTGGTGGAATACTTTTAAACAGAAGTTATTGTAAGTTATTGAATGTTTTGTGAGGTTCCCAAGTGAAAACTAGACAAGGTTTCAACCAGGCTCTCAATTGGCCAATGGAAAATATGATTATCACTACTCATCTGAGAGGAAGTCACAGAGTTCCTAAGTTCCTAAAATGATAATAATTTACAAAGTGTTAAGCCTGTGTAAACATAAGTTAAAAACTACAGTTTAATATATTTAAGTAAAATATTTTACCCCTAACGGTTTGTGATGAAAACACCTGATTGAAGACTTATTTTGAAAACAAATAGTTATGGGCATTTAAAAACATTTTAATTGTTTCAATATGATGAAGAGAATGTGTATAACGAATATAATTTCTTCACGGATATTAAACTTTCATTTTATCATTTATTCTTGAAATATTCTCCATTACACTAGCCTTGTGGTTTACATTCAAGAATGCATTCCACACGTTACTAAAACATTTCAGCTAAGAGAATAACAAATATAGGTAGCTTAAAGGGGGTAGATAAATACTAGTAACACAGGGATACTTTATTTTGAGCGTAATTATGAGCTGAGCTAATTAAAATATCGTATTTTTCAAAGAAAAATAAAATAAAACTATAATTAAATATTAGTTCAACCAACGATAAACATCAATAAAACTAATTAAGTTGATGCAATAGAGGGGTTTTCTGTACTTACAAGTTTCAATAGGTTTTACTTGTTTGAGGGTCGGTTGTGCTGTGTGGGGGGGGGTTTAGGTTGGGCACCCAACCAAGTTTGTGTACTGCCGTATTGCTGAAGTCCGTAAAATTTCCTCCTTCACGGTAAATTATGGTAATTTAGATCCACTGATATAAGTTAATAAATTATTAATTTAGCCTTCAGTAGCCTCTCTGCCACCAGCGGAGAGGCTACTGAAGGAGATGCTCCTCTCAGTCGCGAGTGATACAGTTATCGCAGCGACCCGCGCAGTCTCCATAACTAGCCACCAGCGGAGGCTACTGAAGGAGATGCTCCTCTCAGTCGCGAGTGATACAGTTATCGCAGCGACCCGCGCAGTCTCCATAACTAGCCACCAGCGGAGGCTACTGAAGGAGATGCTCCCCTCAGTCGCGAGTGATACAGTTATCGCAGCGACCCGCGCAGTCTCCATAACTAGCCACCAGCGGAGGCTACTGAAGAAGATGCTCCCCCCAGTAGCGAGTGATACAGTAATCGCAGCGATCCACGCATTCTCCATAACTAGCCACCAGCGGAGGCTACTGAAGAAGATGCTCCCCCCAGTAGCGAGTGATACAGTAATCGCAGCGACCCACGCATTCTCCATAACTAGCCACCAGCGGAGGCTACTGAAGGAGATGCTCCCCTCAGTCGCGAGTGATACAGTTATCGCAGCGACCCGCGCAGTCTCCATAACTAGCCACCAGCGGAGGCTACTGAAGGAGATGCTCCCCTCAGTCGCGAGTGATACAGTTATCGCAGCGACCCGCGCAGTCTCCATAACTAGCCACCAGCGGAGGCTACTGAAGGAGATGCTCCCCTCAGTCGCGAGTGATACAGTTATCGCAGCGAACCGCGCAGTCTCCATAACTAGCCACCAGCGGAGGCTACTGAAGAAGATGCTCCCCCCAGTAGCGAGTGATACAGTAATCGCAGCGACCCACGCATTCTCCATAACTAGCCACCAGCGGAGGCTACTGAAGGAGATGCTCCCCTCAGTCGCGAGTGATACAGTTATCGCAGCGAACCGCGCAGTCTCCATAACTAGCCACCAGCGGAGGCTACTGAAGAAGATGCTCCCCTCAGTCGCGAGTGATACAGTTATCGCAGCGACCCGCGCTGTCTCCATAACTAGCCACCAGCGGAGAGGCTACTGAAGAAGATGCTCCCCCCAGTAGCGAGTGATACAGTAATCGCAGCGATCCACGCATTCTCCATAACTAGCCACCGCGGAGAGGCTACTGAAGGAGATGCTCCCCCCAGTAGCGAGTGATACAGTAATCGCAGCGATCCACGCATTCTCCATAACTAGCCACCAGCGGAGGCTACTGAAGAAGATGCTCCCCCCAGTAGCGAGTGATACAGTAATCGCAGCGACCCACGCATTCTCCATAACTAGCCACCAGCGGAGGCTACTGAAGGAGATGCTCCCCTCAGTCGCGAGTGATACAGTTATCGCAGCGACCCGCGCAGTCTCCATAACTAGCCACCAGCGGAGGCTACTGAAGGAGATTCTCCTCTCAGTCGCGAGTGATACAGTTATCGCAGCGACCCGCGCAGTCTCCATAACTAGCCACCAGCGGAGGCTACTGAAGGAGATGCTCCCCTCAGTCGCGAGTGATACAGTTATCGCAGCGAACCGCGCAGTCTCCATAACTAGCCACCAGCGGAGGCTACTGAAGAAGATGCTCCCCTCAGTCGCGAGTGATACAGTAATCGCAGCGATCCACGCATTCTCCATAACTAGCCACCAGCGGAGGCTACTGAAGGAGATGCTCCCCTCAGTCGCGAGTGATACAGTAATCGCAGCGATCCACGCATTCTCCATAACTAGCCACCAGCGGAGGCTACTGAAGAAGATGCTCCCCCCAGTAGCGAGTGATACAGTAATCGCAGCGACCCACGCATTCTCCATAACTAGCCACCAGCGGAGGCTACTGAAGGAGATGCTCCCCTCAGTCGCGAGTGATACAGTTATCGCAGCGAACCGCGCAGTCTCCATAACTAGCCACCAGCGGAGGCTACTGAAGAAGATGCTCCCCTCAGTCGCGAGTGATACAGTTATCGCAGCGACCCGCGCTGTCTCCATAACTAGCCACCGCGGAGAGGCTACTGAAGAAGATGCTCCCCCCAGTAGCGAGTGATACAGTTATCGCAGCGAACCGCGCTGTCTCCATAAACTAGCCACCAGCGGAGAGGCTACTGAAGAAGATGCTCCCCCCAGTAGCGAGTGATACTAATCGCAGCGACCCACGCATTCTCCATAACTAGCCACCAGCGGAGGCTACTGAAGGAGATGCTCCCCTCAGTCGCGAGTGATACAGTTATCGCAGCGACCCGCGCTGTCTCCATAACTAGCCACCAGCGGAGGCTACTGAAGGAGATGCTCCCCTCAGTCGCGAGTGATACAGTTATCGCAGCGACCCGCGCTGTCTCCATAACTAGCCACCAGCGGAGAGGCTACTGAAGAAGATGCTCCCCCCAGTAGCGAGTGATACAGTAATCGCAGCGATCCACGCATTCTCCATAACTAGCCACCGCGGAGAGGCTACTGAAGGAGATGCTCCCCCCAGTCGCGAGTGATACAGTTATCGCAGCAACCCACGCAGGGTCTCCATTAAAGGAGCAATTTAAGGTCATTAACTGCAGTAATGGCTGAAGCGGTTTTCTCATTTTTTGTTTCGTTAACTTTCTTGAAAATATTTACGGCCACAGAGCACATTTTTTGCGCAAAACGATTTCGAATAAAGATAAGAGGCTTTAAAAGTGAGAATCATAAACTTTTGCATTTAACTTCATGGACGTAATGAAAAACGGGAAATACAGAACATTTGTCATAAGTAATATTGTGCACGAAGGGGGTAAAATGTAAGAGAGTTTATTTAACAGATCACCAGTGATGATTTGTTATAGTTTTTTACCCTCTACTAATTCTTACAGTGCCTTTACACTTTTAGGTACTTTCCTAGCAATAATACACATGAACAAAATATCTTCTCATCATGTATGCAATTACTTGTATTTATTTATAACTCGAATGTTCAAATAGCTATAAACTTCCTTCTTACTTCATAAATTATAAGACAAATGTTAAATTTAATTTATTAAATTATGTGCTTAATGTTAGGAAACATCGATGGAGAAGAAGTTTTTGGAGTTTTTGTTAATAAATGCACGAGTAATTTTGCGTTCCCGTAGCCAAACGTTAGAGTTAGAAGATAATACCTTAATAACCTTAGTTAGAGGTCGTATGTGTAACAGTGAGGATAACCTAATTTTAGTAAATACATGTATTCTCTTACTCCTGAACATGTTAAGCCCAAAAGAATTATTAGCATTTTTTTACAATGTTTGATACCTTTAGGGGAGCGGGAAGAGGAAAGATATTTTTTTTGGTAAACAATTTCCTTCCCCATATTTTCATTCATTATAGGGTTTTCTGTAAGAAGGTATAAACATTTCTTTTGAAATTATTTTCAAACATGTTTATAAATTAATTCACAAAGTCACAATGGTTTTGAGACTAGGGTTTTACCTTTCTGCTTGTATACCGAAACTTTCCTTTTTTTATAAAGGTACATTTTTCTCAGAGAGACTAAAGTTTGAAGATTCTTGTGAACATGAATGACATGGTAATACAGACATACTTGGCATACATAATGAGGTCAATAACCTAACATTTTCATGTCTGAAAAATTACCTTAAAATCAAGTTTAAAATCAAGTAGAAACGATTAAAATAAACATTTTTTAATATTTTACTTTAACAAATTTTGTGTTTAAAGCTGTTACAGTTTAAGTTAAGTTAGGTTTAGTTAAGTTGGTTAAGTTAAGTTTGAGTTTCTATTTAGCTTCTATAGTTTCTGAAAAAATCACTTAAACTTAACTAATTAACATAAACCAATTTTAACATGCGCAGCATAGCATAGACCTTTCCCACTCTCAATAGTTAGCTTTCGTTAGTTTTATAATGTTACAATGAAAAAAAAAACAAGAAAATGGACAATTGAGATGAATATTATAAAAAAGTTTGTTGTGCTGAAAGGTTCAGTAAGGTAACATGGGTTTGTTTGGCTGCGGTGAAAGACATTTATATTGATGTTTATATCCACGTCACGTGACCATTTAGCTTTTCCGCTTTTTCTTATCTAGACCGGAAGTGATATCGGCTGTATCTGTAGTCATTCTCGGTTTAGCATGCTATCTTTCCAATATTGTTTTGTTGGGAAAAATAATAATGGATCTCAAAAGCCAGGATCACTCTGTTCATTCTTAGTACTGAAGCTCAATCGCTTAGAAAAACCAAACTTTTATCAAAGTTATGTTTATAATAGAGTACTTTATATTTAAAAAACGTAGAAGCACTAATTATTTTTTAAGTACTAAATTTAATAGTTGTAAATTAATGATTTTTATTTATTTTTTTTTTTTTTTTTTTTTTTTTTTTTTTTTTTTTTTTTTTTTTTTTATTTTTATTTTTTTTATTTTTTTTATTTTTTTTTTTTTTTTTTTTTTTTCCCAACTTAAATTAATGGGAAAGTTTTTAAGGAGCTTATTCATACATTTTATAGCCAATAAAGTGTTAATATCTCCGATATTGATTCATATTAGTTAATTGATAACAATTTATCAGAACACTTATAAAACTCATTTGAACTATTTAAGTCATCCCATTTTAATTTTTGATAATAACCATCCAATAACTGTCTTGTCAATACGAGTATTTAATTTTCAAATTTAAAATCGCCGTTTGAAATAATGGTTAAGAAATGTTAATATAATTTAATTACATATTTTCAACTTTAGAACTTGTTAGCTTTAGTATTTTTGCTAAGTTATTTGTTTTAATATATATGTATACTTTCATTATTATATATTTAGTAGTAAACTATTTAATAAGGAACAAATTTTTAACAGCATAAATGTTTCTATTAAGGGGATCTGGTAAGAAATATTCAAATATAAAAATATTTATTATATTTTTTGCTAAGTGCCATTTTTCGAACATGTAGAAATATAACACATGATAGTTTGTATAATATTTAAATAAGTTATAAATATTTGTTTAAAAGCCTACATTTGCAAATCTGCTAAATTGATCAGCTAATTTCCTGCTTTTCTCGAAAACCTTTTTCAACTTTGTGCACAATTTCTCAGGAACGAAAACATAATGAAATGAGATCTCCACCAACTGTTTCAACGGTCACTGAATCACATTTTGATAGAGGGATTTTAGTTGTGACCGTTAGTTTTTTACAGTAATTTCAGAAAAAATAACATTAAAAACGTACTTTAAAACCTTAAGTAAATTGAGAAAAAAATCTATATTTAAAAACTATTATTTGTTTTTAAGTGTGCTTCACCAAAAAGCTGCATTCCGACATCTTTCTTAGTCCCTGAGAGAAGTATACACCAAATTAGCCGATTTAACATGCGTGGTATAGGGCTTACTGGGTCCCCTTAAATAACTGGGCCATCCAAGAAACAGCCATCGTTAAGTCCAGAAACAAAAAATTACAATGGAATATTATAGAAAAATCTGATAAACTATTAAATAGGTTTGGATATTTGGTTTGGATTAACTATAAAACCAAATGAAACCGACTCAGGATATTTATGGAGTGAAATTACTTTAACACGGTTTTGTATAACAATATATAGATGTCGCGACAGTGCCGAAGCCTGGCACCTTGCCCAGCCAACCCCCCCCCCACCCCGTGACACTTGGTGGAATTGCACTCCCTTGTTTAGTGCTAAATTGACTGTTTCATAAAACCCACATCATAATAATCGAATGCTATACTTAGGTGAAATGGTCCTTGGCTAATAAATTGATACTTGTGCTGACTATTGCGGATTTGTACAGTTCACACCGTATTTCTGCCTCAGCTTCGACAGCATTTTGTCGGCGTAATCGCCAATTTGAAGGTATTTTGTTGCCATTGCCTCTTGTATCCCCATCTTCCAACTGTATGTATGGGTCCTCTTTTCTTCCTCCATAGCGGAACCCATTCCAAAACTTGCCGTGGGAGTCGGCCCTCCTCCATGGTCAAACCAGACTAATTGCCTCTCTTCCATCTCGTCTATTACATCTCCTTACATTTCCCTCAGTATGTCCTCGTTCATAGCTCTGTCCAATCTTGTCCTCCTACAACTCCTTCTCAGCTCATCCATCTACTTAGCCAGCAAACTCCCCATATTCCTCTGCTTGAGGTCTCAAACTTCCGAGCCATACAGTACTACACTTTGCACCATATACTTTATACATTCTCTTTCTCGTTTTATTCTAGACGCTTTTATCCCACCAAAAACAATTGAAAACTCTTGTTATTTTCCTTCCTCTCTGAACTTTATCCTCCAAATGATGGAGGAAGAGACACCTTGGAACACCTTGAATAATACATTATTAAAATACTTATATGATGTATACTCATAGGTACCCCTAAAAATGTACTTACATAAAACGGGCACTATTTTAATCGGGTAAATGTAATTTAGTTTTTTTGAGTACAAAAGGTTTCCTTAAAGGACTTTAAACGTAAAAGTTTTCCTTAACCATGGGACCGCTAAGTATTTCACCTTCACACACCCACACCACCCATTTGCAAACCGAATTGGGACAGCTCATTATGGGTGGAGGAAGCACGTAGTTATATAAAAAAACACAAAGGTTCCAGGGGGTAAAGGGATTTAAACGTAAAAAGTTACCTTTAAAGGGATTTATATTCACAAATATTTTGATGTATGCCCAGTCAATTTTGAGATTTAAATTTGTTAACCTGAATTTAAGAATATAAGGGAGTATGGGACCATAAATAGTTAGTGGTCACATTATGTGTGGGTGTTCTGTGTCTAAAAAGCTTTAAAAACATATATGGTGAGTGTTTGTGAATTTTGTGTAGTTTCAAACACTTAGTCTGAAATACGTAATAATTTTGTCATGTTCTAGGTTTTCAGTTCACCTGAAGTTTCAGATCATCAGATTACAGAAAGCCAAACGTGGTTAAATTTGAATTACTAATTGTGGTATGAAATATTGGTAAAAACAATCTAAATAACGGAAGTTCGCCGAGCCTATTTCAACCAAATAAATGTACTCCTACACTGTTTGTCTACTAAATCAGTATCAGAAAACCCCTTTTTCACTGAACAAATTTCTAAATCATATGTACATCACTGAAGGGTCTTAATAACATACAAAATGACTCATAAAAAAATAAAACAATAAAGACGAAATAACAGATAAAATACACAGAACAAACAAATAAAACAGAGTTTTGAAAATTCATAATGGCGTTGGTTATTAATTATTAAATTAACAAATAGTTGGACTTTTCCAACGCGTCTTGTGTTTAAAATCTACACAACGTTTCGTTTTACGTCCGCTAGCTCGGAGGCGGAGTGCTAGTGTCGTTCGTGTGCAATTTTCCGAATGTACAGAATAGGCTAAGTATAGTGTTTTGTCTACAATTTTTTCTATAGTTATATTTTTTGTTGTGTTTTTTGACTGGTTTCTTTTTCATATGTAGAAATAACCTTTTGTTTGTACAAATGTAAATATTGTTAGGCACTTGAAAACGGGAGTAGTTCATCCAACTCCCGAAACGTTGTGTAGATTTTAAACACAAGACGCGTTGGAAAAGTCCAACTATTTGTTAATTTAATAAACAAATAAAATATTAAGAAATGTTGAATAAATGTTCAGTCATTTAGTTATATTAAATTATTTTGTAAACTTCACGTGAATAATTTATACTGTTAGTGATTTCATTGTAAAAAAGTCACACAAAAATGTACCCTAACGCTTTAAGTACATTCTGAACCCTAATTGCAATAATAAAGTCTGGAGCTGGTTCAAGATCACAATGAAAGATTTTCAGTGATATTTTTCAATGCAAATGTACAAAATATAGGAAACTTTAAAAAAAGGACCATTTTTAAATGTCCATTTATCAATAGGTGTATAATATTTAACAGATCGTGTCTGCGGTAAACGCCCCTCTCAGTTAATTCATCCAAGAGATCGACCGACGCCTTTCACTGCTGATTTATGACGTTTTGTTGAAAACTGTTTTGGGGCTTTGCCAATATAAATATTATGTTTCTCTTTCATTTTTACGAGTTTCATTTCACATAGTTTCATTATCGATATTAGCAGTAATGATTTCGAATTCCTAACTTATTTTCAAATTTAAGCTGTCGTTCATCTTTAATACTGCATCACCGAGATCGTTGACACAAACGTAAATTTTATACTTTTACCATTCTTTTGACATGGATATGTCTAAGCTCTGGGGAGGGAGATGGGGTTAGCAGATTTGTATAACCCAAAAAGTGGAGCGGAAGTGTTTTGATCCCGTTTTCACAGAAAATACTAAAACTATTGTATTACACTTTTGGTTATATTGTTTAGAATAACTGAAAACATTCCCTTTAGAAATATCCATGGTCTAACCTATTTCCCAAAGGGAAGTAAACACAAACATTTTTCAGGCAGCTCTGGCCTCAAGTTAAAAATCCTGTTACGTTTCAGTTTTGGGATTTTAAATAATTTTTATGAATACTGTAATACCATTTTTACAACTTTTCCTGATAACCGATGTAAATATAAGCTACTATTAATAAGTCAAATTATTTCTATGGCCTTCCTTTAATGTTTTTTTAGAGATACTTTGTGTTATCACAATTTATTTGATTAAATTAATAAAAATGGGAAGTAAAGTTAATTAGGTGTATGTCTGTCTTAAAACTTACTAAAACTTGATACAAATTAACAAAAGTACAACAATAATTTTATCTTAAAATAAATTTTGTTGATTTTTTTGGGTGTACAAAGTTTTATGGTATACGATAAAAATACTTATTTTAATTATGTATCATTATAAACCTTTTTAATTAAACTGTGTGATTTGAAAGGCTAACAATATGTACCTATTTTAATATTTATAAGACACATACATTAGGCCATTATAGACATTAATACACATTCATAACTTTATGAATTGAAGCCATAATAATAATGAACCTTGGGTGTGATTCAAAGTTCATGAAACCGCAATAAAATATTCAGATTAGGTAATTTCTTTGCGTAAATAACATTATTCATTTTATTTCTACTAGTGGTTCAACTGTAAAGACAGTCATTCTTACATCCAGTACAAAAATTGTAACAAACTTTACATACGAACAACAATAATGTTAAAACAGTTAAAATTGGACATACAATTTAATATACTATGCTTAAGTTTGTTTCCTTCTTCAGAATAATTTAATATGTTTTAATATAAAGAGATTCAATTTTTACTGTGGAAATTTCACATCTGATACATAGAGATACATAGATGCACTGTTGGGTAAAAATGTAAGGCACCAAAGTCCGTACGAATTATGGTATTTCATGAGAATTATCTGTTTGCATAGTTTCTTATTAAAAATATGGAAATATGAAGTATTTCATGAGAAAGTACCGTATAAATAAAGTACAAAATTTAATGAAATGAAAAATATAAGCAATAAATAATAAGGATTCAATAAAGTGTAAACCGCAAGTAAGTGAAGTGAAAAAATAATAACGCGATTTGCCAAATTAATAAATTACCTAAATAGTGACTAAACTCTGAGTATAGTGATATAAAATATCCAATAGACTCTAAGATAAATGAACTTAGTTATCTTATATCTAAATAAACGTAATTTTTTTATATTTTGATCACTTTTCAAAAGCTAAAATGTGTTGTAGGTTTAAACATAACAGATATATGTTTTTGTACAGTATAATAAAATAAGTTATTTATTATATGAAATAATCCAAATTTAAATGTACGTGACCAATAGAGAACTATATTGTCTTATTTTGACTTATCAGTATTTTTTTTATAAATAATATTCGATCCAGAATTCAATGTTTCAAGGGCAATATCATTAAAAATACCCTTGAACTCAGTGAATTTTCAAATCAATAATAATGTATAACAGGTTTGATCAATATCCATAATAAGAGAGTTGACCTATTCTCCATACGATTAACATGGTAGATAGTGATTAGGTTTGCAGCTGTAAGGAACACTGAAATTAGGCATTTTTACCTCAGTTTTAATGTGTGATTTTATAAATGTTTTATCTTTTTTCTTTAACCATTAGAATCAGCTAAGAAAACTACACAATTTGGTACTTAACAGTTCTGCTCTATCCTCAACGGTTACCGATATATTAAAAAAAATATAAACACAATATGTTGTACTCATATTTTAGGGATCCAATGTTAATGTTATGGAGGATAATAAAAAGATAATATTTCACTTATTAATCTATACTTTTGGATGAAACTAGGTATTCGTAGTTGAGCTCCATCTTTATGATTAAAAATCATAGTTTATGAGTTTATCACAGCAGCTAAATCCGCATATTTTTTTCCATGTTAATCATATAGAGAATAGACAGACTCCTTTATTTGTAGACAGACGATGGAACTCGGTATAAATTGTCAAAGTAAAAATTGTTTATGTTAGAAATGCCTACTTTCAGGCCTCCTCAGAGCAACAAACCTGCATATTCTTTCCCATGTTATTCTAATAGAGAATAGGCAGATATGCAGATAGCTCTCATTAGCATTGACACATATTGATACAAATTTAAAATAAAACATATACTGTTATTATTATTATATTATTGATTTGGAAATTTGCTGAGTAAATAGGCCTGCTGCGACAGGGCTTTTAATATTCTGAAACTTAATAACAAAGCATATGAGTTTTAACCTTAAAGATGTTAAAATACCAGTTAAAGTTGTTCAAACCAGATGGTCAGGAAATTACTGAAAATTATTGAAACAACCCCAAGTTTACATTTGTAACGGTTCATTCTGGCCGTTGGAATCGTACCTGGGATAGAAAGAACAAGTGAGGAGATGGCAACAGAATGCACGAGTGAAAAATATACGTGATATAAGAAATGGGTTATGGTACAGACGCTTTAAAATTGTAACTATAAAATATATCATAAGAATGAGTAACACACGTTTTACAGGATTAGATTAGATTGGATTATTTGAAGTGGCGACCATACCACAAGGTAGGTATTTTAAGCCAAGTATGAATGAGGATTGAATGTAAGATGATTGTTGCGCGATCTTTTAGTCGTGTTACTGACTAAGACTGACATGTTCCTGAGACAGGACTGTTAATTAATAGCCCAACAGCCGATGGCAACTAAGGGACTTACAGTTTAACGTGGAATCCGAACCACGGCCTCTGAATTACGAATTGGTCTAATTATGAGGATGGTCTTTGCGGGTTAACGTAGTATTCAATAGTGCGGACATTAATCCACACCACAGAACACCACACCCACCAACCATCACTCACAACTATCCACAATTCGTGACCTCCAAGTAGCTCGATTACAGGATGACGCCACCATCCCAGTCATAATTAGATTTAGAATAAGAGACACAGGCTTCTGCAATAAATAATGTCCACAAGATTTGCAAGCTGCTAATTAAAACTCACGATAACGCGAATAACCAATGTTTAATTTTTAAATAATTAATTAAGAGTAATAAAACACTCCCTAATGTAATAACTAGTTTATAATAAACTGATTTTTTGCCAAAGATTTTATAGAGTGAGAGGTGGCCTTCCCATGAAACGTCTGGGACCCAGTGAACTCACGTTTTTAATTAACCAGTTCAAATCGCTAAGGCCACCCAAAATCAATGGTCTGAAAGAGTAAGTAGGTAGCGTGTCATTACAAAATGACTATGTACCAACTGACCAACACTATGTGAAACATTGGTATGTGGATTGTAAAATCAAAGTACCGGGTTTTATCTTTGTAGGTGAGACCAAAATTTAAAATATAATAATTTTAATAATTTGGTAAAAGGTGACAAACGTTACACATTAGTATACTTACAGCTAATTGAATAGTTTTCAATTTCAGTTAAAAAATTAACTATTTTATAGGAGCTGCGGCGTTTTAATAACAAGCAAGATGAACCACATCATTAAATTAAGAAAAGGACACAGGTCAAAGCACGTACCGCAAAACAAACAGCGTGAAACAATGAAGGTGGACCTGGCAGGAAAATTAACTTTTGTGGACCTCAAGAAGTCATGTTCTTTTGTCTTATTTCTGCTAGTGAAGACGTCCTTGCTTCCCTTGAAATCTAACAAGTTAACTAAGTTAATAATAAACTAACTTTATTAGGGGAAACATAAATGTTTCTAATAACCAGTCTGACGGATAGAGCGTTTCTGCGTGAAAACCTGATAATGCCATTTATGCAACTTATGTAGTGGGCAAGCCTGTACGTGAACTGATAAGACGTAAGCTATTTGTAAATTAGTCTAAAATCACAGTTCGAGTATAAATAAATTAACGGACCACCGTATTGAAAATTAGTACTACATATACTAAGTCATATAATATAAATTATATTTTATAAAGTTTGGTTAAGGTTTATTGTTAGATATATAATTAACAGTACAAAGATGACACTGTTAGAAAAACATGATTTCAACGGTTATTTGTTGATTGTATCATAAAAATATGCTATGGCATAATTTTTTCAAGTTTTAGTAAACACTTACGCCACTCGCACCGCCTTCACCCTTTCCATTAGTATATAATTAATTAATTCTTGGGTTCTCCGTAACCTTGTATTTATAGCATGGATCGGCAATCAAGTTAACAATCATGGCTGGTTGGTGATGAGCTTTCTGAGAGCATGTTGTGGAGTAGTTGGAGCCGGTTGTATTTGACACTGGAGGCGAGTGCTAATTGATTGAGTCAGGGCCATCATCGATCCGAGGCTTTCTTTTATGATTTATGGACTTTTGACACACCCGAAAGGGATATTCCACCACTGAGATTTTCCACAGTCGAGAATATTATTAATACCTGTAATTCAATGGAATACAACCGTATTTTGGTTGGATCAACGAAATTATAAATAATTATAAATATCCCTCCCATATCTTTGGGGTCTATAGAAACAAACAAAATGAGAAAGTTTAAAAAATGTACTTACTTCCCTTTGCTAAAAAGTGTAGATCTTGTATATGTCTAAAGTATATGTTTTAGTTTCTTTAAACCGCATGATGACACTACTGTTTAAAAACTTTGGCCTGACGGATTGCCAACACCCACTCCAGAGCTAGGTTTATCCATGTTAATATAGAAGAGCCTGTACGGTTCATACTTGGTTTTCAGGTATCAATAAGAATTTTCGGACCAGTAAAAAAGTTGATTCACGGAGGATAAGAACACAATATACAGAGTGTTTCTGAATTCCCTACCAATACTCTAGGGCATGGTTCCTGGGAAAGAAACATATCTGAATATCATATTTAAATTGTCCGGAAGTCCTTAGTTACTCACACAGCCTCCATTCCATCCATCAGTCTTCGCCTGCTTTGTATGTTATTTGTAATTTATTACTTCAAACAATAATTAAATGTCACATAACCCTCTTGGTCTTGGTATAAGTTTAAAATAACTGTAGAGGAACTGACTACAATGAATAAAATAATAACATTTTCAGGTACGAATAAAATCGGATGATTAGTTTGTAAAAAAGTATTTTGACATTTACCACAGCTGATATAAAAATGGGTGGTTTGGGTGTTTTGTGTGAATTTTAATGACAGTAAGCAGACGGAGGCTGTTGTATTGTTGTAGCAGACTTTAGTTGCATGCCTTGACATGTACTGCAACTAAGCTCTAGCGGTCACCTACCACTAAAGCTGCCATATCTCAGTTAATATTTGTCTAATTTAAAACAATTTGGTGTCAATTGATTTACAATTACACAACCTAAAATAAGTTATTCTTGTAACGTTTCTGTTAAATCAACGGTTATCGAGTTATTTGAGAAACAAAGTTTTAAATGGCTGCCATTTTGTTTTTTGAGTTTGAGAAATTGTCATGATTTTTTTGTAGTTTTGTATAGTTGTCATAAATGTTTTTGCAAAGTTTCAATTCCATACGTTTAAGCATTATCCAGAAAAAATTATAAGTGAAAAAATCAAAATGGAGGCTGTGTGAGTAACTAAGGACTTCCGGACAATTTAAATATGATATTCAGATATGTTTCTTTCCCAAGAACAATGCCCTAGAGTATTGTTAGGGAATGCTGAAACATCCTGTAGAGTTGAAACGATTGTAAAGATAACTTGATGTCATTGTGTGGCAAAGATTAGATGGTATAGGTAGATGAACCATATTCAACGAAGAAGTGGGAAGTGATATAGAAATGGTAATATCAAGGTAATAGCAATACCAGGGATGTGATGAGTAGAACAGACCTAGAGCTGGCTTCAAGACAGACGGTCCTGAAGCCACATGGTTGGTGGGACCAATGCCGTGGAAGTTTTCAATGGGAATAAGTATGTACGGGTCGGCTTATCGGCTTATTTTGTAAAAAGTCGTTAGATTTATCTGTTTAAAAAATATTTTAGGTCCATGGTTCTTATGAGGTTTTTAATCATGACTTTTGAAAACAGACATTTGCATCAACACACTAACAGGCTAGTAAAAAAACCCTTAAAATGTTTTTAATGTTAAATATTTTAATGTCAACTGGAGTTCTTATTGTAAATAATGTAAGTTGGGTTTTAGAAAGCTACGATTTTTCAGTTAAAATAGATTGCATTCATGTAGCTTGAGAATGAGTTCACGAAATCGAAATAATAGATATCTTGTATTTTATCACATGTTGTATATTATATTATCTTTTTTTACTCATTGTTTGAATGATATTGGTTCAAAGACTTCGTGTAAGAGTAAAAATATTAATAAACGAGGGAAGAAGTTTCAAATTATAACGAAAAGTCAAAACATAAATAATTTGGAAATCCCAATGACTCATTACAACTATTAGGACTAGTGGAACTATTCTGGTTATTAACTATTTGTTAACAATTCTGGTTTTTAAAAAGATTTTCAGCACATTTAAAATTTGTTTAACTACGTGAGTTATATTAAAATTGATAAAATGATATTCAGAAACTTCATAACCTGCTCTGTCGAAATGTAGCGACCAAAATGAGCTCATGACGGAGACGCCCGAGAAGGATGCACGACACGTCTTGGTCGAGGACGACAGCGACAATACTCAGACTGGATATTCTGTGCCATTCGGTACTTATTTAACACATTTACACATTTAGTTACAGTAATAACTAAGGAAAAATACATCATTTATTCAAGCATGCTTCCTCACTTTTAAATGTGACTCTTTAAAATTCGCAGAGTTTTTCTTGGATGTCATAAGTAGAAAGGAAGAGGTCAAAACTAGTTTCTAAATCGTCAAATACTATATTACATAATTATGTTTGTTAAATAAAACAAATCATAGATGTAGCCTCACCGAAATGCAGTAACAATGATTAAAATAATTGTCCAGCTTGCCTACAGTGAAAAATTTTTCTCTTTCACCTATATTTTGCCCGCTCATGTAAACTACAGATTGGTGCGAGGGGCGAGTCAAAGCTAAGGGTGATTCTACTGATAAATACTTGGGAACTCCAGGAAGGGAACCAGACCCATGTGACGCAGGTGAGGAGTCGGTCACGCTACCGACTAGGCCACCAACTCGTGTAAGGGGAGTCCGACGTAAAAAAACGTAACTTTTGGTCATATTTCTTTGCTAGTTGTAAAACGTAGACATTTCTGAACGTTTTGATACCATAAACAATAATTGTTTATAAATGTAAGCAGTATATATTCGTTAAAAAAATGGTCTACACGGAAGTTCTATGCAGTGTTCTAGCAGCTGCCGCTCCAACTACTTAAATAACTCCTGGATTACTAAAAACTTTTTTAACGCTGGTACACATAACCATTAAAGATATTTTGATAAAGTTTTTCACACAATATTTATAGCATATTGCAACTCTGAAATTTAAATTTTTATGTTTGGTTCACAATTATTGTGGTCTAGGAGAAAGAAAATACGTTAAAATTTATGAGAAAAAAATTATTTAATTTAAAAGAATCACTATATTTATAAGTTCAAACTAGCTATTAGTCAATGAATACCAACTGTGCAAAGCTTAAGTAGGATCCTTGGAAAATGCCTCATGAAATGGCCGTGAAAAGAGAATCGAAGAAACAGTCATCTTAAGGCGGTGCGAGCGGCGTTAAAGTAAAATTAGACCTCCCACACTTTTTTCATGAAAAACGCCAATTTCCCGAATTAATCACCCTGTAATCGTAAGGTTTTCACTAAAAACTTGAAAAAGATTATGCCGAAGAATAACATTTATTAACAAGTTAAAACTATATTTTTAAGATAGTAGATTTTTTCGCTTGCACCACTTTTGTGATCCCATCAGCTGTGACAGCACATGATTCAGGAAGCTGATTATTGCCTTATTGTTACTAAGGGAAATGCGTCTTTACAGAGGATGTTGTTCCATGGGCAACAATTCTGAACAAAACTTGTTTTTGGTGGCTGTTCAATTGTCGATTGTTTTAAATCAGTCACCCTGTGAATACTATGAAGTATGATGTAAGGTTTGCTTGCTTACACGTATCCTGCGTAGCCTGGTAAATCGAAAAAGCGTAATTAATTACGTCAATGAATTGACGGAATTTCATCAAATTAAGTAAAAGGCAAGGAAATTATAATTTCACATTTTTTTAAATTAATTAGCATATGCTGTCTTTGACTGTTAAAAATTATTATTGATTGGTTCAGTCAAAAGCAATTAAATTTTAAATTTATCAAATAGCTTCAATGATTCTACATAAACATAAAGTCAGCTAGATTCTACTAAGTTAATTGTCAAAACTTAATATAAGGTTGAGTAAGTTGTTTAGATTTATATTACGGACATTTTCCATTACAATGTGTCTTTTATCAATCACCACGACTGGCTTATTCTAGCATAACAATGTCAGGAAGTACATTGAAATTGACGGCAAATACATTATCGGAAGAATGTCCTTAAGCCACAAGCATTAGAGGAGATTGATTAGGAGAGCGTCGGATTGGGGGGGAGGGGGAGGCGTATGTGACTGGGTTGTGAAAACTGAGTCAAGTGAAATCCGATGTCAACCGTTCTTGTCTGGGTGGACCGGTTGTGGGCTCAAGTGAAGCCACGGAGGAACAGATTAATAAACTCGTTGAAAAAAATGACCAACAAAATTGCAATTGTGTAAAGTTTAATAAGTTAAATATTCAGAATATTTAAGGACTCTCTTACAATATTAAAGTGCACAGATTAAAGATCCGTGAGGAAAATTTTTAAGTGTAATATGCAAAATGTTATAATGCTTTCAACAAGCCTGTTCTTAGTGTATACTGTAAGATTTAGCGTGAAGAAGCAAGAAACTTATTATCATGAAAAAACGTAAACCTGAAACCTTAAACAATTAAAAACAAACAAATAAAATTCCCATCTAATATTTTTAGCATTCATTATCTTACTATAAGATAAGTTAGATAGTTATAAGTTAAGATAGCATTTCAATACAGAACGTTATAATTTTGAAATCGGTTTAAAATCAATAGCCAATGTAAACAAACTAAAGTTAATTTTGAGTTCTTCTGGTTATTTCTCCTGTTATCAAACAATTTTGTAGAACAAATTTTTATTTTAAAAGTTTCAAACTTTGTTTTAATAATTGATAAACATGAAGGTCACAATCAACTACATTTTTGAATTGTATGCCAGTGTAGGTATAATCGAACAAATAAAAAAAATTTCCCATGGAAAATCAAAATTATAAATTCTTACAAGTATATAGTCTTAGCCTATGTTTTTCATTAATTATATTAATAAGATATACCTTTTGACTTTAATTAATTAATTTAATAATCATAGCTATAAAGAGAAAGGACCTATTTTCTCATCGTGTTGGATTTTTGTACTTGATTAAAGTATACATTTTTGTAAAAAATGAATTTTCAAGAGTTTGAATAAGTAATAATAACCTTTATGCTCACAAGTACACACACTAAGAAAAAGCTAAAACCACGTTTTATTCGTATAGAAGCCAAATCGATGTATTTATTAAATAGTTGATTGCAGTTATATCGCCTGACGACGTCCGACCGGCAGATTTGCATCGCTGCAGTCATTAACGGAACTGAGGTACAGCTGATGTTAATCAGCTGATGTTGGTGAAAGATAATGACTCGTCACGATAATGCTTCATTTATGGAACTAAGAAAAGCTTATGTTAATCAGCTGATGTTGGTGCGAAATAAATTTTTCAACGGATATTGTAATGACTAATTAATTAGATTTTTCATTATTTCATACGAGTTACATGTGAACACCGATCCTCATGCATCGTGGTTTTCGATGCCTATTCTGCTACGCCTTTGGATGCATGCCACTAATAGTTCTGGTAACGTATTGACTGTCAATACCATCGGTAGCATCCTCACCACATCCACCCCCAGTTTACCGGTTACGACAACGGCTATCCTCTCAGAAACGAGATGCACCTTTCCATCGGTAAACCTCACTGTGAAGGGAACAGAGGCTTGACCAGTGTACATCAGCACCAACCACTGCCCCTAACAGATCAAACTCAGGAGAACGTGTAACTCCCTCCAGCCCGTAGTACCGTTGTATACGAGTGTGTTTAAATATACTTGTTATTACTTGTTACTCCTATGAGCTAGCTGTAGTGGCCTGAGCGGATCCCGAATTGGCTTGTGCAGTTAGTGCGTCTGCATCCATAGAAAATAGTCAAAGGTAGTGCCACCACCTGTTAAAGCCTGAATGATATTACGCTGAAAAGGAATCTTCTCCAAATTTGGAGGTTATAGCTACCGCCATCCCTGAGTCAAGGAATTCGAGCCGAGGTCCTAGGGCTCCGAAGTTGATTCTACATAAATTGATCCGGTACAAATTATATTGATTTCATATCAATTTCTTCGCGGCTTGTAAAAGATGCTAAAATTCAAAATTCACCTGCATTAATGTGCCACGATACAATCCTCAAATATATATATAAATGGAATATCTACAATTAATTACAATAGGTGTCACTATTTTATAATCATGATTCTTTTTACAAACAAAGTTATTTATCGTCAAGTACACAAAGATTGTTTCCGCCTCTCCTTAACAGTCGATATCAGGTGATGTAAAATGCATGGACCTGCGTGCTTGGCTCACAGAGTCAGACACGACACCACCAGTCTGGGCAAAACAACACCTACTGTATCATATGGGATAAAAGATATTGTGGGTCATTTAGAACAGTTGAATATCGTGTATACGGCCAGGCATGGCTAACAGAAACGACATTTTATGGCGAAAATCACTTGAGTAGTGAGGAGTTTGGAACACTTATGTGCTTCGCCGAGCCAACAACTTTATCCTATCGTTAAAATACTTCTTATGTACATTGGAAAACCTGAATATTGATTAGAATAGCGTAGTTTATCAAAATTAAATTAGTTTTTTGTACGTACCTTAGAGTTATGATACTTGTGGTTATTTTTACGTTTCATAACCCAGAAAATACGTAATTCATCTTATATTAATTTTTGACGTGGATATATCTTAGCTCTGGTAGGGGGGTGTTGGCAATGTGCGAGACCAAAATTTGGAACAGTGACGTCATTTGGTTATTGAGGTAGTATGGATAGTGACGTTATAGTTTGGTTGTAGGGACAGCTGTTTCGATTAACTGAACACATTCCCTTTAGACTTATCCATAACCCAACAGGGGTATCTCAACGGGGATTTTACAAAGAAATAATTAAATACAAACAATTTGTCTGTCCATGTCTGCCTGTCTTTCTGTAATGCTAAAAAAGACATATGTATTGGTATCCTCTGTGACAAAACGAGAGCACCCGCGGATATGGAACTTACTTTCCTTATTTTATAGAAAATCCATGTATTCTATAGGTATTTTCCTATACTTTAACCTATCCCACGCGTTATAAAAATAAAATAATAAATAAATAATAAGTTCTCAAAAACCCAGTCTTGAGCAATTTTAGAAATATTTTCCAAATGATAACCATGAGCTGTCGAATTAAAATCGATATAAGTTTGCTTACATCGATAATTGATTTTAACTATTCCAAAACTGTACTTTATTAACATGTTATGCAGACATAAAACAAAATGTCATCATAACACAAATTTTCTAGTTTAATCTAATCTATTTAACTACAAATTAATGATAAAAAACTATGCTGAGAGTACATTTTTTCTATGTATCTATATTAATATGTTTATATTTTGTGATCACAATTGGGTTGTAGCCTAACAAAGGATGTGCTTACTGCTAGTATTTTTTAAAATACTGTATAAAAATAAAACAATTAAAATACTTTCATTAATAATTGAACATTTTATGTCACCAAATAAGTAAAAACGAAAAAAAACGTTTTTGAAATATATTTTTGTTATGTAATAACTAGATATTTTGATTTTTCAATACTTATATAAAAATATAAACACCAGATAGACTTATTATTATAATTGATAAAATAATATTAACAAAAATACTTAATAAGCTTAAAACAAATTTTCAATCATTACAAAAGTTGATTGAACATTTCTAGATACGATAGTTCTCTTTACTCAAATTAAGATTGCTGTTGAATTATGACAGGAAATCAATCGTCTTTGTTTCAGAATGTTAATTCAAGAGTTCCGACCTCACAAGTCGAAACTGATTGTTTCAAGTTTAATATTCATGAACATTGAGGAATAAACAACGATTTAATTATTTTCAGCCATATTAAACAGTTATACGAATAATATACTTATTAAATTTTATCATTTTAACAAGGAACAGTTTGCTAATGAATGTTTAAGAATAAGGAAAACAAATAGGTATAATAAAAATGCAAGCGTCATTATAAGCTCACTGAGGACTCAGGTATTTTGTGACAGGGATATTTCTTTTTCATGCTGGATCCTCCATTAAACGTAGATTTGGTTTATGTTGTCTGACATTTTAAATAAACTTTTTAAATTTCTAATTTCTAATTTCAATTTAAAATTTATTAGTGAGATTGCAGACTTCTGTAAAACTCGAAATTACTAATATATACGAGCAATAAAGTGACAAAAGATTTCTAGTTACAAAGACTAATTTATAATAAGTCTCTAATATAAAGACCTTTAAATTAGAGTCAATTAATTATTCTTATATTGTACCAATCTAAAAATATTGGACTAATTGTGCAAATAGTTACAGTTGTATATTTATATAACTGAATCTCTGTATTTCAATGTTAATTTTAACAGGGATTCCGTTCAATTGAAACTTGCTTAACAGCTAATTGACGATGCTAATTTGAAGTTTATCCCTCTATTTCTTGAGGTTCATTATACATACATTATTGGAATAACTTTGGACGTAATATATTAAATGAATTGTTTTATTCATTCTTATTTTTTTCAGGAAATTAGTTAGTTTTTCCTCTTTAAACTGAGTTTAACTTTCGTCTGAATAGTTCATTATTTATAAAATTTTCCCGTTCGAATAACATTCTGCATTAGGCCCAAAAATCCCGTCAGTGCCTTTAGCATTTTCGTTCTTAACAGTCATAATTCCATTAAATTTATTTCTTCAAATAGTTTCTTTTTGTCTCTGACTTGTTCCATATGCTGAAGTATTTTGGCATGGATACGTCTTGCTCTGGGGGGTATATTGGCAATATGTCAGACCAAAATTTAAAACGGTGATATCATATCTTATGTGTCGTCATATGGTTATAAGGCAGCTGTTTATAGGAATTGAAAAAATTCCCTTTAGACACATTTATGATCTTAGCTAATTTCCAAAGCGAAAATGTATTATATTTTTGTTAAAAAGTATTAAGATAAAACGTGTAATTTAAATATTGCATGGTACCTGAGTACCATAATTTCTTAGATAGCTTCCTATTAAAATACTATTTACGACATACGTCTCTAATTTGAAATTTAAAATTACAATTATAGTTAGATATCGATTAATGAGAAATGTGTATGTAAAAAAACATTTCAGAAAATGCCACAAACAGTTTTTTTCTATGTGATGTACTTGAACCACCGGTGGTTTCCAATTCCTACAAACGTAAAATTAATTTATTTCACTTTACACTCTTCCTTATAAATATGTTCTCCGATAAGTTTTTATAATGAAATAGGTTGTGTAAATGAGAATTAGTCCAAAGAAAGAATAAAAAAACATTACTTCAACAGTTTCCCATTTCGTCTATAAAAATAAGCAACAAATTTATTGTAGTCCAAATGTCTAATGTGTATTATTATAAGTAATAAATATTTAAATTTGATTAAAACTAAGATAAAAAATTCGTAATAAACGAAGGAATAAACAATGTTACAATAACAGGTAAGAAGAAACAAGTTGTATGAAAGGGCTAATAGAAACAGTTGTATTGAGTCAAAAAACGTACAAAAAACATCCCGTCAGCCCAAGGGTCGGCCGGGCCCCGTCACAGCAGACCTGCGTACTATCCAAATCAATAATAACATAATAATAATATATGACAAGTGTCATCAATATCCGTCGTTAAATATGAGAGTTATTTGGCAATTCTCAATAAAATGACATAGAAAATAATATGCAGGTTTGATTCTGTGAGGAACACTGTAAGTAGGCATTTCTAACATAAATTTTTTTTGACCATTTATACCAAGTCTCATACACATCTCTTTCCATAAATAAGGAGTTTGCCTATTCTCTATATGATGAAAATGGGAAAAGAGTATGCATGTTAGCTGCCACAATAAACACATAAGCTATGATTTTTTTGCATAAATGGATGGATCCCAACCACACGAAGCTGATACCTAGTTCAATAAGAAAATATAGATGGACAAGTGAAAATAATTTTTAGGTTTTTAATTAATAGATGTCGCAGCACTTCTATAATCATTTATATAAGTTTTGGACTCTGTCATAAAACCATAATGGCCTTGATTCCTTCATACATAATATCAATGAACGATTGGATATCAAGAATAATGTAATTATTCGTAATGTGGAGTGATTTATGAGCTATGAATAAAATGAATGAGCTGTATAAATGGTAATTTTATTCCTAGAATGGGGAAACATATTTCTTTCGAAAGTAGGGACGTTTTCCTCCACTCGCCTTTAAGCTCAAAAATGATATCTAACGCAAAACATTCAATCTCTTTAGTTTTATAAAAATTACCCAAAACTATTTAATATAATTACTCTTCTCCGAGAAATAAAGTCCTACTAGTACTGTATAATATACTATCTTAAAATAAATCTTCTTGTCCTTTAAAAAATCAAAAAATGTGTTGAAACTCTACAAAGACAACAAAAGAAAATTATTTTAGTCAATTTAATTTTTCCTCCAATAAATAAAGAATGAATTTCACACGATAACATTGCTATTGTCCCTTATCTGCACCCGAGCATTGTTTGAAAGGTTAATGTCACTAAACGCGTCTCACTTGCCGTATTCAGTCAAATTACTATCTGGTCCTACATCCATTGTACGTAATAGTTACATTATTAAAATTTTTTACCGAAAAATAATATAACATTGTCATATTTTGGATTATTTTTATAAAATATATAAACATTTTTGGTAATAATATATATATTTGGCCTTTATTGAATCATAAGTTATATTAATATTTTTGTTGATAAACCTATACTCGAACCAACATCTCAATGAACCTCTGACCTAGGCTCTGTGCTTTGAATTTAAGATAGCGAGCTACTGCCGCGACGTGAGTCACAAAGGCTAGCTAGAGGTGACCGCTCATGATCTGACAGGAGTCACCGGCCACTGGTTTCGATCCAGCAACCTTTGAATTACTGGAGTATTTCTTATGATCTACAGTGCCGGTAAAAAATATGTCCGTACGTTAAACTTACTATTACGAAGACGTTAAAATTACGTTCAAAAATTTTAAAAGGTTACTTTAAGACATATAAATGTATCACACATTCTTAAATTAAATAATTCATTAGTAGTTCTTAAATTATTAAGAACTACTAATTATATGTAATCACACCTATATTTTTATCTCGATTGATTTGATGACATCTTTGGCAACGACTTATATAGTGATTGTTTTGATGAAGTTTTTGTTCTACCATCTATAATAATACCACGCTAAGGAGCATCTAGTGAATAGAACCTATTTGGAGCTGAGTGTTTGAGAACCAAGCCGGGGCTGGTGGCCACTGATGACAGAATCGAACGGCTCTACATCTTATCGGGACTTAATCATCAACACCTTCTCCACCATCGTTTAGGATTTGCTCCTAATAAAATGAGTGTATTTAAATTAAGAGCTTAAGCAATGTCTGAAATAGGTAACAGTTTTCTAAACGACGTTTATAACACAAATCCCAAGAGTATTTTTTTGAAAAAGATAATTGTGCGTTTTTTCTTTGTTTTTATTTTTTTTTGTTCTTTCGAACGCCAGAGGCATAGAGTGATTTTGGTAAAGTGATCCAAAAGGAAAAAGGTCCGCACTTTTTAGTCATACGTTCATCCGCTACTATCTCACCAGACCAGTTCGTAATTCACAGGCGAAATTATTGTGGTTTGGATACCACATTAAACTGAAGGTCCCTCATTTGTATTGGCTATTAATTAAAAGTCCTTCCTAAAGAACCTGTCAGCCTCAGTAACAAGACTACAAGATCATGCCACAATCATTTTACACTCACTTCTCATGTATAAATTTCTTTAAAATACCATTTAAGAAAGGTGATAAATCCTAAATGAACAAACTGGGATTTGAACCCGCAACCTCTTGAACTGATATCCAACATGCTAACCAGCAGTCTAACAAGACATCCAACAAATTAATATATTATTTTGAAATTAGGGTCATCAAAAAGAATTGTAAAGTCGTAAAAAAGTCCCACTCTTAAACACATTACAGCGCAAACAGTAAATCGCACGCCGTCCCCGCTTCAGCTGACCTTGATTTGTTTTCTCCATTTTCAGTCTTTGTCTCTGTCAATGTCAGTACATTTCTAGGTTCTCTTGTTTTTACTGTTTTACTTAAAGAAATTTAGTGTAAAATTTATCTAATACATTTTACAGTATTTAGTTAATCATTCTTTATTATTTACTAGGCCTACTATTTCTTTTTTATTTATATTATTACAATTTGATTTTATATGTTTGGTATTTATTTGACTTGAAATACCAAATAAAAGATTACTAAATAAGAAAATACAGATTTCTATTCTAAATTGACTGTCTGTGGGTATTTATAATTGTATTAACATTTTATTTTATTCAATTTTGTATAATCGTTGTTCAAGTGAGTTCTAAAAATACACACTATTTAAATAACCCATTGAATTTTTCTCCCTTAAATACATTTGTTCTTTATAAATGAAACATTTTAAAAATAAAGTTATGATATAAAATAACAAATTTAAGCGGTATTTCAGTCGACTTGACAGGTAACGCTATATGGTGCAAAACAGCTGCAAACATCATTGCAGTCATTTCAGTTAATTTGCTTGCATTTTTTACACTAATATACTACACACTGTCATAAAATATAGCAATGTGGTGGGTGTTACATATCCATTAATTGACTTGTCTTACATGATAGTTAGAAATTAATTTCCACATTGTATGAGAAATAAAATATTATTTGAATCTTTGAGTTTATGACATTATGTGATCATTTTTAGTGTTTGTGTACAAATATTAGTTCTTGAGTCCTTAAACGAAATACATAATAAAATACAGATATTCCTCAAGGCATGCAGGTTATCTGCAGCAATAGATTGCATAGTTAAGAGCAGTCAAGTGGAAAGATTTATACTGGACGGCAAAGAGGATGACCTCTATAACTAAGTAGTATATATCGGGACTTGGGCGATAAATTCGCCCCCAAACAGTTCCATTACAGCAACCCTTGAGTTTCCAATATGACTCCTCGTAGCCAATAAGGCGACCAGAGATTACTTAATATTGTTTCTTTTTCTGTCATTCAATTTCTTTCCAGCATCATTTGAGAATACTCGTGGCAATTTTACAACCAATTTTATGTGATGCATATCTTTTCCATTACTCGAACCCTTTTCATTATGAAAGTAAGTATTTGGGATCTTTTTTGTTATACGTATGTCACTGTTTAGACAGCATTTTAATGGTTCTCTGGTGATGAAAAACACAAGTGGAAATGGTTTATATTTCAATTCATTTTTAAGTAAATCGAAATTTCCAATATATTACAAGAAATTGTTGAAGTAATAAAAAGGAGATTTGGTTACGTTGAGTGAAGCAAAAATTAGGTTTAACGTAAAACCAGTGGCTTAATAGAGTATATTGATAATATAAACATATTACTAACCTTAGTAAAATATCAGAAAAACCTGACCTAGCTCCGCAGATCACTGTATGGTCAGCAATATCGGGTATATTATAATAATACGCGATGTAAATTAACCTCTGATATACAGAACTCTGTGGATCTGAGTTATGTCTTGGTTATTGATATTTTAATATCGTTAATAGTACTTTTATACAGTAAGTGATCACCAGAAAATCACCAAAACACTGGTTCCGTTACACCAGAAAACAATTAAACCGCCATTTACAAAGTGGTTTACTGTAGGTAAAACGGAAAAGATCCAACATTTGAAATATCTAGCCACTCTGTATATTGAAAATTGTCACATTCAAGTTGATGATCTCATTTATTGAGGATAATACATGTGAATTAATTTATTGTTATTAAAATTCTATTTTATTATTTGTTCTGTTTAGTACAAAACATGTTTAAACCAGGATGAAAAAAATAACATTTGTAGGCATTTTATAAAATAATTCAGTAATCGGTAAGTGTTTTGTTTGGGGGAGCGCGTTGGTCTAGGAGTAGAGCGCAGGCCTTTGGTGCCCAAGGTCCCGGGTTCAAGTCCCGCCAATTACCAATGGCTTTTCGCTATGTGATAATGCCACAACCCACACAAGGATGCGTAAAGAGCCGCTACGGCTGAAGTGCCTTGGGAGTAATCCGCTCCTTCTAACAAAAAAATGTTTTGTTTATTTTGTATTTTAATGAATTTTTAACCATCTGAAATTTTATGTTAGCAATTACTGCTATAAATAAACCTTTTTACGAAAATATTATTATAAATGTACTACCTTTAGAGAATGTACCTTTTCACATACTTTTGGACCTACACGTGGCTTAGAAAATGTTGAACTATCGAAGCAGAACAGGAACACATGGAGAATTCAGAATATCTAAGCCCTTTATCCGGATTTATGTAATACATATTTATACTTTTGTTCTACAAAATTTATAGATGACTCGTGTCTATGGTATGGATCAACTTTGAAAGAGGTTTATGTTAAAGGATTTTTGAACTAGATAGAGTTGTTTTTGTCATACGACTTCAAAAGTAGCGAATGTGTTGAAGAGCTAAAGCTGTTATTTTTATTTTCCAACACTAAGCCTATTATATTGATGATTTTTTCAGTCCTTGTCCGCAACAGATCATTGTTGATGAAACTTTGATTCGAGGTCAGCACAACTAACACTGGCATAACCTAATCAACCAATCAGGAATAAAAAAAGAACTGCTAAAACGTAAATAATATAACACCTGATTAGTCTAAAACTACCAAAATGGTCAACAACATCCACTAAATGAGGTAATAATTTATGACTTATAAATTTGTTTAATTCAATTTTGCACTATGACGAAAATTATAGTTAATCAAGTGGCCCTAAGTTGGCTTTTTGGTACATACTTGAATACGTTCGCATTGAAAACGGCCGCTTTTGGTCCTAGTGGTGAAAAATACTATTTCAACATAGAGTAGATAGTTTTGTTTGATCCTAACACCGAGAACGAGTGACAAACTTGTAATACTGTCACTTACTGTGTTACGGTGTGAGGTTGAGCTTAGTCATTATGGTATAGTTTAATTAAACACCCGTCACCGGTGAGCGTGGCAGGTTTTGTCACCGTCGTGCCTGCATTCATTTCCCAAACTGACTTCTCATTCCCCTTTCTCCTTCGACATTGTAATTTTTGATTAACTATTTATAAGTAGTGCTAGACCATTATTTGAATTCAAATATAAATTTCCTATCGAAAACAGTTGTATATGTAACAAAGAAAGCCATACCACACGAGACCCGTTTTTTTTACAAGTTGTGGTCCCAAGATAATGAAAAGTCTTAATTTTTTCCATTTTCGTTAAGGTGTGTTGAACATATGTATGGTAAAACATTATTTTTTTTAGTTAGATAACTGTTTTTGTATTGTGGAAACATATAAATTTGCTACAAAGGTATTATAATTTAATGGATTTTTGGAATTATCTGGTCAATAACCCTCCATTAATTTTTTTACATTTTTGTGATAGAAAAATTAAAATAATCATTTACACTTGAAATGATTTTTTTGGTAAATATTGTTAAGAAAAATAAAGGGTTAATTGAATATTATTTCTGAGCTGTAAAAAGTCTTTATATTATTGTAAACTTTGAGCAATTCTCCGGTAGTTGTTTTCAGGGTACAAATTTTAATAGGAGCATAATTGACATAGAAAATTCCTAACATTAACTTAACATAAAACAGAACCAAAAACTAATTAGTTCACTTTTATAATAGTCTTATGTATAGGTCTACTTATCGTGATTATTTCGATTGACTTTTTACTGTTTTGTTTTCACGAAAACATTTGTTAGCAACTAATTTTGCATCCATCCACAAATATCCGTTGCACCACACTTCACACTTCACAGACACTTTGATACACTGCACTGAAGTTATAATATTTTATGGCACAAGGTTGAATAAACATAGAAGAGGAAAAATAGAAAACTGACAAACGGTTCCAGGATGAGACGACCGCAAAGACCGCGTGACGAAGCACCGCGCCGCGCCGCGCGTGACAGTCACGTGTTCGCGTCACGCGTCACTCGTCAAGCGACATCGGCGTGACACTAGTATCTACGTGCTCCCAGCAAACCTTCCACTAACAACATGCCTATGTGGAAATGTAAAAGTTTCTAAAAGTTAAAAACTTTGCAAATTTGGAACGGATAAAAAGCTCGTTACGTGTTCTACATAGGATAAGAGATCGTACGTGTCATCCCGTTGGACCGTCCGCTGGCGCTCCATGTACCGCACCCCATGGCTGCGAGAGTCGTCGCCGAACCCGTACAATCCTGCGACGGTGGCCATCGCGACATCGTCTCCGCGCCGCTAGAACACACTGCCCCGCCGGCCGCCCCACCGCCCATGCGCGCCCCGCACCCTACCTAACCACCCCCTGCTGCCCTAACCTAACATATATTATTCACCGGTCCTCCACTTATGACACTATCGTCTTTAATATTGTTGCGTCACAGATCGATGGTTCATTGTGGTGAGATTCTGACCACCGAGGGCGGGGGGAGAGGGTCCTGAGAAGGGAGCAGTGACGTCACGGACTGGACGTACTTTGGTCTTAACACAGTTTACTAGAAGACACACGGTGGAGGTCATAAACAAAAACAAATGTCGTCAGTGAATTCAATGTAAATAAATTGTGTGAATAAGTATGGTGACTGTTAATTGAGTAAGAATCATATGTTGTAGGATAGATTAATTACATTAGATTCACAGACGTCATTTTTCAATGAATCCAACCTTGTGTCTTCTAGTAATCTTGGTTCATATTATTTGTAAACGCGGCACCAACAGAAACTGGTGTTATTGCAAGGGGGGTACAAGTAAGTGTGAAGATTGTGATAGATTTAAGCATAGTTTTTTGTTTTTTTTTTAATGTTAACTGTCCGTTAATGAAGACCTAGGGCTTATGCAGCGGTGAGAGTCACAAGGGTAGAGGTGGTGAGCTGGCACGATGCGACAGGAGTCACCGGCCTCTGGGTTCGATCCAGCCCCTGACCTACGGCGGCGGTGTTTATAATCAAATCACTCTTTGCAGTAACCAATGGTCAATAACTCAATATAAAACTATTTGACTCTATTAAGGAATAGTTAATAAACTCTCTTAATAGTTTTTGTGAATTTTCAAACATACTAGTTTGTTAAAAAGTTCTATTCAATCTATTTGAGTTACTTTATTTGTTATTATATCTAGTATATTTAGTTAAAAGACATTCGTTGATGATTTTAACTCAAGATTATACATATCGTAAAAGGTTTTAAGTATTGTACATTTCTACGATTTGAAGTATATATGTACATATAGTGTAAGGTAATTACAATACGATTCACGATCGTCTGATATTGAAATATAACAATACAATATATTGATTGAAACACGCAACCAAATAAAACAACAATCATCATAATAATACATAATAATACAAAACTCAAAAGGTTTCGGAAAGCTAAGAAATTTGACCACACATAATTTAAAGTGATCCCAATTACACATGAAAACTGGCGATAAATAAGGAGGAGTTTAGAATGTGACAACGTTAACTCCTAATTTCCATATTTGACATTTCATCCCTTCCGCTCTGTTACTCTTGTTAAAATAGATTGAACGTGTAATTTGAATTACGCTCTGTCGATGATTAAGTCCTGTAAATTAAACTTTAAAATGGTTTTTAACATTGTTTATTCAAACTCAATCAATTCTTCAACATCATATAACCGATATTTAATCATCAGAATATTTTATGAAATTACGTACTTTGGCAAGGTAAATGTTAAAGTAATACGTAGTGAATACTTGCATTTATGTTTGATAAATATTACTTAGTTGGAAGAGGTTTTATCCTTAATATAGCTTCTTTTAATATACTAATGTATTAGATTTTTTAAAAGTCGTTTTAAAGTCATTTATGACTTTGGCTTGCTCCCTAGTTTAACGTAGACAGTGCAGGGAACGCAGGAAAAGACTATTTAAATCCAAGATAAATAAACTGGTCAAGGTAAATTGACAAAAAGCATTTACAGGATAGCATAATGAAGGGTCCTATGACGTTAATTTATTGTTTGACAGGTATGGTGCAGGTCCAATGGTATTGGATCTACAAATATAACTTAGTGATGTAAAAAATTAAGGATTAACAGAAAAAGCAAAATTAATAAAAAAATAAACAAAAACATCGAAATTTATTTATTTAATCATTTCATATAACATTTTTAAAATTGTAACGTAAGCATTCCTGTGGCTACCAATTACCCATGAAATATCAGGATTTTTACAAATAGAACATTAAAACACACACTTATAAATTAATATATGCATTATTGAATACAGATATCAAATACGGGGGAGTTTCCAATATTGGACCACTACATTATTTAATCTTTGAATCTTCTCACAATTTATCTCGGTCTCGTAGTTGATTACATTAAGAACGTGTAGAAAAGGTTTTCAATTTAAAAACAAATTTTAGCTTATTATAGCTAAATATAACGGAAATAAATTCGTTTTCAACGCACTGTCAACGGTTTAAACTAAGATTAGATTAGATTACCATTTGAAATGGTTACCTACCATGGTAGGTGGGTGATATTAAGCCAGTTATGAATGAGTGTAAGGTGATTGTGGACTTTCAAGTTAAATTTTATATAACAACGATGAGTAGGCTTATCAAAATTTGAATTAAAGCCAAAAGCAAGATTGCGGACATATTTGATTGTAGCCGAAAGATATTTCGTAAAATGTTAGTTTTAATATCTTTTCTATTTCTTGATTGAAAGTAAGCTATCTTATTAATACCATTTTCATTTACAACTTGATTTTCTGTCAACATGTCTATCATTGCTTTGGGGAAAAAGTTAGTCACAATTTCTGTAAGTAATAATTTCGTCAGTAAGAAGTTCGCCCTCCGTTTCCCGTCATTTTCGTGTTTTGCCATTCTGAACATAATAACGAAATGCTATTTTATTTCTTTGGCTTTGGGGAAAATCAAAACCGTTTCAAAGATTGGACCGGTTAAAATTCGTAGTAGTCTAAACTTTTCAACTGCACTTATAACCTAACTTCAATATTTTTTCACAACTCGACAAAGAAAAGTAGAAAAAACACCATGTAAACCTGGAAGTTACCCCTCATAAAGGCAATCACCTTTAGCGATATATTATTCCTTAAGTTAGAGATATTATGGTAATACGTTTAAAAAGATAGTTAAGTAGCGGCGAATCTTCCTTGCAAAATATTTACTATAAAACCTTTACATGTTACTTACAGTTATATAGAATTTTATTTAAGTTTTTAGTTTGAAAAATACTATTAGAATTTAATTTCTTAAAGTATATGCTATTAATCATTTTCCTGAAAATATAGACATTGAATAAAGCATTGATAAAGCATGTTTTTTTGCATTTACTTTCTTCATTAGATTGTGTCTTTTAAAACCTAACAAAAAAACCAACGTATTTGCCTGAATTTTCAGTTTATAGTTTACGTTCAAGATTAAATAATAACAAATAATTTTAAGAACTTTAATTTTCAAGAAATTTACTTTAATAATGCCTATGACTAAGAACTCCTTGGACGTATTTTCTTTTGAGTTAACTCAATTCAAAACCATTCTGAGGGTGGACCAGTGGGGGACGTCTTAGTGTCATCACATCACAGCGCAGTCTCCTCTGGCTAGTTTATGTGTCTGCTGTCGCTACGAAACCGAACAAGCTGCAATTACATGAGTATATGGAATTGAACGTTAAAATTAGGTTTAAAATGGATTGGGGCTGTGGCATTAATCCAGCAACTTGGAGGTCACGAATTGTGGAGTTATGAGGGATGGTCGGTGGGTGTAGTGTTCTCTCGTCCGCACTACTGAATACTACGTTAATCCACAAAGCTATCCTCATAATTAGACCAGTTCGTAGATGATCGGAAAAATTACACTTAAGTGTGTTAATACTACATACATACAGGAGGTGGCGTGTCCTGTAATCCAGCTACTTGGTCACGAATTGTAGATAGTTATTAGCGATGGTCGGTGGATGTCATAGTCTCTGGTGTGGATTAACGTCCAATATTGAATGCTACATTCATCCACAAATACTATCCTCATAATTAGACCAGTTCGTAATCTATTGGCAAAAAGTAGTTCAGGCCTATGTTTAATTCTAGGTCCCTTAGAGGCCATTTTCTGGTGGGTTATTTATTACAGTTCTGTTTAAGGAACACGTCAGCCTTAGTTAGTAACAAGACTACAAGATCGCGCCACAATAATCTTACACTTATTTCCCATTCATACCTGGCTTAAAATACCTTTATTGGCAGATATCAGTTTCAAAAGATAATGTAATGTAATAATAACCAAAACGTCTTGAACGTTAATTAAATTAAGGTGATTGCTTGAAAATAGGAACGGTTTGTATTTTACTATATCGATTATTGTAGAATAAATGGGTGTAATCACTGAACAGCTAGGCACTAAGATATTGAACAGAGAAAAATGTATTGATTGAAAAGAATTTCAACGTCATGGAATCACGCTGGTTCGGATAACTACCAAAAAAAAGATTTGAAACATATTTTAGAAACAATATATAACAAAAGAAACAGATAGTGTTGGTAGTGGGTAGGTGAGGGTGAAGGCCAACAGAGTTGCGTGCGACCTAAAGTAGGGCGGTAGATACTGCAGTGGCGCCGCGCCGATCCGCGGCCATTGCGCCACACTACCTACATCGCATTATGGCGGGAAAATATCACCCCTCCCCCCCACCACTCACTGTAACACCGGCATCGGCCAATGAACCGACAATAAATAACTGGTGTCAGCAGTGGGAGTGATTTTCTACGATGGTCTAAATTATAAACAGTATCAGTGGACTGATACATACTTTCTCCCTTAAGTAAATTTAAAAGACAATCTTTAATTAAACTATCATATTCTCTAAATTTTACCTAAATATAATCCAACAACTTATTGTTTCAAAAATAATTACCCAATTATTGAGGATAAAAAGAGAAAGAAATTAAAATTAAATGTTAAAATTTTATGGGGGGGCCTACCCACCGGTAATTCTATGCTTTTTGAGTGGGATTTTTTGGGTTATGTGACGTCACGCTGCATACCACGTTTCATGGAAAACGGTTAGGAAATATGGAAGAAATTGATTTTTTAGTATTGTTCAAAAAATATCATTGAGCGCTCTCAGCCAACTTACTGCGTTTATCATGGACGGTAAATTTAAAATTTCCCTAGAACCTTTGGTGCTAGAAAAATAATTCAAATACTAATTTGTTTAGTTTTCAGGCTGGTTTGAATAGTGGCAGTCAAACTACACTTTACCTTTATCCCAGTAAAGTATAGTATTACTTTCGTTATCGCGGAAAAATTAAAATAATAATTTTTTACTTTAAAAACCCCATAACTTTTACACCCCGATGTCTTGAAAAATACGGGTTTATCTCATAAAGGATTATATCATATTATTTTTACCAAAATCAACATGAGAAATTTTAATTTTACGTGTTTTGGGGGTATTAAGGGTAAAATACCCATACAAATCAAAAATGACAAATTAAATGCCCGCAATACCATGGATTGTTACATAAATATCAAATATCATCGAAATTGCACCAATAGTCTAGTCTCTAGGCTTCTGCACATCCCCCCACACATAAACAGACGTCACTCTGAAAAAATACTTTTTTCGATTCAGGATGCACTAAAATGGATATAGCCATTTTAGCAGATACTCAAATGCCTAAAATGATGACGGAAACTTTCTCCTTACACTATCGTACAGGGAGGGAAAGTTAAAACCTAATGGTCTAAATGAAAACAGCAGTTCAGGATGCTTTTTAAGTTTATTAAATAAAAAAAATACCAAATTAAAATAATATTTTACCAAAGAGTACGTGACCTTTTATTAATATATTCCCACGGGTGGTTTATGAAAATATGATCTAGGGCTAGTTTACTTCGACTGACCACAAAAATGAAATTTTCTGATTACAAGTTCCGGGACACACGATTTGCTTTAAAAGAAAATGGTTGGCAGCGACAATTTTCAACTAACTATAATAATTTTTATGAGAAAATAAAAGGATATATATTATTTATAAATTCAACTGTTGGTAAATATTCCCTAACTTTAAACCAAATCATACAACAGTAAGTATGTGACATCTTTAAAAAAAATTTTCTGTATAACGTTTCAATGTTTCTCCATAACAACAAGTAATAATGTCGTGATAGCGAACTATTCTATTCGCTTTAATTGCTCTTGAATGTTTCCATAGGATTACAAAGATATTGGGAAACATTTTCATCGTTTTAACTGTTTCCATTAGTCCCTGATGAGAACGTTCATATGAGTAGCGCTTAAACTAAATCAGCTTAATTTTACCATAGAATAATAACGTAAGACTAACCAAATACTGTTAAGTATTAACGATGAAGCGTCTATCACTGGAAACTTGTCAATATAGTTATGTCTACCATTCAAGCCCCCATCCATTTATATGGTTACTCCAAACGGAAGATTGATTTCAAATTGACCTGACTAGAATTTAGAACTAAATTAAACTGTTACCAAACTAAACCTAAGTTGAAGGAGGTGTATGTTGAACGGTTGTAAGCCTTGATATCTCCCTAGATGGCTTTCATCCTACATTCCGGTCTTGAATCCGGCTGTGTAAAGAATCTTAAACTCCTAAAAATCGTTCAGAATAATTACTAGTAGCAATAGAACTGGAATCTTGTAGACCACTTTTCAAACTCCTGAATGTTTTTACTGTTTTTAATCAATTCATGTATAACTGCTTTCTTCCGATTAAAGAAACTAAACACACTATTAAAACAAGGAGTGAAATGTATGACCATAATATCAGACGTGCCTGTAAATTAAACACAGTACGCTGCAGGCTATCTATGAGGAGGGCCAGCTTTCCTGCCGTGGCTGTTAGAATGTACAATGCTCTGCAAAGCAAAACAACATAACTTGACTCAAAAAGTTTGAAACTAAGTTCAAGAAATTTTGACTGGCTAACCTATTCTGTGGAGTATTTTTAAAACGTGGGTGAAATAAGCTAGCTGTCCACCACCACCAAACACGCAGTTTATAAATGAATGTTTTAGTGTAGTGATGTTTCAGTTTTAAATATATGTTTAATGTGAATTTTGAGTTTTTACGCTGTCTATACGAGCTGGGCTGGTCATTGACGAAGAGGATGTAATTCAGGTAATTTGTTAAAGTTTATTGGCCTAACAGTTCAGAGGGCACACACAACTGTAACTGCCACAGTATTGGTAAATAGCTGCAACTAATTCTACAGAAAAAACAGTGATTGGAAAGCCAAGCAGTAGTGTTAAAACTTACCATCACCGCTCTTTAGAGTCACCAGAGTATAATAGACAGACACGAGTGAATCGAAGTACTCACCTGAAAAAGCAGAATATTGTTACAACATTTAAAAACAGTATATCGAAGTATTTAAAAAAACTTCAACAAAAGTTATGGTAATAAATTATATTTTACCACATTCTCCGAATTAGTTCATCAACGTACCTTCAATGATCGTGTTATGATCACGAATTATTTCGTAATTGAACCTACAAAAAATGAAATGAAATTACAAAAATGAACTCATAAAAGTTGAGGTCGAAAATGTTTCTCGATGATTGGAACAAAATATTACCTGCAGTTTATATATTACAAATATTATTGTTAATTTTTATCAGTACATCAATAAACCCCCAAAATAAACGTGTCTTGCGGCAGCAATCCTAGGTATTGATTGTAATTCTTAAGGAGAATAGATGAATTGGTATAACTCGGTTAGTTATTGACGTAATTTGATAAACTTTTGTTTGCGTTTTTACTTAGTGAATTGCCTTAATAAAAGCTCATTTCCATGTAAAATATCCCTTCAAATCAGCATACTCAGTACTCTCCGATTACTATGATGGGAATAAAATATGTTCTGTGAAATTCGCTCGACTCACGCCAGCGTGCTGCATGTGTATTTAAATCTCGTATTTAAATTGGGTTAACCTTGATTGGAGTACTAAATATTGGTGCAAATAAAGTATAGTCTACTTTTTTAACGGTATACCTACATTAATATAAAATACTGTATATATTTTTTAAAAGTCTACAAAATTTAAAAAATACGTTGCTGAGACCAACAATTCTAAATTAAAGATCTGATAACATTAGGCTATTTTTCTGGCTGTGAACCATGCCACAAGTCCCGTTGTGGTACTAGCAAAATTATGTGTAATTCCACTGAATTTAAAACAGTGTGACAGACAAAGTTTATCCAATCAACGCTTAGTTGGTAAATCAATGTGTAAAAACCACAATGTGATTTACCAACTATTGTGCAAACATAGTCCATAAGACTATATTGGTCAAACATCGAATTCACTTCGAGCTCGTATTATTGGTCGTCATTTAGATGTGGTACATGAAGATCAAAGGAAACTAACTAATTCATAATCGAGCTTAGTTGATTCAAACCAAAACTAAAATTTTGAAGACTGCGATGAGCTTAAAGCCCTTCACAAAATAAAATCATATCATAATACAAAACGCAACCAAGTAAATTTGAGGGATTCTGAATTGGCACACCAGTTGGTTCTAAAATCAAAATTTTCATCTGGATTGAACTTGGAATGAAATAATAGAAAACGATTCAACTCAATAAGAAACAAAACCTAAATTAAAAATACAAGTATAACATTTTAAATTTAATCAAAAGTTGAATAGTTAACATTTATTTTATTAAGTTATACGTTCAATATTTTAAATCTACTCTCACAATATGTTAAGCCATTTTTTATTCACCTCTATTAATTGCTTGAAAACGTTTATTTGTGGGAAACAAAAATTTTCATTTAATATTTTAACTATTCTGAACAAAACAATTGAATAACTATTAATTAAAATATTATTCAATTCAAATAATAGAATAATTATGTCAATTGCAATTAAATAGAAATTAGTCATTTGGCAATTTCCCTACAAACATCAAGATGTATAAAATACTGTATATAGATAAAAATATTCTATTTAACGAGTTTCACAAAATTTTACAAATACATTTTTTAATTTAAGGTTTGATTATTATTCTAGTTACAATACTTTTTGTGTATAATATATATTAAAATCATGGTATTGCTTAACAGGATAGGCTTTGAAAATTAATTTACTACATTGGTTCGTAAAATAAAGTTTAGCTCAAATAAATATATTTTTACCCAATAAAACAGATTTCCACAAAGGCTTAAAAACTTTGTAAATATTTACTTATCTTTTGACCAAGAAACACCGATACTAATCTAATTTAAAAATCATATGTTTTGAAGACGGAGGTCTATCTCACTGCAAAATCTGGCTTTGCGCTACAAAATAAGAAATTTAAAGATGGGAAACGAACGTCGGAGAAGTTTTTAACACGTTAGTTGTGTTTGCAATGCGCATTAAATGGGACTTTTTAGGGGATGGAAAGCTTTACTTACGGAAATGGTTTAGGATAAAAAAATTAATCAATCAGCGAACATCGTCTTTGGTCATCAACTGTCTTGGAATTCAAAATTGAATCTTTGAAAAATAACCATTGATAATCAATAAATAAAAAATCAAGATTAATAAACCAAAATATTTTTTTTATATCTGTCAACTATATGTGGTACTATACTGTGTTGGATGAAATGCTGCGTACTGCAGGCTCCACAATTACCAGTAGTGTCGGCGTTGGACGACAGACTGCAGCACTTCCACGAGTCCAGCTTATTCGTTCCATTTTATTCGTAATTTATTTTCCATTTGAATTAATTATTATTTTTAATACATATGCTGGAAATTTATACTTGTTAAAACGTTTGAAAAGCTTTATTTTTATTAAAAAAGTTAAATAAACTAAAGTTAAAAAACTTAAGTAAAAAATGTTAAATAAAGCTAATTAAATAAACTTTTTCAACCACCAAATTCACAGATTGTAATTGATATTTTTAGTTTTACGGTCAAACTAAATTGTAAACCTAGTAAGAAATAAATAAATTAATAAAATTATGCAAACAACTACGGATAAATTTAAATTTTAACTGACAAACTCACGTTTCACTGTACCTACCTACTTTTCAACCTAAACCAAAACCAAACCTAACTGTAACACGGCTTTTGCGGCATTATTTATAATAATACTCGCGTAATCTAACATCCGAAGTACAATGCGAAAAATCAACGATCTTTAAAATCTCTCCACCCATTTTCGAGTTATAAATGGTGTGACCAATACGACTTTGTTTTATATATTTAGATATACAACAGCTTATTATTTAATAAACATGTTTTAATCGGGTGGAAAAATATAAATACATAATCCCCAAAAACCGTAAACTATTAGCGTGTTGATTAAAGCTATTAATTTTTACAGTAATATTTACTTCATAGTTTTACATTAATGGATAATTCAAAAAGTATTGGATAGTAAAGCGTATTGCTGATGGAAAGAAAACCAACATCTGTAGCTTAAAGAAACCAAATGTTTTGATTGTAGAAAATGTGTAAACAAACTTAGTCCCCATAAGGTTAACATTAAAAACTTAAAACGTCATAAAATGGAAACTTATGGAGTTTTCGATTTTTTTCACTAAAACCTTCCGGGACACATATAGAGCAATTTTTTTAAATTTAATTGGATGTTTATTTGGTGTTTTTGTATTTGGTGTTTATTTGGATGTTCTTTGTGCGTTTGGCAACGCAAAAAGGACAAACACATATAAATACATACATTAGTTTTTATATATATAAGGATTATATTATTATTGTTAGTTCAATTTTTATTATTTATGATATAGTTTTATGAATACAAAAAAAAACTTATGAAAATACACAGTTAATAGTACTACTGTAATAGCTGTTACGTTGTGCATTAATAGTAGACGAAGAGATAAATTTCATAAATAACTTTATTAATTAAGTATAAACTTGATATTAGTAAAAAATATACCCAAGAACAATGCAGTACTTATAAATACTTACTTACGTCTTGTTTGTCTTAACATTGCTTTAGCTTCATATTTTGGTAATTATTATGTTTGTAATTTTTACACTTTATTTATATAAAGTCTTGCCTATTTACATTGTCTCTCTTACCTTGTCCACATCTGATTATTATACTGTACTAAAATATAGGATTTATAAAATTACAACTAAAAACTATACATCGAAACTACTTATTACATCAGATTGTCCTAACCACCTGGCACTATACCTCCTAGACAACAGACAAAATATTTACAGACTAAAAATACACAACGTTATAGATCTGGTAACCATTTTTACACAATCATGACGTCAGTATTTCTTTTGACTTGGATATGTCTAAGCTCTGGGCGAAGGGGTTGTTGGCAGATTTGAGAAACGCAAAAAGTGAAGCGCAAGTGTTTAACGAAAGTGCCGTCATATGGTTAAAATAAGACTGGCTGTTTAGATGAACCGAAAACATTCCCTTGAGACATATCCATAATCTAACATATTTCCCTCAGGGAAGTAAATAGAAACATTTTTGTTTGAGCTGTCAAGGTTTAGCTTCTAACTCATGTTCCTGTTTAATTGATAATTTGTTATAACATTTACTTATTGTTTTGCATAAAAACAGATTGTAAAGAAAACTGACAAAAAAGAAAAAAAGTGCCGAGCAAGTAGTGAGGACACAATGCACAGAGTAAGGAGTTAACGATGCCGCTCCCATTCATAGAGTAATAAGGCGGGTCTTGACCCTAGATAACCAAGAGCGGAGAGCCACAAGCACTGTTACGTCTCCTTACTGCACTTTGTAACCATCGCGTTGTAGGGAAGAAAACAAATTATATTGAGTTGTGAAAACCTGAACCATCTATAAATACCATGATTAAGAGTTTTTTACACATTTCTTAGAATTAGGATATCTCATTTTTACGTTTTATACCCCAGAAAAACCGAAATGGATTTTATCTAAATTTCTGTTCGTCTGTAACGCTAAACAAGATATTTTTGTAATGCTTTTCCGTGAAAACAAGACTAACCACAGTCGTTAAACCTATTTTCACTTTTCTATATCTCTCGGAGAAAGATTTCGTTTGCCTCCAACTGACCCAGGCACAATGGAAATAAAATAATGACCACTAAAATACCTAGTTTCATTCAATATTAGCAACAAGTGCTACCAACAGTGGGGCATATTTTAAAGTAATTTAAGGTAGATAAATACCGGGCTGTAAAATTAACTGATAAATTAACTAACAAAACTGTACTGTTTAAAGTTAATGTAATCAAAATCTAGCCAATTTTATAGGTTTTATCAATAATTTCATCTTAATTTTTTTTAATCAATAGTGAATTTACCACCTACTTTATCAAGTCTTCTTAACCGCTTAAGGCTTAAGGTGTTGGCATAAGGGCGTAGGACACGCTACCCTTGTATTAGGTGTGAAGCGTAAAGTGTGAATTGTAAATTGTAATGTGTCAAATATGATGTATGATGTGTGAAGTGTAATGTTTGAAGTGTGAAATGTGAAATTTAAAGTGTGAAGCGTGAAGTGTGACGGGTGATAATGTGTGAAGTGTAAGGTTTTAAGTGTAAACACCATATGGGTCCCGGCTAGCATTTTTGCGGCTTATAGGAAGTACTTCATTGTTTCCTTTTTACGAAAGGTGAAGTTCTTCACTATATGTAAAAACTTAATCATTAATACTTGGCTTTAACAGCACTTTGCTCAAATGTTTTCACAATTAGTAACGGTAGTATGGTATAAAAAAATGTTGATAAATCTAGAAAATTTTAATTTTCCACCGACCCTGACATTAGAGTGATGGCATTAAACGCCCGGCCGCCGCCAAATGCTAATGTCCGCCGCGCGTGTGTGCGCGTGTGCGTGTGCACGTTCTGACTATTTAGGCCAAACATCAAATCACCAGCATTTACATAATGCCTTTTTCCACGTCGTATTAGTGGTTCATCATTTTAGAAGTTTATGTAATGCTGAATGGTTTACAGGTAACAAGTATTAAGTTTAAATTGCCGTATGCATTACTTCTTATTAAACAACTTTAAAATATTCTATACACCTTAGGTATATTTAGTTAAATTGATACGCTAAAAGTACATATTTTAGTTTGGCTTTTGCATAAAGAAACATAACCAAAATAATGCTTAAATAAAAGGTCTGTGAGTCTTACATACGTTATTAAACCCAATTTCATACAATGATCTACCAATTGTAATTTATGTATAGAGTTTTTTTAATATGTATATGTTGAAATTAATTAATTTCTCTGAGATAATCCTAACAGTAATTTATTTTTTGAACTATGTTTGCCTTTGGAGACTAAATTGATTCTTTTTTGTTTATTTGTCCTACAAATTAAAACTAAACTATTTTTACGTTTATTCTAAACTTTTTTCAAATTTTTGGACCATTTTTGATTAAATAATCTACACACCAGCACAAAGTTTAGCTGGAAGAGATCAATCGAATGTCATTTAGATAAAGGCTTTAACCGCTGGTGCGAAAACCGTACATTCATATTGGAATGGTCCTTTTATATTTGTTCTTGAAAATACAACAGAACTGCACAAAATACATTTAAAGTATTTTACTGTCGTCATATTACATTGATAACAGTTATGATGCATTTTGTTGTAGTTAAATGATTGCCTTTACGATTGTTTAATATGTGAATACTATTCGGCTTCGCCTATTCATTTACAATTACAATTTTGATCAAATTGATTATTTCTCATTAGTATTCTTGTTAAATTAACTATGATTAACTAGCTATGTTTTACAGTTTTTATTGAGATTAAAAAAAGTTATCAGTGAATACTCAAGATCAACAATATCAGCAGACTGAAATAGTAAAATAAATGTGATCGCGTTGAATCATGCTTTTCCTCGAGACTTTTCCTCAAAAATTTATATTGAAACAAATCGAATTCTATATTTATGGAAATGATCCGATGAATTGCAGTATCAAATACTATGGGAAATACCAATGATTTAAAACACTTGGTGGCTATCATTCACAATGAGTGTAATTTGCCAGTCGGATCAATATAGTCCACACCGTTTCCGTCTCAATCGGCAACAGACATGCGAACATTTCCGGTTACGATGTCAAAGTCCACCTACGAATATTAAGCAGCAAATATACTGCAACTATTGCCATTTAAAGGCCAGATATCACCAAAAGCACGCTAACGATAAATTTATTACCCAGCCGTTAATACTGAGAGAGGATTTTTAAGAAATCTCACCATCAAAAACGCGTCAAAACTAAGGCTAGTTTCTTAAACGAGAGCTTAGAGTAAACCTAGGTTGCAGTGGATGACCTTAAGCTGGTCATCTGAGTACTGGGCGTCATCTTTTAGCATTACTGAGGCGGTGGCGTGTCCTTTAAATCCAGCCCCTTGGAGGTCACGCATTGAGGATGGTTGTGAGCGATGGTCGGTGTGTGTAGTGTTCTCTTGAGTGGATTAACGTCAGTACTATGTTAAGGAATACTATGTTAATCCACAAAGACCATCCTCATAATAAGAGCAATTCAAAATTCAGAGGCAGTGGTTCGGATTCCACGTTAAACTGTAAGTCCCTTAGATAAGCCATTGACTGTTGGGCTATTAATTAACAGTTATGTCTAAGGTAAGTAACAAGGCTACAATATCGCGCCACAATCATCCTACACTCGTTTCTGATTCATACTTGGCTTAAAATACCTACCTGGGAAGGTCACCATTTAAAGAAAAGTAATCAAATCTAATTTTGTGTTTGATTATACCTTGTGTGGTAAAAAACTCTTTATTTAAATCAAATGTAAAATGTTACTGTATTTGCTAAGTAAGAGTAGGCTACATGTCATGACAAGGTCACCTATACGGCAGTGGAACCTACTTTCAAGGGGGCGACGGAGAGGTCACTGCAAGATGAGTAAGTTATGACTAAGGTATTATTTATTCAACGTGATCGATGGCGTGACGCGTGACGCGTGACGTGGACACGTGACCTGTCACATCACGCGGACTGCGTTGGTGACCTGCACGACTGCTATTTACATTTATTTTGTTAAAACTCCCGAATTGTAAGACTGTTAATACATACCAAGGGACGAATACTCGAATTATTTTTATAAGTAAAGCATGTTTCAATTTTATAAGTATTTTATAAGTAATTTTTATAAGTAAGTAAGTAGAGTTCCAAGTCGAATTAGTGTCTCTTAATTGACCTAAAGGCTACTAATGTAGAAACCTACGGCTTAACGTGCCTTCCGAAGCACTATGGCAGTCTGAGAAATTAAATATCATATCTGTCATGACCGCGAATCGAACCCGGGTATTTTGAGTAGTATTATGTGTTCAACATAAGATTAACGAAAATAAACAGTTAAACGGGTTTATATTATTTCACCTTTATGAAAAAGCATAATATCCTTGTATTTTTGGCCTATGTTATGTATTGAAATGAGTTTAATTGAAAGATAACTGTGGCGCGATCTTGTTGTATTGTTACCGATTATAGCTGACATGTTCCTTAGGCAAGACTGTAAATTAATAGCAAAATAGTCAAGGGCATATCTAAGGGAACTACAGTTTAACGTGTAGTCCGAACTACTGTCCCTGAATTATGAACTCGTCTAAGTATTATGAAGATGGGCTTTGAGGATTAACCTAGTATTCAATAGTGCCAACGTTAACCCAATCAAGAGAACAATACACCCATCGACCATCGCTCATAACTATTCACAATTCGTAAACTCTATGTAGCTGGATTGGGTGGACCGATGCTTCTAGGTATCAACTGAGGCGAGTCTCAAACCGATTATGATTTTCATAACCTGTGGTAACCCAAAACAGACAAAACGGATTAAAAGACATGCCACGGGCCCAGTCATAAATAGAGCTATGCTGTTTACAAAAATATACAAATACAAATATATGTATACGGTATGGCACGAACTGTTTTTGATAAAAACAGAAAATAATTGATTTGGGGCCAAGATATTTTCATGATGACAACGGTAAAAGCTCTATTATATAATAGGAAATCCCGAAAAACAAGTAATTAATACTAAAACTACACTTGTTAACGAATTGTGTTACAAAAATTAAAATAATGAAGTAATATTTTTTGCACATAACACGTTAGACTGTTAAAATGAAATTGCACAAACATACAACATAAAAAACAGCTGGACATAATCAGCTGACGGACTCGTGAGTAGTTTTATGGAAATAGCCACCAGGTGGCTGGTTTGGTTGGGGCTTAGTTCAACAGCTGACGTGATGTTCCATGTCATATGGCAGTAGCATGTTTGGTCGACTAGACAGAAATATGTACGCATTGATCTTTCCCAGAATCCTATTGCTGTGTAGTTTGTTACTCTGACATTTTGATTAATAATTTTATTTCCTTTACTGTTTTTATGGTTAATCCTTGGAAAATTAAAAACCATAAGTAATTGCTTCATTACATGGGAGGCTATTAGGTAATGTTGCTTATGATGTGAATATTAAATGAGAGATTTTAGTTTAGACAAACACATATATTTATTATGAAGCAATTAATTACTTTTCATCTACAATAAAAAAAAATTTCATTTGAGTATCATTTAAAGTAGTAAGAACGTCATGTGAACTACAATCTTTGAAATCTGAAACTTTAATTTTCATTATTTTTGAAAATAATTTTGTAATACTCAACAATAAGATGTGAAATAATGGCAATAACATTCAGATTCAACATCAATTCCCTTTAAGATTTCGCAGGTTATTCGTCACATAAAATTTTTAATGCTCTTAGGAGTACTGAATGACGTTTCTTATTCTTTTGATGTTAGAAACTACTATAACTTAATTACATAGTGTAATTGTTGTAATTAATGTAATATTTTTAAATAAGCATTAACCTGAGAAAGGCAACAATACTATGACGTATGAACTTGAGAACATGTAAAGAACCTGAGTATCCTGCTAATGTTTGGAAGTGCCACGATGATGCAGTTCCAGCAAGACTGTTATTATTGGAACGTAATTAAATAAACCTCCAAACTTCCCGAACTGTCCCACCCAGGCCTGATTTGTTTATCTTTCTTTCACCGTAGTAATGAACCTAATTCAATGTTTTCCTCACAACACTGTTTCTAGCGTTTTAGAAAATCTATTTTGCAGAATAACAATTTTGGAAATTAATAGATACGCAATTTTAATATTTTTGACATGAATATGTCTTAGGTCTGGGGGAGGGGGTGTTGGAAATTTGCAAGACCAAACTTTTACTATTGACGTAATATGGCTAAAACGGTAGCTGTTTAGAGGAACTGAAAACATTCCCTCTGATATATCCATAACCTAACCTATTTCCCACTGGAAAGTAAATACAATCATATTTTCATAATGTTTTGATTAGAGCTTACTATATAAATTTTTAATATTAAAAAAGCTAATTCATAAAAAGATGAAATTAAATTTGGGCATACAATAAATGATCAACCTAATATATCTTAAATATTTTAGTAACAGCTATTAACATTTATTGAACATGTTATACAAAATGATTTCTAATACAGTAATCCCCTTTCATCGATTTTTGTATCTTAACTGTTTTCAAACGCTTGTTAAGAGTACTAAAAAATTGAAAAATGTAAAAACCATAATTTTGTTCGTTATTTTAAACATAGCTTTAAAATCTATAAAAAATTTCGACGTGTAATTTAAATAATATTTTTGAGGCATCGGATCTAGTACCACCAACAGCTCAGAAAATTAGTGTCGACAAGTATATTTGTGGTAGTATGATTAAATATTAGTATAACTTTAGAATTTGTACACATATTATGGTTGAAAGATCAGATAAAAGTGTTGTTAAATATCATCATACTAGTGAGAGTACTCATAGCTATACAAGTTATTTTCATTTTTACTTTCATTTTGGAGAAGGGGTTTGATTACTTTAAACTGGCCCACCCACTGTGAAAATAAAATAACTAACTCAATTTTAATAAATATTACACATATCTTCCCAAGTTTTACAGAATATGTGATCTATAAAAGAAATAAATATGATTAAATACCCAATAGTCGTCAAACTAATATCAATACATGTATTAGTTTGTTAACATTCATCGAACATTTCAAACCTATTTATAATTTATAGTACATTAAAAGGTTTTATTGAGTATAATGACTTTTCATGATGAGAAACATTTTCTAATTTAATGATATTGATTTAATTAGTTCTGAAATAATGTTAAATACTTGACCTAAAAGAAAAAAATTGATATATTTTCTTTGTATTTAATTTAAACACTGAATCATTCCATAGAAATAACGGGCTTACTGGTAGGAAATAATACAAACGCTATATATAAGAGATTTTATTTTTAAAATGAACTGGAATCTTCATTTAAAAATTGAAAATTAAGTTTATTTTAACATTGTAGCAAGTTTCAGTAAGACAGCTGCACGGAGGTATTCTCTAGAGCCACGAGACGGTTACTTAAACCATTCACCTCTTGTTGATATTTTAAACAATCTTATTAATCTTTACACCTGGGAAGTTTTCTCATCTTACCTTCTACTTTTTTACCTTTAATTTGAGATGAGGGTGGGCATAATCATTTTGAAGCTCCTTTAACGCAAAAAAATATTTTTAGAGTGATATTCGTCTGTCTGTATGTGTACAGATCCTGAGTCTACACTGATCATCCGCTTTTTGAAGCTTTGTACACTGGTGCACTTTAGTCCTATATCGTCAGAAATTCTTTGGTTATTTTTACGTTTTTTGTTTTTATGGTATACTTACCTAAAACCCTTTTGCTCATATAGTGTTTTTCTTTTTTTCTTTCTCATTTATAGAAAGGTCCCCAAAAATTTGACACTACACGTATGTCTGTAAAACTAATAGGTTAAAAGTTATGAGTTTATAAAAGTAAAAGGTATATATATTTTTGGCTAAACGATTCATTTTTATAATTGTTTTACTCTCTCGATTAAAACCAGATCATATAGTTAAACAACGGTGTCGGAGAAAAGTTAAATGTCCTGTCCATAGTAAAAGAAGTACGTTGTCTGGGAACACCAAATGTTATTGTTATTGAGAAAATCGACGAATCAATTTCTTCCTTAGTTATCGTTCTCCATGAAACTTAGTATGCAGTGTAAGGTCTCATTACACAACAAACTCTACACAATCTACATTTTTTGTGCCCCCAAAAAATTCTGACAATTATTTTATCTTGTTTTCTTTAGTTGTAAGTTAAAAAAGTTGGATGATTACTTTTTGAAACTTAATGTTTTCAAATGGTATTTAAATAAACTTTGAAGAATATGACAGTTTTATTTAATGTTTGTAGTTTTATTTACTTAAGGGAGGAAAGTATGTGTCAGCCTACTAAAACCGGTTTTCAAATATCCCGTTAAGTATTTGATAAGAATAAATTCAACACACCCTGAACTTTAATTATGATTTTAGGATGTTAGGTAGGTGATAGGTCTCCGTACATCGGCCTAGAACGTGTGCGTCAGAGAGTGAAAGACTATAAGATATCCTAAAATAGGTGGTTGTCAATCGTCTTTATGACCTTGGTCGTCGGTTTTCAAACTTAGCCTATAATCTGGGCCTCACGCCAAAATCTAAACAACGTGGTACAACCTTGTAACCTAAAGACCTGTGACGTATGAGTGAGATAGTGACTTCAAGTTGTGCCCACCATTCAGAAAAAGGGAATAAATTGAGAAAAATCTGTAAAGACAGTTTAAAATTCTCTATCACTCTGAAATGTCTCGGTTATATGAACGCTGGCTGTTAAAATCCAAAATATGTATGATATGTTGTACTTGCATAAAAAAATTTTTGAATTCGTATTTTTATTCTATGGATCTCGAAAATCTTTATTAAAATTTAATTTATTGTCTCTCTTCAAGCTGCAGGTTTGTATTTGCAATTAAGTTATCTAGTAAGTGACTATATTTTGTTATAACATTTCGTTATAACTTCGAACAAAGATGAAAATAACTCAAATTGTGAAATGTACAATGTTTCTAGTTATTGTTCAAACTAACATTGAACAAAAGTAACTTTTACATAGTTTTTTTAACAGGCTTCAAATTTAAACAATTTATCGTATCAGTATCGGTATTGATACATTTAGATTTTCCCATTATTTAAATAAACCTCATAAAGTCCTAAGCAAATGTTGGTCTCAGGGTTGTTGCACAGGAAGGAAGGACAAAAGGACAATCGTGAGTCCGAAAATCACAATGTATTTTCAAAACTTCAGACCTTTGAAAATAAAGCTTTTAATTTTTAGTTTTAAAAAATATTTAATTTTGAGAGTTTCAGTATGAAAATTTCTAGTCTCCACTATGCTTCAAAATATTTTACGAAACCAATGCCATCTTATTAAACTATGTACTAATTCTAGTGAAAGATTAAACATAAACGGTAACACACACAGTGGTGACACACAGTTTCTCCCTTAAATAAATTTAAAACGGCAATCTTTAATAAAATATCATATTCTTAAAGATTCATTAAAATATCATTTTATAATTGATTGTTAAAAATGTCTAATTAATGAAAATAACAATAAGAGAAACAAATTTAGTTAATTGTTAAAATTTTATAGGGCGATAATGCCAAGTGTTTTGAGTGGGGTTTGTTGAGTGATGTCACCTTACGCTACATTCATTGAAAAACGGTTAAGAAATGACGAAGAAATTGTTTTTTTTAATATACTCCATAAGAATAATAATTGGACGTTCTCAGACAACGTACCATGTTTACTATGGACAGTCAATCTATCCTTTCTCTGGAACAGTTAGTCGTAGAAAAATAATTCAAATACTAATTTGTTTAGTTTATTTAAGCTGGTTTCAATGGTTGTAGTCAAATTATGCTTTACCTTTATTATTTTCCTGGAAAACTTAATTTTTTTACATTTAAAAGACTTTAAAACTTTTGAACCTTCATAATACTGTCCATAGTAAACATATTACCTTGTCTGAAAGCGTCCAATGTTATTCTTAAGGAGAATATAAAGTAAACAGATTAATCCCCTATTTCTCAACCGTTTGAAAATAAGAGAAGTTTCAATGAAACTTGGTATACAGTTTAAGTTCACAGCACCCAACAAACCCAATAAAATAGGTTTGATATAATCTGGGGGGGGGAGCCAATGCCCCAAAAACGATTGAAAAATTAATTCTACTGTTTTCTCTTGTTGTTTGTTTAAGATATTGGATTATTGTTTTTAAAACAATTAATTGGAAAAGATATTTAGATAAATTTTAAAGAATGTTGTAGTTTTTTAATCAAATGCATTTGTAAGTCCATTGACAGCGTTTATTTAAAATTCAATATGAAAATATTTCAATAGGCTCAGTTTAAAACTTAAAGAAAACATATGCAACAATGGACAAGGCTACAAGTAAGTTAATTTCGTATAAGGTTCTGGCCAATGTGTCGTGATACAGTTTTCAGTTGTAATAGTCTCTAACGTGACTTATCGACTCCTTATGTAGAGGAGACCAATGGCTTAACGTGCCTTCCGAAGCACGGTGGCTGTCTGAGAAAATAAATTTCACTTGTGTCGGAAATCGAACTTGGGTCTTTTGGGTACTGTAGTAGGCCAGTACTCTCCACACTCGACTCTGACTGCCACATTGAGCTTGTTGGGGTAAACAACACATCAACTGATGGTTAAATAACAAGACATGATTGGGAAAGATCTGAGCCCAAGCGTGACGGCAATATAAGTGTTTCAGTATGTCTCTGAGAATAGGACTGCAGACACGACATCTTTAGCCCGCCGTTGGGATCAACTGTTATTTAGATGTCTCAGTCTCTCAGATGTCTGAACCTGCGTCGTGGTTGAGGGACGACTACTAAAACTGGGAGTGTTTTGTTTGAATCCATCTAGTAGCCTCAATTATTTTATTCAGAAACAATTTGAACATTTAAATTATCCATTCAATATCTTTTATTGGACTTTTCCAACGTGTATGTGTTTTTGACAACGTTTCTGGAGGTGGAAAAACTCCCTTCGTTTTCAAGTGATTACATAGTAATTCACGATAAAATAGTAAGTTTAAGCTACAGATATGAATTATATTATGGTGTCAATAACACTATACTTATCTATCATTATAAATACAAAAAACTATATTGATAACGCAACAAATAACCACATCAACCCACCTCCGAGAATTTTAAATCATTTAAATTTAAATTATTTAAGTTTAAAATGATTTGGATGAAATGATCTGAAAATGACTAAATTTAAATTATGGTAAATATTTCAGCTTGTAAATAACATAACATGAATAAATCATATTTTTCTGCACTTAACTACACTTAACTTAACTGCAAGTAACTCATTACAATGCTCTTAGAGTGGCGACCTTAAAACAAAATTTATAGCTATAATACGAAGAAATTCATTATTGTTATACCAATTTTCAATTAATTTCAGTATTTAAATTTGTTAGATTTATTTTTTTGAAGTTCTGTAAAATGTATTATATAATATGATGTAGTATAAAACATAGAATATTTATTATTCAAAATTAAAAAGGAAATATTTATTTTAAGACTTAATTTTTGTCGACCAGTTTGATTGTAAATTTATATACAGAGTTTAAAAAATCGCAAATGGTTTTAGGCTAAGTCATAGAGAGGTTATAAACTGTGTGGTACATTTATTTTGAAATGCCAAGACTGCGCTAGGAAATAAACCACCGTGTCTTCCAACTTGTCCAAACACAACTCTACTTTTAACCAAGAACTCTAACAAACATATGAATAACTAGCCAAGAATAACATAAAACACTAGACGACACAGTTTATATGATTCTGAATTTTCCTACTCCGATTTCTCTTAAAAAACCCATTCATTTGATTTTAGTTGGTTAAACTGTATTCCCACTGCTTAGGGTTAAGTAGCTATTTTTATAATTCCTTAATTTTTGAAATAAACCAGCTCATCTATATTCTTTGATATCTATATCTAATACATAAAGTGAGGTATAGATTAAGCTATACATTTAAAAATAAATATTCTTATTTTGTAAAACTGAAGGCAAAATGAGTTATACAATTGATACTTAATAAATAATATATTATTTGAAGAAAACATATGAGTAATATATGTTAGAGAAGGGTATCATAATTGACACAGAAGTTTATACATAAACAATAAAGCACATGACCACAAATTATTCTGTGTAACATAGCCGGTGTATTGGCACACCTGCCAGCCACTTCCGTTACAAGCGGAAGTCCAATATGTCAGCCGGCAACGCAGCTAAAATAGGCGCCAACTTGTGCGACCCCTCCCGTGGATTCTAGCCGACTCTAGGCTGACCAATTCAAATTTTTGAAACTATATCTAACTATAACCAACGAATCGAAAGAAATAGATCATATTTAACTGCACTTTGACTAATCTGTATATAAAAACGTGAAAGCCCTCACTCACTCACTCATCACCGATTCTCCCACTTTCCAATAACTTAGGAGGCTGAAATTTGATATACTGGATCTTTAAGCCTAACATAGGAAAGTCTTGTAGTTTTTGAGTCAATTTCCCAATAAATCTCTACCCTAAACGTCTTAAAAGTTCCCATGTTAATCTAATGGGGAAATAATTTTATTTTGGATTCCAACATGTTATCTTAAAGTATAAACAGCAGCTGCTTTTATTTGAACCGTTGAGCAAGCCGAAGAAACAACATATTGTACACAACGACATTTTATTACTGTATAAATAGAATTTTTCCAGTTTAATTTAATTATTAGTTAAATTTTTAAAGGAAATCAAAAAATATTTTAGAAACAATTGGTAGATTATAAAGTGTGGGTGATTTTTAACAAAATAATGACAATTAAATAGAATAAATATTTATATAGCAAATGTGTACAAAGAGATTCTGTTTTTAAAGTGTCGAAGTGTCGTTATTTGTTGTAGTGAAGGACCAGTTCAAATGATAAATTTTCTCAAATTTAATTTTTAAAGTACGTATTATTGAATTTTTTAGAATTTACAACATTTTACTTTATTTTGTACATTAGTTTATTAAAGGCTTTACATGGCTACGCAGAGAGTAGAAAACAATTCCTTTATGTGAAGTTTTAAACTAGAAAGTATATGTAACAAATGATAAAAAAATACAATAATTAAAATAAAATTTTTGTTTTGTTAGAATTATAATGAGATTATTAAAATATGGAAAGTTAAAACTGGTTCTTATTGAGGTGCTATTGTGACGTGCGGCGGTGTTTCGTTTCTCATGTGGAAAACTGGTTTTTATTGTGACCCTATTGACATGTGCGGTGTTGTTTGGCTTCTTATGTTGGAAACTGGTTCTTATTGAGACTATATTTTGACGTGTGGTGCTGTTTCACTTATTATATGGGAAACTGGTTCTTATTGAGACCAAATTGAGACGTGCGGTGGTGTTTCATTTCTTATAAGGGAAACTGGTTCTTATTGAGACCATATTGTGTCGTGCTGTGGTGTTTTGTTTCTAATGTAGGAAACTGGTTACTATTGAGACCATATTATAACGTGTTATTGTGTTTCGTTTCGTATTTGCTTGTATTTTACATTATTACTTGGTATTTGTTATAGGTTTGTTGTCTACTTTAAACATTTTTTTCAGCCTTAAAGTTTTCAGCTTCGTCAGCTTCAGATCATGTACTGATTACAGAAAACTGGGTCATGTTTACATATATCTAAATTAGCAGTCGTGATAAAAATATATTAATCAATAAACGTGTACTTATTTTGCTGGTTCATTTTTAAGCTAACGTTGAGAAAGTTGATTGTATAACCCTTTGGATACTTTGTTTGTAAATAATACAAATGTTATATGACGTAATTAGTGCCACTTCAAGTACACCATGAACCATAAACAGCTCGAGGTTTAGTCTACAGCGCTAGAGTCAGTCTACGCAAAAACCCTAATCGTCTAATGTTATAGGTGCTGTTCTACAAAGTATCAATAAGACTCACCCTCCAGCGACTATTATCATCTGCATGTTGACTGTTGGGTGACCATCCCCGCTCGCAGCGCTACCACGCGGACATTACGTGCATCACAGCTCTTCTTGATGTTCACCCATCACTTCAGTATCATATCACTCATCACGGCAGTTCGTTAACAAATACACTAGCATAGGTTCCATCACTGTCTCACCATGTATTCACAGTTCATTCATTGGCAATAAACATTAAAGTATTCATACTTAAGATTTTTTTTCTAAAGGATACACCACAAGTTTGAATAATATCTAGATATTTAAGAACAATTATAATCGGAAACAAATTTTTAAATGATTGTTAATTTAATTATACCATAGTAGGTTTAGTACAAAAATATAAATTTAATCAGATAATTTTTTATTTAAAATAAAAATTGTGTTTCCATATCAGACAACAGTTGTCATAAAAATTGTAGTAGCACAATAAGGTATTGTACGATATTTAAGTACGTATGTAAGTAAAATAAACATAACGTTGATTATCTAATGAGTCAGACCGTTTCCCTTTGTTTTTTAACGAACTATTTTTATTTCTTATTAAGGAACTATTTATTGGCTCTACTGATTTAGCTGAATAAAAATATAACAAGGATAAAACTGAATTATAATTTCTCTTTCAGAACTGTTTAGTCTTATTTATATTTAACGATGTTAACACAATAGTAAATGAAATAGGCCAACTACTAATAAATAAATGAGGAACTGAAAATATTATTTACGGTATGAAAAAATGGGGGGTTGAAAATATTAAAACGATTCCGTAAATAAACGCCAATCGATGATCGAGAGGGTCACATCTTAATACCCAACAATTATCTAGCAGCCTATAGGAGACAGACTCACTGTCACTCCCCTGTTAGACAGCGCTCTCGCAACACTTACACTAAAATCATCTAGCAGCACTTACACATCGGTCATCTGGCAGGCACGAACTTTAACTTTTAGTTAGTCTGTCACTCCCTTATTAGACAGCACTCTCGCAATACTTGTGTAGCGGTCGTCTGGCAGGCACGAACCCCAGCTTATAGTTAGTCTGTCAGTCTCCTACTAGACAGCGCTCTCGTAACACTTACACATCGGTCATCTGGCAGGCACGAACTTTAACTTTTAGTTAGTCTGTCACTCCCTTGCTAGACAGCAATCAACGTTTAATGTAGTTTATACCATTTAGAAACGAGATTAGATTGTCTCAAACATTATAGTTAGAATATTGTGGAGGTCTGCAATAAGTACGTATAGAAACAAACAAATCACGAGTAAATTTTTTGGAGGTTCTTAGTAAATATGCAAAGATTTTATGACAATTTAACCTACTAAAGTTGAAATTTTCTAAACCTTGTTAACTAATTGAATTTTATAATAGTTTTTAATTTAAAATGTCATTCTTCAACTCGGGAAAAATAATAAAAAATTAATCCAGTGTACACCGTATGTAGTTCTATCTTTTCCACCAGCCACACGGCCCGTGAGTCAAGTCATTAACCGTCAGACTGCGCCATGTGCAGCGTTTGCTGATTACTATTGGTTTTATGTCCCGAAACTGCTTGTTTAGTTAGCAGCGCATGTTTGCACTTTAAATATTGGGAGATAACTGTAGTGGACCAGCAAATAATGATGTTCGTTTTCATGCCACTGTTTACTAGTGAAGACCTCATACGAAACGAGATGAATTTGGATGAGCTGTTTTTAAGTTCGTATTTGAACGATAAGCACCGAAACAAATAAAATCTTTTCCATTAGTCTAAAGTTTCTCTATGAACAAAGTACATTTTTCATACTATAAGTTAGAAATGATTCAGCAATTGATTAAGATGTGTAAATTATTTTAAATTAAAATAAATGAGAGATTAATTTTGTAAACCATATGAATAGCTACATTTTAAAAATTTCAATGCCCATGTATATGTTACATTACATTAGGTTTATCGTAACTAATTACATTTTTGGAGCTATCATCCAAGTGCGGGTTCGAAAACAACAGCCGCACTCCAATCTATTTGATTTCATTGTTAGTAATTTAAGATTATTAGTTACTAGGCATTGTTTGTCTATTTGTAGGAACATAATCGTTGGGGGAAAATAAATAAAAAAACAAAAATATGAACCTTTATAAGTTTTCAAAACCATACAAACAAATCAATAATAGAGGTTAAACGTATGAGCTAAAATTTCATGATAAAACTAAACCTCCAAAATAATATGCAAAGTCTACCCGTTGTTTGGCAGCTTTAAAAGATAATTTTACGCATGAATGAAAGCCAAATCCGTTGCCGATGATAGAAACAATAGGTGTGGGGAACAGTGGTATTGGGACGACAGAGCTCAATGCAATTCAGCAGGAACGATGGACGCCGACTGCTGCTGTATAATAGCTCAGCTGCAGCAGCCGTGTCATAATAGCTGCCGATCTCTAACCAGTAAACGCGCTTACATATTTATATCAGCACGTTTTTAACGTTAGATTTATTAAATAAATATCATTAGATAAGCTATGTAGCTAAATTAAAACACAATTATTAAGTAGGGTACCTAATGTAAACACAGTTTACAGTTGGTTTAACTTCATTGGTTTTAATATACCTAATAGATAGATTTCTTTTTTCAAGCTACATGTCAATCGGGTTGTATTTACATTATGTTTCTTTCAAACTAACCTAAAAATTAAATATTCAAGAGAGATTCAAGAGATTCAAGATGTTTATTTCCATAATAAAAAGTAAAATTTTGTCATAACAAACACATTATTATTACTGGAAACTCCTCACAAGACTATGTGTCTGAGTGTGAGGATGAGCCGAACAGTCTCTCAGTTCATGTTTAATGAAAATAAACAACATACATCTAGAATATTTTAGCGTCCAGAGGGGAAAAATAAATATAATCCTATTGCTGCTATTAATGTGAAGAAAAAATTACAATGAACAGCGTAAAAGTGTGTCACCAGAACATAAGGTAGCCAAATTCCAAAGGTAAAATATGAAAAGGAGAAGTTGTTAAGTAGGACCTTACAAGATCAAATTATGTAAGTTAACGAAATTAAAAAAAAGAATGAAAATTATTTGAGTCACTAGATTCGAATATAGTCTACCACATTACAAATGAGTAGAAACAATAAGTTGTTCTGCAGCCACTCCTCCACTTTTCGCTTAAAAATTAGTTGTGTATGAGTTTTACTATGAAAAATAAAAACAATCTGAATCAGCTGTTTTAACTGAAGTTACAAAAAGGTCCTTAACGATATCATGAGCACTTAAAGGGCTGTAGGACGAAAACTTTTCCAGCCTTTACACTTGCTCCAATCAATTTCCCGTAGCCAAATACCAATATAATAAAAAATCATGAATTCTTCGAAGGAAAAGAAACATTTTGCCCGGACAATTCTTGTTTGGGAATGTATGAAAGGCAAGAAAGCCAGTCTAGCTCAAAACGCAAGCTTTTACCAATTATATTGCTATGTAAAGGCCTACAATTTTCAACCTATGATATTTAAATTTTCAGGGCATTTCAAGCATACGTCTAGACATAAAATTATTAAGATATTATAATATTATTATTAATTAATATATTATTAAATTATTAATATATTAAACATATTTGTGGGTTTAGGAGTTATTAGATCAAAATTATTAACAATTCGTAAAACCCAGACAAACATTTTACACAGTATTGTTGTTTATATTTGCAATTATGAATTTTATTTTATTATTTTCCTTGTGCTTAGGAACATGGACTGACTCAGAAGTATAATTATGATGAAATTAAAATTGGTTTATTACCTTAGTTAAAAATAAATAAAAAAGTGGTTAATGTTATTTCGCTATTAAATTACCTTTTACTCATACTACACCTACTGCTATATTATAGTTCTGGCTATATTTAGAATAAACGTCCTGTGAAAAAAATTTACTTTATCTCATCTTGTTCAGGAGATATCATGTAAATAACAATACTAGATTCAAAAAATCAGCGGTAAAGCTTTTATTAAAATTGTATAGGCCTAAGACATAGGACTGACATCATACTTTTACGTATAGGCATGTACTCCTGCAGCACTTACAATTTCCGGTGTGCATTATCATTAACTCCTCCTCCCTCGAAAAACAAAAAAAGTGATACACTGATGACGAAAAACTATTGAAACGTTTTTTGGCTATACAAATTTAGCAGAAAATAAAGATGTGAAGTGATAAGGACGCAACGAATTGCGTTTACCATGGGTATCAAATTTAACTTTTATCTGGAACTAATAGGATACTGATTAAAAATACTAATCTGTTTAGTTTTTCAACCCGGTTTTAATGGTGATCGTTAAATTATTTAATCATTTAAAACTGTTGTTTTTCCACTCAGTTAAAAGATTAAATTTTTTTTACAAATCCCACATCAGTTGTTGAGCTTGAATTTTTATTTAGAATAGTTTTGTAAAAATGATTTAAAATTATGTGATATTCAAATGTGTGTTTTTCTGACTTTTTTTATATATTTTTAACTGAAATGGCAGCCTGACCAGGTATTTTAAGTTAAGTATGAATGAGAAATGCGTGTAGGATGTGTGATCTTGTAGTCTTGTTACTGACTAAGGCTGACATGTTCCTTAGTTCCATGTTTCCTTAGAGAATTAATAGCCCAACGTTCAATGACATATCTAAGGGACCTACAGTTTAACATGGAGATTTAACTACTGCCTCTAAACTACCATCTGGTCTAATTTTAAGGATAGACTTCACGGATTAATGCATTATTCAACAGTGCGGACGTTAAGGAACACAATATAACACTACACCCACTGACCATCTCTCACAACTATACACAATTAATTCGTGACCACCAAATAGCTGGATTACAGGACACGTCACGGTCTTAGTCGATTAATTTAAATAATAAATAAATTTAATTTTGTATTTTATTATGTATTTTGACAACGCAATTTAAATAATAAATAAATTTAATTTCGTTGTCGAAGTAGTGGAACTACGAGTATTAATTATATTACCTGTCTACCTCTACCGGACACATAAACTATTCACCCGTGCACTCTGCACTCCGCACTCCACGAAGAGTTGGACTCGGCGTCCAAGTTGGAAACTGAAACTTTACTGACCGTGCGAGTTGCCAGGAACGTGAAATTGTGAACAACTCCCATTAAAACTCCCGCGAAAGAAGAGAGATAAAAAGTAAGTAACGACTCCGCATTAGTTGACATCCATCAACTTACCTCAGAGTGGTGCAACGGTGGGTTGCTGGGGGTGGGTGGGGAGTGGTCGGTTTGTGTGATAATGCGGTTAATAGGCAACTTACCCTCGGCGGAAACAATTATTGTAGCAAAGTGACTGTTATATGGAATAGTGTTTCGGTTTAAAACGATCAAATCTTTTATTCCGTAAGCATATTATAAGCAGGTCCAGGCGAAAAAATCTGTTGAGTCAATTTGTTTCAATTTTTTGAGTACTATCATTGGATAAAGCAAAGATACGGGTGAAACACAAACCTTGTGGTTTTCTGGGTTATTGACAGCATGAACATATTAATGATATAAATCTATCAACAACCAATCTAATTAACTTCACAGATTGTTGTATGTTTGCAATATCGCGTATATTATGATTTTACACTACGTGTGTTTGTCGCCGACATACGCTCCAACACTCATATTGTTCTGTGGAGTTAAGTTAAGTTGGTTATTGATATTTTACACTTAAAATATCATCAGAAAACCACTTAACTATTAGTTTTCTGTAAATAGTAATCTGAACGTGGTTTACGTATAGCGTAAAAGATCCAAAATATTAAAAATGACGATCGGTTCCAACCGGTCCCAACAAACTCGTCATCTCCAGATGTCATAATCAGTTTTAAGGACATAAATAAACAAATTACATATTTTATGGCTACGGTTTATTGCAAGCGTAAATATGTTTTAACGATTTTATAACGTGAATGTTTTATGTCAATATTTGGGGTACTGTACACTTGTGAATTTCCTCATTTTCCACATCAAACCCCCTCAATCCTATTTAGCGCCACGTCTGGCCCTCCCATTGTTGGGCTGGATGCCAATGTCTACCAACTTAAAACTTGGCATTTTGTCTGACTACACAAATGTCATATTTGTAACGAATAAACTGAGGGAAACACAAATAATGATATGTCACATCGAGTTCAATTTATTTTAAGGTTTTTATATATTTTGTTATCTAATTCAATGCGGTTATTATTTGAATAAAAAGATTAATAAATTACTAAGTAAAATATTATTTGATCTTATAATTAACATTTTCATCGTGGTTATTAGTTTATTTAAAAAAAATGAAATAAAAAAAAATGTTACTGTATTCTACTTTATATTTTTTTATTATCTTTTACTCTTTATTGTTTTAATTATTATGGTGCATACATTTTTATAGTTATGTATACTGATCCTACTTAAATAACTTTAACTTTTAAGTACATTAAACGAGTTAGGAGTTGTATAAATTTAGTTTTTTCTTACAAGTGACTAAACGGTTGATCAAAACATTACTCAAAAGATCATCTAATATTCGCGGAGTTGAAGAGTTATAGAAATGCATGCTTCATTTTTTGCATCATAAATTTTTAATGATTCGCTATTTAATTGAATAATAAATAAAATGCTGCATTATAAACTTTTTCTAAAATTCTAAACAGTAAACCACTCTCTCAACTGCAATTGAAACAACATTGTTTATCTAATAGTTTATAATGAAATGTGTGACTAGTTATTAACTGAAGCTTATAGTTTAAACCCCTCATCAAATACACATCGGTTTAATGGGCGCAGATGTCAGATATAGTACGCGTGTAACTAGTTAGTTTAGGACATGACTGGTTTAATAAAAAACTATCGATACTTTATTCTATCTGATCTCCAAAGACCGTTGCAACGTTGCACGATCGTTTCCGAAACTGGATCGAAGACAATTCTCATTAACCGTGATTCATTTACGACCATTACCAACATGAAAGGAAGTGGTTTGGCTATACCGACAGTTCCACATGCAAAACTTCTGTGAAACGGTTATTATAAAAATTGGCTTCATTCATGCTAAATGCTTGATTAGAAACACGGTATAGCCTATAAAAGCACAACATAGGAAATCGGATTTGAAATTATTGTAATGGCGACCCTATCACAAGGTAGGTATTTCAAGCCAAGTACGAATGAGAAATGAGTGTAAGATGATTGTGGCACGATCTTGTTGTCTTTTACTGACTAAGTTCGATATGTTCCTTAGTCAGGACTGTTAATTAATAGCCCAACAGACAACGGCATGTCTAAGGAACCTACAGTTTAACGTGGAGTCCAAACTACTGCCTCTGAATTATGAACTGGCCTAATTATGAGGATGGTCTTTGCGGATTAACGTAATATTCTATGGTGCAGTCGTTAATCCACACAAGAGAACACTACACCCACCGACCATCGCTCACAACTATCCACAATTCGTGACCTCCAAGTAGTTGGATTTACAGGGAAAAAGTAGGTCAATATAATACTTTATTTTATTATTCGTGATTGGAACATTTCCTCAATGAATTAAAAAAACAATGATTTTTTACTGTGTAAATCATGACACTGAACTTTTAAAAACTTAGTAGTAAAACTATGCTAGAATTTTTCAACCCTACAAACTTAAAATTGCTTTAAAATAAACTTATTAATGATGAATGAAGAGATGATATGTGAAGGTACGAGTTTTAATTTTAGCATCCAGCAATTTAACAGGAAATGTACGTTTGAATAGCACCACCTGACGATGCAAGGTGTCAGAAAGATTATTATATCCGTTAGTTGGCAACAGTGCAGAGCAATAAATGTTGGTGGGATCAGCTGTCATCCGCTTGCAGCTCTACAAGACCGGACTACTCGACTCACAAAAAATCAGAAATACATGAAAACTAAGTAAATATTAACATACTACGAGACATTTTTATACAATGGCCTAATCATATGTTTTATAAAAGGGACAAATCACAATTCAAAAGTAGTATAGGCCAAAATTCTGTTAAAATTTTAAAAATACTCTGATATATTTCGAATCAAGTTTTAAGGCTTAAATTAAAATTAAAATGTTTGAATTGGGCTTTTCAAACAAGTTCTTTAAATGGGTTAGATACTCTTATAATCGGACTTAACATGCGATGTCAAAGGACGAGTTAAGTAGTTTATTTTGACATAACGTTGACGATTTAGTATTTTCAGGTAATTGAATTTGTTTTTTATTGGGGCGTTAATCCTAAAAATCTGAATCTTAAAAAAAATTAACGGTATCAGTGGACATACTTTCTCCCTTAAATACATTTAAAAACAAAAACCTGTAATAAAATTATTGTAAGTTTATTTCAATACCATCTAATAATTTATTGGCTCAATCATACGATTTCTGACAATAAAAACAAGAGAAACAAAGCCAGATTATTTGTTAGAATTTTATGGGTGAACCCCCTCCCTCTTACACCAATCTTTTTTGAGTGGGTTTGGTTAAGTGATGTGACCTTACGCTGCACAGTGTATACTAAGTCATAGTAAACGTTTGGGAAATAATGAAGAAATTGATTTGTAATATTTTCATTAGAATTAAATTGGGTGCCCTCAGACAAAGACTGCGTTTACCACACTCAGTATATTTAACTTTTCTTCGGAACCGTTAGTCGTAGACAAATAATTAATTCAAAATCCTAATTAGTTTAGTTTTTAAAGCTGGATGTAATGGTGGTAGTCAAATTAACCTTTACCTTTAGCTTTTTGCTGGAAAATTGATTTATCTGACATTTAAAAGCCCACAACTTTTGAACTGTCATTTTTACAGGCATGTGGGATGGTGTCATATTATTTAGTGCTATACGCACTATATGCTTTTAAAACTTTAATCAAAATCGTTAGAGCCATTTTAGAGATTTTTTGATTTTTTAAAGTTTTTTAGTGGGCGAACTACCATCAAAAAATACAAAAATCAAAAACGCCTAGTGAGTATATAGATACATGCAAATTTTAATCTAAATTGGACCAACAGGTAGGCTGTGGCTCTGTACACAACCAGACATACATACACATACATCACTCCCAAAACCTCTCGATTCAGGGGACTCCAAAACGGATATATCCATTCTCAACTCAAATTCGAAAATTTTGATAAAAACAATACTTTCTCCATATACTATGTATAAGGAGAAAAAGTAGTAAGTTTATCCTTATCTAAATGTGAAAATAGGTTGAAAATAGGATTTTAAAAAACTATAAATTATGTACAAACTCGTATTGTGTTACTTGTGATAGCAAAATTAAATGAAATTTTTATGTTTAACACAATTTCTCACTGTTACACAATTTCTTCACCAAATATTGCACACTAACACAGCGATCCACTCTCGAACAATATTTTTTCAATCATTTCGGCACAAAAACTAAGTTAGCAGGTTGACAGCGGGTTTGTAAACACTGAACTGTAAAGCAGCAGTACGTAAACACGTGGTTACTAGAGGACGGACTAGACGTGATACTGAGGTAGTACCGCCGCCCGCCACCGGTCCAGTCTGGCGCTAGTGTAGCGTCGATATGATCCATTCCGTCGTCCCTGGACCGCAAGCGATGATATTCCCGTGCAAAGGTTTAAATCCTCAGTTCCTACCGTCAATGTACATAGTATTACATAGTATTAAACAAACTACTACATTTTTGGAGTCAAATTATCAAGATTACAAGAAAAAATTTATATTTCAATAACCTCGTTTAATAAAAAAATAAAGAGCTTGAACAAAACAATTTCCAGGGAATTATCCAAAACCGTAATATTTGGAGCTGTATTGCAATAGCTATAGAAAACCTTGAGAATTAAATTATACTTAATATCCTTAAAACTGTGGATACTGGCAAAATATTTCGTTTTAGCCCGAAAAGACCAATGTAAATTTTGTTACAGCATTGTAGTCTAGTAACCTGTAGGTTACTAGATGATCGTAAAAAGATAATGAGGTATCGTATTAAAGGTAAAATGAATATCTAAGGAATTACATTATAATTTTTTTATTATTTTTTCCAAACAAAAAAGAAAAACACAGTCAGTACGCAATAATATCCGATGTAAAACAAGTTACCTTTTTATGATGGAGAAATAAAAAAATTAAACTCCTAAGATAACTAATTTTCTTTTGATTTGAAACATCAACTATTAGCGCTGCCACAAAAATAACATTGTTCTAATGGGACTAAAATTCGATATGGCAGAGGTACTGCAGACTCTTGGTATTTTTCCCTAAATACTCGACAAAGAGAAGCACGGTCTTCCCGTCGTCTTAAATAATCAAATGAGTTTAAATATAGCTAAATGTTTTATAATGCATTTTGTAAGAAATTGCTTAAGATTTTTTGCTTAAGTTTAATTGCTTTTGATACGAACATGTTCTGTCACGGGTCAAAAATTGCATTAACGACTTGTTAGTTCGGCTTGTTTCAATACTGTTCTCAAAATTGTAAAACTATTTAGCATCGTCTTTGGAGTTCTCAATTAGATGATTCTGACTTTAAAAACATATTAAAATATAAATCGAACCTGTTTATCATTCATACGGTCAGAGCTTGAATTTACAACGAAAATATAAATATCTAATTTGTTCAAAAAATATTCAGAAACGTTTCTTGCGTTGTTTAATTTATTAGAGATTCAATTTCTACACGCTTCAAGTGCATTGTAAAAATCTCGCCTTTTCCTGATACCATCTTGCACTTGTTTCTGTAACTATTTATTATTATAATCTTGTCTCTTATCTGTTCTTAGTTCAAATGTCATTACACTTTATGATTAGTATAAACTCTGCATGTGTTTCTAATTTTGTTACTTCTTGTGTCTGTTATTGTTCCTATATTTGTTGTTATTTTTATTTAATGTATTGATTACTGATCTTATCTATTCTCTTTTTTATATTAGTATTTATTGCCTACTCTTCTTATCTCTTGCTATTTGCACTTTAAATTATTGTGCATATAATATTGATTATTTTATGATACCTTTTTGTCGTTATAATCCATGCATGCCAGAATTATTAATGTTATATTACATGTACTAGTTGTACATTGGCTGTTGCCGTTGGAATGAAAATGAATAAATAAATCTCTGTGTGTTATTTAATGCCCAAACTTTAACTTAAAAAAATGTCTTTAATTTTATATCCAAGGTAAATCAGTTACCGGTATAACTGATGATGTTTTACGATTCGGATGATTGATTTAAACACGTTAATATTATATAGGAATAACAAATTTTCTCTACGACTTTGTTACACAAAATATACTACCTACTCTTGCTTGAACTTCATGCTAAGAAACTACAATAATGTTGTTTCACTGAACCGTGACATAAATAATTTACCTCAGTGAGCACAAGTTTAAAAATAAGGTTTCCACCCTTTTCAACAACTATTAATAGATAAAATATTATAATTTTGAAAACCATTTTAAAATTTCATTCCTCTGAAAAGTGACACGTTATTCTTCTTGTTATAGTTTTCCCATTTATATGTCAATGTATTCGTAATTTTATTTTTAAATTGTTCCAAGAAGTGATTATTTAGATGGATGGACATTATATGAGAGTATTGTTTGTTTTGATTTTATTTGCTATAGCATTTTTACCGTTATTGCAGTTTTTCTCTGTTGTAGACAATCGAATAGTTAATAAATAAATAAAAAATATATTAAAGTATCTAAACTCACCTAAACAAACGTTAAGAGGAGATTTCATCATCTTAAGCTTTGGTTAATTAATTTAAATTTATCACCAATAAATAGACTCGTCTTTAACGTATTGAACATTCTAATCCATACAACCAATGACACTATCTAGAGCCCTCAGCGCCGAGGGAATATCTACCGAACTTACAGCAGCCATCCCGACGGGTAGGGCCTATTACGATAAAGGTGTCCTAATTAGACCCGCACCATCCACGAGATTGGTTCTGAGTAAAAAGTTTTACAGTGGAAGAAAGTGTTCAAAAGGCTGCATTTAATACATATAATAACTTTTAAGAATACTAACACAATGTTTTAAACTATATTTACCATCAGAATGCATAGATATTTGAGAAGCTAATTAATCAGTGCAACAAAGCAATTAAACTCAATTGGAAAATCACGTTCCCAGCTAATCACCCTAACTAGACGGACCGGTAATGGGAGTAGAACTGTACACACTTGATACGGGTAAAGCGCTGACTCTCCGAAAGGAAGGTCCGTGCCAAATTTCAAGCCTCTTGCACTTTTAAAAGTAACCCAATCTAACCTAACCTAAACCGATTTTCAAATGGTACATTGGATAAAGGATAAAATTCTACACACCTTTTTATTTCAATAATATATAAAACAGTTAACCATTTTTAGTTAGTTAAATTAAATAAATGGTATCAGTGGACTGACACATACTTTCTCCCTTAAGTAAATTTAAAAAAGACAATCTGTAATAAAACTATCATGTTCTACAAAGTTATTCTAAATATCATTTAATAATTTATTGTTCAAATTGCATGGGGAACCCCCCCCCCCCGGTAACACCAAGCTTTTTTGAGCAGGTTTTGTTCGGTGATTTGACCTTACGCTTCATACCAAGTTTCATGGAAAACGGTTGGAAAGTAAGGAAGAAATTGATTTTTTCATATTCTCCATAAGAATAACATTGGGCGCTTTCAGACAACGTACTGCGTTTATCGTAGACAGTAAATTTAACTTTTCTCTGGAACCGTTAGTCGTAGACAAATAATTCCAGATACTAATTTGTTTAGTTTTTTAAGCTGGTTTCAATGGTACCAGTCAAGTTATACTTTACTTTTATTGTTTTCGCTGAAAATTTAAAAATTTGATTTTTTTGACATTTAAAAGCCCATAACTTTTGAACCGTCATTTTTACAGATATGCGGGTGGTGTCAAATTATTTAGTACTCTGTACACTATAAACTGTCAAATTTTAATTAAAATCGTTAGAGCCGTTTTTGAGAAAATTGGATTTTTCACGTTTTTTAAGGGTTTTTAGGGGTGAACTACCCTTAAAAATAAAAAATTCAAAAAATGAAAAAAACGCCTGGAGATACGGTGAATATATATATACATGCCAAATTTCATCTAAATCGGACCAACGGGGTAGGCTGTGGCACTGTACACATCCAGACACACACACGGACACACGGACGGACAGACATCACGTCAAAACCCACTTTTTTGGATTCAGGGGACCCCAAAACGGATATATCCACCCTCAACTCAAATTCGAAAATTTTGACGAAAACAATACTTTCTCCATATACTATGTATAAGGGGAGAAAGTAAATAAACGGTACCAGTGGACTGACACATACTTTCTCCCTTTATAGTATATATTAAATTTAAAAAAGACAATCTGTAATAAAACTATCATGTTCTACAAAGTAATTCTAAATATCATTTAATAATTTATTGTTCAAATTATATGGGGGGAACCCCCCCCCCAGGTAATACCAAGATTTTTTGAGCTGGTTTTGTTCGGTGATTTGACCTTACACTTCATACCAAGTTTCATGGAAAACGGATGGAAAATAAGGAAGAAATTGATTTTTTTATATTTTCCATAAGAATAACATTGGGCGCTTTCAGACAACGTACTGCATTTATCTTGGACACTAAATTTAACTTTTCTCTGGAACCGTTAGTCGTAGACAAATAATTCAAAATACTAATTTGTTTAGTTTTTTAAGCTGGTTTCAATGGTACCAGTCAAGTTATACTTTACTTTTATTGTTTTCGCTGAAAATTTAAAAAATTGATTTTTTTGACATTTAAAAGCCCATAACTTTTGAACCGTCATTTTTACAGACATGCGGGTGGTGTCAAATTATTTAGTGTTCTGTGCACTATAAACTATCAAATTTTAATCAAAATCGTTAGAGCCGTTTTTGAGAAAATTGGATTTTTCACGTTTTTTAAGGGTTTTTGAGGGTGAACTACCCTTAAAAATCAAAAATTCAAAAAAATGAAAAAAACGCCTGGAGATACGGTGACTATATATATACATGCCAAATTTCATCCAAATCGGACAAACGGGGTAGGCTGTGGCACTGTACACATCCAGACACACACACACACACACACACACACACACGGACGGACAGACATCACGCCAAAACCCACTTTTTTGGATTCAGGGGACCCTAAAACGGATATATCCACCCTCAACTCAAATTCGAAAATTTTGACGAAAACAATACTTTCTCCATATACTATGTATAAGGGGAGAAAGTAAAAAATACAGGCCGTTATTTTCAAAGTAAAAATTTAATCACGTTCATATTTTCACCTGAATTGGGCCTTTATTAAAAAAACATACCAAGTTTCAAAATAGTAGATTGAAAAATAACTGAGATATAAAATATTTTGTAAAAAAATACAAAATGGTGGGTATCTGGCTAGGCACTCATTTTAGGACTTACCCCCATAGTACCTTTTCGGCTTATTTTGACCTAATCTATCACCCAAATTATATTCTGTATTTTTGGGCTGAGATACGCTCGGCGAGTATTCATTGAAATCGATAAGCTGAACAGGAAAAGCGAGAATGTTTACGTAAAAAAACCGGTGACGTCACTGGTACAGAAATGTTTATGTTTACACTCCAGCTGCCAGAAACTTCAAAATCTATCAAACGCCATTATGAGTGATCTTAACCTTAACAATTCAACAATTTTATAATTTACAATTTTTACAATTAGTTATAGTCTATATTTGAACGATAAAACTACATTAGCCCTTTCATTTTATTTGACAGCCTACTTATAACAATCAGATATTATAAAACAGCTAAACACGTTATAAAAAGTAGAATTTCACCAAATTTTAAAATAAACATTCTTCAGTCATTAATGTAAATAAACAATTATATCACTGGTCAGAAATTACCATATGTTTGGCGGGAAGTTTGCTCTTGACCCAAACCTCTCTGTATATTTCTAGTTACCTTTTGTTTAACAGCTTTTGTAAGTTAAAACGTATGATTGAAATGTTTTTAAAACAGAATAATGTTAACCTTAAATATCAAAAACGATTGTAATTTGTGTATTTTACATTTAACCGCAACCGAAATGCTTCCAACTTGACAAATTTATATGTTTAACATAATTAAACAAAATACAAAACAACATGGAAAGTTTTCTATTATGTCAGATAATTAGTAGAATGGTGACCCAACGCCAAAATATATGAATAAATTAGAGGTTATGAAGCATGTGTTTTCGTGGGCATGTTGCCGAGCTTTGTTTGATATTAACTAAAATAGTACTAGCTTGCCTTCAAATTAAGAAGTTCTGTTAGGTTGGAATGATACTAGTTTAGTTAATGTTAAAATAAGAAAAAATTCAATGAAATAGTCTTAACACGTGTATAAATGTCAACAAAAAACCTATATACGACACTAAATACTGTAAAACAATTTTTATTAGGATAAGTTTTAATATTTTACAAATAATAACCAGCTTATGCTATTATATCTCACATAAATGAAGAGTTTTAATGAAGTAGTACTTTGCCAACTTTGTTATAACTGCTAAATGTGTAGTAGCTTACTAGCTTTTTTAATCACCTAATAATATTTACATTCTTATGATACATAGCTTACAGTTTTTATTTATTGTTTCCATTTAATTCTAAAATATGTTTTAAACATGAACTTATACATAAATTATGTTTATAACAACTAAAGATGTAAAATATTTATTTTTAAGATTAATTTTCAGGTAACGCATGAAAATTAATGCGTTACCTATTGTAAGCCTTTACCTATTAATATTAAGCGTAATATTAATACCTATAAGCGTTACCGGGGGTATTAAGCGTTACCTATTAATAGTCAGGTAACATCAAACCGGTCCAAGGTTATAAACAGCTTTGACATAATTTGGAAATGTATTCGTAAAATCTAATTTGTTAAAAAAATAAACCTGGGCCTTTACAGCTTATTGAGTTATTATTTCGTTGTATATTTTTGTTTACGGAATAACATTTTTATAAACAGATTTATGTTAGAGAAAAATACTAAATTTCCATTATGAATTAACAAATAAAGAAAGGAGAAATATATAAAAATTGTATTGTTTTTGACCAATTTTCTTGCTGACTTATACAGGTGTTAACCAATCGATGGTTGATTTATCGATAGAAATAGCGACTTTAAAGTAGAAACTTCCAACAAGGTGGACCCACCTGATAAGCGTGAGCTGTTTGTCATCGACCTCGTTCTGATACAGCAGCCGAAGCTGTCTGCAGGTAGAGTCTATGATGGCATACGGCCAACCCATGCTAGGCGTACCTGATATGCGTTAGCTGCGCATCGTTGACCTCCTCCTCGTACAGCACCTGGGTACGACGCACGATCGACGACTCGCTGAGGGCATGGTGCATGGTCCATACTGCCAGGTAAAAATACACGGCTTTGGCAACACTGGCACCTCGTTTTATGCCATATGTTGGCACAACTGACACAGTTGTTTACTCACTCAGCTGGTCAGCTGGTCGGTGTGACATTGGTTTGGCACGACGAGCCGCCTCTTGCGGTTTCATTATTGGGCAGCTTTCAGCCTTCAGCTGGGCCAAGCAGCGTCAAGTGGCGTCACAGTTTGTAGGCTTGACAGGAATAGTGGTAGTTTATATTATGAGCCTAAACTTAATATGATTCTTCGCTTCTCACCCAATCCTCCTCTTTCACGTTCTCTTTTTAAGGGGGGGGGTTAGGTACCTAAAAAATTATGATTTAAAAAATACGTAGCACATGTAGTTTTATAACATTTCATAAGCACAGAAAATGTTTTTTCGAAAGTACGAAATTTCATTTGTCTGTTTAAACTTATCTTCCTGCAAGTTCTATTTGAATTCATAAAATTTTTCTTTTCTCTGAAATTATTCATGCTAGGGTTTTAAACCTTTCTTCAGGGCTTTTGATCTAGTCGGATTTTAATAATTTCCTATTAAATTTTGAACGTTCAAAAATAGGTTTAAAAAAAGTTATAACCTAAATATTTTAAAATTCATGTTTTAAAATTTTACCGAGGGTACCATAAAAATTAAATAAATGCTATTGCGAATAAGTATATTGTGTTAAAAATTTTTAATAAGAGGTACCAAACTCCCTTGATGTTAACTTTAAACTAAAACACCTCTTTCTCCCTATAAGCTTAATAATAAAAAAAAAGTAAAATTCTAATAATCTGAGTATTACTATAGTTAATTTGTATAAATTATAATTATTGAAATATATGTTAGATATTTGCAAATTATAGGTTAAATGTTTATTAGTTATAGGTTAGGTACCAAGTGCAAAATTGTGACCAATTAATCATTCGTTTTTAGTGAATGAATAGTTACACTCAAATAGTTAAAATGAGGTTAGTAGGTGAATTTGTTATTTATTAGCAATCAAATAATAGTTAATGAGGACGGGATCAATTTGTAATTTTGTGATTCTTAAGGATTTGCGACATTATAATTTTTCTATATTACTTTGTTTGTATATATATATATATAAATAAAAAATATAAATTTTATATCCAGTAATAATTTTCCTTCTCTCATTAGCTTTAATCGCAAATTTTTCGGAAACTGTGAACTGTCCATTTTAAAATTATTTTCATAGTTTTCATAGTGAAAAATTAGGTTAATACTTTTAGGAAAACGTTTTCCGTGATTCTTTGAAGCTAGTAAATATTTATCTTCACTATAATTACCTTAATCAGACAGCTGGACTGACGAGTATGTCCAGCAGAGTACAACCTCACTTACCTGAAACAAAACACTCGTATTAATAAAGAAATAACAGGTAGAAATCATTATCCATAATATATATATATATATATGCATGTAAAGACATTGTCACTCATTTCAACTAATATTGATAGATTATTCATCGTTTCTTTATTTTATAGCATGGGGCTTTTGAATGCGCAAATTTGGATGAAAAGGCTTGAAGTAAAATATAAAATTATATGATTTTATAAATGAATAACTCACGTTAAGGTTAATACATGTTCTACTATTTAAATGGGTTTTCATACTAATATTCGATTTATGATCATAAGACTATTATTACAGTATAGTTTAATTAAACAGTTGAAATTAAAGGAGATATACAAACAACCGTACTGTAAGGCAACCCATTTAAAAATACAGAGTATACAATACCTGGCCTTAATGTGTGATTAGGCGTCCTTAGAATATAAAAATAATACTTCAGAGCATAGCAAAGTTCTGCTCAACGTTTGCTTGTGATCCAGCCACTTGGAGGTCACGAACTGTGGATAGTGGAGCGATGGTCAGTGGGTGTAGTGTCTAATCCTCAAAATTAGACCAGTACGTAGTTCAGAGACAGTGGGTCGTACTCCACGTTAAACTCTAGGTCCCTTGGATACGACATTGACTATTGAGCTATTAATTAACAGTTCTGTCTAAGGAACATATTAGCCTTAGTCAGTAACAAGACTAAAAGATCGCGCCACAATCATCCTACATTCATTTCTCATTCATACTTGGTTGGCTTAAAATACTTTCCTGGGTCGGTCACCAGTTCAGTTAAAAGTATAAAAGCTCACGCGAGATATGAACGTACCATTTGAATGCAGGTTGCATTACAGTTGTCTATGACCGTATGTCCATAGATACCACACGTGCTGGTTATAAACCGAGGGACACGAGTGTATACCAACATTTTCCACGATTTAATTTCCTTGCATCCAGTCAATTCGTCACTATACACGTAACTGGGACTCGTTCACCAAAACAGGGATGATTGAAAATTGAAAACGTTCCTATAATCATCTCCTAAGGGTTTGTAATATTTGGTTTTACTTTATTGTGAAAGAAAAATACATCACGTGTTAATTTAAATTACCATTTGGGATGAGGTACACCAAGCGCCCATTACAGCACTATGGCTGCTCTTGGATGGGATAAAAAGTAAGTAGTAGCACCACTTGGCTGATGACGAAAGCTCTAGTACCACTGAGCTCCCACTACAGCACTGTGACAGCTCTAGGATGGGATAAAAAGTAAGTAGTAGCACCACTTGGCTGATGACGAAAGCTCTAGTACCACTGAGCTCCCACTACAGCACTGTGACAGCTCTAGGATGGGATAAAAAGTAAGTAGTAGCACCACTTGGCTGATGACGAAAGCTCTAGTACCACTGAGCTCCCACTACAGCACTGTGACAGCTCTAGGATGGGATAAAAAGTAAGTAGTAGCACCACTTGGCTGTTGACAAAAGCTCTAGTACCACTGAGCTCCCACTACAGCACTGTGACAGCTCTAGAATGGAATAAAAAGTAAGTAGTAGCACCACTTGGCTGATGACGAAAGCTCTAGTACCACTGAGCTCCCACTACAGCACTGTGACAGCTCTAGGATGGGATAAAAAGTAAGTAGTAGCACCACTTGGCTGATGACGAAAGCTCTAGTACCACTGAGCTCCCACTACAGCACTGTGACAGCTCTAGGATGGGATAAAAAGTAAGTAGTAGCACCACTTGGATGAAGACGAAAGCTCTAGTACCACTGAGCTCCCCACTACAGCACTGTGACAGCTCTAGGATGGGATAAAAAGTAAGTAGTAGCACCACTTGGCTGATGACGAGAGCTCTAGTACCACTGAGCTCCCACAAAAGCGGTGGCGTGTGCCAGAAACAGTTATTTCACCGGATCACGAAATAACAGCTGCCGTATCGTGTGAAACTCTCCAACGCTCTACACCAACTTAATGCTCTGATTAGGCTTTAATTGTTTTGAAAGTTTACTTTAGTGTAATATCCACAGTTTTATACGTTGAATATTTATCAAGTCTGCGTAATTTGTCAACTCAAGTTTCAACGACTAAGTAAGTTAGGAGGATAGACCTCTTAGGTAATACTTTGAAATTACCTTGCACGTTAAATTTATTTAACCAAAAATAATTAAAAATGACTGAATCATAGGGTGGTATTTTAGTATGATAGAAAACTTCAAACCATTTAATAATTTAAATTAACATCTAGGAAACAAAATGTACTGCACAAATGTTGTTAAAAATATTTAGGTCATAAGTTTAAAAAACTATTTTGAAGCATTTGAGAATTTGCATGGTTCACCCCACATAAAATTTAATATTATGGTTCATGTGTTGCTGCCTAATGATTGTACTTTAGGATCTTCTTCGTGTACCGGGAAATTTTTCATCGGATGTTTTATCCAAAAAGCCTTTCCGCTAATTTGCTCAGGCAATGACGGCGAGAGTGTGAACCCCCTTGTGTGCAGTAACACCCTGGCAACACAAACATGGCGGCGGAGTTTGGGACTTACAATGTTTACAAGAGTGTTACGGCTTGACGTTGGGACTTTGAAAACCTCGCTTGTCTTAGCTGTCGATTACTAATTAGGGGTAATGGTTCTCGAGGTCTTTTCTGAATTTAGTAGTATGGGTACAGCGCAAATTTGTTCAAACAGAAAAGTGGACGATCTAAAAGAACATGGGTTTTCAATTTTATTTATAGAAATATATATATATATATATATATATATATATAAAACTTAATTATTTCAACTAAACTAGGGTTAAAACTATACAACAGGATATAATTGAATTAGAGTTGCTATCGGCTGTTCGGCTATTAATTAACAGTCCTGTCTAAGGAACATGTCAGCCTTAGTCAGTAACAAGACAACAAGATCGCGCCACAATCATCTTACATTCAATCCTTATTCATACTTGGCTTAAAATACCTACAATGTAGTATGGTTGCAATTTCAATGATCTAATCTAATCTATCCTCAGCGAGGTAAATTAGGTACTCCCCCACCCAATTAAATGTTGATACTTGTTTGTGGAAACACAATGTGTGAAAAGTTTTTTTTAATACCTTCGTAACCATTGTTTTTAATCAAATGTGCTAATTAAACTATAGCTTGTTGGTGTTACATGCACAATATGTTATGTATGTTAGTTTAAAAAGGAGAAATTATTATCACTGGTTCAGGTTTTATTTATTTTTGACTAACACAAATGGTATTTTTTAATAACGGTATGACCGAGATGTGTCCAAACCCTAAATTTACTACCTAAGGTCGTCCTGTATTAAGATACTGTACACATTTAACGATATATTGAAATTATATATATATAAATTTATATTTATAAACAATCAATAAAGTCAGTCAATCTACTGATTTAATTTTATCAATTATGAGAATTGCAGTATAAATTTACAAAATAATAAACTAAATGAATTACAAAAAAATACATCAATTAGGTGTTTAATAATACACCGTCACTAAATCTTTATTTCATTCCCATATAAGATAATTTGTAGCTGAATTAAAATTTATCATTTCATTTGTATGATTTAATTAATATATACATTGAAATGATATCAAACATAACCTTCCCTAGATAGTTACTTAATCTATTACTCGGATTTAAGTACTAGTACTGTCTTTAGACTTTGTTGTTTGTAATACAGAATAAATAAACATCGTAGACAGTGATTTCCACAAAAATGTATTCCTTTATTTATATTTTCACTTTTAACGTTTTGTATTTTATTATATTTTTGTTGACAAAGAGAAAATATAACTCATATACCTCTATCTCAAATATTTATATGGACATTTCCCATATAAATATTTGAGATAGAGGTATACATCAAATACTGCAGGCCGAGTCTCTGACGTAGAGAAAAGAACATTGCGCGCTATCCCACGGCAACGTTGTGAACTAGCGGCACTGTGATGACGTCAATATACCAATGGACGGCCCTGATTGGGCGGGAATCCCGGGTACATTTGAGTATAACTAACGGTTAAACAGATTTTTTAAATTGAATAAATCACTATAGTACAGTAGTCTCAATATAAAATTATAATAATAATTTAGATCAAAAGATTTGCTAAAATTTAGCTGTGAATATAGTAATATCTTACTTAACACTTAATAATATATTAAATTAAAAATAACAATATTTAAATATTATAAATAAACACACAGGGGATGGTCCAGCCTGAGTTTCATTTTCAGATAGTTCAAGGTAATTCAATTTATTTAATATTAGTAATATATAAAAAAAAGTTTTTTATAGAATTTAAATACTAATTGATAGATTGTAGAGTTTACACATTTTCATTAACTTTAAAACAATTTAAATTTATGAGTAACAGTAAGTAACCATGAGCACGAACGCAAGTAATATTGGTAGCAACGTATACCATGAGTAACAGCACGTAAGTAAATGATCAGCAGTATTTTGGTAGCAACGTATAATTGTAACAGCCACGTAAGTAACCAGCACAGCAACGCAAGTAACTATTGGTAGCAAACGTATAAAACCATGAATAGCAGCCACGTAAGTAACCATAAGCATCAGCAACGCAAGTAACTATTGGTAGCAAACGTATAAAACCATGAGTAGCAGCCACGTAAGTAACCATGAGCGGCAGCAACGCAAGTAACTATTGGTAGCAGACGTATAAAACCATGAGTAGCAGCCACGTAAGTAACCATAAGCATCAGCAACGCAAGTAACTATTGGTAGCAAACGTATAAAACCATGAGTAACAGCCACGTAAGTAACCATAAGCAGCAGCAACGCAAGTAACTATTGGTAGCAAACGTATAAAACCATGAGTAACAGCCACGTAAGTAACCATAAGCATCAGCAACGCAAGTAACTATTGGTAGCAAACGTATAAAACCATGAGTAACAGCCACGTAAGTAACCATAAGCATCAGCAACGCAAGTAACTATTGGTAGCAAACGTATAAAACCATGAGTAGCAGCCACGTAAGTAACCATAAGCATCAGCAACGCAAGTAACTATTGGTAGCAAACGTATAAAACCATGAGTAGCAGCCACGTAAGTAACCATAAGCATCAGCAACGCAAGTAACTATTGGTAGCAAACGTATAAAACCATGAGTAGCAGCCACGTAAGTAACCATGAGCGGCAGCAACGCAAGTAACTATTGGTAGCAAACGTATAAAACCATAAGCAGCAGCAACGCAAGTAACTATTGGTAGCAAACGTATAAAACCATGAGTAACAGCCACGTAAGTAACCATAAGAATCAGCAACGCCAGTTACTATTGGCAGACGTATAAAACCATGAGTAGCAGCCACGTAAGTAACCATGAGCGGCAGCAACGCAAGTAACTATTGGTAGCAGACGTATAAAACCATGAGTAGCAGCCACGTAAGTAACCATGAGCAGCAGCAACGCAAGTAACTATTGGTAGCAAACGTATAAAACCATGAGTAGCAGCCACGTAAGTAACCATGAGCAGCAGCAACGCAAGTAACTATTGGTAGCAGACGTATAAAACCATGAGTAGCAGCCACGTAAGTAACCATGAGCAGCAGCAACGCAAGTAACTATTAGTAGCAAACGTATAAAACCATGAGTAGCAGCCACGTAAGTAACCATGAGCAGCAGCAACGCAAGTAACTATTGGTAGCAAACGTATAAAACCATGAGTAACAGCCACGTAAGTAACCATGAGCAGCAGCAACGCAAGTAACTATTGGTAGCAAACGTATAAAACCATGAGTAGCAGCCACGTAAGTAACCATGAGCAGCAGCAACGCAAGTAACTATTGGTAGCAGACGTATAAAACCATGAGTAGCAGCCACGTAAGTAACCATGAAAAGCAGCAACGCAAGTAACTATTGGTAGCAAACGTATAAAACCATGAGTAACAGCCACGTAAGTAACCATAAGCATCAGCAACGCAAGTAACTATTGGTAGCAGACGTATAAAACCATGAGTAGCAGCCACGTAAGTAACCATGAGCAGCAGCAACGCAAGTAACTATTGTAGCAGACGTATAAAACCATGAGTAGCAGCCACGTAAGTAACCATGAGCAGCAGCAACGCAAGTAACTATTGGTAGCAGACGTATAAAACCATGAGTAGCAGCCACGTAAGTAACCATGAGCAGCAGCAACGCAAGTAACTATTGGTAGCAGACGTATAAAACCATGAGTAGCAGCCACGTAAGTAACCATGAGCAGCAGCAACGCAAGTAACTATTAGTAGTAGACGTATAAATTCATGAGTAGCAGCCACGTAAGTAACCATGAGCAGCAGCAACGCAAGTAACTATTGGTAGCAGACGTATTAAACCATGAGTAGCAGCCACGTAAGTAACCATGAAAAGCAGCAACGCCAGTTACTATTGGCAGACGTATAAAACCATGAGTAACAGCCACGTAAGTAACCATGAGCAGCAGCAACGCAAGTAACTATTGGTAGCAAACGTATAAAACCATGAGTAGCAGCCACGTAAGTAACCATGAGCAGCAGCAACGCCAGTAACTATTGGTAGCAGACGTATAAAACCATGAGTAGCAGCCACGTAAGTAACCATGAGCAGCAACGCAAGTAACTATTGGTAGCAAACGTATAAAACCATGAGTAGCAGCCACGTAAGTAACCATAAGCAGCAGCAACGCAAGTAACTATTGTAGCAACGTATAAAACCATGAGTAGCAGCCACGTAAGTAACCATGAGCAGCAGCAACGCAAGTAACTATTGGTAGCAGACGTATAAAACCATGAGTAGCAGCCACGTTAGTAACCATGAGCAGCAGCAACGCAAGTAACTATTGGTAGCAGACGTATAAAACCATGAGTAGCAGCCACGTAAGTAACTATGAGCAGCAGCAACGCAAGTAACTACTGGTAGAAGACGTATAAAACCTTGAGTAGCAGCCACATAAGTAACTATGAGCAGCAGCAACGAAAGTAACTATTTGTAGCAGACGTATAAAACCATGAGTAGCAGCCACGTAAGTAACCATGAAAAGCAACGCAAGTAACTATTAGTAGCAGACGTATAAAACCATTAGTAGCAGCCACGTAAGTAACCATGAAAAGCAGCATCGCAAGTAACTATTAGTAGCGGACGTATAAAACCATGAGTAGCAGCCACGTAAGTAACCATGAGCAGCAGCAACGCAAGTAACTATTGGTAGCAGACGTATAAAACCATGAGTAGCAGCCACGTAAGTAACCATGAGCAGCAACGCAAGTAACTATTGGTAGCAAACGTAGTAAATCATGAGTAGCAGCCACGTAAGTAACCATGAGCAGCAGCAACGCAAGTAACTATTGGTAGCAGACGTATAAAACCATGAGTAGCAGCCACGTAAGTAACCATGAGCAGCAGCAACGCAAGTAACTATTGGTAGCAAACGTATAAAACCATGAGTAGCAGCCACGTAAGTAACCATAAGCATCAGCAACGCAAGTAACTATTGGTAGCAGACGTATAAAACCATGAGTAGCAGCCACGTAAGTAACTATGAGCAGCAGCAACGCAAGTAACTACTGGTAGAAGACGTATAAAACCATGAGTAGCAGCCACGTAAGTAACCATGAGCAGCAGCAACGCAAGTAACTATTGGTAGCAGACGTATAAAACCATGAGTAGCAGCCACGTAAGTAACCATGAGCAGCAGCAACGCAAGTAACTATTGGTAGCAGACGTATAAAACCATGAGTAGCAGCCACGTAGGTAACCATGAGCAGCAGCAACGCAAGTAACTATTGGTAGCAGACGTATAAAACCATGAGTAGCAGCCACGTAAGTAACCATGAGCAGCAACGCAAGTAACTATTGGTAGCAGACGTATAAAACCATGAGTAGCAGCCACGTAGGTAACCATGAGCAGCAGCAACGCAAGTAACTATTGGTAGCAGACGTATAAAACCATGAGTAGCAGCCACGTAAGTAACCATGAGCAGCAGCAACGCAAGTAACTATTAGTAGCAGACGTATAAAACCATGAGTAGCAGCCACGTAAGTAACCATGAGCAGCAGCAACGCAAGTAACTATTGGTAGCAGACGTATAAAACCATGAGTAGCAGCCACGTAAGTAACCATGAGCAGCAGCAACGCAAGTAACTATTGGTAGCAGACGTATAAAACCATGAGTAGCAGCCACGTAAGTAACCATGAGCAGCAGCAACGCAAGTAACTATTGGTAGCAGACGTATTAAATCATGAGTAGCAGCCACGTAAGTAACCATGAGCAGCAGCAACGCAAGTAACTATTAGTAGCAGACGTATAAAACCATGAGTAGCAGCCACGTAAGTAACCATGAGCAGCAGCAACGCAAGTAACTATTAGTAGCAGACGTATAAAACCATGAGTAGCAGCCACGTAAGTAACCATGAAAAGCAGCAACGCCAGTTACTATTGGCAGACGTATAAAACCACGAGTAGCAGCCACGTAAGTAACCATGAAACCAGCAACGCAAGTAACTATTGGTAGCAAACGTATTAAATCATGAGTAGCAGCCACGTAAGTAACCATGAGCAGCAGCAACGCCAGTAACTATTGGTAGCAGACGTATAAAACCACGAGTAGCAGCCACGTAAGTAACCATGAAACCAGCAACGCAAGTAACTATTGGTAGCAAACGTATTAAATCATGAGTAGCAGCCACGTAAGTAACCATGAGCAGCATCAACGCAAGTAACTATTAGTAGTAGACGTATAAATTCATGAGTAGCAGCCACGTAAGTAACCATGAGCAGCAGCAACGCAAGTAACTATTGGTAGCAGACGTATAAAACCATGAGTAGCAGCCACGTTAGTAACCATGAGCAGCAGCAACGCCAGTAACTATTGGTAGCAGACGTATAAAACCATGAGTAGCAGCCACGTAAGTAACCATGAGCAGCAGCAACGCAAGTAACTATTGGTAGCAGACGTATTAAATCATGAGTAGCAGCCACGTAAGTAACTGAGCAGCAGCAACGCAAGTAACTACTGGTAGAAGACGTATAAAACCTTGAGTAGCAGCCACATAAGTAACTATGAGCAGCAGCAACGAAAGTAACTATTGGTAGCAAACGTATTAAATCATGAGTAGCAGCCACGTAAGTAACCATGAGCAGCAGCAACGCAAGTAACTATTAGTAGCGGACGTATAAAACCATTAGTAGCAGCCACGTAAGTAACCATGTAAAGCAGCATCGCAAGTAACTATTAGTAGCGGACGTATAAAACCATGAGTAGCAGCCACGTAAGTAACCATGAGCAGCAGCAACGCAAGTAACTATTGGTAGCAGACGTATAAAACCATGAGTAGCAGCCACGTAAGTAACCATGAGCAGCAGCAACGCAAGTAACTATTGGTAGCAGACGTATAAAACCATGGGTAGTAGCCACGTAAGTAACCGTGAAAAGCAGCAACGCAAGTAACCATGAGCAACAGCAACGCAAGTAACCATGAGTAGCAGCAACGCAAGTAACTATTAGTAGCAGACGTATGTAACCAATAACAGGAGCACAAGCAAGTAACCATGAGAAGCAGCAACGCAAGTAACCATGAGCAACAGCTACGCAAGTAACCATGAGTAGCAGCAACGCAAGTAACCATGAGCAGCAGCAACGCAAGTAACCATGAGCAACAGCAACGCAAGTAACCGTGAGTAGCAGCAACACAAGTAACCATGAGTAGCAGCATCACAAGTAACCATGAGCAGCAGCACAAGCAAGGAACCATGAGTAGCAGCAACGCAAGTAACCGTGAGTAGCAGCAACACAAGTAACCATGAGTAGCAGCATCACAAGTAACCATTAGTAGCCGCCACGCGAGTAACCATGAGTTTCTGATGTGAATACTCATTAATTACTATGATCAACAGGTAGCAATTAGTAGTAACAATCCGATAACCACGAGTAGTTGCAAAGCAAATAGATATGAATTACCATTCCTGTAATTCATCCGTTGCCCTTGAGTAGCCGCCACGCGAGTAACCGTGAGTAGTTGTATCAGATCAATAAGACCGTAATTCTCTCATTGTCCTTGAGTAGCCGCCACGCGAGTAACCGTGAGTAGTTGTATCAGATCAATAAGACCGTAATTCTCTCATTGTCCTTGAGTAGCCGCCACGCGAGTAACCGTGAGTAGTTGTATCAGATCAATAAGACCGTAATTCTCTCATTGTCCTTGAGTAGCCGCCACGCGAGTAACCGTGAGTAGTTGTATCAGATCAATAAGACCGTAATTCTCTCATTGTCCTTGAGTAGCCGCCACGCGAGTAACCGTGAGTAGCTGTATCAGATCAATAAGACCGTAATTCTCTCATTGTCCTTGAGTAGCCGCCACGCGAGTAACCGTGAGTAGTTGTATCAGATCAATAAGACCGTAATTCTCTCATTGTCCTTGAGTAGCCGCCACGCGAGTAACCGTGAGTAGTTGTATCAGATCAATAAGACCGTAATTCTCTCATTGTCCTTGAGTAGCCGCCACGCGAGTAACCGTGAGTAGTTGTATCAGATCAATAAGACCGTAATTCTCTCATTGTCCTTGAGTAGCCGCCACGCGAGTAACCGTGAGTAGTTGTATCAGATCAATAAGACCGTAATTCTCTCATTGTCCTTGAGTAGCCGCCACGCGAGTAACCGTGAGTAGTTGTATCAGATCAATAAGACCGTAATTCTCTCATTGTCCTTGAGTAGCCGCCACGCGAGTAACCGTGAGTAGTTGTATCAGATCAATAAGACCGTAATTCTCTCATTGTCCTTGAGTAGCCGCCACGCGAGTAACCGTGAGTAGTTGTATCAGATCAATAAGACCGTAATTCTCTCATTGTCCTTGAGTAGCCGCCACGCGAGTAACCGTGAGTAGTTGTATCAGATCAATAAGACCGTAATTCTCTCATTGTCCTTGAGTAGCCGCCACGCGAGTAACCGTGAGTAGTTGTATCAGATCAATAAGACCGTAATTCTCTCATTGTCCTTGAGTAGCCGCCACGCGAGTAACCGTGAGTAGTTGTATCAGATCAATAAGACCGTAATTCTCTCATTGTCCTTGAGTAGCCGCCACGCGAGTAACCGTGAGTAGTTGTATCAGATCAATAAGACCGTAATTCTCTCATTGTCCTTGAGTAGCCGCCACGCGAGTAACCGTGAGTAGTTGTATCAGATCAATAAGACCGTAATTCTCTCATTGTCCTTGAGTAGCCGCCACGCGAGTAACCGTGAGTAGTTGTATCAGATCAATAAGACCGTAATTCTCTCATTGTCCTTGAGTAGCCGCCACGCGAGTAACCGTGAGTAGTTGTATCAGATCAATAAGACCGTAATTCTCTCATTGTCCTTGAGTAGCCGCCACGCGAGTAACCGTGAGTAGTTGTATCAGATCAATAAGACCGTAATTCTCTCATTGTCCTTGAGTAGCCGCCACGCGAGTAACCGTGAGTAGTTGTATCAGATCAATAAGACCGTAATTCTCTCATTGTCCTTGAGTAGCCGCCACGCGAGTAACCGTGAGTAGTTGTATCAGATCAATAAGACCGTAATTCTCTCATTGTCCTTGAGTAGCCGCCACGCGAGTAACCGTGAGTAGTTGTATCAGATCAATAAGACCGTAATTCTCTCATTGTCCTTGAGTAGCCGCCACGCGAGTAACCGTGAGTAGCTGTATCAGATCGATGAGGCCGGTGGTGCATTGCGGGCAGCTCAACAAGTGGCTGACACTCTTTGACTCTTTACCACTTTGCCCTTGATCTCATTTAACAGATTAGCTTTTGTGCTTCACACCTTTACCTAATTAATGTAAATAATTATTTGAGGACTACCGGAAAACAGGTAGCAGTGTGAAGGCTATTCGAGGTGGTACACTTAAGTATGGGAACCTGAATAAAGAAACCAATATATTTTAGTTTTGTATTACAATTTTTAAGTGAATAAAAGTAATTGTTGAACAAGTAATATATTCATAATTCTAGTATGATATTATAGCCTATTTATAAAGAAGCAATTCTTCTTTACGATTAGATTTCTTACCTAAACCTTCCAAGTTTACGTGCAATACATTACATTAATACAATATTATTAACAGGTCTCGGATAGGAAAGCGTTTAGCTTCGACAACTCTTGCAGTTCTAATGTACTATTTCCTTAGAACTATTGAGGATTATCTGCTAGAGTAAAATAATGTATTAAGTTTTCATCAATCAGCAAATATATATAAAAAGTATATAGATAAAAATATTACCGGTCACTTACATTATTGCAATAAATTATTATATTATGGAATCTAATGCATCACAAAATTTACTAAATGATATTTTTGAAGCTAATAGCACTTAATACACTTACCCATACATATTTCTGTAAAATCTCTTTTGCTTCACATTGAAAATACAGTTTTCTCAAATGATTGTACTGTATTTCCAAACACAATAATTGATAAAAAACAAATTGATAAATACAATAATTATTATATTGTATTTGGAAATACAATACAATAATTTGAGGCAATTCACTAATTGAGGCAATACTATTTTCAAATACGCCAAAACCTTTATACTTTACGAATACGATTTGGAAGTTTACTCAGCCTTGAAAATGGAAAGTAAAACAAAATCACGGAAGCTGATAGGGTTGACAATTAGATCGGAAACTGAAAAAAGCTTTGCCTCTGTGGAAATTCGTTTACGAGCTGGGGTGCCCGTGTTGTGTCGATGTAGGGAGAAGCCTCCATAATAGCACCGGCGTTTACAACTCATCAACACCGCTTCGCGAGGACCGTAAACGGCCCAACAAACTGCCTAATATACTGTACCTTCAAACATTCTTGACAGGAAATAATTTCTTACAGTTCATCTTGTATAAATACTTTATAGTTTATAGGCTACTTTGAGCTGAAATGGCAACCTACCCAGATAGCTATTTAAGCCAAGTATGATTAATAAATGAGAGTAGGATCATTTTGGCGCAATCTTGTAGTCTTGTTACTGAATAAGTCTTACATGTTCCTTAGACATTAATAATTAATACCCCAACAGCCAATGGTGTATGTAAGGGACCAGTATGTACAGTTTAACGTGAAGTCAGAACCACTGCCTCTGAATCAAAATATGGTCTAATTATAAGAATGGTCTTAGCGGATTAACGTCACTCAATCGCGCAGACGTTAATGCACACAAGAGAACACTACCACCCACCGACCATCGGTTACATCTATACACAGTTCGTGACCTCCAAGTAGCTGTATTATAGGACACGCTATATTTTAATATTCTGTTAATACCTCTGAAGGGTGAAGAGGGAGGTAGATATTCCTCCAAACGTTTTCAACTTGCTATGTTCACTTAAGGTGGCGCGAGCGGCGTTAGGGACAACTGAAGCTTGGTCGGTGCTAGAGCCGCTTACGCAAATATGATTGTTTCATGGAAACTTTTTGAGTGACCTGTGATAACAATAGTGTGTGATAACAATACTGATTTTTGGTACATTTTAAAACATTTTCAGACCTTAGAAATGTTACGTAAAAAAGGTCTGTAGTTCATTCACGTTCCCAAAAATTTAGCTCAAAAGCATGAAAAGTTTTCCCACACTCCATGCGTGAAAACAACAAATTAATTACCAGAATTAATTACCCAGCAGTAACTCAAAACATTTTCACTGAAAACTTGAAAAATTATGCAAAAGCATATCTATGATACGATCAACAAATAACCGTTAAAATTATGTTTTTAATATAGTAGATTTTTCACTAACGGACAAAGGTTGTCAACCCACTGATTCTGTTTATTTCTATGGGTTTTCAATCAAAAGATGAAGATTAATAAGAAAATATTGAACATAGTTCATTTGAAAAAAAACGCTCATAGTAACAGAAGGAAGAGATGGATAGAAGTGAAAGAGAGATAGAGAGAAAGAGAGAGAGAGAGAGAGAGAGAGAGAGAGAGAGAGAGAGAGACAGAGAGTACCCTGATGGCCTTTATTAATGCTTGTATGTTCCCCATCATTTACGAGGTTTTGTTTGTTTACTGCTGCCGTTCTGTGTATCCAATCGTCCGCTTTTGTTGGTTTTCATTCAAAAGTAAACAACTCTTTATCCTCTTGTCGCACCACTTTTACATGCAACGTTTTGTTTCGTGCAATAGGCCTATGTCATCTGATGTTATGTAGGTCTAGTTCATCTCAAAAAATATTTGATAAACATATTATAACGTTTTTAAGGATGCATTAGGTGTCATATATTTTTGTGATCATTTTTCACACAGTTATAGTTTGTTTGTTTAATTTGTGTCTATTATTCAATACCTAGAAGCAAGATTATTACAATGACGGATATTATTCTGATTGCTAATATATCTCACATTAACTATACAACTCTATCTTGTATATCTAATACATTGCATGGCCGAATGTATAATATTTTAGGTAAACCAAGTCAATACTCCACAAATAATAACGTAGGAGATATAACCAGAACACTGTAGATTTAACATTAAATTATCCAGTTAAAACATGACATTTTCAGGAATTTATTGTTATTCTGTATTAATTAAAATAATTTGAAAAGCTGTGATTATTAAAAAGAAGGCCTACCCATTTTGGTTTTTTTGTGTTAAATTAAAATATAAAAACATCTTATTATTCCAAATAAAAAAGTCGTGATCAATCTACAAGTGAAATCCATAATTTCAAAATGTTCACATCTCTTTGCTAAACAAGTTCTTGATGAAACCAACCTTTCCTCTTTTTCTTGTGATGGAAGAAAGTTGAAAGGCCTTCCTTGATTAATCCCATCGTCAAAAACCCATTTTATATCAGAATTCCTTTTTATTTCTAGGTTTAAATTAGAAGTAAATAATATATATAAAGGAAAGTTCCCAGACATATTTATTTTAAACCTATATCAATTCAGACTACGAAATACATTTACATTGGTACAACCTTCACTTCATTATTATCGTTTTGGTGGAACACCCAAGTCGTTTCCAAGGCTTCCACACCTGTCACATTTCATTGAACCCCTGAACATTAAGCCTGAGTTACCGTTCCGTGGCGGCATTACAATCATTTAATAAAACTTAAAAGTACCAGAAATTTTATATTGTTAATGACCTTAAATTTTTCAATTGTGGAAATCGGTGGCACTATACAATTTTATATCCAGACATTCACAATATTACTGAAAAAATTGTAAGAACTTCGGGCAAAGTTCCCACAATTGCGTTCTATAGTTTTGGAATTTATTTTAATAAAAATGGTTATGTTTTTAAAATATCCAGTTTTTAACTTATTAAACAAATAAAAATACTATTAAAATATGTAATTTTTGCAATAAAAAAATGTAGTTTGTGTTATGGGTGTTATAATAATATGGCAAGCCTATTAAAAAAATAATAAAAATATATATATTTACGTAAGTTTATCGAAATGTAAATGGAATATAATAGAAAAAGGAATTAAAAACATAGAAATAAGTGTACAAAGTAGACAGAAAGACCGAGATTTACATATGGAAAGTCAGGTTAGCAATCAGTAAAGCTGAACACTGGGCCCTGGTACCAGAGCGACAGACGGTTTCTGTGTCAAAAGTGACAGTTATTGTTAAGAGAATTACTGCTTAGTTACTCAGTATTCCTATATTTTAGGTTTAAAATTTGTTATACGGCGGTAAAAGTACGGAAATTATTGGAAAATATAACAACTATCACTCTTCTACAAGTCATAAAAACAAATGACAATTTAAATCTAATCACATTTAAAATATAAAAATCTACAATACTATAAAATCATATTTTGGATTCTCATTTAAAACAAACTGCCATAAAATTGGTTGTGTTTAAGTCTGTAACAAATTATAAGATCACTTAAACAAAATGTTTGTTCTCGTTTTATTCTATTCATGGGTAAAATAGTAAAATATAGGAATTTTTAATTTCATTTGACGGCGTAATCAAAATAATCAGTCTAGTAAAGGTCTGGAACTCCTTAAGAAATAAAAAAAAAACAAATTGTATTTAAGCATATAGGATTTTCATATACAACTATAGACCTAGAAGTTTTGCAAAATCTTTTAAATAAGTTTGATTTATTTCAGTATTGATTATATTGTATACTATAAAGTGTATATCTTCTTACCCCCCAAAACGTTTCTTTGCCACCCTCCAATTGTGAATTTTGACCATTGGTCAGTAGTGCGTGATAGCATTGCTTTCCCGAAATAATATGTTCTAAAAATATTTAAAAAATCAAACATCAAAATACATATAAGTGTTCTTTAGGAAAATTAGGTAGATAAAAATCAAAAATACCATGCTCATTTAAAGAACTATCAAAATATCTGATGGTTGGTTAAAAAAATATTTTTCAAATATATTTTATTTCAAATAAAAATTGAAATTCCAGTAAAAATCCTCAGAGGGGTGGGTGGTGAGACATAGCTCGCAACGCTGAGTAGGCTCAACACTGAGTATAGGTGTAACAACTGATATGACACATTCAACCTTCACTGAAAAACACCGTGATTGCATTAAGTATTTGATAGTCCCCGAAATCATGGTCCTTAAACATTTAATTGAACTTCAGATATTAAATGTAAACGTTTAAAAAGAAATTTAAAAATTTTACATATCGGAAATCAGATTAACACTTTAACACAGATTAACAACTGACTTTAACACAGATTTTAAAACTCTCTGAACTAAGTGTTGAGACAATTTTTGAAAGAAATGGCACAGGTTGAAAATAATCGATAATTCCACTTCTTACCTTTGCTGTCCCTCCACTTTTACAGTATTTTACATACAGTTTTTTTTAAGTGAAGCGAGTATTAATATTACCTACTATAGAATTGGGAAAAATTATTACTTGACTTTTTATTTAAAACTTTAATGGTTTGACTGTAGCAGTTAGGGTCGTCGTGTATGTTGAGGGACGAGGTAAATCAGGCTGAGTGCTGGGACTTCTAAACCGTTCCTTGAATAAAATATAAATCCCTAACCTCAGCCGCTTTGCCTTTTCACCATTTTCTTAGTGTAGATTGTAGCTCCTAATTATGATTTTAGAAGTTCAGTTTATCTTTCAAAAGTGGGCATTTTCCTGAAAGTTTCCTCCTTACTTGAATTGTATTTCTGGAATGAGATAAATTTACCAAATTTACTCTGGTGTATACTTATGAAATGAAAATAAAATACGTTTTAGCATAACAAACTTCAACCTTGAATTCTTGTGGCAAATACAATTTGTAATCGTAGCATTTAGTATTCTAACGCATAGTTTTGATACAGGACTCCTTCTAACGTTATTCAATAGTTATTCAAAAGTAATGAGGGTTTGAAATGCCTTTTAAAAAAAATTTGTAGTGAATAATATTTAGCAGCAATGGACGAGGTATAGGACAGGGAGAGATGACGAGCAATGGTTGATGAGGCCAAAACCCTACTTGGGTACCAATGGCCATGAGAGTAAGTAACTACTTAGTTACTTAATTACTTAACTAAGCTACCTTTTAAAATGGTGACCTAACCAGGTAAGTATTTTAAGACAGGTCCCTATGAATGATGAATGAGTGTTAGAGGATTGTAGTGTGATTTTGTAGCCTTGTTACTGACTAAGCCTGACATGTTTCATGAGACAAGAACGATTAATAGCCCAACAGCCGATGGCATATAATATAAGGGACCTACAGTTTAACGTGGGATCCGAACTTCTTTTAATCTGAATTACGAACTGGTTTAATTATGAGGATGGTCGTTGCTAATGAATGTAATATTCAATTTTGAGGACGTTAATCTACACAAGAGAGCACTACACTCACCGACCATTGCTAACAACTATCCACAATTAATGACCTCCAAGTAACTGAGTTACATGACACGCCACCGTCCCAGTCATCATAGGATCATCCGGTGAAAATTGTAATTTTACTCTAAATTTAATTTTAAAACGTTTAGTGGGGTTGATGACTGACAGATGTGTACTTACTATTGGTATTTGCTTTATACTAAACGTGTATCAAGCAGTGAAATTTAGAAACATGTCTCCAATCTATATTTACATAATTTAAAATTTGACTGGGAAAAATATATTTGAATACAATTTTTAACCAATTGCAGATCGCAAAACGTGCTCGCCCCGGCCTGGCAGTTTGTCGGCGAAATGGCGCGGCACAACAAGGAACCGACGAAGGAAATGGCGGCAACGTCTTCAAACATAACAAACAGCGTATAAGACTAAAATTTGAATGTTGACCTTCCATGACGTAGCTATACACAAGAGGTGCAGTGACGTGAACGCTGGGTGAGCCAGTCCACTCGCGCGTGGGACGTGCGTCTTTGATCCAATGGGTTTTCAATACTTATCTTATTTTATTTCAAGGATGGTTTTACGTTAAAAAAATACTTTATTAAAAACAATAAAATAGTTTTTTTCATTAAAAGCTAGAACAGCTATACATATATTTCGTACACATTTATGCCTTTATACATGCTGTTAACTCTACGCTTTCAGTGTTCAAAAGTTAAGTAGTTTATCTATTAATGACACACAATTTTGTTAACAGAAAACTGAAATATGTTAAGAATTTTCTTAATGAATATAAAAGACTTTTTGGCTTGGTAAATGGGGTATTTTGAGCATATAATAGTTTTAACCTAAACATTTTTAATTTTCTATGAAACATCCTAAAATATTTTACATTAATATAGAAAAACATATAACATTTTAAGTACAATAATGTATGTAATTAAATAATATTTTATATTTTTTTCAAAATCTCAGTATAAATAGTTCAATAAATTTAAGAATCCAACTTTATTGTGTATTTTTCATTTAATGACGGTTTTGACAAACCTTTAAGAGTTACAAAAATTACATTAACCATAAATAATTTAATTTGACCTAAAGTACTTAGCATGAAATGTAGTTAAATCACAGCTTAAAAAGGACTATACACGGCGTGGTTTAAAGGTGTTTGCTTGTGAATATTTGAACAAACCGAGGCAAGAGAAGTTGGCGTTGTGTTGTGGTCTACCGGCTGGAGCGGAAAACGGGATATTGTCAGCTGATAAAACCTCTCGTTCATCTGTTCAACGTTCTATGATTGATTGTTACCGTCAATTATACGTTTAATTAATCACCTACTGTGTATTCGTTTGTCCTACCCAATGTTCGGCTGTACATCTTCTACTGGTGCAACGTTCTAGAACCGACACCTAAGAGGAGCCCTCCTACTGGCTTAAGAATATTTTTGAAACATATTTTGCTATATTTCGGATAAATTGAAGTATTAAGGAGTGATGTTTGGCAAGTCTACAGGCAGCAATGAAGAGGTGGAGGATAGAACTTAGAGAGGGACGAAAATAGCAAGAGCTTTCAATTCCGTTTGGTGGGATAAAGGTGTCCCAAAGAAAACGAACGGGGGAATTTATAAGTATATGGAGCAAAATGAAGTAACGTATGGCTCAAAAGTTTGGATCTTGAAGCAGAGGAATGTGGGGAGGACAAGATTGGACAGGGCGAGGAACGAGGGCATACGACGGGGAATGGAAGTTGAAGGAGATATAATAGACGAGGCGCAAAAGAGGCAATTAGTCTGGTTAGGCCATGAAAATCAGATGAAGTAGGGCCGGCTACCACGGCAAGTGTTGGGATAGACTACACGAGATGTAGAAGCTAGGGGTGGAGAGACGGCACGTGCTGTAGAAGCTAGGGATGGAGAGATGGCACGAGCTGTAGAATCTGGTTGTGGAGAGACGGCACGAGCTGTAGAAGCTAGGGATGGAGAGACGGTACGAGCTGTAGAAGCTAGGGATGGAGAGACGGTACAAGCTGTAGAAGCTAGGGGTGGAGAGACAGCACGAGCTGTAGAAGCTAGGGGTGGAGAGAAAGCACGAGCTGTAGAAGCTAGGGATGGAGAGACGGTACGAGCTGTAGAAGCTAGGGATGGAGAGACGGTACGAGCTGTAGAAGCTAGGGGTGGAGAGATGGCACGAGCTGTAGAAGCTAGGGATGGAGAGACGGTACGAGCTGTAGAAGCTAGGGATGGAGAGACGGTACGAGCTGTAGAAGCTAGGGGCGGAGAGACGGTAACGAGCTGAAGAGGCTGGGCGTAGAGAGACGGCACGAGCTGTAGAAGCTAGGGATGGAGAGACGGTACGAGCTGTAGAAGCTAGGGATGGAGAGACGGTACGAGCTGTAGAAGCTAGGGGTGGAGAGACGGTAACGAGCTGAAGAGGCTGGGGGTGGAGAGACGGTACGAGCTGTAGAAGCTAGGGATGGAGAGACGGCACGAGCTGTAGAAGCTAGGGGTGGAGAGACGCACGAGCTGTAGAAGCTAGGGATGGAGAGACGGTACGAGCTGTAGAAGCTAGGGGTGGAGAGACGGTACGAGCTGTAGAAGCTAGGGATGGAGAGACGGCACGAGCTGTAGAAGATAGGAGTGGAGAGACGGCACGAGCTGTAGAAGCTAGGGGTGGAGAGACGGTACGAGCTGTAGAAGCTAGGGATGGAGAGACGGCACGAGCTGTAGAAGCTAGGGGTGGAGAGGCGGCACGAGCTGTAGAAGCTAGGGATGGAGAGACGGCACGAGCTGTAGAAGCTAGGGGTGGAGAGGCGGCACGAGCTGTAGAAGCTAGGGATGGAGAGACGGTACGAGCTGTAGAAGCTAGGGGTGGAGAGACGGCACGAGCAGTAGAAGCTAGGGATGGAGAGACGGTACGAGCTGTATAATCTGGTCGTGGAGAGACGGCGCAATCTGTAGAAGAATTTATTGGAATATACATCTAAGTTTAATATCGTTTAAGGCATAAATAAGGAACAGTTTTTTTTTATATCAGCTCCGTAAATTATTTATACAGCGTAATTGGAGTTGGTGTGTAAACAACTTTTGGACTACATTGAGGAGTACCTAAACCACATTTGTTTTTAACCTTTTTCCATTAAAGTGAAGTAACAATGGAAACACTTGAATTACTCCACTTTTCGATTTACTTCAAAGGAACGAGCATTTTAAACATTTTATGGATATGGCTTGGAAATGGACTGAATACGGAGCAAGATACCACAATCAATTAAAATATAAATAAGGGTGATTGGAATACATTTATATACCTTGTACTTACCTTAAATGTAAAAAATAAAATTAGTTTTACGTAACGAATGAAAATAATAGACCGCTAAACAATGAAGTTCAATACCATAAATAGGTCCAAGTTGGTTTTGAGGCAGTGCTGGGATATCAAATACAAGTGGACAAGGCAGAACTCTGTATGTATGAGATTTCAACTCCATTTACGGGTTATTTGAATTTCATATCCGAAACTCTTACGCCACTGTGAGTACACTTGGCAGTGCTTCCCGGCCAAATATCTTGTAATACTCTGGACTGTGGCGCAGAAATCCAACATAACAAAGTCATTATTTATATACTTGTTGAAAAGTATTGCTTAATAAACTAGCAAAATTATAAATAAATAGTTAAAACTTAGTATTTTTAGTAAATAATTATTAAGTATTACATAAAAAAATATTAAATCATAAATATATTTTTATAGAGTAAAAAATTAATGTTTTAAATATTCCTACATTTTATGTAGATACATTAAACCTTTTTAATATCAAAAAGTACCGATACCAAAATCGATCTTGGTTTTAAATGGAAGATCAAAGATGGAAAAACTGCCATAAAAATAAGCACAGACGAAATCAAGTAACAAAATGTTGAAAATTATGTTCACATTTATATGTCACTATAAAGCGTGTACAGAGTTTCGGAGGGCACTATAAAGTACTGTAATGTCGGAACGAGCATTTGACAGGGCAGCTGGTGGCTTAAGGAGGGGTTCAAAGGTAACTTCGTCAGTCTCGGCGTCATGTTTGTTGCCATGGTATTTACATTACTCCAGCAGATTACGTTTATCGTGCTGAGCTGTACTACCCAACAGCAGTCAATGTTATAGCCACCAGCTTTGTTACTGCTCAGTTTAAATAAAATTATACTCCACAGTAAACCAAATTACCTTTTTTAGATTATAGATTATATTTCGCAACTAGTTTAGCAATTGTAAATATCCCATAGCTTTTAGTCTTCGATGTGTCAAAGCTCCAAGGGGGTGTAAGCGATTTTCTATACGTAAAAAGTGTAACGAAGTGACGTCATATTAGAGTACCTAAAACATCCACGATCTAAGATATTCCCCACAAGGAACTAAATAAAATTTTTATAGAAAAAGAATTTATAAAACGTAATAAATTATTGCTTTGGATTAACTATAATTGTTTGGATTTGTTAATAACTTAAACTGTACATTTTACATTAGTTTAGGTGTTATGATTGAAATTTTTTCAGCTATTTGTATAAAAAAGATTCATTTATATATTAACCTGGTAATACACTTTGAAAGATATAAATATTTATAAAATATAAAAAAACGTCAAAAACCTGCCTCATCAAAATGGGTTTAGCGTTTCGGCACTAACCTTATTTGTACAAACTTTAAACCATATAAACTTTTCGTTCAACATAGTGCTATGATAGACAAGATTCGTCGTTCTTACCGTCAAAGTAGAAAAAACTGTCTTGTATTTCCAAAGCACTTACCTGAAAAGAAAAGAGTAAAATTAGTTTTATTGCCATTGAAAAGATTAGATTAAGATAATGTGGACGCAGTAAACAATAATGTTCATACGGAATTTACAGAAAGAAAGTATATAGGAAATTATGATCGAAAGTAATCAGAAATATTAGTTCTAGTACAATTTAGCAAAATACCTATATAAACTGATTTATTAACGGTTTAAACTACAATAAGTATTGTAATGTTTATTAATGTAATTTTAATAGATCATGTTATGTTACTCAGATATAACGTAAAAAAATAAAAAGTGAAATACGAAATATAAGTTTGTAACTATATAGATTGTTCTTCGGAGTAACGTTTTTTTTAAATTCGAGCTGTAATAATAATATAAGATAAAAATTTTACCTCTCCATGATATCTGTACCTCATCAATTAAACAAAAATACAGCTAAATTTAACTATTTAATTGAACTCTTTAAGGTAATGTAATTATTTTTTTTATTGTTAAGTTTATAGGATTGTTTTGTTTATTTACTATCGTTTACATAGCTTGAACAGGTCCCCTACGGGACCGTTCCTAGCATTTTTGTAATTTCGTGATTAATATATTCTTTTTATTGAAATAATAGTATACTTCATCACTAGCATCAAACAGGATGTTTTTTATTTTTTTCGAGCACAAGTTTAATGGCCCAGGCTGTTAAATGTGTGAGTATATAGATAAAAAAGCCAATAATTTTGGGGCGTGTGATGAAATATATTTTTGTCATACTGCAAATAAAATTAAAAAAAACTTGTAAAACGTACATTTTTATCTGATTTAGTATCAATAGACCATTTTTGTCACTTCAGACCAACCAGCTGCTATGTTACTTACGTCGTTGCAGTTCTTTATCGATTTATAAGTGGTTGTTTAGATTATGTCAGTATTAGTCATGCTGACCTTGAATTAAAAGTATCATCAAAGATGATCTTTTGCGGCCTACGAATAAAAAAATATATATTATAAATGTAATATATAATATATTATTAATAGGTTTAGTCCTAGGATGAAAAAACTACTTTTTCTCTTCAAACATGTGTCTCAAACAGCTGTTTTTGGAGCAGTATGACGAAAGCGTATTTTCATTTCATTTCATAAAAAGTTATGTTGATATTCTTATATGTAACTTTTATTTTTATATAGGCTCCCATTATTTGGTTTTTGTAATAAAAAATAATATTTTTTTGTAAATTGCTTGAAAAGCGCAAATACAAATACTGCCTCAACCGAACTCGAATCAATCGGCATGACTCGTAATATGGGATAAAAATTGATACATAAAAAAAAATGATACGTCACTGTGTAATAGCGTGTTCTCTGAAGTTGGTGAAATCGCTTTCCCGCCAAGTGATGAGGAAGTGATAAGGATTACAGGGAAGTCGGCTGAGAGACTGCTATCTGTCATGTCCATTGTTCACCCTTCTTACACACAACCCTATCAGTGACATCTACCCAGTAACAAGTGAACTGAGAAGTGAAAAACACCTTCTTTTAGCTGTTTGCGAAAACAGTTTTTCATTTGTGAATATTTTAGGATAGTTAGCCTATATTGATAGTTTTAAGCAAGAATATGTGCAAGCGTAGATCCTAGATTTGGGAAATATAAACAAGGAAATTGTTTTATTGTGCAAGTTACTACTGATTGGCCCATTATAAGAAAACACATTTAAACAGTTTTTATAAGTTTAAACATCTGGTTATTGAATTTTTCTGGCATGAAAATGTTAATCCCAACAAAAAAATGGCGTAAGACAAATCTAACATATTATTACGTATTCTAACGTGTTATAATTAATTATCGCTAAACAACAAAATTATTGTTTATTGAAACAATTTGTATAACGATTTAAAATGACGAATAAATTATAAGCTTCCCATGTACGCCAATACTCAAATTTATCTATTTATAGGATTTAAGTAAATACAATAACATACACTTGCTAAAAACTTATTGGACGGTTTAGAAAAGGTGTCAAAATTGAAATTTAATATCTCACTAAGAAATATGATGAAAACATTGTGAAATAAAATTTAGCTAATGAATGATGATATTGTAAATGGGTAGAACAGAAACGTCCTTCCGGATTGGAAAGATTCAATCAATTCACCACTAAAGATCCGACTGCAGCTGATTGGCTGATTGGTACAATGTTACGCCGAGTGATCGAGCCGCGCTCCGCATCTCCAACATTACCACCATTGTTTGTGCTTCCTTTTACTGAAAAAAGATGAAAAAAAAAATTCTTTTCTGGCACTAAAAATTTGTAATCCCAGAATAAATTTTTGGGATAGTTAGCCTATATGAATAGATATTAAAGTTACAAGGTCAAAGGCAAATGTTTTAGTAGTTATAAATGTTATTTTAAATATAAAAATAAATTGAATTTTTTACATGCATATGTCTATGCTCTGATGAGGGAGATGTTAGCAATTTTTCAGACGTAAAAGGTGTAACGGAAGTGACGGAATCGATCACCTGACCACATTTTTTTTGCTTATAGTGTTTATATGTTTAATATTTTGTATGGAAATACCTGAAATTAGACATAACCATGATCTAAGCTATAACGAAGTCGTTTAGTTTTATTTTATATGCATATTTTGTTTTGTATGCATGCGTTTATTCCTAAAAAAAATTATCAAATATTGGAATAGTTAAAAAACAGATTTTTTATAATCAGGGAATGATAAATACTATACACATTATTTTTAAAGAACTGATGGAAGTTTGTTTTGTACTTTCTCATAATTTTTACAGTGCATTTTAAAGCAGTAAGAATTATACTTAGTATCAAAACTATTATGATGATACTGTTAAATTCTTAATAGTGTATTATACGCGTTAGTCAAGACATGCCTTACATACTTAGCTTAAAGTCGTTTTCATTTCTATCACCAAACTATTGTACTCTTGTGAGAGACTGAGCAGAGCTGCAGCCTGGTGGGGATACATTGTTCCACCAGACAAAGTATCAATTAAATTGCTCTATTGGAATATATTAAGACTTAATCTCTTTGAAGGAAGGGCTAGATTAGAGTGCGCCTCAGTTTGACTTTGGACGGCATCGATCGCAGTTTGATGCGGGGAAACTTAACCCATTTATATTTCCCAAGTTTACACTGTATTTTCTGTCTTTATACCTATATTTTAGCAAATGGTAAGCATTTGGTAAAACATTAAAAATGTTATTTTAATATTATCCATGACTAAAATTATCTCTTTCATGAATCTTCTGGAAAACCTCTCTAATAAATCTAAAAATCTAAAAAAAATCTCTTACAGCTCCATGTTATTAAAAATTGTATTAACTTCCCTGTGGGAAATAGGTTAGATCATGGATATGTCAAAGAGAATTTTTTCAGTTTACATAAACGGCTACTAAACACATGACGTCACTAAACATATGACGTCACTGTTTTAAATTTTGGTGACGCAAATTGCCAACGACCCCCGAGAGCTAAGCCATATCCAATTAAAAAAATATGTTTAATACAACGTTTAGTGTAGTTTTATTTCAATATAAGAAATTAAAATCCAGAGACAGGGCATTTTCATATTGTTAGAAATAGTAATATATTTATTTGCTGGTACATTAATCAGCAATTGCATATGGCTGATTTAAAAAGGAAATTCCATGTTGGACTACATCACAGTAAATTGTTATTGTTTGTTAAATACAACGATATTCTGTGGTCTACTAAATTTAGTCCTCCTTTAAGTTCTCTATGCCGTTTGTTTTATAAGAAGGCAATTAGCTACACTTTTTAAGTTTTATTTAAACACATGTTTGGAATTGTTGTATTATTTTTTTATAATTAGCTTTTATATTAAAACTAATACACTTTATTTACCACTAGCCAAAGTACCCGTTCTTCGCACGGGCTAAAAAGGCTGAGAGGTGTAGGCTCTACAGATACATTTAAGTTATTGATAATTAATTCTTTATTGTTTACAAAATGACAAAACACGTGTCTAAGTATATATCTAAACATGACAAAGTAACATATGTCAAATATTGGGAGAGGATAAGCATTAAGGTAATAGAGGCAGGCATCGGGAGAAAATTAAAAATCTACCATTCCACTATTTCGAACTAATAATTCACTAATTTCGATCCAGCAGTTTATGTGTAAAAATTAACTTTATTTCTTTTTCTTACCGAACTGTCAAAATGTAAAGTAAACGGATGTTGACATTAAAAACTGTAAACATTGAATCCCAGGGCATTTACAGCAACCATGTCTTCTGCTTCTCGAACTGTCAAATTTTAGTGTTCACAGCTGTTGACATTCAAGTAATTTTATGTTTTCATTTTCTAAAAATGTAAACATTGAAACTTAGGACGTTCACAGGGTGTAGCCCGAGAGGATTTTAAGGAAATGAGTATGCCTATGTGTTGCATGAGTTTAAGATCTGTCTTTGTGTAAAATTTCAAACTGTTTGGTTCAGTATTTTTTGCGTTCACTTGTCACAACAAACCCACAAACCCACAAACACACAAACCCACAAACATACAGAAACCACCTCTTCTTTATAATATTATAGATTACTAATTCTTGAATAAAAGAGTTGAAAAATAAATTTTTGTTGTAAAGTTGCATAACACATCAACGTTTTCATTTTATTTATATCTATATAATAATATCTTCTTTATAATATTATAGATTACTAATTCTTGAATAAAAGAGTTGAAAAATAAATTTTTGTTGTAAAGTTGCATAACACATCAACGTTTTCATTTTATTTATATCTATATTACAACTCATTATTAAACCCCTAATATATCACAATTAATGAACTTTTAACAGAAGTATAAGATATCCATAGTAACTATTTTTCCATAGTGACATTTGTTTACCTTTAACTATGAAGAATGCATTAAAAACTCACATCTTCCAACGCTAGTTATTGAACGGAGAGACTCATAAAACAGTCTCTGTTTGGGCTTGATCATGTCCTGTGCGACTGGACGAAATCGATCGCCAATTTAAAACCTTTTGTAAATATTTACCGTTTGTGTATGATTATAATATAAGTGTAAATACATCAAGTAGTGCTAGAAGTCGTGAGTTTTTAATTCATCCTATAGGAAACCCAACATGTATAATGCTAATCAAGAAGTTATTCACTACCAAGGACCCTTGAATCCATAAGTTTTTTCATGAGCCTGCTTAATAATGTAATGTGCAAAATTCCTATGTGTACCTTTTGTTCTTTATGACTATTTTTTTCTATTTATACGTGTTTCCAAATAAAGAAAGATGACCGTTCTGAATTAGCTAATTATCGGCCAGTTGCTTTAGTGTCCTCTTTATCTAAAGTATACGAGAAAATCATACTCCGCCGTCTTTTAGATTATCTTTCAAGGTTCGATATTATCAATAAAAACCAATTCGGATTTCAGAAGGGAAATTCAACAATTTCTGCCCTATATAGATTCACAAACCAAATATTACAGTCTTTGGATGAATCGCGGAGGACGATGGGGGTCTTCTGCGACTTATCCAAGGCTTTTGACTCGGTGGATCACAAGATTCTTTTGAACAAATTGTGTCACTATGGCATTAGAGGAATGGCTTTGGCTTGGTTTGAGTCATTTCTCTCAAACCGATTTCAACAAGTTAAATTAAATAGTTCCTCTGGTCCTGTGTGTTCGTCTTTCAGGCTCATAAAGCGAGGAGTTCCGCAGGGCTGTATACTATCTCCAATTTTATTTTTACTTTACATTAATGATCTTCAGGCCAAGGAAAGTGGATGCCAAATTACAATGTTTGCGGATGATGTATCAGTTTTGATAAGGGGTGATGATTTGGAAGATATGAAAGAGAAAGTTACGTCTTCGATGAACTCGTTGAAAGAATGGTTCGATTGTAACGGCCTTTTTTTAAACACTATCAAAACAAAATATATACATTTCAAATTAAATAACAAAGCCAATGATGAAGTAAACTTTGTTTCAAATCACCCTCTATCATCTTCTAAATTCTTGGGTTTAACTTTTGATCAAACTATGAGGTGGCAAAGTCACATTCACGGTATTGCAAATAGGTTAAGTTCATCTCTATTTGCCATCCGGATTCTAAAATCAACTTGTGATAAAAATGTGTTGATGGATGTGTATCGTGGTTACGGTGAGAGCATTATTCGTTACGGGATTGCTGTTTGGGGAGGGGGTACAGATATAGAAAAAATATTCAAAATTCAAAAAAAAATCCTGAGAGTCATGTTTGGTCTGTGCCCTCGTCATCCATGTAAAAATGTATTCATTGAATCTGGTGTTCTCACGGTGTACGCTTTATATATTCAAGAGGTTCTCCATTTAACTTTCAAAAATAAAGATTTATTTACAAAAGTAGGGAACTTCCATGCTCACAATACGAGACATGGGACAAACCTGGCATATCCTCTCCACAGAACCAATAGTTATGAAAAGAGCCCAGCATATAGAGGGATCAAATTTTTCAATAAATTGCCTGCTACAATAAAATCAATCACCTCTCTGAACCATTTTAAAAAAGAAGTAAAGAAATTTCTCCTATCAAAAGCTTTTTATTCTATTGCAGAATTTTTAAACACTTGACTTGTTTTGAGACAGATTATTTTCATTTATGTATTATGTTAGGTTAATTTATGTCTAGTTACCATATAATATAATATTTATGACAATACACGATATTTGTAACAAATATTATTGTTCAAATCTTATGTGTAAAAAAAAAAAAAAAAAAAAAAGAAGAATTATCATAAAACAATCATAAAGAATCATAAAAAGAAAACGCTGCTTATGATGATGTCACTTCTGTATAAAGATACGTATAAGTTCAAATAAAGAATTATCAATAATAAAAAAAACAAATAAGAGGTAAATTAATTATTTCATTATGTTCACTATTTATATAAAATACGAACCTACCTAAAGTTGTATATGTATTTTATTACATTTCAAATAAATTATTAGTTATTTCTTAGCTATGACGACCGATACATTTTTCTCTAACAGGAGGGTTTGATTGATGATAATTACTAACTGTCATATTATGATAACGAGGTGTTTATTGTTCTAAGTATTAATATTTATTAGCTTAATGAGTATGCTTGTTCCTATCATACACTATTAAATAATAAACAAATTGGGAACTACATTTATACACATACAAAAATGAAAAAAGTAGAATCGGCGTGGCTTCCAAACTGTTAACATAATGCTTTTAATAGTTTAGGCTCCTAATCAGCGATTCACACTCAGATTGGTATTCATTATTGTTAACGTTATTCTAAAAATATTTCCGATGGCCAAACGAAAGTCTTGGGTCCCTTGGGAGACAAAGTTGCAACAGTAAATGTAGTTTGCCGAGTGTTCCAAGTGTCTGCCTGGGATATAACTTATCGACTGCTTTACTAGAGTTCCCTTCGCAAAGCAGGCCATAAAACAACGTGTTTGCAGCATTAGTCCTTTTAGCGTGACAAGTTGCGATAGACGATGACAGGGCTACATGAATCAGCCCGTTAGCCTGGCAATCAGTACTCCCATAATACGTCTTTACAGTTATTTAATTACAGTATTTGAAGTACGTGAATAGTTAACTCGACAAAAATGTTAAGTGGGTTCTAAAAGGTCCTCTGCAATATGGAAATTTTAAAAGTACATACTTTATACTTTTAACTGAAATCGCAACCCATTCGGGTAGATATTTTAAGCCAGGTATGAGTGTAAGATGTTTGTGGTGTGATCTTGTAGTCTTGTTCATAACTAAGGCTTACATGTTCCTTACACAGAACTGTTAAGGCCCAAAGAACAGTGAAAGGCATATCCAAGGGGCTACAGTTAACATAGAGTAACATAGAGTGCTAACCAATACCTCTGAATTACGAATTGGTCTAATTATGAGGATGGTCTTTGCGGATTAACATTAACGATTAACATGTGGACGTTAATCAACAAACGTGATAGAAAGTATCCGAAGTAACAATTTAAATAACAAATCCACCATCACCAATAATGAATTTAAAACTTGTTTGAAGCACATAAAATTTCTCATTAAAAAACTATCACACCTAAGTGAAAAAGTTTGAATAATTTGGAAATACTGTATGTATAGAATTTCTAACAATTCAGGCACAGAATTCTCCATCCCGAGGTATTATTGAACAGAATTATTCTCAGGTAGTTTGGAAGCTGTTTCGGAATGTTGGGAGAACTTTGTTTTATCGGATGGTGAATGTTGTATGAGGTCACACTGGCAAGATTTCCCCTTGAAAGTAAGTTATTCATCAGTTGAAAAGTTTTAATTATGAACGTACTTCAGTTTGTGTGACCCGGGGTAAATATAAAACTTGTTTTTTCTCAGATTATTTTATATGGTGGCAATAATCTAAATCTGAATCATAGAAGTACGTTAAATGAATAAATTACATTTTTTTGTATGTTGTGCTTTTTAAACCACAGTTACAGTTTGAAATTGAAAGGTATAAACCGTGGTGACCATTTTGATCAAAACAAGTAAAATATGTCGCTTACGAGCGATATTAAATCCAACTTACACAGTTTTCTTTAAAATTGTTCCAGTATTATCTTCTTCTTAGCACATACATATTTTAATATAGTTCTGCCTAATATGTCCCTTAAAAAGTATCCATACCCTTAGTTTGAGGGAATAACTTGGAAATATTAAATAATTTTCATTAATTTTACAGTTTATCATTACGTAGAAAATTTGTTATTTTAAAACTAACACACTTTAGATTAACTCACTAAAGATGCAAGTATATATTTCTGCTAGATGATTTATTACACGTTTATATTTTCTAACTCCCTATGAAAATAGAGTAAAACCCTCTTAAGGATTATTTTATTCTTACTTCTCTCTCTTCTTGGATATCAAGCCATAAACAATCCTCCAAAAAGTTTTATTAAAAATAAAAATGCATTTGTAATAACTGACATTCTTTAATCCTTATTTTGAAATTAAAAATATTTACAAATTATCCTACGCCATTTGGCCATAAATTGTTTCAATTCAAATAATATAAAACATGCCAACAAATCATGTTCTGCCATGACAAAAATAGTTAGCTGACGAAAACCGATGTTTATACCGGAACATAATTTTAATATGCCGTGTTTCAACATTTTTAATAGTCGAGACTAAAATATAACCTCCGTATTTTGAGTAAAAGTCTGTTCCGGAAGCCAGGTGAGAGAGTGTCTGACGGATCTAGAAGAATTATTTCCCAGCTAGAAGTTCCCTTAACTTAGTTTTAAGGCAATGCCTAATATTGTCTCATTGTATAATCAGCAGAGTAAAGGTGGAGCGAAAAAACAAATGGTAACGTTTATTTGTTGATTGTGTTATAAATTAAATATGCTTTGCTATAACCTTTTCATATTTTTTGTCAGCACTTTTTAAGGTACAGTATTCGGAGTAATTCGGAGATTTGGTGGTTTTAATGCAATGAGTGTGGGAAAACTATTCGTGCTTTTTAGCTGAAACTTTGGGATCGTGAATGAATAATAGACTTTTTTCACACAACCTACTTGTAACTTTTCATCTTTTCTTCACCGTTTTCTTAGATATTTCATATTCAAATTTTCCTCTAAACAAATTGAAAATGAAATGGATCAAAACATTTTAAGCTGAATATCTTCATACATAATATGTATAAAGAAAAAGTGCTATCATGAATATAAAAATCCTTTGTCAAATAATAGTGATGGATAAAAACTTGTATTTAAAACTTTATTATTGTGACGAACGGAAATTGTGGGATCTCTTAGATATAGAAATAAAGCATATATTAAATAAGTTAATAATATTCATAGGAACTGCAAACGTTTAAAAACCATCACATTTGAGAAGTAAGAACTGATATTTAATGCCTGAGGTGACAAGGTAAAGTCTAAGATGAAGTTACACCGCTTAAAAACTCCGGTAGATGGTGTCAAGCATCAAAGTAAACAATCTACAACCTATCTCCTTGTTACCAAGAGTTAAGTCATTGGCCGTATTTTTATAAGTATTCTTTATAAGAACTTTGCGTTTAACCAAACTTTGTTTGGAAGAGTCATAATTAAGGTACTAACACCCTATTTGGTTATTAGTACAATGAATTCATTTTTTACTGTAAAGAGAAAAAAATTCCACCTTAAATGTCGACTATTTAACCTTCTACATGGTCTTTATCATTTAAACACAGTCTTTTTTATTAACACTCGATAAGACATCTTTCAAGGTATTTTAATAAGTTGAATACTTATTAAAATATTGAAAGATTATACATTTTTATTTATAAACATAAAAACTTATTTCACTTTATTTCCAATATTGGCAATGAATAATAGATCCTATTAGTAGATTTGATTAGATTATTAGATCAACCAAGGCAACCCTACCACAAGGTAGGTATTTGAAGCCAAGTGTGAATGAGGATTGATTGTAAGATGAATCTTACACCAAGACTAAGGCTGATATGTTCCGGATATTTATAAATACTTAATACAGTATAGAGTCTCCTTGAAATCATTTAAGCTGTTAATAAATCTGTTTGCTATTATAATCGTAAAACCCAACATTGATAAATTTTTAGAATTACTTTAGAATTGAAAGTCGAATTAAATAAAATACTCGTATGTTTCAACGATTACTGTATCGTTTGTTTCCCGTATTAAATGAAGTAAATTTATTTTTTCAATATTATATAAATTTAAAATTGACATCTAAAAAGGATAAATTGTTCTATTTCTCCGTTGAGTAATGCAGTTCCAGGAGCATGAGAAATATTAGTCACAATAAAATTAATCTAAGGATTTTCATATAATATTAAATACAATCTCTAATAATTCTATACCTGTATTTATCTTTGAAAATATAATGAAATATATGGTTTTAGTGGTAGAAACGTAGTGGAAAATGTTTGTATTTACTTCTCTGTGGGAAATAGGTTAGATCATGGATATGTATAAAGGAATGTTTTCAGTTCCTCTAAGCAGCTGTCGTTAAAGCCATATGACGTCACAAAGCATATGATAAGACTGTTTCAAATTTTGGTCATCCGAATTGCCAACGAGAGCTGAAAAAATCCATGGAAAAACTACGTAAAAACAAAACGTATTGAAAATGAAAGAAAGAAAAAGTTTAAAAAATAAAATGGAAAGGATTATCAACAAATGGTGGCGTCTGCAGCGAGAAATTGTTACAAAGAAAGCCAGCCCCATTACAGCCAGGTGATCGCCCTCTTAATTTCGACTGAGGCAATCCACTTTCAAAGGCAACACCTCGACAACGGCAGATACGTATACAATCTGCTATCCGAATATCGCACTTCCCTGTAATGGAAATGTGGCTCGGGTTGTGAAAACCTCCGACTCTGTTTTTTTTCTAGTTTTTAATACAAAACTGTGTATATTAGAAATATAAACAAACAACATTTTTAAGACTTTAATCTGCAATTAATTAAAATATAACTGAATTAAATACAGCATTAGCATGTTTGATAATCGCCTTAACTAACAATCTGCGCCAAGATATGTACGAATATGAACATAAATTAATTCGATTTGATATATTTAGTTCTATATTTATAAACATAAGATTTACAATGAGTTCTCACAATCCGACACGTTTGCTGTCCTGGAAGTTCTATATCTAAAAAAAATTGCTTACATTCTACCGTAAATATCAGTATTTAAGTTAGTAGTTTCATTACAAACATCACCTATATCTATAGAAATAAAACTAGAGTTTAGTCTGTACAATGCGCAGAGTTGTTCATTTTTATTTATTTTTATGTTTGGTGCGTTAGCGAAGCCGGACAAGTCTTGTGTCAATTTGTGTCTGTCTGTTTTTCTGTGACGCTCCAGGTGGCATTTCTTCGAAAAAAAACGGGAGAAATGGTAACAATGAAACTTATTTTATGCATTCTCAACTCTCCAGTCCGCAACCCCTTGAAAAGTTAATAAGGGACATTTAAAAACCCACTTTTTACGAGATCAATCAATCACCTACTGGTATTAATCAGCTGTATTTGTAGTTTGATAATTAACTGGAAAGAAAACTGACTGTCAAAGAAAAATCAATATTAGTTAGTTTGTATTGGTGATTGATTTAAAACCCATTCCGAAATCATACGATAAAAAGTTTTCTTAACGTATAACTAATTTTAATTGTGGTATACACGTTTTAATCTATTAAATTGTAAAGTGATGCTAAATAATAAAGCCGGGTTTTGATTTATTTTCTTTGTACTGATTTGTTTAGGATTTTAGGTTTACATTTTGGTATGATAATCTTTATTCTTTAAACTGAATCCTACAACCCGTACAAGGTATGTTTAAAATTGGTTGATCAACTGAAAAAAACTTGTAGTTTTTAATGATTAATTGTACTGTGTTTATATTTTTAATAGTATTTTTTAGTTATGAATTAAAATCTTTAATTTTTACAGGAAGTTCCAAACAAGTAAACGGAGATACAATTCGGAAAACATAAAAATAATGAAATAAGTTAAAAATCTTAAAATTATTCAGAAAAAACTGAACAAAATCCAGCAAATATATTTAAGTAATAATAAGTAAAAGTAAGAGGTGGAACATTTAGGGAGAGCCACATTCACAAGAGACAGCTCCGGCAGGCTGTAGGAAAGGCTCAAGACGGATCGTTTACTGCTCAGATGTTCTCATGAATTAACTCTTCCTTCGGTCTAATATTACATTTATTTTCTCCTGCTCTTTAAAAATATAAATAACACATTTCATTAAATTAATTCAAAGAGTTCATTCAAAGTTATAATTTTAGTGAGCCACAAGAAACGTTTGTCATCAGACTAAGTAAACAATTGAGCTAACTGTTCTACAAACTAAAGATTTTAGAGACGAAAAAGCTCATCTTTAATTAAAGTTTCCATCTTGTTTTTGCATCTGTAACTGATTATTTACCAATACAAGACAATTGCATTGTCTACCAATACTAATAATGGATAACTCACAAATAATGAAGGTGAAGTAGTTAGTCACGTATTTCAATATGTTATAATACATTGTAAAAACAAAAAGTGTTATTAGGTGACACGTTCCTTCCCTAGGGAGGGAAAGAAATACTTTTGATCCACATTTGACCATTTTGGTATGACGTAAATGAAATATTTCTAACCAATTAACTTTCTTGGAAATACATAATGGCCTCAGTTATTAATTTGTAATATTACTTTGATCTAATTTTCAGACGCGTTAAAAAGTCCACTAAGATAATAATATTAACGAATAACTTAGCTTAACTTAACTTATTTTTGCAAAGCAAAGTTGTTTTTTGTACCATAATATGTTATGAAATGAATAAAGGATTTGAATTTGAGCTGTGGTCTTCTTCGCAAAACATCTTTCTTAGGACCACATCTTGAATAATAATATAATTTATCACCAATCTTAAAAAAATGCTTTAAAATAGAGTTTTTAGCTATGTAAATTTTTAAAAGTAAATATGATATTCAAAAAAGGTCCTATAACAAATGCTTATTGGGTTTTAGATCAGAATTGATTCAAAATGTATACCTTAAACCCATAATAACAGATCTTGCAATGGAGAGTTTTATATTTATTGATATAATAACTTAAAATGGGAGTAAGTTTTTTGTAAAAATAAAAAATATGGTAAACATTATCTTTAAAAACTGCAAAATTGTATTAAATGTATAATTATATATAATTTAGAAACCACAAATAATAAAATATTTGTTATTATATAGAATGACAATTTGCACAAAATTGTTACTCTTGTATATTTTGTACCTCGTTGGTATTGGGCTACACATACTACGCTGTTGGTATATTCAAAACTATGGAAACAACCTAATGTTTATAAAAAGATTTAGTCCGTTGCGAAGGATGATATTGACGGCAAATGATAGTTACACATCATCTCTCCTTTTGTGACTCGGCGAGGCAAGGCGTGTCTCACAATGGCGGGATAACTACCTAGATTGTTATCTTATCTGGAGTTTGTGCTTTCTTTACAAACAAGTTTGGTCAGAGGGTGCAATTAGTTCACTGTTTTTTCGCCAATAATAATGTTTAAGGCGATGCCGTTGATCTAAATTACATAAAACGTATGTACTTATAATGTAGAAAAATTGGTTTAACTTAATTTTCATTTCCCAAAACAGTTTATTCGTTATTCATACAAATAATTTTTTACCAAACGTATATTTCAAATTGATATTGATTTTAGAAATTAAAACGTAAGTTTTTTTAGTTTAAACCTCTTTTTTAGTTTAAAAATATGAGTGATTTTCTACACCGTTGTATACATTTATGAATAGATGGATAGACTAATAGATATGTATAACTCCTTACCAAATGGTATCAAGTGCAACAATAGTTATAGTGTTTTGAAAGATAAAATGAAAAAGTGACGTGTTTAAATCATGTTTTGAAAATATTTTAGTGTTAGCTGTGTCCAGACCACTTGATAAATGGGGACATTATTTACTAGTTTAGTTTACTAATAATACTAATATTTATTGACATGAATATGTCTAAGCTCTGGGGACGTTATCAGATTTGTATAAAATAACGCAAAAGGTCTAGTTTAACACTTCCTGGAAGTGTTTCAATCCCGTTCCATAGAAACTATTGTTCTAAATTTTTTTGTTATGAGAAGAGCTGTTTGGATGAACTGAAAACATTCCCTTTAAACATATCTATGGTAAACCCTTTTGCCAACGTGAAGTAAATACTAACAATTTTTGTAAAAAATTAAATATAAATATATCAGAGATATTAGGTTAATACTAATCAAACTAATTAAAAATAATATGAATAGCAATATTTTCCACAAAATAATGATAGGAAATATGCTATTAAAATGTCGTGGATCCTGTAAATATACATAAATGCGTATTCAAACATAAAATAAAATAACTCCACATGGGCTAATGCCTGTGAGTGGATAAAGTGTAATAATTTCAGTCCGTTAATTCCATTTCACCCAATAGGAATAATAAAACTAATGTTAAAAATTTCCTATCAACATGGATTGTGCGGTAATTTAAAGTCAAAAAGGATCTCAATAGGTTTAAAGATGGATAGAAATGGCCGTTCATAATTTGACAGGAATTTCAAAAAATAATCTCGATCCAGAAACATCTTACTCGGGGAACACCATGATGGTTATTGTTGAATCAAAACAATATCACAGTTCACTACGGGCTGGCTGTGAATTAATTAACTCACCCTAGACTTTAAGCAGGAAATCAAGGGGCGGGTGAGCCTATCAGTGTAAGGGCGTGATGAATATCACATGAAGGCTAAGCGCAGCTGGCTACGGCCAATACTGTGCTCATTTGAATATCTCGAGACAAGGCGTTGCGCCGTGTACATGTTCATTAAATTCAATTACTTATTTTACTATACTGATCTCCCGTAGCTCAGAGTGATTCATATTCAGGGTGTTTTTCGATATTTTGAAAACTCTATAGTAATCTTAAAATCAATGCTCTTGCTTTTGATGAATTATTAAACCAAATCTTGGTAAAAAATCACTTCTTTGTTATTGAAAGACAATATATTTTATGGTGGTTTCATAGAGTAGTTATAGTTTAAGATGTTTTATTTCTCGTATTTTTTGAGGTCTCCAGAAAAAGAAAGCGTTTGTTTGAAACTGTATACATATTATTGTGTGTGTCTGTATATAAACACGATAGCTAAATTAAAAACTGTGATATCATCTTCGATCTGTGTCAAGAGGTTTTTGAGATATAGAAACTGGTAAAAGAGGTAAAAAAGAGGCAATATGTTTTGGTCATGTAAATCGGCCGTCTCCCATGACAAGTGACAAGAATGGTTCCCGCCATGGTGGAAAGAGGTCGACCCCGAAGCAGTTGGCAATTTAGAAAATGGTGGGGATTAATAAAAACCTTTTAAAAATCAATTTCATAGGAAGATATTTTGTCCAATTTAAAGATAACTTATGGATGCATAGATTTAAAAATCCCAGTAAAACAACCCACTCGGATTTCCTTAACAGTTATGTTGGGGTTGAGAACGTTATCACAATATTTTGCTGTTTTCTGCATACTCTAATAAAAGTACATGTATATAAGTTAAACATATTGTGAATATGATTTAGAGTAAAATGAACCGACGGTAAAAACTGTATAATCAGATGAATAAGGAGCAAAATAGCAGAACAATAAAGTGTTTTAGTGGCTTCTCGACCGGAAGTATCGGCACGCCTCATTGGGACCGATCTGACCTCTAATTCAATTAAAACGCTTTCTTTGTTTCCAGGATAACTCGATGGTCGTCTTTTCAGGTGAAAGATTGTTTATGATATTGAGCTTATGTTTAAAATTAAAAAACTATAAAAGCTACACTATCTTTAACTTTTAGTTATGTGATTTAACACGATTTTCAGAGGTTTTAGGTCACTATAACTCCACTTATTGAACCCTTGAGGTAGATTCAATCTTTTGTAAAACATTCCCAGAAATTAGTGAAATTTAGTGAAATTAGTGAAAGTTACTAAGTTAATTAGTGAAATTTATTGGTCACACCTGATCCTGATGACACCTGATGCAGTAAATAATATCTACTAAAAAGATCCAGATATTCCCAGCATGTCAATGAATACTGTAATATTATATAGTCTAAAAAATTAATCGATTTTTGTGTATCCTTATGACCTCAGAATCTTCATAACTTCACCAATAACATAGAAATCTCATAACCTCAGTAAAAATGAATTCATTTAAAAGACGTGACACGTGGAAGAGGATTTCAACGAATTGGAAATGTTTTGACAGTAAAATTAAGTTGATAAACTGTTTAAAGAGCTCATAGTTTTTGAAAAAAAGTACAACGATTTTTAGGATGGTTTTTAGCTTGTTTGTGGTCAATGTCAATAGTGTTAAATAATGGTGTTAAATAATTCATTAAGAATTCGTAATATAGCATACCACAAAACTAGTAACGTACCGTACGGTTTGTATAAATAATTCAAAATGGCCTATATAGCTTCAATTAAAGTTATTGTTATAACTTGCTTCTTAGTATAAATGAGTTATCTAGGAAACAATTAATTACCGGCACGGGGGCTCAGTGGCAACGCACTGCCCCAATAAGTCAAGGGTTTTCGAATCTTAACTAGTGACCGGGTGATAGAAATAATGAAATTGTTCTAGTGTACTGAATTATCGGTCTAAAATAATGGCTTTACAATATTTTCACTATAACTCCACTTATTGAACCCTTGAGGTAGATTCAATCTTTTGTAAAACATTCCCAGAAATTAGTGAAATTTAGTGAAATTAGTGAAAGTTACTAATTAGTGAAATTTATTGGTCACACCTGATCCTGATGACACCTGATGCAGTAAATAATATCTACTAATAAGATCCAGATATTCCCAGCATGTCAATGAATACTGTAATATTATATAGTCTAAAAAATTAATCGATTTTTGTGTATCCTTATGACCTCAGAATCTTCATAACTTCACCAATAACATAGAAATCTCATAACCTCAGTAAAAATGAATTCATTTAAAAGACGTGACACGTGGAAGAGGATTTCAACGAATTGGAAATGTTTTGACAGTAAAATTAAGTTGATAAACTGTTTAAAGAGCTCATAGTTTTTGAAAAAAAGTACAACGATTTTTAGGATGGTTTTTAGCTTGTTTGTGGTCAATGTCAATAGTGTTAAATAATGGTGCATTCTTCAATAAGAATTCGTAATATAGCATACCACAAAACTAGTAACGTACCGTACGGTTTGTATAAATAATTCAAAATGGCCTATATAGCTTCAATTAAAGTTATTGTTATAACTTGCTTCTTAGTATAAATGAGTTATCTAGGAAACAATTAATTACCGGCACGGGGGCTCAGTGGCAACGCACTGTCCCAATAAGTCAAGGGTTTTCGAATCTTAACTAGTGACTGGATGATAGAAATAATGAAATTGTTCTAGTGTACTGAATTATCGGTCTAAAATAATGGCTTTACAATATTTTCAATATAGTTATATAATAACTTGTATTTAGGTATTTAGGCAATATTTGTATTTAGTTATAGGTATTTATATAAATTCTTTCCCCATAAAGCTTAACCGTTATGGAGCTTTGTATGAACATACACCATGTGATCAGCAATGTATTTAGATAAAATTTGATTTTTAACTGTGTGAAAGTAACGTGCCATGATGCAGGTGATGAATACACTGACCGTGGGGGGGAGGGGGGCGTCAATAATGGAGCCGGAGGATAGCGGGGCTCGAGGAGACGCCCCCGCGTAGCATTCCACCTTTATACAGTTCCTTTCAGACGGTCGTTATGGATTTGGAATTATTCTTTAACGATTTCAAAAATATATTTCTACAAAAGTGAAATTTACGAGGGAAAACATATGAAGATTTAAACAGTACGACTACTAACAAACAAAAAGCGATATCCAATAGCTTTTTATTTATCTTTCATCCACGCCAGAGCCATTTTTGTAGCTGGAGGGAATTTTACTCACAGTTTGGAAAGTAGCTACAGCTATAATCAAAATACCAGGATTTCAACCTATTTCCTAATTGCACCGAATCCCAAAGTGGTAACATCTAACAAGACACTACTGTATAATATTATATATTTTTTAATTTTATAAATATTTTTTGTAATTTTAACTAGCAGTTGTTTTGAGAATAGTTTTTATAATGTGAATAGACAAAAATTATGATCGAAAAATAGTATAGAATCTTAAAATATATGAAAGCTCGAACATTAAGCGGCCCAAATTTAAGCCCTTGGGGAAAATTTCAATTGGAAATATGCCTAACTCTTTACTTTGAAGAAATTACCCGTAAAATACGGTACACTGTTACATAAAAAGTTGGATGAAACGAATAAGAGTCAATCGATTATTTTGAAAACGTTTTAAACAATTTGATATTAACTACGGAACAAGTTGAGGAAATATAAAAAAAATACTTTTAACTAATTGGACCATTAACGAGCTAAAATTCTTTACCCTGATTGAGTGATGATTCACCATTTCTTACGATTACAAGATTAAACATATAGGTACACCCAAATCTCCCATCTTGATAAATAATTTAAACATCCTTATAAGTATTTACTTCTCCTTAGGAAATATGTTACATTATGGATATGTAAAGGGATTGTTTTCAAGGAGAATCCCTCTAAACAGCTTTCCTGATAACCATATGACGTAACTTCCGTTTCAAATTTAGGTTTTACGGATTGTCAATTGCTCCCCTCTCAGAGCTAAGACATATCCATGTCAAAACTATCGTTGTGTATATGTCTGTGTTCCGGTCATTAAAGCACATATTTTCAAAAAATATGTGAAACCATCTCACTTATGAGGTGATATTAAACTTACTTTTATATCATATTGATTCGTTCATCTATGATCCACAAAATTTCATCTCGCAGGTACCTAGTTGTATCCCGAGTGACGTAGTGGATGTCAGATTGGTCGGAGAGGGTGGTGGGGCAATGGGTGGGGTTGGAGATCACGGTCGGATAGCACTGCAGCCCCGCGTCGCCCTGGCAACCCCTAGACCTCTCTATACACAGTCAATTCGCGTGTACGGAGTAAGGCTGTTAAAACTGTTGGGAGTACTCAAACCATAAAATATATGATGATAAGAAACGAGTCATGAGCCTTATACTTATGATTTAGATAAGATTAGATTGGATTAAATTATTGAAATGGCCCTAATAGAAGGTAGGAATTTTAAGTCAAGTAATTTATGAATGAGGATTGAGTGTAAGATGTAGCGCGATCTTACAGTCTTGTTACTGATTAAAGCTAACATGTTCCTTAGACAGGACTGTTAATTAATAGCACAACGGTCAATGGCAACTAGTTTAACGTGGAGTCCGAACCAGTACCTCTGAATTACGAACTAGTCTAATTATGAGGATGATGTTTGTGGACCAACGTAGTGTGGACGTTAATCCACACAAGAGAAACCCTCAACCAATACTACCCGCTCACAACTATCTACAACTCGTGTTACAACTGAGATGTAAAACAGTTTTCCTACTTATTGACAAGTGTATGTTTGAACTTTAGGAGGAGGGGTGTGAACAGTTTTTGGAACGCAAAAGTGTTAAGGAAGTAATGTCAGTATAGCAGTTTGGTTAAGCTAAAACATTCCATTTAGACAAATCTATTTTATTTCCCTCAGGTAAGTAAAGACTGTGGTATATTTTTGTCAAAGTATGTTGATAAATAATTTCAATTGACTGTGAAACTAACAATAAACTAACTTCAATTCTGAGCATTATGTTTTAAAACTTGTTTTTATATATTAATATAAAAGTAATATGCAAACATTTTAGGTGTTTCTGCCATTTTACGATAAATAAACTATGGTATTATAGGTGAACGTCTCTCTTACCTTCCAAAAACTGTGTAGATTTCCACAGTTACTATAAAAGGAAGAAGAAAAACAGTATATCTCGACTATCTCGAGACAATTATAATGTAAAAGGTAGACAACCTTTAAAGTAAAATAAATGCTTAATACATTTGAAAAGAGTACGAAATTAGCAGATATCATCCAACAGGACCTAATACACTATATTCTTTGTAGTTTTAAACTTAAAATCGTTAAATTATGAAATAAAAATAAACTATATCAGTGGATTTACAAACATTTATTCCCTTAAAAACTAACTACGACCCCAATCGCTTAGTTAAACCTCCTTAGTTAATTAAACCTAAATTAAACTAGCATCCACTACTGGAGTTTGTAAAAACATACATGTTTCCTTCCGTATCCATAAGAAGAGTGCATAAAATTGAGTTTACACCAACTTCTGTTGACCCAACGGGCGATTCCCTTACATCATTTACACACAGCATAGCATTTACAGCGTTTAGCCCATACGGCGGACATTCCAATAGTGTCATAAAGCAAGTCACCGTGTCAGTGTGGAAGGTTGCATGCGACTCTTTTTGTCACTATTAGAATGTTGGATGAAACCGTGCTGTGTAAAAAGGGCATTAATTATAACGTAGTGAGATAATCACCCGAGTAGATGAACCTTTTGATGCGACCGTGAAGAAATTTTATTAACTGCCGACTGAAAAATGCTTTCTCCGCAACCGTTCATTGGAATTAACTTACTCTTACTACAGCATATAATTTAATTTTATTACAGGCAGAGTACTGTGCTCAACGCATACAGTAATTTAAATTTCCACAGGAACGATTAGAAATACTATCATATTATTTAATGTTATTATTAATGTTAACCCTTCTCCTCGATGCAAAGCTAAATGTTTTGAGAGTGTTTTGTTTGGTGATGCGACTTTATATTACATACAAAGGTTCATAAAAAACGGTTGAGAAATATGAAATAAATTGATTATTTAATACTCTCCATAGGAACAACATTGGTTACTTTTAGACAACGTATTGCATTTAACATGAACATTACAATGAACTTTTCCCTAGAACCGTAGAGTAATGATTCAAAATATTAATTTGTTTAGTTTTTCAGACGGTTTTAATGGTTATAGTAAAATTATTTTATCAAATCATTGTATTTTCAGTAAATTCGAACACGTTTATCCTCATATTTAAGAGCCAATTACTTTTGAACTGTTAGATTACTTGGGACTTTAATAAATATAAACCATTAAATGATAATCAAAATCGTTAGAGTGGATTTTTACAAAGTTGCATTTTTCACATTTTTAAGGGTTATCCACTTTTAAAAATAAAAAATGGTCTGGAGGCATAGCCAAAGTGCACCTGTGTTTCGAATTCATAGAATCGGACAATCAGTGTGGTTGGGGTTTGTTCACAGCCAGACTGACAATGGATTGAATGAGCCTCAATGCGGTATCCACTCTTCCAACATCTCCAATATCCACTCTCAACTCAAATTCAAAGATTCTGACGAAAAAAATCTCTATATACTATTATATAAGGGGAGAAAGTAAAAGAATCGTCTACCTACAAGGATATAAACAATTAATAGACATCGCACACCGTGATTGAATTAATTACGAATATCAAATAGCGTTGATTAACTCAGCCCTACCGATGAAATACGCAATACTGTATTTTAAGTTGGAGTGAAAATGTAATTAGTTGCGCTTCAGGATTAGGTTTTCAACAAGAATAATTGGCCAAGTAATTAGCCAGTGGGGCGGCAAGTGTTCAATAACAGGCTGTGGCGCGCGACGCCGCCAGCGCGCTCTCCCGCCCGTTATTGGCCCTTTGTCACCCGATATAAACTTAATTTACAGGACAGTTTATTGATATTTTAGGCGAAACTTATCACGAACCACTGTCGAGTGGTTCGTGATAAGTACCTGTTGACATCTTCAACTAAGTGTTAGTATTTCATTTCTGTGAATTGCAGCAATCACCATTTTTGATTTGTTAAGACACGGGACTCGTCCAGTTGAGTGATCTAAAAATAGTTTTTAATCTCTGAATTTTATATTTATCACGACGTAAAAATGCATAGATCACTTTATACCCGTACAAGGATAGGTAAAGGGGTTGTTTTGTACACGGAGTGCCCAGGTACAATGAATTAACCAAATCCGAATAGAAATATCATCTCAAAATGATTGATGATATGGCCCCAATTAGTATTTTAGACGGATGTTACAAGGAAGAAAAATACGTAGTTCAATCTCTAACCCATTTTCTTAGTAAATGCCCACAGTGTGATCAAATCCGTAATATAAGAGAAATAATTCAATCAGACGAATTGTTATTGAGAAGCTAAGAGCTAAATGCGACGTTTTTTGAGGAGACACTACTGAGTGGAAAATGGCTTAATAAGGCAATAGTTGACAGAAAAGTTAATGTATTTACTTCCCTGTGGGAAATAGCTATATTATGGATATCTCTAAAGTGAAAGTTTTCAATTTCTTTTTCATCTGTCCTTATAACCATATGACTTCCAAAGTATATGACATCACCGTTTCAAATTAAGGTCTCACGGATTGCTAATACCCCCCAAAGAAAGGACATACCCATGTCAAATGATCAGAATATCATAGTCGATCCAACTATAAGGTTTGAGACCAGACTTGATTGGCCTACATATTTCATTAATAAAAATATCAATATTTATAAAAACACTGTTCCTTACTGCATCTAAAAATGTAACATAAGGAAATTTAAAATATATAGAACCTTAATCAGTGCAAGAGGAACCATTTTAGAATAGGTCCAAAAATTTTGGAAAAAATAGATGGAAAGGGCTGATTAAAAATCACCTTTATAATAATTATATTTAACTACAATATTATAAGCATTTTTAAATATTTATTGTCATAGAGGCATTTTACCAATGAAAAATGTTTGTATATACTTCCCCGTGGGAAATAAGTTAGATCATGGATATGCCTAATGTATTTTTATTTTGTTCGTCTAAACAGCTGTTCTTATTCTTTTATATTAAAAATTCAATACAATAGCTCTGGTGGTGTCTATGGAAACCTGTTACATATTTTACTTTCTCCCCTTATACATAGTATATGGAGAAAGTACGGTATTGTTTTCGTCAAAATTTTCGAATTTGAGTTGAGGGTGGATATATCCGTTTTGGGGTCCCCTGAATCCAAAAAAGTGGGTTTTGACGTGATGTCTGTCCGTCCGTGTGTGTGTGTGTGTCTGGATGTGTACAGTGCCACAGCCTACCCCGTTGGTCCGATTTAGATGAAATTTGGCATGTATATATATAGTCACCGTATCTCCAGGCGTTTTTTTTTCATTTTTTGAATTTTTGATTTTTAGGGGTAGTTCACCCCTAAAAACCCTTAAAAAACGTGAAAAATCCAATTTTCTCAAAAACGGCTCTAACGATTTTGATTAAAATTTGATGGTTTATAGTGCACAGAGTAATAAATAATTTGACACCACCCGCATGTCTGTAAAAATGACGGTTCAAAAGTTATGGGCTTTTAAATGTCAAAAAAATCAAATTTTTAAATTTTCAGCGAAAACAATAAAAGTAAAGTATAACTTGACTGGTACCATTGAAACCAGCTCAAAAAACTAAACAAATTAGTATTTTGAATTATTTGTCTACGACTAACGGTTCCAGAGAAAAGTTAAATTTACTGTCCAAGATAAACGCAGTACGTTGTCTGAAAGCGTCCAATGTTATTCTTATGGAGAATATTAAAATATCAATTTCTTCCTTATTTTTTAACCGTTTTCCATGAAACTTGGTATGAAGCGTAGGGTCAAATCACCCAACAGAACCAACTCAAAAAAGCTTGGTATTACTGGGGGATTTCCCCCCACACAGGTCGAACAATTAATTTAACTTTGTCTCTCTTGTTTTTATTTTCAGAAATGGGATGGTTATTTTTGAAACAATAAATTATTAAATGGTATTTATTTAGATCAACTTTGAAGAACATGATAGTTTCATTACGGATTGTCTTTCTTGAACTTACTTAAGGGAGAAAGTATGTGTCAGTTCACTGGTACCGTTTATTTCATCATAAAAATCACCAATACCCCCTCAGAGCTAAGACATATCCATGTCAAAAAGATGTTCATTGATTAAAGATGTTAATTGGTTATAAAATATACAAGGGTCATTTAAAATAATTGACATAAATTGGGTAACTTCTATAACGAGGAAAACGCGGAAAAGAAACTTAGGAGAGACGACTTTGATGACGATTGCTGCCAGAAAATTCAAAGCGCTATCGGCCACGATTGAGAGATTGTGACAAAGTAATTAGAATCATATTAAATGCTTCCTCTGCAGAATCGCAGCAGATGGTCGAAGCTGTTCCTTCAATTAATTCAATCTAAATATACTGCTACACGTCTATGATTATGTTTTCCAGTTAAGTTGTTTAATAAAACAATATGTTGGTTATGAAACAGCTTTCAAGTTTATCTTTTCATTATTTTTTTTCTTAAAACTTGTGTCATTAGCGTTAACTTTAAAATAAAGATTTTGACTTTAGTGTTAGTATTGTTATGTTTTTTAATGGTTCTTTGTATTTTTAAGTGAAATTTTTGCATTCATAATTATAAGAAAAAAATAGTGTTAATACCTTCTAAAATATACACGTACTCACAAGGGATCTCATAGTTGTATTCATTATGATTGTGAGACTGTTTAGCGTTCAAGAGAAGGAAGATCCTGCAAGAGGTTGTGCTTAAAACTTAGAGTAGACATTTACATAATAAGATTTATCTTGTAGGCATATATTCTCCAGACTTCTCGCGTCGCAACATGTTGCCAGTCACATTCCCCACCCCACACTCCCCACTCTACATCCCCCACTCCAAACTCCACACTCCACAATCCACACTCCACACTCCACACTCCACACCCCACCCTCCCTACTCCACCCTCCCAACTCTACACTCCACCCTCCCCACTCCACCCTCCACACTACGCCCTCCCCACTTTACATTCCACCCTCTCCACACCACCCTCTACACTCCCCACTCCACATTACACCCTCCCTACTCCCCATATCCACTCCCCACTTTACACTTCACCCTCTCCAATCCACACTACCCACCCTACATTCCACACCCCCACTCCACATTACACCCTCCACACCCCCCACTCCACATTACACCCTCCCCACTCCCCATCTCCACTCCCCACTCCACACTACCTACCCTACACTCCACACCCCCCACTCCACATTACACCCTCCCCAGTCCCAATCTCCACTCCCCACTTTACACTTCACCCTCTCCACTCCCCACTTTACACCCCACTAGTACAGTGGATTATAACACACAGAAGAAAAGAACGTATGCCAGTGAGAATATAATTAAAATAAGCAGTACTGTAATAATATGCACACTACTAAAAGTTGAAAGGAGGATAGCCAGAACACGTATAAATAAAAGGTATCAGACGGTTGGAGAATAACTTATAATAAAAAGGTTTCAAATTAAATACAAGTACAAGTAAAAATAAAAATAAAAAGAAACGAATTTTACTTCTAGGACATTTAATGAGAACACCAGAGAATAGAATTAGTTAAAAAATAGTAGAGAAGTTATGGAATAGTAAGGAAACATCAGATGGATTACACAAATCAAGGGGGAAATGAGGACTCTACTCATAATAATCGATGATTTAAAGGAAAAGAGAGATACACTAAAAACGAAATACAAAAATACTAAATTAGCCTTGAATATAAGCAAACAAAGATCAGACAGAGGGGTTTCAGATGCAGAGAGAACTGTATTAGTCAGAACGAACGAAGAAGTATTGGGATATTAGGAATGAGAAAATGATTTTATCATTTAAGTGTCTAAAGTGGTCCAATGTTGACTATGAAAGCATAATAATGATAACAATAGAATATAAATCCGCCATTAGATTTAAGCATTAAAATAGGAAATAATAGTATGAACTTGTTGAAGCATATTTAAATTTAATCAATAGATGCTACAGTTTCGACCATCTGCTGCAATCCAATCTCTTTAATATGGTTCTAATTACTTTGTCGCAATCTCTTAATAGTGGACAATAGCTCTCTGATTTTCCTGTCAGAGTTCACATCAAAGGCACTTCTCCTAACTTTGCTCTTCACGTTTTCCTTCTCTTAGAAGTGATCACAGGTCTGTCAATAAATAATATACAGAGTATATATGAAATACTCCTAAAAAGTTGGGATATTTTTTCTGAGGTCAAAACAAAATGTCCTGTGCTGTGAACATAAATGGCCTATCTCATTCCATTTTCCGTCTTTCAGTGTGTATGGGTTTTAAATAGCTCGATATAACTTTGAAACCACTTGGGTGCCAACTTCAAACCTGTATTTATTGTGTATGAGTACTAATAGGACCTATTTTTGTGCATAGTATCAAATTTATACTTTGTACCATTTCAAAATGGAGGCCATTTCATTTTTTAAAAGCTTTTTAAAAAAGAAAAACAATGATATTTAAAAACTAAGTAAAAAAATGTTACAAAATTTAGTTTTATTTAAGATAACGTAAAATTTTAATAGGGTTATACTTTAATAGGGTCACCAATGACGCAGTAAATAACGTGCCGTTAGACTCAACATGGACCGCTATCTACCGACCATATTTGGAAGCACCGAACAACTGACTCTTATCTTGATGAAATCACATTTTCTCCTAGTATTAAGTCATGTAACATTAATTAATTAATTAGCCAACCAAATTTTTACGCTTAATTATTACTTTTCCCTTGAGAACAAATAATCAGTATAATATGCAAATCTGTTACGCTTGCAGTCCGACACGCTACAAGTTTATTTCGGTCACATATTCGGACTAAAATACAATTAAATGTTTTATTATTTAAAAAATGTTTCTCCTATACAACACATAAAAAAATATATTTTCTACGTTTTAAAGTGGAAAATAAAAATGCAATGTTTTTGTTATTGTCTCGTGGATCAAAACAATTATCCTTACCGTATTTAAAAGTTGGAAATAAACAAACACATCAGTATTTACTTTTACAATATTTTTAAATATTAGTATTTTGATTCTGAAGTCGACTGTGCATTCAAACATGCACAAATGGGACCACTTTTCCGTAAAGTTGGGTTGCAATTTTAGTTTGAAATTCCCAAATTCAGAAATCTTTACAGTGAAGTCATTGTATTGTTCAGACGTTACTTGTGAGAATATGATGATTAAGAGAGTTTTATTTGTGATATAATCTTGCAATTTTTAAATGGTATCCCAATAGAATAAAATACAATAAAATATTTAGAAAATAAATAAGAATTAGAGAGTTAATTTTCATTTCAGATATCATTATAAAATCAACAGATGAGAACATCATCGAGACGCCACATAGATACGTGGTCTAATTATATACAACTAACTTGCAAGGAGAAATTTGAAAAGGGTATGTAAAATCATAGCAGATTAAACAATTGACCTTCCGATGTATGAAGTATCTTATAAATAGACTTACCACTTGACCGCATGATTCTTTCCAGTAGAGGTTTAAATAAGATTACATACCTGAAAAAATTAACACGACTTATAAACATGTTAAAAAAATATTAAGATAAATTAAGAAAATTTGAATCATTATAAGGAAATTTCACAAACTTTTTAAAATTTAACTTTGCTTAAACAAATGATGATGCGTTTTAGGTGGTATTTGACATCATACTACAACCAATAATGTGTAATAGCGCGGGTACAGCTCAATGATTACCCTTACAATTTATGAAAAAATTTCATATATTGATGTTTTATGAAATGAATCCATTATAAAATACAGTAATTATTTTAAGGTATAAACTATACAGCATGTATCTAAGATACACTAAAAATTGAGGGATATTGTTTCTGAGGTCAAAACAAAAAAGTTCTGTGAACATATGGGCTATTTTACTCCATTTTCCGTCTGTTGTTGTGTATATGTTTTTACATAATTTGCAATAACTTTAGGACCATGTATGGTACCAATTTTTAAATTTGGTACCTTTAGGAATACTAATAGAACCTATTTGTATGCATATTATTTAAATTTCTACTTTCAACGGTTCAAATGGTTTAAATTTTTCAAAGCTCAATAACTCAAAAACCATGGGATTTACAAAGAAAAAATCAAAGATAAAAAACTGAGAAATTCAGTTTTCTTTAGAAAATATAAAGAAATAACAAAGAACGTTCAATGTTGTCACTACTGAGCCAAATGGTCAATTAAAGCCCAAATTGACAGTTTTGTAGTTTCAGAAAAACACATTTTATCTCCTTTGTTTGTGTTACGACCCTACTAAAACTTTGCATAAAAAATTTTAATTTAAAACCTTTTTATGTTTAATTTTTTTTCTAAATCGCATGGTTTATAACACCCTTAATTTAAAACCATTGCTTTTACTACTATGTAAGTAAATTTCTTGCATCTTTTTGGGCAAGGTTTAGAATTAGAGGTTACAGGTCGCTCTAGTGTTTCTAACGACTATTTACGTAGCTGGGACTACTGGTTTAACGTGCCTCCGAATCACGACATGCGTCATGACGGGGACTTGAACAAGTACTCTACCCACTCAGTAATCACTGCCTTCCACTACTTAACTTATTTACTCCTATAGTAGTTAGACGCTGACAAAGTAATTAGGTCTACTTATAAAAAAGGTGCACAATCATTGTAGTAAAATATGTATCAATCTCTATTACCGTCCATAACCGATAATATTAATATATTTTTAAATTGTTTCTAATTCTTACACTCTCTACAACTATATACAAAGGTTAAGCAGTACTACAGTATAAGATTCTTCTTTATTCGAAAATAATAGTCTTCCGTTGCCGGGAAGAAGATAAATATATGAATGGAAGGAGGTGAAGATACGGGGATCAATATGGGGTGATTACAGGCGCATTCTCGGGGGTCCGCGCTGCCCCCTCCCCCCCCCGCGCGACGTGGCTATAAATCAGCTGGATATTGTGCCAGTGATTAACACTCTTCATTATTACGTTTATTTCAAAGTTAACTAGTAAAAAGTTAATTCTAATCACCTTAAAGTGTTCGACGACATTGGTCAAAAACGGGAGACAATATTAATTTTGAGTTCATTTTGGTCTCCATTTAGACAGTTCCTTTGATGTTGATCTAGTAAAATATTAGAATTTTCAACTAACTAAATTTCAAATGGAGGTTACGAATTGTTGATAGTTGTAAGCGGTGGTTGGTAGACTTGAGATTTCCTGGTTTGGATTAACGTACAATTTTAAAGCGTTCATCCGCAAAGACTATCTAAGGCATCTAGGAAATCTAAGGAGATGTCATTGGTTGTTAATTAATTAACAGTTCTGTCTGAGAAAAAAGTCAGTAATAAGACTTAGTTAGTAACAAGACTACAAAATCATGTTATAAATATCTAACACTCATTTATAATTCATTCTTGGCTCAAAATACCTGGGCCGGTCACCTTTTCAGAATGGTAATATAGGTAAAGATAAGTAAAAATAAAATAATCTGCTAGTTAGTTAGTACTTTTCTCTAAGGAACATAGCAGTTCAATGCAGTTAATGTGTTGGATTGGACGTTAAACCTGCTGATTTACTTTATTCAGTACTTTAATTTCTAACAGCTTTTTATTGTACTATTCCACAACACTATAATTGAGACAAAAACTTAAAAAAGAACTTTTTGCGAAATGGCTGATGGTTTATCATTGACAGTTATAGTTCAAGTATGATGTTGAAATAAAATTTGTATGACACGAAGTGCATATAACTATTACCAGTAATGGTTATACATAGGTGCGTTGGAAATAAAAAAAACATCAAAACCAACTATTTTTTAGCTTTAGATTAACATAAAAAAATAACAGTAAAAATTTTTGTAGTAGTTCTAAAGACTGTCAATAGTAAAAATAAAAAAATGTAATTTTCTCCTAAATATTTTATTTTATTATAATAAAATTAACCAAAAAACAACATTGATATTTTTAACTAAATAAATTTATAAACCAAAAAAAACAAAACAATAAAATACTAACAGTCTAAAACAATAACATTTAAACAAAAAAGACAAAAATGTACAAATATCAACAAAAGTTATAATATAAACAACAATACACATTAGATTTTGTCACTAAAACCACACCCAAGGAATAGTTTGACAACTTATACTCCTAATAACCAAAATAAGATACCCACCTACTGTCTTCCTACCGAATTAAACATTAGCCATATTTATTTAGAATGATATGTTCTTTACAACCAATATATACAATGGAATGAACTTATTTTGATAATGTACATATGTAAGCCCGACGGCGGATGACTATATAAAAACCACAAAAAAAAATATAAATAACATAATAAGTAAAAAAAACATTATCATTGAGAATGGTAAAAACAATTAATAACTGTGCCAAGTCAAAAGACTATACAAAAAAACATATAACAACCGAATTAAATGTCTCCAACAAGCCAAATTAGGGTGAAATAATCAGCCGTTAAGTGTATCATCATATCTAAAGTTATAATAGAAAACGGTACATTTTAACGTAACATAAGTTATATTTCAAAAATAACCAATTCAACAGTAAACATTATTGAACAACAATTCAAGGACTAACCTCTAGGTGTCGGTAGATATAAACTAAGTGACTGCAGATAACAAATAACCACCCAAACAATATAGATCAAAACCCAATCAACACATTGTTTAAATACATGCTATTTAATTTGTTTACAAAATTTTCTACCCCTATGCAAAAAATAAAATGCAAAAATTTCCAAATACGCAATTTGACCATCATTAAAATATCTATCAACTAAAAATTCAACTATATAAATAAAATTCACAAATACATTAATATATATAATTTATGTTAACCCAAAAATAAAAATATTAGCCCAAAAAATGTGCTCTTAGGATTCTAATTTTTTATTTTATTTTTTTTATTACGGAATCAAATACAACATAATACAATATGTGTTTGTAATTAAATCCATTTTTTATCTAAAAAATTCTAGAACAAAAATTTCTAATCTATCCATTAGGATAAAATCAACATGACAAAAAAAATACATGTTTTTAATTCTAATATCAAAATATAATTTGATCTAGATTCTTGAAATTCTACAACTAACTATTGATTAAAAAATGAATAAATATAAATTACCTGTACTCAATTGTTATGTATCTACAGAAATAATTTTTGAATTCTATAAAGTCTAAAAATCAATGTACAAATGCAATTGAAATTCCAAATGCATAATATCATATTCAAAAATACTAATTTAAGATATTAAAATCCAAAATAATCAAAATAAGGCAATTCTAATTAACATAAGGAATTTCTATAAACAAAGAATGTTCAAAGCTGCAACAGAAGTAGGAGCTCTTGAGAGCTGATCAATATAGCAGCGGAAGAGACGAGGACTCCGAAGCCGTGCCTGAACCGTCATTCCTACTGCTGTGGCTCAGGTTGGCAACACTGACAACACTTGCATCATTGACAAACATTCGCATCATTGGCACAACACTTACACCTCTATCAATATTGTAAACACTGGCAATACCTGAAAACACTGGAAACATTGGCAAGACTGACAAAACTTGCAACTTCCAAAATTGGCATCATTGGTAACAAGCAAACACTGGCAACACTTACACCTCTGGCAATATTGTAAACACCAGAAACACTTTCAGTCCTTAAAACACTGGAAAAACTGGCAACACTGGTAACACTGGTAACACTTGCAACCCTGGAAACTTTGGAAACACTTGCACAGTGGTAAGACTAGAAACATTGGCATCGCTGAAAACTCTAGTAACATTGGTAACCCTGGCGACACTGGAAACACAGGCTTCATTGACAACACCTGCCACTGGTAACCTTTCTACCAGTTGGCCTCAGGCCTCCAGCTGCCCTGAAGGTTGCCTTGGCACATTCATAAATAAATTTTCATCCATATGATTTCAATAAAATAAAACCATTTAGGTTTTATTTTGTTTGTTAGGTTCAATAACTGTATCGAATATAAGCTTAGAGATAAAACTAAAAGACTGGGAAATTTGGAAGACTGGGAAAAAAATGTTCAAGTAAAAAAAAGAAAATAATGTGCGCTATATTTTGTTGAAACATGCACGTGAAAGGATTTGTACACTTAATTCGTGCAAAGTATTGAATCCCAATTTATTGAATTATTAATGTATGGATTTTGAAGAGGACGCTGATTATGAGGCGAGGCCGGAGTCTCATATAATGTTGAGTGGGAGACAGGAGACAGGAGACGAGGAGGTGTTCAAACAGATAGCTCCGACTTAGCTGTACGCCATTCTCTACGAAACCGTCGACCTGATTTAGAGTTACACCTATAAATATTTCCCATCTGAAATGTAGGTTTGTATCTTCAATATTTTCACCGCTGTTTCATTTTATTTTTTGTTTAAATTATTTCTTATTACTGAATAACATATCGCATGGTTTATTATTTCGTACGCTTGGAATAATGAAGTGAAATAAATCTTATTACACTCTAAAACAAGTACTTTCCGGGCTACATTGTCTCTCTCCAAAGATCTTTGATCTTTATGTAATATGGGGTATTTGAACACGAGAAATCGATTGGAGCAGGCCTCAAGGTTAGGAAAAATCCTAACCAAAAAGTTTTGGTCCTATAGCCCTTGTGAATTGTCCATGTCGTCGTTATGGACCTTTTTTGTAGTTGCAGTGAACCAAAACAGCTGACTGAGGTTTTTTATAGTGAAATTGTTAAAAAATAATTTTTTATTTTGAGGTCAGTTTTAAATAAACATTTTAAAATATAGTTATGTTTAATTTATTTTTACAGAAAACATTACGAAGAACAGTTACATATAGTGGTTAATTTTTACTAATAGTTTTAGTGATACCTGTATGTATAGCTTGAAAGTCTGTAAATGGTTTTACCGCGAACAAATCCTACTCACACTAACAACGAAGTATTGAACGACATTTTAAACAATATATCGAATGCTGCTCAAATGCTATCAAACAACAACCCGATTGACATGGAAGTTTATATGTGATACATCTATTTGTTATACGTGTTTTTATTTAAACAAACTGTGTGTTATGTTGAGTGTATAATGAATGTGTTTCAATTTAGCTAATTAACTTATTTAATACATGTTTCGTTCTTTCTGAGTAAAACTCGGTCTCCTGGTACCTAATATGTCAATTAGGAACTATCTTGTATCAGTGGTAATTGATTAGAATTACAAACTTAATAGTATTGTTTAAAAAAATTATCTTTATCTTGTGGTATAATTTGTTAATGTTGCCCTCCAATAGCTATAAACGTTCTGTTTGATTTACTTAATGGTTAAGATATAGGAAAAACGAGCTACTTATCACGTCTAGGCTCAAAGTGTTTATGTACAAATATCTATTAAATTATCTTCAAATATAGAAATATAAAAATATATATTTTTATACTTCCATCAACATACAATAAGTATTATTGACATATAACTAATACAAATTCGTTACTTTTTTAAGCATTTAAAAATATACTTAACATTTTTAAGTAGTCAAAAATGTTGTAAGTAGTTTTTAGTAAGTATCAAATATTTTCACCACCAGAGTATTAAGCACGTGTGAAAATAGTTAACCAATTAGCCGCTGTGTTTGCCATAACTGTAGCGAGTGAATTTACAAACAATGCAGATATTAATGACTTCATCTGTATTTACCAGTGAGAGGCTATCATATTACGATGATAAACAATGAATATGATATCGTAACAGTTTTGTAACCTGAAACAATAATTTAATTTTATATAGGAACATAGAAAATTAAATAAAAGTTGTTTAAATGGGTGATTTACGTATTCCAACATGTCGCTAGTAGCAGTAACTTGTTTCGGTTCATGTGGAACATCATGAAGCATGTCAAGGATATTTTGACTTTAGATCTCTTCATTTAAATGTAATTCTATTGTTTTCAATTATTTAATAATATGACATACGTACACGAACGTATATTCGCGTCCGTTTGTCAAATAAATTGCGGATTCAATTGTACATTGTTTTATTATTTTGTATTTTTGTATATGCCTTCCATTTGTTCGTGTTCGTATGTTTGTGTCTGTATAATTGTCCCTGTATGTTCGTGTTTTTCATATGTTAGTGCCCATAGTAATATTCGTGTCCGTATGTTCGTCCTCGTAAATTAGTGTTCATAATATTGTCCATGTCTGTACGTCCGTGTCAGTATGTTCGTGTCCGTATGTTTGTCTTCGTATGTTAGTTGTCTTTAATATTGTCCGTATGATCGTTTCCTGTCTGTCCGTATGTTGATGTTCATACGTTCGTGTCTGCATGTTCCTTTCCGTATATTTATTGTCCGTATGACAAATAAATCGTGGAGTCAATTTTACGTTGTTTTATTATTTTGTGATTTATTTTTGCAGTCCGTATGTTCATGTCCATATGTTAGTGTCCGTATGTAAAATTATCAACTGTTTCTAGAGAAAGACGATCGTGAAATGAAGAGATCAGCAGTAACATGACATCATATTATATATTATATATTATACATGACAGATCTGATGATGGTCCAATAAGGACAGAAACTAGTCGCCGCTATCCATAGCAAAATATTTGATTACGTTAAGCAGATATTTAAAACACTTTTAGCATTGACACGTTACCCGTAGGCTAAAAATCACTAATATTTTGTAAAAAAAATGTTAAATTCGGTAATAATTCTAGCACTCGCGTTATATTTTTGTCCAACACGTTACAATTACTCTCAGAAGGGTAACGAGGCGAAACAATTATAAAAGGGTAGATCTGAATAAGCGACATTTGAGTGGTGAGTGCGGCAAAATAAAGAATTCAACGTAAATGAGGGAGTGTTTGTGTGTGGGGATGAGCTGTATTCACCGACCTGGGTGTTGCACGCGTTGGGCCGACGGAACATATCTGACACTCCCTCTGATGCAAATATGGTTATGGCGTTTTCGACGAGTCTTTTTTTAATTATCTCCTGTTCTCAAACATTTGCAAACCTAACGGGTATTGTTCCTGAATTAATTGTCTTTCTATATCTGTAAATGTTCAAAGATCCAATATAAAAATGTTTGTATTGACTTCCTTGTGGAAAATAAGTTTGGTCATGGATATGAATGTTAGTTAATATATTCTTATAACCAGCTTATTTCTATAATAACTATTCTTATTTGTTCTTATAACCAAACTATGACGTCACTATGCATATGCCGCCAGTAACCAAATGACTTTACTACTTATACGCCAAATGTGTAATGGATTATTTTCTAATAATATTCATTTTTGACCTGAATATTTAAAAGGAATATTTTGTTCAGACACATTGGTTTACTGGTTAAAAATATTACAACTGTTGGGTGAGATAACTATTTTTAAATAGTTGGAATAAGTTTACAAGCTTTGCGTTTATCGAACTAAGGTTTTAATTCTACTTTTCCGGGAAACAAAAATGCTCTGAACTTTTTCTTTCCGGTTGTATGTATTTAGCACAGGGACTGGGAAGGTGGCATGTCCTGCAATCCAGCTACTTGTAGATCAAGAATTGTGGATAGTTATGAGCGATGGTTGGTGGATGAGAAATTCTCTGATAAGGATGAACGCCCGCACTATTGTCCACCGCAAAAATGCCATTCTCATAATTAGACCAGTTTCTAATTCAGAGACATTGCTTCGGATTCAACTTCCACCATTAGATATGCCATTGACTGTTGAGCTAATAATTAATAGTTCTGTCAGAAGCATGTCAGCCTTGGTCAGTAACAAGACTACAAGATCGTGCCTCAATATTTTTACATTCACTTCTCATTCATATTTGGTTTAAAATAGCTTAGATAGGTTGTCATTTTAAAAATTAACTAGCATGTTTTATTCCTAATACGTAACAATATGCTATGGATCTTCATTAGTTTATACGGCTAAGAATAAATGGTTACACCTTATACTAGATACACAATAAATATATTAATCAAAAGGGCATTTACATATACAACTATATGTATTTTTATTTATAAATTCAATAAATTACAGATTGAATAGTTACATGAAATGAAAAAGAACGAAACCAACTAACAGTTGTGCAAATGACTCTATTGCAGAAGACAAAGACACGTCCTGCAATTAGACACAGAAAGCCTACTCAGTCATTATTCACCTGTCTGGTTCCATCAGTTTCACTCACGGTGTTGACTAATGCCTTCTGCGTTTGTCATTAGCCTATCAAAAAATCACACTGTGGGCTTAACAATGAATGGTTTCAGTGGACTGACGCATACTTTCACCCCTTGTAAATTTAAAAACGACAAACCGCAATAAAACTAAGCTATTGTTCAAAGTTTATATAGATATCATTTAATTGTTTCAAAAATATTTATTACATTTTCGAAAGAATTAATTCATAAATTTATTTATTAATAGCTTTCAATTACTAATAAAACGTTGGGAACGTTGTGTCTGACTTAAAAAAAATATTTGTGCCACACACAGTAAATCAGATAGAGATAGATGGTACGCAGATCTTAGCAGGCCTCACGTGAATTTTAATATGTTAAAGTGTCTCAATGTACGTTTTGTGTAAGTGTAAGTGTGTTTTAATTTAAAAAATGAGGAAGGTGGTGCCGAATAAATAAGTTTGACAGAAAAATAAGGATTTGAAAATGGGCCAATAACCCCCGAAACACTAGTAATCCACTAAAATATACAAGGACCGAAGACAAGTCGGTAGCATATTTTTACTGTAAATCAGATACAAATATTGAATGATCAGTGGTTTAATTTATTTTCATTGTTATTTTTTCAGAGAACTTTTACCTGACTCTTTAACATAATTGGGAAAAACTCTGTATTTTAACGATTCAAGAATACGTCATTCCATAATAAAGTCTTTTAATAAATGTTTTAGTCCGAGATTTGTGAGTCTTTCATAATCGAGCGGCAAAACGTGTGCATAATTTATAAGAGGTTTACTTTGATGTAAACTCCATAAAATCTGGAATAGGTTACTGATGATATAAGTTACGGTATACTGCAAAATCTATGTGGATAGAAGTCATCAAGGTCACCATGTTAAGGGTGATAAAGGTCTTAACGAAAAGGGGATCTTTGCCAACATATTTATCACTGCATTTTTTGACCTCGTTACGATACTAATGCATAAACGGAGCTTCAAGAATGTTTTCCTGCCTCTGCAGTTGTGCTGTGTGCCATGATTCAGCTGATTCATACAGCAATCACCTCCGTGATAGTTTAGAACGTTGTATAAACGTACATTAGACGTATACACACCAGGTGTTATCCATTATTAACAATATATAATTCTAGTAGTTATAATAGTTTAATGTTTATTTTAATTTAATTTCTTACATATTTTTCCTACATTATTTTTATAATTAAGACTTTTCTATATTTATAAAAAAGAGCTTTAACCTTTTAACATGTGATGGGGCTTTAAAATTTATTGACGGAATGGGAATCATGTAAGTACATGGAGAAATTATGTATTTTGTGACGTGATATTTTATATTAGAGAGAACGTCCCTGTGTCCATAGCACCTCATCGTTGATACAAGAATCAAAAAGTTGCTAAAAAATTTAGAAACAGAAGAGTGGTATTCACTCCCCCCTCTATTCTTCCAATTCACCTTTTATACATGTAGATGGTATTGAAAGTATTTGGAGAGAGTGACGGATTTTGTCTCAATTTTCAAATTTGAGCCAGAGAGGTGAGTTATCCGTTTTGAGGCTCCCTAAATGAAATAAAACGGATTTTAGTCGTAAGTCAGTTCGAGCATTCTCAAACTACCTTAACGATTTATATTTATTTTACAAGTTTATAGAACGTTGTCAGAGGGTATCCAATGTTATGGGTAAAACCTACTTTAATCCTCTTATGGGTTCACCTTATCTAATTTTTATTTTTATTTACCATGTAACTTGGTATGCATTTTGAACCACATTACCCAGTGAAAACAGCTAGAATATGGAGCTTTTACTTTGTGCCGTTAACTGTTTGGAATCTATTCAATGCAAATTTAAGATATTTCAGGAATTCACCGATTAAATGCCATTAAATAGTTGAAACAATTTTTTAAATCGGTATATCTGGATTTTATAGTTCTCTTACATGAAGATGCAAACAGTTATTGAAACGAACGCGGCCGAGTTGGCGGAAAATCAAGGTCAGACTGCAATGCGACAGGGACATGTCTCAAACTAAGTGGCTCTCTACCAATATAGTGACAGCGGAGGGGTGAGGGGTGAGGGGCGAGGACTCCTAACAAACTACCCTCCGAACATCTCTATCAATTGAATTACTTACAACAAGAACGTAGTGAAACATAAAAGGAAAACCCAAAATCATGGAAGCAACCGCTTCAGAAACTTTGCATGTGTTATCAAGAGTTTAGTCTAAGGAAAAACGATAAAAGAAGGGGTGTCAGATGTTCCTACCGATGTTAATTTTGAGATACCTTTAAAAAAATACTAGTGCTATAAAAGTTATCATTGTTTTCCAACTTAAACCTTTTACCATTCTCCGTAGTTTAAGCTAAACTGAAAAATAATAAATTTATAAACTTTTTTCAAAAAGTAGTAGTTTTGTACTAAAAAATGTTCTTCTTTAAAGAGGATATCCAAGGAGCTACTTACAATAACTCCTTAGCTTAAAATGTGTAGTTTAAAGTTCTGAACGAAACAAAAAAGAATCATAAAGATATATCAAAGAACCTAATTTAAACTAGATAAGAGATATAATGTAAACTGCTTACAGTTAACATTACATCTGAGATTTAATGTAAACTGCTTACAAATAAGACTGTTGCATGTATCATACAGTATTGACAAGGAATAGGTTGCAATAACCAAAATTTCTCAAAGCTTTGCAATGTAAGTAAATTAAACATTTAAAAAATACGTTTTGACTTGTAATTACATTCGAACATTTGTATTTGTATTTCATGTCAACTTCAACCCCCAAATAGCTGAAACATGTATTAGGGTATAAATAAAAATATATTTAAAAATAATATATATTCAAATACTAAATTTTATAACATCTTTTAAGTCTACAACAATGATTAAAAGGTTTACCAGCTTCTATAATTTTAAAACCTATGACTAAAATGTTTAGATATAAATTATGAACTTAAGTACGTATTAAAAATGATAGCTGTTTCTTTGCTTTCGCTTTCCCTCAATTGAATCATCCTTGAGCTCTAAAAGACTCAGTTAACATGAAAAACCTTTTAAGTGAAGAACTAATTCATGAAATAAATATATTAAGTTTATTTAAAGGATTTTGTTTCAATGTAAATTTACCAAAATAATTATATACATTTAAGTACCAGTGATAAAAAATCTTTCCATTTAGGTTCGTAAATTGTACAATGTTATCATGGAAATTGGTTATTATTAAACTATGTAAATACACACTATATTGTCTACAAGATTAGATTAGATTTGATTACCTTTTGAAATGGTGATCTACCCAGGTAGGTATTTTAAACTAAATTATGAATGAGAAATGAGTGTGGAGATAATAAAAGATGATTGTAGAACGATCATGTTGTCTTGATTAAGACTGTCATGTTCATAAGAGAGGATTTTAATTAATTAATATCCCAACTGCCAGTAACATCTAAGTGACCTATAGTTAAACGTGAAATCCGTACCACTTGTGTCTCTATATTATGAACTGGTTTAATTATGAAGATAGTTTTTGCAGCTGAATGTAGCATTTGTGTGGACGTTAATCCACATTAAAGAAACTAATGAATCACTATTCACATCCACTGACCATCGCTCATAACTATCCACAATTCATGACCTCCATGTAGCTGGGTACTGTACACTTTAATTTGAATTCTTGATAACCGTTGCTATTTTTTTATTGTTAAAAGAAATACGATGTTTATTAAAGAGAAGAAGAAATCGTACTTCACGAAACAAAAGCCATAAGATGAGAAGACGACGTAAGAACTAAATAAGAAGAAATAGTATACTATATCTGTCGTTGTCATGAATTCTGGTTAGGGTGACTACTGATACTCCGATGCCTGAGTGAAAACAAGTGAAACAGACAGAGACGAAGTTAGAAGAAGGAGCCGCGCGATTCTCAACATTTCTAACGTTCTTCCCACTTCTATTTATATCCTTAAAATATTTGTCATCCACCTACTATTGTGGTATCTTAGCTATATTAATAAGTATATTTATTGGTAAAAATATTTACTCTTACATAAATTAATTCCACAAAAATAAAAAGATACATTTCATTAATAATGGAGAAAGTTGGAAATATTAATACAAATTTGAACTTTGTAGAAAATATTTTTGAAATTTTGGAGTTTAAAAATACGAAGTTAAGTTTTGAAATGCCATAAAATAAATTTGAAGCTATTGCATCAATTAGAAAATCAAATAATTATGAATAAGAAATGGAAATAAAGAAATCAGATTATTAAGCATACAAATAATATACAAGGTTTAAATGTCTAACTATACCGAGAGGGCAGCAAAACTCCAAAACAGCACCTCATATTTAGGACGTCTTTGTGGTTATTGTAGAACCACACTCACGGTAATTGTAAGAAGAAGTTTCTACGTTTTCTTACTTCATTTAGGAAAATCCTGGAACTGTTTTAAGTGTGGCCCTTAACAGCCAGGAGGAAGGAAGTAGAACTGAGTCGTTATTTTATACTTTGCCCCAAACTATTTTATTATTGTGAATATTAGGCCTATAATGAAATACAAAAAGGTAAATGCTATTTTTCTAAACACACCTTTACTAAACCTCTCTTTATATTACCCGATTACCATCTTTTTAAAGAGCTCAAACAACATTTTATTAATAAAGAAATATTTTATAATTTCTATGTAAAATATTTCCAACGAAGTTTCTACATTGAACTTTTTAAAATATGGAGATTAAAAATTTAATAAATATATCAATAATCACATTCACAATTTGAACAGTTTTGAACACAACCCAGCCCATTTCCTGCGGAATTTTATATAAGATAAAAAATTAAGAAAAATGTTAAATTAATTTATAGAAATATTTTAAATTTGTGTAAGTTTAGTAGTTTGCAAATAAAAATATTTTTTGCTAACGTTTATGAGGAAACCCTTAAAGCGGATGACTAAAGGTTATAGGTGGGATTGTAATAGCGTTTTGTGAATTTTCGCATTCAGGACGTACGGCTTACGTGGGGTCTATCGATAAAGTGGTTTCGAACCCTCTCGGGGCGATAGCCCCAGCTGGCCGGCCTCAATTGCAAGACACGGGCTTGAATACCGACCTTCCTCGTGTGTGCATCAACCTTGTTTTATGAAACTCTAATGTTATTTACATTATTTCCACCATAATTACAGTATTCGTATTATGATGATATATTTATTCAACGTAAACTGGATTTCTTGTCATGGGGTTTTTAAATGGGTTTATCTTATAAACCTTTTTACATGGGTGTAATAGCTCGAGGGGGGTTTTGACAATTTGAATGACCGAAATTTGAAACGACATATGGCTATAGCTGTAGGAACTGAACACATTCCTTTTGACATATAAGTGAACTAACTTGTTTCCCACAGGGAAGTAAATGCAATAATTTTTGCTTGTCTGTTAGCATTGTTTCTAGTTTTAAAACTTATTTAAAACTATTGATTTTTATTATTACATAAGGATATTTATTTTCATTTAAAACTAAAATTTAAAAATTAAATTAAATAAATTAAAATATTTAGATTTTTGAAAATTTCAGAAATAGTTTTTTGAATATTTGACTTTAAAATAAGCTTTAGTTAAGTCCCACGATTAGAAATACCAGATTTCTGTAGCACTCGTTTGAAAATTAAAAACAAATAACGTTGGGCTTATAGAGATTCAAACAAAACAAAAATAATGTCCACACATGTGCCAATAAACAAATGGATTTACGTGGTAACAGTTTGATTGATGAAGATATAAATGTATTTATACAATAATTACAGTTTTAACTAACGAAAAATATTTTTTTATAAGTGGTGGTAGATAGCGTTAAATAAGTTGTTGTAATAAATGAATAAAGTCATGAGGGTAAGAATGGTTAAAAAAATTATTCAAAATAAAGGAAATTTAATAAAAAAACGTTATATCAAGTATTTATAAAATTGTTCGGAATATTCAATTTAGTATTATTTATTCCATTTAAGCTATCATTTTTTAAATATTTTATAGCTAAATTAAACTTGTGTTTAAAAATTCACGTTCGAGGTTTCAGATTGTTGGCAAAATAATAGTTTGTAATACTACAAACATAATTATCAATTCTGACACGAAAACCTACTTAACAAAAAAAGGTAGATTTCAATAACTTAATTATTTTTCAAAATATCTACGAAATAGATTCAAGATAAAAATAATCTGGCAATATTTATAAACATAATTTGCAAATTTAGGTTATTATTCTAACTCATTGCCTCCTGATGACACAATCGTGGTGAAATGCATCATAATACAAAATAAACACAAAAGAAAAAAATAAACGCAAATACTAAAGGTAAATTACATATAATAATTAGTTTGGGACTATTGAACAGCGAAATATTTGACCAACCCTTCTTCTGGTAGAGGGTAATTGTTTGGTGTGATAGTTGAAGCAGGTACAGAAAGGTCTCACTATCAAAGATATTGGACCAATATACTTCCTCCACTCCCCCCGAGATGTCGTAACTAGCGATCTTTGTACCTGCCCAGTCTACCGGATTCAATTTCGATTTGGGTTTATTTCTCTGTTCACACCAAATTAATTACTTTAGCCAATTCAATCGTTGAATATTATTATGTTCATAGAATATCTAAATTTAAGATTCAGATTCAGAAGTGTTTTTTTCTTAACTTATTCTTAACTGACATTATCTACAAAGCTATCCAAAAATACAGCTTAAAAATACAGTTTTTAACTTATTACAACCTTTTAAAAATACAAGACTATGTACACTCATTAGTAGAATGAAATAAGTTAAAAACTACCCCTAGGCTTGCCTGTGTGGGGGAGCCAACCCTTTGTTACACTAAATTAACAAAATACTTGAAGAGTGGTTATGCCGTATATTATAGCATATAATATAGAACATACATTACTTTATGTGTTAAATTTCAAAATATGAAAAAAGTATATAATTTATAACTTCACAAAATAGAATTATTTAGAAAATAAACTTAATGTTTAGAGAACATGAGAAAATTTAAGTTAAATAAGACCCTACAACATTTCTTAACAAATACTTTACTATGCCATTAAAAAAATTATATTGTAAATAAATAGAAAATTCTGATTAAAAAACCTGATACAGATTCAAAAGTGTTTTTTTATCTTCTTCTTAACTTAACTGACATTATCTACAAAGCTATCCAAAAATACATCATAAAAATACAGTTTTTAACTTATTATAACCTTTTAAAAATACAAGACTATGTACACTCATTAGAAGAATGAAATAAGTTACTACCCCTAGGCTTGCCTGTGTATAATTAAGTAGCCATTTTAATTTTCACATCTGATATTTTAACAAACATTACTTAAGGTGCCTTAACAATACACCTAAAAAGCTATTTTATTAATATGAATAGTTACTAAGTTGAAAATCTTCGGTGCGTTTCGTAAATAACATTAATCCTCCAGAGAAAACACGTGTATTTGACCAAAGACAATATATTAGTTGTAAGTACGTGTAACTATCAAAATAATAAAAATCTAAGCAATAATAATAATGAATAGGTATTTATGAACCAGAGTTACTTTGGAAAAGATAATTTCACTTTGGTTTTGACACCAACTCACTCACTCACTCACTCAGGTAGGTATTTTTAAGTAACCATAGAGAGTGGTGAGTTAAATGAGTTGTATGACATATTTATGTTGTCCGAAAAACTGTATAATTTAATAGGATGGGAAAACAGTATTCAATAATGCGGACGTTAATCCACACAAGAGAACCCTACACCCACCGACCTTCGCTCACAACTATCCACAATTCGTGATCTCTAGGTAGCTGGATTACAGGACGACGCCACCATCCCAGTCAATGATTGATTAAGTTAAATGAGATTAAATCCAGTCAACGTATTTGTGTCAATTAATAGTTTTCCACGTATACTGACTTGTAAGCTCAGATAAAGCTCAATGCTGAAAACAAATAAGCATTTGACATAATGTTTAGACGTGTCTGTCACAACATATTTTTTATTTCTCAGTATATTAAAAGTATTTTCTTATCTGTCCTAATAGTTTATAGTTAAACTAATATAAGACACAGCTGTATCGTAAGTCAGAAGCAGCAGAAGCAGCTGTACACAGTAATGTGAGATATTGACGCGGCTTGCAGTGTTTACCAGGGCGTAGGCTGATCTGAGAGCGGACTACAAGTGCTGCATTGCAGACTGACCTTGATGCCGTCAACACTAAATTTACACCTCCTAGTCAGTATTAACGCCTGACTTAATTTTTACTAACAATCTAGTTAAATACTTGAAAATACTTAAAATTATAGCTTGTAAAGATTTTTTCATCAAGCAGTCCGGAAAACAGCCGTTTCAGCTCTCTTACTTGTCTGAAAAATCATTTATTTAGGGAATCTCAAAATTTTAATAGCACATTATAAATAAAGTTAACGATTTTTAAAAACATAAATACATTTTGTTAATTAAAATCATTAACTAACGTATTTTTATAACCTTAGTAGTTCAGGATGTCTTCTTTTGTAAATAAATAATATTTAATAAATGATTTTTAGATTTAAAATTATTGTCTGGTAACATACAAAATATTTAAAAAAACACTTGACGTAGATGACCAACGGCTCGACTAGCCGATACCTGTTTGACGGTTTTGACCTTGGGCTGGGTTAAACTGGTGATCGTGTTTATTATTGTGGATCGCCAAATAAAGACGATCAAGACATCCTAAAATAACCTAAAGACACACTTGAAGTACACTTGAAAATGGGAACATTGTTCCCGAAACTAGTCGTGTTATAAAGAACATTAGATTGAAGACAGCAGGTTTTATAACCTTATAATCTACTTACTTTTAACTCTAACTTAAGTTATGACTAGTTTATACTAGCTAAATTAATTTTTCAGGTGGCTGAATCGAGTCTTTGTGTACGTACGAAAATACTAGTTGTTTGTGTTATAAACTTTTAATATCTTAACTAAAACAGTTTTCAAGACATAAGATCATTCTAAACTTCTACCCTTCAAGTCAGGCGTATTACATAAAATATGGAGAAACGCATGATAATACGACCATAAAAGTAAACGGTGGGTCCAGGAAGGCGATTCCCAGCATATTGCCTGGATTCCTACTTTGAGGTTTTGCAGCAACAGGACGAATATAATCTATTATTTTAAAACTATAAAGAGTTTTTTTCAATATTAGTGAACACAAACTATTACATAAGGAGGAACTTTTATCTGTTAACTTACTATATAGTTATTGGAGATGACGGCAAAACAATGCAAAAACTGATTTTGTCTTTTTTTTCGCGTAATATTCTTATTTATAAATAACATGTTAGTTTGACGGTTAAGAATAACATAATTTTATCTATCGTAATAACTAAAATATAAATTTGTCCATCCATATAAAATATACTAAACAACACTATTTTATTCGTGTTTTGCAACCGATAAAGCATAACGGAATCCATTAAATAATCAATTAGTGGTCAAGTTGGAAAGAGGGGATTTTGTTTGGTCTTGAAAATTCTAAAAATCTAAAATTAATTGAAAAATTGTGTGGGATACCGAAACCTCTCTGAATAAAAGATTATTTGAGCTGGCTTAAAGAAGACAGCTTACGAATTGGTAATTTATACAAACTAATCTTTTGAATTATTAGTCTATCTAAAGGTGTATCTAAAGGTGAATGTAGGCTATCTAAAGGTGCCAAATGCTATTTCCAGTAGGAATATTGATGTGTGCCGTTTTATGTAATCTATCCGATCCGGACGCTGCTGATAGTGAACTCGGATCTGGCACAAGACTTGACGAGACAGAAACATGTTTCTGACTCAGAGGAAGTTGGTTCATACGTACTGTGTTCAAATTAAACGTTTTGGTTATTCCTAATTAGTTAAGTTCTTATTGTATTTGAAAATTCATAACATAAACAGTAGGTGAAATAAGTTTTGATAATTTTATAACCCTAGCTTTTATTGAATGTAATATGTCAGTAAATAAAAAAACTTAAACAACCAGATATTACTCCATATTACCAGATATTCATTCAGATTACGTCGCTCTTATTAGACGTATTTCATGCCTGACGCGGTTGTTATAATTTTATTATAAATACAAGTTTTAATAATCACACAAGACATATATTACTGTAACAAAGTGTAATGGTATACAACAGATGTAACGTAGAATTCAGTGAAGCCAAAGTAAAGGACCTTTTCGAATGAATTTGTCGAGGTCGTCCAAGTATTCCCTAACGACACATCCGGTCGTCGTCAGTGGGAGAGGCGCTTGAGGAGGCCAGGATCAAAATCCCCTTGAGGCATTAGGCATTGAAAGACACCTCTTGAGGGCCAATACTGGGCGGCTTACTGGCTGGCTACATTGCGGATCCGCCCAACCGTTTACAGCGCCGTGGAACTCATTCATTATAGGTTCTGGCCATTAATTACTCTTAAATCACGAACATTCTGTAAGTTAAACTTTCTTTTTGTACCTGTTTTTTTAAATACATTATTTTACTTCCTTATTTTTTTGAAATTTATTACTCAGTTCCTAAAATTCAATCTAAATCTTTATCAGGCAGAGGATACCCGCTGCTGTATTCCTATATTAATTGTTTACTAATATAATAATTTAATCATATGTTTTCTTTAAGTTTGTATTTGTTTTTAACTGGAGGTCATTTTTGGAAAACAATAAAACAACTCTGAACATAATTCTATTCTCTTTATTTAGTTAGTATTCAATACTCGCACGTCAACGTGCACCGTTAGCGCACACGTCCGTGCCTCGTGGCATTAATACATCTTTGAAAACGCTTTTTTCTCATAGAAACTATTATCCAGGAACAGTAGAGATTCATCGTTTGCCGAAACGGTTCATGGTGTCTTTTATAACTATACAAAGTACCAAACCTAACTCGCGTACCTACAAGTATGTACATTTGGACGTGCGACTAGACACTTAATTTTATTACAATCACAGTTAACAGAACGAAAAGTAATATATTCCCAGAAAAGAATTCATAAAGTGCGTGGATCGAAATATTCATAGAATTTACTGATGTAGTTGTTGAGAAATGTTTCCTAATTCTGGGGATAAAAAGAAAATAAATATCTATGTATACAAAATATGAATACATAACGAAACAATTGGGGATACCTTAAATGTCTGAAATGAAATAACGATGGGAAAAAGGTAGATGAAGTTCCACATATTAAGTGGTCAAAACTATGCTAAAAATTAAGCGCAAAGTCATTGTGTTGCTTTGATGTTCAAAAATATAATTTTTGAAAATTGGATGCTGGGACAAAAGAACTATACAAACATTTAGGTCTTACGTCTTGTCTACACGTCTTGTATCTGTGTCTTTCTACACACGAGCGATGGGGAACGATGCACTACTTAACGTCGCCATGTTGTTAGGAAGCATCATTAATAATAGCCCAATGACGAAATGGCGACTGGGTCCGGATTCGACCCTTGCGATTCGATGCTGCGACCTTCAGTTTAGAAGGCAGACCCTTTAACCACTCAGCTACACAATCAATTAAAAATAAAAAAAATTGCATAAAGGCTTCTAGATGTAAAATGAGCCATTCATAGGAAATTAAGATCCAAAGAGGACGCTAATTTTGTGAAGTAGATAAACAGTTGAGTACAAACACAGTTTCATATAAGGAAACGAAAGCTGGGAATCGACTTGTTGGATGTTTCAGTAAAACTTGTAACCAAAATGATAACTCAAAATTGTGACTATTTGCGTAAAAAATATTTTATAAAGGATGTATTTGAGATTCGTGGAGCTCAATAAATTTTTAAATAAAAACAAACGTTGCATCTGGAACTAAAAATTCCCCTGAAATTTGCCCTGAAAATTTGCTGAGTACGCAGCAGACCTGCGTACTGAGAAAATTTTCAAATCAATAGTATAGTAATAATAATATATGACAAGTTTGGACAAAATCAGTCGATAAACATGAGAATCATTTGCCTATTCTCCATAAGATTAACATGGGAAAGAGTGTGCAGGTTTGCTGCTGCGAGGAACACTGAGAGTAGGCATTTATACCATCAAAAAGTTTTATTTTTAACATTTATACCAACTTTCATCAACATCTGTCCATAAATAAAGGAGTTTGCCTATTCTTCATATGATAAACATGGGAAAAGAGTATGATGGTTTGCTGCCATGATAAACACGTAAACTATGATTTTTTAGCATAAATGGATGAACTTCAACCACATGAAGCTAAATATAAAGTTTTATCCAAAAATATTGGTTGATAAGTGAAATATTAATTTTTCCTTATCCTCTATAAGATTAACATTGGAGCCCCAAAATACAACGTACTGTGTTTAGGTTTTTTTATATCTCAGTAACTGTTGGAGATAGAGAAAACTTTAAGGAACTTAATTGTGTAGTCTTTTAAGCTGATTCCAGTGGTGGAATATAAAATTAGAAATTTTTAAAAATTACATGTGTAAAACGCAAAAAACCCCATTTTGGGGTACAAACCCCCCCTAAACTATCCGTTACCATTCACCAATATGTCTGGTTTACGAACTCGTCCGAGCATTTGTAGGAATACACGTCTCTACCAAATTTGGCCTTGATCGGACCATTATTACGAGAGTTATAGTGTTCACAGACACACTTATAACAAATTTAACGACTATTTTTTTGGACTCTGGGCACCTAAAGACGAAAAAATAACATGGTCCCGGGCTGACGTCTTGCCATGAGACCGACGGTAATAGCTTCTTCCCAATGGGAAATTCGCTAATATAAAGTATATGTTTATTTATTTACACTATAGTTTTTATAGATCCAAAATATTTTTGATACATATCTTTTTTCCTTTCTGGAGTAAATAGAATTTAAAAAGATGGGACAATCCTATCAGCATGAGCGGCGAGCGGCGTCTGCGACGGAGGATCGGAGGAAATGAGCGCCATGTTAAAAGAATTAGAGAATCCGGTCCCCGGAGTAAACGGCCCTGCTTGTGGAACGAATACTTTCAACTTATAGAAGGGTGTTTAAGAGTTTCCCTTTAACACTACGTGTTTAAGGGGAGATTCCCAGTTTTTCGGTCAAATATTGAATTTTTAATCTAACAGATTCCTCATAGTTTCCTGATCCAGGAAATATACTTTTAAAATATTTACAAATGGTAAACAATCTTATAAAATTGATACAACGATCTTATTAATGGTAACGAACTCAATACAAATACCGGTAGTGCTATTCACCCTTTTTGACTCACAATGACCTGAGTTAGCTCTCGTATTTAACATACATTATTACACATATTGATTGAAATTATTTTAGAAGTTTTATTTTGTTAAGTAGTACCACTGATTGTATCGTTGCTATGTTAAATCTTCAGAAAAAATATATATTTCTATTTGTTTGTTGTTTAATTTTTGACATGAGTTTTGAAAACACCTACTCTTGACTAAAACTTTATTTTCGAAACTGTGATTTCAACGTACCATTTTCTAGACTACTATAAACGCCACTGCCTTAAACTGTTTTTGGTTACTTGGGACATCATGGAGAACAAAGTGTACTAAAATTTAGTTTCTTTGTCTGAAAATATGAGAACTTAAATAGAGTTTTAAGTATAATAATAATGTTTTAGATATTTTGAATTTCACTAGACATAAATTTTCTGCAAAAACACTTTTAAAGTAGTACGTTTTGCGGAGTAATGTCTCTAAGAATAAGTAGTTTAAATTTGAGATGCATAGCTTTGGGGGTTATTTATATTAAATGGTACTTAAGAAAACATGATGTTGACCCATATGAAATGCACTCTATATAAAAACCGGCAACCTCCTTCTAAATGTGTATTAATAAAATTAGAAATTTGTCTGTGCTTTGCTTTGTTTATTTTTACGTTTTATACTCCAAAAAAGCCAAAACTGGTCTCATCTCAACTTCTGTTAGTCTCTATTTATATAACACTAATCAAGGTATTTTTTAACGTTTATCCGAGAAAACGAAAACACTCGCTATGATAAAACTCAATTTCAATATTCTATAGTTATGGAAAAGGTTATATTTACTTTATAGTGATTTAAAACCTAATCAAATAAGGTAATGATCTCTCAAAATCCCAGTTAGGAGCGATAATACAAACATTTTTGAGTTATACTAAATCTGTGATCTATTAACAAAAAGAGCTAACCACCTGTCAAAAATTCAATATAGATTTTTTTACATTGACCATTAATTTTAAAGCTTTTTTATATAGTAATCGTACTATATTAAAATGTTTTCTTATTATAAAACATGCACATGTCCTAATTAAAATTTAAAATTGACTTATTATATTCATAATCATATTAATTTATTTCACAGAGCCATATAAACCGTTCAAAAGACGGGGTAACTGATAGCAACAAATAATTAATTGACATGGATATGTCTGGGTGGACTCTGAACTCTGGAGGGTCTGGCAATTTGAAAACATTCCCTTTGAAATATCCATATTATTCGTGACTGTTAACGACATCTGCATCATTATTATGATAACCTACTTTTCAATTTGTAGATACTATGGAAATAAACTACAAAATGTAACGATGTAAATTAGTATATTTAAATATTTTAAAGCTTACCCAATGATTTTTTTTCACTTCCTAAATGTTACATATGCAGTGACTTACCTGAAACAAACAATTACATTAAAATCAATCCTTATATACTACCTTATATATGGTATATTTGTGAATATTTTTCACACACTTACTTAAGTATTCTTTTAGAAATGTTGCTATGCCAACAGACAGAGACAAATAGGATCAGATGTTGGAGGTAAGAGGTTTGAGCCACCAGGGAGCAGGTCGGACGGTGAGACTTGCAGCTGTCCACCAACAGATCGAGCCTGTCACTTCTGTTACCAGTGACTACTACTAATTAGGTTTCGCAAACAAAATAAATAAACAAAATATTGTTTTTTTCTCATAAAATATTAATATGTTACCTAACCCATTTAAAATTTATTAGTATGTTTTAGGGTAATATTTTTATTTCAAACAGCTTACTAGCAGTTTTTCAGCAATTTTTTCCGAATTAAAATTTAGTTTTTCATTATTTTTTTAAAATATCTCAAGATACTTCCATTATTACTGATATGGTGTGTTCATAATTTCCCTTCCAATTAATTCCTATATCAAAAAGATCCTCAGGGGGTATCCTCACCTTCCTCGCCTCATACCCAAATAAGCCATTAGGAACCCTTGGTTGAACATGTAATAATATAATATCACAAATAACCATTTTTTGCCTTAACTGTCTGGAAATTCATCAATTATCATAATATAATAACAATTATTTATAAATATTATGTATAAATAAAATTTAGGTTTCCCTAGGCAAACCGCCCATTTGGGGTCATCTTACCACGAATAAATGAAACTAAGAAATAATAATTGATGCTAATTAAGAAAAAAATTATACTTCTTCTTTTAGTTATTAAAAGTTAAATTTGTAAAATTAATGTCTTTTATTCTTAAACATAGTTTTAAATTAGAGTTTCATAGTAAATAAGGATTAAATTCTTAATAAATATTTAATATTTTTTATATATAAAAGCAAAATCTTTAATACTTGGAGGTAAGACGAAATAAATTTAATTGGAATGTTCATTACTACAATGTTCGGTTGAACAATCTTGCCGTTGTGTATGAATAAAAATAAAGGTAAACTGTAGAATTCGGTTTTAGTAATGTGCGTATAAATAAGTAATTTTTTAAGAAGCTAGTCGCGGACCCCTGGGGAACCACTGATCTAAACAGCTGTTCTTATGTTTTATGAAATGTTCGTCTTACAAATTACCAGCACCCCCCCCCCCCGGGGCTGAGACATATCCATCCATGTCAAAACTGAGAAAATACAAAGAGTTAAGAGATTAAACGTTTCAAATTCTAAATCCGGTGTTTTCTTAAAAAGATCTAAACAAAAAATATCTGAGACAAAAACTACAATGAGTCCAGATTAAACCCTTGGAAATTCGATCCGGCGACTTCCAGTTTTAAAGACGGATACTATAACCACTCAGAGTTATTTGTAATCACAGGATGAGATGCTGAAATGGAACGTAGTGTAATGGTTATAATAGTGCGGCGAAAGTGAGGCCCGGCTGAGAGAGAGTTGAGGCCGTTACGCCGCCCAGGGCCATCTTGCCCTTCCCCAAACTAATGACTTCACTTCTTACTTTATTCTACCAGCATTTAAACTATTTTGTTATCATAATCCTAAATTGCCACTCAAGTCATGAATTAACTTTATTACGAGCGTTATAATTTAATATCACTAGTGTACTTACACATTATGGAGAGTCAAAACACTTCATTACCGAGTTATAATATTGGTACTAATATTTTAAAGGGATTACACTTGTGAATTAACGTCCGCCCTATTGGATACTACGTTAATCCGCAAAGACCATCCTCATAATAAGACCAGTTCGTAGTTTAGAGGCAGTGGTTCGGACTCCATGTTAAACTGTAGGACCCTTAGGTATGCCTTTGACTGTTGGTCTATTAATTAACTGTTCTCTCCAACTTGTCAGCCTTAGTCAGTAACAAGACTACAAGGTTGCGCTACAATCATCTTATACACATTTCTTTTTTATTCTTTGCTTCAAATACCTACCTGGCATGTTTATTTATATAAAAATGACATTTTGACAAATTTACTGTCACCAAAATAAATATTACTTCTATTTTCCAAATTATTCTTAAGGTCAATTAGTTTTGCGTAGAATTATTGATGTGATCTTATTAAAATATTTAAAATACCAACTAAAAAATATTTAGTCTCACTACATACTAAGACTGACATGTTCCCTAGACAGGAACTGTTAATTACTACCCCAAAATCCGATTGCATCCAAGGGATTGCATCCTACAGATTAATGAGGGATCCAAACAGCTTTTGCCTCAAAATTACGAACTGGTCTGATTATGAGAACGGGCTTTGTGTGTGAATTTAGTAGAATAGTGCGGATGTTAATCCATACCAGAGAATATCCCATTCACTTACAATCGCTCACAACAATCCACAATTCATGACTTTCAAGTAGCTGGATCACTGGATCACATGATATGCCACCAACTCAGGAAGATTAATCAAATAGTGCATTGAATATGTACTACATTATAGGAAAACTACTACAGTGAACACATAATCTATTTTCAAGATATGAATACCACCACGATTATTGTAAATAGAACAAAAACGTAAATTATGGTTTATGGAATTAAAACACCAATTTTTTTACGATCTTTCTCCTCTATTCGATAATCCCCACCGCACAATATACTACTTCTGAAAGTATAATATAGGGCTAAATGAAGTATTTAGTGATAAGTTACATGATTAACAAAAATACATTGAGGATTCAGGTACTTTGTTGGTAGCGTAGTCCTCATGAACATAAAACAACGATAAAAATGGTTACTGTTGCCTTAATGATCCTGTGATGTTGAATATCACAACAGCTGTTCCAGAGTTTTATCATCAGGTGTGCGCCATCAAATGAAGAGCGTGGTTGAACAATATCTCTCCCTGATGAGATCATTCAAAAGCAAAGTCATGACTTCCGGTGTTGCTCGTGCACTTTTCGTCTTGGCAAAAATTCACAGTATTAGAAGGTTGTTTGTTTCCTTGACGAGTTAGTATATTTGCAATTTACAGGGTTATTCAAAAAGAAGTATACGCTTTTATAATTGGCATTATTACAATATCAGTTGGTTGCTGACTTATTGTTGTAATATTACTCTAATTAATGTTTCTTTGAAAATGCTGAATGATAATGTTAAAAAGGCTGAGTGCTTTAACTAGGTAAAACTCAATCAGTTACTGCTATGTGACAATAGTTTTGGTCGCGCTTAGAAAATCTACCGTTTGGGATGTCTGAGATTGGAAAAAAATAAAAATAAAATAAAGGTAGTTTGTGTTAATTAAAATTTCATCCTTAGTAGAAGAATGTGGTAATCAGTCTAAGATGTTGTACCCTTGGAAAAGCATTACTTTCCTAAAAAATCTTTAAACTACCCATTTTCAAATGGCAATATTTTTTTCTGTTATTTTTCCTGTTTAATATACCTGTTTTACTCTACTGAAAGTGTAAACTAATTTTAGAATATCCTGTATAATATAGCCTTTTTTCATTCTTATGTAATCAACATGATTTTTAGTGGATGTAGAACATGTGGATGTAGAACAGCGTGGGCCTATTATTTATACTATTATTTATATATGAAAAGCACCTAAGAGAAAAGACTCCACGTGGAAATTTTAAGGTGAATATCAGTGGAGCGTAAACGTCATTAATATAATAGAACTATCGTATATTTTTAAAATTAAAAAAAGACCAACTGATTTATATACTAGGATCATAATCCCATGTATAAAAAGAACTGGATCTAATATTAAACTAATATAAAATCTTTTTAAGATGTCTGTTGATCGAACCGGTAACCCTCAGATTTTGAAGCGGGTCCTACAAAAGAATCGTCCCGTCGTTTAAGAATGGTCTCACGTATCCATCGGAATCCTTCCCCATGAGAAATATGGGTCATAAAAGAACCGAATTTTTATTTTAACCTAATCAATCGCTACTTATGTTTTAAGTTTTAGTTGGTAAAAAATTAATTATAACAATTTTATACTGGATACGTCTATAAACATTTAGTTTTATCATGTTAAATAAAAAAATACAATTGGAAGACTTTTGGATTAAATCCCATTACATTATCACAGCTTGTGTTAATTCAAACAAATAAAAAATTGTGTATTATTTCGAATAAAATATTAAGATATTGAAATGAGTATTCAATACGTTGATTAATACCAAAATGAAGTGATTCAATTAAAGGGTTGCAGTGAAAGACTGAACAATATAAGTTGGACCCAGCTAAATGAAGGCTGATTTTCAAAGACTTTTCACACTTGTGATTGGAGTTGTGAGGAGCTTTTCACTTCTTTGGATTAATCACTTACTTCTAAAGTAACTTTTACAAACTTTCAGATAACGAGTTAGGATTCGTTCAAGTTTTATAATTACTGTTAAATAAACAGAAACTGATTTATAAAATATCCACGTTAGTGTATTTATTTAAAACACACGAGGTGTTATAATAATGTTAGGAAGAACTTAATATTTTGACAAATATAGGCAAGGAATAAATTAAATTTTATTTTAGCTCGTTTTCTATTGTTGAAGGTTTAAGAAATAGGATTAATTATTTAAACAATAATTTTAAGTGATATTAAAATGTACATTGAATAGTACCATATGGAAGGTATGTTTATTTTTTTATTTACGTTATGAAATATTTGTCAGTCCACTGCAGTATAGTATATTGTTTATGATGACAAATCGACACTTGAATCAACGTTCAACGTGTTTGGTTCAGGGGAATATAAACTTACTTTAGTAGGAGTTTCCTCCAGCTAGTGTTGTCAAGAGGGGTCTCGTCCCGTAAGCTCAAAGACCATGACTATATGATCATGGAGCTCGTCTCTCCCTCCCTCTCATGCAGGAGCAACCCTTAATCTTCTGTTTTAACTCAATATGTCTATTTAAGGTTCAAGACTCTCAGTTATAAAAAGATAGACCAATTTATTAAGGCTTAGTACCAAAATAGTAGCTTCAATCACACTGTCCAGAAAACGTCCGTTTACAGTTCTCTAAATCGTCCGCAAAATCACCATATTCGGGTCGCTTCAAATAGGAAGATGAAAAAAGTAATATGGTTAAATTTGGTTCCATAGAAAATTTAAATTTAATGTCGATGATAGACGCAGTACATTATCTTGAGAGCGTCCAATGTTATCCCCAAGGAGAATGTTAAAAAATCGATTTCTTCCATATTTCCCTCCCAACCGTTTACCATGAAATACTGTATGCAGTTTAAGGATGCGTAGCTCAAAAACGCACTCAAAGGCTTTGGTATCACCACGGTGGGAGTTAATTGAACTTTTTTTCTCTTGGTGTTATCAAGAAATTGAATGATTATGTTTGAAACAATAAATATTCAACTATATCAATATTTACTTTAAAGAATGTTGTCATTTAAAAAAAAATTGAACTTAGAGAGAAATTATGACTTTATTATTATTATTATTATTATGAAATTATTATTCCACTGACACCTTTTATTTGATAAAGTTAACCTGGTTAACCTGACGTATGCCTAGAACCGAAATGTGTTCTTCACTTCACTAATCAAATTTAACTTGAACAGCTGACGTGAGTACACTGTAATGATCAATACTCAAACCATGCTAAATAATATAATTTAATATTTCAAACTATAAGAAAACAAAAATCAAAAGATAATATCCAAGTCCTAAAACCACCTTTTGCAATTTCGCACTTTTGGTAATATTATTAAATCAAAAAGTGTAGTGTAATGTTAAAGTTGTATTTTGCCGCATCCATTTGACCGGTTAGGGTTTCATGTCGTAGACGAGTTGCGTGATGGTTCGTGGATGAATGTAACTAATTATACAAGTTTCCCTGATCTTGTCGGGCCTCAGGGTCGATCGGGCTATCCCAGATCATGCTCAACATTGGGAAATTAAATTTTAAGGGACACAACGAGTAGTAGGGTTTTAGGAGGAGATTTTTCTTTTGTCCATACCAAAACTATAATCGACCGAATTCCCATATCGAAACAGACTAAACCCATTTTTTGTTCGTAAAAACTAGTATATCTCATCACTTGGGCCGAAAACGGGCGTTTTTGATACGAGCACAAGTTTAAAGAGCAGTTTTAACAGCTTCAGCTGATATATGTGCGAGTATATGTCAAAAAGCCAATTTTGGACCGTGTGATAAGCTATATTTTTCATCATACCACGCAAATAAACTGCTATTTCCGATCTGTCAGCTGTGATGGAAACTAATCAATATAATATGGCCTTAATAAACAATACTGAAAAATGGAAAAGGCACAAGTGCTGAAAGTATGTTTCCATAGATTAACACTACGAGCGCTGCTATATACTTATTTACTAATTTATTTGTTTCAAAACCAAACCGCTGATCTTTCTAGCAATATAAACTAATGAAACAATAGAAAACACGTGTAATGTCAGTTTACTATATTATTGTTTGTTTTGAAACACTTTCAAATTAGATGAATAAATTGATGTATATATAGGTGGTATGATGGAAAGTACTGTTTTAGCACGCCCGAAAGTGCTATATCGGAGCTTGCTACAATTAATTCAAGTACTCGGCTTCACCTTGTACTTGAAACTCTGACAGTCACTTTCCGGACTAGTGACGAAAAATATGCTATTTCGTCATGCTGCATATAAAATTAAACTCCTACAATATAAATTTTTACCTGATTTAGTATCAATAGTTGTCGACCATTTTTGTCACTTTAGACTTATCAGCTGTTATGTTACTTACGTTGTAGCAGTTCTTTCTTGATTCCTGATTGGTTTAAGCTATCTATGTCAGTGTTAGTTATTATTATCAATAGTGTGATCTCAATTATTGGATAGTTTGATTATAAATTTATAACCAGTTTCAAAATCGATATCCTGAATGTCCGAAATGCACAAAAAGTTGATGGAGATTGTTGCAGTTATTTTATGGATTATTTACAATCTAATGCTGACCTAGAATCAAAGGTATTAACGACAAGGATCTTTTGCAGCCTAACACCAAAAAATCATAATAATAATATGTTAAACCAATATAATATAATAATAACATTATTATTGCATTATATTAACTTTTAGCTTTTATATTTATTCATCAAAGAATATAATTTTTAGATATACATATACCCAACTTAACGTATAATATATTAATGTCTATACCACATTTAAAAAAATGATATATATGTTTTAAGGTGAAAAATAAAAAATATTTTCCACTGAGGTACAGTAGGCCTCTACAATCGCTATGATTGAGTGTCCTTAGAATTTAAGTTCAAAAGTTGTAAAACTGTGTATAATAAAGGAAGTTAACGTGCTTCTTCTAAACTGGTTTCAGTTTATACCTATTGGATAACGACTGAAAAATCCTTTTTTATAATTTTTTTTACTAGAGGGGGAATTGGATTCTTACAGCCAGTTAAGCTCTTCTCACAGAATCAAAGGAGCTTTCTCTCTGGGAGCTTGATTGCATTATCTGATTTTTCAAAATTTCTTAAAGTGAAATCATAGGATGTTTTATAAAAACTGTGTCTAGGATTCCAGATAATCCAAATATTGCGGTTCAAACTTGTTTTAGTTTACGTTACACAATAAAAGTATATTATGTTGTTCGTAGTTAAGGGTAAGACAACTTTTAACGAATCCATTTAGTAGAGTCTGTGCACCCAGTCTAGTTGAAAATCACTATCCACAAATATAAGCCTTTCTTTAATTTCATGACAGGTGATTATATTTATGCATCATATGCATTATGTTTTCTAGAACGGCATGTTTTTAATAAATATGTCTGTGTAAAGTTTAACAAAATAAAACCATTTTGATGGATAATATGTCAGATAATAATAAACCGTATGGAATTTCATTCGTAGTTTTGGATACAAAATTAATTTTTGCGAGTGGATTTTTTAACAAATTATTTTTAGAGTGAGTCGTGTGTGCAAGTGTTGTTCCGAGGGTGCAGCGTCTCCAGATCTCCCAGGAGCGTCTCTTCTCTCATCCGTGCCAAAAGCAGGGTCCGCACAAGCCGGGGGGGGGGGGGTCGTAGGATATTTATTTCCCAAACGTTTACCCTGACGTCGCATTCTTCACACGCACAATCACGTTGTTGCGTCTGCGCACCACGTTTTGCGGTAAACCTAAAAACTTCCCTGTCCACTTCACACTCGGTTAACCACAATTCTCCTTGTTGTTGCATAGAATGAGCCAAAAAGTAGAAATTTTAATAAACAGTAGGAATATATTCCGTACACACAATTCACAATTAGCGGACGAGGAGTTTAACGTATCCTGCACGGTTAAATTTTTAGAGCCTGAGTCGTGTGTACCATCCCTGTGTTCCGAGGGTTTGGCCTTGCCTCGAGGGGTTCCAGATCTCCCAGGAGGCGTCTCTTCTCTCCCCCACTCCGTGCCCAAAAGCAGGGTCCGCACAAGCGGGGAGGGGGGGGTCGTAGGATATTTATTCTCCCAAACGTCCACCTCTCCTCGCATTCTTCACATCACCTTGCAAGGGCGAACTCGCCGAAGTACTCGGTCATCGCGAACATGATGGCTAGCTTGTGCTGACATCCCAGCCGCAACTTTATCCCCAACAGTAACCAACTATATTCCGTACACACAACTCCGACACATTCCGGGGATTCGAGGAACTGGTATAGTTTAAGGCCTGCCGGTCTTCACTGGCCCGGAACCAGTCCTGCGCATTTAGAGCTGCCAGCAACTGGCCGCTTGCTAGACTCGCCCGAAGTATCCGCCACGTCATCGCGAACATGATGGCGAGCTTGTGCTGAGCATGCCCTCAGGAGACCGAACCTTATCCCCAAACATACACTCCGACGAGTCGGGTCTCAAAACTGGTTTAGCCGGGGCCACCATGCAAGAAACGCCCCCTCCCCTCGACACCCTCGCAGCCTCCCTACCTTCAATGGACCATTCATACGTATGGCCTACTACGAGTAATGATCGTTACGGTCCACCCTGTATACATTCGAGAAACAAAACTAGCAGCAAGCCTGTCCTTTGTACGGCTTGTAGGATTCAGCGTAAAGCAAAAAAATTATTAAAAAAAAAAACAAAAAAATTACCTCAGCTATATTTTTTATCATTAAATTACGATTACATAAATAAAACGTTTGTATAACTATTAAAATATTTACATCGCAGGAAAGATTTTTTAAATCGTATTTTTTCGAAGGATGTTTAAAAGCAATGATGAAAGTAAACAAACTAATTAGTATTCATTTTCATTTGATAGCTGTTGGCTATTTATTTTTATTAAAACGTCTTTTAATACGTCTTATATTGCACAAAACTGTTTTTTGAGCTTATTTTTTTTCTTTTCATTGCGTGGGAAGTGTAAAGTAAACAACGAAACTCTTCCCAAAAAGGTATAGAATAAGAAAAATAAACTATGGAACTTAAAAATCACCAAAATATTTCATCTCCAAACAATGTACAGACAAAACTCTAATATTATTTTTATAGATTCTAACAACACTAATTAAAAATATATATCTTATATATCTTGAACAATCTTCATTATGGGTGAAGATAAGCCATAATCCATAATCCATTGAGAGTGTGCCTTAATACACACTCGCACACAGCTTAACTACACGAAAGTTTTGTATCACCAGTCTATTTTTTGTTGTTACCTGTGATCTTTCATTCATTTATAATGGCCCAATAACTGAATATCAAAATCAGCAGTTAATCTCTACGTGTAAGAAAACCCCGGTTATATTTTATAGAAACGTTGTGTTAAACACACATCACAGAATATTGTGTTTAAAAAGACAATACATTAAGTAAAAGCTGCTTTGTAAATTATAAGCTAGATATACTTTTAAATTTATAAATGGATTATATGCTTTTGTTACATTTATGTTTTTTACCATTTTGTCGTCAATGGGGAACAATCTATGTTGATTACCTTACCTGATGTAAAAACTAAATAATAAATCGGGAAATGTTTTCGATGACTGAAAAATAAAGAATAATTGTAGGGCTTGGTACTTATAAAAATACTGTTATTAAATTAGAAATTATTCGATATATAATAATATTAATAATTAATATTTCGATAGTTTATTATTATTTATATGGTGTTGTGTTATATCATAGTATTGGAACCCAAAAGAGACTTTATATTTTTCTTTTGGTTTTTATTATAAGCTAACTAAAAGAATATGGCTCACGCTTAATGAGATCAGCTATTAGCCATAAAAACCCCAAATTTGATATTTCTTATGGCAGACACTTACGTTCTCATTGCCCTTATAATTATTATAGAGAATAAATGAATTTGTACAACTCGCATAGTTATTGATATAATTTGATACAATTTTTTATGTGTTTTTACTTAATATAAGCACATTACCATGACAAACAACCCTTATTGCAACAAACCTTCATACTCAGTAAAATTTGATTACTATGATGGGAATAATATAAGTTCTGTGAAATTCGCTGTACTCACGTCAGCGTGCTGTGTGCAATCTCGTTTTCCTTTAGGAATCTTTCTAAAATAATACAGAAATTTTACATTTATTTAATAAACTAATACATTAGTTTCCTAATATAAATTACAGTTTACGATTTTATGAATCAACAATAAAGTATAAACTACAATGTATTACTTGTGGGAGTATGATAAAAAATAAACTATACACAGTTTGATAATCAAACTCAGTTGGTCCATTTCCTATCCTGATATGATTTTTAGTACCTCATCAATCGGAAACAGCCCAATCCAACTTAAACTTTAGCAATCTCGGGATATCCTGCAGGAATCATTTGGATTACCAACCAGCTTCTCTTAATGCTATACAGTGGACTCGATGCAAAATCTGAGTTAGCTTATACAGTATTTGTCTCCAGACAGCTTAGGAAGATATACCCGAAGATTACCAAAAGGCCAATTTACTCTGTGATATAATAAAGGATTATATGGCAATTCACTCAAACCTTCTGCTTGACGATATTCTCCAGAAAAAGGCTACTAAATATATTTGAAACTAACACTTATCTAAATGTCTATTATATGCAGTCGCATAATAAATAATGGTTCTAACAGGTAAAATAAAATGTTAGGTTATATTTTTATGGTAGGAAAATATTCCCAATATAGTATATAAAACAAAGTTGAACATATTTAATGAAAAAAAATCAACTTGATTCACAAAAAGACAACATTATATAGATTTCGTTAATGAAGATGAATGATGAAAAAATAAAAGTTCATTCAAAGTTAAGTTTACACTATTTAATCAATAGTGTAAATCACATATAATCGACAGAAAAAAGTAAATACTACCAATAAAAAGAGGAAATTTCCAATTTTTCTTAGTAAGCTAAAATATATCTTCTTATGTGCACCACAAGACAGACATGTTCTATAGTATATAGGGTAGTATATTCTAGTATATTCTATAGGGTATAGTCAAACTCTGTCCATAGATTTCAAAGGGGTTGGACGTGATAAACATATATTAATTCTAAGGATGAACATTTGATTTACTAAATTGCATTCATTTTTGAATTTCTCGTGCTAAACATAAACAGGTTCGACTACCTGGTGGGGCGACGTAAACGGCATTGCATTACAGTAGCTGATTGACTTTATTTTACTTGAAGCACACAAAAAGCCTTTTTAAAGTAATTGCTCCCCATTTCTAGAGTACCATGAGTCAGGGTAATGTAATGATGAATGGCGAAAAATTAGCTGATGAAGTAAAACTAAATGATAATAAAGTTCATAATACTAAATGTGTAACTAAAACCTAACCCATAAATGCTAACATTACGGGTATAATCCATTCTGTTTCGGTTTTATTTATTTATAGAAGTGTATCCTTCTTTTATAATAACCTTGTACTACTGGGATTACTTTTTGCTCAAATGATTACACAAAAAACAAATAAAATAATAAATAGAGTAATAATTAAATAAACACTGAGTTGATAAGTATATTCGACAATTTGTACAAAAATCTAGTCGTTTCACCTCAATAAAGAGACGACGAATCAATCCCCTCAATATAACAATAGGAGTTGCCTTTTGACTTCAGGAGATACTTGGAATCATTGGCCAGACCTGGAACCATTAGGCCAACTCTTGCTCGTTTATTCCAATATTAACTGCTCAATATCCAAGGGTTATGTGAGCAGTATAACCATACCATCATACCGTGAGCTCTGAGAGGAAGTTTGAATAATTTTACTAAAATATGTTATTTACATTTTATTACTAAATTTACGTATTGTTCACAGTTTTAGCTTTAATAATTTATCTTTGTTTGTATCTTTATATAAACTAGAATCAATCAATACACCAGTACTATATGTTAAAAATTTCTTAATTTAAAAGTTTTTAATCTTTAAAACTTTTTTGATAATTTTTGCAGACATCTCCACAGTGGAAATACAAATGAGCTTAAGTGTTATCAGTTAAAACTTCTTAGATCTAGTTAGTTTGTGGCTAATAATAGCTACAATTAATTTATATTGTATTTATATGGATTTCTATTGTACACGACGTATACGTCAAAGTTTTTCGTGTTCTTAATTAAAAAGATATAATATTTGTCTTCATAATAATTATATAGAAATGTATACATATAGGGATTTTATGGTAATATACCAAAAATGTTTTCTAGCCTGATCTCATAAAATCTGACGTGAATTTAGAAACAATCACGATTATCATCAGTTTTGTTATTTAATACTGTTAGTGTGTATTGTATAAGCTATTACATTAGGTTATTATTTCATATTACAGATTATTATTTTAGTACACTTTGTACAGTTATTGCTTTTTCTCAGGACTTTGTCGGTTGACGGTTAATGACAAAAAATTGAAAAATGGAGTGCAATGTCGAAAATAATATTTTAATGAACTAAGACACTGTTTCTATTGCAAAAGAAAGCAATTAAGGTTATGATCAGGATTGGCAGTAAACAATCTTGTGTTCTACGGTTTGGTAAAATTCTGGATTTTGACCTTTCCATCAATTTACATAGTACAGTCGGTAATATTAAAAAAAATAATAAAACGTTTATCTCCAATTTTTAGCGTCACATGAGAAGACAAGATATATAAATACATAACATACCATCACATAAAATTACTTTTTTTAATAATCATTCCTTTGATTAACCTTTATTAATCATCTTCCTAGTTAACATAGACAAGTACAAGATGTAAACAGATTTAAATGTTATGTAAAAACTTTACTGTTAGAAGAGTGTTTTTACAGTTTTAAGAACATGTTAAATGTGAAGCACATTTAATCATATGATTGTACCTACATTGTGACGAATACTTCTTAATTTATTATTTGGTGGCAATAAAATTAAACATTAAAATATAAAGTAAATTTAGTAAATGTTGATTATAAAGTATATATTGCTTTAATAATTTGTATTAGATAGATTATAACCTATATAATTCAATTATTACGATTATATGAAGTGAAATGAAAATGAAATTTATTCCCGCAATCTATTAGAAACCTAAATACATAGCCACTTTCTCGAGAATCATTATTCCATTCTAACCAGTTCTGATAACAACCACAAGCCAATTGTTCCGTGACATCAGTCGCTCCTCGCACTTATAAGTTTAGCTAAATTGGGAGGGGTTATAGTTCACCTTTACTTCACACACTGCTTAAATATAACAATTTATTGAAAATAGCTAACTACAGGTAGTAAAATGATCCAATCTATTGTTAAAATTTATAAAAGACAAATATATTCTATTTGACAAATAGTAAATTTTTAATTCCAACGAAAGTTTAGAAAAAGATTTTTTTTTATTGAGATATCATTAAACATGTTAGTCTTAAACAATATAAAACTTTTCTAAAAATAACATTTCCAAACTTTTCTCTTTTAAAACTATTCTGAACTATGACGTTTCTTGTTGTTTGTGTATATAAAGTAACATTATTTACTAATATATATTAATTTTTGCCCACTACGTTTATGAAAAATTCTTAGTCCTCGTAGTATTTGTAAATGTATAAATGTTCAATTGAAAAAATGTTGAATAATTTAAATAGATTAAATATTACAATGGTTCGTATACATTATTCCATATTAAGTTTTATTATTAGTAATTTTTATAATCATATACGATCGAATAGCTTATAAACGTAGTAGGTCTATCAAAACATTATCCCTAGAATAATTTAAACCATCTCAACAGTCTAGGTATTGCATTTCAATAAATTCCCTAAACCAATTTTCTGATTATCATTTTTAACCTTTGTAAACATGTTTTAATTCAATTGTCAAATTCATTACATTATATATACAATTTAAATACGCAGCTTACGTGTGAGTACGTGAGTGTGTTTGATCTTCCATGTGTGTGTGTGTGTGTGTGTGTGTGTTTATCTGTGTGCCAGTGTGTAAGTGTGTCTGAGCACTGCACCACCAATACGCTTAGCAATAATTAATTGCCTGTCATGTGATACATCACTGCCGTTGATGACCTCATCATTTACCCCCCCCCTCAATTGCCCCCCTACCATACCGCGTCGCACCGCGGGTCCCAGGTGTAAAGGCAATAAACGTCACATATTGTACCAGCACACCTACCGCTGCAATTTCGTAAGCTAATTTATTTTTTTGAAATTTTTCAGCAAAATTAGTCTCCAAAATAATAATATATAAATAATATATGTTTGATCGTTAGCCGCGTGGTCTGGATACACTTATTACTTTAGGGAAATGACTATTACATAAGGAATAAAAATATCATTTTACTGGATACACGCATTACTTTAGGGAAATTGCCAGTAAATGAGGAATGAAAATATCATTTACAAAATCGTATGAAATATTTGGGAATAATAGAAAAAACTCTTTGGGAGAAATATGTGAGGAAAAACGATTTTCAAAAAAATAGCTAATATCAGGTCCTTAAGCATTTTAGTTTCTTCAGCTACTTAATTACTTATTGAATATATTATTTTTGAATTTCAATGATTTGCCTACAAAATATCAAAACTATGACAACCATAAACAAAACGTATGAGATTGATGATCAATGACGCCCGGTAAACCTTATTCATCACAAAAATTAGTAACACCCCGCACCGAAGAGTTTATACATATCTATGTGTAAATTATAATTCCAATAGTACAAAGTTCTGAGTATGTATTATCTATAAAATAAGTTATAGTAAACTGAGGAAAGGCATGGTATAGGAAACATTCGTAGGTGCTGTAATAGAGAAATGTGAAGGAAATAGAGGAGGGAGATCGTTATTGGCTCAAAGGAGGTATGAATAATGGCTAGCTCTGACGTCACCGTCGGAACAATGTCAGAGATCCGGCGCGGCCACCTAGTGACACTGGCCGCCCCTGTACTCATCATCCGTAAACAGCTGTTAATTGTCACGTGACACTACTGTAAACGTTTTTACAAAACACAGCAATGTACGGCTATTCATAAAAATATTTAACTTTTTGTCATGCATTTGTCTCAGCTCAGTGTTGGCAATTTACAAGACCAAAATCTGAAACGGTGACGTCATTTTGATAGTGACGTCATAGTTTTGTTATAAGAACAGCTGTTTAGATGAACTGAAAACATTCCCTTTATACATATTCATGATCTAACCGATTTCCCACAGGGAAGTAAATACAATAATTTTTCGTGATTGAATTTGAATCTTTGATGTCTTTCTTGATAATTTAGTATTAAGTAAGTAATATTTAACAATTATAATTTACCGTAACACTTATTAATGTCACCAACGGGCTGTTTGAGCTTCAACTGGACATTTCCCCCCACAAATTGTTGTAAATCATGTTTTTCAATATTTATGTACCTTTATTTTAGAAAGTACATGATTAAAGTACTAAATTAATGTGTTTTACTCACATGTACTAAGAAAATGGTGCACTCGTCACAAAAGCAGATATTTCAGTATTGAACCTATTTATTAATTTAAAAACATTTTTGAACATTTTAAAATCCTTTTTTACTTAATTTTAATAAACATTCTACTATACCTTAATTCGTTCCTAAAATTTATAATTTTTAAGCCACCTAAGATAGCAAACTTCATTTACGACCATTTTAAAACTATACAATATACAAATGTAATGTTACATTAAATCATATGTTTAGTGCTAAACGTTTCGTTCGTTTTATTTAAATATAAAATTTAGGAAATATTTATAGAACCTAGGCAGCGGATATCCTTATTTATATTGTAAATTGTGTTTCTCTTGTTCCAAGAAATAAACACACTCATATTTAAATATCAGTCCAAAAGCTTACGGGACTCACTATACAACTTAAAAAAATAAAACAACACATCCTGTCGATCATTATAAATTTTTATTTAATGAACTTTAAATACTCTTTTTATCTATAACAATATTAATATGTACTTAAACTTTTATCTATAACTCTCATATAATCATTACCGCCATAGCTTTAATAGTGAGAAATAGAGACAAAACTATGTGCTTCTACTGTGAAATTGTGATCGTTGGATCACGGGATCATGTTTTACTTTTAAAGTAAGATAGAGACATACTTCACAGATAACAGCAAACTATAGAATTTAATGTTATACTCACAAAAATATAATATAAATCTCATAGCTTGGTAAATTAGAAATCCCTACTATAACAATCTTACAAATTTAAAACGCAAAAAAAACTTTCGGCTATAAACTACCCCCAAACTACCCGTTACGTACGGATTACGAACTCATCCGAGTAAATGTGGGAATACACATCACTACAAAAATTGGTCTTGATCGGACCATTTTTACGAGAGTTAACGTGCTCACGGACACACTATACATTTTTTTGGTCCCGGGCTCAGGTCTTGTCATGAGTACGGTAATAGCTTCTCCCTATAGGAATTTGCTAAAAAGTAAAAGTGAGGTTATAAAGGTAAGATTTAAAAAACAATTCAGGATTTCAAGATAAACAGTGGCGGTAAGCTGATTTCTGAAGCCAGAGAGGCAATTGGCCTGTCATAACTGGCTTAGTCAGGGGCCTCGGTGGCTTCACTGTTTACAACTTCTGATCTGGCTGATCACGATCACACTCGTAGCTCGCATTCCAAACGGAATAGTCTTTCTTCTCACAGTCTAATTTCATATTTAACTCCTCATTACTTGAGACCTTATTCAATATTTTTTACTAGAATTGCAGCTCAACATTTTTCACTTTATTAACATACATTTGGTTTTAGTAAGCTAAACTTGTTTACTTTTATCAATTTATATTTTAATTAGTTCAAAATATATGTGATAATGCGATATGAATGGTGTAAAATATGTTATAGTGATTTCATTTAACTGTTGAAAGTTGTTATTTCGATTATGATTATGGAAATTTTCCATCACAATTTTAAGAAAATCAGAGATTCATGACGTTTCTGGATCTGGAATTTAATCTTGTCCTCAAGACTTGTCTTTGAGTCTTTGTGACGATTGGACGTGTTTTGTTTCTTGTGTCGGTAATTGTTAGTGAATGGTATTTTTTGTAAGTTTTTTGGAGCTTAAATTTTGATGTTTTCAGCTTTATACTATGTACTAATCGTGTGATGTTTAGGTACTAACTCGCCTGTTTTTTCTTATTTTTATTTTTTTCCCAGTTTAAATTTGGTTGATTACTACAACCATGGTCTTAATTTAACTGTGCTAATTTCCATTGCATATACGTGAACATTGTGTGACAAGCGCTTAAACCATGGTTATAGTAATCAACCTAATTTGAACTTGGGGAAAAAGTAAAAATAAAAACACTATAATTTAGTCATACCTGTTTAGGGGCATACCAGGTATGGAATATATTGTTTTATGGATATTTCTGAGGGGAATGTTTTCAGTTCCTCAAAACAGTTGCCCTTATTCCATATGTCATCACTTTTATTATTGCCAATACCCCTCCCTGAGCTTGGGACATTACCATGTCAAGAAAATTTCCATTTGATAAGTACGGCAAAAATCCAGAGCATTAAACGTTAAAATTAGCTGACTAGATTGTAATTGAAATTATACTCAAATATAGTCTGCAAAAACTGAAAAATGGTGGAAATAAAAGGAAAAACAAACAGCGATATAATTTGGCGTAAACGTATGGTTCGTCATAACAATAACAGCTGTTGGAACCGGTCAGATGATCGTGGAGGCAATTATAGCTGGGACCATCCGGAGCAATATCAATCTTGCTGTGTAGGCCGCTTATCTGGTGCCATAAACACCATGTCACTCGGGGGGTAAATCAGGACACAGCCGACTGATCCTGGCGTGGTGTTGTTGTCTATCACAATATACAGTCGTTATACTGTAATTTGTGCATGTAATCGCTAGTTTGCATATGTAGGAAGCCCCTTTTTATCTCGACCAGAACTACCGGAACTTAAAGATCTAATTATAGAGGTTCAAATCGGAAGTTTTATTGCAGAAGTTTATTTAAGAGTTGCTGCTGATTATATTTAAGAGTGAGCTGATTATACACCATCAGAGGGTAAAACGGGCACACTCTAACATGTGTGGGAAATCCTAGATTTTATGGTTCTTCAAGTTTTTTCATCTTGTGAACTCTCCCTTCAAATGACGCCATGAGCATCCAGGTCTAAAGAGAAGACACCATTTTTAAGACTACAGGTTCTGATGAGAAATTTCACATCTCCAGCTGTAAGTGACTACTTTGCACAGCAAAAACGGTGTTGGTGAGCGTTTTTGTTTTTTACATCCCAGTATATCCATGCGGGACTGTTGGCTTTACCCATCTTTTGCTCGTGAGTACGGTCAAACCTATATGGACTGGGACGGTGGCGACATCCTGTAATCCAGCTACTTGGAGATCACGAATTGTGGATAGTTGAAAGAGATCGTCGGTGGATGTAGTGTTCTCTTGTGTGGATTAACGTCCGCACTATTGAATACTGCGTTAATCCACAAAGACCATCCTCATAATTAGACCAATTCGTAATTCAGAGGCCGTGGTTCGGATTCCACGTTTAACTGTAGGTCCATTAGTTGTCATCGGCTGTTGGGCTATTAATTAACAGTCCTGTCTAAGGAACATGTCAGCCTTAGTCAGTAACTAGACTACAAGATCGCGCCACAATCATCCTATATTCATTCCTCATTCATACTTGGCTTAAAATACCTACCTGGGTAGGTCGCCGTTTCAGTTAAAAATATAAAAGTATAAAAGTATCCTGTGACGAACGGATTCATGGGAAAACCCTTGTGTGTTGTATATGAAACATTTTTTTCTCTTTAAAATATTTTGCACAAATCACGTGAAACGGGTCTGTTATTCATCCACTTTCCCAAAATTTCAACTTAAAACCATATGAAGTTTTCACACACTCGTTGCATGAAAAACCCAAAATTTACAAATTAATGACCCTGTAACTAAAAAGTGTAAGTGTAATTTTCAATGTAAACCATCATTCAATAAAACTAGATGAACTCAAATTTTTAACACAGTTATGTTATGAGTACTAGTGCTATGAGTGCTACTTTATTCAAGAACCAGTTAAGATATAAATAAATACATTAAGCGAACTATTGTAGAAAATGAAAAATTTATAAAAATAAATCTGCAAGCTATAATTATCTAAATAGGTGAACAATTATTTTTAAACTGCCCTGACTAAACTGTATTTATAAGAGATCTTGGGAGATGTTGAGGGAGAGGTACACGAGCGCATCCTGGTGGAAACAATCGGAACTAGCAGGTCCGGTCGATCTTCCTATTGGTCGATTTGACGTTATTACTCGTTTAAACGTCTTCAGAGCTCCTTTTTCCTCTTATATTTTCCTTTACGCACAAATATTATTGACATTAATGGTTTGACATAATGCAATAATAATAAACTTTTTTAATTTAACTTATTTATTAAGGTATATAAAATATTTTCTCATATGTAAATAGATTTAATCACTCAAACTGAAATCACAAACTGAAACCAATATGGTTGTTAATGAAGGCAATTAATTACATAGTTTTTAACTTGTTTATTTGTGCCTAAATTAGTGATTTCAAAATTAAAACTACATAATTAATTATTATTACCGGTAATTAATTTTCTATTGTACACTTGTATTCCATTACGCTTGGATAAATGAAGCAGATGTGTATATTGAAGCCAATCGAAAATGACTTATACAAGTAATTTTAACAATAATTAATTTTTTCAGAGCATTTAAAATCAAGTGTGCAGCTGGAATTGTATACTATTTTTTAAAACAAGCATTAAATACTTGAATGTAATTTACCTTGAAAATAATTTATTCAATTATAAACCTAAATCAATTATTAACTGTAGAGTCTGATACAAATCATTTATAATATGTCGTTAACATTAAAATGGCACTGTATACAACAGTGATAACACAAGAAGAGATTTTTTTAATAAAAATTACTTAATGACTTGTAGCAGTAGAGGTTTTAAGTCTCTGCTGGAAAGCTATCTGGATTCAGAGCGTGGGAGGACAACACAGATGTAACTTGACCGTTTTCTACCAGATCGCAGCACGATATAGATCGCTTCTTTCCACCCCGTCACACCCCCAGGCTCGCGGCAACAGCTGATCTTGTAAACATACCGTCTTCTATTAGATCCTACTTCTGTTTATAATAGTTACTAGCTGACCTGGCGAACTTCGTAACGCCTGACAGTAAATACGTGTTAACTTTATGATTGGCCACGTTCTGAAGTCAAATAGCATTACGGCTTCATTGTAAAAGGTTATATATTCTGGGTCGCAACATAGTGAATAACAATACTGAAACGATAAGACATATTAATAACATTCCCATAAAACAAATAAATCTGAGTGGATTCACTCATATTTTCAAATCCAATCGAAACCCAAACCAAACCTAACTGTAATATGGCTTTTATAGGAACGACATACTTTATGATAACTTTATGATTGGCCATGTTCTGAAGTCGAATAGCATTACGGCTTCAATGTGAAAGGAACAGCTGATTATTATAATAAACGTAATATATATAAACATTGTAGTTATTTTTTATTTGGCCAAAATATAAACACGTGACTTTTAATCAGACAGAAAATAAAAATATGAATACATAATCCCCCAAAACCGTGAACTATTAACGTGCGAATAAAGCTGTTCATTTTGTACAGAACATATTTATTTCATAGTTTTACACTAATGAATGATTCAGATGGCATTGTATAGTAGAGCATATTAGTAATGGAAAGTAAACCAATCAGCTGTAGCTAAGAAATCAAATGTTTTCATTGTAGAAAATTTGTAAACAAACTTACTCTCCATAAGGTTAACATTAGAAATTTAAAACGCCATAAAATGGAAACTTGTGGGGTTTTCGAAAACATTTTTTCACTAAAACCTTACCAGACACATATAGAGCAACTTCCTGACATTTCATGGCGATTGGATGAGTAGTTTGGTAACGCATTAAGGGCATACATACATACATACATGCACACATTCAATTCATTTGTAGAGATAACCAACCAATCAGTATTAAAAGTGTCTGTTCTAAACACAATTTGAAAAAGAATTAACCACTGTTCGTGGAAGGGTAAACTTATTAAATAGTTTGTTATTTAGGATAGTTGCTTTATTAAAATATAAGCTTACGTGAGAGAATTAGAAGCTTTAAAAGTGTATAGTGCGAAAGAGGTCACATTGAATTTCTACTGCTACCAGTAGTTCATTTTGAAACAAGTATGTCAAATTTAGACCACATTAACTTTTATAGGAATTTAAACACAACAACTTAAAGTTTAAGGAAATCTTTATAAACTATTCGTGATTTAAGAGGTGAAATTTTAAATAGCTAATTTTATTGTAAACCCGATTTATACTGGAGTTAAAAGAGATCAAAAATCTTTGGTGGTGTTTAAATTTTGTGTAAAAAATTTAGATTGACTTTCCATTATTTACATCAATAGCATAGTAAATATATGAAAAGTATTTGTCCAATCTCTTCTCCTTGTTAGAATGAAAGTCAATTTCATTTAACTACGAACTTATGAATGCATCACTAGCTTTAAAATTGCCTTTACAGTTTCCTTGATTTCAGTACATCGATTTAGTAGATGGATATATGTGTTGGATACAATAGTGTATCATTTAATATCTTGTACTCGTGATATGTATAAGATGGTATTTAAGTTAATATAAATAAAATATTATAACTATCCATTAATGACTGAAGGCATTTCTCAATAGCACAAAAGGGAAATTATTAAACTATAAACATCTTGGGAGTCCTCGACTTAGATTTTTTAGCGATTGAAATTTATTGAATATAAATTAAATATTCATTTAAATACTGTTTTGAAAAATATTGTGGTTTTCCGTAAAGCTTATTTTTGTCTAATTGAGTTTCTGGTTCCACACTTAAAGTGTCTTTGAATGAGCGGTTTTGAGATGTAAATAACGAAAAGAAATGCACAAAGATTTAGTGGGCAAGAAAATAGAAAATTATTTGTATTTACTTCCCTGTGGGAAATAGGTTAGATCGGGGTAATGTCTAAAGGGATTGTTTTCAGTTCATCTAAACAGCTGTAATCTAAACAACTGTTCTTATAAACAAGCTATTACTAATCACACTACATTAAATGACTTATAATGACATTACGACATGACATTACTACATTATGACATTAAATGAATTAAATTATGACTACACGTCACAAACTAAATGACCTCACTGTTTCAAATTGTTATCGCTCAAACTGCCAATAACCCCCCCACCCCCAAAGCTAAGACATGGATAATGTCAAAAGGTGCAGATGAATAATCTTAGTAAGTCTAAGGTAATAAGACCTGGTGAATCAGGAATACAAGATACATGGGTACTTTAAAAGAAAAAAATGGGACTCATGGGGCACTGAGTTTAATTTAAGGAATTCGAATCCAAAAAGGGCATACTTCCTTTAGGTGGTTAATTTTTTTTTATTTTAAGGCTGATTTGAGAACGAAACCTAACGTATTTAGATCATTAAAAAAGCATTAAAAGCTAACTTGGCAGAAAGCTTTATTATCAATCTGAAAGGTAGATAAGGTTAAAACAATCAAATAGTAAACTGACATAAAATGCAAAGTTAGCGTCTCGCGCCGACTTTGCAAGCGTTTCCCGTCTCCTGTCACGTTCCCTGAATTTCTCACATTGACATTTGTCGCAGCAGATATAAGCTATTTGTCTCGTGCTTGGCCCTGACAATCACCCTTCCTGCCTCGGGATTTGGATTTGTCAAAAACTTTTAGCTGATAACATCAGTAATTAGGCCTTCTATTTAATTCCATGATTGCATCTGGATGCTGAGCTACCTTTATCAGCCAAGTGATCCTAGATTGGAGTAGAAACTACCACAGTTTCAAGTCTGAGCACCTCATTTTCAAGTTCATAAAAACAACAAGTAGATTCCTTCTCTTTGAAAGTTAGCTAGTTACCGAAATGGCAATCTGCCCAGGCATTTTAAGCCAAGTATGAATGGAAATGAGAGTAAGATGAATGTGGATCTTGTAGCCATGCTGCTGACTAAGACAGACATGTTCCTTATCTCTGAATCTGAATTACGAGCTGGTCTTATTATGCGGATGGTATTAGCGGATGGACTTAGTATTTAATAGTGCGGACGTTTATCCACAACAGAGAATATTCCATCCACCGACCACCGCACATATCTATCCACGATTCGTGACTTCTAAGTAGCTGGATTGCAGGACACGTCACCGTCCCAGTCTTAAAATGATTATTAAGTTATAAAATGTAGTTAAATACCTATGAATAGTATGGTTACCCTTGGACGTATAGTTGACACCAGGTTTCCACGGTTTTGTTACCTATCAAACTGTTACAAGTGTATTTTTTATAGTATGAGAAACTGTTTTAAAGGTCAAATTGTTGGTTTTAATGATAATTTTACTCTATGAGATAAACACTCGAAAAAAGGCTGTTTACTAATGGTGAGCAGGAACAACACTGTCAATGAACAAAAGGGCACATTTATACTGAATATTTTTTGTTATATGAGATTGTGGTCGATATATCACAATAGAGTAAATCTCTGAGAAAAGATGTTCACTATCTTGGCTATGTTTTTTTCTATATAGCCCAAGAGGCAACCATTTTTTTTGTTTTCCTGACATATTCTATGCAAAACGTGTGGACGCCACATTCGAATTTTTTGTCAAAACTGGATATTTAAGATGGCGGTCAGAATTCCTTATCAAAGCTAGAAGTATAGATTGTTAGTTATTTAACTCTCTCGTACATACATTATTGTAGAATAGCTATTACTCATGTTGCTATAACTCATGTTTATTGGTATAACCGGTATCAAGTTATACGCCAGGTTTTGTACGCCAAAAAGAAGTTTTATATATAATTTATAGAAAATAAATTTCTATTAGCACAAGTGGAATCAGCTCAATATTAAATAATTTAGCATCTTGAACCTTCGGTGTACATTTCGTCAGTTTAATTAATTTATACTCTAATTTATGCAGTATAAATATTCTACCATAGATTAATGTAGTGAAATACCTTAGAATTTGGAAATATAAAAACCATCCCTTTACTAAACCATATGTTTTAAACTTTGAAAATAATTTCAATTCCACCATTGAGCTTTGACATGGATATGTCCTTGCTCAGGGGGGTGTTGGCAATTTGCGAGACCGAAATTGGAAACAGTGACATCATTTGCTAGGTGACGTCATAGTTTGAGTATAAGAACAGCTGTTTATATGAACTTAAAACATTCACTTTAGACATATCCACGATCTAACTTATTTCCCACAGTAAAGTACATATATATTTTTCGTATATTATTTTTCTAAGGGTCTTAATTTTAATGAATATTAAACACGGCAACCACATAGAAACCATATAGCAACTACATAAAAATCATATAGCAACTCCATAGCAACCATATGGCAACCCCATAGCAACCATACGGGAACCATATAGCAACCCAATATCAACTTTAAAGCAACCACATAGCAAACCTATAGCAACCATATAGCAACCCCATAGCAACCATAAAGCAACCCCAAAGCAGCCATATATCAAACCCATAGCAACCAAATAGCAACCACATAGCAATCATATAACAACTTCATAGCAAACATAAAGCAATCATATAGCAATCACATGGGAGCCCGTACATTGCTTTGATAAAAATCAGACCAAGGATTGTGTTGACGAGTGTTTATGTATATAAACGGGAGAAGTTCAGGCCACGATAAATGGTCCCGCTTATCTAGACAGCTATATTAAGTGCATGTGCCCGGTGCCCTTTACTCACCAACAACTGGTAAATAATGATTGTATTTACATCCCCGTGGGAAATGGGAAAGATCATGGATATGTCTAAAGGGCATGTTTTCAGTTCCTCTAAACAGCTGCCATTATATGCTTATGACACACATATCCTGCGTCATCCCGGTTGACTTTACTAGGTATATTACCAGTCAAATTTTCTTGAAAAATTCTATTTTCATTTGTTAAATTTTCGGCGCATCTCTTCGATGGTTTGATCGTATTAGTAGGCAGAGAATGCAGAGGATTCATTCATGGAGGATGATTGGGTTAGACTATTTTAAGGATAGACTATGGATTTCTTGTGGTTCGATTGAGAATTAGTCTAGATAAGGTAAAAAAGGAGTTCACAAAAGTGCTGTTCAATTAAAACGTGTTTTAGCTCAGATCTGAAATGTTTTTAATTATTATTCTGGACTATGTGGGTTGGAATTTGAATAAGTAGTTTGAGTACAATGTAGTCAATCACTTTCGAATAATTTCAAAGTGTGTAATACAGAGGGAAAAATTGGAATGGTTTAAATTTGCAATTATAAAAAATCAAAACATCGCTAAACATATAGTCACTGTTTCAAATTTTGGCCTCGCAATTTGCCAATAACCCCCCGCCTTCCAGAGCTAAGGACATATCTATGTCGAAATGTTGAAACGCCTTGAAAAGACAGCCCTAGGGTATTAATGAGAATAGTAGCATACGAGTGTAGTTACTTAAACCATTGGTTCTGGAAATTCAGATATTTGCAACCAGTACAATGGTAGAACTGCTAGTTAGTTAACAGTGCTTTATTAGTAATAAATAACTGCTTTGAATGATATGTTAACTGTAATAGATTTTTTGAATACACATATTAAGGAGGGCCACAGTAAAATATATCGAGTGTGGACTTAAAAAAAATTAATAATTCCAAATGCTTTCATTGCTGTCACGTTTATTAAGACCTTTTACTGTAGAATAATAAAAATGCCTATGTTAGTAATTTAATGTTCAAACATTCTACATCACTTTCCTGTTGGTAAGCTGTATACTGCTTTGAAAACTGCACCCAAATATTCAAGCAACTATGAGTAAAAACTAACAACAACTATCAATCCTTCAATAATAAATATGTTCATACAACCAAAAAAAGGTCAATAAATTCTTACATTAATGAAGTACAGTGCATACTTACTTTTATTACTGTGAGAAAATGTCATAGAGAACATCAGGTGAGAGGTGTCATCTGATACTCACCTGGAAAAAATAATAGCTTGTTTTAACATTACCAACGTATGATTTGTACTGGTTACTTATAAAATATTATTAAAGATTCATTGTTTTCAAAGAATTTCACTCAAAATATCTATCAAGTTCTTTGAATCATGAGGAAGTTACTTTATGGGAAAAGTTGGAATATTTTAGGTAAACCAAGGCTGGTGTACCTCAACAAATTAAGTTGATAGTTTAGCTAAACAGATTCAAGCTTTTTAAGCAATATAAATGCAGCATTTACGCAGGAATATTATTACGTTAATATTCAAAATTAAAAAGAAAACTTTTAAAAATATAATCATGGAAGAAAGCCTCATCATGTTGATTAAGAACCCCACTTCATAGCTAACTGAAAGACAGTTTTCTTAATTTTCTGCTTAAATAGGCTAATATTACCCTAAATTACCTGCATTTACGTGGTGGTTAAAAATGATAATATCTATACATATATCTAAAATAGAATTAAACAAATTGGTAGCAGTAGTAGACACATAAAACGTAATATATTTCTCAGCAATGTCTGACGTTAGTTAAAATCTTGAATCTTAAAAATAGTGCATGATATTTTAGTAACTCAACAAATTGATTACTAGTATCGATGAAAGCACATATAAGCAAAGCAAACAGTTTGAGACCAATGGAAAACATTTACACAACACCCCCAGCAATAATAAGTATGTATTAGTCTGCGTCTCACTAGCATGAGGAGCACGTACGGACATCTGACTTTCCCCCCCTCCAAAACCAACCTCACCTCGTTTCTCCTCAGCTTCATCTCTCCCTTGTCTCAACCTCTTCATGTTATAAGTCATAAAATAATTCACCTCGTACTCAGTTTTGCTTTTGGAGAAACTTTGAATGTAAATTAGTTTCATCATAACACGATGTTGTGTCAGAGCAAACTTTAATTTGATTTTGCAGGGTGTTTTATCTTCGGATAAAATCACCTTAGAAGTTTTCATATTTTCCTTCCTTTGGGAAATAGAATAGATATAGATTGGTCAAAAAGAGTGTTTTCAGTTCTTCTAAACAGCTGTTCTTATTCTTAGATGTTTAAAATTCAATACAATAGCTCTGTTAGTTTCTATGGAAACCTATTCTGTGAAATACCCGTGTCAAAATACATAAAATTCAAGCAAACTATGTAATATATTTAAGTTAAACCTTATCAGAGGTATCAAATATTGTAATTTAAGGTGTGTAATTTTCAAAAGTGTTATTTGTTAGCCATAAAGTTACAGAATAGCCGATACTTGTAAATATACTTAAACCCTTTCACAGACTTTGTATAGAATATGGTTTGTCAATTAAGATCACGGCGAATGATGGAAAAACAAAAAAAGATATAAACTATTATAACAATTTACCCTATGAAAATCTGCAAAAAATATATTTCTGTCTAATTAATTCCAATTTTTTTGTTCTTATAAATATCAAAAATAAACGGAGACTATGCTATGTAACTGAAGTTGAAGCCAGTACAGTTTTATTGATTGGTGCAGACAGAGCTTGCTTCTCCACCCAAAGGAGGGAACAATGCTTGTTGCACTCTTTTATTTCTGTCTATAACTAATACTCTTTAACCCTTCAACTTTTCAGTTTATATATTAGTTTTTATAACACATGTTTACCGTTTCCTGTTTACACGTACATATCTCCAAGAACTCATAGTTTTAATTCTTGGTAAATAAATTTTCCGTCAAATTAAAAGTGGTATTCATGTTCTATACTCATATTCATAGACTGGGACGGTGGCGTGACCTGTAATCCAGCTACTTGGAGGTCACGAATAATTGCGGATAGTTGTGAACGGTGGTCGATGGATAGGATATTCTCTGGCGTGGGTAACGTCCGCACTATTGAATAATAATAAGTACATCCGCAAATACAATCCTTGTAATTAGAACAGTCCGTAGTTCAGAGTTTAGTTCGGAATCCACGTAAACTGTAGGCCCCTTAGATATGTCATTGACTGTTGGGCTATTAATAACAGTTCTATCTAAGGAACATTATATTAGATTAGGTTATTGAAGTGGCAACCGTACCACAAGGTAGGTATTTTATGTCACCTATGAATGAGGAACGAGTGTAGGATGATTGTAGCACGATCTTTTTGTCTTGTTACTGACATGTCCAGTCAGTAACAACACTACAAGATTAAGCCACAATCATCTTACACTCATTTCGCACTCATACTTAGCTTAAAGTACCTGGACAGGTTGTTATTTCAGTAACTAAGTATTCTAAACTGTGACATTCAGATTATGAAGTGAGCTCAGTACTCTACTACTAAACCAACCAGCTACAGTAAAAAGTTTACAAAATAGTTATTTAAAACATTTCCTGCCATGTATTAGGCTTTGTCATGGAAGCTGATAAAAAGTATAGACGTGCGGCTAAAGTGCGTTATATATTTTTTTAATTAACTGTTATAGCTTAATATTTTTATATTGTGTTTACGAATTATAATTTTAATACGGCAATTAATGAAAATGCATTAAAAAGGACATCGGCCCTTCGCCATTATTCCTTACTTTTTTAGAATGGTAATCAGACAGTCACAACTCACCAACACTGTTGTCGAAAAATGGTGAATTCGACACGCTCTTTGACCCTGACCTGCAGAGGACACGCGTGACTCTTAAAAAGGTTTGGTCCTCACTCTGCGAATGAACTAAGGACCTTTTTAAACACAGGATTAGATAACGTTTCTTGGCTTGTACGTTGTCCTGCCTTACTCAAAACAAAGGTTTCCGATACGTAGAACAACTGAAAGTGACAATAACTCAAGTGATTTCTTCAATCAGCCAATGTTGGTAAAGTTGTAGATAGTTTTAATGAGAGAGTGTATTTCCAGGAATCTGTATTACTTGGATGCTTTCAATAATCTGCCTTAATGCGTTGCGTGTGTATTTTGTCATAAAGGTAAATATGTGATTTATAATCCGTTTTCGTATAATATCCGTACGTTGTCAAATATAATTAACACTCCGGTGCTGGCGTGGTTTACTGAAACACGAGCAGTCGCGTGGAGTGCCACTGCACTCCACCTGTTTTTGTTGTTTTACTTGATTTTTTATGAATTATATTGACCATGTATTGGCATTTTACGTTAAATAGACACATATAATACATAATTTGTGTGATTGGTGATGTTATAAAGCACATAATTTAGAGCAAAAAAATATTGTGCAAGTTTTACAATACAATAAACAAATATTGGCGAATAGAAAAAATAATTTAGAAAATAGTTATGAATAATTTTTTAAACAACGCAATCGAAACCCAAAACCAACTATGACAGCATAAATTGACAAATTCATCTATTTAGCACATTCTAAACACACACTTTTGAAATGATCAAGGTAGACGCACTTGTAAAAAAAAATAAATAAAAATTGAAAAAAATTGACTTGAAATAAAATAAATAATTATTTCTGCATAAAAAACTATTTAAAAATGGTTAGGAATAATTATTTAAACAACGTAGTATTATTTATTTCAAGTTTATCAGGGTCTTTATCACCGATGACTCTCTCATTATCATCTTCCGTTTTAGCTAGCCAACGCCATAACCGTTTTTGGTTTCTATTGTTCATTCATTAGGTTAATACACACACTATAAATTGTTTATAAAAAATAATGTTAACTATGTAAAATAAAATCCACAACATATGCCACTCAGTGAAAAAAGGACCACCGCACGATCACCGGAGTGTTAATACAAATAGTAAAAAATTACATTACCATTTGAAAACGTATACTGGGACGCTGACTTGTCCTGAGATCCAGCTACTTGGAGGTCATGAATTATGGATAATTATAAGCGATGGTTGGTGGATACGACATTCTCTGGTGTGGATTAACGTCCGCACAGTTAGATGCTTCACTCTCAGACTATCATCAAAATTTGACCACTTCGTCAACTAAAGGCTTATGTGGTTAGTATTCCACATTAAACTGTAGTCCCCTTAAATGTCATTGGCTGTTAGTCTATTACTTAACAGGTAGAAGTAAAATGTCAGCCTTGCTCAGCAACGAGAAGACAAGATCACGTCACAATCATCGTACACTCATTTCTCATTCATCCTTGGATTAAAATACCTACCTGGGTAGATCAACATTTTAAAAGGTAATCTAATCTAATCCGTAAGTTTTTTTCCGCTCCCTTTAGTTTCAACACTCAGATGATAGTCGCGTGACATACACGTGTACTCTTGACCTCTCTCTAGACTTTGTATACATTACCTGTATCAGATACTACGGACGAAGTTGTGTATTCGGCTAGGTCATCGCTTTGCATATCGGCGGCCGGTTGCGTGGTTGAGGGGTGTTTGTATCACCACTGCCGTTCACTGTGTAACAGAGGCTTCTCGCTGTCTTCGTTTGTTACTCTACTTATGTGGTCGAAATGTTAAAATAAATGTCTTTATTTTTCAAATGATTTTCTGTATACTCGTATATAGCTTTTCAAACAAAGTAAAAAATACACGTTTGGTCTTAATCTACTTAGTCAAAGTAGATTTCATTTTACGTTTAAAATTCAAGAGACAAAACGGTCTTTGAAGCTCGCCGAGAGTCCATAATACAATGCTGGGCAGAAATAGGCAAACCCCTTCCTGCCAAAATTACAGAAAATGCAGAAGCCTGTCCTGCCGAGTACCACATCACGCCGATGGAGAGTTTTTGACAGAGATTCTCAAACTGAGACTGAGGTTCTCAAACAATGAGAGCTTTGTGGACCAAACAATATGTCAGCACTCTGCATATAACATCCATTGGGAGTAGGTGCAGGGCCTCCCTGAAAGGAGACACACGGTAGCTAATATCCTCCTTCGAGATACTATTGCCTTATGCAGGACAGCAGTATTGAAATGCAGATAGAATCAGTGACTGCAACAACTGAGCTTTTTGTCTTTGGCAACAACTTTCTAAATCGGTACAGACTTAGAAAGCCCTTCTAAGTAGAAGGTCCTTAATCTACAAACTGCACTTCGGATAGTCTGACTAATATGGTCAGAATAGGATGGATAACGATCCAATTTGACACCGTAAAATTTGACCTTGTTTATGTCATGAGTACCTCATCATTTAATATAATGGTCAAGGCTCTCTAGTTTAGGGACTGTACAAGTTGTTATGGGGCTATGTGGTTTGCATTGCATTTCTTAACATTTAGTTTGAGGCATCAAACATATTGAAAAATTCAGTGTATGTACTATGGTTTCTTCTAAACCCAGACTGTAATTTGGGCAAAATATTTTCTGAATTTAAGAAAGTCGTAATTTAACGGATGACAGCTTTCTCTAGTATCTTTGAAAAGGCAGGCAGTATGGTCTTAATTGTTGCATACTGTTTGGATTTACAGTTTTAAGGAGTGGATGCACAATACTACTTCCATTTCACAGAAAATGAAATTGTTCACAATGTGTTTTTAAATAAGTTAAGTTTTTCTGTGGACACACGCAAACTGCAATAAGCACGGTCGATACACGACGCACTTTGGCATCGACGTGTCTTGGTGGTTGCGGTGTGCACAAAAACTACTACTGTAGTGTCAACAAAAAACAAAACATAAAACCACGCCATATAAACCGTTATTGCAGTAAAGTAGGGATTTGAGTATTTTCTCTTAAAACTAAGTGACTTACAGCTAAATGACGGAATACATCTATTCAATAAGGGGGGAGATAATAATAATGTAATTACGATAGATTTCGTCCCTTATTATTTCGGGATGATAATTATTTGCTATTGGAATTTTGTTAACAAAATCTTTCTCTCAAGGTTGTCCATGGATGGTTCCATACTGCCTTCCTTGTACTTGACTTATACATCTCAGACTCATACTTAATTCTGGAGCTCCCAGAAACAGCTTTAACAACAACATTTTGAACATAAATCGGTTTTCATATATATTTCACTTTTATTATTCCACTTAAATGTAGGTAATCCGCAGGTATTTATAACATTCGAAATTATAATTGTTGACTTTCAAATATCCATGTCTCTCAATTCACTTCCGACATTTTTAATATTAGTAAAATTCCTATCTTCTAGTTTGGTTATTTTGATAAAGTTACTAGAAAAGTTAGGCAACTAATTTTTATTCCATTTAGATTAAATAAATTGACTTATTTTATTTCGTTTCAAAAAGAAACTTGGCAATTCCTTTACATTTAATCTTGCTTCACATAATTGTATAACTATTTATCTTTAGTGGTTCCTCAAAATAAGAGTAACTGGAAAGTAGTCTTTCCACCAATTTTGATTCGCCCCAGACATGTCATACTCGTTCCTTGTTATAACAATTTATAATCTTAAATTATTAAAAAAATATACGAGCCATTTTGCACTTATCCCAAAATTCAAGATAAACATGTCAAATCTCTCAATAAGCCTTATTTTTAGCGGAGGATAATTTTATATTATTGGGCTTAAATTTACATATCAATTTAGAAGGGCCATTGTAGTGCATATTACTTTACTGCCTGAGAGAAATATTGGCTATGTTTTAGTATATTAGCGTTTCCCGAACTAGAGGCTTCATCGACCGGCGCCGTGGTGAGGTGACATTGATAATATACCACCTTCGATCTGATCACAGCCATATTACAGCATAGACATATCATGCGTCATCAGACTGTCACTGGCCACTCCCGGCAACATCATAGCAGCATGGTGGTAATGCAAGACTATTAAATTACGACTTTGTATAGCTGTATGAATAAAAACTACAATCTTTAATACTCATAATATTAGTTGTCAATAATTATTTTTTTATATTCTCCATAAGAATGGCATTTACCACGGACATTAAATTAAACTATTCCTGAAACCATTAGTCGTAGACTAATCATTAAAAATACCAATTTGTTTAGTTTTTAATGGTGATAGTGAAATTATTTAATAAATTTACTGTTTCGTCGTGATAAAAAAATACTTTTAGAAGCCAATAACGAAAGCCTTAAAGGATAATATTAAGGTCTGGTTCAAAATATAACTAGCTAACAAACCGCATTAAAAATTGTGGTGGTAACAAGTTTTTCCTTATTATATATCGTGAAATTAATTTACCAATTCCAGCCCAATACAGTAACTATTTATTTGAAATTTCCAAATAAATATCTATATTAGTACGTGAAAGAAGTGTAAGGCGGGAAGTGTCGATGAAAGAGGAATGGCCGATATAATCAGGGGCTGGAGCTAACGGGGCCCTCAGGGATGCATCGGCAACTGCTGCAGCAGATATATACTCGTACAGGCCAGCATCAGATATACATACACCGTCTCCTAAGACACATCAGAGCATATCTCTGTGAAATATTCCTAGACAACATTACTTTATATTTAATTCGTATAAACTATCTGTGTAGGGAATGTGAAAGTAATTGTACAAAGATAATAACAATTTTTATACAAAATCCATCTTAAATTCATTTAGGCTTACTATTACTAAAACATTTTAATACTCAATGGTGAATCTAGCTTATTAAAAAGTTTATTGTACAGTCCAGGCTTGATTAGGTAATTTAACAGTTAGGACCAATAGGACGAGTGGCGATGGCCATTGGTCACAGAACATGTACCGCAGAGCAGTGGCAGATCCCTCGGGAACCTAGCATCGATCCCCGCAACGCACATCTACATAGCGAATGTGTTCTCACCTCCAGCCTGCTCGTTAACCACTAAAAACTAGCTGGTGCTAGAATCATCTATAGTGTGTTCTCACTTTCAAACCTCTCTAACCATCTAATTAACTACTGGCAACCAGCTAGTCCTAGACAAGTTTAAAGTGATTTCTTACCTCTAACCTGCTCATTAACTTTTCTCAATCAGACTGATATTAGACTCGTCTGCAGTGGTGGTTCTCGTCCCTAATCTTCTCGTTAACTACTAACAACCAGATGTTGCTAGACTCGTCTGCAGTGGTGTTCTCGTCCGTAATCTGCTCGTTAACTACTGTCAACCAGATGATGCTAGACTCGTCTGTAGTTATGGTTCTCGTCCCTAATTTGCTCGTTAACTACTTACAACCAGCTGATGCTAGACTCGTCTGCAGTGGTGGTTCTCGTCCCTAATCTGCTCGTTAACTACTGTCAACCAGAAGATGCTAGACTCGTCTGCAGTGGTGGTTCTCGTCCCTAATCTGCTCGTTAACCACTAAAAACTAGCTGGTGCTAGACTCGTCTGCAGTGGTGGTTCTCGTCCCTAATCTGCTCGTTAACCACTAAAAACTAGCTGGTGCTAGACTCGTCTGCAGTGGTGGTTCTCGTCCCTAATCTGCTCGTTAACTACTGTCAACCAGAAGATGCTAGACTCGTCTGCAGTGGTGGTTCTCGTCCCTAATCTGCTCGTTAACTACTGACAACCAGAAGATGCTAGACTCGTCTGCAGTGGTGGTTCTCGTCCCTAATCTGCTCGCTTTGTAATTATATAAGAACGTAGTGTATATTACAAGCTAGTTACGATAGTGACTTGCGTTTAAATTAAAACAACCAGTCAAAATTGTAACAGCTACTAGCTACTAGTTATGAATTAACAGATTAAATCCTGTTTACTTGGAATTATGGTTTAAATTATGAGTTAAATTGAAAAGGGTGTTTTACAAGATATAATGTTAATGGAACTTTCTTTATATGAAAAGAATAGTAAAATACAAAAACTATAAGGAGGAACGTCAGTGGGGGGAAATGGTAGCAAATCCTATCCACCATACGAGACCCTCTCCGCCCAGTCAACATGTAAGTCGAGTTAAGGGGATTGGGAATTGTCTGGTCAGGTTAATAAACCACTTTACTCCATCGAAATCGTTTTTCCTAATTTAAGTTAATAGTCAATTTAAATTTAAATTTGTTTTCACACAATAAATTAGTCATTGCATGAGTTCTATCATTTGAGTTCATTTTTTTATTACGTGGTAATATTCGGAAACTTCATATTGCGTCGAAGGTTTGTTCATAGTCTTTTCCAATGGAAACCTTTTACCTTGATCTATAGTACTTAATGTACTATTTATAATATAAAACTATTGCAAAAAGTATAATTTTCACATACTTTTTATTGTTAAACATTTTTATATATTTTATGATTGGCTTTTCATTGAACTTTTACAAAAGTATATGAAGTATATTAAAAGTGTGAGTCTCATAGGGATTATCAAAGTTATTTTAAGTAATTCAATTATAATACAAAGTATAATGGATTATAACACAAGTAATACTTAACTCAATCTTGCAATAAAAAATTGTGACCTATAATAGTAGGAAATTGTTAATCTACCTCTTTCAGAGAAGTAAAAATGACCTCTAAACAAAGCCATGTGTGTGCTTGGGCCAAGCAACACCTTAACAGGATTCATTCTTCAACTCAAGAACTTCAAATTCCCCCCCCCTGACAAAGGAGACAATGGTTTACCGCAAGAAGTCGTCAATTTTCATTTGAGGGTACACACCTTAGGAAAGTACATCCCCCGCCTGGTAAACCTCGAGAGCAATCCAAGGGACTGTGGCGTGTCTTGAACTCCAGATACTTGGAGGACACGAGTTGTGGATAGTTGTGAGCGATGGTCGATGGATGTAGTGTTCTCTTGTGTGGATTAACGTCCGGACGATTGAACCCTACGTTATTCTGCGAGGACCATCCTCATAATTTGACCAGTTCGTAATTCTAAGGTGGTGATTCGGACTCCACGTTAAATTGTAAGTCCTTTAGATATGCCATCGACTGTTGGGCTATTTATTAACAGGCCTGTCTTAGGTACATGTTAGCCTTAGTTAGTTAGTGACTACAAGATCGCGCCTACACTCATTTCTTATTCATACTTGGCTGAAAATATCTACCTAGTGGTACGGTTGCCATTTCAATAATCTAATCTAATCTACTAATAGGTAGGTTGCCATTTAAGTTAAAAGTATAAAGTAAGTATCGTTGCTCCAGGGATCTCCTCTCAGGGTGTTCAAGAGATAAATCAATCACTTCAATCAATCACTCAGACATTTATTCAGATATAATTCAAGCCCCTAGGACAGCCAAGAGGGAAGAAAATTGTTAGAGAAACCAGTTAAACTGGATAATCAGCTTTTAATTTTACAGCGTTTTCTGAACCAAATTTCAATCTCCAAAGTAGTAAAAATCACTGAGTGATCCAACATAGGTTAACGTAACATAAATTTAGAAGTAATATTAACATGGCTGGTTCTTAGCTCTAGGGGGGCATTGGAAATTCGTGTGCTCATAATTTGAAACAGAGACGTCATTTGGTTAGTAACGTCATATGGTTAGTGTCATCATTTTGCTATAAAAACAGTTGTTTAAATGAAGTGAAAAATTACGTTTAGACATATCCATGATCCAACCTATTTTACACAGGGAATTAAATACAATATTTCCATAGTATTTCTCACAATTTGTTTTTCAAAGTAAAAACAAATATATTAGTCTCTTGTTGTTACTACAGCACCTTAAAGGGATATAATTCATTTATCAATGTCTAAAATATGATTGTCACTAACTAAGAATTGGAAGGGCACATACGTAGGTTTTGCTGGTCAATAAAAAAGGCAATTTATTAAACTGGCCCCATTATAGTTAGCACACGCAATGCGTGACCCGCCATTGGTCATTCCAGCGAGGAAACTAGGTTTTCAACTGCAGCGAACCACTAACGAACAAACTGCACGAAGGCTCACCCATTTTCCAGCTAATTTTTTTGTGATTAAAAGATTGGTCATAAACCTTATGATTTATGTTATCAAAGTAACATATTTTGTAGCATCGGGTTCTCAACAAAAAATTGTTGTTTACTTCCCTGTGGAAAATAGGTTAGATTATGGTTATGTCTAAAGGGAATGTGTTCGGTTCATCTAAAAAGATTTTCTCATAACCAAACTATGACTTCACCCATATGACCTTCTATGTCACCTTATATGACGTCACTAAGAAAATAATATCACTGTTTAAAATATTTACTTCGTAAATTGCCAAAAACCCCTCCTTTAGAGCTAAGACATATTCATGTCAAAATGCCTTATCTCGTATTGGTTTTTTATACAACAGTAAAAATTTTGATATATACAGTTGTTTCCCCTCAAGTCTTAAGTAGATTTCTAGCAAACCATTACCTATATAAATTTTATGATGGTAAATATTTATTTTTCTGAGATAATGTGGTGAACACGTTCTCTTTCAGAACCATGAACTCAAACAATTTATTTTAATGGATACGCTACCATATTTGTAAAAACGTAATTTGTTTTGATGTAACCTTCTTATTCCCAGAAAATAACAAACTAACGGTGCATACCGATTATGAAGTTTAAGTAATAATTTTCCAAAGCTTTTACAGATTATATAAGCCCGTCACTCCAGTCAAGAACAATAATTCTCTGGGAACAGTAAAGAGTTCCGGAGATGCGAAAAAGATAATTAGTTTCATTTTGACGAATCATTTCCGTTGATTGTTTTCAGATAACAAGGATGTCTCTCCTTCCTAATTAATTTGTGTCTGTAAATTTATTTTTAAGACTATAGACGAAAATCTGAGCCTAACTATGAGGATTTTAAAAAAGAGGAGCTAAATATCATGAAAACCATTCCACTAACCCTTTTTTATGAAAATAATGTAAGCACTATATTGTGTTTCATTAGAATTATTAGTGAATAATTATAAACTAACACATCAAAAGTTCATATAAGTTACGCTACAAAACTCATATTAAACAGGAAAATTATTTTGTAATAACTTACTTAAGCCACATGAAAAAAACAGATTCAAAAAATACCCAGTACATTTTGCAAACTTTTACTATGGAAAAATTTAAAATATTTTCTAAAATCGATACAAGGGCACAAGTTCGAAGTTTGAGATTGGAAGGATAATCTATTTTACTTATTCAGCGGTCTCAGTGTAAGTTTCAGAACTTGAGATTAGCTAGCGATATTCGGCCTACTTAGATAAACACATTATTAATGCGGCTTTACTTTAACACCAAATATATAATCATTAATCAATGTTTTTGTGTTTCTTCGTCAAAATGTTCTACTGTAAAAAATATTTTGAGAGTATTAGTCGATAATACGAGTATGATTTTTGCATAGTTGTTAATAGTTTGGGTACATAAGGTACTTTGGAGTACAGCAAAGGTCGATTCACACTACATATGGAAAGTGTAGTGATTTTGCAATTGATTCTTAGATAAAAAAGCTGTTTTGATATATGCACCTGTGGGAACTTTTCATAAAACATATAGACATTAAATTACAGACATTAAAGTATGGGTCAAGAACCAACTTCCCACCAACCATCTAGTAATCTTACACTGGTAACTCATATTCGGTTTGGATTAAAATTTTTTGAAATATTTTTTTATGTAATAAAAAATCTAATTTAATATGAACTAAGCAGTGAGTTTAATACAAATATGAACTATAGTTACTACTGTACTGGATTCAATTTTAGAAGGATAACTAATTAATATTACTATTTCACTCATTATATTTAAAATTTATAATGATTTATAAGGTGCAGAGCGTCGGCAATAATCATCCCAGGCCGGAGTCCACCGTCATTACCGACTGAACAGCCAAGTTTCCAACTTCACCCACTTCACAAACTCATACAGCGCCAGCGCCGGCTTATCAAGTGGAAATTTCTCATTGTTCTTCAAATATATTTTAAAATATTTTTGTTCGAGTATGAATAAAATTGTAATTCATGTAACATGCACCCGATTAAACTGTTTGAAAACCATTTGTTGTTACTGAATTCACTGTGTTATGATAGGAAGGTGGGTTTAACATGCTAACATTCAGTATGACTTAGTTTTAACTGAAAAATCCAAAGTAAAAATATCCTGTTTCCATAACACATCTGTAAAATTCATTGGCATTTGTCAATATAGTACGAGTAATATGGATATTTTTTGGAAGATTAAATGTTTTTTTATTCATTTGGTTTATCTAAAAATGTGTGCATTTGTCCCTAAGGAAAAATGTTACATCATGGATATATCTAAAGAAAACGTTTTCAGCTGTCTTATAACCAAAAATTCAATACTATAGCTGTGGTAGTTTCTATGCAAACGGGATCTAAACACTTCCGATCTATACAAATCTTAGATTTTTATGCATGGATTCAATATTTTTCGAACCAATTACCGTCAGCGTTGTTCTCGTATCTACGAGTACTATCGTTTAACAAATTGCTCCTGCTTGAGTCGGGCCAACCAAGTAGCTGTCTAGCTACTATCTACCTCAAGCAAGGTTTATGTTAGTGGTACTACAGTGCAACTCGGTTATTGCGGCCTCGGCCATAAAGTCAACTCGGATATAACGTCATTTATTTTTAGGTCCCGCCAAACTATATGTATTTACATAGGAAAAAACCTCGGATATATCGTCAGTAAATTCTCAAACCTCGTATATAACGTCAAGAAAATCGGGCTGAGATGAAGGCAACATATAGCTAAATAGAGAAAGTTCGGTCGGTGGTGCAACGTGAGGGCTACGGCTATTGTTTGGCTACATTCTATTTTTAGAAACGGCATTTTATTGCTGTCTTACCACTAACCCCCCCCTCCCCTACCCTATATCCGCTGTCGCCGGTCATCAAGGTCAGTGTCAGTGACTCACGTCGCATCAAAGCACTGTGATGCCGTTCGTACGTACCTACAGTTCGTGTAGATATCGTTAGTTCAGTGTATGTCTTTTACAGTTTGTTTTTCGTTATTTTAATTTACGAATACAGTATTGAAAAATAATGGCAAGTGTTAAGAGAAAGGTTTTGCTGAAGAAAAGGTGTGAGTTATAAGAGCGTGTGAGGAGGGACGTAAGATAGCAGACGTGTGTTCGGGCTTGTTTTTTAAAATCGAACCAACAGTTGAATTCACCAAGCCGAACTTCATTGCAATATTTTCAAATTCGATTTTTTATATAGTAGAGTAGTCAGTCAGTCATAAACATAAACTTACGGTGTATTTCAAATTACCTTCATTAAATGTCGTAATTTCATGTAAAAAATGTGTTTCCCTATTTTTCCTCGGTTTTAAATTAAAATTATGTAACCTCTTTTATAGCGTCACTCGGATATAGCGTCATTAATTGTGTGGTCCCTTCAATGACGTTATAACCAAGTTCCACTGTACTAGTTTATGTTTCAGGTTTAACTTACAGGTCTGCGTGAAAAACAATTGCAAAATTGTGTTTCTACTAAAAGTCCTACAAATAACTATTTTCACGCTATCTAATCTGTTGCTTATAGTGGAAACCAATTCATTTCACTGATGGAACCTGATCAGACCTGTCAAGGATGGGAAGATCTCTTATTTGACGAGACATGCCTGATGGTGGTACCACAAAGCAGCCGTAACTATTTTACCGCCATAAGCAACAGATTGGAATACCTAAAAGAAGGTAGGTTGATGTATTTTTTTCTTGAAATTAATATATTGTTATTGCAGTACTATGAACGATCAACCCTAATAATTAGCAATTACTTATTCAACAAAATATTTTTGCCGGCCAGACTCTTCTATACCAGAGGGGATCAATGGAAAGATAAATTAGTTAAGAATCAATTAATTAAGCTTAACTAAGATAAAACTAAATAATAAAGATAAAATTCATTAATTATGAAGTAAAGCTACGAACAGCTTTACTTTAAAATCGTAAACTTAATCGACAAAAATTTCTTTATCAATTAAAATAGATGATAAGCCACTATGTTCAACCTTTTTTTAGGGAAATTTTATTTCCAATATAAAACATTCTTGAAAATGTTTATAATTGTATTTTAAACACTGAAAATAAGGTAATGCTGTGTTGATGAAACACATAAACTCTAACTAATATATTAGGAATATCTGGTAAAATAAAAATAATAAGTCAGGTATTTATGGACTATTTAAACTTTTGTACACTAAACCTCTGAAAAGTCCAGTTCAAGATAATGCAGCAGAGATCTTTGTGCAGAGCAAATCCTAGTGTTTTTCATATTTGTTTCATCAAAGAGAGTTGTTGGATTAGCAAAATAGTTAAGCACATGGTCATAGTTACTGTAAATGCTTTTCAAATAGTTTAAATGTTCGGTTGACCTGGAGTGTGATGTCAGGTAACAAGATTTGAGCTAATTGCTGTGATAAAACGGATGGGATGTAAGATTCAACAGAGGGAAGCGACATCCAGATGCTGGCTCGTGGCCAAAGAGACGATACACCTGGCCACTTTGGCCTATGATCGACCACGGCAAATATGCATTTGGTTCGATCAGAACGCCTCGCCTCCACCTTTTCGTCGCTTAGAAGTGTTTCAACGGTTGGGACTTCTTGGTTGTAAACTGTTTACACTTTTTGATAAAGCAGAGGTAGGTTTAGTATGTTTTAACAAAAGTAATTAAGATTCGTGTAACATTCTGGCCAATGACTAGTGTTATTTTTATGTCACACTAGTACATAGCGACTACTTTATGTACCTTTATGACTTAAGGCACTGCAAGCGGCGTAAGGAACAAACTGTAATCCGCTAGGTCAGTGCTAGTGTCTCTTAATCGTTACGTATGTGCGAAACGAATAAGCGCAAACTTCATTTCAATTCATACAAGCTTCCTGACTGACATATTTTATATAGCAATTTTGTATGCAAAATCATTTTCTGTAGCATACAAATTGTTTTGTCTTATTTCTAAATTTCATATAGGTCAAAAAAGGCTGTCATTCATAAATGTTCCCAAAATTTCAGCTAAAATAATAAGCTCCTAACCACGCTTCTTGCATGAAAAAAAACCAAATTTCCGAATTAATCTTCCTGGTTTTCACTAAAAACTTTAAAAACTTATGCTGAAGCATATTTATCACACAATCAACAAATAAACGTTAGAATTATGTTTTTTAAGATACTCGTTTATTTAAGCCTTCCGATGTACAGTCGCAGACTGAGGAATTAAATTTCACATGTGTCATGACACATGACCGGGAATTGTCCCCGAGTCTGTTGGTTGGTAGGCCAGGACTCTGCTCACTCAGCTATGACTGCCACTTTCAACTAAGACCTAATAGCTTAGAGGTGACTGAGGGTACATCCAGTTTTCCAGGACGGTATCGAAAACACGCTCAATGTTGTATATTCCACAACCAACAGGACCGTATCACACTGGCATTCTCAGTTTAGTGTTATTCGAGATGTCTCTTTTCAGATGAACAAGACGCTAGCGGTCATTACGGTGAAACACGTTACATTTGAATCAAGATATGATGTCAGTTGTTTTGACGTCGTTTCATCTCATCAGGAACAGACAGGTGCGAGATTTCAGCTGTCATTGTACAGCACTACAGCATACTAGGATAACAGTCCCATTGAAGCAGGGGAGAAGAGTAAACTTGTGCTTTGACTTTAACCCTTAAAAAGACAAAAAAGATAACAACGTTACAACTGACATTATATCTCGATTCATTGATTGGTTCTAATAATTTCAGCCTCAAAATTAGAAAGACTTATTATTTATTCACTCTGTAAATAGTGTGAGATTTCAATTGGATTCTAATGTCTTTAATTTTAATATTACTCTTTAAAAGCTTGATTTACTTTTTTAACATTACTTGCTACAACTTCATACAGTAGATCTGAAACGAAAAGAATAATTTGAAACTTGGTCATAAAATAAAAAATTCAATTAAATGATTTTGTTTTCTTATATTACATATAAGAAAATAAAAGGAGTGTATTTGAAGTATATTCGTAAAATAGTGAAAATTATAATCTATTAATTAATTCATGTACATGTTCAAATTAACATGACAACTTAACAATGTATTCGTAAATTGAGTTGAAAAAGAAAGTTACGATTCCTTAAAAAGCGTTCCTTGAGGAAAAGGAAAAGGGCGTTAAATTAAACTGGGAAATGCTGACCCTGAGAGAAAGACCCCTCCCTTTCAAAAAGACCTCATGGGCATTCCGTTCGGAGCGCCTTGTTGAGTGGGGAATATATTATGAAGAAATACTGAGGAAAATTGATACAGCATCGATCAAGCTAAGTGGATAAAGTTTTCACTCTTAATTTAATAATACAAATCGTAATAAATATTATTATTTATCATGAAAGAAAAACTAGGTTTATTTTTACAAGGTATCTTATAAATTTAATAAACAAAAACTATGTGGGGCAATCGTGTAATTCAATGGTTTTATTTATTTTAGTATATTTAGTCTAGTATGATGCACACATTTGTTATAGCTTACTTCACTTATTCCAGAAAGTGCAAAATATTAATTATTCAATTTGTTTTTAAACTTAGAGTGAGTAAATAATGATTATTATGATGATTTCAGTACTGTGAATGTATGTATGATGTCCCTATGAATTATTGTGAATTTTTTATTTACATGAAAAGGTTTGATCATATTACGGTTGAATAATAATTTTAAGTAATTTACGTACTTTTACGCGTTAAACCTTTCACTTTAATACAACGAATATAAGTACATTATTTCAAGCATAAACGAGAAATGGGTTTCAAGAAAGTTTTTCTCAAAACTCGAAAAAAGTTAACATGACGTAAACATGATGCGGGATAAAAAAAATCCAGTACATTCAAAACACAAGAAGTTTTAGTTTCAACATGTAGGAATGTCGCAAGGCTGTTCAACGCTTGGGTGGTTTGACATTATTTTACAAAATGTTTAAAAAGTCTGTTACTAGACGAAGTAAGCTAATATATTTGGTATCAGATTGAAGGTAAAAAGATGGAAAACAAAACTAGATGAAAATAATTTTGAAAAAATAATTCTAATTCTCTTAACCAACCCTTAAAGAGAGCAGGACGATGGAAAAAATATGTTTATGAACAATTTTTTATAGTTTAAAATATAAATTTTCAAATATATAGTTTATTTAGTTCTATTTTTAACAAATGAATTTACAAACATTGCATTACACTAATTCTTGGTTACACTCCGGATGGTTTGTATTCCGAATATTGATCCCTGGAAATTTTGTTTAGCATAAAACAACAAAATATTCGAATACATTCATCTCAGAACCAATAAACGGTTGAACTAAAATTTTTGTATGTATGGTCAAAAATATGTTCGTTAACTGCCTGTCCGTCCTGTATACAATTAAAATACACACATTACTACATTCATACGAGACCAGACGGATAAAGTTTTTAAATAACGTGAATAAAAGTTGCGTAGTTATTTAATATAAAAGTGAAATATGTTGTTACTTATAATTACTTAGAATACAATTTTCCACTTAGGTGGGTAATTTTACGCGGGGTGGGAGTGACTTGTCAATGCGTTTGAGATCGAAATCATAAGAGTTATTAATAATTATAGTTATGTACACTCTTTTAACTTTAACTAAATATATTCCTAACCACATTGAAGACTTTGAAGAGCCAAAGGATCCAATATCGTTTTGTGCTACGTAATCCGAACTCAACAAGAGTCAAAATCTTGGTGATATGCAGCTTCCTCTATACAGATAATCAGATTGTATGGTTAAAACAAACTCGTCTGTACACTGAAACCTAATAATTAGAAACTTTACATGAGTAACTTAACTTAAAATAGCTTTACGGATGTTAACATGTATTAAATACAGTTTTTATCCATATATTATTTAATTTATTTTAAAATGACGAGTTAGTTATCGAAATTATATCCTATTATTTAAATTGATATAATAAGTACGATTTATTTAGTACTTAATGTGAGAAATAATTGAAAACGGGAGTTAGTTGAGGTTATAATTAGCTGTGGTGGCGTGAAGGGCGACCTCTGGAGTGGAAAGGTCAAGGTTTGAGGTCACCACTGCAGCGAAGGTTAACACAACGACACCCTGCCATTACGGGTGGTTTGTGTCTGCAGCGAGCATCAACCCCTCTCAGGAGTGTCTTCTCCTTCAGATCAAATGTGTCTGATGGAAATATGTTTAATATTTATTTATTCTTACGACAACTTTATACTATAACTTTTTCCTTTGATAATTTTCATAACATTTTTCATTCACTTCTTGTTGTAACATATAACATATAAGTTCATGTATGGTTAACTTAAAGCTTATCAAGTAAAAAGAACACTTTACTATACCATAATGCAGGTGAATCTCTACTATAATGGAAATTACTTAGAGTACTGGTACCGATATAATTACTAATGTAGCCAAAATACCAAAATATCTCTATAAACTCATAAAAATCTTTATAATTAACGGAATGAATTTTTCGTCTCTATTCACTTCTATGGTTAAAATTAAAGTAAATTAAATACTGAAGTGATAACTTTGTTCATTAATATATAGTATTGTAGCTTTACACTAGATACAACGCCTTTTGGGAAAATGGTTTAACTCCATAGATTTTTCATCGCGGGATTTGGATCCGTGACATATTTTCCGAGGTGAAAGTTGCAAACCTCTGGCATACAAGGCTATTTACCTACAACCACTATTACTGCAATGGTGAAATTAGTCTTGCGGCATCTTATGATCGTGAGGTGCCTACAAGGATAAATATCTTGTTAAGAAATAAACTAAAGATATAAAAAGATCAAGTATTGTTATTATCTAATCTCTCAATTTTTTTGAAAATAATAAAACGTTTAGAAAATGAAGTGAAAAATCAATATGTCTGATTACACACACTGTATATTCGAGCCTTAGGACCAGATAAATATGTACATTAGATTAAACACATTATTAAGCTACTAAATAATGAATCCTTCTTTTATTGTTAACGTTTGGAGTGGTGAACTAATTAAAACCTTAACGCATTTTTTCAACTAAATTAAACTTATTAACCTATCTACATCATGGTACATTGTAGTCATAAGTATGAATCTTAACTGTTTGGCTTGAATTGGATTGGATTTAGTGAATTGCGAAAGATTGTTTAATATAAACCTGTAAATTTTAAAACCAAATAATGTAATAAAAATTCACTTTTAAAGTCTACTTTGTAGCATAATGCATGTATACAGTTCAACTGTTGACAAAAGATCGATTGTATGCTTTTTAATATTTATATATATATATATATATATACACTTTGCTTGAATATTAGAATCGTAAAATAAAAGGCTTTTGCGTAAATTTTGTTATTACAAAAACACCAAAATTAATATGCCCTACGTCATTCGGCATTCCTTTTGCAACCATGTATAGATATAGTCAAGACTACTTTCGAGAAACGTAGGTCGGATATATGCGCATATATTACAGGCCAAATAAAATAGACAGCGAGGGAGATGAGATAGGGTGTAAAACATGTTCTCAAGCTCAATGGCAAAGCATATATTTGCATTTAAATAATAAGCAATACAATACAAAGCACAGAGACGAGGGAAGGGGCAAGTCATGTGTGCAATATAGGTTTTGTTTCTACACTGTCTGGCTACATACAATTATTTTATCTAATTCAAAATTAAATTGATATACACAATAACTTTGACATTTTATTGTAAAATATTTACATTTTTCAACAACAAAACTTTATCAAACAATGACCTTAAAAATTAGTCTATGATTATAAACAAATTAGATAAAGTAAAAAAGAAAATCTTTCTTGCAGTGAAGTTATTGAAAAGAATCCAAAACACTTACTTAAAACTACATTGGTTTATTTGGCGTTAAATTAAATGAATTTATATCTTTAGTATTTTTTTACAAACTCAAAAATAAAAACCTATAAAACTAAGTGCACTTATATTGTTTCTATATTACAATTACAATAGTGTTTTGTAATATGTTTATGGCTTTCTTTTAAAAGCCCCTTACTTAGATTTAGCTTTTCTCATCTAATTAGACCAGAAATTTAGATTAGATGAGAGATTTAAATAAGAGATCCACCAATAATTAGTGGTCGATCTCTTATTTGAAATCCCTAATTATTATTTAAAATGAAATAGCTAACTCGATAAACCTCAGAATAATAAAAAAAATATTTATGCTGATGTTTATCGTTGCAATAATATGCAGATGTATTATGCAAAGAATATAAAACTATTTAACCAGCAATGGTTATCAAACAAAAATAAATCTTAATTTTGGACCAAAATATGTTATTTTTTAAAATGTGTCTTGGTTTATTTAATTTTAAAATAAAAATTATAATTTACAGTTTATAAAATATAATACTAGTATGCACATACTGTTCGATTCTTGGAATTTAACAGTCCATGCATTCCAACACCTGTTTGTAATATCACTGTTCATTGAGGACAACTTACTAAATACCACATTTTAAAATAAATTACTAAATTAATTCAGAAACCACTCCTGCAAGTTATCTCTATCTCTTATCTTAAAATGGTTCAATAATAGTTTAATATACTTGAATAGTTATAGTTTATTATTACAAGTTATATATAATTTAAAAACGACACTACCGATCACTATCATTATGTATTTTAACATACAATAAAACTTTTAAAAATATCAAGTAAATAAATATGATGTAAGGGTCAATAGTTGTAGTATACCTACAAGTTAAAGGTCTTACATAGTTTAAATGCGTTACTATAAATATCCACTTAAAATGTGTCCAAAAACTTATCTTATTGCTAGATCTTTGTACAATAAATTATATTATTGAGTAGATAATATTAATCTTTATTTAGGAATTACACTTAATTTCAAATCTGATGGTATTTTCCTAAGCTTCCTTTGTTGCTGTATAACCTGATTTAATATATGTTTAATTTATAATATAAGACAAAACAATGTGACTGTGAAATTCTAAATATCAGATATCCAATAACAACACGACAAAATTGAAGGACTCTGTAAGGTAAACTATGCTTAAATTATTTATAAAACTTAAAAAAATTAAAAAAGCCTTTAGGACACTTTTATCTAGAGATACTATTATACCGTATCTCATATATTTGAAAGATATCATTGATGTTACTTTACCAAAATATAGAAACGTATACGTTTACGAAATACGTAAACGTATATAGAAACGCATTATATTGTTGATGTTAAATATGAACCTAATAAAATATGCAAGAAGTAGATAGGAGGTAAACATAAATTGTCGCTACTATTCTCCTAAATAACAGATATAATGGAATACATAGATTTTTGTAATAAACAATTTACACTTATTTTATTACTAATATTATTCTATTGTAACAGGCATGTTTGAATGTGTTATTTAGAAAAAATGAATTAATTTATTATAAAACAATTGGATCTATTGCTTACACATTCCTAATAAATTATACATGACATTATACATATTTCAATTTCATTAAAGATAATAAAATAAACAGTCGTAGGTCAACACATTAAGATGAAGACAACACATATACTACTTTATTTAGACATTTCGTCAAGTTATCTCATCATAATACTATTTAACAAAAATTTACTATTGTTTTCATCCGTATCGTGAGATTAGTGATAGTTATTTTTATCGATTGTTAATTAACATTTTTTAATCATAAAATCATTTTAGCACAGCCGTTTTAAAGTGTAGTTTTGATTACTAAGAGTGTTATGAACTAAATGAATAAACAATATTTATTCGGAAAAAACTATATAAATTGGTGACGTAGGCCTTTTTCATACATCTGGCCCAATATTAGACCCTAACGAAGTAGAAGCTCCTCCGCTAAACCCTTCTCCATCCTCCAACCAATATCGCTCTTGACAGAAACAAACATTGCCAAAACAACAAATATCTTTGGCTCTACCGAAATTAATATTTGGCCAGCCTTTGTCCTTATTTTATGTCTGGTCGTTTCGTCTTTGTAGTCTCGTATGTGCATCCTGTCGTATGTGATTCTTTATTTTGTGTGAACAGAATTATTTTCGTAAATTTGTATACATTTATCAAACATATAAGGTCTCCAAGGAAAGAAATTGTATAGCTTCCCTGAGGGCAATAGATTAGATCATGGACATCTCAAGAGGGAATGAATTCAGTTCCTCTAAACAGCTGGCCTCATATACTCTTATGGAAACTGATCTGAAAAAATATTAACGTTTTTTGGACGTGGGTTCTATAAATTAATACAAATATCACGGTTATTTTGGAACTGTTAATTGCGAGTGAATAACAGTAATCACTGGGTTTATTATACTTCTAGCTTTTACAATTACATTTTATGACATGTCTTAGCTCTGGAGGAGGTGTAGGTGAATTTGTAAGATGGAAAATATGAAACAGGTTTCCATATAAACTACTAGAGCTGTTTTGTTGTTATAGAGCTATTGTAATATAAAAGAATAAGAAGATCTGTTTATATGAACTCAATACATTCCCTTTAGACAAATCCATAATTTAACCAATTTCTCACAGGAAAGAAAAATAAAACCTTTTCTAAACACTGTATTCAAATATATGCATGTGGGAACATACAGTAACAAAAATGTCACAGATATTTTGTCACGGTTATTTGCAAGTGAATGCAGTTGGTACTGTGTTCGACATAGTTACTTCTAGCTATACCGGTCTAAAGTATATTAACCTGAGATTACCACACATGTCACGGTTATTTTGTCACGGTGAATGACAGTTGTAACTGTTCCCGCTCTGCGGGTGTCACACGAGTCACGTGGTCGCCATAAACCACCACTCCCTCCTAATTACATAAGCCCGTCCCCACTGCGGACTCCCGACTGCACCCTCCGACAACTACTTACTGCTCTCTTCAACTGATTTATATTTTGCTCCTAATCCTTTTTCTCCTGTTGACGGTGGCATAGTCTCAATTAGAGAAAGCAACGTAGAAACCAAATTAAAGGAAAAATATTAGTAAATTATTTATAAAACAAAATATAGATGAATATTATTTTTGGGTAGGTTAAAACAAAATGAAACAAGATTTTAAAAGTGTTAATTGTTTCTTAAAGATGTATATTTACAGTTTACGTTATATTTCAATGAGGTATATCGGTATACGTATATGTGATTTTTCATTTCAATAATAATTTACTGGAATATACAGTTTGCATTAACCAACGATTTAAAGTATATAGTTAATGAGGAAAAAAGAGTTATATTATTTTGACCAAACCAAGACGTTTAATATTTTCCTTTCAGAATCTGGTAAAGTAAACACCTTTACTGTATGCCTTTACAAGCCACTGTAAGGTAGAGTTTAATTTTTGAATAAAACAATAACTAAAAAAAAGTCATTATTATTTCATCTGGATTTTTTTTATAGTTTTGTTACACATCTTTCTCATATTTTGATTGAGGTTTCGTCCTTAAATTAGTTTAGGGTAAAACTAGTAAACTAAGTTTAGGTAGTTTTGCGTCACTGTATAGCACAGCCTGTGAAGTTTGATACAATCTAACTTCAGCCTTTGATAGTAGATAAACTAGTTTTAGATAGTTTATTTCATATTTTGTACCAATGTTTTATTAATACCATTGCTTAAACACACTGTCCTCGTGATAACTGAAACGCACGTTGTCATTGATGTTCCACACGGCCACGGTATTGAACACGTACACTTCTTACCCCTCCCCTCCCACCACTCCTACAGAACCTGGCATAATGACTCGGCCCCCTGTTCCCAATATGTTCCCCTGAAGGCTGCTCCCACAATCAACGCGAACTGTTTTCCAATTCAAAGTCTAATGGAACAACAAAAATGGTCTTGTATTTTAAATAGGAAAATTTTATTCCCCCTTCACCCACAAATAAATTTATCCCAAGCTGTTACAAGCTGCATTTTATAATGCATCAAAAATAAGTACAAGCTCAACTTATTTAATAATTACATTCCTTAAAGTATCTTCAATAGGTAAACTGTACAAGTCTTCTTACATATACTTTACCCCTTAAAATGAATTTAAAACCTACATACCTTTAATAAAACGACCATATTCTGTTTATTTAAATAGCATTGAAATATTTATTGTTACAAAAGTATGTATTTAAATTCACTAGCTACAAGGTAAAAAAAACAAGTTGATAGGATTTTTAGACTTTTTGGGGACCTCCCTGTTGATACCAAAGTTTTTTGAGTGGGTTTGGTTTAGGGACGTGGCCCTAGATTGCATATCAAGCTTAAAGCGAACGGTTAAGGAATGAGTAGGAAATTAATTTGTTAGCATCCTCCTTTAGAATAACATTGGGTGCTCCGAAACTGTTAGTCATAGACTAGTGATCGAAAATACTAATTTGTTTGGTTTTTAAGCTGGTTTTAATGTTCACAGTCAAATTTTACTATCAATTACTGTTCTGTCAAAGATTTTAATAGAATATTTATTTGCATTTAAGACCATAACTTTTGCACCTTTAGTTTTACAGCCGTTCGGGTAGTGTCATATTATTTGGGACCTTAAAACTATAACTTATTAAATTTTAATTAAAATAGAAAGGAGTTTGAGAAATTTGTATTTTCCGCAAATTTTACGAGTTTAACGGGTAAACTACCCTTAAAATCTATCTATATAGATAAAATTAAAATTCTGTATGAACATTGCTCAGAGTTCTTCATATATAAGTTATTTTTACGTTTCGTGAGTTAGAGAGGCCGAAACAAGTGTTATCTCAATTTGTGTCCATCTGTCTGTTTGTCTGTCCGTCTGTGAAGATCTAGGAAGAAACGGGAGAACTTATAACAATAACACGTATTTCATACATTCTCTACATTACAAAGAAGGTTTTTCAATGCTTGAAATCGTCCGCCGCCCCTTGAAAAGTAAATAACAAGCATTTAAAACCCATTTTTTACGCGATATTAGTCGCATTTTGCTTTCTGTTTTCAATAAATCACCTACTGGCAATAACCAGCTATCTTTGTAGTTTAATGATTCAATAAAAAGAAAAACAAACTTCTGACAAATAAAATCAATATTAGTTAGTTTATATTATTCATTGATTTTAAACCCATTTTGAAATCATACTACGATAACAATCTATTTTATCATTTAACTGATTTTAATTTTACATTACGGTAAAAAGATTTTCTAATCCATTCAATTATAAAGTAATGCTAAATAATAAAGTTAGGGAGGTCTAGTGATGTGTCCAAAGTACACCCATGCACAAATTCGTATAATAGACGGGCGATCAGTATGGTCACAGATATATAGACAGACATCAGTCCGAAACCACTTTTTTGGTTTAAGAGATTTGGAACCGATCCACTATCAACTCGAATTTGGAAATTTTGATAAATACAATACTTTCTCCATATACTTTTTACAAGGAGAGTCAGTGAAGATTTATTCAACTTATCGTAACCAACTCATTGCAACGACAAAATTATCGTTCATTTTGTGACCACTTGAAAATGTCATAAAAAATATATATTACTAGTGATTCAAAACATTCGAATATTACCCAAAATCGATTTTATGAATTTAATGAAATCTGATTCAGAGTATTTGGATTCAATATGTTATCAATATTCGGCCTTGCATTCCATTGTGCAGGACCATTATTGAACAAAACTGTGTATTGCAGGCAACAAGTCTGTCCCAGAGAACTTCTTCAATTGAATTTGTTAGTGAATAAAACTTTACTCTCTGCCTAGAGGCGATGTTCAAGAATTCTCATCGCCGCAAACCGGAGACGTCTTAATGAATATTCTAATGCGATGAAATGGAGAATATAAACACGACTAACGCATTCACAATTTTAGGGCCTTGATGACGTAAATTGTTCTCTTATTTTGGTAATAAGTATTTGTTGTACTGTAAAGTATTATTACTTTGTTTTACATTCATTGATGGTGATAGTGAGTTTGTGTTATTTAGATTTTTATTGCTTATGTCTTCTGTTACGACTATTAAGAAGAAGTTTCATGACGTTTGGGATCTGGAATCTCTGGCGAGCACGGGATCAAATAAACAATTTTGTTTTCAGCTTTTTATCAGCTCATTTTTAGGATAAAGTTTACCTTGGGACGAGACCATATTTTTGATCCTGAAACGTCGCGAAAATATGTTTTACTAATCCTTATGGAAAAAGTGAACATTAAAAATCTAAATATACCTATCATTTCCCTTTAATTAATTGTTAAAATTAAAATACTGATAACATGAAACTAAGTTTTAAATACTAAAAGCATACAAAGCATTTACATTATATTACTTCAAAACAAATAGTATATTATCAACCCTCAGTATAAATATTGTAGACATATTAAAATTCGGGCTGTCTACTATCATAGTGCACAAATCTTATTTCCAGCCCATTGGAAGATGTGGTAAAAAATAATTAAATTGGTCTTATTATAGTACATAAATATTGACTAAACAATGCAATAGACACCCTAGGAAACCTCAATGTGTTTTCATTGATTTATATACAACGGACGACATGAATGAATTTTAATGTGCAATTGCTAAAAGCAGTGAATATTAAACAGCAGGCTGATAATTATCAGTTTAACGTGATATGTACATAAAATGTAAAAGGTATTATACTAATTAGTTTAATTTAATTATAAAAAGTAATATCTTAAAATAGGTTCATAAGAGCAAAAGAACTATTCACTCACGTTAAAATCATACACAATAATTTCAAATTAAATAACGATTGACAAAACTGGATGTGTTAAGTACCTCAATATAAATATTCTAAAATTGTAAATGGAAAAGTTTACAATATTTTTGAGTATGTTCCATTAAACAGATGTACATCGATTTGTAATAAATTCTTAAATATAGTTTACATGAAAGTTCTTATATACAACGGAACAATACAAAAATATTTTTTCTCAAGATTACAGTCCTAAAGTTAATGACAACTAAACAATCAACAGTGTTAAGAAAGTCATTACGATTATGTATGCATGTATAATTTCTTTACAAATGAACTTGCACACATGTGGTGGAGGTTCTACGTAAGCAAAGGGCTTGGTCACATTACAGTTCAACACAATACACTAAAAGCTTGGAATACAGAGCCTATAACACATACTCTACACAGCCTTTCTCTGATTCCTTTGATGAGTTTTCGATCACCTGGACGCCTCTCTCCACTCTGCTCTAGAAACACTAAGTTTTACTCTTGTTGATTAAATCATTTTTGAACTTAAATAATTTTTATAGGCTACTATCAATTTTTATAGGCATTCGTTTAATTGACCTTCCTTGTCCCTGAAAGGTTTTGATACTATTGCTAATCGCAGAATTTTCATGTTCGTTAATATGAGGTAATGAGATAGTTTTTTGTAAGCAATTAATATTTAAATAATATTTTGGTATTTCCCAAATTATTTCATTTTCACCGGGTGACAACAATTATTGCTCTGAATTGCTTGTATAAAAATATTTATTTATATTCAGGAAAAGGCAATAACGTTTAATTTTTATGATTGAGTTAAAAATCATAAATTACGGTTTTTAATGATAATTGACGATGGATTATGGTTTCATGTAATCGGTTGTGGTTATCGAAGGTGTGTGATATTAAATGTCTCCCAAAGCTTGGGGAGGTTTTAAATAGAGACCCTAAATACAAACAAATCTCCTAATCCTTGTTATATCGAAAACGCATGTGCAACAACTTTTAAGTATTTTTTAATTGGAAAATGTAGCTTTATCCTACAATAAAGTTTTGTTACTCTTTTCATAATCAGAGCAAGACTTTGTTAACATATTTGCATGAATTTGTATTTGCAGAGTGTAGTCATACTTGTGTTGTAGAAATTAAATCGAAAACAATACTAAATAATTTTTTTCTAAATACAGTATAAAACAGCCCAACCACTGGATATACAATTGGCACTTATAATGACTCTACATAGCGCACCGAATACCAAGGGCCAATTACAGAGAAGCACTACGCGGCTACGCTACAGTAACGCTGTAATGACACCTCCTGCAGTCTCTCCTGCCGCACTGACCTTATCTGGAACGCCGGCAACTCGCAGATACTAGTCATAAGTTGCATACACGTCATTTTAACTTCACTCCACTTTTCATCCTACACCTTAAAACCGGATCTTATTAATTTTCTCTAATAATTTTCACGCAACACAGACACACTGTACTCTGCATATCCCCCCCTCCGACATCCGACCGCGGGCCAGTTTCCACGGGGGACTGTATCCGAGCGTACCATCCCGGCGCGCTTACGAGGCAGAACTAACCCACCTACTGCATCGCGCTGGACCCCTTCCAAAACATGGAGAACGGCCAAAACATTGTTTCATCCCTGTTTTGATACCGCATCTCCCCTAATCTTATCCAATCGGTCACTTCCTTTGTCCCGGATCGATCGGCAAATATTTGGCGTCGGTCGGTAACGTAATTGGCTGCACGAGGTGTAACGACGACTCGACACGAAGACGTTATTGATTGCGTGCGCGGTAACGAGTGTACGACTCTACAGAAGCCAGTTGGCCCCACGCACGACGGTGGCCTCGCGGGTCGCGACTGCCCCCGACCAGAGCGCGCTACAGTCGCTACTCGCGGGGTGCCGCATTGGGCTGGAGCGAGTCCAGACGCCGCCATGTCGCGCCAAAACTACCCTCCGTGAAAGCATTACCGCAGTAACTGTTTGCTATTGGCCATATTACCTCGAATCGACTTCTGTTTTGTAAATAAAAATATTGCCTAGGTAATGTTTCAACTTGGATATTCGCACGGTTTCTGTATTGACTGTACATTTACTACCTGAGTCATCAAGGCCGCCAGACAGGCCGGCACCTCTTATTACTATCGACTGCATGATAAGCGGTCGTACCACGGAGGTGGTTCTCGCCCCCCCCCACTACCTAGGTTATCACGCAATTGAAAATGGCAACCTGTTATCTGACTTACGTGACCTATGACTTCCAAGTAACAACAATAAATTAGTTGTTTGATAAATTGGCTGACAAACAATGATGTTGGTTTTAGCAATGCGTTTTATATTTTTTAAATCTCTCGAAGTGGGGGTATTGGCAATCCGTCAGACCAAAATTTGAAACACATTAAACAACATTATGACATAATATGGTTATAGGGACTTCTGTTTAGAGAAACTTAAAATATCCCCGTTAGATAGCTTATATCAATTATTTAAGCTATTTCCATAGAGAAGTAACTACATTTTTTAGTATAACAGTGGTGTGGGTGATTAATTTTAAATCTTTAATCCTCGATAAATTTTAGTTTAAGCGAAAGTGTGTAATGTACTGTATTTTGTATATGATCTGATCAAATATATTTAAAACAATATATTATAGGACTATACTGAAGATTAAGAAAGAGTAATGACATGGTACGTCTTTGCTCGGGGGGAGGGGGCAATTCGCCAGACCCAACCCTGAAACGGAAGTACCGACACATGGTTATATTTACAGCTGTTTAGAGAAACTGAAAAAAATTCCCTGTGGGGATATCCATAATCTAAACTATTCCCCAAAATGAAGTTTTAAAGTGATACGGTCAAATATCGTTGAAGTAATATATCATATGACTGAAGCATACAGGCAGTGTGAGAGTGAGAGAGTGCGAGAGAGACGCCGGCGACGGCAGGTACCTCGACGAAGCGTGTAGCAGGTGAGCAGGTGTCCCAGCGGGTGTACCGGCAAGCAAGCATCCAACAACAGCACCTCCTCCCTTACCTCTTGGCACGTCGCCGAGGGCGTCGGTAGTCTCCATTGAGCGCGTCACCTCCTCCACGACGCTTGCCTCCGCCACCAGCACCTCCTCCTCCCTTCATCTCGCCGACCGCCTCACTCGGACTCTCCGAACCCTGCAGGCTCAACTCGCAGACACTCGGACCCCCCATCACTGTACTGTGTCAATGTCACTCCCATAGCTGAGGTCCGCGGACATGGGTGTGGGCGGTGCCGTGGCCCGACGCGCAGTGAGTCACTCACGTGGGGCTGTAGCTGTAGTACCGCCAGACCGCCAGACCGCTTGGCCCACACCACCCCCACCCCCTCCCACCCTGATACTCGGTTTTAACTTGTTGCTCTCATCAATTTGTCACCCGTCCGTACTGTTGAGGACGAAATATGTATCTACTCCGCTGGAGATTGTACCGGCTGTTCGTCGAAATTGGTCCGTTTAATTAACCACATTCTCAATTTGTCTAAAAACATTTCTTCGTGGTAAAATATTGTTTGAATAAAATAAAAACACAGGTGTAATAGTTTAAATCCAGTGAAAAAATAAGTATGATTAATAATATAATTTGTTTTTATCATCGAAAAATTTAATCTAATTATTAATCGTTGTAGAATTTTGTAAAGTTTAAAAAATATATTAAGAATTTTTTCAATTTTCATACTACTGGAAAGTAAAAAGTATAGACAATTATAAACCTTAGTTTTCAAATTCTAGAACCATAACCATATTAATCCTATTAAAAACAAACAAATTAAGAACATTAAACCTGATATAAAGGATTTAGAATTTATAAATTATTGTCATTGCTGTTATTTTAAAGTTATTGGTTTAAATATTAGTTAGAACATCTTATATTTTTACTGCGTTTTAATAATATAAATTATAATTTTATTTACCTAAGATTTTTATTAACCTGAATATTTTACAAATTTGCTTTCATGAGTTTGTTAGAGACATAATATCTTCAAGTTAGTATTACTAGCATACAAACCAATGGCGATATCAAAGCATCTAGTAATCCTTGGGACCTCGATTGCCTAGAGTCGAATCACAGAGGCTTTGAGCAATCAAATTGTCATTCCAATAGACCACAACAATAATGGTCTCCTAGTCCTGTGTGCATGTTAACAGCTGATAATTATTGTAACGTAAAACATAATTAAAACACACCGTTTTATGTCTGCCTACACTTTGTTAAAATTTATTCAAGCAAGGACAAAAATATGTAATAGTCATTTTCATCAATATAAAAGTAATTGAATGAGTTAAATATTAAAAATGCTAAGGAAGGAAACCCTTTGGTAATACTATAAATTCTGTTTACTAAAATACTTAAAAGAAATGTTTTACGATGTTCATTTACAACAAAAGTATTTTTAATTTGGTTCATAATGAATATTAAATTTGTATATGAACAAGGATAAGAAAAATATAAAAATAAATTTGTTAATGATCCTTGGTGTCTCTCAATAGGGTATGTTAGCTTAAACCTATTTTAAGAGTTACATGAAATTATTTTCAATAAGTAATTACATCACAGATGATGCTTATAATTTAGTTGTTTTGATTAAAACGTAAAAAACAGCTTTGGTATTAACTGGTTAAAACTGAATTAGGAGATGAAAATCAATAATTTTTAACCTTGAGTTTTGAATTTTCTATATTTACAGTTTTATATAAAACGGATTTTAATAGTTGTTAGTACTAGTATGATGCTGTCAAGGACGGTAGCGTGTCCTATATACCAGCTACACTGACGTCACGAATTGTGGATAGTTACGAGCGATGGACGGTGGATGTGATATTCCTTGGGATGGATTAACGTCCTCACTATTAAATAGCTCCTTTATGCACAAAGACCCTTTTCGTTATTAGATCAGTTCATAATTAGAACAGTTCGTAATTAGATCCGCTCGTAACTAGATATGTTCGTAATTAAATCAGTTCGTAAGTAGATCAGTTCTTAATTAGATCAGTTCGTGATTAGATCAGTTTGTAATTAGATCAGTTCGTAATTTTATCAGTTCGTAATTAGATTAGTTCGTAATTCAGAGCCCTACGATAAACTGTAGATCCCTAAGATGCCAAAGATAGTTGAGCTATTAACATTACTGACTATAGAGCATGTCAGCTTAGTCAGAAACAAGACTATAAGATCATCTCACTCATGATCGGCTAAAATACCTATTTTAAGGTAATAATAACAACACCGCTCATAATAATGACGAACCTGTTAAGAAACGAATATCGTTAAATGCAAATTAAACACAGTTGGCCTCGGTAATGAAAATCCATAGTTTAAAGACCGCATTGAGTAGTGAGTGGGCAAGTAGACGGTGATAAGGGACACGCCAGTCTGATAGCATCTGGCCGACCTTGGGAGGCGGTATTGATTGATCCCTCTGAGGTCGCGAACTGGCCAGGACACTCCACTAATATTGCAGAAGGGGAAATGAAACACCTCTTTCACATTACGATATAAGAAAGCTTAAACCGGCCATATGCAACACGTTAGCATAATTATATATACAGGATACATTGGTTATACAATTTTAACCTAGTAGATTTGGGTTAGAGAGATCAATCTGAAACTATAATATAACCAAGAAATATTTGATATGTTTACAGTTTTAGGTACACACTTCCCCACCAACCGCACTGGTAGTGTTACGTGTCTCTGGCCATACTAGCTTGTAACTATTTCCTCATCATTTAATACAATAAATAGTTCATAAAATTTTTAACTTGCAGTTTGATTTTTAGTTTATCAATGTATTATTGCATCCTTTGAAGCTCTGGGGGAGAGTGTTATCAATCAACAAAACGCAAAAAATGTAACGGAATATTATATTCAGACATATCCATGAGCTAAGGCATTTTCCGCAGGGATGTAAATACCGTTTTTCAAACACTTTACTGAATTTAATACTTCCATATAATAAGTCAAATTTAATTGAAGCCATGTTTTAAATCCAAGTATTATTTTTTATTGCAAATAGAAGTGTGAACATAGTACAAATAAAATTTTATTTTCCTTAGCATTTAACGTTCATTTCCATATAAAAGTTTAAATATTAGGAGAAATATGAACTTATCCTTTTTAACATTAGTTTAACAGAATATCTTATCAAGAAAGTAAAAGAATATCAAACTGTTTTATTTTAAGTCTAAATGTTTTTAGAAAGCATTTAAGTAAAGGTTTCAATATTTTTTCTTACACGTTTAGATCACTTCTAAAACTCTAGATTTTGCTCTTTAAAAACTTATATAATTTAATGAATATAAAGTCTTGTGAAATATATTTTTTTAATATGAATAGTTAAACGGTATAACAATTTTAATACTCAGCAAGGGGGATCAAGATAGTATCTTATTCTTGGCGTATTTCCAAAGCTCTTAGTGCGAGTGAATAAGCAAAACAGCAGCTTATTTAGTGTTCATGTTACTTTTGTAATTCTTTGAGATCCTGAAAGATCACTTAAAATTTAATATTTAAATTTTAATAGTTATTACAGTTTTATATTGATTGGTTTTTGTTTTTATTAACGTCAGAGGCGTTTATTTGATATAATTAACCTAACTCATTGCAAATTTTAATTTATTTGTTGAAAAAACTATTGGCATTAAACATATATTATAAAGATTAAATATATCAATGGAACTACTTATACACTGTACCAGTCTACAGTGCGTCCTCCATCTTATAGGTTGTGTTAATAAATAAAGAGCATTTTTCGCTTCAAACAAGATTTTTAAAATAAAGACACATCGGCTTAGTTTGAAATCAGAATATGTGAATTTTAAAGATATTTATTAGAGAACTTTTATAATAAAATTTCAATGAAACCTTTTTTAGAATATGAAAATAACATTACGTTTTGTAGAGTAAAATTTTGTACATACAGTACATAGCTTCTAATGTAAGCTAAAATATCAAAACTGATTATAATTTATGGCAGCAAACGTAATCTACTTACTAACCTACTTCCTCATTTCCCATTTTTAGAGCCTCCGTATCCATTTTTATACTTTTTAACTGGAATGGCAACTTACCAGTAGGATGATTGTGGCACGATCTTGTAGTCTTGTTACTAACTAAGACTGACATGTTCCTTAGACAGGACTGTTTTTGTTTGTTGAATTAATAACCCATCAGTAAATGGCATATCTAAGAGACCTACAGTTTAACGTAGGATCGGAACAAATGCATCTGAACTACAAACTGGTCTAATTATGAGGATGGTCTTTACGGATTAACGTAGTATTCAATAGTGTGGACGTTAATCCACACAAGAGAACACTACACCCACTGACAACTATCCACGATTGTTGAACTCCAAGTAGTTGGATTACAGGACTCAAGTCATTTGTCCGGGACCGTAGTAACGTCCCACCATTCAGTGGTAAAATATGCCTAAGTATATTTTACGCCTCAGAGGGCTGGTTGTTGGCTTTACGGTGTAACATGTGGGTTTGGACGGTATGATGCGGAAATATTAATCAAAATATGGTTTAATTATTCAAAAAAATCAACCAATAAATACCTGAAATGGTGTTTTTACCTAAATTAATTAACGCCGTAAAATTTAAATACCTTAATAAATTAACGACTTAAACCATTTCGGGAAAAGTAGTCTCAATGAATGGCAAAAAGAGATAAAATGGAATTGTCCAATACTCGTTTTCGTGAAAATTAGTCCCAAAGGTCAAAGAGTAATATTACACAACTGTCCTCACAAGGGTCCTGAACATTCTACAATCACTATATATTTTTATTTTAACATCTTTGTTACTCAGGATATTTGATAAACACCCCATTTTTGTGTCCTGTTGATAACCCTACCTTGACAATGTGGTCAAAAATTTAGTAAAGAGGGTTTAGATACATAAAAGGAGAATTAACACAGATCACTTTATCATAAATGAAATGTACGAATACTTACATTATATAGGTATAGGTATAGGTATACCTGTATAGGTTTTTGAATAGTTATATAGTCAACCCGTGGTGTAACGAACCTCAATATAACGAATTCCTTGATTAAATTAATATTTTTAATCCCCCAGATTTTTTTATGGAAAAAGGTCGTTTAGTAAACGATTTTACGAAATTTTACTAGCACTAAAATGCTTACTGGAAACATGTTGTATTAAATATTTGAATTTTAAAAGTTTCAAAACGTTTATTTTTAATTAATTTCTGCAAATGCAAAAGCTAGTTCACCCCCACCGCCTTATTCATATCTATGACATATGCTATTAACAAAAGGGAAGTAGTTTTTCAATATAATTTTAATATACTTAGTAATATGTTACGGCATGATATATATGATAAAATATTAAAATCTTAATATTCTATTATTAGCATTATTCTTTGTTTTTTATTTAAATTTTTTATTATTTGTAATCTGTAAGAAAATATGAACTGGGGAAAGTTGTTGTACCAGGGTAAATGTATTACGTTTTACAAATTGTTCATGTTTACAAGACTAAACGACAGAGTTTGTGCTTGGAGACGTTCAGATATAACGTTCACGTTATGGATCCGAGCGAATGGGGCTGTCATACTCTGTGTTGTAGTATACGGTTTGTATTTTATGTGTATCCATAAGCTTTAGAGTAAATTTAAAGTTCACAGTAAAATACGACCTAATTTAGAAACATAACATAACAAATGATGCATGGTATAAAACGATATCGTATGCAGCACGCTGATGTGAGTAGAGCGAATTACATAGAACTTATATTATTCCCAACATAGTAATCAAATAGTACTGAGCATGCAGGTTTGCTGGAATAAGGGGTGTTTAACATAGTAATGTACTTATATTAAGGCTGTTTACTAAGTAAAAACACGTACAAAATTTTGTCAAATTATGTCAATAACTAAGCAAGTTATACCACTTTATCTTTTATCCGACAAAATTACAGGGACAATAAATACTAGATTTGTTACCATAAGATACTTTAAAATTTGGGGAGGGAGATTCTATGGGTGTATTGATTAACTTAACTAGATGGAATTGCATACAAAATTCTGGAGGAATATTTAAGTACATAAGTGAGTTAATGATTTTTAGCTATTCTGCATAATATTAGCATTATAAAATGTACTGTGTTTATCGTTTTGAATAATTCAGTAACCAATTGACCTCGAGCCATGATTCAAAATACTAAATTGTGTGTTTCTTTGAGTTTAATCAAACGGTAGTAAGGAAAATTGGATTTTTTTTATACATAGTACATAACTAATTTGAAAATCCAATTTTCGAGGTACGAAACCACCCCAAGAAGTGTAGTTAATATATTCCGACGGCGTTTCTCATCGAGCTCGTCAAAAATATTACAGAAAGGATCAACTCCATCGAATTTTATAATTGTCGTGTTATCGTATTAATATTGTTATTTTTAGTATAATTTAAAAAAATCAATTGAGTATCCTTTAGAAACATTTTTTATCTTAACGACATGTTTCGACCTTTAAGGCCATTTTCAAGTTAATTCAAAATGATAAGCTAATAAATAACAGGTTATCATTTTGAACTAACTTGAAAATAGCCGTAAAGGTTGAAACATGTCGTTAAAATAAAAAATATTTTAAAGGATACTCAGTAGATTTTTTAAATTTTACTAAAAATAACAGTAGTTCTTAACAGTGAACACTATAGATTAAATTTAATATTGTTAATATTAATTATAGTGTTAACATCAATTAATACCGTTATCGCCTTGTCAAGACCCAGCCAAAACGTGTTCAGGGGGTTTAGTTATGAATTTCTATCATGAGCCCGGGCTTAAATGTCACCATGTGGAATATGAGAATAGCAAAATTTTCCATAATAAATAAGCTAGCTAGTGAAGGTTTTTGTAAAAAATTTATTTTTTTTTTGTTTCCAGAGACATTTTTACAGAGTAAGAGAAGTAAGTAGTAAGAAGAGTTATGGTAGTATCAAAAACACTTTTTAGAGAAAGCTGTCCAAGCCTAAACAAACTGACATTTATTGTTTTAGTGAAATATAAAGCTTTAATGAAGGAGAATATTCAAATTTCTAAAGGTTTGTCTAAATAAAACAGTAATTATAAGGCAGTGGAACCAGCGCATTGCCATTGCACCGACGGTTGAATAGTGTTTGACTTCAATTAGTCTGGCGAGCAACGAGCTGATGCAAATAGCGAAAATCATTACTTAATTGAGGGGAAAGAATCTACTTAGTATATATAAGTGGTCTTTATCATGATAAAATTTATTTCAACTTTATTTAAATGATTTAGACAGTTGCGTGTCCTGTAATAAAGCTTCTTTAAGGTCACGAATTGTGGATAATGATTGTGAGCGATGGTCAGTGGGTGTGGGGGTTTTTTTTGAGTGGATTAACGTCCACACTATTGAATACCACGATAATCTGTAAAGACCTTCCTCATAATTAGACAGATTCGTAATTCAGAGGCATTGGTTCGGACGTACACTGTAGGTCTCTTAGATATGTCATTGGCTGTTGGGCTTGTTATTAATAGTTATGTTTTAGGAACATGTCAGCATTAGTCAGTTCAAGACTACAATATTCTTATTAATACTTGGCTTAAAACACCTACCTTGGAAGGTGCCATTTCAAATGTTAATCTAATCTAATTAATGCTACCTAAGTTATACGTTAGTATAAGAAAAGTATTCTTTAACGAAACAATTTAAAATTTGAGTTCTCAGTGGATGTATCCGTGTTTGGGTTTCTTAAAACGTGAGTTTCGAAGTCTGTCTGTATGGCTGTGATTTTGTGTGTTCCCTTATCTCCAGTAATTAATTTTAAAATAATTAATTTAATAATTTGTTAAAAAAGTTAAGCCCTAAAATCATAAAAATGTGAATTATTTCAATTTATCTATAACCATGAAGTTTGGATAAATTTTAATAGTTTATAGTTCTCGGGGCCCAAATATAATGGCACGATCTACACGTATTTGACAATTACATATCAAAAGCTACGGGGTTTTATATATCAAATTAATAAAAGTCTTTAAACTTATGTTAATGAGTTTTGAACTAGGCATTTAAAACACATTTGAAACTAGGCCAAAACGTTTGGCTAATAAGCATTTTGAATCAATTAGTCTACGGTGATAGGTTAAAAAAGTAAAGTAAAGTTAAATATACGATCCGAGGTTAATGCAATACATTGCCTGAGGGTACCCAATGTTATTCTTATGGTATTATAAAGTCAATTGATTTCTCAGTTCTCTTCTGTTTTCCAAGAAACGAGGTATACAGCTATCACCAGATAAAATTCACACAAAAATATTTGTCATTGCCTCGGGGGAAGGGGAGCTCCACGCCCAAAATCTTCTCTTAACTTCTATTAAGAATGCGTGGGAAAGAAATTTTATAAGTATATTTAAAGCAATACATGTGTTATGTTTAGAAGAGTGATAGTTATTTGAGATTAGAATATTTTTTTAGTTTATTTGTAGAGGGAGAAAGTATGTGCCAGTTCTCCGATTCCCTTATATTTCAAATTACTGCACAGTACTCATAGATTTTTGAGTAATAATTTATTTCTATGCCGTTATTTTTATTTGGAAAAAGTTTAGAAAAGTTTTACTAAAAGTGTAATTGTTATGCAAAGGTTTATGTATAAAAATACCTCTAATGGCTAAACGAAACCTTTGCATGTAAGTAATATACCAAGTCGATCCTGGTTGATGCCCAATCTTGAGAGAGAGAGAGGGGTTAGCCCCCCTCGCCAAGATGACCAAAAGGATCAAAACTTGCGTCTTTGCAGCCTACCCCTTAATTAAATAGATACATCACTACACTTATATTATATAGTACTTACAACAAGCTTCAGCGATCTCCCAAGATATTGGACAAACGGATACTCACCTCAAAAATACAATTACTCATTATTATATTTTTTAGTTTTTGTTTTCACGCATGTGCAACACGCCATCCATAGGGTCAGGATATTGTAAAAGTTAAACTTATTCAGTTATCTCTCGATCTTCGCATGATCATATTGTACACTTATAATGTGGTCCATGGATCATACTTTTATAAAACATCACAAAATATATCAGAAACATGGTATTTACAAAAGCGAATTTTTAATAAACAAACTCTTATTTTCTTATAAAATGTCTGTTTATACAACAGCAGCTTCAGTTTTAAGATAGATGAAACCTCATATTAATTTTATAGAGAAATTCTAGCTTTAAAAGTGTCATATTTCATTCGTAATGTAAAAAACTGAAAACCCCAATATTACGACAACACAAAAAATACAAGAGTTTGACACCTTGATAGTTAAAAGCTGATTAACCTCAAGGGAGGAGTTATGTTTATAAGAAATCCATTTAATTATTAATACTTGTTATATATTCCAATATACCAATATTTTGACATGTCTATTTTGACATGGATATGTCTTAGCTCTGGAGGGGTGTTGTTGATTTTTAAGATGGAAAACGTGTAACAGGTTTCCATAGAAACTACCAGAGCTATTGTATTGATTTTTTTAAATATATAAGAATAAGAACAGCTGTTTAGATGAACTGAATAAATTCCCTTATGGTATATTTATGATCTAACCTATTTCCCACAGGGAAGTAAATAAAAACATTTTACTTTCTCCCCTTATACATAGTATATGGAGAAAGTATTGTTTTAGTAAAAATTTTCGAATTAGAGTTGACAGTGGATATATCCGTTTTGGGGTACCCTGAATCCAAAAAAGTGGGTTTCGACGTGATGTCTGTCCGTCCGTGTGTCTGTCTGAGTGTGTGTGTGTGTGTGTGTGTGTCTGGATGTGTACAGAGAGAGCCACAGCCTACCCCGTTGGTCCGATTTAGATAAAATTTGGCATGTACCTATATATACACCGTATCAGCAGGTGATTTTTTCATTTTTTTGAATTTTGAATTTTTTAGGGCAGTTCACCCCTAAAAACCCCTAAAAACGTGAAAAATACAAATTTCTCAAAAACTGCTCTAATAATTTTAAATAAAAAATTGATAGTTTATAGTGCACAGATATCTTAATAATTTGACCCCACCCTCATGTCTGTAAAAGTTAAGGTTCAAAAGTTATGGGCTTTTAAATGAAAAAAATAATTTTTTTTAGTTATCAGCAAAAAAATAAAGGTAAAATATAACTTGACTGTCACCATTGAAACCAGCTAAAACACTAAACATACTAGTACTTTGAATTATTAGTCTACGACTAACGGTTCCAGAGAAAATTTAAATTTACAATCCATGATAAACGCAGTACGTTGTCTGAAAGCGTCCAATGCTATTCTTAAGGAGAATATTAAAAAATCAATTTATTCCTTATTTTCCAACCGTTTTCCATGAAACTTGGTATGAAGCGTGAGGTCAAATCACCCAACAAAACCAACTCAAAAAAGCTTGGTATTACCGGGGCGGGGGGAGGGGTTCCCCCATACAAATCGAACAATTATTTTAACTTTGTCTCTCTTTTTTTTATTTTCAGAAATGGGATGATTATATTTGAAACAATAAATTATATATAGAAGAACATGATCGTCTTTTTTAAATTTTTGCTTCAGTGATAAAGTATGTGTCAGTCCACTGATACCGTTTATTTTTTATTCCAACAATAATATCAAAATGTGTGAAATTAAATCAATATTTGGAAAAACTGGGTTTGTAAAACAATAACCGATGCTTAACCAACAGGGTTTATCTTGAGTGTATACTCAAGATTGTTTGACCATATTAAGAATTTGACGAGGTGTCAAGACAGTAAAGTAAAGCGTTTTAGTGGTCCGAAAGTAGCCTCTGAAATGTGATGTATGTGATACTATTTTGCCTGCGAGTAGCCAGAAATAGCTAGAGGGCCAAGCGTATTGTTTGGGGCCAGACTGGCAAAGTGTCTACACTACCTGTCAGCTCACTATCCCCTCTACCTCTTATCTACTTTATTCTCTGATCCTCTTCCTCTATTATCTTCCTACCATCTTCTTCATTATTCCCTTTCACAAAAATTAATTTGTTATTTCTCTCTTTATAACCTTAACATCGACATGTCATCTCTATCGTTGTCATCCGCTTTTCATGTATGTGACTAAACTTTTTCCTTATATTTCTGTACGTGTATTTTACAAAAGTAACACTGATTCTCGTCCGACATAATTAGTCCACAGACAATAAAGGTAAATACAAACAAAAACATTCGCTTATTGACTTTAGCTTACTTGCTTTGGGTTTTTAACTTGTTGACTTTGGCCTGCTGTACAACCTATCCCCTCTCATATGTTACCGATCTCTGAACTCAACATCCACATAGCTAACATCCACTATTTATAATTGTTAATTATTACTTCATTTTATTGTACTTTAGTTTGTATGGTTAGAAATACGAGTACCTAGCTATACAGTTGAGCTATAAAAAATCTTGAATTACATTTCAGCAAGGTATTTACAATAAATAATCCACCACGTAATTGTGGATGCATAGCTAGTTTGGCAGTCTTTAAACCAGTAGCAGTCATGTTATGCGTTACCTTTCCCCTCCTTATTTTTGTATAGTTCTTGTTTTGTATATCTTAAATTGTATTTTTCTGTCTTTCCATATCCATACAACCTTGACCTCAATATTTAGCCAATGAAAGTTAAAAAAATATTCAAGGTTAATCCGTGGAATAATTTCTCTACATTTTATTATGAGCTAACATATTTAATTATATGAAAATATCAAAACTAAATTGTTCTATGAAGAATAGGCATTCTTTTAAGAGTTCAAAATATAATAAATTTAATATGGTAAGGGTTGCAAGTTCAATCCCGAGCAAAACCAGATACGATTTTATAGTGGTTCGGTACTGGACCCAATTCTTTGTTCCTGTCATTGTTGTTTTGTTCCTCATTTTGTTGCTGTCCTTTGTTCTTTGTTGTTTATCATTTGTTGTTGTTGTTGTTTATCATTTTTGTTGTTTGTTGTTGTTGTTGTTTATCATTTGTTGTTGTTGTTTTGTATTTGTTGTTTGCTCATGTTTGTTGTTTTTGTTGTTTGTTTGTTTATTGTACCCCTTTGTTCAAGCTAAGAGCAGCTCTTAGCTCTTAGAAGTCTAGAGTTCTTACCATTACCACTAATGAATTACCGAACGAAATGTAAACGTTACAAGTAACAATGCGGTTTTGTACATAGGAACATTCCAAAGTTATTGAAAATAAAAATACAACATCACACACATTTCTTTAACAATTTTTTTCAATTGCAAGATTTTAAATACGAGTAGTCTTTTAAAAAAAATTCCTGTTATGTATCTCAAAATTACTAGATATAAACAATAAAAAGAATCGCAAGGATAGCAGCAGGTAGTCTACAACTATAGATGACCACACTTCTGTTGGATAGACAACACCGTCAAAGATCGCAAGAATAGCAGCAGGTGGTCTACAATTATAGATGAGTACACTTCTGTTGGATAGACAACACCGTCAAGGATCGCAAGGATAGCCGCAGGTGGTCTACAATTATAGATGACCACACTTCAGTTGGATGGACAACACCGCTTAGAGAGACCTTCGAGGATCGAAAGGATAGAAGCAGGTGGTCTACAACTATAGATGACAACACTTATGTTGGATAGAAAACACCGTCAAGGATCACGAGGATAGCAGCAGGTGGTCTACAACTATAGATGACCACACTTCTGTTGGATAGACAACACCGCTTAGAGAGACCGTCAAGGATCGCAAGGATAGCAGCAGGTGGTCTACAACTATAGATGACCACAATTCTGTTGGATAGACAACACCGCTTAGAAAGACCGTCAAGGATCGCAAGGATAGCAGCAGGTGGTCTACAACTATAGATGACCACACTTCTGTTGGATAGACAACACCGTCAAGGATCACGATGATAGTAGCAGGTGGTCCACAACTATAGATGACCACACTTCTGTTGGATAGACAACGCCGCTTAGAGAGACCGTCAAGTATCACAAGGATAGCAGCAGGTGGTCTACAACTATATATGACCACACTTCTGTTGGATAGACAACACCGTCAAGGATCACGATGATAGCAGCAGGTGGTCCACAACTATAGATGACCACACTTCTGTTGGATAGACAACACCGCTTAGAGAGACCGTGAAGGATCGCAAGGATAGCAGCAGGTGGTCTACAACTATAGATGGCCACACTTCTGTGGGATGGACAACACCGCTTAGAGAGACCTTTAAGGATCGCAAGGATAGCAGCAGGTGGTCTACAACTATAGATGCCCACACTTCTGTTGGATAGACAACACCGCTTAGAGAGACCGTCAAGGATCGCAAGGATAGCAGCAGGTGGTCTACAACTATAGATGACCACAATTCTGTTGGATAGACAACACCGCTTAGAGAGACCGTCAAGGATCGCAAGGATAGCAGCAGGTGGTCTACAACTACAGATGACCACACCTCTGTTGGATAGACAACACCGCTTAGAGAGACCTTCGAGGATCGCAAGGATAGCAGCAGGTGGTCTACAACTACAGATGGCCACACTTCTGTTGGATAGACAACACCGCTTAGAGAGACCGTCAAGGATCGCAAGGATAGCAGCAGGTGGTCTACAACTACAGATGGTGACACTTCTGTTGGAAAGACAACACCGCTTAGAGAGACCTTCGAGGATCGCAAGGATAGCAGCAGGTGGTCTACAACTACAGATGACCACACTTCTGTTGGATAGACAACACCGTCAAGGATCACGATGATAGCAGCAGGTGGTCCACAACTATAGATGACCACACTTCTGTTGGATAGACAACACCGCTTAGAGGATCAAGTATCGAAAGGATAGCAGCAGGTGGTCTACAACTATATATGACCACACTTCTGTTGGATAGACAACACCGTCAAGGATCACGATGATAGTAGCAGGTGGTCCACAACTATAGATGACCACACTTCTGTTGGATAGACAACACCGTCAAGGATCGCAAGGATAGCAGCAGGTGGTCTACAACTATAGATGACCACACTTCTGTTGGATAGACAACACCGTCAAGGATCGCAAGGATAGCAGCAGGTGGTCTACAACTATAGATGACCACACCTCTGTTGGATAGACAACACCGTCAAGGATCACGAGGATAGCAGCAGGTGGTCTACAACTATAGATGACCACACTTCTGTTGGATAGACAACACCGCTTAGAGAGACCTTTAAGGATCGCAAGGATAGCAGCAGGTGGTCTACAACTATAGATGCCCACACTTCTGTTGGATAGACAACACCGTCAAGGATCGCAAGGATAGCCGCAGGTGGTCTACAACTATAGATGACCACACTTCTGTTGGATAGACAACACCGTCAAGGATCACGATGATAGTAGCAGGTGGTCCACAACTATAGATCACACTTCTGTTGGAATACAACAGGTTATCTTACAGAATGTATCCACTCGTCTCTTGTCACAAGGAGGCTGGCAGACTCCCAGGCGGGCGGACCATCCTCCACTGTGTCTAATAAAGACCAATACGATACAACAGGTTATCTTACAGAATGTATCCACTCGTCTCTTGTCACAAGGAGGCTGGCAGACTCCCAGGCGGGCGGACCATCCTCCACTGTGTCTAATAAAGACCAATACGATACAACAGGTTATCTTACAGAATGTATCCACTCGTCTCTTGTCACGAGGAGGCTGGCAGACTCCCAGGCGGGCGGACCATCCTCCACTGTGTCTAATAAAGACCAATACTATACAACAGGTTATCTTACAGAATGTATCCACTCGTCTCTTGTCACAAGGAGGCTGGCAGACTCCCAGGCGGGCGGACCATCCTCCACTGTGTCTAATAAAGACCAATACTATACAACAGGTTATCTTACAGAATGTATCCACTCGTCTCTTGTCACAAGGAGGCTGGCAGACTCCCAGACCATCCTCCACTGTGTCTAATAAAGACCAATACGATACAACAGGTTATCTTACAGAATGTATCCACTCGCCTCTTGTCACAAGGAGGCTGGCAGACTCCCAGGCGGGCGGACCATCCTCCACTGTGTCTAATAAAGACCAATACGATACAACAGGTTATCTTACAGAATGTATCCACTCGTCTCTTGTCACAAGGAGGCTGGCAGACTCCCAGGCGGGCGGACCATCCTCCACTGTGTCTAATAAAGACCAATACGATACAACAGGTTATCTTACAGAATGTATCCACTCGTCTCTTGTCACAAGGAGGCTGGCAGACTCCCAGGCGGGCGGACCATCCTCCACTGTGTCTAATAAAGACCAATACGATACAACAGGTTATCTTACAGAATGTATCTACTAGATTACAGTGAATTAGTATAATCAGTATATTTCTCAAAAATTATAGATTTGGAAGTATTCATCGAAAAAAAACAAAATAATACTCAAATAATAACCCAATTCTACAAGGGATTTGAGTTATGAACATCTTGATTTTACTAGAGCTTTTATTCTCACTCATATCATCTACACAATGTATTCGGCATACAATTCATCCCCGTCTTTACAGAATACCTCGGTCCGTTAGTGACAAGCTGTTCCCTCGAGACATATTTTCCTCGTAGACCGTTTTAGTAGGTGTTATATTAATGGGGCGTTTGTTTAGAGTGTATTCTTCATAACGGGGCGAGGAGCGGTTGGTCCTATGCCAGAGGCATGGAGGCTAGTTATACGCTACTGACTCATGCGACACTGTCTCACCACTATCAGCGCGCGTCGAGACGTCGGCTCTCAACAATCATTATCGCCAAGTGTGTTACGAAGACGGTAAACTAAGATCTCCCCCCAGCTGACCTCCATTATTCTAAATACCGATACTAGGGTACTTAAAGGAATGTTGACACAGCTTGTGGCAGTTATATTGTACGATATGAGCCCATAATTTGTTCCTGAACTGGGGAGGTTATTACAAAAATGTTTTGGGCCCGATGCCTAGCTAAAGACTTTTGGAATTCCTAAAAAAAAAGGCAAGGACCAAATAGGGCGGAGGCTAATTACCTTGAATAACACTTCATCTATAACGACTTGTGGTGGATAGATTGCGTCTTTATTTTTATAAGTTACATTGAAACTTTTCTGATTTACTTGAAATCTTGAGACTATTTGTTCTATTTGCAAAAGAGACACGAGAAAATATATATTTAAATACCAAAAAATATTTGGCGAGTGACTTGAGGGGGGTAGAGATGATTAGTTATCTCTAAAGTTTTCTTTAAAATAGTCAGTAGTTGATTAATATTCCCACTGAACGAGCCATTCCTTTGTGGCCTGAACGAAAGCCCATGTCGTCCAGGTGGTACAGGAAGCTTATTGAAGAGTTTCCATGTCAAAGCAGGGAAGCGGCACTGGGTGCCTCTTAGACGGTAGCGAGGAATTATGTTGCTCTTGATACGGGTGTTGTGATCATGAACTTTGAGGATAGTATGTATTGACTGATAACTATGAGCACTCCCAACCTCTTGAATATGAGTCTGCGGTGTTCTAAGTAAGTACTTGATGTTATGTCGGAGAGCTGCTTTCTGAAGTTTGCGCACTGCTTCACACCCGCGGGTGTGATTCCAAAGTATATACTATAGTACAGATGGCTGTGAAATAGCCCCTAATAGACTTTGACTAGGTAGGCTTCACTGAAAATGGACTTAAGTCTGTGGAGCAAAATGTGACTCTAGATTTTTGTTGCAAAGCTCATGAACGTGAGGTTACTAGCCGACCCTCCCCCGGTACTACACCCGTACCAATCTACTTAACTCATCTTTTTCTTCATATTTAAATTTTCCATTCTTAATTACTGTAACATACTGTATGTAATTACTGTCATTCTTAATAACATGAATGTTGATATAGCTTCTATAGTAAACTAGTCAAATGAAAATGGACTTAAACTGAACAAAAACAAAACACCGCCCACTATTTTGGGTTAAACGAGACTTAAAACTAAACCACAGTTTAGTATTTATAATACTATGGTGATACATTTAAAAATAATTAATTAAATTATTTATTTGAATTAATCAAATTTATCAAAAAGATAATTAAAAGCACTCGCTTAGCCACACAAAAGAAATTAAACTTATTCTATTTTCACCTAATTCTATTTAATACTACATGATAATTCAGGACGACAATAAATAGTTTATGGTAAAATAGTAAAAAGTTGTGTGAAAGTTGTGTGGTATATCTATAATATTATAAAGAAGAGGTGGTTTCTGTGGTTTCTGATTTCTGTTTGTGGGTATGTTTGTGGGTTCGTTTGTGGGTTTGTTGTGGCAAGTAAATGCAAAAAATACTGAACCGACCGGTTTGAAATTTTACAGAAAGGTAGATCTTAAACTCATGCAACACATAGGCATATTAGTTCCCTTAAAATCCCCTCGGGCTACGCCCCATGAACGTCCTAAGTTTTAATGTTTACATTTTCAAGGAATGAAAACATAAAATTACTTGAATCTCAACAGCTGTGAACACTAAAATTTGACAGTTTGGGAAGAAGAAGAAAGAGCTGCCGTGGCCGTCCTAGGTTTCAATGTTTACATTTTCTAATGACAACATCCGTTTGCACTATATTTTGACAGTTTGGGAAGAAGAAGAAATAAAGTTGATTTTTCAGAAAAACTGCTGGATCGAAATTAGTGAATTATTAGTTCGAAATAGTGGAATGGTAGATTTTAAGTTTTTTTTCCTCCGATGACTGACTCTATTACGTTTATCCTTATCCTCTCCCATTATTTGACAGATGTTACTTTGTCATTTTGTAAACACTCGTGTTTTGTAATTTTGAAAAACAATGAAGAATTAATTAACAATAACTTAAATGTATCAGAAGTGCCAAGACCCCTCAGGCTTTTTAACCCGTGCGAAGAACGGGTACTTTGGCTAGTAATAAGCCCAATTAAGTATTTATAATTGTAATAGTTTGGTAGTGTAGCGATGAAATTATTAAATTAATGGCAGTTTCACAAGAATACGGTTATCTATATTTTCTATTTGGGAATACCGTCTTTATTTTTTTTAATTTTAAAAACATTTTGATTTGAATATCAACTTAAAAAAACTAAGTTACAAATATTTTATATTTATATTGCTAGAAATTATTTTGTACAAATATAACAAAACCATTGTCTTAAAAGCTTATATTGGAAAAAAAGGTTTTCTCAAAGTTTCTTTGAACTACCATTTAAAAAAGAATATTTAAGGTTAATTAAATTACTAATTAAATAGAGATGAAATATTGGAAGACATTTTTACACAAACAAGGTATGTGAAAGCTGGAACGTGGTCATAGTTGAGCATGTTCTGGGGGCGTTGCCATTGTATATGATGTCGGCGTTGAGGCGTTTATTTCGCACCAGTCTAGCAGAACATGACCTACAAAGTAAACTGTATGAACTACTAACTGCAGCTCAGGGGGTGGTCATTGTAAAAAAGATGTTTTAGGTTAATTAAAGGCGTATAATTAAATATGAGCACCCAATTGTACATGACCTACACAAGGCTATGTGAAAGCTGTAACGTGGTCAACTAGTTTTGCTCCAGTCTGCAGTTGCATATAACAGTTAGACTATTGAATGAGTCCGTCTAGTAAAATGTGTATCTTTTTACAAACTTAATCTAATACAAATATTAACACTCTTATCGACTCCGTTAAACGAAACTTATGCGACGATTCTATAACACTAAATACGAGGAAACTATTTTGAAAACAACAAACGGTAGTCGAGTGTCGGTACCCTGACCTGTTTCACAGCTCAGGCAAACTGCCACCATTGACACGGCCATGATCTACAATGCATCCTCAGGGGGGTACACACAATTGCACCTTCCAATCCCGTCCATTCGATCTAATAAACCACTGGACCCACGGACTGTTTCACGGACCTTTCCAAAATTCAAAAAAACAATGTCGAATATTTCCTAATGTGATTTTACGAATTACCAAAACATTTGCCAATTTTCCATTGTATGACGTTGAGAAATTTGTTTTTAGTGACTCAAATTTGTTGCAAACGTCAAGATTGTAGATTGGATTGTCAAGGATTTTAGAGTTGAAAATGTTTGCAAAAATATATAATGCAGTTTATTCCATGCCTAAAAATCAGGGATGGTAGGTGCAGGTTACAACACGTGTTTTGTAAGAGATCAGAAATCAGATTTAAATATTTTAATTAATTAGTAATTAAATAAAAACGTTAAATTATATTTACCTAAAATACTATGCTTTACTATTAAAGTTAATTTAAACACGTATGTCGTATATCATAAATCTTTCCTTTTTCGCAATTGAGTTTTGATAAGAAACTATCCGTACCGTAGTTCTGATATGATCTAAATTGGCGCCTGTGCCTAGGATTGATCTGGGCAACTCTAGAACTCAGTTCAAAGTGAGCACGCTAAAGAATAGAAGAACTGAATGGTATAGCTGATGTATTTGCCTAAATATTTGATTTATAGACTCAATTCAACAATATACTATACTGTATATTATGTTGCTGTTTCACAGTATGTGACAATTAACTGTTCTAGTGAGCTATATCAGATGCAATGTAAGACATAAATTTCATGCTTTATATTTAAACGTTATATAATTATGTTCTTCTGAATAGAAAAAAAATCAATGACATAATGACGGTTAAGTTAACGACTGCCAATAACCACACGTCATTTTAATGACCATATATATTTTTATGGGAATAAATTTAAATTTTCAACTGTTCTTTTACCTCAAACCATTAACTTCGTTAGTTAAGTAAATACCGCATATAAATATTGTTTTTTCATGTGTTTACAGGACTAAAAAAAGAAAAAATATTGACTAAACAGCCAACAGCACACGAAAATACAGATGTAGTATTTTAAATTGTACGTGTTGACTTTTTTACACGTAGCCAATAGAAGTAATCCTAATAGAATATTAATTATTTTTAACACTATTCTAGAAAGTTAAATGTATTGAAATTAACAATTTCAATAAAACACTTAATTTAAGATTATTTTGAGTTTAAAAATGTGTCAAATGTGTTTAAGGAATTCGATCAAGTTTTTTAATCACTTCTTGTTCCATTTTCACCGCGGTTTTAAAAGTATACTCCAAAGTTAATTTTTACACTCGTATACATGTTTACTTACTAATTTCGTTTTTATAAAAATATGCATACTCTTTGAAATAAAGAGAAATGCGGCTTCACGTACGTCAAGCACACAATATGTGTTCACTGCGACGAGCGCGGTGTCCGGTGTCAGAAGGCACCCCGCTGAAGGCTAGAAGCTTACCTTCTCTGGTTGAGGCCGCTGTAGGTGACGTAGGACATGCCTACATGTTCGCCAACACAACAACACACCCGCACACAGTGTTACCAACACAACGGCACAACGCGACACAACGGCGGCATCGTGGTCACTAACAGTTAAAATTAGAGAGCGCGCTGGGTCGCCGAAATAGCAGTCGGACAGGAGGTGGTGCGGCCATTGTTGGGGTTCCGCCCTTGGCACAGCCACCGGCTGGGGACCATGCGATCAACCCACAGTGCTGTTCATCCACGGTGTTGTTCATGTTCTGCAAATACCACCCTATATGAAATATTTACCAAAAGAATTAAAGTAGGCAAGTAGGTGGAGTTAATAAATCAAATGTACCGGGTGCCCTACGAAGAGGTTCCCATTTTTGAGTTGGTGTGACGGACGTGTGGATTGCGCTACGGACCCGAGGTAATACAGTCGTGACTAGCTCATATGTAAGGGTGTTGCTCCTGAGTCTCAATCAATTCTATCTGATCCAAACAGAAAGGTGGAAAAACAAAAAGAAACAACAAAATCAGCAATCGTATTTTAAGGGCAAAACTACTTTTATTTAGAACTAGCAGTATGCCCGTCCATTGTATAGGTTGTAGGATTCAGTTTAAAGAAGAAATATGACCATACCAAAATGTAAACCTGAAATCCTAAAAAAATCAATACAGAGAAAATAAATCAATACCCAGTTTATTATTTAGCATTACTTTAAAATTAAATAGATTGGAACATTTATACCATTATTATAATTAGTTTTACGTTAAAATAACTTTTTAATGTAGTGTGATTTCGAAATAGGTTTAAAATCAATGACCAATATAAACTAACTAATATTGTTTCAATAGCTGTTTGTTTTTATTTATATTAAATCTTTAAACTAAAAAGACACCTGATTATTACCAGTATGCTATTCATTGAAAACTGAATCAAAATGCGAGTAATATTGCGTAAAAGTGGGGTTTTAAATGCTCATTATTTAATTTTTAAAGGGGCGGCGGGCGATTTCAAGCATTTACAAATCTTCTCTGGAATGTAGAGAATACTTGAAATAACTTTCATTGTAATCAGTTCTCCCGTTTTTTTGGAGAAGACGGCGTAAAATGCCTCCTGGAGCGTCACAGACGAACAGACAAAAATTGAGATAAGACCGATTTCGGCTTCTCTAATGCACGTAAAGTAAAAATAACTAAAAAATGAATAAGTCTGAGCAATGTACAGACAAAACTCTAATTTTATTTATGTAGATAGAAACAGCTACAGCTGTTTCTATCTACATAGACTATTTTAAATATAGACTATTTTAAAATATATCAGCTGACTACGTTTACCCACAACAATGAACATGTTTGTTAATAAACATTGGCACTTGTTAATAAGTTGCATTGTACAGTGTCTTATGTACAATGCCGTTTACAACTGAGCAAAAAGTGAAAATGTTGTTTCTGGGCTATCGCCTTTGAAAATGATTATGAAGCAATAAGGTGTTTTAAGGAAGGGTACCCGGGTGTAGTTCTACCGTCAAGGAAATCAATTCGTAAGTGGAAGACTATCCTACTAGAAACGGGGTTAATATAAAAAATCATAAATCCTCCAACATAAAAAATGAAGAAATCGTGTGTGCTGCTTTCATGGAATCTCCAAATATGCCCAAATCATGAAGAAAGGCGGAATCTAATACAGGGATACCGAAATCATCTGTCCAAAAATATGCCAAAAAAGAACAAAATTAAATATTATAAAACTCATATAGTTCACGGACTGCTCGAAGACGATCCTGACAGACGACTGGAATTTTGTTCAAAAATAATTGAAAAGATTGAATTAGATAGCAAATGGTATGAAGGAATGTGTTTTAGATGAAGCAACATTTTGTCGAATAGGATGTTTAAACAGGCATAATTGTTATAATCTTGTGAGAGGATAAAGTAAAATCACCAGGTTCAACAGTTTGGACTGCTGTTACCAAGTATGGTGTTTTGTCGTATGACATATCCCGACAAAAAATGTCTGGAGAAATATATGCATCAGTTTTAAGCAATTACATTGTGCCTCATCTTTCTCAGCCTGAGATGATAAACGTTTTTTTAACGCGATGGAGCTCCTCCGCTCTATGCTAATGTGGCCAAAGCGGTTTTGGACCAAAATTCTGGTACAAAAACTGGTACTGTGCTACCCTCTGGTGGTCTTTGTACTTAATTGTCCCACCCATTTGGGGCAAGGTCTGGTTCACTTAGTTCTGTCACTACCTGTGAGTAATTGAAATGCCAACTACTTCATTGTCACGCTCTGGCAAGTTTCCGTTACTACGAGAACCCATTTAAATACTGTATCTCTAAAACCTTGTGCAGTAAGTATGATGCAGACAAAGTCTTTCATATTTTTTTTGACATGGATATGTCCTAGCTGTAGGGGGGTGTTGGTGACTTTTAAGATGGAAAATATGTAACAGGTTTTCGTTAAAACTACCAGAGCTCTTGTATTAAATTTTTAATATAACAAACATCTGTTAAGATGAACTGTAAACATTCCTTTTAGACATATCCATGATCTCACCTATTTCCCAAAGGGGAGTAAATGCAAAAATGTTTAATTAAATAGTCTATTAATACGTTTTTTAATATCATTTTAATTTATAACTAGTTAGGGATATTAAATATGCAGTGAAAGAATTTCAAGGCAAAGCTTTTTTAATTGGAAATTAGCTATGATTTGTAAGTTATAAATAGTTTGTTATGATGGATTTGTAAAGCATTTTATCTTATGGTACTCTATTATTTATGTATACAAACACTAATAATAACCTTATTTAATAAATTATATTCCAAACATCCAAAGAAAATTTTAGAATTTCAAACTATTAAAACCAAGAGTTTAGTAAGTAGTTTGCTTAAATATTTAATAATAATTTTTTTTATATTTATGGATAAAATATTTTAGATTATTTAAATTAATCTTTGTTAAAATAGTAACCATTTTCCTTTACTATTTATAATGAATATAGTAGACTATAAATAATTCTTTCGTTAAGGTTTATTGATTTTTTCTTAATATCCTATATATTTATTATCTAATACAAGTAACATAAAACAAAATTATTTAGGCATCATTTAACATCTTTGAACTATTTTGCACCGAAATGAAGTGAGTTGGGTAAACTTAGGTTTTAATCAAGAAAGTTGCATTAAAAGTATAGTTTTTCTTAATAATGAAATGCATTGTAATATCGATTGCATGAAGTCGCAATACCAGTAAAACTAAAATAAACATTTTTTTATCATTATCTTTGCCGAAGTCTTTGATTTTTAAATCCCTTTTCCTATTGTTTTCCGTATAAATTTAACTTTCCACGATCAAAATGCATTGAATTATACTGACTTAATAGACTGCAGTATAAACTTTGAGAGCAGATTCAAATCTGTTAACATTTAAATTAGAAATAAGTGAGGGATGCTTAAAGACGTAGAAAGTTGTGAATCAAAATTTAATGGTTTTATATTGTTACTACAACGTAGATAAAGACTTCCAATAATCAGGTATACTCCTATGCTGTTGAACAACTGTTTCAGATAGTGTAAAACCACGTTTTAAAATCCATATTAATAACAAATATTAATATACATTAAACCATTTGTATTTATTTTAAAAATATCTATACGTTAAATTAATGTGTATTTACGATTTCATTCCCACCTTCGTATGAGTTTTAGGATTCAGTTTAATGAAGAAAGTTTAACACGAAATAGTATATACCTGAAATCTTAAACATATCAACACAAATTATTTAGCACGAATTTACAATTTGATCAACTAGAAGATATGATATGAATATTAAAATTATTATTTCTATTAATGAAACATTTTAATGTAGTATGAATTTGAAACAGGTTAAATATAAATTACCAATGTAAAGGAGCTAATATTAATTTTAATTTGACAGCTGTTTAGTTTTCTTTCAATTTAACACTTATATAGACTAACATGATCTGTAAACTAAAAACATATGGATCTAAAATGGGTTTTTTATAATTAGGTTAAAGCTAAAAGAAAATTTGTTCAAACGGTATAGAATAAGAAACATAAGTTTCCTCGCTGTAGACGCCCTTGTATTCACGGAGAAGACGAACACGAATGTTTTGTTTAGCGTTACAGACGGACAGACAATTTCAGATAAGACTCATTTCGGCATTTTGGGGTTACAAAACATGGAAAAAAGCCAAAATATTCAAATTCCAAGCAACATAAAAACAAAACTCTAATTTTAGTTATACAGATTTTATTGACAGTACAATAAAACACACAGTTTGGCATTAAATTTCCTCGGGTACATCTTTCTTGGATTTATTTTTGGTTTGTTTTTAACGTGTATTACGATAGAGTTGCAGGCTGTATTTATTCGCCGTGTAGCCTGGCAGTGCATCGCAGCCGAACTGACCTAGCCCTCACCGCCTCTGCAATGCCGTGTCTATGTTGCTAACACCCCAACATATTGATTCTCCGAAGTGCATCGTGCCGACTCGGCTACCTTCGTAACCGTTCGTTGTTCATACGTTCCGCATCAGATTGAAGGGGAAGGAGCTTCTCCTCCAATCTGGTGGCAAACTGGAGAACCACCATCGCCTCTGTGTTCTACAGAAATATTGTGGTCGAAAAAGCATTCTCAAGTAATCGAATTGAACAGTTTAACAATTATGAGTTTATCAACATAAATATGTAGAGTACCGTTCATAATGATGTCTAAACTAATTCTAACATGCATTATTTACTTGATCTTATTATTTTAACATCGAAATTTAAAATACGTTATACATTATTGAATAGATATTTGTTAGCTCTGGGAGATGTTGGCAATCCGCGAGACAAAAATTTGAAACAGTGACATCATTTGGTTAGTCACGACATATGGGTTTCCCAATAGAAAACCAATAGAATTTACAAGGAAGTAAATACATTTTAATTTTTTAAATACGATATTCAACAGAATGTTTATTTTTTAAGTATTAGTCCTTTCCTTCTAAAAACAATTAATTAAATACGATATAAATTATTTTGACTATTAAGTTTATGTTTTCATGCTACGCTTGAAAATGTTTAAATTTAAAAAAATGCATGGCTAAAACATCTTTCGAAAGATACAGTTCAATGGTGGTACATAGAACGATGTATTCCATTGATATACAGCATTTGCAACTAAAATTGACAAACTAGATTGATGTAGTATTTTTATTTGTTTTTTAAGCTACTTTAAACGCAAAAAGATCAATTCAGTGATAGATTGTTTTATACAGCAGCGCCTGCAACTTGGGAACGCAACTCCGTAGCTGTATTCATATTGCAGTTAACGCCTTGTACATACTGTATTGATAAAAATCTATATTGTTCTCAACCGGTATCTCATATAAGGGTATTTTCTTTACATGACTAAAGGTAATAAATCTATATTCATCGATTTAAATTATATTTGTTTGGTGATTATGTTTCAGAAAAATGTTTTTCTACACGTTACTTTAAATATTTAATTCTTAATTACATCCCATATATTGGAAATGATAAATAAAAATGTTTTGTTATTAGATTGTTAGGAACTAATCAAACCTGATTTCCAATAAAAAATGTTTGTATTTACTTCCCTATGGGAAATAGGTTAGATCATGGATATGTCAAAGGGAAAGTTTTCAGTTCATCCTAACAGCTGTTCTTATTCTTTTATATTAAAAATGCAATGTGATAGCTCTAGTAGTTTCTATGGAAACCTGTTACATATTTTTAATCTTAAAAATCACTAACACCCCCCCCCACCAGAGCAAATATATATCCATGTCAATATATATTAATTAAATAATTGTAATCGAAGTAAACAACGAATACCTTTTTTAATGCACTGAAAATTAGTATGTAGTTTAATTATTCTTATACTACTAGTATCAAGTACCATTGTAGATATTGATAATTATTAATTTCATAGTAATAAATTATTGTTTTATATATCAGCTTGAAGTCTATTAGTTTTTTAGCACATCCATAACATATTTTATAGAAATATATTTTCTTATGTTAGAAAAAATGACTTCGTTAAAAAATAAATAAAATAATGCATTCAATTTACTGTTTACATTACACATATTTAATAAAAGAAAATATTGTTTTTAAGTTTTTATCGTCGTATAAACTAAACAAGATCCTCGCGTTTGGAAGTATCTATATTTTGAAACTATATTAGATTGCATGCTTACGTGACCTTATTATTTTAAATTCAAGTCGTGGTTATTTAAATTCCAACTGAGGTCAACTAAAAAAACATAAGTCAAATGGCAAACAAGAAGTTTTAAATTTGCAAATTATTATAATTTTTAAAAACCCTAAAAATAATCTAGTAACAACCATTTTTATAGATGTCTGTCGGATACATCTAGATATTACTCATTAGCGTACTAGTACAGTTAGGTATTCTCTTTGAGCTATTTTACGCTGGACATTGCAGGCGTTGTATGGAGATTTCAGTGAGCCAGAGCAGGTACTCTCATCGATTCTCGCTTGTTCTGGGAAACAAAGCTTTCAGTCAACACAGAGCTGCGCGATCTAAAAGTGTCATTTGAAAGGAACCGTATGAAAGCACTTTGTCTCGGTGATATTAGTGAAACAGTACTTCATTTACTGCTACGTTATTTGTTTTGCGTTTTTGTTACATATCACCAAGGGAGGGTGATTCATCAGTGGTACAATGAAGATTTTATTATTCACGGCGGCGATGACGTCTGCTTGTTGCGCTCCTCCGCCACTATGACGTAGGTTTCCCGGATCTGTCGCAATGCGCTGGCGCTGACGTCACGGCCCGTCGTAGTTCCGCTGGGTACCGCTAGATCGCTCACCACCCCTCTCTGCCACACTCGGTTGCATCAATATTGCATTGTTGACGAGTTCGCGCTGCAACCTGCGTTTTGCCCGCCTCTGTTAAACTGACATTTCCAGCTTCAACTTTATAGTTTAATTTTAGTCTGCAATGAAGTTAAAATCATAAGGTGTGATATTACACCCATAAATCCGATAATTTAATATGAAATTGACACTTTACGGTCTATAATCAAAGAAAATGTTTTACATAGATATGTCTTAGCTTTGGGGGTTGTTGGTAGTTTGTGAGAGCAAAATTTGAAACAGTGACCTCATATGGTTAGTGACTTCATATTTTGGTTGTAAGAACAGATGTTAAGATAAACTGAAATCATTAATTTTAGACATGCCATTAGAGTAAGTTTGTTTACAAAATGTCTACAATGAAAACATTCGATTTCTTAGCTACAGCTGATTGGTTTACTTTCAAAGCATTATACCATTAGAAATATGCTTTACTATCCAATGCCATCTGAATCATTCTTTAATATAAAACTATGAAGTAAATATGTACTATACAAAATGAACAGTTTTTTTGCCACGTTAATAGTTTACAGTTTCGGGTATTATGCAATAATATTTTTATTTCCCGTCCGATTAAAAGTCACGTGTTTATATGTTGGCAAAATAAAAAATAATTACAATGTTTATATGTATTACGTTTATTTTAATAATCAGCTGTTGAATATCTTTCCTATAAAAGCCATATTACAGTTAGTTTTGTTTTGGGTTTTGATTGGATTTGAACATTGTGAATTAATCCACTCAGATTTATTTGTTATATGTTTTATGTTATTAATGTGTCTTATCGTTTCAGTATTTTTATTCACTATGCCGCGACCCAGAATATATAGCCTTTCACAATAAAGCCGTAATGGTGTTCGACTTCAGAACATGGCCAATCTTAAAGTTAACATGTATTTACTGTCAGACGTTACGAAGTTCGCCGGGTCAGCTAGTATAATATAATCTTAAAATCGTTTTTTTCAATATCAAAGAGACAGTAATAAAAAATAAAATAGTTATAGTTTTCTAATTACATATATTTTTATAAATTAATATATTTCAGAATTTAATCTGTAAGTTTTACAAGTAACACACAAGCTACAAAAACATGTAAAATGTATAAAGTACCATAATTTTAAAATTGTAAAAAATGTTATATTAACAAACACGTTTAACTACAGTACAACAAGACACACATATTTTTGAAACTATTGAAATATGTTCAAGATATTTAATTCTACTTTATCTTATACATAAATTGAACCACCTGAGAGGAGCTTATTTAATGGACGGGGAGGGGGGAGGGGTTAAAGTGATTATTGCTCGATACGAACTTTTAACCTCTTAAAAAGTTTACTTTTGTATAAGCGAGTTACCAACTTCCTATAATTATTATCGCCTCATCTTCCGTACATTTCATCCTTGTCCCATCATTTATCAGGTAATATTTTTACGTTATTAAATTTTATTTTATTTTCCCTCAGATTATTAGTTTAGACTGTGTGAGTGTAAACTATTTATTTGATAAGGTTGTTTAAGTTTTAAAAAATATGCGAAATGTTTTATGTTATCCCTATTTTTGAGAAAATCAAATAATTGTAACAATATGAAAATACCATATTCAATTTTCTTAAAATGCGATCAGAGTTGAGTCAAACCCCCAAATACCATATAGATCTATAGATAGCTTTTGATAAAATGTCACAAACTAGATTATTTAAAGTTTAATATTTATTATGCATCGGTAAGAAAGCCTTTGTTTTTAAGTAAGTTTGAAAAGAAATTGAAGAATCATATGATTTTAAAACCGATATACTTATTACACTTTTTATTTGATTTTATGGTGAACCAAAATTACTAATGCGTATTGTTTTCAAATTAAGTAAGGAGTTTTGTATTGCATATATTGGAATAAGTTTATTTTAGATAATTATTTCTAAGAGGTACTTGACGTTCCTGATTCGTTGCACCTTCGTAACGAAGAGTTCAATTTTAAATTTAATTATGACTGTTTGTAAATGCAATTATAGTCTTTAGATTGAGTCAATTGCAAAAATAATATAAGTAGAGGGGACAAATATATTATTAATGTAAAATTTAACAAAATTCAAGACTGGGATGATAAAATTCCTATTACTGTATATAAAAATAGTGATAAAACCTAAAAGGATATTCGAACCCTTGTATCTATGTTAAATTTGACAATTTTATGTACCTTTTTCTGAGAAATCATAAATGCTACAGATTTAATTTTTGTTTGTTTTAAAATACATGTGTTTGTCTTCAAACCGAGAGTAGGGCTTTGCTAATTTCATTATAATAATATTTTGACTTTAAAATTTACTTTTTACTTCTTATACCATGAATGTATATACAATTCACTACACTTGGTTAAAAGTCTATTCCTCGAGGATCAGATTTTTTTTAATTATTGAGATATGTCTTATGGTTCCTGAGAAAAAGGTATATTTGTAAAAAAAAATATTTTACAGGAGAAGTTTTTAAAGACATACATTAGTTAAAGATCAATTTATACAGCTCTTTCTATAACAAGGTTTTAAATTATAGCTAAATATGAATTATATAAAATTAGATAAAAACATTAAATCCATAAAAGTTCGTTCAAAGTGTTCCTGTTCTTTTTTTCTTTTTCTTATTTAGGAAACAAAATATACTATTTATGGTACATAAATATACATTTATTTATCATTACTATTACTTTATGAAATAACAACCTATCCTTAACAATACCACATAATCAATCTAAGTCTGAAATCAAATATAAATAAATTTTATAAAAAATAGTTTTACTAATTATATTTTTATCATACAGTAATAACTAGTACAGTTATGTTTTATGAGCTCTACCTAATTACTTTGTAATCGTTTTACGACCTATATTAGTTATGGTCTTAGTATTTTACAATTAACAACACACTGACTTTAAACTCAACAACAATTAATTAATTGTCACAGGTAATGATCCAATGAATACGAAATGTTTAATGAACAAAATTATTTTAACTCCGTATACATACATGGTGCATTTACGAATAAGGGTGAAATGTTCACAGAAAAAATGTTTTTTGAGAGGTTGCAAATGATAAAGAGGTTTTGTAAGAGGCAAAAATGGTTTTCTTTGAGGAAGCAATTCTGACAATTTTCGTGCTTAAAGTAACATTTTAGTCTTTTTATGCCAAAGCTTGCGGGAGGTCCCAGCTTAAACAAATTTGTTCTCAGGTGGAATTATGTGTTACCCGTTTGTGATCTGCTACGTGCGCTTCTTTGATAATATACAACTATAAATATTATTTAAAAAATAAACTTTAGCTGATAAGTATGAAATGTTAACACAAGTACTGATTTGTTTGAATAAAATTGCAGTTTTGCCTCTATATTGCTTGGAATCACGATTATTGGTTATTTTTGCGTTATATAACCCACAAAATTTGAATTATCTTATTTATCTGTTTTTTCTGTATTTCCGTAACGCAAACAAAGTATTTTTGTAACGCTTCTCCGCAAAAACGAAACGTTAGAACATGCTCTACGATGAAACTTTTATTTTTGGCATTTTATACCTTTGAACAAGGTTTTGTTTACTTCTAACTGACCCATGCCCTTTTAGTAAAAAGTAATGGGATCTCATTTTTGTTTAAATATCATTCTAAAGTTCGTTTTTAAACTAAAAGATATTTACGACAATGCCTCATGAAGAACTTTAATTAGGTTATGCTGTATACATTCTTCACTGGCCACTAAAGTTTATTTTAGTATTGGTAGCCTCGTGTTTTGTGATAAATGTCATATAATGTACACGCATTATATACCTGACATAGTTAGTTAGTTGGTGAAAAGGTGGCCTTCCCAGGTAGATATTTTAAACCAAATATGAAAGAGAAATGAGTTCAGATGATTGTGGCGCGATCTTGTAGTCTTGTTACTAAATGACCTTGTTCCTTTGACAGAGCTGTTAATTAATAGCCCAACAGTCAATGGCATATCTAAGGGACTTACAGTTTAACATGGAATCCGATTCACTGTGTCTGAATTTCGAATTAAAATGATTTTGTGGATGGTCTTTTGAGGATTAACTATGTATTCAATAGTGCGGACGTTAATCCACACAAGAGAATACTACACCCACCGACCTTTGCTCACAACTATCCACAATTAGTGACCTGGTGGTCCTAGTCCGTTTTTGTCAAAGTATTTACAAAATATACGGTAAATAATCACTTTAACCACGATAAATTTCAAACGTAAACGTGAGTGAAAACAAATTAAAACATTATTCTACCAAATGTATCATGGTTATACTTTAATTAAACGTGTAACAGGAATATTGCAATTATATAATTAATGTATTGCGATAACCAAATAAACTTTGATGAACGAAAGCACAATTAATTAGGAATTATTTACCTTTCAGTGGGTACAATGTAAAACTTCACGCCCCCTTCCCACTTCCTCTGCTTCATATCACTCAAACAAACCAGATGTCATTAATTAATAACACCACCACAGCGGTTTCTCTTTGCGCGAAACCTGTAATTATGACTTGCAACAACTCGATCATTTCTAATTACCGTATAACCGCCGGATCGGTTCTTAAATAAGAGTAATCAATCATGGTGGTAAGTTCTTCTGCCCAATGATAATTTAATTTAAACTATGCAGTTTATTTTATACTAATGTTTTTTTTCTGATTAATTATTATGGTTTCATGTTTAGGAAAATATGTAAACAAAAGTTGCTTTACATTTTTATAAATTAATTAGTCTATTTTTTACAAATTTAAACATCGGGAACTAAAAATATTAAGACTGTTTTTTCCGTTTATTTAAACGAAATGTTTTTAACTTCAAACACAACAACGTAATTTAGTGACTGGATTTTAAAAATATCAGAATTAAGATACCAGCGTAGATAATTATGTCTTTACTTAGATTATGTGCTATACTCTAAAAACTATTTTACAATAGCTCTACTCAGTAAAGAAACCTCCTTAAAAATAACCAGTCATAAATAAAATTGAATAACTAAAGAAACTAATATTTATTTTTGAGCCCTTTTAGCTAAAACTCAGGACAGAGGCATACGGAGTGATTGCCATTTATTAAGGTGATATTTCAATTGATGTTCTCTACAATAAACAAAATAATTTGTTGCAATACAAATATACTTAATGCAACTATTAAATGGTATAGTGGGCAGGATCAAAAGGATGAAGAATGAAGATTTAGGGATCGCTAATAACATTTTCAGGCGTTAGTAATAAATCAAAAGGGTCCAAGTTATATAAAAATAAAGCGTTATAGGGTCTTCCAAACTAATGATTGGGCGTTCCTATCAAACATTGCATCAAAAGAACCAATTACGACCTCTGAACAACCTTTCAGAGTTCGCAGCATTTTTGAAAACCCGTTTTCAAAATAAACGATTTCCCCACAAATACAACATCGCAGTTTGGGAGCAACGGGGTGAGACCCTTGACCCTGGAAGGGAAATTAAAAAAATCTAAATTATTATCCAAAATAATCCTTCAGGATTACTTTAATAGTAAATATATTATGTTCTGTTTATATGATGTATTATTATGATATTGATAACATTATCGCATTAAAAGTCACGAGGAATATGAAACTAAAAATTATTAAGCCCTAGGAATGTGGCCGTATACATAATATGCTGGTTATCGTCATTTGGTGAACAGAAGCTTTTTATTTCTGTGATGTTTACAATAGGTGACCCCGCTATAGCAGCGCGATTGGCTTGTTAACTAGATTGGCTTTTAAAAGATAATTGCCTCTGAAATTTTACAGTGAGCGTGGTGGAAGTGATAGTCGCTGAAAGAATTTTTCGTTTCACCGTTTGACAAAATGTAACTACTTAAACGATTGTTTTAAAAATTCCTCAGACTTTTAACCAATTTTCCAGATGGGTAATATTCTGTAAGTTTTCTGTTAGTATTCTGTATAGCATTAGCTTAGAAATATTTACATACATTAAATTTACATTAGAAAGATAATACTTTTTAAATACTCTTCTACAATGAACAGACTTTGAGCTTTGGAAAACACCATATTCAGTCTTTCCACAATAAATTACCAATATCACAAGGCATTGGACACAACGATGCAACAATGCATACAAGCAGACAGGCCATGAAGCAAAGAAAGCAGGCTTGCCAACTTATGATATTTTTAGTCCCTAAAATGTGTTTTTTCTAATCCCTGTATATGTGTTGATACGATAACGCCCGTAATTATTGTGTGATTATTATAAAATTAGGTGAACTTCCTTTCCTTTAACCAGGGAACCCCATTAATGGTTCCTTGGAAAGGAACCAGAAAGGTAGTTTATTTCCTGTAATATCTTAGACAAATTTGTTTGGGAACGAAATTGGACTACATTAACTACATTTTTGGGTTTTTACCCTAAAATGGTGATTTTAATTTATTGATATAGAAGTTTTAAAAAATCTAGTAATAAAATAAGTAATAATAAATATAAATTTATTAATAAATAGAAATAAATCTAGTAATAAATATATGTTTTTATTTAGTTAACAGGTTTATGTATAAGATTATTACCATGTAAACCCCGCATTTCTGCGAACCTAGATACTCAGTACTATTAGATTACTATGATGGGAATAATATAAGTTCTATGGAAATATTCTCACGCTATAGTGATGCGTACAATATTATTACACTACTTAAATCAAAATAAATGAAATTTGGTTGGGTAAAATAGCAATCTTTAATAGGATAATCTGAGCCGAGCGGCGCGTCGCGGCGCGTCCATCTCATTACGCTCCATGACGCCGGATCCGGAAGTCGAGGTGATTAGTGCGAGATAACAAAATCTAACCTTTTGTGAAAAATCCTCTCATTTATTATAAACGCCTTCACGATTAATGATTTACGTCAATAACTACCTCGTTAAATTTACATTATACTTTTTTCATGCACTTATAGTACACCAGACACCCGGTAATCCAAACATCCAGCTTATCCGATCAACCTGATGGGAAAAAAGGTCACTGAGATTAAATTAAAAACGAAGTAATGTAATCTCAATTATAACACTTATATCTACAATACTGTATCACTAAAATATACACTACTACGTACACAAATCTTAATTCCTGGATCAGAAAAATTAAGTTGTCGTCTTTTGACGTAACAAAGAAATCCTGATAGCCAATGCAAAGTTGCGTCATCGTCTCATAAACATCAAGCATTTAGATACAGCAGTACATCATAATAGATTCGCTTCTTACTCTCATCATCGCTTACTAAACATGCATCTCCAGCGACTACTGCGATAGCGTAACAGGTAAATACCCTTTGAAGCCAATTATTAGGTATCTTACTCTATTCCTTATCATATACACTTTTTAAAACTACAACTAACTACTGTTTAAAACTTTTATATTCATGTATACATAGAATAATATATAAAAATTGAAAACATATTTTTCAAAAGAACATTCCAATTAGAGGGTTTGTGAGTTGCTAAAGAGCTCCGGAGAAAATGCTTCCTTTGAGAAGGCGGACAATTTACCTCACACGGCAATAACTCATTCTTTTATTCTGGGGCTCAAGATTGGTTTTAGATTTTCTCTTCATCAATTTTAAGTTAAATCAATCGTCAACTAAAGTTGCAATGATATTAATTGCATACATGGATTACGTTCCTGAAGAGTTTTTATGTAAATAAATTTTAGTTCAATGTCATACCATTTGTTCTTGTACTTGTGTGCATAGCTCTTTATCTTTAGCTTGATGAAACCTAAACAGTTTAAAAATGGTAGATCAGATAATAAAGTTTTGAATAGTAATCTATGTAAAATAATCTGAGGAATTATTAGAAGGAACTAGTTTCCTGAGGAATTTCTTTTTGCATACTATTTCTAATAAAATGGATGATTGTTTAGTTTTAAAAATATTATATATATTTTTATATTTATATTCCTATTGCTACACTAAGTGATTTTTTAATAAATTGTAATTATCTTGATTAGAATTTTATCAAATTTACCCCCAACAACAATTTTACACAAAGTTTTTACAAAAAGAGTTTGAGGTAAAATAAGTGTAAAATTACCTAATTTGTTAACGTATTACAGGTAATGTACTAAATTACTAGTATTCAAACGTATTTTACATGCTATAATCATTATTCCTGTTTCACCTATCCTAAGATCACCCTGAAACACTTTACAAAGTCATCATATCTATGTTATGAACCAAAGCAATAAAACACGTCAAAATAAAAATTTGAAAACTGGTATTAATGAAAAGGAGAACAGATAAAGTCAAATATTAATTTTCTCTTCAGAAGCAGTCTGGGCTGCTCAATGAAAAGTTCATGAATAAACTGTTTCTCATTATGGCCTCAGTCTCACAACTCGAGCCGGATATTCGGGCGTCCGCCATCACCACATGTCATATCAACTCAGCTGGTATTTCATCAGCGCTAAATCTAATTAGTTTCAATATTTAATTGAATACATAATGTTTTAGACAACGCTCCGATAATCTTCCATCTTTGTATCTATAAACTACTTAAATGTTTTCCTATCTTTTGATGAAAACAATCTCAATCACGATCTTTATCTGCGGTTTCTCGGGAGAATATTTACTAAATATTCCATTATTCTTATCCTAACTACATCATGATTAAGCTAGTATTATATGTCGAACAAATTTAAAATTTTTCCAGGTAACCAATTAAATTTTCAAAATCATCTTGATGAGAGGCGTAAATTAAATAAAACACACAAATGTTTAACCTATTTAGATAAATAGTGAAAAAAAACGTTATTTACTTTTAGCCTTACAACATAACGAACAAAAACAGTCAATAGGGTTCAAAATAAAATTAATAAATCAGTTTTTGTAATTAGGTGAAAAAATGACAGTACAAACACAATGGAATTGGTGAAATGAATAGTTAATGTAAATCATAAGATGAGAGTACATATTTCCAATCAGTTTTACTAACTTTTGTTTATGATTAATTTCTGACAATATAAATTACGGTTTATATTTCAGTATGACTATTCTGAAATATTTAACCTTAATTAACATCGTAAATACAATTCTTTGTAAGATATTTTGATTTAATCTTTTCATAGTTTTCCTTTACCTTTTCAGGGGTGCTCAGCATTAATTCACAATAAAAGGCAATATGATTAATCATAAAAACATTATAATCATAAAAATACAATACATAAAATATACGATCCATTATCTTGTTGAACGGCTATTTGAGTATATTCATGAATATAGTTTTCGCATCAAAGAACTTTCGACGCATTTATGAGCTTTAGCATAAAATAATCTATATAATTATAGCTTTGTTATTAATAAATGATCTGCAGTGTTGACGTAATATTAAAGCATTAAACAATGACTGGACGCTCACATCTGCAGTTTAGTCGGACTACAAAGTTTGATTAAACAGATGCGACACGGAGCTGTTAGGGTCAACAGAGGACTTCCTGTGTTGTAATACGCCGAGAGTGTGCCCCCCCTCCACCATCCCATGACGACTAGCACTCTATCTACCACTCCCTCATAACCACCCCGTCCCTGTTAACTGTCATTTGCGAAACGCCACATTAAGCTAAATTAATCCCGACCATAAAAACTAACCATAAACGATAAACGAACCATTACCGATTAGATTTAGTTGTGTCTAGTCTCGTCTGCAAGCTTGTACGATTAGATTTAGTTGTATCTAGTCTCGTCTGCAAGCTTGTACGATTAGCTTCAGTTGTATCTAGTCTCGTCTGCAAGCTTGTACGATTAGATTTAGTTGTATTTAGTCTCAAGTGCAAGCTTGTACGATTATATTTAGTTGTATCTAGTCTCGTCTGCAAGCTTGTACGATTAGCTTCAGTTGTATCTAGTCTCGTCTGCAAGCTTGTACGATTAGATTTAATTATGTCTAGTCTCGTCTGCAAGCTTGTACGATTAGATTTAGTTGTATCTAGTCTCGTCTGCAAGCATATATGATTAGATTTAGTTGTATCTAGTCTCATCTGTAAGCTTGTACGAGCTTGATTAGATTTAGTTGTATCTAGTCTCGTCTGCAAGCTTGTACGATTGGATTTGGTTGTACCTTAAATAACTGGATAAACTCAAAGTTCCAAATTCCCGGCCTGAATAATTAGGTAATTGTCACGGCTGCGAACCATGCCACAAGCCCCGTTGTGGCAAATGCAAATCGATGTGTAATTTCCATTGAATTTAAAAGCAGTGACAGACAAAGTTTATCAAAAAAATATCCTTAAGAATTTGGTATTGTTAAAGTTTTTAGCCACCCTAGATTATATGGTATTATGGTGGCAAACTTTTAGATAATGTATTGTATTTTACTAGCCTGTCGTTTTATAAAATTTCCCTTCAAAATTTGGTGAAATTTATAAACAAATTATATCAAAATGTTTAATTAAGTATATCAAATACTGTATTACTTAAAGGTGTTTAAGTAATACTTTTACACCTAACTAACTTATTTTGATGTTTAGGAAACAATAAAGCTGTTAAAACGGAAGTAGCCAACTGATCAAGCGAAGAACATTTGGACTGTTAACGAGTTTTCTTTATTACCTCCGTGGGGACAAACACCCAATAAAACTCAAATATCTCAAGTACAACCTCGTAAAAAATGTGTAAACCTTTTGTTGTCCAAACAACACACTTCAAATAGCTGACACAGTAGAATGGTTTGAGCATCTGTTGGCATATTCCTCTTATTGGCATAACTTTAAACTACGTTTTAAAGGTTAGCTGGATTAAGGGATTAAGGGAGCTGAATTCTATAATTGGATAACATTGCCATTTCAGGGTAGGGGCATAGTACATTTTAGAGATTGCCCGAAAATTAATAAATCCTTTGACAAAGGTCAAGGTCTGACAGTGAAATAATTTAAAATGCTATGTGAAGCTGATAGGGGATGTAGCAGCAGCTAGAAGTCTAGGTCTAGAAGTCTCCCTAGTAGATCTAAGGATGGCAACCAGTGCTGACACTGTTCCAGCTCTGAGAAGTATGTTTTGGGTTACTTTGTTATATCCTTGGACAATGCCCACAGAGCAGGCTTTTGAGAAGTGCTAGACACAACGAAAAAAATTGTATCGGATAAAATGAGAAGCAAAGGAAAATACGAAGTCTTCGAAAGAAGTTACTGCTTTGGAAGATAATTGGTCAACAAGAAGAAGTGACATGGTTGTCATTGATAGAAACAATAATAAAGCTTACATTATTGACCCAACAATTACTTGAATACAATGAAAATCAGGTGGAGCAAGTTCATCATGATGAGACTGGTGTGGTGATCGAGCAGTTCAGATAGCCTGAAAACTTTATCCTGACAATAGAGTAATATATTCATTTTCTCAGTATGTAAAGGTCTTAAACTAAACATATATAATCCTTGTAATCGTTAAAGCAAGCTCTAAAGACCCATATCTTATAAAATATTATTCTCTAAACTAAAATTAAATCGACTTTAACATTTATGTACAAATGAAAATAATGATTTTTCAATTCAGTAGACACAAAGTCTCAGTTGCCATTCTCCGGCCCATTAGTTGGCACCTATTTCAGCGTATTCAACAGTGTGTTGGGAGGCTGCCATGCAATAAGAATTGTTATTTATTGTATCTTTAATTCCAAGCAACACTCCTGCAGAAACAATTTAGATATCATTTTTTAAATATAACAATACTGGATTTTTACAGAAGAATGTACAAATACTTTTAAGGGAAAACGTTCCAAACCCATCAAACTTTGTGGACATCCCAGGGATCGAACCCGTGACCTCTTGCACCAAAGCACAAGACGCTAACCGATAGGCTAGTAAGATGCATATGAATGATGCAAGATGCTATTTAATTTTTCACACAAATTTTACCTTGTCAGAAGTTATTCATCCATTATATTTGTTTATACTTTTGTCTAGACAACTGGAGAAAAATTAGCTTTATGTAAGTAATTCTATTTGGTGAGTTGGTGGCCCCGTACAGTGCACAAATCTGTGCCGGGGTATCAAATCTCAATGTTGCCAATAATATGTTTACTATCCAAAGAACAGCTAGATATTCGCACTGGTAAAAAAGGCTGATAGGTGTACTGATGCATTTAAATTATTGTAGATTAATCCTTTATTGTTTATAAAGTGACAAAACACAAGTGTCTACAACATGACAAGGTAACACCTCTCAAATATTGGGAAAGGGTTAGGATTAACGTAATAGCAGTCATCGGAAGAAAGCTAAAATCTGCCATGCAACTATTTCAAACTAATAATTCGATCACTAATTTCGATCCAGCAGTTTATCTGTAAAAATGAACTTTATTTATTTTCCTTCCCGAACTGTCAAGTGTAATGCAAACTAGTAATTTTAGGTTGATATCCTTTGAAAATGTAAATATTGAAACCGAGGACGTTCATGGAACATAGCCCGAGAGGATTTTAAGAAAATGAACATGCCTAAATTAACACGAGTTTAAGATCTACCTTTATATAAAATTTCGAACTGATCAGTTCAGTATTTTTCGCGTTTACTTGCCACAACAAACAAACCCACAAACAAACGTACAGAAAGCATATCATCTTTATAATGTTATAGATTATTACGGTCATATAGGGCACTTGCTGTACCGGATCAACTTTTTCTTTGTTTGATAAACCTCATTCAACAATTTTACTAGTCTATATGGGTGGGAAAAGGATAGATGAAGAGACTTTCACCTTATTAAAAATTATTTGCACAGCATTAAAGGGGTATTTGATCAACTACATATTAATGAATAGTTTAATAAGTTGTTTTTGCGTAGTAAATATATAAATAAGTATTTAATTTTTATCATATAATCCCAACGGAACGTCTCGAGAGCCGAAGATTCTTTTTTAAGGGAGAGCTCTTAAAATTTTAATAAAATTCCGGGGATTAATTCCAAGACCTCTTGACTTTTAGGCTAGACAATTTTTTCCTAATTTACAAATTACATATTCAAAATTTAGAGACATTCAATTTCATAATTAAAATAATATATAAGCATTCAAATGGAATTTTGTAGATATTTTGGGTCTACAACCAAAATTATGCTCGATTTCATTAAGAAGCCCTGAACAAAGTATTTAAAAGTTTAAGGATTTTATATATTGTTGCATTATTGTATAAATAGCAACACTTAAACACCATAGATACCAATGAACCGGCGCTTTTGCGAGTTGTTGGAAGTTGTTTGACAAATGGGAAGTTCTTGTAAGGTAAGGCAGACTCTGACTCATAACTCTGACTGCCTTGGCATCTCTCACACCTGGTCAACATTAACACAGACCTTCACGCTCTCAAGTATTTAGCAACCCCTCACCCCTTCACTTCCGTGCACTGTGAAAAAACTTGCATTTTTTGTTTTACCTATGATAATTTAGTTTGTCTCCAATAATAATATTTTACACAATTTATAAAATTCATAATGGCGTTGGTTATTATTGACTAATCGTATCTTATTGGACTTATCAAACGCGTCTGTGTTTTTAACTAACAACGTTTCGGGAAATGTAGATGGTTCCTACCGTCTTCAAGTAACTACCCAAGAACCCATGTTAAAATATGTTTTGCAAAATACGCAAAGAACAAAATACACACATTAAAAGTACGACTGACCATGACACTCCGCCTCCATGATTAACCTGTCAGCAAAGCATGATCAGTCCGTGAGCACGGGACTGGAGTCCAGGCCTAACTGTATTTTTCTTTAGAAGGAATGCATAATATGTATAATGCGACAGCACACTAGCAACTTAATTGTTTACAACACGATATATGTAACCATTGATATTTACGTCATCAATGCTGAAAACATTCTAGGAAACAAAACCACTGCAATCCGGACCTGGAGGAATGGTAGAAACAAACTGCTTCACGTCTCGAAAGGCATGTTTTTAAATTATTTCGAATTTCATGTTGGTATGGAACAAGCTTAAAATTAATTTAAAAGGTTATCTTTGAATTTAGAGGTACGGTTTTCAGGTAAAGGTAACACAATTAAAATTCTAGAGTATCAAGTACAAACTAATTGGAATTTCATAGGATATATTTTGCGTAAAAAATACATAGAACTATAATTTATATACAGAAACACCTGCAGGCTGTAGAGGTTTTAGAATTATCGTGGTTTGAATTAGCAAAGTTCTACAATTAAACAATAATATACAATTAATTATATAATACATATACACTTTTATATTATTTTGTAAACAAGACCTATGGTTTAATATTTTGATTAGTACAATTTGAACTGGTTAGTGGGAAAAGGGTATTTAGGTAGGTTAATTAAATTTAACTATAAATATAAACTATAAAACATTTATAATTTTAAACTATCTTTATGCTACATAATATAAATTATTAATTTTTCACCATAAAACACGTCAAAGTGAAACAAACTCGATGGAAATTAGTAATTGCTGCAAATGAGATGTTTCAACTTATCCACAATGAATGACCGCAACACGCTGTCTGCCAGCTATTTTGAGTCCGTTGAAGATCATTTATCAAAAGGGGTAAAATCATTCATTAGCCAACTTCTGTGAACCCCATTAGTTATATTGCATATAATTTATTATATTAATTTCTAGAATTGTCACTATTACTGACAATTTCATTGTTTAAAGACAATGGAGATTGTTGAAGACAATATGTGGGCAAGTGGGAAATATGTTCCTCCTTAAAAAGCAAAGTTAAATGGAACAACTATTTTTAATAAAATTACATTTATTTTTTTTCAAAAGTAGTTATAAAATTTCTTTTGCACATTCTTTTTTTGGTTCAAATATTTAAACGAAATACCCAGCTCACATCCCTACCCTGAGGTAATAGTAAAAGGTTAACTTGTTGGTATTATCCCTAAGAATATCATCAGACTCTCCAACAACGGGTTCTTTGTTTCCCACGGACAGTAAATTTTAACATATGCCTAAAACCAATAGTCTTAGACTCTTAATTCAACATTTCTAAAAAACTGTTGAGTTAGTTTGAATCGTTATAGACAATTTATTTTCTAATTTATTTTGAGGCCAGAATATCCAATAAATTTTTTTAGCTACCTTTTTTGAGACGTGGGTGTTGTCATATTATTTGGTATTATAAATAATTTTACTTTTTTCAGATTTTATGGTGAACTGCCAATAAAAATACAATTTTTAAATTAAATAATACTGGAGATACGGTAGTGTAGTAGGTTTTGGCCTAAAAACACCCAGGAGCATACATAAAACGCTACCAAGCTAAAATAAGTGTTTATAATGGTTTTGTATCAAGAAAATACAGATTATAGAGAAAAATTTTTAAAGATCTACTCGTACTTTATATTAGCTTGTCATCGTTAATATGACTGTACTGTGACCGAGATCTCTTACATAATGAAGAGTAATCGACCCTTACAGCACCCATCCTCTACCCCTACCCTCTCTGTACCGTTTAGCTAAGAAAATTTGTCATTGAGCTACAATCTGTATTTGAAAATATAGCTAACTCTATTGAATGGATTTAAATGGTATACGTTAGTGTAGTTCTAAGTAAATATTCAAAAGCATAACTGTTTTCTTTCATTTTACTCCTCAAACATTTCTAATTGTCTCAAATATATTAAAATATTTTTAGTTTTTGGCTCATAGTCGAGTTTCAAGGGTTCAAGTAAAATCATTTTTTTATAGTTACACTGAAATAGAATGTCTTGCATTTTTTCTAGAACGGATTAAGAAGACTGTTACGTCTAATTATACATTATAATTCACTTTGTTAGTTCCATAATAAATGGTTTAGAAGTAGTTAAGACTAGTAAATATGCTCATATTTGTACTTTTTCAATTTAAAGTCTTACATTTAATCACTACGAACCAACGAGTATGTTGTTTAAGACAAGTAACACAGTGACGTTAATATTTGTCTAGTTTTTTCATCATTGGTAACAAAATATACTATTTTTAACCTCATCACATTCGCAGAACTTCCATACGACCTTGACAATGTACAGTTACAAACGTATGCGTCGCAGTTTGCTAGGGTCAATGCACCACACGACAACAATTGGTTGTACCTATCTGATTAACGTTGCATGTCTGTCATTTCGTTTAAATCGACCAGTTACTTACAAACAATTAACATTTGATTTATTTCAAAATGTACGGCCAAATTAACGAAAAAGTGATAGCTAACCACCAATGCGTATTAGATAATTGTGGTGCGGTCTTGCAGTCTTGTTACCGACTAAGACTGAAAGGTTTCTTAGGCAGGGCTTTTAATTAATTAATTAATAGCCCAACAGCCAATGGCATCTAAAGGACCGTTTAACTAAGGTCTTAACTAAGGGATCCGTCTAAGGGATCTGAACAACTTTTGCCTATGAATTACGAATCGGTCTAATTACGTGAATGGTCTTTCCAGATGAACGTAGTATTTAATAGTGTGGTCGTTAATCCACACCGGAGAATATCATATTCACCGACTATCACTCATGACTACATAAAGTTTGCTAAATTTCATTTTAAACGGAGGATTCAACTCAAAATATAGTAACTCCAGTTATATTCATGTAATATAAGTCTAGAGAGATTTCAGAATAAGTATATACACTTCACCTTATCCAAAAAGTCATAGTGCGTCAATGTTTATGGGAGAAAAAGCTGTAAAAGCTACGCTAAAACCAGGTGATAATGGATGCTAAAGAGTCTTCATTATAATGACCAAGTTAAGGTTAAGGCTTCGTCATGTATAATGAGGATTCATTGCCGGCTTTTAATGAGGGATAACACGTTTAGTCTAGCGAAAAGCTGTTTCTTAGATACATTTTTTCTTTTCAACTGCATTTCGTAGCTCTATATTCTTTCTTTTTTTAAATTACGTTTTAAAGTATAAAAATAAAATAAGTTAATTTATTTAATAAACAATGACAGTTGGTTGGCTTTTAAAAGAGGGTCCCACCACTAACTCGAATCTTCTAACGCAAATATATTGTTTATTTAAGTTTTTATTTAAGTTCCATGTATAAGGGAAAATATAACATTCCGTTTAGTAAACCCTTTATGTAGCTAAGTAAGATGCGTTTACGTTCAGAACAAACACATAAATTAACAACGTCACTTATCCATTAGATTGGAAAAACGTGTAGGTAATATATCAGTGTAGTGTTGGTAAGCACCACGTGTCTGAGGACAAGTCCTTCACACGTATATCATTGGATTAAAATTATTCAACCATTTCATTAGATGATCTAATGTATAATCAGTGTTAAAATGAGTGAGCAAAAGATACTGAAAAAGTACTAGTACCGCGAAGCGATAAATATCTATGTCGGTTGAATTTCACGTCTCTAAAAAATTCTCCAATGATAAATATGATAAGACAGAACGGGATGTCTCACGAATATGTCTGTGACTTGATCACGTATCGTTTAAGGATTCAACCATAGGCTTTGCTTCGTGCGCAGCAGCCAAGTGCTTGTGTTAGTCTAACAGGAATTTTGTCCTTGGTACGAGATGTATGATTCAGTGTTGAAACAATACATATTACTATGACAAAATATTACCCAGAAATCATAAATAAAAAATAAAAAGATAAAATTATTAATCAGCTGATTATTAGAAAGGTAGTTATAAAATGTTGCAACAAGCGCTCAAAACTGGTTTTAGACAGCTCATTATTTTATTTTGGTAGGCTGTGGGTCAATTAAATGAATACAAAAGGTTTCTCGGAAAGGTATAAAATAATAAAAGTAAGTTTGATCTTAGAGACCTCGTTTTCACGGAGAAGCATAGAAAATACCGTTGTGGAAATACAAAAAGATGTAGAGTATGGCCCATCTCGGCTTCTCTGGGATACCGTAAATCGTCAAAATTACAAAAAATCATAATTCCAAAAAATGTTTGGATATAACGGTTTTTATTAAGATGTGAGTGTTGGTTTATTTTGAACGCGGTTTCACCCTTAAGCGATACTTACGAGGATTGGAGCAGGAAAGAGTGCTCATTTAAATTTTAATCTCAAAATCTCTTTTTGAACCTTTGAAACCTTTGCTAAAATGTTTACCAATCGTTATAACGTTTTCTAGTATCCCTTTCGTTTAAATTTATCAGAAATAAGTCTTTATGTTGGTTATTTCTCTTTGTATGAAACGAGAACCTCTTGCCCCTGATAAAATCCCAGGTAATATTTTCATTTGGAAGTTTTTATAATTGTGGTGAAACTGTTGCATTATTTTAAAAGAGATTCATTGTTTTGTTTCGTTTTGAAAAATATATTTAAACTATCTTCCACATTTGACTCCTCGTCTGTATAATATACTGATGGTAAAGAAAGAAAATTACGTTTACTTCCTTTAGATTTTATTTTTAAGTGGATTGCTATTTTCAGGTGGGTTTTTGCCGGTTTCTACTTGGCGGTGTAGTATTTTTCCAGTATATTGTATTGCACTTATATAATAAAGTACAATTATAGAAGTAGTTTAAATACTCAATGCAGAAGCTGTGAGTACGGAAGGACATCGGACTTGCAGTGGAACAGATTTTTGCTGACGTCATCCATCATTTCCACTTCAAATATTTCTCCAGGAAAAGATGTATTCCCTCTGCTAGGAACTCCCTTCTGACAAATTGCCTCTTTTGTGGTCCAGCCTGTAAATGATGCTGTCGGTCGCATTTCCTTGTTCTTCTTATCTCTTAGAATACATTTTTTGTATATTCCATGATGCTGATATTACAATGTATAAATATAACATGTTTTTGTTCTAACTCTTGATTCATTCATTTTTAACGCTAATCATGTTTAAAGACATACACATAAAGTATATCTCTGTTTATATTTATTCTCAGTTAATGTTTACTAAAAACTATTATTATTCTCAAGAAATGTTATTTATCTAACTACAAAGCCCCTTTCATGAGAGAAAAGTGAAAAATCCATTTTAAACACTAAATAATTAATCCCATGTATTGTTGAAGTAAAGACATGTAACACCAATGAGAACCGTTTTAACCATTATTGAGTAAAGTTGTAACCATGATTAAGTACCATATAAAGAAGTACTTTATAATTTATAAAAAATACTCCAGCCAACGTAAAATAATCTTGAAAATTGTAAAAGTATTCTATCAATAAAACGGTTTTTAGTATTCATATAAATTATGGAAGTTTTATTTTTTTATTTTATTGGTAAAGCATGATAGAGTTTAACTGATCCATACAAAAAAATTTGGGCACTGGTTAATCTTAGCTGTTCCGTCCTAATGTTATTTCTATTGATTGTAATAATAATAATGATTCAATAAATGAAATAACATTTTACTAGATATTTCCTGCTTTAACGATATTCGTGAAAATCACTTTTTTAATTTCTGGATATTACAACAAATATAGCTAAAATAAAAAAACCAAAAAGAATGTATAGTTGAGACTCTGAGACTTGTAAATAAAGGTTTACAATTAGTTCTATTATCAACGTTACACATTAATCTTATTGTTTTCTTTTAAAGTGAAAAGATTGGCTACTACTACTACTATTTATTTTTATTTTATTATTTGGCCTAAATGATAAAATTAATTTGAATACCGCACCACTGTTTTATTAGTAGTTACGTGTACAGTTAATATAAAAGTAAAACAATTTGCTTTAAAGTAATTCTGCTATTTTCCATATCTTGAAAACTATTGACATATGTTATACTGTGATTTCCAACGAATTTTAAGTGTTATATTAGTACTATATGCATGATAGTATGTTTTTGCTGTTTGAGTTACATACAATGAAGATGGTAAGCTAAAAACAGAAACTCAGCTGTTTTGTTACTGCAGCTTAGCTCATACAGTCAATATTAGTAAGATTAATTTTACCTTAACTGAGATCAATGGCAATATTCTTGTTCAACTAATGTAAATAAACACAAATAAAGACTATAACAATTCATGCATCATACTTTCAGTAATCACCACTATTACATTAAATGGCATTAGTAACATTTTGGACTCTCAGACTTTGATAACAAAAAGCAGAACCATTTTGAAGTCAGTAGTAATATAAAAAAACGATCCAATAGTTTAATTTGCAACGTGATTGTTGAATATTAATTCGAAATGTAAACATAAACTAATAAAGTGGAGGGTTAAACAGTGATTGGTGGATGGGCCAATAAAGCTGGGATTATGATTGTGTTAGACCGAGAACTGTGAGTGGTGATCAGAGTCGAGGGTGGAGTGGGGAGGGGTAACAATCAAAGCAAACTGTGAGCTTTTTACTTGATATCAGTTTGACTGGAAATCTCAAACTGTCAGATCAGCTCTATCCATTTATTGGGCCGTAGCCTCGCTCAGCCAGCCAGTGTGAGATTACACAACTAAGCGACTTACACCAATTTATCTATTCTCCACAAGATTTGCATGGGGAATGTATACGTAGGTTTGCTGCAGTAGGAAACATTAAATTTGTGGGTTTTATGGATGTATTGATAAAACTTAACTAGGTGGACTTGCCTAATTTTGAAAGAATATTTTAGTGAATCAATGTGCTAGTGATTTTGAACTATTCTCCTTAACCCTAGAACACAAAGGCTCCCTGAGCCAAACGTTGTTACAAAGGCGTAGTCTCTCAGACTACTTTTTTTGGAAATAAATAAAAAATACTTTTAATGACAGGGAAATTTTTTTAACTATAAAAACACCTAAAGTGAACATTTAATTAATGTTTTTTAAGAGTTTAATCTCCAAATCTTAATTTTTCTGGCACTGCAGCAGATTGTCCCTTGGTGTTCGCCACACATGACATTTGCGCAACGTCCACAATAATGTTTTCTCATGCACCGTAATTTTGGAGGTAAGAAGGCACACACTTCCTATCTTGTTGGACTGGTTGTGGAGCTTCATTTGGCACACTTACATTTAAAATATAAGCAATAGATTGCCGGACGAGAGTTCGTGGCAAAATTGTGGCCAGAAGCCAGTACTTCAGGAGCTCTCTGTGCATTTCTCTAAAAGATTTTGCCGACTTAGGGGCTTATACGATTGGCTCGGACACGATTTTCTACATATAATACGTATATATCATTTAACACTTTAACTGATATTATAAACATCACTATGTTTATAATGTTATAAACATGCATAGGGGACCACCAACAAGCAATACGCACTGAAACATCGGAAGGAGATAGGCCTTGATTCTGTGTTTTGTGGTTTTATTAAAGAGTTTATTTCCGACAAGCCCTCAAATCCGGCTTTACAACTCCAGCCCCTGAGAACAGGTAAGGAAAACCCCTGCGTGAAATCCTTCAAACATTTTCACAACTTTTGTTTGTCATCCATAGAATAAATAGGACTCTGTATAAAATTTTTTTTTCGTTTTTAAGAGTACCGTAATCTAATTAATTTTGATAAAAATGAATGTGATATTTTTCATAATAATATGACATATTGATATTTTACAGAATCATATGCAAAAATTAATACATTTACATATTTTACACCATTATTATACTGTACAGCAGGTTTCTACTATAAATACGTGTTTGTACCGCACACACATAGTATCCGATATTTTATTGCAGTCATACATCAATGAAATTAAATGAAAATGCTTCTTTATTCAGGTGAACATTAGGACCACATGGCCCTTTCTTACAGTTAACCTCTGTCAACTGATGTGTTTAGCGGTTTCATTCTGATTCCGAGTATGTGTGAAGCCTGTTTGGTTAAATTTATTTTTAGTATCATTGTTAATGCTAATAAATGTTTTATGTTGTTTTGAATTGAAATTAAAATATGTATTTGTAGACTCAATCTACATTCATGGGAGTTCCTCCTGTCTTTCTTAAAAACATCTAACAAATAATTATAAAATCTATTATACTTTAATTAAATCAAATTCGTTTCCTAAAATGTAATTAATTGAAGAAAGAACTAATTGATAGTAAAAACCCCTTTATTTACCTTTTTTAAAAATTGTCGTTCTTCCCTTAGATACTCTTCAATGGAAAGGCGAATGAAGATCTTTCTTTTCATATTGTTCTACGAAATTATTCTAAGGGGAATATTTATATTAAGCAGTATAACGGTGCTCATGATTTTATGATGAAAATCCACCAAGAATTTTCCACTGAAAAGGTATTATAGTTTCTTGCCAGAGGTGCACAGTTGATAGATATAAATAGCAAGTGTTGTCAACAACATTGGACTGATGAAAAAAGCAAAGTCCAACATCTGGTAAGACCCTTCAGGCTTTCTTCTGAATAAAAAGTATTCCAAAATGCGTGTGAATTGTACGTTGCACAGTATTATACGTAAAATAAAACAATACAGTCCTAGGTAAACAGTCGATGTTAACTTATGACGAGTGTTTCTTACAAAAGTACAGTTTATTCGAGTAGTTTCTCGATCATAAAAAATGTAATCTCATTATTTTACATTAAAGTATTTCTACTACATTAAGACTTTAACAAACTGTAACAGCACATACACGTTGAGGTATCGTTACTTTAAATTTTTCTGAATACAACGTGAATAATAATAAAGTAATAGTAAATAAATGCTTAAATTTCTCTGAATATAAACTATTTGTATAACAATACAATACATGGCCATTGTATGCCAAAAGGGTAAATGAAGTAGTAAAAGTGTAATGAAATGCAAACAGTGGTCTCACTTGGCCACTTTTTACAATCAAAGTTTACAAAACATCTACATAAAGCAGCCCTTGTGCAACGCTCCTTTAACTATCTTCATAATAGATACAAAGATCTACGGCTGTTTTTTACTTCTTTTCTTATTTCAAAATAATTGCAATGGATAAAATGGTATCAAATCATATATCAAAAGATAGTTTTCACTATCTTTTCTCTTTAGAATACTGCATTTTTATAATGTGATTCTTGCTTAAGTAAACACAGACATCCACAAACATTTTTCGTGGAAATAATATAGTAGTACATAACATTCTTATAATGACATTGTTACCAAAAAGGTTTTGTTAAAAATATATCTCATTTTTTCGTGCTTTATTTTTGCCAAGCATAAAATAACACCGGCAGAGTCAGGGTGTTTTACAATAATACTTGAAGTCCAATCAGTACGATGCGGGGCTTCGAATTACCATCAGAGCATAAAATATTTAATTGGCAGCATGACTTCTTGACTTTAATGCTGTTTCATTTTATGCTTCTTCTGTAAGTAACGTGCCACGATACATAAACTCTGTAACACTTCTAAATACTTTATAGTTTATTTGCTTCATTAAGCTGTACACATTAAAATTAAAACCCCAACATTGTTTAAAAACACTGTAATCGATGCTTTTTACCAATAAATTCAATGTGAAAATGATACTTATAAGTAGTTTATTTCCAAATATACGTTTCCATATATATAGTAATTTTTGTTTAAATTGCATTTTTAGTGATGGTGGATGTGTGTTATATAGATTATTATTCCGGACATTTCCGATGCGATTTTAGGTAAAACAAAGTTCGACGACGTTTCGGGATTTGGAATCTGATCCCGTCCTCAGACAAGCTAATACATAACACTATTAGCACAAATAATCCGGATTAAGCTGTTAAAAATTTTAAAGCAGTCAAAACTTACAAAGATTATAATTCTCTAACAATTACGCACATAAGATACAAAACACGTCCACTCGTCACGAAGACAATTCACAGCACAACTTGTGTTGACTTTGAGTCATTGTGACGAGTGGACGTGTTTTGTTTCGTGTATGCATTATAATTGTTAGTGAATGATAATCTTTGTAGGTTTTTGACTGCTTTAAAATTGTTCCGTCTTAATCCGGATTATGTGGTAATCGTGTTATGTATTAGCTCGTCTGAGGACGGGATCAGATTCCAGATCCCGAAACGTCGTCGTACTTTGTATTACTAAAAATCGTATTGTAAATGTACGGAATACAAATATAGATAACATTCAGTATTTGTTTATAAATACCTTACCTATTTCTGAACAAGTTTTGTGGTCAAGGAAAAATTTGTCAAAATGATAAATCTAAATAACACAAAATAATAAGTCATGTTATTCATGTTAAGTTCTAGTCTTAGTTCTAGTTAAGTTCTAACGTCACCACTAGAACTTACTCCAACTGACTTTAATAATACTAATGCTAATACTAACACGTTACCATTACTGACGTTATTACTTGAGACTTACGCCAAAAGTATAGTGCCTTAACCAAATGTTTTCAGAATCATCATCAGAATAAATACATATAATACTTGACTTCATTATAAAGCCAAGTTAAATTTCTCTTGTTACCTCAAACTGGAGGTAAGTAAAAACCAATATTACGAGCTAAATTTTATAGAATATATATTTTTGTTTATCTGATTTGATCGATGAACGATCAAAAGAATAACAAGAGAAAGAAAACGTATTTTTCAAATAGCTTTGTTGATTTAGAGTTCTCAACAAATATATCCTCTCTGCTTTCACTTTGGTTTGGTTGGATGCTTTTGCTGGATGTAAACGTGTCTCTCTTTGTAATCCTTTTAGAAAATTAAAATGTTCTATTAGTTTTAAATGTCAGTTGACGCCAATAAGCGTAGCACTTCTTTAAATCATTCTTCTACTTTAAATCACTAATTTAATGATACCGCTTTATACTAGATTGATTTTTTTATTTTACCTAATCATGGTTTGCAGATACGTTTGAATATACTTAAACGTATTGGAACACAATTGGTTTATACTAATTGTTATTAGTCGGTTAACATGTTTCCAGGTTCAAACTGACTTCATATCGGATAAACTTATCCGCTTTTAACATGTTTATTCAATCATGAGTTTTCGATGTAGATAAAATGGAATAGATTTCCAAGAAATAGGTTAAACTCTAAAACGCAAAGAAATTCGTATTTATATATTACCTTTGTTTGTTTCCTATGATCTTGATTTGTTAAGAAGAAAAACTTAAAAACTTAAAATAACTTAAAAACACGAAAAATTCACATTAATAAATTGATAAAAGAAAATTATTTTCATTATTTACAGTTACATACTACCACTGGTTGTGACTGTAAATAACAAGGACGGTTTAGGTATATTTAATTCATATTTTAAATTATTTAAAACTACATTCAAATAATTCTGATCAAGCTGAATGCAATCAAAATAATAGAACATTGGAGAATATTTGCTAAAAAAAAGAGAACTATGAAATGCACAGATATATATCAAAACAAAACGATATATAACTTAATGAAATATAAACTATTTAAATTATAAAATAAATAATTATTCTTCAATCTAATTTATGTTTTTAAAGCAATGGTAACATATTTGTAAGTAGCCCACTAAGCATATATATGTCTTAAAATGTTGAGTTACTTATCGTTTGATTATTCACATTGACACCGTATAAATAGGGATATTACATTGACCCGAACCTCGCTGACCTCCATGACATCGGAAGCAGATGTTTGGCATTGCTTCGTAAACGGTTTACGACCTTGACTTCGATCAGCTGTTTGTGTGGAGATTTAAACAGATTCTGACATTCAGAATAAAAGGGAGAATAATAAGTAAATGAGTTATCTTGCAACTAAATATTTAATATAATGATAATATTTCTTCAAGTCAAGGTTTGATTAATTTAACTGGCGTTACAAATTTGACTATGCAACTGCTCTCATAATTTGTAAAGTTGCAATAATCACGCTGGATTTGTTGTTATATAGAGAAGAGATTTCAGAATAATATCAATAGTATATTTCATCACTAGTACCAAAAATGGGCGTTTTTGACAAGAGCACAAGTTGAACGGCTGAGGCAGTTAAATGAGCGAGTATATATCAAAAAGTCAATTTTGGGACTTGTAATGAACTATATTTTTCATCATACTGCAAATAAAATGAAACAAGCTCGTAAAAAATAAATTATTACCTCATTTAGTATAAATAGTTGTCGAACATTTCTGTCACTTTAGACAAATCAGCTGTTATTTCACTTAACATATGTTGTATCAGTTCTTTCTTGAATCCTGGGAGGTTGTTTAAGTTAGGTTTAAGTTAGGATAATAATAACTAAAATATTATTATCCATATATCGATCTTAACCATTCGATTGTTTAATTTAAAATACGATTATCAGTTTCACAAAATACATAAAGAATTGATGGTGATTGTTGCAGTTACATTTTCGATTACTTACAACGGAATGTTGACCTCGTATCAAGAGTATCTTTATACTAAGTATCATTAAAATTATCAGTATCATATTCAAGTGTTAAGTAGTAAGTATCATCTTTTTCGGCCTATGTCTCTAAATTTCATGCCAATAATAATAGGTTTAGTCCTATGAAGAAAAATAACAACTTTTGCTCTTCAACACATGTATCTAAAACAGCTGGTCTTGGAGCAGTATGTTGAAAAATTATTTTGAAGGTTTACGCTGATAAATTTTTTTTTAAATAAAACTCGATGATTTATTGGCCAAAAAACAAATATTTAATTTCAGTAAGAACAGCCACAAGCCATGATTGTTGCGTACTTACACTATATAGATGATTTACATAGTTTACGGTGATGAAAAAATACTTCGGATCTATTAATTTGAACTACTTGTTTCAATTTCTACCTCAAAGTATGTATTAATTTAACAGAACGAGGATTCCCTTACTGTAACGTAATTCATATATTTACTCACTATAACTTACGTATGTTGACTCACAAATAGGACTTACCTGAAAAATAAATATTAATTAGAAAGGAGCCAAATCATACTATATACTTATACAGAATGCACTAATTAATTTACAGTGTGTAAATCTGGTTTACAAAGTGTTCTTATTGAATAATAATTAATCGAACATAAATACGTATTATTTCAATAAGTTTAATTCATTGAAATGCAATGTTTTTCTAGTTATTACCAATAAAAAAACAGAAGATATTTGTTGTATCATTATTTTGTACTCATGAAATTTTCTTTAAGTTCAAATAATTAGATGGATTAGGAAATCCAAGTATATGGCAACTTATAATAAGGTATCTAATCGTTTAAAGGAGGAGATTGTTTTTATCTTTTTTTAAAGAGTGGAATATTTGTTTACAAATAACGTTAAAAGGTGTTGTTTCAAAATTATTAGGGTTCTTTTTCTCTAAAGCGTAATTTCCAAACTACTAAAAATGTGTTTTCCATAATCAAAGGAAAGCATGGAAGACCAGGGAAAGTTTTGAGCGTAGCATATGTTTGCATCACCTCTGTTTAAAAACAAACACAAGATCACACTACAACAGTTTTTCATTGAACAACAACAACTAATCGGTAATCATGAATGTTTGCTGTATAGTCGCTAAAACCTCCTTTAATTTGTAGTTCATTTAAAATTAAGTTTACTGTAAATTTTTATCTTAACACTACTCAAGAAAACTTGGCTTAAAGTAAATGAAGAGACAAGATTAAACAGCCTTTTGAAAACAAAGAGAAGTTACAAACAAAGACTAAGAAGCAAAAACTTAGCTAGGGAAGATTAATACCGAAGCTGTAGCTAAGTAAGTATAATTAATTAATTTTCTGATTTTTTTTAGTTTTTAACAGGCACTATGCAATATTTTCATATCATTATCTATAATTATTATAATTACATATAATTTTGTAAAGCCTCCTGTTATTTTAGTTTTTACAAGTAAAAATTACGATTGATTTTAAAAGTAAATGCGTCTTGATTTTATCCTACACTAATTAGATTGCTCAAAGTTTGAAGTAGTTTGAAGTATATATCAATGAATGATATCTTCGTAATTACTGTGTTTGCAATGGTTAGTCAAATATTATTATTTTACGTGAATTTTATAACAGTAGACAGATAAGGTAGATGATGTTTCTAACGTGATGAGGTAGATGTGATGTTTCTAACGTGATGAGGTAGGTAATGTTTCTAACGTGATGAGGTAGATGTGATGTTTCTGACGTGATGAGGTTGGTAATATTTCTAACGTAATGAGATAGGTAATGATTCTAACTTGATGAGGTAGATGTGATCTTTCTAACGTGATGAGGTAGGTGTGATACTTCTAACGTGATGAGGTAGGTAATGTTTTTAACGTGATGAGGTAGGTAATGTTTCTAACGTGATGAGATAGGTAATGTTTCTAACTTGATGAGGTAGGTGTGATCTTTCTAACGTGATGAGGTAGGTATGGTGTTTCTAACGTGATGAGGTAGGTAATGTTTCTAACGTGATAAGGTAGGTAATGTTTCTAACGTGATGAGGTAGGTAATTTTTCTAACTTGATGAGGTAGGTGTGATGTTTCTAACGTGATGAGGTAGGTAATGTTTCTAACATGATGAGGTAGGTAATGTTTCTAACGTGATGAGGTAGGTAGTGTTTCTAACGTGATGAGGTAAGTATGGTGTTTCTAACGTGATGAGGTAGATGTGATCTTTCTAACGTGATGAGGTAGGTGTGATACTTCTAACGTGATGAGGTAGGTAATGTTTCTAACGTGATGAGATAGGTAATGTTTCTAACTTGATGAGGTAGGTGTGATCTTTCTAACGTGATGAGGTAGGTAATGTTTCTAACATGATGAGGTAGGTAATGTTTCTAACGTGATGAGGTAGGTAGTGTTTCTAACGTGATGAGGTAGGTAAGGTTTCTAACTTGATGAGGCAGGTAAGATGGTTCTAACGTGATGAGGTAGGTAATGTTTCTAATGTGATGAGGTAGGTAATGTTTCTAACATGATGAGGTAGGTAATGTTTCTAACGTGATGAGGTAGGTAGTGTTTCTAACGTGATGAGGTAGGTAAGGTTTCTAACTTGATGAGGCAGGTAAGATGGTTCTAACGTGATGAGTTAGGTAATGTTTCTAACTTGATGAGGTTGTTGTGATCTTTCTATCGTGATGCGGTAGGTCTGATGTTTCTAACGTAATGAGGTAGCTGAAGTTTTTAACGTGATGAGGTTAATGATGTTTCTAACGTGATGAGGTAGATGATGTTTCTCAAAAGTTAACAGCATATAAAGGGAATAATTATAGATTCAGGGTCCACTTGTTTGATAAGACAATCAGCTTCTATGTTATCATAATAATATTGTATAGAGTAATATTAGTAGAACCTTCATAACCGGTTTAAAATTACAACTTACTCAGCCTTTAAAAAAAAGCTAGAATATATTAATATATTTTCAAATTAAATAGAAAGACACATATTGTTGAACAATTTGCTTCCGTGAATATTATTACTTAGAATTTATTTTTATCACAGTGATAAAATATATTAATTAACTTTTCTTTGAACTGTGGCCTATTTTACTTTGTTTTAGTTTGTAAAGTGTACAACTTTTAACGTAAGTTTTTAATTATTGTTAACTATATATCTAAGATTTTCAGCCAATATAAATGTTTCAATTCATCTCATATACTAGGATACTAGGCTGGATCTCATATACTAGGCTGTGAATAATTAAAATTATGTTTGGTTAAATTTTAATTTCAGTTTATATATTTCAGTCACGACTTCTTTTGTGGAAAGAAAATTAGCTGTTGCAGAACACAAAGGCCATGAATCGTTTCTTCATCAACATGTAAATTAGAACATACTTTCAGAATGTTGAATTTGGCTGAAAGTTTTTACAAATACTCTCACTGCTTGTTTTAGTTTAAAAATATTATATCTGACACTTTTTAATACATTTAATCAAATAGTTTTCAATGGTATCTTTCACGATATATCTCCTTTACGTTAATGCATCAATTATTTCAATATGTCAATAAGTACATAGTATATTTATTTGTAAAAACCTATTATTATTATTAAAACTACAAATTATAAATGTAAATAAATTACTGATTTAATTTAATGGTTCCTTAGTGGTGGTTGGTCGTTTTATAGTTCCTAATAAATATATGTTACTAAATAGTTTTAATTCAAAAACCTATGGTTGTCGTCCACTGTGCTATTCAGAATTTAAATTTGTCAGTGTGTGGCAGCCTATTAAACATATGAATAAAATTATATTATATACTATATACTATTGGTTTCAGTGTGATTAATAGGTTCACAATAGACTGTATGAATATTTTTGTTTATATTTGATACTCTTAATACAGAAATAAGCGCATTTGTTTATTAAAGCACAAAATAGCAAATATAATTTTGTGAGATAGTTTGGTTCTTAGTGTATAATAAGGTAGATCATATTCAATACGCCTTCGCGTATTCGTCTTATTGGATAAGCATCTTTCTATAATTCCCTTGCAGAACACACTTGTGCAAATTCGATAATCACTTTTGGAGGGTTATCGTCCCGGGAGATCTTGCTCCGGATATTAGCTTGAACAGAGTAAACCTCTTCAGATAGGCCTCGTTTATTAACTGGCCACATTTTACATTGTTTATTCTATCACCACGGTTATTTAAATCACACACATTAGGCATGATTTAAAATAACATGGATTAGAATTCAAACAAAGTTTCTATTAAGGTAAAATAACTTTCTAACTACAAGCATGCGAACTCATGCACTTTTAACAGTGTTTACAATAGAAGCATAATTTACAACTAAACTCCACCTCCTTAAACCATTCTATCACAAACAATGCTCACTCATATCATATCAATGTATGCTTTCATATCACATGAAATCCAATGAAAGCATTGGTTTGATTTTTTTAAACGTCGAATACAATAATATAAAAAAAATTATAGTAACAAATTAAGCCACAACTAATAACAATAAGGTAACTCTTCATAATTAAAAAAACCTTTCAAGGTCGACGAACTACAATTAATTTCTTATAGAAATATTAAACACCAAATTTAAATATAAAAATATTTACGTCCCCTATTAGGACAACTGAAGCAAACAGATGTGAAAAGAGATACATATCTCTACCTGTTGAAATGGATTTGTCTAGGCTCTCGAGGTGGGGGTGTTGGCAGATTTGTGGAACGAAAAAAGTGCAGCGGAAATGTTTATAGCTCGTTTTCATTGAAACTATCATAGCTCTATTGTATTGCATTTTTTATATGTACTGAAAACTTTCCCTTTAGACATAACTATGATCTAACTTATTTCCAACAGTGAAGTAAATACATGTTCGTATTTTGTAGAAAAGTAAGCCTACTTGTTTCCTTCATGTTGAAAATAGAAAGACGTAAAACTCTCGGAGTATAATCTTTTATTTCTTCCGTCTTCTTATACATTAAGCAATCTCCAGATCTTTCAGCGCGAATGCACTTAGGATTATGATGATTGCTGAAGAAATACTTGAATAGTTTTTTTACTCGATTAACCTCTACTGATCATCAGCAATGTTTGTCTTTTTTTACATTCAGTGTTGAATTCTCTTAGAACAAAACTGATGAAATAATTGATCTTTAAAACCCATAATTTGTAAGATTTGATAACATTTTTGCTATTCAAAAAATTGTGTACGTTTCTAAGTGTTTTCAAATCATAATTTGAAAATGCACCAGAACCAATGTAATCTGAACTAACTGCAACTGAACCCTGTTCACAGAAATAGGTTGTTTAGATTATACGGAAATGCAGAGTAAAGATGCTTTAAAATTACTAATAAAATCCATGATTTTAAACACAAACTGTGTATTTAGACCAATTAACTTACGTCTTTTACAGTTCGCATATAGGTTTGTCCACTAAATGTTTTGCATGAACGGAATGATGAATTTTGCATCAAGTGTTGCTGCACAGACCGTTATAGAAAACATGACACACACATTGACAGATAAAAAACAATGATAAAACAGTGCTTTCTGGAGATAGTGCTGTACTTTTATGGGACTGAAGTCATTGCTGGAGAACTCAAATTTTTTGAAAAGTATTTCGCCTAAAAGTGATGTTATGGAATCGGACCGTGAGAATAGAGTCTATTGTGTTTACTCTGAGTGTATTTAGACATCGCCTTACGATATTTAGGGCAACAGTGGATACTACATCTGCATACTTAATTTTTATTAGACGATGGTGCAGCTTTGCATCGGGTTTCAGGATTCCTTTGTTACGTCTAAAAACGATAACTGAACTCTTATATTTCAAAAAGTAAGAATATTAAATTTAATTAGCATTTTGTGGACGTAGCATGGTATAATTAGTGATACCGTGTAGTAGGTTAAAGTGTCATCATTTGGATTACATTGTTCCGTTTTTAATTTAAACTCAGTAACCTTTTTCCCCATTAGGTAGCTCGGATTAGCCGGGTGCTCAGATCCCTGGGACTCTGATCAGTGTACAAAATTATCCTCTTTACAGTTTAGTAATTTGATATTTATAGTCGCAAAGACCTTGGATCTATTATCATTGCCGAGGTTCTTTATTCCCTTATGACTATTGGCTATTGAAACACATTGTAGTACGGATGAAAGATGATGGCTTGCTGGGAAGTCCATGAATACAGACTAGCAGGAGCTGTGATGGCAGAGGTCCAGGTAACTGTTGCGTCCTCTCTCGGCGGCTGGCCAAATCACTCGTCTCGCCAATTAACGGCTCTTAATCTGTGTCCTTAATTACTAATATTTAGAGCAATAAATTTACCTGCTAATTTACATTTGGATTTTGTAATAATATATAATTCTTTATTAACTAAATGTACAGTAATATTTGCTTTTATTTTACTCTATCTCAAAAATTAAGGGTACACTACTACATTTATTTCTATTAAAGAAATAACATTTAAAGAAATATTTTCTTTCCTTAAAATTGAAGTAAAATTATGATTTATTGAATGCCATTTTAAAGTGAACCCATTAGTAGTGTTTTTGAGGAAAGCGAGTATTCAGTTAGATTTGTACTGTATTATAAATTTGAGTATGTTTGAAGAAGTTATTAGATGATTATAGATTTAATTTTAGTGCGTATCTGCAGACACTCAAATATTCTTGGAGTAAACCAGATTATCTCAAAATATTATGTTTATTGAGGACAGTAGCGTAGCTGAGATAAAATTTACGTCATATACTTCCAAGCAAAACTATAGTTATGGTGATAGGAACATAGCATTAACAACATAAAAACATGTATAGGTTTTTATCATTACCATATCTTTGTAACAATTATTCCCCACCATTAATAGAAAGTTTTATGGAAAATTAAATTTTTATTTTGTACGTATTTAATTGAGCTATAATACCAATGTTTTCCAAAACGTGTCCTCTATCCTTATGTAGAGTTTTAAATAATACACAGTACTACTGAGAAGTAATTTAATAATTTTAATTCAACCAATTAATTATGAACAGATGTTAAATTAAGAAGCGTTTAATGTACACCAAACAAAACTTCAAACTTAATTTTGCCATGGAGCTTTGTGTAATTAAACTCACATTTAAGGTTTCAAGCTGCTAGCCCGAAAAGCAACCAAAGCCTCCGAGATTAGCTCCTACTTTGTGGCTTGGTTATTTGGATTTCCCTCTCCTTTGTTCGCTAAGTGTTGAGGATTTATAATTTTTTAAATAATCGAATATTCTAAAGACAAATCTGCACGTTTTCCGAGTTTAGGATTTTGAATTTAAATTGGATCATTGTCTGTTTCTTACTGAATTTCGATTTAAAAATAATTAAAAAATCAGGTTGTTTAAGTAAATCATAAAATCGTACTATCCGTCGTCACAAATCGATTCTTTAATTTAATTGCTATCAATGACACTGAAACTTAAATTGATAGCAGACAATTATACCCAATCTGGATTATTTTGAAAATAAAATGTTTTTGACTATAACTTTTCTCTTATAAATCACGGTATATAAGTGTAGTATTTGATGAAATTAATTAGCTTTCTAAAACAATAATAAATTATAAAGCATACAATGCTTTAATACTTTAATACTTTTAACTGAAATGGCGACCTACCCAGGTAGGTATTTTAAGCCAAGTATGAATGAGGAAATGAATGTAGGATGATTGTGGTGCGATCTTGTAGTCTTGTTACTGACTAAGGCTGACATGTTCCTTAGACAGGACTGTTAATTAATAGCCCAACAGGCGATGGCAACTAAGGGACCTACAGTTTAACGTGGAATCCGAACCACGACCTCTGAATTACAAATTGGTCTAATTATGAGGATGGTCTTTGTGGATTAACGTAGCTTTCAATAGTGCGGACGTTAATCCACACAAGAGAACACTACACCCACCGAACATCGCTCACAACTATCCACAATTCGTGACCTCCAAGTAGCTGGATTACAGGATGATCCCAGTCAATGTACAAAATACTGCGTATAACTTCATTACACATTTAGTTATTGCATTGAATTCATTAGTGTTAAAATGTTTATTGGTTAAATGTTGAAGGATACGGAAATTAAGATAGGTATTTATGCTTTTGAATTAAAAAACAAATGCAACAAATGATTAATTAATTGTACCTAATTAATTAATCGTAAATTAATTTAACCGTATAAAATGTTTCTACAAATATAATAAACAGTAAATATTCCGGACTAAGCTGGTATAGAGCTAAAGAATAAAATTTTTAAAGCTTAGTTTTCAGCTTTATAACACCTTAGTCCAGATTATGTGCTGATCTTGTTATGTTTGAGTGTTCTAGCTCACTTGAGAACGGTCAGATTCCAGATCTGAGAGACTTATGTTTAATATACTTTGATTAACATCTGCAATTTCACTTGCCCCAGCCCTGTTCTGATTCAATTGTTCTAGTCACTCCAAGAGGTAATCCAGCAGCTACAGCTAAAAAGCTAATGCTGTGATTCGCCCAAGTGAAGTTCATTAGTCCGTATGTAAGTTGCGTATACACGTCTGGACGGATGTGGGAAGGTGGGTTTAGTTTAGGTACACACCGCCTAACGGTGGAGTCACCACATAACCCTCGCAGGAGCGGGGGTACCCATAAAGAGCTACCACCTGCCAGAAAAAAAAGATTCCAGATTCCGTAACGACATGAAACATTTTTTTACATATCGTGATGGAAAATGTCCACAGTTACAATCTATATGACAAGTCTAGCATATACCTACAGGTATATATTAACTACAAGTACGCCATACAGTTACTAAAGAGTTAAAAAAGTAATAATCAAAATCTAGAACCCTAAAGAGCGTTAACAAAGAATGTCCCCGATGGTTGCAGGTAGTGTGTCATCGGGTCCTGTGACAATCGACATTAGTGTCATGTAGTTACACTCTGGGGCCTGTTACATTGATTATGGTCACATTGCACAACTTTGGATCGACACCTGTTCATGTCCATGATAAGTGACAATACACGATCTGTTGGAAGGCTATAAAGGTTCGACGCTAACATAACACTTCACACAACTGTTTTTAACCTTTCATAAATGTATTAATGAAAGGTTTATTAAAAACAATACATTTGATGTGTGACAGGAATAGTGGCGTGTTCTATAGTTTAACTACTTGGAAGTCACGAATTGTGAATGGTTATGAGTGATATTTGGTGGACGAGGTGTTCCTTGGCACGGATTAACGAGCACACGATTAAATACTACGTTCATCCACAGAGATAACCCTCGTAATTATGCCAGTCCGTGATTCACTGAGAAAGATTGTTGTTTGTATCCCACGTTAAACTGTTAGGTCCCTTTGATGCCATTGGCTCTTGGCTGTTGGGCTAATATTTAACAGTGCTGCCTAAGGGGCATGCCAGATATAGTAGATATCAAGATAAAAAGATCATCTTACACTCATTCTTCATCCATACCTAGCTTAAAATACCTACCTGGGTAGGACACCATTTCAAAAGTAATAATAATAATATAATTCATAGTTGATCGGTTGAGCCATCAGGAAGCTTTGCACAAGACATGTTTAAACTATTTAGTGAAAAATAAAATAAAATTTACGTTCCCTGGATGTACCGCCTACAATAATTGTATCAACCTAATACAAAAACATTACATCATACTACATTTGTGCTTAATTACAATACTTGTGGGGAGTGGATAATCGTCGCTGTGATTAAAAAAAAAAAAAATGCCCATAAAAGACAGGATGACCCGTGTTACCATAGATGATACTATATAAACTCCACTCGACCTTACTGTTTACCAATCTAGTTATAAGCCGCAAATTACGCACGTGCATTAGAATTTGGATATATATGTTATATTGTTCAAGAATTTATTGATCTACTAGATGTAACAGGCAGCGATGTCAAATACATCAAGTATAAATAAAAAGGGGTTAACAGTCAGCAGAATACCATTAAATTACATGTTCTAGTGAGAGCTAAAGTAAGATAATATAGTATAAATATTCACCATGAAAATTTCACAAGACATGTTTTATTTATTTACGTTCCCTGGATACAAAAGTACAGCAACAAACTATTTTTGTTTAATAATAACAAAATAACTGTTTATTATCATAAATCATTGTGCTAGGAAAAAATCTTTCAACTATGATGACCACTTTACGTTGGGGTCCGTTGGTAAATCGTTGAGTGATTAAATAAAAAGTGAATCCATTTTATAGGATAAAGGGATGATCCGACTGAAGCGCCGATAATAATACTGGTCATGACACTCCACTGTTCTCACCCTCCCCCACGCCCTTCCGCACCACCTGCCACGACCACGGCCAAGACCAACGTCGCCCAAATCCTATACATGGTTGTTATATAAGGATCAATTCACCTCAAAAAGCTAAGCATTATATTATGTTGTCAAACTAATTACTCTGTTACGTAAGACGTAAGAGAATACCTGCATCATGTCACATCTAGCATCAGTAATCTCTCAGATAAGAAAAAAATCGTTGGGGTCCCAAAAGACCCCACGGTTCTTTTGTGAGAGACCACCACACAACGAGTATAAACTTATTTATAAACATTTTAAGTTCTAACGGAGGTGTAAAGTATATTCAGTATGTGATAGTTCAGTACTTAAGCTGGTAATGTGTTGAGTCTAATAATGTGAGTCATTTCCGGGATAGGAGCGGAAGTGCCGGAGATTGAGAATGAAGCGAGGTGCTTGCTGAAAATTGGGTGCAGTATTCCACACAATGCTATTATACTTGACTAAGCTAACTGGAAATGGGTGTTATTAATTTGAAGGAAGTAATAAGATACTATATGGGAAAAAGCATGTGACGTGCCTAATTATTCAATACAATAATGATAAAAATATATACATGATTTTATTAAATTACTATATTATAAAACTTGTTGTTGGCAAAGCTAAAGAAGCAGTGTTAATTATTCTTGTTACGAAAATTTTAATTTGATTTAATTATTTTTTATTTATTTGTGAGTGCTTTAATTTATACGTCATTAATTAGTTAAGCCATCACGATATTTATCACTAATCTTCAGTTATTATTTAAAAAACGCCTTTGAAATATAAAAATGTATTATATTTTTGTAATATTGTGTTTCTGATTGTTTTCAATGAGCTTTTAATTTACATAATTAAACTTTAATAGCTATGATATAGTTCTGCATCTTTACCTTTTGGGGACTCGACACTCCTACATTTTGCTTGGTATATAAAAATTATTTTAAAAAACAATTTTGTATAAAAAACATTTCCTTTAATAATAGTTTAATTTTAAATCCAAACCAATATTTTATTTACTTGGTTCTAAATTTTAGAAATACACCACTTAACATTGTTTCTCAAAAACATATTTTATGAAATTTAAATTTAAATTACGTTCCTTTAGCTGCCCTGGACTGTTTGATAGAATTAAAATGGACGATCACAATGACTTAGAACAAGAACATGAACATGTATTTTTAGTCAAGGGATTAGCTGGGAAAGGTGAATAACTCAATAGAATTACCATTGCTTTAAATGGTATTATTATAGCCTTCAGGATAGAGTTTCAAACCTTTCAGATATAACATCTGTATTATTAATTATTATTAATTAATTTATATTATAATATTATTTCTAATAGTAAGTCCCAGTAAAATATATTACTCGTATTATATTAAACTTTAAGTGCACTTTTAAAACCTTAAAAATTTTAGATTAATTATTATATAAACCTTTTCTATGAGGTATGTGAATAAATAATAGGCCTACTATTAGTAAATTTTTTCATGTTTTGTGCTTATATAATATATACCTAAATTTAAAAACTGTAAATAGAATAAACTTTTGAATATTTTTTATTTCATAACGTTCTAGAGAGAAAAAATGTATGTGCAAACATGTTGGTGCACGTAAAAATATTATTAAGTACACGTAAGTTGAGTGGAACTGTATGTATACCTAATAATATAAGTAATAACTTTTAATGTATATATTTTTTTAATTATACAAATAAAATGCGTAACATTACATCAGCCATATTATACTATAAAATGGATAGTTTTTTATCTTTCATATCAGGGTCAGAAAAATAGGATACAATTTAACAACAAACAATTAAAGTCACCTTTGAGTCACGAACTGCAAGCAACCAAGTCCTCAACAATCGTTTGCAGTTTCTACAGTTATTTATATTGGCTCCTTAATTTTATTTTATATTGAATACAAAAATAATAATAAAACTTAAGTATTACAAAAAATAGGAATAAAAATTGAAGAAGGAAAGTTCTGGTGGAATCGGTGGAGATAATAAATGCTGTAAACAATTAATTGTGTTATAGAAGAGAGACTAACACAAAGGCAGCTTTTCTTTTCTTTATTGATAAACTTCTAAAATGAATCCTATCCTGAAAATATTGGTTGATTGATTGTACAAAGAAAACGTTTTTTTATAAGTTTTAGCTTCAATAAATATGTAGATACAATACACTTCAAGAAAATCTATTGTTTTGGTAATCAATGTATTTATTTAATCACTTTGGCAACTGAAATGAAAATGACATATAAAGAAACTACAATTTGCGTACATTTTATAGCTAGAGCTATATGGTATACTGTATGTATTTAAGTACCTTGGATTCATGTCATTGGAAAAGGCCAACTGATTTTAACTGTATATTTCGGATTGGCTCAGAGTCCTGGGACAGTAAACCTAAACTATCCATAAAACTAAAAACTTGATTACTTTAATTCCTTCAACTTAAATAGCAACCAACTAAGGTACGTATTAGGAATGGAAAATGAGTGTTAAATGTTTTTGGCACGATCTTTTATTCTTGTAACTGACTAGGGCTGTTACAAGAATACATGACTGTTAATTGAAACTTGTTAATTCTTGACATATTTATTTATGAAATGAGATCAGTTATTAATTCATTTGTTCTAACTTGGTAGTCTTTGCTAGTCTTAATGTTATTGTATTATTAAAGCAATAATTTTTCATATCTCAAAAAAGAATTTATGAAAAAACTACGTATAAAATAAAATAAATCAATCAATATAAATTGAACTTAATTAAAAAACATTAACTTCAATGTTTTAAAATAATAGTTTTTTAGGATTAAAAAAACATACACAACAAAAAAGTAGAAAGCTTAGGCTGTTCTTTGATCTAAAATGTTTCATGTTCTGATGGACTAAAATATATGAAGAAGCGGGAAACACGGATGATACTCAAAGCGAATGTCTCGATGGATTCAAAAACTCTCACTTATTTGTTCTTGAAAACCTGATTAGGGTATGTTATGCAAATGAGTACATTACCTGTGTTTTTATATTTATTTTAATATTTTGCTAGATAATCTAAAGTAAGGTATTTAAATAATTCTGTTGGATATTTGAATAAATATTTAAATATTTTGAGAAGAAAAAGATCTCATTTATATTTCACTTTGGAATCTATTATAGATTAGTCTGTAAGATTTTCGAAATTTTTCAAAGCAAGTCTTTTTAAAATACAATGTAAATTCGTTATTTTGAGTAATGATTTTCAATCTCTAATTTTTTCCTTTTAGTATTTCATAAATATGCTACCAATAAGAATATTAAATTTAAGTTGTAGAATTGTTCAATTACTCATAATACCTTTAAACTAAAAATACATTTCAAAAAGATTATTTAGAGTACTTAAAAGGTGTTTTTCAATAAATATCTAAATTTTTAAACCAATTTTATATCCGAATATTTTTTTATTTATTACATATTTCGACTGAAGATTTCCAAATAAAAGTTTATACGTAATTACCTGAATATTTTTGGAACAATTAATCATCATTATACGTACAAAGCAGAAAAATCTCTTAGATATATCTTTTTTGTGATTGGTAAATTAACTGTGCCTTTATAATACAGTATATATAAGTACAAATATAGTCCTCAGTTTAGTTAAACCTCCAACGACTAAAACCAGAGAGATATAAACCTCAGAACATAGAACCTTCACCAAAGCTACAGTCTAACTAAACAATTAATACGAATAACAAATCTTTTATACACAAACTTACCAACACACATATAAAGACTTACACACATTAATCATATTTACTAAATTCAACAAATTTACATTCTATTTAACCATCTGTGCATCTTTTATCAGTCTCCTTCAGGCTTCAGAGTTATGTTCGAAGCTTTTCTTAAAGTCAAAGGCGTTTGATACAATGGCCAATTGAACAATGTTTAGTATATTGTTATATTCATACATTGCTGTTGTTGTTGTTAAATTTGATTGTCACCTACATTGTGTTTTGTTAGTTTATTCCTGTTAATACATAATATACATGGTGATCTTTCTTTTTCAATATTATATTATTTACTTTCTGAAAAAAATATTTTCTAACTGTAAATTTATTGTTCTTCACTTCATTGCTTTGGATGAAAAAAATTATGAATTCAAAATCAAATATATAAAATAAATAATGAGAGAGGGTTCCAGGTAAAACTCTATAGCGAGTTTGGAAAACTTGGCGAGGCAACTAAATTGTAAATTTAACAAATATTTTTTTTATATTTACACTATGTTAATTTTACCATGTGTAATTAAAAACTAATGTTTATTAGTTTATGATCAGATATTTACAAACTACTGAACAAAAATGACCGGATGGGTTGGCGAGAAATAATTTCCCGCAGGTTTTCCTCTGGAGGCTCATCGGTTACCCGATCAGACTAGGCCAGCAGCTCTCACAGCAAGTTGCCCTAGACTTGTCTTACAGTCTAAAATAAACTGTATTGACATGCTTCCTTCCATAAGAAGTAAAGTTGTAAAATTTAAATATACGCAATAGGTATTTAGTATTCAATATTAAAAAAAATATTATTCCAAAATACAACAAAACAATTTTTGAGTGGGATTTTTTCACCATGCATTTTCGACCTACTACCAAAAGTTATAGCAAATTGTAGTAATAAAAGAACTAACTTGGTTTTTTGTCCAATTAAAATAATATTAGGTGCTCTCGCACAAGGTTCTATGTTTAACAATGGTTCATCATTGTTATAAACCAAAAGACTGTTTTTTACCGATTTATATGCTGATACTCATAATATATTATTGTTTTTTCTTTTGCTGGTTTGAAAAAACTAGATTTTTAGACAGTCAAATACCCATGAAAAATTTGAAACCCCAAAATAGCATTGCATTTTATGAAATTATATGCTCGTTATTATCTTATAATAATTCTTAATTTATTAGTTTTACAGTTTTATTAAAACTTTTGAATAATTTTATTTATAGTGAATTTTATTAAAAGTGTTTATGTAGGCTATGTTTAAAATATTATTCATAAATTATAAATAAAACTTTCTCCTTTAAGAATTGCGTATACTTAGATTAACGTTTTTAATTTTAGTTATTTTTTCCATTTTAATCAAAAATAAAAATATTTTGTCGTATTTATGTGGTGATTAGGCCTAAAATCTTACAAATCTTAAGAGATGTAGTATAAATAAAACCTATAACTATTCCAGGATACTTGTTACCATAAAAATTGTAGCTAAAACGTATATGTTAACGTATGTAAACGTTATGTTATTAAACGTATATTATGTATCTTATTTATAAATTGCCTACTTTCAGTAATTAGCTATGCATAAGCTAAAATATATTTAGTTCTTACACACTTTTTTTAACTGCAAAAAAGACAACGTAAGGTGTCATCTGATAGCTTAACAGACTACGATGCAAGAGGTGACGGGTTCAATCCCCGGGATGGCCTAAAAATTTAAATGGTAATGTTAATGAAAAAATAATGTACTTTGAGGCTGCATAGCTTAAGCTGAGCCTGCCATTGGAAAACAGAATAAAAAAGACAAAAGAAAAAAGACAACGACTCTCGATAAACAGCTGATATTTCACATCACCTGTCGAACTTCCAAGTAAGAGATTGAAGCATCCATCATGATAAAGCTACATTCGACAGCTGCTTAGCTCAAGATATACATAAGACTTAGACCGTTGTATTTATTGTCATTCATTTTAAACCAAAAATGACACCAATTAATATAATTACAATTATTAATTAGTTTTTACATATATAATTTACAAGCTAAATTGTAACTTTTACAGCTTCGACGAAATTTATATAATTATACATTTAAAACCCCCTATTAAACATTACGAAATGTACAGATTAGAAACATCACTTCTTGGTTAGAATTTAAAAAATGGTTAAAAACTATTTGTAAATTATTAACATATATTTCAACTTGAAGAACCATAATCACTGTTAAATAATGAGATTGATTGCTATGGTGATAGAAAACATTTCAACGTTATGTAAGCAAATATTTTATGGGGGATTACCCTGTAGCATTAAATTTGCGTACTCAGTGCATTGTTAATGTAAACTACTTTTGAAATTGTTCCCATTACAGCCAATTTTTATAAATAAGGAAGTAAGGCCTGTATCAATATACAAATCCACTATAAAAAAATGTGGAGGATAACTAGCTTTGCTACCTTAAACATTGCAATTGAAACGTTTTAGCATATTCCATACAAAGATGTTTAAAATACTGTGGTAGTCACGGTGTTTGAAATAATAGAAATGGAACCAAATATAACTTTTCGTGTTAAGATTAACGTTAGGCATCCAAAAACATGCTAGTCCTAATATATTTATCACTTTCTATTTCTTCATAACCAATTAATATTTTGTACATATTGAAAATACAGAAATGTTTGCTTTTTGGGTTTTTAAGATCCTTAAACTCAATTTCATGTGAAGAGGTTTCCTTAAACTCTAGGAAAGTCCGATCTGTCATATTTTTGAACTTAATAACTTTTGAATACACATTAAAATATTTTTACGAGAGTTTCCATGTTCATAGACAGAAAAATCCAGAGACCTGAAAATCGAAACAATTTTCATAGATGTAGGTCCTACCATGACGACGATGTGTGTTAGACTTATAGTTTAGAAAATTTGCTAAAACCAAACGATTTAAAAATTCAAATTATAACTTATTAGAAACTTTCTGTATAGACTTTTCCAACGTATATCTGTTTTTAATGTGTGAATTTGTTATTACTGTTGTCAACTAATAGATGAATAAAATCTAATGAAAATGTACCTATCCATCATGCACGCGAAAAAACAAATACGCACTGTACTTACCCACAACAATCCGCCTTCAAGCTAGCGGGGCGAGAACAAGAAAGTGTGTGCAAGAAACGTGAGTCGGGGACTAAATTTAAATGTATTTATTAGATAGTCACTTGAAAACGAGGGGAGTTTTTTAGTCTCCAGAAACTTTGTGTAGTTAAAAAAAGGCGCATTTGAAAAGTCCAAAAAATTATAGTAGTTTTGATAACTAAGCAAATAATGAATTTCAAAGAATCGGAAGGTAAAATATTTTCTCGTATTCTTACATAACGTGTATTTCTATCCTAATTTATAAAACTAAAGTAGCAACTAGTTAATGTAAGGGAGAGCAGACAGGATACATCAGTGTGTTCGTGTTGCACGGCGAAGGTGAAGGGCTGTCGACTTTGACACTTGACTTATCCTACTTGTTGCACGTCCCGCTAGACCCTTGTAGCCGCTGTGTTTCTAAACGTTCCAAGTTTACTTTCGCTTTTAGACTGAGTAAAATCCACACCAAGTTATTGCAATACTTTTACTGAAATATACTCGTCCAAACCGTTAAAAGTTTATTACAGTTTCACATAAAAAATCTAATTTTTACATTCATATGTCTCCTCAGCTGTATGGGGTGTTACCAATTCGTAAGACGCAAAAACGTTACTGAAGGGATACTACTTCTATACGATAAATGATTTTCACAAAGCTTGTCTGTAGGAATAATCACAATTATTGTCAACTAGGCAACAGCTGGGTCACAAGAAGAAGTCCCCTTTAGACACATTAATGGTCTTAGCTATTTCCTTCAGAGATGTCGTTTTTGTCATCACTAACACTTCAGGTTTGGGAGTTTATAAAGCTGCACAGATAAAACTTATTGCGTAAAAGTGTTTACAGAAAACTATTAGATGATGTTCTAACAAATTGCAGCAGGAATATTCGCTGCAGCAGTATTGGGTAATGGTCGTGTCATCAATCCTATAAAACGCGGGATTACAGTAACGGTGGAAATGCTGTGTTATGAATGATTAATGGGTGGGTTTCGGTAGTTACTAAGCATCGAATATTACACAGACCTTCTATCCCAGGCAGAGATATAACTAACTAATAAGTTACCAAAATAACTAATAAAGGATAACGAATTCCCTTCCTTTAAAAGAAATTTAAAATAATTTAATCACCATCGCGTTCTACAGAGCTGATGAATTAATGGGTCATACTCTTAATTACAATATCTAATATAATTTTAACCCCTTATTACATTTGAAACATATATTTTTATACATTTTATTTGGCATGAAACAAATAGATTAAACTACTTTATCATACATATATAACCTCATAGTACATATGGAGTTGAAGGTAAATCAGGGTTAAAGACAGTAATGAACTTAAGTATAATGCACACATATTTTAAAACACAAAGCATATTATTTGTAACGTACCTAAAAATGAGGGTAAAAATATGAGAAGGATTTAACACTCAGTGAAAATTCTGAAATTTGGCACAGAAAAGTTATTTGTAAAGAAAGTTATATTGCTAAATTGATAATTTATCTTTAACCTTAACTGACAGTGGGTCGGTACAATGTGACTAAACGTTATACAATTTTGTGAGTGATTTTATTTTCAGACAAAATATTAGAGGCGTTTAGAATTTAATTTGTAGCAAAATTGTTTACACTAATATGATAAAATATGAGCTGATGTAAAGAAACATATTTTATTTGTACTAAACAGCTTTACTACTAAACAATGATTACCCTACAAAATTAATTTGAAATACAATTCAATATGTATAACAAGTGACAACAAATACGAGATTTATGAGAAAGAAAATCTAAGAGAAATTTATTATACTCCAGCATTTATTATTACATAATTTTCATCGCTTTAGATTAATATATAACAGTGGTGATTCAATCCTGCAAAGTTAAGTGTTGTTAAGCTTTTCTAGAAAGGTGTTCATAGTAGTATTAAAAATACAAGAACCAATAGTGTATTGTGGGAGACTGTGTTTAGAATCTCATCTTGCTCCGTCTGGTATGCCTCGCCATTTTATCCACCTGCGTTTCATATTACACGTACACCATCTATATTCCATTGGTTTTTCATTACAAGTTCATTATAAAACTTAATTTTTTCCCCTTTTAGACAAGTTTTATAGGTACTGCACCCCCTCATGCATATTGCTTCTATGAATTTTAGAGAAACATGATTCAAAAAGTAAATAACACTGTTATAGAAAAATTATAAATTTAGGGAGGGATTATCCTTTAAACTTGTATATATTTTCAATTTTTTATCATGGAAAAGAATGTGAAACCCGTAGGATTATATTATCAATTAGCTATAAAAAACTAGATGGATATAAAAATCAATAAAATATACATCATATTTTATTGATTTTTAGATTAACATATATGCAATAGATCACTTCATTATACAATTCTAGGAACATTATATAATATCCACTATGACTAAATACAATTAATATTCGTGTAATAAATTCTTAAAAATAAAGATATGATCAAAAGTCTTTAACATGGGTTAGACATTCTAAATTCTTCTAAAGTTCTGAGTTCTTCTAAATGTATACTTTTAGTTACTACTTTTTATTACTTATTAATTACTTTACGTTTATTCTAAATAAAAAGATATACACTTCAATTATGATACTCAATTTTTTAGTGTCGTAATTTAAGTTTTCTGAAACATCCACCTAATCTCACAGCATGAATAGTGGATTATACGAAAGTTGATTTTTTCTGTTTTTCCAGATAGATATTGTATATTGAAACCCGTTGAAGTTAGCTGAATGAAACGTTTGTTGCTTATTGACAGTGATATGTTAAATTCTCAAAATTTAAACTTTTTGATGCCTTTAAAAACACAATGAAGAATATACATGAATTTTTTTCTATCTAAATACCTATTATTTGATACTAAAATGATACTCGATTTTAGATGAGTAGTTTAAGAAAATATAAATTTAAAAAAATAATTGTTTTTAGAAAAATACACATTTTTGCTATAAAAATGGGATAAAATCAAAACACCTTTTTCCATGATTAGGTCTCTAGGGATGCACAACCGCCGAAGATTATCAGATGATAAAAGAAATAAAAAACTGTTTTACGGGTAGGAAAATCCATTAAAACAATATAGTTTTAAGTGTTTAAAACTTGAATTAGTCTTTCTTAATTCGTCTTTTACAACCAGAACTCGGTGTTTGGTTTGATTGTTTACTACGAAGTTCGGACGGTTTTATTGGAGCGATGTCTATTCAAAGAGGATTATCTAGGGTTTACATGAACATTTTACGCTCCCACAAAACTGTGGTCAGCAACAACGTGTGTGAAATCATCAACTGAATTTTTGAATATTCTATATAAATTTGATTTTTAAATTATTTAAAAGGAACGTTGTAATATTTTCTGCTTTAAAACTTTTCAACTATATTCTTGATTATACTTAATGCTATTCTAAAATTAAAATACTTAAGTTCAACTGAACAGATGCTGAAGTTCTACCGATCAATGTTTTTGGAAATTTCAATAACGATGTAACAAACATGTAACAATATGTAATTCATTAAATTCAATCATAGTTCATGTTATGAACTGATCTATTGTAAATTACGATATCGTCATAGAATATATTTTTTTTTATATAAGTAATGCAATATGCAACTATATTTAAAGTAAATTTGTAGGTATGTATATCTAGAAAGATTTAAAAAATAGTGTAGATTATATAAAAATGTTTATTGTTTTAATAATCATTACAGTCAAGGTTATAACTCATGGCAAAAAATACACTATTATACAATAAAATTAAAGCATAACTAGATAGAAAGGTTTGGATCACATGAAAATATGAAAGTGAATACAAGAAAACTCGTTATTAAGAACAAAGACAATTTAAAATTGTCTTGTTAAGAGCTATTTCCAGAAAACGATTTACAGATAGCTATGCAATGTTTTTTAATTCACATTGTTCAAAAAAGGTTTATATTTACTTCATTGTAGGAAATAGATTAGTTCAGTTAATCTAATCAGCTGGTCTTATAGCCAAACAATGACGTCACTAACCATATGACGTCACTAACCAAATAACGTCACTGTTTCACGCAAATTCACTGTGGTCGCGCAAATTGTCAACCCCTACCCCTCAAGCTAAGTCATATCCATGTCAAAAACTAGGTTATATCAAGGGTATGTCTAAAGGGAATGCTTTTAGTTCATCTAAACAACTATTCTTACTCTTATATATTAAAAATTCAATACAATAGCTCTGGTAGTTTCATCTTAGAAATTGCCAACACACTCCCCTCCAGAGCTAAGACATCTTCATGTCAAAAGCCTAAATTTATTCTATAGACTCCTTAAATAATTATTATTGGAACCAACTCAAATTTAATACATATTTCAAAAAAATACTTTAAACTATTTTGTAGGAAGTAGCGTAATATGTATTCAATTAGAAACGTTTTGGGAGCCACAAAATGGACGATTATTGAGGATGCTGTAATCGTCGATTTCAATGGCGGGAGCGGCCCGAAATGGCGGCAAACGAGCAATCAGCTGATCGTAATGGATCAGGTGATCAATCCTCCGGCTGATATTTATTTATCCTAACCCTCCACTCACCGACCTATAAAATGTTTTCCATGATTTAGTCATTATAAAAACTATAACAGGATGCTTGTAAAATAGTTGTGAATACACGTACCTACTTTTAACGCAGTATAAATTATATTTTGTATAAAATAGTTTAACATATATATTTATGTTATTTACTTTTGCTTTGATATTTAATTTATTGTTATAATATTTTTGTAAAGGAAAGGTAGCTCAGATCCAAGCATTTTACTATACTTGTACTCTTCTTAAGACGATTTTAACAGCTCAAGAACAAAATCCTCTCCAAAAACACCAAAACAAAGCTTTATAAGTGAATGAGTTTAACCTATATAGGTCAGAGGTATGGACATTCGGTAAAAATTCAGAAAATAATCTGATAGTCTTCAAAAAAAATTTCTTAGGTAAATTTTTGGTCCAACTTGTGATCGAGGAGTATGGAGGATTAAGACCAACCTAGAGCTCAGGAATCGATGTAATGGCCCTGACAAAATAGCTTTGTTTAAGAATGGAAGATTAAGATGGACAGGCCTTGAGGGGACCTGGACTCTACACTAAAAATGACAGCTGATAATCTTCCACAAGAGAGACAACCTCTGAGACACCGAAGACTAAGACGGAAAGATCAGGTGCAGCAGGACATGTGGAGGCTCAACGTTACACCAGACCTTATGCGAAGTGAGCAGCTGTGGACGAAGCCAAAAACCTTTAGGAGATTGTGTGGCCATATAGGTAAGGTAAGTCAAATAAGTTATAGGAAGATTGTTGGAGAGATATTTTTATTGGAGAGATAGTTTATAATATAACTTTAATATATATAAATACTAGTGTTACCCGTCGCGTCGTACAGCGATGTACAAAACAGACTTATTAGGTTGAGGTTCACTGACAAATATAAAACATAATATAGTTATTATTACTTTTCTGACTTTGTGTCCTATCCAGGTATATTAACAACATATTTGTAAAAATGAGTGTATTTATGTGGACTTGAAACATTAAAAATGAAAAATTGGGACTGATCATTTTACAGCCTCTAAAAATTAGAAATGAGTGAGTTAATGAGGGAGTCAGTGAGGGATTTGACGTTTATATTTTATACAGATACTCCATAAGTGTATTTCAATGTTATATGCCCAATATAAGTGTACCCATTCAATGATTCTTAAACTGGTATGTGGAGAACAAAATTTAGCTAGAAAAGGAATTATATTAGGACGAGAGTACGACCAATGTTAACATTTTTGCTATAGGTATTGTCCAAATAGGTATTATTCTAAGTTAAATTCTGTGTAAGAATATTGAATACTGCGGTGATTTTTTAAAGAAACTGGTGAAAGAAGGCATATTTTATCGCACAAAGGCTGGCGTCCACTTCAAAGCCCTTCAATAGCCAACGCATAAAAACCTTTCAAAATATTGAAACCCCCTATTTACATAACATTTCTCCTAAATTATTGATTTTAATCACAGTACTGTATTTAAACGTCCTTACTTTATTGTTCACATGTATTCTAGAGACACTGACGCTTATATTTCATATAGGTTGATTATAAAAAGAAAATAATCGTGTTTCTCATTTTTACTTCTCACAAAGAACTTTGACAACCGTTAGATACAAAGCCACCAGCTAACAGGTGTCGGGAGCGGGCACGTCCCTGGGGTAGGGCATTTGCATAGCCTGAGAGGGGTTGAAATGGCTTAGCGTCTTGTTTATAGCTTTGTAGTGCTCCTGGGCGCTCAGTGGGCTGGTTGTGGTTGGTTGGTTGGTTGGTTAGATGGTTGGATGGTTGGAATACAATACGACTGAATTAATATCTTTGTGTACGCCAATTAATATGCAGATTGCAAGTCGCATTGCGTGTATATCTACTATTGTTTTATAAAGATTTGCAATCTTACAATGCCAATCAATACAAGATTTATATAGCACCTATAAAGTTCGTAATTGTTTTAAAGTTAAACCACCACCACGATATTCCTCAGTCTCATGGACTGGTAATTCAATAAAATAAGGAGCTACTAAGAAAATATTACGTCAGTACTAATTGAAAGACCACATTAATCAAGCCTTGGCTCAGTGATAAGAAACTATTAAGGAAAAGCGATTTTTAAGAATTCAAATTTGACGATCATTTGGCCAGGTTAGGTTTGGTTAGGCCAAATAATTGTCAAATTTAAGTTTTTTCGGATCTAAAAATCATCAATCAAGCGTAGGCTATTTAACAGTAAAGTTTTAATTCGAAAAAATGAAATAAACTTACGTACATCCTTCTTACTAGCTCCGGTGTCCCTAAGCTACCTAATTTATTCTAATACTCAATAATACTACAGATAATACTCAAAATATACCTGAGCTATTAAAAACACTTAACATTATTCAAACGACATGGTACGTATAAAAGATTATGTTCATTTGTAATAGAAAATTTACTTTGGATAAAATTATATTCTTCAAACTATTTATATTTTATATAAAATATATAAAGTAAACAAAGAATACGATTTTTTTATTTAGCTTCAAACCAAATTTACAAATACTTTGACAAATTTATCCGGCTAGTATTAAAAATTATGATTCTGCACTTTTTAATATAAAAATAACTGTATTTGGTCCCAGTATAACTCAGATATCGCCTTTGACATTTAATCAGTTCTTGAGACTAATATAATTTATACTGCAAACACATCCAAAATGTCAACATCCTTGTAAACTGTCCTTTATATACTTGGAGTCAGCAGTAAAGAGAACAAGTAAACTTAGTCCAGCGCTCTTTGTTATCTTTATCGTCTTTAAACTTATCCAAACTTCCTGAAACACACTTTGAATACGTTTAGATATAGAGTAATCTTTAACATTAATGTTTATTTCAACCAAAACGTTATGACGGGTCTTGACCCAATGGTTAGAACCATCGGTCAAAACTTAGCACATACTAACAACTTGTTCTTATTCTGTTAAAAATTACTTCAACATAGTTCAAAAATACAATCCTTATACTTATATGCCTGTGTTAAATATTTGTTGTTTAATCTTAGGCGAAATTGCTATGTAATAACTGCATAAAATGTACGCAACTCACTAAAGACGTTCCATAAAATGTTAAACTGGCTACGTAAAAACATGTATTTTACGTATAGTATACTTAATATTTTAGTATTTGTTGGTATTAACAAAAGTTAAAATTATTGGTAAACAACTCAAGTTTAAAAAAAATTGTGATTTGGTGAGTGAACCGTTGCAATGATTTTATGCGTATTTTTTACATTAATTTAAAGACATAGTTGTTCACGTATCTGTGATGCAGCATCAGTATTGTTCATTTATGTGTTCATTTGTGTCTCTAAACGTTTATACTTTGGGAGTACCCTGTTGCCTGCCCCTCCTATATTCAGTCTCTGACCTAAGACACACTGACTCCTGGAAGACCACCATCGTCCCCTAACATTTTTTTATGGATCTGACGTTCTACTTCATAATAGCCTAAATAACTCTAGACAAAGTAAAAAATAAAGGTCCGTTGAGATAAATGCAAAGTCCTCATTGCTCGTAGAGTCTGTATTTTTTAACCTAGGCAGGTGGCGTGTTCTGGAATCTAGCTATTATGTAGTGACGATTTGTTGATATCTATGAACGACAGTTGGTGGATGGGATATAACCTGGTTTGTATTATGTCCGCACTATTGAAAACTATGATCATCCGCAAAGACCATCATCATAATTTGTCCAGTTTATAATTCAGATGAAAAACTGTGGTTCGGAACCCACGTTGATTGGGATTTCATAAATGCCATTGGCTATTGGAGTATTAATTAACAGTCCTATCCAAGTAATGTCAATATCACGCAACAATCATCTTACTCTCAATTCCCATTCATATTTGACTTAAAATACTTACATTGGCTGGTCAAGTTAGTAAAAAAGGTAAATCCTCCTCAAAATACAAAATGCCTTACCATATTGAAATTGAATCACCCATTACTGGCTGGTTATCTTTGGGGTAGGCCTATATATCACCTCTTCATCCGTATCTTGTGAGATTCCGGACCCAGTTGACATTTATAGATTCTCTGTTAAATAATATCCTATATAACACATTTTAACGTTTTGTAAAACGAGACTTTAATTTGAAGGACCATTCACTACTCATAACACTACCTAATCATTAATTAATGTAAACCAAAAGTTACGTTTATGAAATATAATTTTCTTGTCTTAGTGCCCTGATTCTGTGATTTACCTAGTTGTTTTATTCATAATCCAAGATTAATCTTAGATGTATTAATGTTTCATTAGATTAACCCTAGATTATTTTAATCTTAGACTAAACCAAACTGAGGTTAAATTATTCTTAGTCATTATAAATTTACGTAACATACCAAGTGGTTGGTAATCCATCCGTTGCTCTCATGGCTTAATCATGAAGACGCCGGGTATTTTAGAAGGATATAACTGTTATCCCACTAAACAGGCCAAAAAAATGCTACCAACAATGATAGAGCCTTGACGGTACAGAACAACGCACTATAGTTGAACATTTCCCCATAAATCCGCAGTCGTCTTAAAGGCCTAAAGCCATTGACGTCATCCTCAATAACCATTCAGTCTAGTGGGAGGAGAGTATTAGCATGCAAATTGCCAACATGATCACGCGTTCTGCCGCCTTACAGACTAATTCTAAAATAAACATTCTCCACATATTTTTTTATTCAGCCGAGTAAAATGTTCACATAGTATTTAAATTTTTTAATTATTAAAAGCGGATTTTAATTTTTTTGTATTGGTTTAGCCAGGCAATAATATTTTGCGGATAAACCGATAGATACATGAAAACCTGTATTCCCCAAAGAGTATTGAATTATTCATATAAATCTGCATTGAATGCTAGATTTAAAACATATTAAGTTGTTCATGTGATATAAAAAATTGTGCAATTACTTGTATACTAAACACGAAATAATAGTATTTCAAATGTTTATGTTAGTGAATTAACGAACCGATTAGGCTTATCTAGTAAAAATATTTTATCATTGTAACAGTGTTGCTAAAAGGATGAGTTTATCCACTAAATAATCCTGAATCACGCTACACAGAAGAGTGAAAACTAAATGGAGAACAAGATGCATTTAAAATATTAGTTACAAATAATATGACACAATTATTGTAGTAGTGATTATAATTAATTGATATTTTATATATGAATAGCCATAACCACATGATATAACTCTAATAACTACCGGTTATACTTAGTGCATAAAATACGCCTGTTTTATCACAAACTGCTAAAAACCACATTTTACACAAGTTTACTTCAAACTGGAAGAAAGTGATAGATGAGACAAAAACAGGCGGGAGGCTAACAACAGCTGCATCTATTGTCTTTCTCCATCTTCAAAGACCAAAGGGTGATTATGTTCTTCTTTGTGCTTTTGTCTCAAAACGGATATTGAAACATCATTTTAAAAGATTTTATTATCACAATGGAAAATATTCCTGTTTAATGTTTAGAATAGTGATTTTGTTTCGTGGAAACGTTTTGTTAGAAAATAAAATTATGGAATACTAATTTTGGGTGTATAATTTAGGTGTGTAATTTTGTGTGCTATTTTGTTTTTACATAACTGTTTATGACATATAACTCTGTATAAACTATACTGCGTACAAACTTTGTTTGTAATTGCTTACATTGAACAAAGGATTTGTTTAATAATCTTATTTATTTCCTAATTTTCCACTTGGGATAATTTTGGTTACGTTAATAGAATTCCATTCCAATATCCAAATACAAATCATCATCTTGAGACTACATTGTGTCAATAATATTATGTTTGATTACGATTTATACACGAGCCATTTGGTATTGGCACTAACAGTACGATGTAAATCATCATCATCATTATCATTACCTCAGTATTGCATTGTTACTATGTGGGTTACGTCATTTACACGGCGTCTACGCATTAGTCAGTTGACTCAATAACTACAATAAACCAGCTGATTTTTTATTTCAAGGCTTAAAATATTCAAATTTCAACCTTTAATTTATTTTGACATGAATGTTTCTTAGATCTTAGCTCTGGGGAGGGGGTGTTAGCAATATTATTGACAAAAATTTTAAACATAAGAACAGATGTTTAGATGAACAACTGAATACATTCCCAATATACATACCCATGATCCAACCTATTTCCCACAGGAAACTAAATACAATAATGTCAATGAGTATATTGAATATTACTTTACATTAGTCACGATGACCATTAAATATTTTATTTGGTAAGTAGACCAGTATACTTAATGGTTCACTTAGATTTGAAAATAGATAATATCATTACCTATCTGAAACGGTGACATACCCAGGTATTTTAAACTAGTTATGAATGAGATAAGTGTGGCGCGATCATAATGGCTGACGCGTTCATCCAGATTTACGTGGGATCCAAACTAAAATTGTTACCTCTGAATTGAAAACTGGCATGGTTACAAACATGATGATTCACTCTCCTTCCTATCAATGTTGTCACAACCCGCTTCAAATTCAATTATTTTCTCAGAAAACCCATTGACCATAAATTTTAATAACTAACTGTAATTAACAGTATTGACTTTCTTAGATGTGACAAAAGGAAATTAAAAAATAAGAAATCAATGCTATCATACGAGTACTTATCTTTTTCTATATAACTGTCTCAATATAGTTTTTTTCGGATTTAAGTTTTAAATAAGCCTAGATAGTTTCAGCAATAGCTTTTAAGCTATAGCAATATATTGTACATTTTTGCCAGTATGATTCACAATCTTTAAAAATCATAATAGCATAAAATCATAATCATTAGTTATTAATTATTCAGAATATTTATTGTTCTTTCGCAATGCGGCTGAGTTTTTAACTACACAACGTTTCAACGAGGTAGAGAAACTCCCCCTTTTTTCAAGTGATTACCTAATTAATTACATTGAAAATTGAAAACTTTTAGTTACAAATATTGATTATGTTATGTTCGTCAATAATACTATACTTATCTGTCATACGCAATAAAAAAACTATATTGATAACGCAACAAATAACCAATGGGATAGTGTGGGAAACAAGTTTAAAGTAACTTTTAAATATGAATAAATTTATTAGTTAAGTTATGTTAATAGAGTTTAAATTAAATTATAACGCACCACAAAGTCAAAGTAAGAACAAAAGGAGTCCAGTAAATTTGCGGAAGTCAGTTTGGGATCTTCATTGTACTCTGTCCAAATCCAACCTTGTTTTAGAGCCGCTTAGCCCCAGCTGGGTGATTATTTTCACTCCAAACCAAAATAAAACTTCATTCCTCAATTTCTATTCCAGATTTCACTCTAAAAAAATACAAACGCGATACAGCGTCATACAGTTTTTTTTATTTAAAACCTATTAAAATTTAATTTGAGCCCCTGGGAAAAAATAATTATGTAAACTGATTTATAATAGTTTTTTTACGAGTTGTTCTTAAATTAATAATTTTATTTTTATGGGGATATTGTTGTTGTTTTTTTGTTGGGGGTATTGTATCTCAAAACATGGTAATAATAAGTTTTGCAAACATATGTAAAAAACAATATTTTCTTTATCCTCTGTGCATTGCCCGCCACCACAGCTGGGCGGATAACCTGTTTCGATATGAGGGAAAGTTTTTTTTCAATTACAACATAATCCGGGAAGTTACAATGGTATGGATTTTGTTAAAATGGTTTTTGGTTTTGTTAACCAGACCGCTATTTTTAAAATAACTAATCCTCAAATTTTACCAAAACGCTGTGTTATATTCTGTGACGGTCACAAAATCCATTAGGCTGCCATTTCAGTTGAGAGTATAAAGTTGAGTCTCGAGATCTAACTAGAGACCCGGAAGAGTCTGGCACTAAGTTGGAGGCCTACGTCACGACTTTGTGTGGTCAGTTGACCGAGTCCGTTCACCCATCGAATCCAACCATTAATTTCTATCGCACTCATTCCTAGTTTCACATACACCCTGAAGAAATGGTGGAAGTTAGTAATGGTAGTGGTAGGATCGGTAGTTTGGTGAGGCTGTTTAGTGGATAAGAAACCCAAACTCCAAGGAAAACACCGATCTCTGACATTGCATAAAGCAATTCTCTTTCGTGAAACGATATGGAAGTCCTCACTTTTCTTCCAAATGTTAAACTATTGTTAAACAATAGGTTTAGGTTAAACATCGGTAACCAAGGCTTAATCTTGGTTAGCGTTGACCTGCATGGAGTATTCCGTTGGTTGGGACAATAATCGACTTCTTAACTCCCCAATTTAACATCAACAACACTAAAAACTGAAAAAGACTGCTTCGTTGAGTATAGTCTCATATATCAGGATAGTTCTAAAATAGTTATGTGGATGATTTATTTTAAGTAATGTCAAAAGCTTATTTATGACGTGAGTTCATAAAAAATTAAACAATCGTTGCAAGCAATCCCTTAACAAACAATACCAAATCATTGCTGGACAAAAGTGGTTTTACTGTTCGTTTGTTAAACTGTGAGCTGTGTAAACTTTCATTGTAGAATATTGGATTTCCTAATCAAATATAATCCTTATTTTAAATTTCAATAATGTCATTTAACTAAAGCATTATATAAATTTTTTACTAAGACTAACTGACAAACCGACTAATTGTTTATAACACTTAAACATTTTAAGTGACTCTCGATAAGTGATTGCGTTAACTAGTTATAAAAATACTGAAAAAATCATAAATGTATCACTATCATAAATGCTAAATAATAATATCATAAATCAGTCAACAATCATTAATCTTCCAAAAGTTAGTACAACGGGTTTGTAGCTGTTCTACAGCGGTGACGGCAAAGGTCAATTCAATTTCCACTGGCTCCACTGACTTGCTTTCTAATGTTGGCCAAGAATTTCCGAGAAGCTTGCGGTAATTCCATTGCCTTGCGTCATTACCTCTTGCTCAGAGATCCGTTATTTAAGAGGGTTAGCCGGTGGAGCATTTTACATGGCTTAACTACCAGATAACTATTTCAGAGAAATTAACTTCAAAGTGAACTAAACCTATTGTTGGACCAACTACTTAATCTAAGTAATAGCGTGATACAACTTGGAATTTATCATATATCACCTTAAATAAGTTTATTTTATACAAACAGTAAAGTAAGTAGGTAAAGTAAAGTAAGTAAATATGTTTAGGCCAGGTATGAATGAGAAATGAATGTAAGATGATTGCGTTGCGATCTCGTAGTGTTGTTACTGAGTAGGTTTACATATTATTAAGACAGGACTGTTAATCAATAGCCCACCAGCAAAAGGCACATAAGAAAGCTACAGCTTAACGTGAGATCTGAACCAAATGTTCGCCTCTGAATTACAGGCTGGTTTAATTACTATGAGGATAGTATTAAATAGTACGGATGTTAATCCACACAAGAGAATATGACATACACCGACCATTGCTCGTAACTATCCACAATTCATGTGGATACTCCGTATACAGTAGCTGGATTACAGGACACGCCACCGTCCCAGTGAACTAACTTCAAAGCAAACTTGCTATCGGATCAAAAACTTAACCTTTGTATTGACGAAGTTCAAGTTGTAATCTTTACTGGAGGAACAATGATTACCTTGTAAATACACATTTTACATCACGTAAAATATATTTACGCTTTGAAAAAGGTAAAAGTTTGTAAAAGAATATTATAACAATGGTATATTTGAAACTGTTGTTCTCAGGCTGTAAAAACTACTACCTAACGGTTACTACGTTCATGATTCAGCCTAAACACAACCGGTTTAAGTGCACCCTAAATTGGCCAAAGTTCATGTCATTCTGTTTTTAAGCTTTTACTTTATATTCGTTCTTTAAAATGTCCTCTTTCCAGTTATATTTATCACATAATACTAAATTTGATATGGATTTTGGTAGATAGTGGTAGATAGGTAGAGAAAACTCTTGAGATAGTTGCAGTATTTGTAATCCAATTAAAAAGAACTGCTATTTGATAACAAATTTGGCTTATTCTGCCACTCCCGATATTTCGACTTATAAGGAGTTCCAGAGAATTTTTGCAATTTTTCGTAATTTTAGTTTTTTTAAGTTTGAAGACACATAGCTAAGGAACGCTTGAGCGTAAAAATACAAAATTTGTATGGTTTACTATCAGTGTACATATCTGGGTCCCTAGAGAGTTTCACTACAATATCTTTACAATAAAAAAACTTTGAATTGTTGTTGTTTTAAAAATTTTAATATAAAAAAGTTATATTTATTGAAAACAACTATACAATTATTTATTGTAGTCTGGTTCCAGAGATATATAGTTAAAATTATCCTTGAATGGAACTCAGGGTGCCCTTCAATTCATCACCATTTTACAATAATTCCTTTAGTAGTACAGCTCATATAGAAGGAATAAACATTGTTCTATTGTTCCTGTTAGTACAGGTACGAGTATGCAATGGCAATTAGTTGATGTTAATTACTTTGTGGTAATCTATACCCAACAACACGTTATTTATTCCGAATACGACTTACTCAACGACGAATCTGTTAAACTCTAATGTTATTTTCAATTTTAAATATATAAAATCTGTTAAATATATACTATATGCTTCCTGTTTAACACAATGTAGATCTGCATGCACATCCGTTCACCAATTAATTGGTGAAAAATGTTATTTAATTTACTGTAGGAGGTATGTATATGTCTGATAGTAATTTTTTCGGTTCCTCCAAACAGCTGATTTCATATTACGTATGTTCTGTTACACTTTGCGTATCGTGAACCCCTGCCCCAGAACTTTGAACGCATCCATGTCATAACTTGTAATTATTATGATAAAATATTGGGAGAACAAAAGAAGGATAAACGTAAATGAATTACTAAAATCACTTTAAAAAACGTAACTGTATGTATAATATTTTTCACGTTCGAAGATAAAGGGTTGGTAGGCGTAGGTCACTAGGACGCTGAAAATTAGTTTGCAAATGATATAATACTATAATGCGTTTTTTTTAGTTTATGGAGGGAAATATATAACATATCCTCAACGCGGCAATAGTCAACTAATTTCCTCGTACAATGCTGATGGAAAGAATAGTATTGGGAATGCTACTACGTCACCTATCGGTGCCAGGTACTGGGAACGTGTTTTAATATTTTTTACTTCTATGCAACAAAGCATTCTATGTTATATTTATAAACCAGAAGAGTAAAACTGAAATAAAAAATATATTTATTTTTGTGGATAATCCATAAATTCCAGTTTTATCTATAATTAATGTTTAATATGAAGCACAATATGTTTTGATATCGCCTAACCTGTTACGAAAGAAAAATCATATTTAATAAATAAATAAATATAGCACTACGCTGTCATTATCTACTTGCCGTGACAAAAAAACGTTTTTGCAACATTCAAAATTGTTTAATCTTAGGGAAATGCCCTAATAATGATTAATGATACTAATACCCTAATACCTTAATAATGATAATGATTACTAATAACAATTATTACAGAAGAAACATTCGAATGAATACGTTTTAAGCATCATTAGTTCACAAAATAAGAACAATGCTATAAAATTATACGATCCCATTAGCCTCACCAAAACTATCCTTGCCGAAATTCCTACCAACGTTGAACAGAGATATTAGCCATTCTAATTAAAATATCTTTACTCGGGCTCCCTTTTTACCATCTGTATTGATGTGGGATTTCCTTTTTCTAAATAAATGGACTTTACAATTTACCCTATTTGCGTTTTTTTACTGTAATAATAAAGAAAGAAAATTGGAAATACTGGTTGAATCCACCGTCAGTAGGCCTACTTCATACATCATAAACTGTCAACACGTCAAATAAAGGAAAATAAAATGTTTTATAATGATTGCTGCGATTTAGGCTGCATTTTATTTTATTTTTTTATAAAATTTGATCAAAACCGTAACCATAAACACCCTCCCCATTCAGTGAAAATTGAGTAAGGGCAACCTAAAAAAATAAATCCAAAACATTTTCATCTACCTCTGAGAACATGAGCAATCTGGAGAAAATTTAGTTTTCCGCAACAGTTGGCAGCACTTTTCTTGACCGGAAGTGACGTTTATCCTCTGTTATCCGAATGTTATTTTCAAGAGTAAAGCCTGAGATATACAGGTAACTATAATAATCCAGTAATTTCCAGTATTTGTAAAAATAGTTGTATCGCAAAATGACTCCATTTCCATGTGAACACTTTAATACTACGCATTTTTATAGTTTTTTTCTTCTAAAATAGAAACCCATATGTAATATTCAGCAGTGTCAGTTGCCAACCATCTCGCCTTGATAAAAATAGCAGCTGAAGCAGTGTAATACTGTTAAATGTTTTGGATCACAAAACATAAAATGTCACGTGAAAGAAGTTCATAATATAATAATTGTCGTTTAATGCGCGCCTACGTTATGTTACCAACAGACGGAAGCATTTCTGCAAGCCATTAAGTGTGAGTGGTGGTCAAATAAACCACAAGTGTACATCATACATTCGGGATGTAATTGAAGAGACGCACGTCATGCAGGTTACGACCGTCAGATTCTTACGATGTTACGTCGTCGTAATGTCTCACGTAACATGCAACGCTCTAAGCCTTGTCAGCAGATGGGTGTTGGAGGAGGCTCAAGCGAGGTCGACGTCACCTGATAGACCTGTGTAGTGTACGGTGTGCACCTCTTTTGAACGGTTGATTGTTGCAAATATCTGCTAACTAAATAATAAATCAAACTTTGAATGTGTGGCAACGATAAATCTAAGCGAGACTGCACTCAGTCTGCTGACGTGAGTAAAGCTTCACAGAACTCTTATTATTCCCCAAATAGTAAATATAGTAATATCAAATAGTACTGAGTATGCACGTTTACTGCAATAAGGATTAATTAATATTATAATGTGCTAATATTATGGCTCTTCACTAAGTTTAAGCCAAACAATTTAAGTCAATAAGTAAGCAAGTTATAACAATTTATCTATGCTCCGTGAAGTATCATGAAATTATCTATTGATATGTAGAATGCGTCGCTTATTGAATTATCAAAAAGAAGTATATTGAAGTGAAAACGAAATGTGCAATATTTCTTAAATGTAAAAGTCAGATAGTACAGGATCAGGGAGTGACTCAGCTTTGAACAGTCCCGACCAAGACAGGGTACAACACAAAGCGGTATAATGGTGAGGACGTTGGTGTAAAGAAACGTGAATAATGCCTCGTCTGAGGCTACACAAAGCGTGGTGGGGAGTGGCTAGCCTCGCACCGACCAGCGGGGATAAACTCACCGTCGCCGTGCAGTAGTATAGTCGATATTGTCATCATCATCTTGCTTACTCTGAAGTAATGATTATTTAATTATTGATTTCACCATTTCATAACTGGGATTGTGGCGTGTCCTGTAATCCTTCAACTTAGAGGTCGCAAATTGTGGATAGTTATGAGCAAGTCAGTAGATGATATTCTTTGGTATGAGATAAAATCTGCACCATAGCACCATTACGTACATTACGCACCAGTAGTATTGAATACTATGTTCATTCATAAAGACCATCCTCATAATTAGACCAGTTTGTAATTTAGAGGTTTGGAAACGAAATTGTGGTTTGGAACTCATGTTGAAATTTGGGTTCCTTAGATGCCAATTCCTTCTAAGGAACTTAGTCAGAAACAAGACTATAACACACAGTCATATTACACTCATTTAACTTAAGATACGAGGTATCCATTCAAAAATGTAATAAGTTAATAAGGTAACACTAAGATAACTCAAGGAAACACTCCAAGACCGAAAATGAACGATAATTGAAATCAATATCCATAAAATGCACAGTTAATTTATTTAAGGAAAAAGGTAGATTTTTGGAATATTACAAAGATGATTCCACAAACCTTAAAATAAAAAATGTTTTTGTTTACTTCACTGTAGGAAATAGGTTAGATCATGGATATGTCTAAAGGGAATGTTTTCAGTTTATCTAAACAGTTGTTCTTATGTTTCACATTTCGTCTTAAAAATTGCCAACACCCACCCTCCAGAGCTTAAGACATCCATGACGATATGAAAACGCTATAGGATCGTATTTATTTGTTTTGTGGATAGATTTTAGTGTGACTCTTTAAGATTGTTTGCGAAAACTCCTTAAAAATTACTGAATACAAAGCCTTTCTGTGGAATTTTTTTAGTTTATATTTTTATTATTTTTGACGTTCACAAAATAAATAAATACACTAGGCATAAATAAATGACAAAGCTAGGAGTTGAACTCAGCGCACTTTACTTGGGAGTGTATGATTAACGCCTAAATGTTTGTTTCACGTTCATTGAGTTTGAAATAGGCCTATACACGATAAATTTTACTTTTATTATGTTATTTAAGTACTTGACAGAAGTACCAATACATACCACTCTGTGATATTCCATTTATAAAATTTTTATTTGTTTATGGTTAAGTAGTAAAATGTTTTCAAAAAATAAAAGTAATAAGCTTTAAAGGAGTGTTATTAGTACTAAACAAAATATATTTTATTATTTATAACTTTTGTGCTTAAAAAATAGTAAAAAATCCAAGAAACCTAATCAAACCCCGATCTTGGCTACTAGTCAACTGCAAGCGAGCCTCGGACTGGCTCTGACAGGCGTTCTCTCATCTGATTGATGCTTTAGTCAATCTTATTCTTCTAATCCACACCGCCATCTTTCTACCCAGTTGGGACCGAAATATAATCATTTAATTGTTTAGGATGTTATTCTTTTATGTTATTTCTCACTAGTTCTTTCGTTAGGTAGATTAAACTTATACGCTAAATATCAGTTTTAGATGCTCTCAGTTGTGAAAAAATCAGAGGGTATCATGATAGCTACCGAAATATATGTTTTTCAATACTTAAAAAACTCATTTTCCTCGTAAAAATTCCTGTGACAGAGGAGGCTGCTTAAGTATGCGGACAGCGACTAACGTAGTTTAGTTAAATCTACTTTTCTAATTAGATCTTACTCTCTATTCCATCAATGTCTACCGACACCCTTTGTCATTCAGGAACTAATCATTCCTTTGATAATACATCCAAGTCATCTTTCAGTTTGAATTATTTTATATTATAAGCTACTCTTTTATGAGGTTTTATCATAGCTCATTTTTGAAAAGGCAAGAGACGTCATAATACAACGACACTTCAGGTTAAAAATCATTTAAAAAGGAACAGTGCTTGTATGTGCATTTTTGGTTGTGTATACATACACTGCTACTAGACTAATGATACGACTACAGAGTAGTACAGCAGTGTTACAAGTAGTAGCTGAAACGTCAGCAATGGTTATGTATACATACAGTCATTGCTGCTAGACTAATGATACGACTACAGAGTAGTACAGCAGTGTTACAAGTAGTAGCTGAAACGTCAGCAATGGTTATGTATACATACAGTCATTGCTGCTAGACTAATGATACGACTACAGAGTAGTACAGCAGTGTTACAAGTAGTAGCTGAAACGTCAGCAATGGTTATGTATACATACAGTCATTGCTGCTAGACTAATGATACGACTACAGAGTAGTACAGCAGTGTTACAAGTAGTAGCTGAAACGTCAGCAATGGTTATGTATACATACAGCCATTGCTGCTAGACTAATGATACGACTACAGAGTAGTACAGCAGTGTTACAAGTAGTAGCTGAAACGTCAGCAATGGTTATGTATACATACAGTCATTGCTGCTAGACTAATGATACGACTACAGAGTAGTACAGCAGTGTTACAAGTAGTAGCTGAAACGTCAGCAATGGTTATGTATACATACAGTCATTGCTGCTAGACTAATGATACGACTACAGAGTAGTACAGCAGTGTTACAAGTAGTAGCTGAAACGTCAGCAATGGTTATGTATACATACAGTCATTGCTGCTAGACTAATGATACGACTACAGAGTAGTACAGCAGTGTTACAAGTAGTAGCTGAAACGTCAGCAATGGTTATGTATACATACAGTCATTGCTGCTAGACTAATGATACGACTACAGAGTAGTACAGCAGTGTTACAAGTAGTAGCTGAAACGTCAGCAATGGTTATGTATACATACAGTCATTGCTGCTAGACTAATGATACGACTACAGAGTAGTACAGCAGTGTTACAAGTAGTAGCTGAAACGTCAGCAATGGTTATGTATACATACAGTCATTGCTGCTAGACTAATGATACGACTACAGAGTAGTACAGCAGTGTTACAAGTAGTAGCTGAAACGTCAGCAATGGTTATGTATACATACAGTCATTGCTGCTAGACTAATGATACGACTACAGAGTAGTACAGCAGTGTTACAAGTAGTAGCTGAAACGTCAGCAATGGTTATGTATACATACAGTCATTGCTGCTAGACTAATGATACGACTACAGAGTAGTACAGCAGTGTTACAAGTAGTAGCTGAAACGTCAGCAATGGTTATGTATACATACAGCCATTGCTGCTAGACTCGTCGTTCGAATACATAACAAAACTGTTTGTTTATATCCCTCCATTTCTTCTCCTTTTCTCTAACAGCCTGTCATCAACTACTCAGACAGTGAACTCTAAATTGTTTATCTCTTTGAACAAACATTGTAATATATTTCAAGCCCGTTTTGCATATTTCCTAACACGTAAAATGGCCTATGTTACTGACATATTGTTAGGAAACAGTTATGTCAGTCCTCTTCAAAACAGTAAACAGAGCAAACTAATTGTTATGTTCTTACGTTACGGTTTATTCATTTGGAATTGAAATATAACATCCAATAAAAATAGGAATTGTAATGCTTCATTAACTTGAAAAACAACACCCTACTCGTATATCCGAATTGAAAAATAATTTTTTCATCATAATTTGGAATAATGTAATATATGTTTTTCATTTATCATTGTTAAAAAAAGAATGGCATGTTCAATAGGCTGATTATTATATTTTCCAAGTACATATTCAGTATATTTATGTAATATATGTGTTTAATTCGTAATGCCTATTATATGAAGCTTTTTTCGAATTCATTACTATTAAATATGTTTTTTTCATAAATATTTTTCAGGATGGTGTTACTTCGAAAGAATTTCATTTCTTCTTTAACATTTCTTAATTCATCTATTAAAACATTAATAGTCTTTTTAAATAGAATTAGATATTTATCTGTACATTATTTTTTTCAATAATTATTTTTACAATTTATATTCCAGATAACCTGAAAAGAGTATTTTCCATATTTCTGTCCGTAACGATAAATGAAGTGTTTTTGTAATTCTTTCCCGTAAAAATGAGAGCACTCAAAGTTATGAAACGCATATTCTTTATTCTGAATCTCTCGGAGAAGGGTTTTGTTAACTTTAGACTAAACCATGCAATTAAAAAAAATCAGTACTCTAAAATCCAGTTTTGAGCAATATTAGACAAAAGAAAAGCTATACAGAATATGTAATCTATATAAGTAATTTATTCATTAAAAAGAAATACTAATCAGTTGTTAAATTAAACTAATACAAGTTTGTTTGCGTTGATCATTGATTTTCAACCGATACTCTGTATCAAAATGTTATCCTGACGTATAAATAATGAACTTCCATAGTTATACACATTTTCTAATTTATTTTATTAAGAACTTGCAAAGTAATTATGCTGAGTTTTTTTACTATTTATATGTTTAAGATGCCAAGTTCATATTTTTTATTTATTTACCATAGGAAAATATGCAATAGAGAACTTACATGCGATAATTAACTAAATAATTGGACAAAAATAATTTTAGTAGATTGAATTTTTTTATGATAATAGCTTTTACCATTAATTAACAGTCCTGTCAAGCTATTTGTCAGCCTTAATCAGTAACAAGACTATAAGATTATTTGATTATACGACTTCAAGTGTTTTATAGATCCAAGGGAATCTACAAGGGATAAAATAATATAATACAATGACACTTGGCTAGTATATTTTTATTATTTCTACGTTTTATTTTTATGTAAGGTAATATTTTGACGTTTTTCTGTACAATGTACAATCTTTATCAATAGCAATAAATGTATTATTATTATTAAGATTGCACCACAGTCATCTTACACTCATTTCTCATTCACATTACATTACCTACCTGGGTAGGTCGTTTTTCAACATGTAATAGGTAATAGGTAAGTATCTTCCTTCATTATACTTAATAATACAACCCATATAAATAATGTGCTAAATGCCTGTTTGAAACTAAAATAGAATACTGGGATTGTAAAAGCTTGAGCAACTGTCTTGTCTCTATTATAAAATTGATTGTTCTTAGTCTCAAGACAAATCACAAAGATTCAGTATGCAGACTGCTCGCGTAACATCGTTTGTTGAACCTGTCCCCCCCAACCCCCCCTAACCAAAGCCCATCATCCCTCTCACTCCAGATCACTGTCACCACGTTACTAGACGCCGTCTCGTTAATGACGTCACTAAAATACCTTTGTTGTCCCAGGTGGAGCAGATTTGTTTATTGACCCTCCCACCCCCAACTGTGAATTCTTTTATTTCTTTTTTACTTTCTATTACTCAAAGTTTGTACTTTTTTAATTGACGTGAGAATATTTGGATAAAATTAAAATATGTACAGCTAAAGCCAAAACCACAACAAAGCCAACGTATTAACATTATACATACAGTTATAGAATGTAACAGTTACTTTTATTTTTTTATTCACTTATTTTAGTTTTTTAATAGTGCAAATGTATTCAATAATGAAGTAAGACATTAATGAACTATGTAAACCTGTGGACATATTTTAATGAAAATTTTCAAAATTAACTTCTCTGTAAACATCCAATGAAGAGTCCAAAACCTCTATACTGTACACATTAGCGTCGCTAAATTAAATAATATACTAAATATTGTTTCCTTTTTTATTCTGCTTTCTGAATGACATGATAATTTTTTATGAGATAATTGATTGATAGTGTTCAACCTTTTTAGCGCAAAACTCACTGTTATTTTCAAGTGCAGGTCTAGATGTCAGGTATAAAAACAAATAACACACAAAAATACAAATACTAAACCAGCGCACTGAAAGGTCAAAGGTCAAGGGCTCCTTTTTTATTTTTGTACAAAACAATACCCGATTATAAATGAGGTCATTTATAAATCAAATTTTAAACTGTTTCTCCTTTTGATAAAGCTATTACTTGCACGATTATTGATGAAACTGCCTAGTTTAAAAATGCATTATTATTTTTAATATTTTTACCAACTTTAAAATATTTAGAACATGAATGATGTTCTATTATTTTTTGAATATTGTTGAAAAGTTCAATAATACATCAAATTATATGGAAGACCAGTTTTTGGTTTATATAAAATTTAAAGGTGTCAAGACTACAAAAATGAACAAATGCATGAGATTCAATTAACGTAGATTTTAGTTGTTAAGGAAAGAGAGGTTTTGAAGTATTGCCTTGTTTTTAACAGCTTAAAAGCATTAAACCACCATTCTTCACCTTCATACTTGGAATATTTCTCAGATGCAAACTCTTTCTTTTCACCTCTTACAAAACGTTCTGGAACGTTTATATATTTAATGAAATAATTATCCAATATTATAATACGAGCAAGGTTTATATATATATTTGCACACGGATCTCGAAAACGGCACTTTCTTCTTATTTCTTTATATTTTGGAAATAACTAATTTCCGAGTAGAAAATAAGTTCTAGATAGGTCTAATGCCCAGGAAAATTCTTGTTTTCTTGTAATATTAAGTTTAAAATCTAAAAATTTAACATTACGCTTATGGAGAATCAAATGTAAACAATATAAATCAAAACAGCTGTTTATAACCGTTTGACAGTTGTTGATTGAAGATGGTGGCAAACAATATGTGAATAGAGGTTTTGCATTAATATTTATTTTATGTATGTAATAAATGAAAAATTATCAAATTACTAAACAATTTGTAAAAACTAAGGGGTAAAATAACTGTGCGAAATAAAAGCAGAGAAAATTATTTCCCAAATCTTTTGTGTTTTGAAAGAAAACCTATTCATTCTATTGCTTGAAGCCAGTGTAACAAACCAATTAATTGGTGTAAATTAAATTTATCTTTTGCTTTTCAATCCTCATTCCTTTTCTAGCAAAATCAGTTGATCACAGGATAATAATAACAAACTGTATGGACATTAAATTTCAGTATATGATTAGCTAAAACAATTGAGGTTGGCCAAAAACTCTTAAACGACGACGACAATTTGCGACGCCGTAGATCAGTTAGAAGGGCTCAGATCTCACGTACACAAGGTCGCGTGATCGATCCCCACCCGAGGGCTATATTTTTGTTCAGTATTTATGCCATATTAATTAAGGGGTATGAAAACGGTTTTATTTAAACCACATAAATGTTTTCATTGAGCAGTAAATTTGTTTTAATTTTGCTAATTAACTTGTAAAAACATGTCTTATTCTATCCGAGCAAAGCTCGGTCACCAGGTACTTATTATTTATTTAAGGTATGAAAACAACAGTACAAAAATAATTGTTAAGTTAAAATAGTTTCATTTACTTTTAAACTAATGAAGAACAGCAATAATTGCATTTCTGAGGTCAATTAACTACCATCATCATTTTGTATGCATGTATGAGTTAGTATTGTAAATTTTTTGTAAATACTAAAACATTTCAAAAACTCAGTCAGTCAGACTGTGCATTTTTAAGTGGGTTTTGAGAACGAACACGTATATAATGTTGTTATTAAAATTTTGTGTTAAGAAAAAAAAGATTTTTCCAAATGCGTTTAAATAAAGATAAAGTTGAAGGTTATATGCTTTTCGAAACGGATTCCCTCGATAATTGTGTGGGGTCGGTGTTCGGCCTCAACCTCGGTATATCATAGAGCCCACAGCGATGAAAGATAAATCTGCCAACGAGGTTTATAGCCCGAACTCGGTTATTTGCTATTTATATTCTTGTTATGGATTTCCTAATGGGAAATATACCTTAGTGTTTTAATTAGTTTTATCTCGAAAATTACCAACACAAAAGTATAACATATATTATAATACAATTACGTATTATACTTATCATGTAGCTATAACACGTAGGGTCACAATAACTACATTTTATATAATATGTTTAGTCATTTTTGTAGCCGTAAATATATTTAACAATTATGAAAGCGTGTTTTGCTACAGATCGATTAATATTTGGGCTTAAATTTATTTCCTGTAAAAATAGCTTTACACATAAAACACGTTTTATATTTATCACAATATTCATGCACGAAATTGTTTACCAATTTTATTATGTTATAGCTAAAACTAAAACTGTAATGACATTAAACGGAAAAACAAAGGCTGCTCAGTGTTCACGACTCGACAATTATTGAACTACAGTATACCACTGCAAGACACGTTCAAGCTTTTTTCTTCTAACTCGCCGTCAGCCTGTCAGCTGTTATCGACAATTGTTCTAAAAACAGCTGACATTGACAATGGATCTAGAAAATAGTTGGTTTTTGTAGTAACGTGTTACTTATTACGCTTTCTTAACCCTCTAAGTACTATGACTATTTTAATTTTTTATTTTTATGCAACTCTTCTAAAAATACCAAGTATACAAGAAAAATTGGAAGTTAAGTCGGAATTTTATTTAATATTATGGATTTGGCTTTAAAATAGTACAAAATCTTATCTCCACGACTAAATATTCCAATGGATCATTTTAAAAAACTACTGCACTTTACTTTTATTAATTTCTCTGAAATTTTTACCGACCCAAGTAGGTATTTTAAGCCAAGTATGAATGAGAAATGCGTGTAGGTTGATTGTGGTGTGATTTTTAAGTCTTATTAATTACTAAGGCTGACGTGATATTTAGACAGGAATGGTAAAAGCACACCACCTAATGGCATCTATGGAACCTCTACAGTTTAGCGTCAGATTTAAACCACAATTCTTTCTCTGGATTGCGAACTGGTCTAAGAATAAGGATGGTCTTTGCGGATCAACTAAGTTATCAATAGTGCGGATGTAAATCCACACGAGGGAATATTGCATCCACTGACCATCGCTTATAACTCTCAAAATTGTAGCAACATACATATAGTATTCACTTAAAATAAGAAACCATCAATTGTTTATTAACTAATATGATACTTATCAGATATGTCATTAATTTGATACAACACTGCTGTGGTATTGGTAAAAGGGAGTTGGAAATTTGACAAGATACGGTATCCTGAGTCATAAATAGCTAACTTGTGATAGCTGATTTATTAAAAACGCAAACTGTTTGACTACAGGACTACAGAACCACATATCAGTACATACCATTTCACACTTATATGACCGTGTGCAGGGCTATTAAAACATACAATTGAGCACACCTCAAGCTCATAACTGATATATTTTTAAACATATCAGCTGCCTATTTCTAACATAGGATTAGTGAACTAATAGTACGGGATACACTGTATGTTGATCGTACATGTAGTGCTAAATTGCTCCTAAAATAGTTAAATGGAATTTATAATTTTACTATTTACCTTACAAATAAATGTAAATTAGATTTATTTTTGTTGTGCAATATACTTTTCATTTAGTTAAATTTAAACGAATCAAAACTATTTTCAAAGAAGCGGTCACTAACCATGAACGGGGATATTGTGTTTTAGTTATGAGTAGTTATTACGTGCGTGAGAAGTGATTGTTCGAGTCGATGGTGGCGTGACCTGGTGTTGGCGGCGTGAACTTCGACACGGCCGGAGCGAAATGCCGATGGTGTTGCTCTCTACAGTCTACAGTTCATCTCATGTGCGCCACCTCAGCTGAACATTGTCTCTCAGCCACAATGGAATAGCTGACAACAATAAAGCTCCCCACCTTCATATTAATGACCGAAATTGCGTACCTCCGCAATATTAGCTAAATAGTACACACAAATTTCTACTTCTTAATAAAGGTTTTCTTAAAATCCCATCCTAGCTTAATTTCTCGTATCCTAAATTTAAAATAGTTTCTATACAAAACAAAAACTAGGTAAAACTAACTTTGGTTGTACTTTTGAATAATCAACAAAAATAGATGGGAAAGAAATTTCAATTCTTAACCCAATATAATGGTAAAACACATTGAATGCTGCTCTGGGCTTAGGTCAAGTGGTCAAGTCAAGACTGAAATGGCGACCTTCCCAGGTAGGTATTTTAAACCAAGTATGAAATAGAAATGAGTGATGAAAGATGATTGTGGCGCGATCTTGTAGTCTTGTTACTAACTAAGGCTGATATGTTCCTTAGACAGAACTGTTAATTACTAGCCCAGCAGTCAATGTAAGGGACCTACAATTTGGAGTCCGAACCACTGCCTCTGAATTACGAACTGGTCTTATTATGAGGATGGCCTTCGTAGATTAACGTATTATTCAACAGTGCGGACGTTAATCCACTCAAGAGAACACTACACCCACCAACCATCGCTCACTACTATCCACAGTTCGTCACCTCCAAGTACGGCACGGTCTAAGTAGACAGACCACATAATAATCTGTATATATGTGTATTAAAGGCCTTATTTCAATTTTGAATTTGAAATTGACTTTGAAAATATTATAGCCTAAAAGTATGGTGTGTTCAGTAAAGCCACGCCTATTAAAGTACATATTTTGAAACATTACCTGAGGCCACCTTCTGGCTCAAAAGCCACAAAAAAACTTTGTATGAGAGACATTTTCTTGAAAACAATACTTTCTTCATATACTACGTTTAAGAGGAGAGTGTAAAACATAGTATTTAAAGTCCCAATTCAAATTACAATGTTATACTCTTGTAGAATGATTAATTATTTTTATTTACTTTCCAAACTTCTGTTTCATCATATCAATGAAGTTGTATGGCAAATTTTCAATGTTAAATTCATATTTGTCTTTGCTATAAAATATTATATATACTGTACATTTAATGTAACATATATAATCTAAAGGCTTGTGAGTGCAGTCGAGGTAGTTTAATTGACGATCACAATCTACGTAGATAGGGGAAGTTAATTTCACTCCTTTGTAACCATTAATCGTTTGCAGGTGACCTCTTAATTTTGGCTGATCCTCTACCATGATACCACAACCGCCGGCGCCACAAAACCGCACCGCCCAATACCAAGCCGCCGATACACGATTGTGTCGATAGGGTTGGCTGATATGTGGGTTTGTGATCAAATAAACTTAAATCTTGTATGAGTGAGGTTATATTTTTAAAATGTTTTTGAATGTCTAAAACGTGCAGTTGATTCCTCAAAATAATTTTTTTAATCAAAAAATTCTAATCTTATAGCACCACGCGCCACAAAATCATATCTCTATTTAGAAAAAGTTTTGGTATAACCATTATTCACAGTTATGTTACCTTATTGGTCCACTAGTAGGTAGACGTTTATTATTAACTGAAATCAAAATTTAACTGTGTAGTAAATAATTACAATATATAACTATAAATATAAACATGGAAAAAGAGGTCGTGAAACAAAAATGCTTTTGTTCTTTTACCGAATGTAGTGAATGAAAAACAGCAATGCAGTAACTCAGTGATGCAACAATAGTATGAATAATTCACTGGTTGTAGCTGAGGGGATGTATAACACATTTGGGCATCTCGAGGGATTCTGTCGATCATGGTTTAAGGATAAAATACCTATAAATAGGTATACATCCAAACAATATACGTTTTGATATTGAGAACTAACCTACAAAATAGCTAAGTGATACAATGGTGACTTAACCAGGTAGGTATATTAAGCAAAGTATGAATGTAAAAGAAGTGTAAGATGATTATAGTGCGATCTTTTAGTCTTGTTACTTTAAGGCTAACATGTTCCTTAGAAAGAACTGTTAATTAATAGCACAACCGCCAAAGGCATATCTAAGGGACCTACAGTTTAAAGTGGAGTCCGAACCACGGCCTCTGAACTACGAACTGGTCTAATTATGTGGGTGGCCAATGCGAATTAACGTAGTGTTCTCTTGTGTGGACGTTAATCCACACAAGAGAACACTACAATTACTGAATATTATTCGCAGCTATCCACGATTCGTGACATTCAACTAGCTGGAATACAGGTCACGCCAAGTTCCCAGTCAACATAAGTTTGTAACCATTCGGTATTATACACTAGCATTACAATTAAAAGTGTTAATTGGAATTATTATTAGGAAACAAATAAGTTAAAAAAAATATATATATATATTTTTTACAGAAAATTTTTATGTTGACTTTGCAATCAGTTATTGTTGTAGTCAGAATTTTTTTTTAAATATGTACTTTTAACTCTTAAGTTTTTTTTAGCAGGTTATAATAAAATAAACTATTTTCGACCCTCATTTTTGGCATCGAAAATCATGCATTTCTGGTCCGCTATAGTCCCAAATTGTTGGCCTAAGATCACAAAAAAATTATAATATTCACACCTAATAGCAGTGCTACGACATTATGATAGTATTAAATAGGTCAGCAAATCGAGCCGTAATAAAAAATGCAACGTGCACTTCAGTGAAAAAACAGCCACAAAACGTTAAGGGGAGTCGGATGAGGTATAGGGTCAAAATTTTTCATTTTTATTATTTTATTGTAATTTGTTCCAATTTTATTCACGTTTATTATAAAAAAATTCATTCAAATCTGTGGAGTATTTATCATTTTATATCAATTTTTGTAAAGCAGTGCATAGAGCTTTTTGTTGTAAGTGCATAGACTTTCTAAGTTAATTTCAACTTTAAATGCGTTTTTCCGAAAGTTTTAAATTTTATCACTTATGTACCTTTTTTTCGGGAACCACTAAAGATATATTTATGATTGTTTTTTTAATTTGTAAAGAATGAAAAGGTGAACAATTTGACCCGAGCTTTTATCCAAATATGTAAAAATAAATTTTTGATCAAATAAAAAAAATTGTTTATATATTTTTTGACGTTTTTTTATCATAAATTTTTTTTTTATTAAAAAAAAGCCCGGGTCAAAATGTCAAGGAAGGTGCTATAAAAAAGCAGAAAAAATTATGATTATGTCTTGTATAGTTTGTAAAAAAAAGGTACCTAAACATACATAATTTAACATTAGCGGGATGGATAACATCCGACTCCCCTTAAGACATTGGAAGCACAGCTGATTTTAGACAGAGAGGTGTGTTTACTTGACGATACAAGCTCAAATTTGATTGTTGGCAAATAAAACGTTCAATCACAGCCAATCAGCTGTCATTAGGAGGCTGCAGTATATCCAACGTCTTGGGTTTTTAGTACCATTAGATCAATGTTTAAAACTCTGAAGCATTCCTCTTCAAACACGTATTTTCTAATTGAGATCGTATTTGTTTGAAATCATTGTCTACAATTAATATTTTAGTATTCATAAATTTGTGTACTTTTATATTTTTTCGACATCAAGCGATTTTAACCAACTTGTAGGAGCATTTAACGGATGACATTCAATAAATCCCTTAAGTCATATATATTGTCTACGTTGTATTATATAGGGGAATAGTTTTATGAAGAATATAACAAACTGTTATATTCTACACATTTTTCAACCAATTTGAACATTTTCTAAATACTCAACATTTTAAAATCATACATAAGAACACAGATACTGTGTTCATAACTTCCGTACGTTGGTTTAAATTGATTCATAAAAATAAAAAAGAATGCCAATTTTTTAGACTTATTGTTCAATAAATTCACAACTTTTATTAAATAAAAAAGTTTTAAACATACGCAACCTCAAAACCCAACAAATATTTTATCTGTGCAGTCAAGGTCAATAATTTAGTCTTATCCACAAACAAAACTTCAAAAAATGTGAAGATCTTGTGTTTGGGATTTTTATAAATATACTGTTTTATATTAACCAATTTGAACATTTTCTAAATACTTTGCATAAGTCGGTAGGTTTATTAACATGAAGATAATAGAGATTTAAAATCTATACTGTGTTCAACACAGATTTCCGTACTTTTCGTTGGTTTAAATTGAATGAACTTGCATAAAAATGAATGTCCTTAATTTATTAATCTAGTTCGTGAAAATTTCTATTTTATACACTTTTATCAAATAAATAAGTGAAGATGCAAACAATTGTACCAGAACGTTTTCAGGCTTAATAACGCTTCAAGGAGAGAGTTCACCTTATCTGTTGGAGGCAGTCCAAGAAGAATGCAATTTAGTCTTATCCCACAACAAAACCAGAGGCTACAAGGAAAATGTTTGAAGATCTCTTTGTCGAGTTCGTGGGATTTTGATACTTTTTGTCAAATACAAAGTTTATTTCTAAGTTAATTTAATAGTATGATTATTCATCTCCTTATAATATGAATACTTTTTACTCAATATTGTTTATCAGTTTAAATCTATATTAATAAAATAATAGTTGTTTCTCTATTTTGCTACATGTTTGGATATTTTTATATTTTTTACCCCAAGAATATCCGAAACGGATCCTCTGTCTGTATAGGCCTATATTTACTTTTTTTGTTTTGTTCCGTTATTACCACTTTTCCGTAAAGCGAGAGCACCCTTATGATGAAACTTATTTTCATCATTCCAAACTTTTTGGATCAGGAATTTGTATATTCTACTTTTAAAAAGGTCCATTTTGTATAAATAAATCATCCATCAAATATATTCAGTTTTGAGCGATTTTAAACATATTTTCTAAATGTTTCTGAACATTTGATCCATTAAAGTAATTAACCTGCTGCCAAATCAAAATGAATAATACTTTTTTATATTTATCACAAATTTTAGACCAATTTCCAAACTATACTAAGTTTACATGAAAATATTATCTTAACGTACAAAAAAACACAGGCAATACCAATTTTCTAGTTTTATTTAATCCACATAATATTACATGATTAAGCTCCGAATTAATTTAATTTTTTTTATTGTTTACGAGTTTTTGTTTTTATTTAGTCATGATGATAAGTATTTGCTTCCCAAAAACTGAGTCATGCAGCCCGCCCGTACAACTGATGGGCTTCCTGCTAAAGTGTATACAGATGTTTACATAGTTTATTGCAAAAGCTATACATAAAAATGAAATATGACACTCATATAGCTTGAATAACCTTAGCCCAGTTAAATTTTTAAAATTTTCAATAAACGAGTTGGCTATTGATTTAAGAACTTTTATTTTCAAAAGTTGTATATATATACCGGTACTTTGCTTTGTACATTTGCATGATTTTTAATTTTTAGTGAGCTCGCAATATGAGCAATAATCGTTCTAAGTCAAGAAGAAGAATCTTTCCTTTTAATGACAACTTTTTCGTATGTTGAATATAAATCAAATTGTAATTTAAATTATCATTAGTGGATACATAATTTAAAAGTAAAATCTTTCTTTAAGACCATGTTTTTCATATGTTTAGCGTTACGTTGAATAACTAGTTAAGGCCCAATAGCTACTGTATCGTATGGATTTATTAATTTTTTAACCTACTGGGTATTAAGTGTGACGGATATCCAAAGTTGCTACAGACGATGAGGTGCAAATACACACATTCAAGTCCCCTTTTCAGTTCCCAAGTCCGCTGTGGCATTAGTTTCAAGGTCTATACCGATATGTCCACTACTAAACTGATGTGACTAAACTATAAAAATATGGTCTCTGACCAGTTTACCTAATTCAAATAGAAACAATTATTCTGATTCATGTTTTTAATATAACACCAGTTAACACCGAAAAAGAAGTATCTGAAACTAAAAGGACATTAGACTAAACATGACAACTTGACGGCAATGGCCTTGAAGCTGTTTCAGACATCAAAGTTATAAATTGCTACTGATTTCCCCTGAGCCGCCGAAAATTGTTTCCGCCTCCAGTTAAAGGACAAGATTGATCCTCTCTTCACTATACCACAGTTTGCCAAGTTGGGGACCTCTCCGCGCGGAATATTTGTATTCTGGAATGATAAACATAGGCGGATGCAAATTGAATGAATAAATGAATTTTATTTCTCATAACAAATAATACAATAAATACACCAGAACTTACGAGAAATTTAAACTGGCCACGTTATCAAGCTGTGTGGTCAGTTACACAAAACGATAATTACATCTAAGAAAAACATTTTAACACTTAACCTAACAGTCTAGCATCATTTAAAAACAATTTATTAGCCTGCTGTAGCATCTGCTAAAAACTATCCGATAGATTTTTTTGTTTGTTAAAAATATAAATATATTATTATAATACGGAAAAAATAAAACGTATAAGAAAAAAAGATATAGAAAAAAATAAAAGTATAATTAATTACATTTAGTAGTTACATTAAGAAATTTTTGAGATTTCTTACATCCTGATGAGAAAAAAACCAAGTGATTGTTTTTTTGCAGAAATGTTTTAAATTGTTAGTGTTTTTGATTTGAAGTGGAAGTTAATTATAAAATTTCGGACCGAGATATAGATAGGAATGGCGGAAAATTGTTCTATTTACTTTAGGTAATTTAAAATCTTTATTAACAAAGCTTCTTGTGTTGTAGAGATGATTTGGAATGATATTATTTCTGTTTCCACTCCGAATGAAAAATAATCTCATTACCTTAAAAATAAAAAGGTGCTGAACAAGTAATATTCCCAGCTGCTGATACAATGAAAAAGAACTTGTTTGCTTAGATTTATGAAGAATGATATGTAGAAAAAAATTTTGAGTGGTCCTTATTTTGTCTATTGTTTTGTAAGTTCCTCCCCAACATGGTAATGCATACTGTAATCTAAAATTTATTAGAGCAAAGTAGAGGGTTCTTAAAAGTGTAACTTTACAACAATTTCTTAAAAAATATAATTTTCTAATTTGAGATCTTAATTTTCTGTGCATATCTAAAATATGAGGTTTGAAAGTAAGCTTTTCATGTTAGCAGGACTCCTAGATATTTAATTGATTTTACTTTTTCCAAAATGTTGGCAAGTACATATAAAGGTATTGCAGGTTGTCGAATGAAAAATTACAGGAGAAGGAAGGTCAAAACCAAAGGAATCAAAATTTATAAATTTGGTTTTACTCACATCTACTTGCATTTTATTTATATTACACCATTTTCGGAGTAATAAAAGATCTGAGTTAATAGAATTTGATATAAAAATAGGATCCTTTTGAGCGTAAAAAAGTGCAATGTCATCTGCAAAAGCCTTTATATTTCCAATGAAATTAAGTTCTAATAGATCATTAATGAAAATTAAGAACATAGTAGCAGAGGTCGTTGAACCCTGGGGTACACCAGTCTGAACAACAAGTGAATCACTAAGGATGTTTCCAATTTTTACTTGCTGCTTTTTAGCAGTAATAAAACTCTTAAGCCAACCTAAAGCAATGCCTCTGATACCGGCAGCCTCAAGTTTGTTCAAAATAATTTCGTGGTTGACCATATCAAAAGCTTTTTTGAAATCAATAAAAAGGCCTGTGGTTTTTTGTTTTGAATTTATAGCATTATAGATGAGCTCAGTTACAGTTAATAAAGCTTCTTTCTCTGATCTGCCTTTGATAAATCCGAACTGCTTATTATTGAAAAAGTTTGATTTATTTAAAAAAACTAGCTGGCCCGGTGAACTTCGTAACTCCTCACAGTAAACACATGTTAACTTTAAAATTGGCCATGTTCTGAAGTCGAATAGCAATACGGCTTCATTGTGAAAGGTTATATATTCTGGGTCGCTGCATAGTGAATAACAATACTGAAATGATGAAACATATTAATATCATTTCCATAAAACAAATAAATCTGAGTGGATTAATTCACAATTTTCAAATCCAATCCAAACCCAAACGAAACCTAACTGTAATACGGCTTTTATAGAAAAGATATACAACAGCTGATTATTATAATAAACGTAATATTATAAACATTGTAATTATCATATAAACACGTGACTTTCATCAAACAGAAAATAAAAATATAAATACACAATCCCCCAAAACCGTAAACTATTAACGTGGTGAATAAAGCTGTTCATTTTTTATAGTACACATTTACTTCATAGTTAACATTAATGAATGATTCAGATGGCATTGGATAGTAAAGCTAATGGAAAGTAAACCAATCTGTTTTATTCAGTTTTGCAGTTTATATTATTATGTTTAGGTTGAGTTTTTGGGCCTTCCGTTAAATAATTGTCATTTGTCTGCAACCAGATTTGGTTAACCTACCATAAGGTTAGGGTTCGATACTTAACTGAGATATATCTTATTACATTACTATGTCTCCAGGCCGGTTGTGAGAGCACTGTCAAATAAGAGAAAATAATCTCTTACGATCACAAGGAGTGTTAATAACATGGACCTGTATTTTTGTTTGTTAAAAAATATTCTACTAACGTCTTATTCGCCTAAATGTGTTCGCCTTTCTATATATACTAAATAAAAGTTGTTTTTCGAAATATCAAAATCAAATTTAATTTAACTGGTGAAGAATAAAATATTGTTTAAACACATTATGTTATTGTTGCAATAATTCAGGATTGAATTATTAGATTAAATATTTATTAACTAGTATATATAGATTAGTCGGTCCAGATTTGCTTCTAAGTTTGAGAAATAAATTAATGAACTTTGCATGATCAATGATATTTGGAAACCGTCCGTTACTGCAAATCTTATTTCCCCGGATTTTTTTCAAATATAAAGGTACATTATATAGAAACTAAAAAATTATGAGTACTGATTTGTTTGCTTTTGGAGATCAGTAAGCTCTAAATAGTGTTACAACTGGTATTTTATTGCTCTACCATACACAATTAAGTTGCAAAATTAAATTTAAAAATTGTTTGAAATTAAAGAGGTTAAAGTTTGTATCTTTTATAGTTTCTAAAATAAACCAACATTAAGTTTATAGTTTAACATAGTTGATTTAAACATACTACTTTCATTAAAAAATAAACAGTGGTAGAATACAAACATGAATTAAACGATAATCTGAAACATTAAGAGTTTAATTTATATTAAGGTGGCTATGTATCTAAGTATATGTGACTCGGCATTGGCGTATAAGCCACCAGGTGAGGTGACACCGAGGGTGAGGTATTCAGCAAGGATAACATGTCTCTTCTGTAAGCAAATTGTGGTCTTAGTACTGATTAATCATCTCACATCAGAGACTTGTAACACACCTCTTGGGACTAATATCAGAGTATTAGGCCTACAAATTACGAACTGGTCTAATTATGAGGATGGTATTTTGCAGATGAACGTAGTATTCAATTGTACAATCGTTAATCCACATCAAGAAATATCTGCCGAACACTACTCATAGCTATCCGCAATTCGTGATCTCCAAGCGGCTGGATTACAGGACACGACGCCGTCCGAGTCGAAACAGTCCACCGTGCCATTCAAGCAGGAGAGAAGAATATACTTCTACTTGAATTTAAACCTTGCTACAAGATCACGACGTCACAACTTCCACCAAACTTTAGTGAGCTAAGTAGAGCCGCGAATAATTTATAAAAAAATGGCTCCAAATAAAACAGAATATAAGTGTGTGTGTGTGGTGATGTGTTAGGTAAGAAAAACACATTTTATTTCCAAATACATTCTCTGAAAATAGGTGTATCTTGAAAAGCAATATTGATAAATGATTAGTAACGCTATTAATAACCGATCGACAAGGTGGGGGCGAAGACTTGGTGATAAAAGCGGAAGGAAGTAGTCAGACGGGGCGCAGACAATGGCAAAGTTCCCACAAACTTCCTCCGCTTGATATCTCGTACAAGACTGCTGTGTTTTATCGAAATGGCCCGTTATATCTCTAGCTTCAGTACAAAGAGCTCAACTTGTTTTATCAAAAACACATATCTCATCTTTAAAACTGCCGCAGAGAAGTTGTAACCCTAACATTGAACATTAAATATTGGGTTGAACGGTTGAACATTGTAACCCTTCACACAAGGGATAAAAATATGATCACTCTTCACTATTAAATATATAACTTTTTCTTTAATAATTATACGTTTTCCTAAAAATATTAGTTTTTTTCATATAAGAATTTTTCAAACTAGACTTAAAATTATTTTTTTACGAAACCGATGTTTAATAATTTTTATATTCGAAAATGAACTTTGAAAAACAATGTTTCTAATTTTTATTCCAACAAAACAAACTTAATGCTTCTAAGGACTAATGATTCGTTCGAGCAGAGACTGTTTTGATAAATGATCCTGCATCGATCACATTGTGTATTCTCCAACACTGGCTGCTACACAATAGCACATCTTAACTCTATCTTCTTAAAATACATTACTGTAGCGACTAGTTCAAGGTGTTGCCACGTTAATGTATGTATCGGCGATGGGATAAGGTTGGGTAAGTTTGCAAAAGTTCGTTAAGTATTTTGAGTATTGAGTTTCTTTTGTGCCTAGTTTCAAAAAGATCGGACGGTCAGTGTTGTCTCGCAGACTGTACACAGACAGGACATCAGTCAGAAACCTTTTTTATTTAGAGAGCTTCAACAATTCAACTCAAAATTCGAAATTTTGACGAAAATAATACTTTCTATACAAACTATGTTTAAGAGGAGGAAGAAAAACATGAAAATAAAATAAAAAACCCTAACGACCACAACAACCGGTGTTCAATCACTTTAGTCGTGGTCAAGTCAGTTATTTTTACCCTTATAGCGAGTTACCAGAGTGACCGCTTCCCAGTCGATATTGGTAGCCGTAAATATAACCATCAGCCACGCTAGCTCGCGTGCAATCTGTTCCCTTCTCGCAGCCCTCTCACATGTCCACACGTTACTAAAGCTGTTAATAGTTTTACATCTACCAATATAAATAATAACAATTAATTGTCTTTATTTTGAAGATAAGCAATTGGTTTACAAAACAACTGGAGTCATAAACAACTCAATTCTGTATTTCTTTTTCACTGACTGATCACCGAAACTGGTCAGGAGCGGCAAGAGTTAATTAAAATTTCAGGGGCAAAATTAGAAAATCTTTTTCGATCACACTCCGAAAAAGAGGCTTTTTATAGGCCTTTGCTCTACAACCGTATTTAGAATGAAAGGTTTGCTTCTACTATTTCTAAATGTTTCCGACAACATTTACTTATGAAAACGTTCACCTGGTGACGTACTTAAACCATCAGAGACTTCCTGAAGTCGCATCCAGATTATTTTTTGATCAAGAAAAAACGTTGATACAATTTTTTGAACATTACTAGTACATTAAGTACATTTTTGTAAAAGTTAAATATACAGGGGTATCTGAAATGCCAAAAAAACTTCTGAATAATGATTCTGAGGTCAAAACTAACAAAAAATGTCCACTGAACATATAACCTATTTTGTTCGATTTTACGGCTGTCTGTGAATGAGTTTTTTACGTAACTTTAGAACCACTTGAAGTACCAACCTCAAAACTTGATATGTGTATGAGTACTAACAATGAACTCCCAAATAGATTTGAGGTAAAGCCTGGTTTATTAAAAATAACCAATTGAAACAAATTACAAACGTTGCAGTGCACACGCGTCTACATCTTACTAGAGTAAATATACTCACCAATATTTTTATATACATTTGTGCTTGTTCACGGTTCTATTTAATATTCTATACAGATTTTAATAATAAATAATTTTAATAAATATTTTAAAGGTCAATAAGTTACAAAATGTGTTTTACACGATACACGAACAAAAATATTGTTAACAAGGTAAATTTGAAATAATGTGACTATCGGTGTACTACTTCTACCTTGGGGCTCAGAAGTAAGCTTTTAGCTCGATTGAAGATTTCACTTTATCCCATGCAGCTCTGGTCTCGCAGGACATAATCCTCATGTTTTACTATTCTATCGAACGTTGCTCACCTAAAAACTGTCATTTGAAAATAAAACACGCAGGTAAGCAGCAATATGTTTGACTTATTAAATGACAAAATAGTTTTGCCTAAAATCAAAATAAAAAATAAATATAAAAAGTAGAGATAAATTATCAGTTAGATAAGATTATATTATGAAAATTTTTAATTTATTTTTTATTTTTTTTTCAAAATTAAAAAAAGAGCTATCCGAATAAAAACGGGAGTAAATAGGCGAACGTCCTGTCGGAGTATTTTCCCTTCTTTAAATATATTAATAGCATCGCACTATATTTTCCATATTATACGGTTTTATAAATTTAAATTAAATTCCATTCAAACCGGTGCAGACATTTATAATTATAATACGCGCAATAAATTCCAACACAGGCAAACCGCACATAGAATAGAAATAACAGCTTCCCTTCCTCAAAATAAGGTCCAAAATTATTCAATAAACTCCCACACATTTAAAACAAATTGAAACCCGCTCAGTATTTTAAAAAAAATTTAAGGCATTTCTTGGTGTAGGTTTTTTACTCTGTCAATGAGTTTTTGGAATAAAATACTTGTTGTTTTTATAAGTTTTATTATTTTTCCATCTGTATTGTATAATTTTAATTTTTATGGAAGACTCTTTTATTATGACGTTGCAATACAATTGTAAAAATTGTCAATTTGCAAATAAACGAATTTTGACATATAGTGTATTTATTTTAAAAAATTATTAAATTAAATTGTAAAAAAAATATTGATTTTAGTATTACATCTAGTTATTTGTTTCCGTTAAATCTCCTTATAACGTAAAAACGTTAAACGTTTTTCAGTAAAATTCAGAAAACGTTCAGTAAAACGCAGGAAAAAATTATGGTAATATTGATAAGATTGTCATTTGTTTTGGTATTAATTAGGTCTTTTGGATCAGTTATGTTTAATGTATTGATGCCATTTTAAGTTTCCTGTATTGATCTTTTTTTATCAGTATCATATTTCTACAGATCCCCCGTTTTAACGGCACGTTACGAAAATACATTTTCTAGCGTTACGGAAAGACAGACATAAATAGAGATATGCCCATTTTGATTTTGACATGGATATGTCTAAATCTGGTGGGGATATATTGGAAATTTGTGTAGCCAAAATTTGAAACAGTGACGGCATATGGCTATAAGTACAGCTGTTTAGAAGAACCTAACACATTCACTTTGGACATATCCATGATCTCCGATTTACCAATTGGAAAGTAAAGACAAAGATTTTTGACATGGTCTTAGCTCTTGGGGGAGTGTTTTTTTCGAGACCAAATTTGAAACAGTGGTGTCATTTAATTAGTGACGTCATATTTTAAGGAAACTGTTTAGAGGAACTGAAAACATTGCCTTTAGATATATATTAATGATCTAAACTATTTCCCAAAGGGAAGTAAATATATTTCTGCGGTATAGAGCGTAAAAGTTACCACAGAAGTCATAATTCCAAGTATTGTTCAGAAGAAACTCAGATTTTATTTGTATAGATTGTCTAGCAGTATCTGCAGTCTGTTGCGGAGGGCCAGTCGTAGTTGTAGGTTGTGCTCATGTCACGTTCGCCGTATATCACTCGTTTCAAGCCAGGTCAGTGTAAATCTTGAGTCTAACCTCCAAGGGCCGTTTATTAAATCATTCCAAGAACAGACAATTTATAAACTCTTACAGTCTTGTATCAAAATCCCTCACTAACTCGAAACCCGGTATCTCGACAGTCCTTGTTACTTGACGGTCAACAGCTGACAAAACTCCTTTATAATATTATAACACTTGGGCGTTCGATTTCACACCTTTAGACTATTGGATTTCTTTGATTAGGCTTTTCCAACGCAACTGTGTTTTTAACTACACAACGTTTCTGGAGGAAAAAACTCCATAAACGTTGTATATTTAAAACTAAAACACAGACGCATTGGTAAAGTCTAATATTCAATAAATAATGAGTATCCAATAATTATTAAACCTTTAGAATCATTCAAGGTCGAAGACTCATGCATAGTTGGTGTAGTTTCTTTATTGTTTACTTATTTGCGGAAGAACGTTGTATCGTTGGAAGAAAAACAATTATCAATTAAACATTTTTTCAGAAATAATACGAGATTAACTATACGATGGGAGATAAGTTGGATCATGGATGGCTAAAGGAATGTTTTCAGTTCCTCTAGACTGCTGTTCAATGATATCTCCTCCGTTACACATTTTGCGTCTCGCAAATTGCAAACAGCCTTCACACCACAGCTCATCCAATTCACTATAAAACCATAAAATGTTTTAAGGAGTACACATTATTAGGTATAAATTTATAAACCATTATGTTTGGAGATAAGTGATCAGACGGTGAAGTAAGGCTGGATCGCTGCCACATAAATCATCAACCGTGACTTTCTCTAAGTAGTTTTATCGCATAGCATTTACATTATCTACATCTGTGGCCTTATTATTCACAAGAATACAACTTTCATTGCGTAATATATGTTATTGAGTTTGTTTTTCGGGAAAAGTAAGACGGTATGTCATTCCGACCAAACTAAAACCTCTAACCTATTTTAACCGTAGTCAGCCCATAGCGCTGACAAAATTTGATTTCACAAATCATCGTCAGAAATAGTCCGATATTATTATTATTACAAATCCGATATTAAAGAATTTCCTGATCTGGTAGCCACATTTTTACTGTTGGTTCAAAAAACGTCTGTTAATATAGTATTACGTAATGCTATCAGAAGAGCATCCGCATCGGTATTTGAAAGTGATAGTGACAGTGATAGGATTGTAGTGATGACATTCTCTAGGTACCCTACCAGTGTGATCAAGGATCGCTTTAAACTACCACGTTTACTGGAGAGAAGGGTACGTTTTTAGCATTTAATAACAGAAAAGGATTTTTCCACCAATAAGATCAAATGCATGTTATTGGAAAAACCCCCTCTCTCATTTCATTGTTAGTAAAATATTTTCTTCTTCATTAAAACTATTTTTTGTGTTATGTTTTTTCATCGCCATGTCAGCCCAGTTTTAAGATTGCAATTGCCATCCTGGTTTACTCTTAAGCTTTCGTTTAATCAGAAACAAACGTTTGTTGTTTGTGAAATTTCATTTACCTAACCGTAGGTAAAATCATTTGTCAGTTCTAACGGAGAGTTATTAAAACAATCGTTGTAAGGTGGGTCAAACGTTGACCTATTGCCCTTCAATGTAACTCTTGTGTCAACACATATCACAGTAAGACAATGTTGATACTGCGGTGTTGTGCGGCTTCCCATGCAAGGCTTCGCGTACGCTCTCGCTCTAGTCTAGAAATGTAATATATTTTAACAGCCATGTGATTTTTCAAATACTAATAAAACTTACGCCAACTATGGTTCAACCGTATTTAAAAAAAATATAGAACACACACATGCACCGAAACATTTTCTTTGAAAAAAATCAGTAGGCATGTTGAGTATAAGGCATTGGTGATATTAAGATGGCATCGATGATATTAAAATGGTATAATCTCAAAAAAATCGCTTACATTTTATAAACCTTAATTGTAACATAAGATCTATGTTCAGGACGATTCATTTTTGTCCATGAAATAATGATATAATGATTTTTATTCCACTGTTATAAACATTGCGAAATAAAACATTATGTTTTGAAATATGCCTGTCTTATCTTCCAGTAATTTTGACAAACGTTGAAAAAACATAATAACAATTTATTTACTGTTCACTCCATTCAAATGAAAAAATCTCTCCGTGCGTCTTAAATAAAAATAGTATAAAATAATTTATGCCTAATATCTTATATAAAATATAATTCCTTTAAAAAATAAAATTCTTAAAGTAAACAGTTAAGAAACTTTAAATTTCGGGTTTTAACGGGTGTATTGATAAAACCTAACTAGGGCATACCACATTTTGGAAGGATATTTACGTAAATAAGTGAGTTATTGAATTTTAGCTATCCTCCATAAGATTAAAATTACACAATGTACTGTGTTTACCATTTTGAATATATCAGTAAAAAATTGACCTAGAATCATAGTTCTAAAATACTATGACTAAAATAGGTTTAAAATACTAAATTGTGTTTATATTTGAGCTGAGTCCAATATTAAAAAGGACAATTAGATTTTTCAAAATGTATATATAAATAAATCTAATTTCATCTGTTGTAAGGTTATTTGTTATTCTTTAACATATGTCCGTTTGCTGCTTGTCGCTAAGAGTAGGCATTTATATTCAAAAACATTTATTTTTACATTTATACCAATCATAACATCTGTATAAATAGATGTATTCTCCATATGATTAACATGGAAAAGAGTATGCAGGTTTGCGATGATAAACACATCTATGATTTTTACATGAATGTATACTCAACCACATAAAGCTAAATATAAATTTTTATAAAAAAATTAATAAGTGAAATATTAATTTTTCCTTATCCTCCATAAGATTAACATTGGAATCAAAATACAACGTATTTTTTTATTTTTTATATCTATAACCGTTTATAGAGAAAAACTTTAAGGAACTTAATGTAGTTTTTTAAGCTGATTATGTGAAATATAAAATTTATATTTAAAAATTATGTGAAAAACGCATAAAAATTTTGACAAAACCCTGTAGTTTTAGTTTGTTTAGTGCTTTGTAAATACACGTTTCTTGTTCTCGATTTTTAGTGAGTTATGTGTCTAGCATTTATTTATTATATTTATATATATATTTTACAGTATTGTTTATTTGGCTGAGTATAAAATCATTTTGGCTAAGCTATGAGCTCTGAATAGATTTTTTCTATGTTACCTAAACACAATTATTTTTCATGTATTTTTTTCACATTTGGGAATCGTTTCTAATGTATTATGTTTTATTGTACGTTTTGTCAAAATTTCTATACAGTATACACCATTTTTTACCTATTTATTTGACACATTATATCATAAAGATTATGTTATTTATTAAAATATTGAATGACACCCTAAGACGTGTTTAGGGTGTTGAGTAAAGAACTTTTATCATGGTTCCGGACTTAACTGTTATCCATGCGGGTCATGTGAATAGCTACACTTTACCATAAGAAATACGCTAATACTAACGAAGACACTCAGTTAGAAGTACAGTATGCAGATCCTACCTAACCTGAGGCAACGAAATGCTGATGTTGGTCAGATGATGCTCAACACTCTAGCGGCTCATTATACCTTTCCTTCATACGTTGTATCCCCAAATCTATTCAAGCTGGTAGTAAAGTTAGTTGTCAACGTCTAATGAGATGTTTCTAGTAAACTAACAATATCTGCCAAAAATAATTCATAAAGTATTCAAATCGTTTGAACAAGTAAACAATTTATTGGACTTGATTTTATAAATCTATAACCGATCTTTTATTTTCAAAAGTTAAAAAGGAAAAAGGTGCAAGACGAATCAGTGCTTTAATAGATAAGGAGGCGGATATTAACCCAGCCGTTACATTCTTGTCCAATTTAGAGAAGAAATATTGCGACGTTGATTCTCCAGACCCCCTTGCCAATGAGATTTACTGCTATTGCAACGTATTTTTATTTGTTATTTCGATTTTTATTGCGGACATTTTCGATCACGATTTTATGCAAAACAAAGTTTCACGACGTTTTGGGAAACACATAATCTGGACTAAGCCGGTATAGAGTTGAAAACATAAAAGTTTAGAAGAGCCAACAATGTTACAAACAAACAATTCACTGGCCATTACACACATAACAAACATAACACGTCCACTCGTCACGGAGACTTAAACCAAGACAATAATAAGACAAGGAGATAATAAGGCATGTTAATATTGTGTGCTTCATTTTTATTTTCCACTGCCAATCGGTAGTACTTTTGTACATGAAATTCATTTAACAAAAGGTTAATATTCCACCCATACCGTGCAACCATTTATTTGTTATTGGGAGTTAACTATAATAATTGGAGAAACTCTACATTTCACAAATCTCGATGGTAAGGTACTAAAGAATGATTTTTTTCTTTGCTTGACAGCGAGAAAATTTAAAACCGATTACTGTCTTGATGGTAAGTTGCAACTGCAAAGTTCTCTCTTTTTTTTTATTTAAAATGTGATTATGAAATTATTTAACAAAATTTAATATAAACTTTATTTTTACTATTAGTTTCGGATCTATAATTCTAATATAAAAATATTTTTTTTCTACTTCTTAGCGAGATAAATTTAAAATTATATTTGTATTAATTGCAATAATTTTTTGAATATACTGAGTTGAGATATTTATAATATATAAAAAAAATTTTCTTGCTTAAAATGTTATAAAAAAATCTTAACAATGCTAATATATGTTTAAGCTACATTTGCTTTTTAAACATATAAAAATAATAATACAATATTTCAGTAATGAATACTTTTTATTAACCGTATTTTTTAAAACAAAACAAAAAAAATGGATATCTAATTGTTTTTGAACTAGATATTCCATACTTTTTTTTACTATATTGTCGGACTATAACCGATACAATCAATAAAAACGTAAATTATACTTGTGTATAAATGCATACATTGCAACACAAAATACATAATATGCTACACATCTTTGAGCTGTATTTAAAATATTTTTATAACTTTAAATTACATAAAAAAAAATAGTAGACAATTGAACAATAGGGGTACATATGTTTTTCATTACATTAATGTAAATAGTACAAAATCTGTACGTACAGTCTTCTGAATTTTATCCTATATGTATACATAAAATGGTTCTTGACCTCTAATGTATTACTAGAAGTGGTTGCCTCTATGAAATGTATTTTGTATATGCAGAATATGGTTTATGTTTCCTCGTATTATAGTGTAAAAAATGTCTTGACCTCTATATGTAGACATGTATTGAGTGGTTCTTGTCTAATGTATGTATGTACAGTCATATGAAGTGGTTCTTGACCTAAAAGGGTACAATATTTTTATGACTATTCCTCTAATGTATGTTTAGAGTGGTTTGAGAATGACACCTAAAGTATAAGTATATAAGAAGTGGTTCTTGACCTCTAATGTATGTAGAGTACAGTATATGAAGTGGTTCTTGACCTCTAATGTATGTAGAGTACAGTATATGAAGTGGTTCTTGACCTCTAATGTATGTAGAGTACAGTATATGAAGTGGTTCTTGACCTCTAATGTATGTAGAGTACAGTATATGAAGTGGTTCTTGACCTCTAATGTATGTAGAGTACAGTATATGAAGTGGTTCTTGACCTCTAATGTATGTAGAGTACAGTATATGAAGTGGTTCTTGACCTCTAATGTATGTAGAGTACAGTATATGAAGTGGTTCTTGACCTCTAATGTATGTAGAGTACAGTATATGAAGTGGTTCTTGACCTCTAATGTATGTAGAGTACAGTATATGAAGTGGTTCTTGACCTCTAATGTATGTAGAGTACAGTATATGAAGTGGTTCTTGACCTCTAATGTATGTAGAGTACAGTATATGAAGTGGTTCTTGACCTCTAATGTATGTAGAGTACAGTATATGAAGTGGTTCTTGACCTCTAATGTATGTAGAGTACAGTATATGAAGTGGTTCTTGACCTCTAATGTATGTAGAGTACAGTATATGAAGTGGTTCTTGACCTCTAATGTATGTAGAGTACAGTATATGAAGTGGTTCTTGACCTCTAATGTATGTAGAGTACAGTATATGAAGTGGTTCTTGACCTCTAATGTATGTAGAGTACAGTATATGAAGTGGTTCTTGACCTCTAATGTATGTAGAGTACAGTATATGAAGTGGTTCTTGACCTCTAATGTATGTAGAGTACAGTATATGAAGTGGTTCTTGACCTCTAATGTATGTAGAGTACAGTATATGAAGTGGTTCTTGACCTCTAATGTATGTAGAGTACAGTATATGAAGTGGTTCTTGACCTCTAATGTATGTAGAGTACAGTATATGAAGTGGTTCTTGTCCTCTAATGTATGTAGAGTACAGTATATGAAGTGGTTCTTGACCTCTAATGTATGTAGAGTACAGTATATGAAGTGGTTCTTGACCTCTAATGTATGTAGAGTACAGTATATGAAGTGGTTCTTGACCTCTAATGTATGTAGAGTACAGTATATGAAGTGGTTCTTGACCTCTAATGTATGTAGAGTACAGTATATGAAGTGGTTCTTGACCTCTAATGTATGTAGAGTACAGTATATGAAGTGGTTCTTGACCTCTAATGTATGTAGAGTACAGTATATGAAGTGGTTCTTGACCTCTAATGTATGTAGAGTACAGTATATGAAGTGGTTCTTGACCTCTAATGTATGTAGAGTACAGTATATGAAGTGGTTCTTGACCTCTAATGTATGTAGAGTACAGTATATGAAGTGGTTCTTGACCTCTAATGTATGTAGAGTACAGTATATGAAGTGGTTCTTGACCTCTAATGTATGTAGAGTACAGTATATGAAGTGGTTCTTGACCTCTAATGTATGTAGAGTACAGTATATGAAGTGGTTCTTGTCCTCTAATGTATGTAGAGTACTGTATATGAAGTGGTTCTTGTCCTCTACCAGTAATTATGTAGGAGTACAGTATATTTCTTGACCTCTAAAGTGGTTCTTGACCTCTAATGTATGTAGAGTACAGTATATGAAGTGGTTCTTGACCTCTAATGTATGTAGAGTACAGTATATGAAGTGGTTCTTGACCTCTAATGTATGTAGAGTACAGTATATGAAGTGGTTCTTGACCTCTAATGTATGTAGAGTACAGTATATGAAGTGGTTCTTGACCTCTAATGTATGTAGAGTACAGTATATGAAGTGGTTCTTGTCCTCTAATGTATGTAGAGTACAGTATATGAAGTGGTTCTTGTCCTCTAATGTATGTAGAGTACTGTATATGAAGTGGTTCTCGTCCTCTAATGTATGTAGAGTACAGTATATGAAGTGGTTCTTGTCCTCTAATGTATGTAGAGTACAGTATATGAAGTGGTTCTTGACCTCTAATGTATGTAGAGTACTGTATATGAAGTGGTTCTCGTCCTCTAATGTATGTAGAGTACTATATATGAAGTGGTTCTTGTCTCTAATGTATGTAGAGTACTGTATATGAAGCGGTTTCCTTGTACTAATGTATGTAGAGTACTGTATATGAAGTGGTTCTCGTCCTCTAATGTATGTAGAGTACTATATACATAGTGATTTTTGTTCCGGTTGTATGTGTTACGTACGTTGGTTTTTGTATGCCCTATTATTTTTCGCTTGGTATTTGTAAATTCTTTTACTACTTTAAACATTTTTCTGATTTTTACCAGCTTATGTTCTAATCTTGTTACTTTTTAGGTTCCAGCTAACCTGAGTCGTGAAACCTTCTTTTACTAATCGTGATGGAGGAAATTTTCGGGATAAAAATATAAATAAAATTAAACAAACCATTACCAGTAATAAGTTTCAAATAATTAATGGGATTAGTTTCATAAAATAGTTCAGTGAAACTAGGATGACGACAAATTGCAATTAGTTTAATTGATCAGTCTCGGTAGCGGTGCGCAGTGCAGTCCCAGAAGACTGACGATAGACGCGACCGTCCCCCTCGCCCCACAGGCATTAATCTGGGTATAAGTGCATATTTACTGAGGCAGAAAAGCTGCGAGGAAACTCTGAATAACGACCACAGCCCAGCCCTCATGTCTGCCTCTCCGCCGTTTAAAAGGCAAGTCCCTTGATTTCCTTGGAGTTTTTCTCTTTGAAAAAATCTTTATGTAATATCATATTGATCATTAGCATTACGTGTGTGTTTTAATGACAATTAAAATTAAATTATTTGTAGTGGTGGGTATATTTCCACCACTAGATGTTCATGTTCATTCAAATGTAGGTTTAAGTAAATAGCCCATATTTTATATGTACGAGCTTAGCACTTACTGACGTCAGTAAATTATCAATGTATGTAAAAAAACTTAAAATAATATACGTTGATAATTTTTCATCGCTATAATCAATAGTAAATATGCTAGATTACCAATATTAAGATGTATTTCAATATGTATATAGCTGTCACACAACTTAAGATAAATTATGAACGAATGGAAATCTACCTGCGGCAGAATGGTGATCAAATGGTAATTCTAATAGCAACCACGATCTAATGGAAATTATTCATATAAGCTATAAAACCCACAACAATCCCCTATTGGGTTACAAAAGGGTTTAAAGGGGTTACTACTCACCCATTTCCCAAACACCAAATTGAGATGGTAAAAACATCTGTAAAGCTTAAAGTGTATTTTGATTACTTTAATTCAATTTATAGGTCATATTGTTCCTGGGGAAATGGGAAGGATCCAGCTTATATCTGATGGAATTTGTGTTTTTTTACTCACTGTCGTATGTTTCCTTATGAACCAGATTTATGTAAACAGGACGATGTAAAAGTCCTGTCCCATCACCATCAGAAAGTGTCTTCTGATGGTGATGATAATGGTGAACCATTAACAACCATAAATAGTGATTCAATCTAATTCCACTTCCTTCATTCCAGTTTTCCACACACAATTTAACTTTAATCACAACTAATACTATAACGCTCGTTTTAGGAAACATGCTTACCAATTTGGGGGCCTTTTAAATTATTTTTATTTGTTCTGATAAAATTGTGACTGATCTAGACGTCTGATCAAGATAACTTCGCTTCTAAGAAAGCTTTGACACTTTGTGAGCCTCCAGTGTTCATTGTAAGCTTACCCCTCTTAATCCTATACGTCTGTATAGGGTTAAGAGGGGTTAGGCACATCATCACGGTTAGAAGCAGTCTGGCCTCTAATGGTATCTGTGTTTTTTTAAACTTTTTTGAACATTACATTTAGTTTTAAACAGTGAAGACTGGGGCGCAGGAATATCCTGTAATCCAGCTACTTGAATGTTACAAATTGTGGATAGTTATGAGTTATGACCAGTGGATCTGATATTACAGGTATGTATTAACGTCTGCAATATTAGTATTATTACGTTCATCCGTAAATATCATGCTCATAATTAAACCAGTTTCATAATTCAGAGGCAATATTCCACGTTAAACTGTAGAGCCCCTAGATGTCGGGCTGTTTTGCAATTAATTACTGGGACCTTTGAGCTTGGCGTGTCCAGAACCCAGCTACTTGGAGGTCACGAATTGTGGATAGTTGTGAGCGAAGATCGGTAGGTGTAGTATTTTCTTGTGTGGATTAACGTCCACACTATTGAATACTACGTTAACCCACAAAGACCATCCTCATAATTAGACTCGTAATTCAGAGGCAGTGGTCCCCATTTATCTCATTTACTTTTGGTCTATTAATTACCAGTTGTTCAGTCCAAGGCATAACAAGACTACAAGATTAAGAGAACAATCATATTACTCTCAATAGGCACTTATGATCAACAAACAAATGTAATACATATTACACTCATATCTCATTCACATTATGGTTGCGTAGAAAGGTAAAGGTAATATAAAAGAAGGGTGAGTATGATGGATTAGCTAATGGCAAGGACCAGCTGATTCATCGGCAAGTAGCGGTGGGGATGCGTGAGTGAAGAGTTTAAACAGCAGCGTATCTGATAGCAGCAGCGGCAACAGACAGCAGATCCCACTGATAGCGTGCTCTCGTGTTTAGATACAGTTAAACGCAACATAAACGGAACGGATTTTATCTTCCTGATTGCATAATCAGAGCCACTAATTGTTTCGCTGTTTGTTTTAAGCGGAGGGGTGATTAGTTGGTCTTTGCAAGGGATGCTGTTTGTGCGGTCAATTAAGATAACACTAGAAGTGGCAACGCATTGACTGTAACACAACAATTTAAAGCTATTGTATCTATATCCAATTAACGGTAGAGGCATCAGACACCATCTGTTTCGTTGACCTCTGGGAGCATATATAGGGATTGTTGAAACAATTCAGTTTTATGCCGAGCTGGTTACGGCGTTACACTGATGAGTGAAACGTTGGAACCTATTCGGAAGTGCTAGGGTTCGAATCCCAACCATGAGCAACCCCAATTTCGCTTGAAAATGTGTGGTATGGTGGAGGGTGCTCACCTGAAATAAACGGTGATCGGCTTGGGTGGGAGTTGACGGAATTTGAACACTTTGTTTGCTTCTTTTATGATTGTATGATGAATTGTATTTTTACGTTGAAACTCTTGTTTTGCTATCACGTATTCGCAAAGCATAAGCACATAATACAGTGGAAGATTATTATAAAAAAAATATTATAAATTATTATAAAAAGATTATTATATAAAAAAATGTTTTTAATAAATTTATCATGTAAATATTTTACTAGATAAATTTTTCTACTGTGCGTTTGTACCTTAAAGTATAAGAGTGATACATATAAGTTTATTTGAGGGTTTAAAAAACTGTAAATAATTAAAAAACTAAAAAATTATTATCGATACCAGATTAAATAAAAATAACTTTTCTATGTGCACTACTAAAAGTTTACATTGTCAAATAATGGTTTATTTGATGGTACAAACTCATCCCGTCAAGTGGAATATAAGTTTTCATTAATTTTTAATAGTAGATTTCATTGTATAGTTGTACAAAAATTCTAAATAATAACAATAACCCTTTGGTTGTCAAAACATAAAAAGATTGTACGATAAACAAATAATAACATTGTTAGTTGTTTAACCTTTAAAATACTGAAAGGACGTCTTGCGTCTTGGCAAGTAGAATAATTGAAACGTTCTACTCTAAATAATATTTTACAGCATGCTTTATGAACTAAATAAAAAAATACACTTTCCGTTTTCATAATCATACACAGATCGCTTTCAATATTTGTTGAGTGAAACTATAGAATTTTGTTTTATATGGAACACAGTGTCCTCAGAATACAGCAGCCCCTACTGTTTTATTATGACGTAACATCCGTTAGACCTTTTACGCCTTTCAAACTGCTAAATCCCCGTCTAGAGCTTAGATATAAAATCCGTATCAAAATATATTTTTTCGCAGTGGGAAGAGGCTACTACAGATTTAATAATTAACTGATGTACAAGTGCCGATGGGTATTTTCCTGCCAAAGAGCATACTCAATGAAGGTATTTGGCAGATTTGAAAGCCACCCTTATTTTTGGAGAGAAATTGGTTTTTCACGAAATCGATTATTCACATCAGGCAGGCTGCTGATACAAATTAGTGGAACTGCGTTTCAGTCTAAAAGACATCATAAACAGTACTACAGAACTACAGTACCACAGTACTACAGTACTACAGTACTACAGGACGTCCACACGATCGTCAATACGCGTAAACGTTACAGTCTTCATTAAATAAATCAGATTGTAAAAAAATATTGGTAATTTTTATTCAGGGCGTATCTGAAATACACGGAAAGACTTTGGAATGTTGTTTCTGAGGTCAAACAAACAAAAAATATCCTATGAACATGTGGCCTATCTCACACCATTTTCCGTCTGTCGGTGTGTATGTGTTTTTACTTAGCTTGCTATAACTTTAGCACCACTTAATATATGGACCTCAATTAAATTTGTTTCACTCGGTTAGTAAGTATAATACATTTTAAATCAGTATGTTAAAATACAACAAGTACAAGTATTTAAAGAAAATAATACTGAAGAAGAAAAAGTACTGCCCACGATAAAAAGTACAATCACCACACATTTTACAACATTCAACTCAAGATTTATTTGATTTAATTTTATAAAGTAATGAAATTATTTCTACATATTAAGTTGATAGTACGCAAAACGTATGATTATAGTTATTACAGTTTTTCAAATGTACAGACAAATTCTACAAAATTGTAATGTTATTACTTATTAAAATAACTACTCACTGATATAAAACGTATTTCACAGACTACAAATTTAATGCATAGTTGACATTATACGAACTCGTGTATAAATTTTTATTCAATAAACACTGCAATAAATCAGTGAGAGATAAAATATCTCTTCACTGTATTGTGGAGCCAGGCCCGGAAAACAAACCGTGCCACAAATGGCACCAACAATATCTCACCCAAATATTCAGAGCAGAACACTGCAGTCATTCGGTTTGCGTAAATATTTATTGACTATATTCGAATAAAAATAGAAAGGACGTGTTATCTAGGGTTGTAATAAAACACGTTTCATGTGTGTTATTTTATTTTAAAGATTTTCATCTATAAAACAACAGCCTGTACGGTAGTAGTTTTTCTAATTTTGGACACTGCACCTGGTATTTTTTATAATAAAATAACAATACAGGTTTGAGTATTGTCCTTTTTTGTGAATGTGTAACTTATATGAACCTTTCATAATTCTTTGCACAAGGAAAAACTATAATTGTTATTACTAAAGTGATTACCGTTTACCCTCCATGTATTATATGATTTTTTTCGAAGTTTCACAACGATATCTATACGCAAATATATACACAAACTTAATAACGCATTGTATAAAATTGATAATGAAAATTGTTGTTATGGGGAATTGAAATAATGACCTGAAATATCTTTGCCAGACTGTTAATTAATCAGAAACATTTAAAGAAAATGATTAATTGAACCCAAAAAACACAACTTCCTGCTATTTTATTCAGGAAATAATATTTTAAGGAATAAAAACTGAAAACAGATAAATTAAAATAAATGAAAAAATTATTAATTTAAAGAGGCGAAGTTAGGACTAACAAGTCTTCTCTACCACTTAACCTCCAACAAAAAAAACTAATATTATCTAAAATATATAAGTAGTAAAAATCACATGAAAAAAATAAACAAACAAGAAAGTAGTATAAGAGTGAAAGTTATATGTAGTTAATTGAAATGTTAGTGGAAAAAGTATTAAGTTTATGTACATTGATATAAATGAAACGTCAAATTACATTAATTTCAATGAAACATTTTAATGAACCACATAACCCTAATACTAATACCCTAATACTACCCTAATACATAAACTCTAATACTACAAAAGGATAAGGATTAGATGAGGTTAGTTTAGGAGTATGTCGTAAAGTAGCCCAAGTAAGGTAAGTGGTCCAAGTAAGGTTACTTTTATACACTCTAGAGTTTAAAATAAACTAAATTTTTATTAATCTTAAAACACAATTTTATTCATAACTCGCCTCGAACGTGTTAATCTTATGCTTTCATTTAAAATCTTCGAATTCAGCCAGAAATCAAGCGTGTCCACTCTTGACATAAAGTATACAAGCCTAAAACCCTGTTTTAGACTACTTTCGTTACCTAGCGTCAACTAATTATAATACTTTCATCATAAGCCATATATATAATCTCCTCGTAAATGATATACATTTTAAAAACCTAATAGGTATTTTAAGCGACGTATGAATGAGAAATTAGTGGTAAATGGTGACGCGATCTTGCAGTCTTCGTACTAACTAAGGCTGACATGTACCTTGGACAGGACTGTTAATTAATAGCCCAACAGAACTTACAGTTTAACGGGGAATCCGAACCATTTTCCCTCTAAACTACGAACAGGTAATTAATTAGCTGAATTATCTATGATTATTGTCTTTGCGGATGAATGTAGCATTCAACAGTCTTAATATCGAAATGTCTTTTATTTTACACTAGAACAACTAATTCACTTACCGTTGTATGAAATCCAAGCATCTAGGTGTAGTCTGTACGTAGGATACCAAACAGAGGAGCTTAACGCTAAGTATTAGGAGATTACGTGGCTTGTGTTCTTGTCTAGATTACCCCAAAACATCTTGTTGATGGGGGGGGAGTCACTCCAAGCAACGGTAAGATTGTCTAACACCTTTTAGTGAACAAGTAAAAATATACTAACAGTAACATAACAAAATAATAAAACACGTTTTAACATGACCACAACATTATTAAAATAAAAACATTTATAATTTATCAAACAAGTCAATATATATTTCATAAAATCTAAACACTAGTACGAATTAATACTTATATAATTAATTATACTCTAAAGGCAGTATAAGTGTGCCATACATGTTTAACTCATACGTAATATGATATAACACCTCCGTAGCAGTAGATCTGCATACCAAGTCAACTTCCATTGATTATGGAACTAACTGATGATTCTAAGCTTAATCATTGGTTAAATAAAGAAGTTATATCAATTTTATTATTTCCCACACATGGGAAATGAGTAAATCAGACACGCGTTTATACAAAATATTGGTAAAAAATGTACACAACTAAAACAGAAACATCAATATAATATATTTAACATCGCAAGAACAGTATTAGAACAATAATATAAACCGTAGATGTATAGTGTTAAACAATAGGTTGGGATTATTACGGTCGTATTGGCTTATTGGCTTTACCATTATTGGTGGTTTTGTTCATAATTAGGAACACTATTAAATGGATATCAACTTAGCCAGATCATCAATAAAGTCACCAACAATAATTATTCACTGGTCACACCCACACAGCATTCTTGCTAATTATTTAGTCCTCTTCAAATTCAAACATTGAATCTGCATGGGTCATAAAGGTTAGAACTAATTAATTAAATAAATTATTTTTCTCAACTATGTAAAGTGTAAGATTTTGTACAAAAATACTATTATTTTAATTTACGGATAATTTTACAGATTTATTACAATAAATTTACTTTTGTCTCATTTTTATATTATTTAAACGACTAACCTTTTTAATTACGTTCCTTATACTTTGCATTAATAATTGGGAACCACATTCGCCATGCAACATACATACATAAAACAATCATGCCACAACAGTTCAAGATATTTCAATCGTTATTTATTATTGTAACGCTAATTCTGTGATGTGTATACTATTTGATATTTTTTAATTATTTTCAATGTAAAATACTTAATAATAAATCTCAATGCAGTGAGACACTTCAACAATCATTCAACACATATATGAGAGGAATTGTTTTTCAGCGAAAATCTCTTTATATACAACCTAATCGTTGTAAATATAATCAAAAAGGGAATTCATAGTCTTAAGTAAACAAGCATTAAAATTCTGTTAACTTTTGGAGTACATTTTCATACTAACACAGAATACTTTTTAAGGGATAAAACCATTCCAATTGGGGACATTATCCACATGTAACTGTGTCATTACTTACAACTAAGATCCACTGTCCAATAGTCCAGAACTTACATGCATCTGAAAATGAGAGGTATGGTAGTGTTAGAATGTAAAATGTTAGGTTTGACTACTATTGTAAGGTTGTCAGTATTGTTAGAAAGTGTAAAACTGTGAATAAAATGTCTTCGAGTTCGATTACTGTACTATAGAAAATATTCATTGTTTTTTTACATTTTTATACCGTTTGAAGCATAGCAGAAGCAGACAGCTGCTAATCGAGTACTTGTTATTTTTGTGAAAATTAAAAAAGTGAGGTTGTGTTATTACATTACTATTACAACTTTAATTGCGATTTCCGGTAAAGTGCTTTTTATACAAATAAATGTCTCTTTATCTCAACTTCAGGTTGCCACAGAACGCTGAAACTTTTACTGTTGTTTTATAAATATGTATTACACAAACTGTACTGAAATAATTGATATAGAGGATGTAATTTCTTAAATAAAAAATATTTTGCGAAAAAAGTTGAATTTATTTTTATACAAATTTTTAAGTCACATATAATTTTTTTCTTGTAATAATATAATTATGGCACAGTACCGTAACTTAGTAGTTAAAACACGGTAAAAATTTCAAAGCTGTTTTGTCGTTTTCTTGCATATATATGTATAGTACTGTACTCCTATAAAAAATGCAGCTCCAGCAGCCTTCGTTCTGTAATTCAACAATAGAATATTCCGTCTCGGTAGCTCAATGGTAACGCACTGGCACAGTAAGTAAAAGATAGCTTAATCAGGACCAGTGGCCAGCATGAAAGGTCAACTCCAACTAGCCAATGATACTTCAAGACCTTGTTGTCTTTTAGACATGAACCCCATTGTGGTTTCAATTGAGGGTTTAAAATATTTAATTTAATTAACAGTTTTAATTTCAGAGATCAAGCTTTCATTTCACACTCAGTGAATGATGCTTGGTTATTTTTCGACATAACGTAGAATTTTATAAACATATTAGGCTAAATCTTACCCACAAACCTGTAGTCAGTAAATTCTTTTTTCGATCTGACAGCCGAACAAGAGGAGGCAGAGTGGGTCTGATTGTACGGACACTGATCGCTAGTCCTAGACTTAGGATCAGTTTTTCACTGCAAGAACTTGTATAATTCTCTTTATTCATTTACAGAATTTTCAAATGTCATATTTTTATACTCATTAAATTTTATGTCTACTAATTAGATGCATTTGTAATCCATAGAACAAAACATATGAGTATTTAAAAATATATAGAACTATTTTTAGATATTAGAACTATTGGTCTAATATAGTAGGCAGTCTCAAACATTGGCATATTATCCCTACAAAATATATTTTGTAGTGCTCTAGTCGACATGTGTGTGGGACACACTTGGGCGTGGATTTCACATCATTTTCTCGGTAAATCAGCTATTCTTCTTCCTAGGGTGACACAAAGAGCTTTTAACGGTCAATCACTAAATTAACAGGAATATATATTTAAACTCTACTTCAATGAAGAATTATGATCTTTTTAACTAGTAATTGCTTCAATGAGTAACTGATTAACTCATATAAAGTACGTAAAGGTAATAAGGAAAAATTATCTGTTGTTGAGGATATCGGTAACTAACTATTAAAAATTGTAAATATAAAAAACCATCATATATATATATATATACTCAGTGTTGCCAATTCAAAGTAAATATGGTTAGTAAATTTTAATAGTACTCGGTTCGTAAGTTTTGAAGTTAGTTTAACAAGCCAGGAAGAAATCTTTAAACAATGAGAACTTGAAACGGATTTTCACAGTTTTCGATGTTTTATTAGGTTAGGTTAGAGTATCATAGCGTTCCCTCTTTTTAACGTTTTTACCCGACTCACATGCCAGTCTCTCACTCGTATTTGGTTCACACGGGATGCACATATACGTTGTGAGGAAGTAGCATTTTTCTTGATAAAACGAGCTTTTTTCATAAATGTGGTGTTTTGTCGCTATATTAATTATATTTTTATATTTACCTCGTCTCTCGGGTATAAAGATGCCTTAGATTCTCCCTTAAAAGCTAGTTCAAAATTTCATATCAAACAGCTATAAATCAATTGATATTTACCCTTAGATGCAAAATCCAGGATATTGATGGATATTTAAAACATTCCATAGGTATAGTTAATTTATTTAGAAGTAAATTTGTTCCAACTGTAAAGGTTCACCTGTCAACTTTCTCCAGAGTTTTCACTCCTCAAACGTTGAAATCATAACATTAGCATTATAACAGTATCAGAAAATGAAATGGTTTTAATTCAGAATTATAAAATGAATCCCCCAAATACTTGTCTCAGATAATAGCTACATCAAATAAGTTAAGAGAAATTATCAATATTATGTATTATTTAAGTTATCAAAAATTCAATTACTCCATGAAGCTACAAACATGGACAGATTTTAGTTTTTGTTCAGTTTCATGAGGAAACCAGGAAATATAAGCAAATCATATTAATAAGTGACGTGAGCTGTGAATGGTTGATGAGGCGATCGCGTGAGGGCCTGCTGCCCTTGCCGCACAGATCACCCTCCCTCGCTGGGCAACCCTCTCTGGTTATTCATTGCTACCAAAGATCAACGACCCTCACAGGGTATACAGACGTTTCTCGTCAAAAATTACATCAATATTTGCGAAATAATAGCTTTACTCCACGTTATTAAGGTTAGGCGTTACAATATGCGAACAAACCTGTATAATGTGGACGCATATTGTATATATATATAGAAAGGATTCTCAATCCATAAGAAATTTATATAATATAATTTTTACTGTGCCACAGGAATATTCCCAGAGGATCCACAACGTCAGGAACAGCTGAGATTCAGCGCGCGAAGCGCCTGGAATGTGTAGGAAGCGCCGCTGTAGCGCCGCAATACGCCACGACAAAGCTGGAAGGTTGTAAAAGATTCTGAAGGAACCGAACGTATATGTTTACTCTCGCTTTGCGCGTCTCCAATTCTTTTGCATTGAGTGTTAAATGATAGATTAGTGCAGTGGCCGCAAAATTAATAAATGTGACAGTGAATGTGAATTGTAAACTGTGCTAGTGTTAAATATCAAAAAGTGAATAAATTAGATAATTAGCTAAAAGTAGTATCATTACTGTTGATCGGGTGGATTATTTTACCAACCCAAGATAAAATTCCTAATGGGTGCAAATCAACCGAGTGTATTATGCTAACGGCTGGAAAAATAAAAAGATGGAAAGGAAGAAAACGTATATTCTCCAATATAAACATGGTTACAGTGTGAGTAAACAGGAATTTGATTAGAAAAAGAGGATGCGTCAGGTGTCAGGACCGATTGGCGACCAGATAAAATCATGAAGTAGACCCCCACACTTCCGGGTATATGACTTCTTGGAGTCATGAGTCCAGTTAGGATTCAAACTTTGAACATAATACTCCCCTCACATCAACCTCCCCAGATGGAGAGAATATTTGTTTATATTTTATATTAGAGGTAAATGTTAGCTATAATTCTATTAGGAGAATTCAGAATAATCATACGTTATATCTTCCGTACAAGTATAAACACTTCGGTTACAATCGGGAAGGATTCATTTGGTCATTCCACTCGAAAGAGGGGGAGACCGTGATGGTGAGGGTGGGAGTGGTGATTGGTGATTGGGTTGGATCTACCCAAAGAAGAGAATTCTACTTAAGGTTGAGGCTAAGCGCGTGACTTGATTAACAAGAGATTATTATGACTAATGAGCTTTGGATCAGTATTCTAATTAGATTTCCTTAATTAGTTTCAAATAAGAATTAAAATGTTTCTTCTATTGAATTGCATTAATCATTTTGAATCTTAGGACACGAAGAGACCGATAAAGTTGGAAAAATAAGGGGGTTCTACTACCCTTGCAAGGTACGTTGGTCAGCAAAACACTGCAAACGGTCGCTCCGTACCCAAGAAAAAAGACAAATAAAATGTCTTCTTATAGTACCGAGTGTAGTATACTACACGTACGTATAGACTAACATAGACTAGTATGTATCAAATAATTTTACGTATAGTCTATTTGTACAATTATTGTACGTAGGAAAATTATCTATAAACACTTGCCAGCAACTTAGCTATTGTTGATGTATTATGCTCTTCCAACCTAGAAGGCGTTTGTGTCGCTACCATACAAGGTACAAAATTTCACTCAGCCCGAGATACGAATAACGTCTTCTCTGACTGAATGGTGGTATGAGAAATCGTATTCTACGTTTGAGGCCAGGAGGTAACTCATACAGATTGGTATAAATTCCCTGATATTGTTTGGTTACAACTGCTTATCCGAGACTACGTAATATTAGTCAATGGAGCTGTTCTAAGCCAGCAGCTTGGCGTGCACAGGTTTTAAGTAGTAAATCACTAGGAATCTAAGAATTTATGAATAAACTAAGCATGGATATATTTAACATCCACTCATTACTAATGGATAGATTCATTAGCGTATAGTTATAATTGGGTGTACTGCAGTCAATTAAACGGATGACAATAGGTGTGTATAACCCAGGAGAGGGCGAGGTAACGGCATTGCAGTGAGTCAATGATGCGACAATACGATGTATAATGTATGGAGCAGCGTGCCGCCGCCGCCAGTGACCGCACTGTCGCACTGTGGTCACCGATAAAAACACCACCGTTTACCTACATTATTACATACCACGCATGCTGTTCTATGATGATGGATCTGTATGTTCACCCCTAATTGTATAATTGTTTATTTACCGACACTTACTTGTACAGTTACCGACAGTAAACTGTACAGTTACCAATACCTAATTACTGACATCTAATTGTACAGTTAACGACCCCTGATTGTACAGTTACCGACACCTGGTTGTTCGGTTACCGACAACTGATTGTACAGTTACCAACATCTGATTACTTTCATCTAATTGTACAGTTACCGACCCCTTATTGTACAGTTAACGACCCCTAATTGTACAGGTACCGACAACTGGTTGTACAGTGGCCGACACCTAAGTGTACAGTTACCAACATCTGATTACTTTCATATAATTGTACAGTTACCGACCCCTTATTGTACAGTTAACGACTCTTAATTGTACAGTTACCGACACCTGGTTGTACAGTTACCAACACCTGGTTGTACAGCTACCGACACCTGGTTTAACAGTTACCGCCATCTGATTACTTTCATCTAATTGTACAGTTACCGACACCTGGTTGTACAGTTACCGACACCTGGTTGTACAGTTACCGACACCTGGTTGTACAGTTACCGACGCCTGGTTTTACAGTTACCGACATCTGATTATACAGCTACCGACACCTAACTGTACAGTTACTGACATTAATTAAAGTTACCTGACACTTGAGAGGTCAGTAAGATTTTATGAAAATGTCTTCAAGACATGATGAATGTCTTATAAATACTCACCATAACCCAAAACCTTTGTATTTTTACGTATTACATATTAAACATTTATGTATAACAAAAGGTATCTCTAGTGAGATCAAAGTGTGAATAAACCTTTAAACTACTACAGTTAATCCACACCAAACCAAAAGGTTACCAGCGTAGTGTTATAGGATGTATAGTTTCAATACACCAAAATAATTAATATTTTAGATTATTACACATTAGCTATTTAATCTGTTATTTCAATTATTTGAAAGGTATCGACGTTTGATTATAATAATGATTGATCACAATTGTTTGATAGAATCTATTTTATGCTGAATGAGTTATTTTTAAAGTGATCCAATTACTAAATTTTTAATTACACCACTTAGCACCTATTTTGATTTCTTTGATCCAGTAGCTGGCAAATCACGATATTAAAATGTTAGCCACTGGATCAGATTTCTATCTATGAGGTTTCTACCTCATGTCAAAGAAATAAAAACTTCTAGTTCTCGTAGCTTCTAAACCATTAGAGATTGGAAAACATCTAATTACAAAAATGTTTTTAGATAGTTGAATCCAAAAAATATATAATACAGAATGCTCCATAAGACATTTTTAAGCTAGCTACCATATTGAAAAAACCTGAAATTGTATTCATATGTGAAACTTAAAATTGTAAGTAAGTAAGTTTTAAATTTAAAGTCGTATAATTCAAACATTGGCTATTGGATAAATTTAAGCAATTTGGATCAATTGGATCACCCAGTATATGAAATAATTATTAGTATAACTTATGAGTTGGTATAAAAGTGTTTGTGGAATAAAAACACCATTTAAATTATCTCCGGCATTTAAACAATCAATTTATCCTGTTCAGTTCCAAAGCTGACTGTCAGTTTGTCAAAGTGAGGAATGGCTGTGTAGTTGACAGTTTGAGATCGGGACAGTATTGTATCGCGAGATCTTGACCATTTAAAATAGAATTGATTAACTGCAACTAACCATTATTGATTTTAACAAAAAACTGTATTTTATTGTGATTTACGTATTTTGATCCCTATACAACTCAAAACTAATGGATGTTCTGTTAATTCCAGTAAAAAATTCATGAAGTAATATTAAAGTATTTTAAATCTTAAACAAGGTTTACTTTATTTTTAGTTCATACCACTTTTATTAGACAACATAAAAGAGGTTGAGATGCTATTATAAATCTTAAGAGAATTTTTAGCATATACCACAGTTTGAATGGTTTCAAATAATCATCCTCAGAAGCATATCATCACAAATATATTTAACACCAAACTACGAAAATATTCATTAACAAGGTCAAATGGTCACTGGTAGCAACTACCAATAAAAAAATTAGTTAATTTGTAAAATCGTATGCTCATTTTGAAAATATGTTCAAAACGGTGATATTTATTATATATAAAATTAATAATGGTATACAGTTACTACTGAAACAAATAATTAGACATATCCGGGTCCTTAAATGAATTTCGATTCTCAATGTTTGGATGATTCGAAAATTACTAAGAACAGGTAACTGGTATTTACAATATCGGTAGCGTTTTTCTGTAAATGTTTTTTCCCGTAATAACTGTTAAGAGAAGCTACTGGACTTAGTCGGGAGGCTGCAACATCCCCTAAAGCCCACAAAGTCAATATCTTCTGCCGGACTCAACACTGTTTTATCTACATTACTCTCCTCTTAGTTCATTGTTGAACCAAACTTGAAATTCTGTGCACTCTCACCTGTGTGAACAACTTTCTTATCTACGTTTTACTAAACACTAATGGTCGGAGAATTAAAGAAAAAATATTTACGTATTGCGATTCACTAAGGATATTGTTATTTAATTTCGTCTCAAAATCAAATATCCAAAACGGATATAAGTATTAATATGAAAAGGAGGAGTGACGTTGAAGGTATCTAATATCCCATGAAAGTTGGAAACGTATTAGATCTAGACAGGTACGTGTAATAAAGTAGAATATTGTTTAAAAGGAATGTATGGAGGTTAAACAATATTTTTGTAAACATTCGTGTTTTCCATAAAAACATAAGTGGAAGTAGCTTATGAGTAATGGACCTATATCAAGTAGTATAAAGGCTTGGACACTGTTAAAATAATGAACAGATAGAAATATAGTTTTGATATTTGACTATATTAGGCTACTCACCACGTCCCGGTGTATTAACTTCGTTAAAAAATACTCACCTGAAATAAAAGATATACGTTGATTAGACTAACAATTTTGCATATTATTTACATTATTCTTATGCATTTAAATATTATTGATAGTTTATTTAAACTGAACCTTAGTAAGACTATTTTTAATTTAAAAAATGTAAATTAAAATGTAAATATGAAAAGCTTTGGCCAAACGAGAGAAAATGGGGAATTTAGGATAAGACACAACCAGAAATTCAGAATAATGTACAAAAATGCAGACATTATCGGAGAAATAAGAAGTAGGAACTGAAATGGATGGGAGATTTGTAAATTACAGAAAGAAGATTCGAACGTGAAGAACATACTGAGGTGAACACTTGAGGGAAGAATACCTGAAGACCAAATACTAGATGGTGGGACCAAGTACAACAATACATGAGGCGTCTGGGAATCGTTCTTCGATTCCGAAGATAGAGACGGATCTCTATCCGTCTATGTTGCGCTGTGTTATGGCCAAGTACCGACTGGGGTAAGTTAGTAAGGAAATATTAAAATGTAAATAAAATAAAGTAAAATTAAAATATAAATAATATTAAATGTATTAACATTATCAATATATTGTATTAAATCACGGTTTATTTTTTAAATCACTTCACGTCGAATTATATTATGCAAAAAATATAAAATAATTCTATGAACATACGAATTAAATGACTTTTCATACAAAACACTATTGTTATACAACCACTTGAGTTGCATTTTTTTCTAGCGTAATCTTTTATATTTTTAAAGTACGCACGTTTCATTTATAAACGAGCCTTTCAAACCAGAGTATTTTTTAGGAGTAATTAAAATTGGATTTAAAGATCATTATTTAAAAATGTAAATACCCTCAGTTTAAAATGCTGAATCACATGATATAATAGTTTTAATTTATAATTCATATTTAAACCTTTAGATAAACGAATATGATAGAAAATGTATGAGCTAGCGCGGCAAGGTGTTGCACACAATATGTGTTGTTCGTGTTTCGTATGGAGTAGCTTACCACTGTTTACGTCACCAACCCCCCCCCCACCACTCGAGGGTCCCGTCCCTTGCAGGAGGTAACCACTCTCTCGGGACCCATTGTCCTGGGATTCGAACACACTCACCTTCACTGCGGCGCCCTCCCCCTTCCCACAACACTTCACTCCACAGCACGGTTTACCGCTTGTCAACTCACTTTATTTAAGCGTTTGTATGTGGGGATATATGTTTTAAAACAAATACAAAAGTTTATTTTACTAATCCTAACGTGAGCTTTTATTTCAAAGTTTATTTCTTTCATTTTAACAATACAAGACTGTCAAAGCTTATTATCATCTTTGGAAAACACTTTTAAAAACCAATTTAGTATATTCCGTCACTAGTCCGGTAAGTGGCTGTTATCGGTGTGCGTTCGTGTGGTTGCAGAACCAAGTTGAAGATATATTATAGATAATATTATAGATTATTATTATTATTATTATTATAGTATTATTAAGATTATTATTTTATAACTGTCAACATAAAAATCCGGGCCGTGAAAACGAAGAGGTTATGATGTAGGCAATTGCTCGGCATCTTTATACACGGAAAAGGTTAAATAAAAACACCGACCACGACAACTCGCGTGAGACAGGCGCACGCACGCGCACGCGCAAAAGACCGCAACAGGCTAGCCAACCGAGGGCAGTTCCATGGGCTAGTTTTGCAAATACATTGTCCTCGTAACCTTCTGGACAAGCCACAACTAACTTAAACTCATGACTAACTTGAGTAAATTAGTAAGTATTGAATAAATTTCAACATAAAAAGACTTTAACTGACTGGATGGCAGAGTGGTTATAGTGTCCGCCTTCAAAACTGAAGGTTGGTGGATAAAATCCCGCAAGGGTTGAATCTGGACCCATTTACAATTCATTGGGCTATAAATTAGGTATGTTTATTAACAACAGGTCCTGGATAAAATTTCGACAAAATTAAAAAAAATCCTTCTGATTTTTTTGAATCAGAAGCAAGACTACTTTTTATACTTCGCTCTATCATAAATTTATATATGTCATTACTGAAGGTAATCGACTACCACGTTGACATTTTTGTAACAAAACCTCCATGATTGACAATCCCAGCAGTTGGGCACGTTGGAACATGTCAATAATTCGGTAGAAACATTAGTACATTAGTTTCGGAATAAACTAAATTGGGATTTGAGTGTTAATTAAGGTTTTACGGATTTTAAGGATTCACAACAGGCTATGAAACTACAAAAATACATTCAATACTCTCGAGTTTTTACACAATTTAAATATTTAAACAAGGCAAAGACATAAATTAATTTTCCAACCAGGACTGGCAAAATTAAAGATAAAAGAAGTAAATATGTTAAAAAAATAATAAAAGTAAATTCTTTACGAATGAAGTTAAAGGTTCTAATGAATACAAATTAATTATATCGTTGGATGGATTTTATTTGAGAAATAGCGCAGGGTGATAAATGAGCTCCGAAACATTGTTGGATGACTTATGACGTTCGTTTGGTCGGAAGAGATTATACAACTCGGTTGACCGAACGTCAAAGGGCTGGGTTGTTAGCCGTTTAGTTGGCAGAAATTATTTATTTATGACTTTTAAAACGAAATCCTTAAACTTCAAATGCATTACGTGTTTCAAACTATCCATAAAAATGTTTATGAATCGCAATTAGAGGAATGAAATTGGATTAATATATTTTGTTTGTATTTTGTTAATTGATATTTATTTTAATTTCTTTTCTGTGTGCGTTGACTGAAGGATTAGTAATAAATTATAAGAATTAACCACTGTATTTGCTTAGACTCTCAAATATATTGATACGAGTTAAAAATATTTTCCTAGAGAACTTTTTAGACTGCAGTTCTATAGTATATAAACATTATGTGTATTCGTGAGGCATTTTTACAGATGTGAGTCTGGTAGTCATAACTATATATCCAACCATCTAAAGACGTATCGTACTCTCAAGAATGGAGTACTAAAGTAAAATTTTTAGTCCCAAGGGTGCGAGCGATTTAAGGGATTAAAGTGCGAGATTTTTAGTACATTGGGACTATAAGTAACCCTATAAAATGGGAATAGAATGACATGGAGATATCTGACAGATTTTGTAACAAAATCTCAGAAATAATAGCACAGACATGAATAGTTATTGATTGATCTGCTGCTGAAGGTTTGCATTGACTGCTTTGAGGTTATGTTTGCCAACTAGTACTTAGAAGCGTTAATTGTACAGTATAGATAAAGTAAAAACGTTTATGCATCATGGGAATAAAGTTTTTTCGTCACTCTTTTTGGAACTTGTCCAACAATTTTTCTTCAAGGACAAAAGACGTTAATTTAATTGCATTGTTCACTATTCACCTTCACCTTGTTGCATTAATCACTATTGTTCACAACTCAATCTTAGAATATGGCCACTGCTGGCGAGAGCTTTGCTGCAATTAAGGCAATGTTTTCCAAAGACCTTGTGTATTAAAAGATATCACGTCTATTTTTTTATTATATGGTACCTCTTTTTCGCATGCCCCAGCATTTATAAACGCACTTTCAGAGACTATTAGTGACATAATAAATAAAGGTCGGTGAAATCAAATCTGACTTACAGAGAATATACATATTTTGAAGAATGAGACTCACAGATCAGCAAAAAATGACAAAAAGACCACTGGGGATTTTAGCAATAACTGTTAGACACTGGGGTTTAAACGTTATAGGCTTTTTTAAGTCGACGAAAATCTGTTTTTTATATCTCCGTGAAAACAATAAAGGTAAAGTATGATTTGACTACCACTATTGAAACAAGCTTATTTAAACAACGAAACAAATTAGTATTTTGAAAAATTTGTCTACGACTAACGGTCCCAGAGGAAAATTAAATTTACTGTCAATGAAAAACTCAGTACGTTGTCTGAGAGCGCGCAATGTTATTCTTATGGAGGATATTAAAAATTGTTTTCCTTATTTCCCAACCGTTTTCCATGAAACTTGGTATTCATTGTAAGGTTATATCATCCAAAAAACGATCAAAAAATCTTGATAGAACTGAGGGGGGGTTTCACTCAATAATATTCTAACAAATAATTTAACTTTGAATCTCCTGCTGTTATTTTGATAAATTGGCTGATTATTTTAATAAAAATTAATTATTACATGATATTTAGATAAACTTTAAAGCATACGATAGTTTCGTTACAAATTGTTGTTTTTAAATTTACGAGAATGTATGTGCCCGTAAGGGTTTACTGTTAGTATAATAATACTAGAAAGAACTAATGTGTGCGATATCGAAGGTTCCACTGTGCAAACTCGGGTAGGAACATTACAGCTAATTTGATCTCTCACTTCCAATGCTCCAGTGCCGCTTAAATGCTTACATTATGCAAAGTGGTTTATGTAGGATAATTTTCCTTCCAATTGTTTCTGTCAATTTCCTTTCACAAGCCAACACTTTCGTATCGCTGCTTTATTAAAACGTATCTAGGCTTGAACAGTATAGGGGTTTACAGCTTAACAAATACAATTAATCAAACGGATAATAGTATAAAATAAAATTCGTGTACCGGTACCCTTAGAACACTAAAATACATTATGATACTGTTCCAATGGTGAACTAATTAATTTTCTTTTCTTATAAATGAACCATTGTAAGTGCTATTATAGAAGATATAGAGCCTATATTTAATAGGTATTTAACATTTCAAATGTAAGATCTTTCAGACAAAACTTTCCATTAATATTTTTCTTGTGAAATAGAATATTTTGGACAAAATATTAAACATGTTTCAAAATTATAATTTTCAAAATAATCCCCCTCAACCTGCCTATAGAGTTCTCTGTTAATTTATAACATGATCCCGGGCCTAGGTCTTGTTATAAGACCTATGGTAATGACTTATTCAGTATGGAAAATTCGATAAAATAAGGGTAAATTTAGCTAATGTTTTGACACCAATATATGTCAGCTGCTGCAACTGCTTGGTGATAATAATGTTTGTATCTACTTCCCTGTGGGAAATAGGTTAGATCATGGATATGTCTAAAGGGAATTTTTAGTTCTTCTAAACAGCTGTTCTTATAAATAAACTATGACGGCCTAACCATATGACGACAAAATATTATTAAATGGCGTCACTGTTTCAAATTTTGGGTCTCGCAAATTGCCAGCACCCCTCCCACGAGCTAAGACATGTCCATGTCAATAGAATATCACCATTAACATCTGGCTAATTTAAACGATCAGTAAAGTAGTCATTTCTTCGTTTTAATGTAAACAGGAAGTTACCTGCCGAATGTTAATTGAAAGACGTTTAATGTTCCCGTGTAGTACGAAAAAGTGTTGTTTTTACGAAAAAAAATCTGTAAACTACAACCAAAAGTACTTGAACAAAGTTTAAGGGTGGAGTATATTATTGTTCAAGCCTAGAACATAAAGCGTTTTTTTAATATTTTCTTCAATCATTATTGTTATTAAAACGTACAGAGCTTAGTGTTTCAACTAACCGCAGTTATGTTTTCCCATCAAATTAACAAAAACGATAAAACTAACAAAATATAAATCGTATTAAAGTTAAACTATTAAATGTGATAACTTTTCGAATGTTTATTGTAAACAAACGGTGTTGGGCTAATAGAATATGCGAACGAATGTTGTGTTTCGACATATTGTGTTGGAACAGCCTTTTCCGTGTTTTGTTTTCCACATTGCAAATGTATTCTGTTCCTCCGGATCAAATAAGTTTCTCTAAAATATATGTGTTTTAGTTATTCATATTATGAAAATATAATTTGATGTATACATCCTATACATACAGAAATTAATATACATGCAATACATTACAAATGTTTGACTTTTTAAATTCAAACGTCAAATCGAATTTGCCCTTTACTTTAAAGTGGGCACAGGACATTTTATTAACATTTGGGCTTTTTCTTAACTTAGTTTTATATTGTAGGCAATATACTCTGTCTTCACTTTTCTATATCTCATAAATCGATTCATCTATTTGGAAAATGTAACATTTTATGCCGATTTCAACGGTTCTAATATAATTAACTTATTAATAAATTATATGTAAAAAATACCAAAATCCCCATTCTTGAGTAAAATCCCCCATTACAGATGGGAAACAACCAATCTGGGAAATTCGCTTGGATTAAAAATAATTTTTCAAAAGGTCAGATATCACACCAGCCATTCAGAAATTTTAATTAATGAATCACGAATTTGGGATTGTTGTACAGTCAGTATAGAGGCATAGGAATATAAATAGAAAATTTATACATTTTAGTATAAAGGTTATTATAATTTTATATATTGACTGGGACAGTGGCGTGTCCTGTAATCGAGCTACTTGGAGGTCACGAATTGTGGATAGTTGTGAGCGTTCGGTGGGTGTAGTGTAATCTTGTGATGAATAACGTCTGCACTATTGAATGCTACGTTAATCCCCAATGAAAATCCGCCACAATCATCCTACACTCATTCCTCATTTATACTTGGCTTAAATACCTAGGTACCTGGTTAGGTTGCCATTTATATCAAAAGTATACAGTATTGTTTACTTGTCAATAACAAATTAATGTTTTAGTTTATACAACCAGTTGTTCTGGCCTCAAAAGTAAACATTACCTGTATATTATCGCTGTTTATAATAGTAAATTGCTGAAGTTGCCCGTTTGCAATATTCTAATTCTCAGAAATGTGAGCACCGAGAACGTAACATACGGTAATGCGGCAAATAGCGTCGTTTGTCTGGTGGGATTTGCACCTCGCGCGGCGCCCATGCTGCCCCCTCCCCCATATCTTGTCATTTATCTCATCTCATTTGTATATTTATCTTTATTTAAAAATTATGTTGTAAAAATTTTAAATAAACAATGATAGGTGTAGTTTTGAAAATATTCTATGTTTATTATCCAAGTAAATAGATCTAACTTCAAACATTGTATCACGCGAACCCAAAAGTTTCCCACACTTTGTTGTTTGGAGCAGAAAAATGGATTATAAATAAAAAATAAGTGAGAAGGCTCATTAGAAAAGTTTCATACACGAAGCATTGAAATGGCTTATCCCTAAGGGATTTTTAATCATCAGTTCTAGGGTTAAAATACTTTTGGAACAATATGTAAAAATTAAGGATGGAGAATGGAGAATCAGACTTAATGAAGAATTAAGGAATCTGTACAAAATTGTGATATTAAGGCCTACTCTAGCACTAGAATTTCCTCCTTATTGTCTGGAATGTACGCATATTCTATTATTCCTACCTAGTATTACGCAAACATTATCTAAAACAAGTTTTGGATAGAGCTGAATACACTTGCTGGAGATATTGCTCTAGATACAACTAGAATCCTCAGAGGGGATAAATAATCTTAGTGGAGTAAGTCTATAGTTTTAGTAATAATATAAGGAAAAAAGCCGCACCAGAAACGTTATTTGAGATGATCACAAAGATCTGTACTCAACCAACTATCGGTTGTTCCGAGCATTTTATTTTGTATTTTTCTATGAACACTAATAGGCCTACGAAAATGATCTGCTCCTAATCACTTATTTTTGTTTAAAAATGTTTTTTCGATTTATCATAATTGACACATAATAAACTATCATTCATAAAGTAACAAAAATAACAAAGAAACATGGTTGGTTGCGTTGTGAGTGAAAACAGAATTAATCTGGCAGCACGCATTCTCACCCTGTCATGTCGTGTGTTGGAAATATTAAAGGGGATGGAAACCCTTTTTGTAGCATGTTTTACACATATGTATTTGTATCGAACAAAAAAATCACTGTAACGCTCTTGTATCTTTGTTCCATCTCCCAAGCCAATACGGCAGCCAATTAAAAGAAATATTACAAATTTATTGTTTGAAACTTGAAATTAATAGTGAACATTCTTTCGACGACCTAATTATTTAATCGTAATATAAATGTAAAAAGTCTTAATTTGAAGTCAGCTGTTTCCAAAATGTCTTAACCACATCTAGTATCTCTGAAAACATGTTTTCAAAGTTGCTGAAAACGAATGAAAGAATATTTGTATTTACTTCCCTGTGGTAAGTAAATTCATGAATACAATCATGAATTTTTCTGAAGGGAATGATTTCAGTTCATCTAAAAAGCTTTTCTTATAACCAAACTATAACGTTACTAGCCATATGAGTGCCGTAATGACGTCACTATTTCAAATTTTGGTGTCGAAAATTTTCAACACCCCCCTAGAGATGAAACATAGTTATGAAAAAATGTTGTATTTACTTCCCTGTAGGAAATAGGTTAGATCATGGATGTATCTAAAGGGAATGTTTTCAGTTCCCCTAAACTTTTTTCCTTATAGCCAAATGACGTCACTAACCATATAACGTCACTGTTTAAACATTTGGTCGCTAAAATTGACAACACCCCCAGAGATAAGACATAGCCATGTCAAATATTTTGTATTTACTTCTCTGTGGGAAAAAGGTTAGATCATGGCTACATTTATTCGGTTCATCTAAACAGTTGTACTTATCACTAACGATACAACGTCCCTTGCCAAATGACGTCACTGTTTCAAAATTCGGCCTCGCAAATTTCCAACATCCCCCCCTCCAGAGCTAAGACATATCCATCCATTGAAATAACACAATTTATCGTTATTATCATGATATTCCTATTATCATTCATAATAATGAAAAAAATCTTAACCAACTTCATAAATACCTGGATTTGAAATATACCGAAATATATTTATAGTACAATTAAATAAGAAATGAGAAAAAATCCAGTGAACACGTTTACGAGGTTTTAAACAAATTAATATTGAGCAAAGGCTTGTCTTTACATTATCGTAAAATACAATCGTGGAACATCATTTCTCTCAGTGATATAAGAGATTAAAGAAGACTGCTTAGCAGCCGCTGGGAAATCATTGTTATGAATAAACAATCAGTTCACATCACGGTAACTTTTTAATCGAATTCAGTTCATGACTAAAAAGGATAACTCTAAACTAGTAGAAAAATTCAGCTGTATTATTTGTTGCTTCCTCTTTTACAGTAGCTTAGGCCTATGCTAGTTTAAGGACCGTTTAAGTAAATTGTTTTTGTTATAAACTTATCTTCAGAGTTTAAGTTACCACCACTTCTGATTTTTAAGTTTCCGTTTCGATACTGATTGGCTTTTACATTTGTTAAAAATCACACAAATTTTCCCTGAGAACTGGAGAAAAATTAATTGTCATAACAAATCAAATCCAACCACTGAGACTGGAAAAGACAATAATCAAAAAACTCTTTAGTCATCGACGTCAGGTTGTACTTTTAAAATTATAATAAATTGGTCCGACTATTAACTAAATTCTTCATGACCTTACAAAAAACATGTTTAAATTTTCTATTAGGAGGCCTGATATCGCCGTAATTGACTTAAAGTTTTAAAATTAGTTCGTTATATTTACGAAAAAAGGTTTGACATGATTCATAATTATTGTGAATGTATATATAATGTAGGATAAATTTAGCAATAATTTTAATAAAGATTCTTACTTGAATTCAATTAAGTCTTTTTCGTTTTACTTATTTTCATTATTGAACACTTAATAAACGATTTGTAATCACGAACGAAGTGATCACCGCCCACAGCATCCTTGGCGGCCTGCCAGAGGAGCCGACGCTGCTACCACGGCTGTTTGCTCTTGACCATCGGAAATGGACGAGACTTTAGTCAAACTAGAGCCATCTGTGAATAAAACTGGGAATTCAAGTTTAAAGTATGTTCTAAGGGTGTTGAGCTAGTCTAGTGGTTAGCGTGTTCGACTTCAGTGCAAGAGCTCATGCGCTCAAATCCCGGGTACACATTTGGGATTGGACCGATTTTCCCAAATGTTTTTTGTGTGGGACCACTTTCTGACTGCCAAAGTCCCTCTGTCATGGATTGAAGAATGTGCTATGTAAGTAAATTATAAAAATCACTCACGTAGTAAAAATATATAATGGAAACCTCTTTCTGGTGTTAAATACTCATATTTTGTACATTGTATTTTGTAAATAAACTCCCTTACCATATAAATAAGTAAAATAATTAGTATGAATGGTGGCGTCGTCCAGAGTTGTGGATAGTTATGAGCCAATTGGCCTCATAGATATAGCTGTTACGTACGTAAAACGTTAATCAAACGTTTAACATCGATATATTACCAAATCGTAAACTGATTACGGGCGGAGTGATCCACCAGGCAGTGTTGTGGAGCCATTACAGCCAGTGTGTGGACGGCTGGCACATACCCCTAAATACTGTGCGTGCTTAATGGCTGCGTGTTGGACTTAAACCATTATTACCTGATCAATGGCTATTGGATAAACCTTTCAGCTCACTGAACGATTATTAATTCAGTTTACAAGCATCAAACAATTCTCGTAATGAAATCCTATGCAATCCGTTGAAAAAACTATATACAGTAGAACCTTGCTAACCTAAACCTCCATAATTTGAAAACCTCTTAATTTTGCACATTTCATTTATTTGTTTGGTAAAAAACCTCTAATATTCTTATAAATTTACAGTTATCGTGTTGTAAAGAGATCAATTTTACATGGATACGTCTAAGTTCTGGGGGCGGAGGTGTTAGCAAATTTGTGTAACGCAAACTTTTATAACCAAAGAGTGCAGTGAAAGTGTGTGGATCCAGTTTCCATGGAAACTACCAGAGCTATTTTATTGAATTGTTGGTTGTAATAACAGCTGTTTAGATGAGCTGGAAATATTACCTCTAGACATGTCCATGATCTATCCTACTTCTCACAGGTAAGTAAATACAAACGTCGTTTGTTCATTTTTCACTCCGGAGATTTCTTTTCAGAATGAGTTCAAAAAGGTACACGTATAGTTATAACTTTCTCCTTGCTGCTCAAGTCTACAATTAATAATTCCGAATCAAATTGATAAAGCTCGAATTATAATAACTCCTCGAATTCAATATAATTTATAATAATCAACTTCTAGTTTATAACTAAACTCAAAATATATTACTGTATAACTAAATAGTAGAAATAATATAATCAGTGTATATGTAAGTTCTTAAATATATATAAGTCTATGGAAGCAATAATTCTATGGTCAAAATAGTAGAAATACAAAAAAGTACTCGTACGTATAGTTTACGATATACGAAAAAATCAAGAGAAATCCCGGATGCATAAACTAGCCTCACATAGTACATACTTGTGACATAAAATAAAACAAAAACGTAAATCAAACTACTTAATAACTAATATTTGGCTAGAGAAAAATTTAAAATAATTTGTAATTAAAATGTTTGAGAATTTTACTTTCGTACATAATTAAATTGATTTTTATTTTTTTTTTTTCAATATGCATATATTACTTTCATTCTTTTTTTAAGTTAAATAATATATGGTTTAACGATATCGCACCGAGGACGCTGGCGTGAGAAGAGCACATTTTCGCTATACTTGTATTAATTCGTATTTTGCTAAATATAGAATGTGTAATTAAAATGTTTTAAATACAATAAAATAGCTTACACTTATCACCGTAAATTCTATAAATAACACGTAGGTTTGCTGCCGTAAGAAACATTAAATTTAGGAGTTTTATGGATGTATTCATAAGACTTTACTCAATGGACTTGCATACGAAATTTTGGGTGAATATTTAATATGAATAATGAATATTTATAAGTAATTTATTGATTTTAGCTATTCTTCATAAGATTAACATTGCACTATTTACTGTGTATACAATTTATAATATTTTAGTAACTAATTGACCTAGAGGTATTATTTAACATACTAAATTGTGTGTTTTTTTGCTGTAAAATAAAATATTTTTTTCTAAAATTATGCATAAGTAAATTGAAACCCCCATTTTGGGGGCACAAACCACCCCCCTAAAACGTGTAGTCCGATTATGTTGCCCAAAGAACTCATCAAAGATATTAAAGAAACGAACAACTCACCGAATTTTATAATAATCAAACATAAATTGCGGTCGTTTTCGTGTCGACACATATGCTTATTCATATTAAATTTTTAATGACTCCCCCAAAACGTGTTCAGGGGGTTGAGATATGAGCTTCTATCATGGTCCCAGGCTTAACTGCCACCATGCGGATTATGTGAATAGCTTACTTTTCTATAGGAAATTAACTAATAATTTGCAAAGCAAAGACTGGGTCAATTAAATCCGCTACAATCGAATGTATACAAAAACTCATTCAGTGTCCACTCATTGGCTTACCTGCAGCCATCGGCAGCCGTATTAGGAACAACGCTTTAATGGGAAGCCATGTACATGATTGCATACAATACATTTTTAAACATTCCTTCATTCTGATATATTATTACATAAAATATCATTGAATATTGTGCATCTGATGCACCATCATTTTGTCCTATAAGGAGTTTCATATACTCTTAAAATATTGCGAAAATTATAAACTGCTTTCATCAAGGTCTTTGATGAACTTATTTAACTTTTTTTAATTATATGAAAATACGAACAGGGGTAAATATATACGCAGTATGAAATGTAGACATTTATATGTATAAGATTACGATGGACACAGCATACGACATGTCATGTATTACACAATCAAAACATCAATCAATTGTAAAATAATGGTTTTCACAATATATTACCATTTCAAATTCATCAATGACATTTTTTGTTGTTGTTGCATATTTCTCGAAACTCTTAAGAAATTTAATTCCATATCTACTACCAACTAACTAAAGTTTTAGGTATTTTTATTGCACAATCCTAGGTGAAAAACTGATAAAAGAAGGTTTTCAGTTCATCTAAACAGCTGTTTATATTCTTATACTGTATATTAAAAATGCAATACAATATCTTTGGTAGTGTTTTTGGGATCGGGATCGCAATGAATATTTCCGCTGCACTTTTTGTTGCGTTAAACAACATTACTAACACTCCCCAGAGTTTAGACATATCCATGTCAACATGTTATTATAGATCCAAAACCAGATTTTTCCTTCTACAGCATCAAAGCTTCTCAACAGTTACCAATTCATATTAGAGTGTAAAATGTTATGCTTACAAGTGAGGGGAATATTAAATATTCAACAGGCAGCTCCATATCACCATATTGTGTTGCCTCAGTCCTTTCATGTTCACTGCTCCTTGCCCCGGCTGTGTATTAGTTTAATAATTGTTTATGTGCTGCTGACAAAATTACTATATACACTTTATTAAAAAAACACAGCACAATAGAAGTATAAAGTTTATTGGTTTGAATTTAATTGGTATTTCTGTTACCTAATTTTTAATGATTATTTAACATCCAGCCAACAGGTTTTTACTTTTCATACTTTTTATCGATTCAGAGGAATTAATGATAGGACTCTTAAGTCCTAACACGTCCACTCGGGGCTTATTTTGTTCCCTACGATGAACTACATGGTGTAAGCTGACTCCCGTGCCTTCAATAAGTCTCAAGGGCTTTTACTCGATTCCTTTACTTATCTCAGTTAATAAAAACCAAAAGAGCCTTTCTTCTTGTCGAATAGTTTGAAATCCAAGGTAATATATTTGACAGTCCCCAAGGAGCTGTTTAGATAAACTGAAAACACTCCTTTTAGACATATCTATGACCTATTTCCCACAAGGAAGTAAATACAATCATATTTTAAAATCCATCACTAGTTTAAACCTCAATTACATGACTTACTCATTATTTCGGTGAGCTTAATTATTTACGCCAACGATTTCTTTCTTTTCATACAGTACTTAATAGTATATAGTACACATATTGAATATATATTTTTTGGCACAAGAAAGTCTATTGTGCTACTCCACACCATAGCTTCCGCTGCTGTTAATCATATTGTAGTAGATACTGGGTATGAGAGGAAACCTCCCCCATATCAACACTGAGCTATGCAATTAAGCTCCCTTGCTGTGTTTGGTTTAGGGATGAGGCGGGAAGGGTGGCTAAGTAGCTTTCCCCTCATATTACCTCACAGGTAAAAACCAACTTTAATAAAATAAGGATGTTCTGCTTATAGTCCTTAAATCCCAGTAGGTATAACTAACTATTGCATTAGTAAATCAATACCATCATGACTTTAGCTCCTCATCCTTTGGTGAGAACTGAACTCATTCAATATAAGACAGGTAAAATATTAAACAACCAAAATTCCATATAAAACAGCTTCCTCCTTTATCCATGATCATCTAAAGTAGTAAGACATAATAAAGAAACGTACAGAAGCTACCACATATAAACCCAATTGAGATATACAAACCTCTCTGTATGAAGAAATAAAGAACGTCACTGGTAAACCTCCAAGTAGATTAAATCATCTTTAAAATACGACTCCTCCCTTGGGAGCTGTAATTCTCGTTTCATGTTATCCCCAACCATGGTCTTGATATTATTTTTAAACAATAACAAAGTAGACAATTTTTGCTTCCTTTTGACATTTTTAGACTTTTCAACGAAGTATTTAATAGTATTAAAGGTGTAAAGTGTTTTATAAAGTATAAGATATAATCTAATCTATTAAATAAACACCGTGAATTCCTTTGAAATATTTTTACTCTATGAAAACTTCTTATACGAATACAATATACGTCTATATAGAGGTCTTCTCGTGGGTCTTAACCAAAAAAAGGGGAATAAAATTAAATGATTTGCTTGCTTTTAAACAAAAAATAGGAATTGCCTTTGTCAGAAAATATTATGCATAGGTTAAATGCAATTGTCCATACAAACGTCATGCTTTAGACAAACAATAATTTGTAGTAAATGTACATGTAGAAATATCTCTAACAACAATAATAATAAACATAAAATCACAGCTAAAACTAGGTTGAAAATACATGCAAGAAAAATTCTAAATGCATACATGCAAAATAAAAACTCTAATAAAACTATCATGTTCCTTAAAGTTTGTCTAAATATCATGTAATAATTTATTGTTTCAAAAACAATCATCCAATTTCTTAAAATAACAACAAGAGAGACAAAGTCAAAATGTTGGAATTTTATAGGGATGAACCCCCCCTCCCCTTTAATACCGAGATTTCTATAGTGAGTTTTTTTTTGGTAATGTGACCTTATTCTGCATACCAAGGTTCATGGAAAAAGGCTAGGAAATAAGGAAGATATTGATTTTTTAATACTCATGAAGCACAGTCACCTCTTTTAAGCCAAGCTTGAAAAAGATCATAAACCGTAAAACACGTTTTCTTTGAGAGATGGACTTTTTCATCTCACTCCTAACAATATGCAGTTGTTTGGGAAAAATGAAAGGTTGAATTTGATTATTTACTAAAATGAAATGTTGGCTTATACATCATTTTGCATATTAGGAAGGTCAGTGTGCCCTATCCCTGTCATAACATAACATTTAACTTTCCTTTCCCTTTTCTCATAAACTAATAAAGATAGCTTACTTCTTGCTTTTATTTGTATTACCAATTCATCTTAAATATATATATTTTTTTGGAATTAAACTTTGGGCAGTTATTACAGTTTACATGATTACCTTTAGAAATTAAGGAAAAAAGATGAAATATTTCTTTATAGTTTCATATATGTAGTTAAATTTTAATTCCAGTTATGTATCATAGTCTGCAAAAATACAGAAATTTTTAAGAGCATATCTTTAGTTTTTTTAAAGGACCATATGATCTAAAAAAACAACTTTCCAAAAAACTCAATAAAAAGCAATGCTTCCAAAACAGTTTATACTATCGTTGGTAGCTAAACAACATATGTCAGATGAAATAAGCTATACCAGGTTAGATAACGCAACAAAAAATTATCGTACATCAAAAAACTGTTATAGACTATTATTATACTATATTGATATATAGTATGATAATGCGTTTGAGTAAGTTGGTCTCGAGTTTAAATTGAAAAACCACTGAATCCTCTCATAAAATTTATTTTTTCCAGATTTAGAATTAAATCAGATTTGATTGTTGTACACTGTTGGAAAGGTGGCATTTTAAGCTATAACTTTGTGCAAAACATTCGATTACAAAATTTATCACCGCACTGACCTAAAATAAACATAAGGATAAATATAAGTGTTCAATCAAAATTTTTATCAATACTATTAAATAAATAATATTTTTTATTGCAATAGTATAATAATTTTATGATTATCACAATGAAACATTAGTTAGTTAATTATTGTTCTAGATTTTAAGTCAAACAGAAAGCATAGTGACAAAAATAACTGGAGCGAAATATCTGCACTCTTATTACGAATATAGATTTTTTGGAATAGTAGCCAAGACATCCAAGTTGATCCAACAGAATTATTTGATGTCATATAAAATTCATTTTATAATTGAGCGAGTTGGAAAGTTTGTTACTTTAAAGATTCAACTAGAATATTTTATAAAGTTTAGTTGCTTATAGAAAAACTGAAATGAAAGCGATAAATCGATAAATCTACGGTTTAAAACTAAAATCAGGGAATTACAAGAATAATTTGTCACAGTTCCCCCCCTCCCCCCTCCCACGAGTGGAACCTTTCATCCAAAATCCGACCTTCCTCACCGTCATCCCTTATCTCTTTCCCAAAAATGTTATCAACCATTCTTTTGAGTGCTATTACAACAGCATGGAGGTAATTTAAAAACGAATTAATGAAATAATTAGTGAACAGCTCTAGAATTTTCATACGAGTAATTTAGCCACTTTCGTAAATAACATTATAGTTTTGTCTCTGTCAATTGATTAAAATTATGATATTTTCGGTTATTTTTACGTTTTACTTTAGAAAAGCCGAAACGGGTCTCATCACAATATCTGTCCATCTGATTTTCTGTAACGCTAAACAAGGCATTTTTGTTACGATTTCCAGTTAAAACGTTTTGAAACGGTTTTTTTGTCACTATTCTATACTTTATAAGGAAGGTTTCATTTACTTTAAACCGATCTATTTACTGCAAAAATAAAAATGAGCTCTCGAACACCCAGTAGTATATTTGTTTTAAGTTTTACGTAACATCTAGTCTATAAAAGTAATTCAATAAAAACAAAATAACCATCGCCTGTCATATTAAAATTAATATTAGTTTGCTTACATGGATCGTTGATTTTTAACCTATTTTGAAACTATACTAAAATATCGACCTAACGTATAACGAATTTAAATAATGATACAAGTTTTTTTTAATTTTTCCCATTTAGGATTAGTTTAAGAATTCTTGTTTGTATTTTGTCACGGCATTAAGTACCTTACATCGTAACACTGAATCATCAACCCGTACAAAGGACGAGCTTACAGCTAGTTGGCAAATACTGTAGTATAGAAATTCATAAATAATCGTTTAATGTATTTAAAGTGTTTGAGCTGTGGTTTTAGTTTTGTTAGGAAACGGTTTAAGCCCCAGTTATGTAGCGTTTAACTGTTGATAAACGTTTATTTCATTAATGGCCAACTATAACTGGTCTTTGGCTCCAAATGGAATTGACTACTTTGGATTACGATCTGAGCAGTCCCTACTAACCTACAACTTTTTGTAGTTAAAAATGCTACATAGCAGTGATCACAATACATCGTACGAAGAAATAAAATATCTATTTAATTTATTAATGTAGTTTTTTGTACTTATTTTTAATATTTTGTAACAATTTTTTATTCTCTCAACTAAAGCCCGACTTTGTCGGTCTGACACGATAACTGATCAAATGGGACAACAATACTCTAGAAGTCATTTGTCAGAGAGGGCGGGAACGACAGCAGGCAACCCGCCAGCTGGGTTTGTTGAGGCATCAGCTGAAAGCCACATCGAATACAGAAACACCCGGATTTTATTTTGACCGAACAGCAGACAAATACATAACCCGAATAAAATAAAATGGATTATTTAAATAATAATATTCAAAACTGTTACAGTAGATGTATAATTTCATAAAGGTTTTATCCTAAAGTTGTATTTCTTTTATAAACCTTTTGACTTTGTTAATAGTATAGGTGTATTTTAATTTTACTTTCTTTCTTATACATAGTATATGGAGAAAGTATTGTTTTCGTCAAAATTTTCGAATTTGAGTTGAGGGTGGATATATCCGTTTTGGGGTCCCCTGAATCCAAAAAAGTGGGTTTTGACGTGATGTCTGTCCGTCCGTGTGTCTGTCTGTCTGTGTGTGTGTGTGTGTGTGTGTGTGTGTGTGTGTGTGTGTGTGTGTGTGTGTGTGTGTATGTGTCTGGATGTGTACAGTGCCACAGACTACCCTGTTGGTCCGATTTAGATGAAATTTGGCATGTATATATATAGTCACCGTATCTCCAGGCATTTTTTTCATTTTTTTGAATTTTTGATTTTAAGGGTAGCTCACCCCTAAAAACTGTTAAAAAACGTGAAAAATCCAATTTTCTCAAAAACGGCTCTAACGATTTTGATTAAAACTTGATAGTTTATAGTGCAAAGAGTACGGTACTTAATATTTTGACACCACCCGCATATCTGTAAAAATGACGGTTCAAAAGTTATGGGCTTTTAAATGTCAAAAAAATCAAATTTTTAGCGAAAACAATAAAAGTAAAGTATAACTTGACTGGTACCATTGAAACCAGCTTAAAACACTAAACAAATTAGTGTTTGAATTATTTGTCTATGACTAACGGTTCCAGAGAAAAGTTAAATTTACTGTACACGATAAACGCAGTACGTTGTCTGAAAGCGCCCAATGTTATTCTTATGGAGAATATAAAAAATCAATATCTTCCTTACTTTCCAACCGTTTTCCATGAAACTTGGTATGAAGTGTAAGGTCAAATCACCGAACAAAACCAGCTCAAAACGGCTTGGTATTACCGTGGCGGGGGGGTTTCCCCCCATACAATTTGAACAATAAATTATTAAATGATATTTAGAATAACTTTGTAGAACATGATAGTTTTATTACAGATTGTCTTTTTTAAATTTACTTGAGGGAGAAAGTATGTGTCAGTCCACTGGTACCGTTTATTTTAGACAGTAAATACTAACCATGGTAAATTATGGCAGCACAGTATTCGTTCAATTTTGTTTTGTATTTACTTCCCCGTGGGAAATAGGTTATAGACCATCGATATGTCTAAAGGGAATGTTTTTCAGTTCTTCTAAACAGCTGTTCTTATAACCAAAAATTTAATACAATAGCTCTGTTGGTTTAAATGGAAACAGAATCACTTCCGATGCACTTTTTTGCGTTATAAATTTTTTGCGTTACAGAAACAGCCCCCAGAGCTGAGACATATCATTACCAAAACTGTCAAGTAATTCTTCTTTAGTTATTATTTAGGCCTCTACTTCGAGTGTTTATCTAAGTACAAAATAAAATTCAAGAATTATACAGCCCTTTAGTTAATGGCATTTTTTATTGTAACACAGGTTTGAAATAGTTTTGTAATCTAATCACCCGAAGACATAACTTTGGTTAATTTAAGGTAGTATCAAAGTCTGGTCTTATTATATACAAATTTCCACCGGGAAATAAATTAAGATGAGGAAAGTGAAAAGGGCGAAGTCCTAAAGTAGCGGAGCCGACTAAATTGAAACAAATGGAGTTAGTTTGCGCTTACTATCAGTGGGCGGCATGCTAGCACGAGTGAGGGAGAACAGAGAACACTGAACGGGGTAGCTGAGAGTGACAACTCCCCTCTCCAACATCCAACCCCTCAGCTGTTAACACTTGGCTGTAGCTAAACACTGGAAATTTAAATGTTATTTTCATAAAATTTCATTTTATAATGTATTCAATTTTATCTGAATCGTTATTAATATTTTTATCACGACATTTCCGTCATGATTTTAAGTGAAACTAAGTTTTAAGTGTTATAGGATTTAGAAGCGTATCCCGTCCTCAGGTGAGCTTGTACCTAAAGCATAACACGATTAGTACATAATCCAGATTAAGCCGGTATAAAGCTGAGATCATAAAAGTTTAAAACAGTCAAAAAACTTACAAACAACACAATTTACTAACAATTACTTCCACTCGTCACGAAGACAACCCTAAATTGAGTTGTCTTTTAGTTACGTACTAATGTCTGTAATAAATTTACTTCCCTGTGGGAAATAGGTTAGATCATTGATATGTCTAAAGGGACTGTTTTAAGTTCATCTGAAAAGCTGTTCTTTTTTGATATTAAAAATTCAATATGATAGCTCTGGTAGTTTCTATGGAAACCTGTTACATATTTTCCATCTTAAAAATCACCAACACCCCCCCCCAAAGCTAAGACATATCAATGTCAAAAATCTAAATAACACAATTCCACCATCACCAATAATGAATTTCAATAAATAATTATATGATCATGAATCCGTTGGTTTCAGGCACGAACCCAAATAAAAGAAGGCATATTAGTGGTTATAGTTGAATATACTAGTTAGGGATGATTTAATGGATTCATGAAATGAGGTCTACTGCTACTTTGGTTCACCCAAACAACATACAAAACTTATTTGTTGTTTGGAGTAGTCTTAAAAAATTGTTATTGTTATAAAACCAAAAAGAATAGTAGGCTAGGCATGGTATTTAGAAATCACAATTATTATTCCTTAGACGTTGCCACATGAAAACAAGCACAGTAGCAATGTTCTAAATGAAAATCTGGCTTGAACACATCCACTGAAGACAGCCTTGCATCAACATAGGCCGTCAAAATGTTTACAACAAACTTCCCAACCCTGTGAACTATCAACCTTGCTAGAGCCCTTTCCCACGCACACCAAGCTATCTATAAATATTCTGGACCTGATCAAACTTGCTAGTCCTCTTCCATGCACTCCGATCCATGCATACGTGATAAAATTTACACGGTTCATTACAATACAGTTCTGCATTATACCGTTTCCATTTAAATATAACGTTGAATCACAAAGAGCTTTTCGATATTCATACACAAAATGCAAACTGATAGTTAATAATTCAACAGTTTGCAAGCGTCCAATTACCACTGTGCAGAGGCCACCCCAAACTACCCTCTACCACCCTTCACCCTCGTAATTTAATCAAGCTCCACAAATTCCTTTAATCTACCCACGACTCTAATTAATAATTCAATCAGATACGTTTTGACGGTTTATTGTTAACTATCAAGCTGAGACTGGGTTTTTCTCGCTTAATGGAAATGAGAATGGAAAGACTGAATATCTGAAGCGAGCGAGGGGATAGAGTACTTTGGAGAATTAAAACTAACATTTAACTTGACTGGTACATTGGCAGAGCAACAACAACGTTTACTCGCTTGAGATAACAGTCATGGCCGTTGCACCTACAACATCGAGTGCCAAGGTTATTGGGGTTTGTCATGACAGAATATCCTCCTGCACTGTGTAAAGACATGCCGTAAAATAAATCTAACAAGACTCATAACGAGGCTCATTATACTTAACGATATTTTATTTATATTTGATTTTCACCTCAAAATACATACTTCGTTGGAACAGTTTAAAAAACTAAGATAATTAAGAATAAGAAATTTCTTTCATAAGAAAAATGTCTGCTGGCTATTGCTTATCATAACCTTTACATTAGTGACTCTTCTCCAAATATTTTTATATACAAATTTGAAGTTCGTGAATAAACTTTTGGTTTCTAAATCTCGATACCTCATTCATTAAGGTTATTGAAAGTAAAGCTCGTGAGCTTTGCTTTTCGTTTTGTCTCAAAACCATGGTTTTGTGACAGTGCCGGGTGTGTAGCAAGTACTGGGTAGAGTGGAGAGTAATGAGAAAATACTTACTTATACACAGCTTTCTTCCTAAATCGTAGTTTCCTTAATGATTTGTCAATGACTCACTGATCAAAAGCAGGAGTATCCAGCATCAGTATTGTATCATAATATTGTCTCAAGATTCAATACCTCGGATACTTCAGCGTCAAAATATCCAGTAACAAACGTCGTGTGGTCGCCTGTTTTCCACTTTGGCTGATTTATGTAACGGTTGGTATATCAATATATACGATGTTTACAACTGTTGACACTGCAGTTTGGGTCCAGTGCTTTATATTCGTTGAGTTTATCATGAAAACGGTTTGTATATATGATTAAGTAAATAATATTTAGCTAGAATAAAAAATAAGTTCTTTATAACTTCACCGAAAGAAAATTAAAACCTCCATCATAAACAGCCAGCGATTCCCTTAGCTTCTTGTAAGGGATTAATTACTAGGGAAAACTTTACATAAGCTTGGGGTGGGTTACGCGTATCTTTAAAATATGGATAGTAAAAGGTTCACGTCGAGATTGAATTTATCTTCTTTTTATTAATTAATTTGACTTACAATGAGTATTACTGTCCATCGCAAATGGTCAACTTGTCTTCACTAGTGAAGACTTGGGACGTCCCATTCGTTTACGTTTTACCTTGTATAAATGGTTTAAGTGCGGTGAAGATTGGTATGCACCATTCAGTCATTTTTGACGGAGATTTTTCCATGCTCTCGACCATCCCCATTAACTGACAGATTTCACTTGAATGGACTATCAACGCTTAAAACAATAAAAGGCTATACAGTTTTACACTCCATCTTCTCTGTTTATTTATGAATTTATAAAGTCAACCGTGGATAATATCAAAGACATCCCATCTGTAGGCACATCTCACAATTATTGAACTCCCACAGCATGGAGAAGATCTTTCTTACAACTAAACGTCCTTTGGTCTTTTTTTAAAGGTGTGTGACTTTTTCTAGACCTTTCTTTTGACATGGATATGTTTTAGCTAGAGGAGGAGGATATTGGCTATTTGCCAGACCTAAATTTGAAACAGTGACGTCATATGGTTATAAGAACAGCTGTTTAGAGGAGCTGAAAACATTCCCTTTTCATGATCCATGATCTAAGCTATTTCCCAAAGGGAAGTGAATACAATATATTTAACAGGACCTCCTCGAATACAAAAATACCAATGAAAATTTCCATATTTTCCTTTAGTTGCTCAAGGATCTTTCAATCGAGATGAAATATTATAGTGTAGTCTATGTAAATTCCTCTCTAACTGAGGCTCCAATTTCAAAATATTTTATTAATTAATTTTACTTCATACAAATTACATCTTTTTAACGTTATAAGTATTTTTATGATCGTACTCAGTTGATAAACATGACTATGACGATGATGAAATCATTTAGAATGCTGCACAGCATTCCGTGAAACAACATAACAATAATTGTATGCATTTTACGGCTTTGGTAATTCTAACATCACTTTACTATGTTTAATGTCAGATGAAAATTATATGCTCTCGTAATATTATTATATTATCACTTTTATACAATATTATATATTTTAATCACTTTGAATATGTTCAGTTATTTTTACGTGTTTAGAGAAGTTTGTAAGTTTCTAAATGGTCACACTCAGAGAGTCTCGAATTTTCACCATGACCCAAGCAAAGTATTTTCATTCTATTTCCTCTTCTGAAATTAGTTTCAATAACACCGTATATATTGGCTGTGTATTGTCCCCGAGACAGACCAATAACGCGTGTCCCAGACTCCAGACTGTAATCGGGGTCGCTTTGAACCTGCCAATCCCCTCATTAGACCAGCCATGCGACCGGAATAGCTAATTCCAAATGAACCATTCGTGAAAACTCTGTAAATATTCACTCTATTAAAACGCTAATTACAATATCGACCGGTGAACAGTTACAGGAATCAGGTGGAGAGTTCCGGGTTTAATAGCTGTTGCGGCGTGCTGTTAATAATCCATTCATTTTGGCGAAGCCAGCTCATTCTATTGTTATCAACCCTTTGCTCTCTCCGCTGTGAATAAATTACCGAACACTTTATACCGGATGACCTTGCATAAAACATATGTTCTAGGCTCAGCTGTTAGTTATACATCACTAGTATATAACGCAGAGGCGGTTGTGTCATTATATGCACATGAATAGAGTGCTACATCACTTGATATCTCATGAATCAATCAAATACTATACACAAGTGTAAAGGAAGTGACGTCATATGGTTATGTGAACATGGATTCAAGATATATTGCTGCCAACATTGTTATGAGAAAAATTATTTAGATTAGATAATATTGATATTCTTCTTACTGCATATTATGCCCTTATATACTTTCCTAACATATGCGGTCGTAACACATTGGGTTCTGAAAGTGTTCAAACTAAGACACTATATTTATAATGTAAAAAATCAATTAGGGCCATGGCCAGAATCAGTAGTAAACAATCTTGCATACCCCAATTAAAGAAGTTTTCGATTTTGACCTTTCCAGTAATATATTGGAGTCAGTATAATTTTTGAAAAAATAATTAAAACATGTTTTCAGTTTTTATCGTCACGTAAGAAGACAAGGGGTAGAATCACATATAAAATACCACCCCATAACACTACTTCTTCTCAGAGGCACATACTAGTATTAACCTTTCTAATCATCTGCCCAGTAAACTTTAAGAAGTAAAAGATGTAAGTAGATTTAAGTTTTTATATTATTCAAAACTTCTTAAAGGTGAAGTAAACATAATGATTTTTGTACCTAAATTAAGACATGCAGTGAGTATTTTGTGTATTTCTACGCCAGAGGCATTTTATGACGTTTTGATGGGGAACGGTCCAAACCGCGGTCTTGTTACTACCTAACGTCAATCTGTTGTTAGGAAGCATTATTAATTAGTATCCCAATGACAAATGACAATTGAGTCCAAATTCGACACTGGCGGAATTCGATCCGGCGACCTTTATTCGATGACTGGGATGGTGGCGTCATCCTGTAATCCAGCTACTTGGAGGTCACGAATTGTGGATAGTTGTGAGTGATAGTCGGTGGGTGTAGTGTTCTCTAGTGTGGATTAACGTCCGCACTATTGAAAGCTACGTTAATCCGCAAAGACCATCCTCATAATTAGACCAATTCGTAATTCAGAGGTGGTTCGGATTCCACGTTAAACTGTAGGTCCCTTAGTTGCCATCGGCTGTTGGGCTATTAATTAACAGTCCTGTCTAAGGAACATGTCAGCCTTAGTCAGTAACAAGACTACAAGATCGCGCCACAATCATCTTACAATCAACTCTCATTCATACTTGGCTTAAAATACCTACATTGTGGTATGGTTGCCATTTCAATAATCTAATCTAATCTAATCTAATTCAGTTTTGAAGGCGGGTATTATAACAACTACAACACCCATAATGTAATGAAATGAACAGTTGAAGAACGCTTGATAATGCAATTTATTGTATAAATTTATTGATTTAGAGGAACTGAGCTTTTGAGGAAGCTGTGCTTTCAGACATATCGGTGATCTCAGCTTCTTCCCACGAGGAAATAAACACAATATTTACGATTTTTTGTCTCAAAAACTGTCTGCATTATAAAATACCGGACAACATTGTTTTAATGTCTTTAGGCAAAGTATTTTTATGTTTTTATGTTTCATACGCAGATTGAAAGTAAAGGCTTCAAGTGATCGATAAAAGTGAGGATTCTATAATAATCGTAAAATGTATGAAGAAAAAGAAGCATCCGTTGGGTCGTGCACGACTTTGCTGGAAGGACCAAATCGACTAAGACTGAAGATTTGGATGAATTGTTGGTCAGGCCAAAGTCCTGCTGAGGTTTAAGAGTATGTGTAAAGTGTTTTATTTCGATGGTACAGCTATTTGTATAGTTAATTTTGTCAATCAATTTGGAAGAACGCTGTAACTAGTGCCTAAATAATGAAATTTAGTGTTAGGGGCTCATTTCTTGTAATAATGGATAATTTTGCGAAACTTTTATTGAGCCATCTGTATGTTTCCGGACCCACACGCCACTTTTAATATTTAGACTAACTAATTTTATACCCAGCCAACAACGGGTTGGTTAAAAACAACAAGACCAGGGTTGGAACCTATCCATGTCAGCGAGGACTGGGATGGTGGCGTCTCCTGTAATCCAGCAGGTCACATATTGTGGATAGTTAGTTATGAGCAATGGTCGGTGAATGTTCTCTGATATGGATTAAGGTCTGCACTATGGAATACTACGTTCATCCACAAAGACCATCCTCATAATTAGACCAGTTCGTATTTTAGATGCAAAAGTGATGTAAAAATGTATGTCCCTTAGATGCCATTGGCTGTTGGGCTATTAATCAATTAACGCTCCTGATTAATGAACACGACGACCTTAGTCAGTAAAATACTAAAAGATCGTGCCACAATCATCTTACACTCATATCTCATCCAAACTTGGCCTTAAGTGCCTACCTGGGATGGTCGCTATTTCATTAAGGCTATAATAAAAGATAATAATTTTTACTTTTGTTGATAGATTATATATACGAGAAATTAATTGATAAATATTGAATAATTAACTGTTAATTAACTATCGTGTGAGCAGTAATGCTGGCTAGAAGCCATTTCAGGGTCACCACGCTGAGGCAAGTCCAAGATGGCGGACTGCCAAGAGTGGTTAGGATAGCAATTAAACCCATGCATCGGTCGGAATAGCCTGTTTTTCAACACCAAATATCTTAAGTATTTTGAGGCAGACCCATGATATAAAAGCTTCATACTTAAATACAAGTGGAATATTCCCATAACTTTAATTTTTGTATTACTGAAACTAGGTTTTCTTTCAAATATATTTTTTAATGGATGAAATTATTATTAATATTATTACCTTTTGAAATGGCAACCTAGCCAGGTAGGTATTTTAAACCAATTATGAATTAGAAGTGAGCGTAGTGTGATTGTGGCATCATCTTCGTCATGTTGCAGACTAATGCAAGGCTGACATGTTCCTTAAATAGGATTTTTAATAATATCCCAACAGCTGTTAAAATTAAACGAACCTACATTTTAATGTGGGATCCGAATCTCTTTTGTCTCTAAATTATAAACTGGTAATTATCAGGATGTTATTTGTGGATTAACGTTGTTTTCAATAGTGCGGACGTTAATCCCCATTAGATAATATCCCTTCCACCAACCATAGCTCATAACCATCCACAATTTGTGAAGTACCAACTTGGAATACTCTATCACGCACGTTAGTGTTGTAATATCAATGAGAACGACGTACCTTTTCCTATCAATTTGAATATGGTGTTATACATTTAAAACTATTGACTATCTAGTTCTGAGGAAATATAAATAATTGCTTACATTTAAAAATAACTCTTCCAAGAGCTGAGGAGTGATTTATTTTCTAATAATTCCCCTAGACCTACTTCATAACTGAACTACACTCCTACAAATCGTCACCAGTGAAACCGCAACGAAGCATGTTCAACGCGAATGCAATGTTCGACATAAAAGTCTCCCCGTCCGAGTATTATTATGAGCCATTAACCGCGTTGGAATGTCATTTTTTGTTTCCTACTATAAATCATCTAAAACAGAAACATATGCTCCAATTGCTCCAATTTCATTGCCACATTATTTTTAGGTGATATTAAACATTTATGACTCTCATAATTTTTCCTCGTGTGTTCTATCTACATTACGTCAAAATTACTTCGTTTCTGAAAACAAAATCATGAAAAATAACTTTGAAATTATTCTCTAACGTTAATTTTCTTGTTTATTATTTCCAACTTTTATATTAATACTCTGGCGGATATATGAAGGCATATTGGAGTATCTTATGGAGTTTTATACACTTTGATATGGATAATTCTTTTAACATGGACAGATGAAGTGAAAATATTCCCTGACATATCAATGATCTAACATATTTCCCATAGTGAAGTAAATAAAATTTCTATTTTAAAAGATTTTTCCATAGATAACAATTTCAATTCCACCAATTTAGCCTACAGTCCCCCAAAAGGTAGTTTATTTAGCCTAATGTAACTTATCCAGGTGATCTCCAACCAATTTACGTTATTAGTCACAGTTTCTAATGAGAGAGTTGGGTTGACTCATGACTTGTGTATCTCCATAACTCTGAGAGACAAGACGCTGAAGCCAGCGCCAGCCAGCATTGTTTGCCGGTGTGGACACATCATCGTTGCCAACGATACTCTTCCATCTTCACTGTAATCCTCTGATTTCAAGTAGTTTTAAAGGCTCTGACTCATGTAAGCCAGCCCACAATTAGGCTAGGTAACAAAGAAAATGCTGCTACAAATTGTATACTGCTACATTTTTGGACATGGGGATGTACTGCCGAGTTCCCTCAAATGAAAAGTTAAAAACTCCCTGAGGTGGGTGACTCATCTACCTTTTCGTTTTTTTAAGCTTGAGCCTGACAGTTTATAGACTCTTTTTGCTTCTCTGAGAAGCAGGTAGGCTTTTCTTCCTCATCGGCATCAATTCCTTCTTTCTGGGAGGTGTACAATACTCCGTAAGAAGCTTTGTTAGGACTCTGAAGCAATAAATATCTCAAATCTACCTTACTTTTTGGTCGAAGCATACGTTAAATTTACCTAATACAAGAGTTTGAAGAACGAACGATCCTAACCTAAAAACCGAATTAAGAATAAAACTGATATTATTTTTATTTTAATCAATTTTAAAGAATAAAGCTGACCTTTTTTACAAAATCGTGAGTAGTAAAATACACACACGTATTCATAAATAATAGTCTATAGCTCAGTGCAGTAGTCTTATCTTTGAATAAACCGAAATAAACCCAGTACAATGTACTTACAAGTTAACTTTACAGCGTAGAATGAAGTTTAGAATTTAAAAATTTAAAAAACAAAATGCGAAAATAAGCAAAAAGGACAATATACTACAATCAAACTGCAACATTTTACATTTTAATAAATGACACCATACACTGTTTGATATTTAATTAAATGCTAAGAAAGATATTTTATTGAAGTCAATGTTACGTTAAAAATTATGACAGTTCTGATATTCTTAATAAACTTAATTCTTATAATCGTTCAATATTTGTTGTGACATCCCAATAATAATCTACTACACACATTTAAGTTATGTTAATAGTTTAAATAAACTTATTTTTAAATATGAGATATACATACAATATTAAAGTATGTTTTGCTATACTAATAAATAAATAGTAAATATAATTAAAGGAATATATACATGCATATGTCTATGCTCAGGAGGGGCCGTTAGCAATTTGCGAGACGCAAAAGTGTAACGAAAGTAACGTCATGTGATTATGAGACCAGCTGTTTGGGGGAAATGAAAACATTCACTTGGTACATAAAATATATTCATGAACAAAACTATTTTAACAGAGAAGTAAATACTGTCTGTTTTTAAACATAAGTTTGCCTATACGACCAAAATCTAAACAAGTTAAGTACTATCTAAGCTGAACTTAATGGATGTGTTTGCCTTAATGAAAAGATTAGGATATATTGACCACTCTTATCTGAGCTTGAAGGGACATTTATTTTTATGTGAATAAAATGAAGTTGACAAACTGGCGAGGCGATTGTTCAAAGCCAGATAGTGTCTACATTGGCAAATTACCTGTTCACATTCATCAGTCCAGATTGACTCTGCCAGTGCTGTGCCAGCACCGCCATTGTCCGCGTGACATCTTGTCTGGCTCTCGATCTTTGGCTCATTCGTCAAACACGTTTCAGATAGCACGAACACAATGCAGACACGTGTTTTTGTATACTTTTTGTTAACGTATTTTCATTGACATATCTAAGCAAAAATTTTAACGGAAGTAACGTTTTATGGTTATGAAAAGCTGTTTAGAGGAACTAAAACATTCCCTATAGACATATACATTATCTAAGCCATTCCCCAAAGGGAGGTAAATTCTTTTTTTTAATTTATTTTTCAATACCATCAATAAATCAAGTTTAAGTACATTGTGGTACAAGCTGGTACATTGTGTACCAAAAATGTTACGAACTTTGTTGCATGAGACCGAATTATTACCAGCTTGTCACAAAAGGACGTGTAAAGAACAAAATAATATGCACTGGAGATTTTTGCGAGCATCACTGTAAGTGTCTAGGACTACCAAAAATATGCTAAAGTATATTGTAAAGAGCCAACTCCTTTCAAGATCTGATCATACTTTTATACTTTTTATATTTTTAACTGAAATGGTAATCTACCCAGGTAGGTATTTTAAGCCAAGTGTGAATGAAAAAAGAGTGTAAGATAATTGTGGCGCGATCTTGTAGTCTTGTTACTGACTAAGGCTCACATATTCCTTAGAAAGGACTGTTAAAGCCCAACAACCGTTGGCATTTAAGAAACCTACAGTTTAACGTGGGATCTGAACCACTTTTACCTCTGAATAAAGAAATGGTCTAATTATGAGGATGATTTTTGCAGATTAACGTAGTATTCAATAGTGTGGACGTACATTTTTTACGTCCACCGACCATTTATCCCCCCTTCAACAAAATACATAACTATACCCACCTTACCCATTTACCCTTACCCACCGACCATCGCTCACAACTATCCACAATTCGTAACCTCCATTTAGCTGGATTACAGGACACGCCAAGGTCCCGGTCAATACAGTGTGAAATGTATGTAGAAGATAAACACTATTTACAAGGTGGCTCTTTGGTAAGTCAGAATTTCGTTGCTGGTTGAAAAAGATGAAATATGGGATTGAAGCAAAGGAATAGTTTAGTGAAGGACCTTATGATTTCAACACGAGTACGATGTTAAAGGTAACACGGCTATCTCATAATTTTATTTCGGATCTATTGTCATTTTCCATTGTTGTGTAGGTCCTCAGGTCGGACCTATTCTAGGATTAGCACAGCTACGTATCAAACGGTTGAAACATTCCATGTTTTACAGTAAAACAAACATTTCCCAAAAACTACGTACTACTGGTTAAATGCATTTGGGATAATAAACCGTTCTTAACAAGGATAAATGGTTAATTTGGTTATGTGAGGGTAAAAATCTGGTAGTTATGCATTGCCTTATTACTTGAAAATTTAAATTAATGCAGTTTACGATTTCTTCTGTTCTATAGAACTGTTTTCAACATTTGATGTGCTTCTATGAATTTTTAGAATAACAATCTTCATCTTCAACCTCGTATTTTTAAGAATGAATTTTTAATATTTTTATACGTAGGCTACTATTTGGACGTATAAAATACCTCCTTGAAGAATGGTGATCTACAAAAAAAATGTGAGTGAGATCGTCTCTCTTCTAACTTTGTAGATGGCTAACTTTGGTCAACTATGATGAGCTGCTGGTCCAACAAGCCCAAACTAGTTACATAAGCCCAAGATAGGGTTCATTATAATACAGGACAGTAGGAACTGACAAGAGTTAACTCTATCAGCTATGCTGCTTCTTGGGAAACATTATTAGTTATATAAACATTATTTATTCATTCATCCCGTTTACTATTTATGTAACGGCAAAACGTTTACTGTAGTTCAATTTAACCTTAAGTTTAAATTCAGAACAAATTCATAATTATAGTTTTTTGTTACTGTTGTCATGTAAATGAATGACATTAATACAGAAGAATTAATCTTCCAGAAGAACGAGTTTACAAGTCATATATAAAGTTCAAAAAATAATTACTCATTAAACTTTTAAATAATTGGTTCGGCACCTCAATGCTAAAAGTATACACGATGTAGTCTAGAGAATGAGGGTTCAAATTAGGACTCAGTCTACATTTGGGCTCATACTAATTAGAGCTGGAGGAGTCTTATCCCTAAAGCCCAGAGTTGTTATGGAGGGATAAACTGGGTGGTGTTAAACAGAAACTTGCTAATCGAACGATTAAGAATAAAACATATGTCGAGGAATAGTAAAAATTACACTTCATATTATTAAACTACAAAATGCGTACAGAAGCTGACATTCATTAAAACATAATATTTTCTGATGCTGTATTTTAAGTCGATTAACGTAGTTCAGAAGTCGAACGCGAGATTTCAAATATTTACAATAATTATTTGTCACTTTTAAAGTTGTGATAATCATCCAGATTTAAACTGAGCTTATTTGGCACTCTTAAATATTTCTTTTCACCCTGCTAGACCAATTATCCTCCATTAACATCACATCCAAATATATTTAATATTTTTCTCCACCAAGAAACTTATAAAACACCCTATTTGAACAAATATAACTCACTATTAAAGGCCACAAAGTACATTTAAACCTTGAAAACCGTCGGTTTTTACCATTATTTTAAATTTTGATCTCTCGAAACAACTTTTGAAAATCATGCTTCAGTTGTAGGAAACATAATAACTCACAAATCGATCACACTGTAACTGTGTACAATAGAAACAATACACGTACAAGCATTAATCGGGTTTGTCATGAGTAGAAAGAGGAAACAATTGGGAACTAAAATGGAACATGACGGACCATTTCCCTTGTGACCACGAAGCAGGGATCTAAACTATTGAACGGTTGGATCGGATATCCTGCGTTTACCTGAGTATTTTCCTTTATAACAAAAGGTCTATAAATCTACCACATTTATAGAGGGTATATAATTCTTTGTTAACCTAAAACAAAAAACAAAACATTTTTCGTCATACTAATTCATAAACATCTGTTATAGATAAATAAGTAGTAGAGCAAAAGTTGTGTTTTTTTGTAAGACAAAATCTATTATTATGATGATTTTTTGAGTCCTAAGCCACGAGAGATCATTGTTAATGATACCTTTGATTCGAGGTCAGCACTGATATAAACAAATGAATCAATTGGGAATAAAGAAAGAACTGCTACAACGTAAGTAACATAAGAGCTGATTTGTCTAAAGTGACAAAAATGGTCGACATCTATTGATACTAAATCAGATAATTTATATTTTATAGTTGTCAGATAGTTTGTTTAATTTTATTTACAGTATGACGAAAAATACAGTTTATCACACGGTCCGAAATCGGCTTTTTGTTATACTCGCACATTTAACGGAATCAGCTGTTAAACTTGTACACGTATCAAAAACGCCCAATTTTAGTCGTAGTGATTAAATATACTATTTAAAAAAAATTAATTATTTTAGTCTATCAAAAACATGCATGTTCTACAAATCCTTTTCATTTATTTTACTAAACCAATTATTTTTCTTTCTGGTTTTCAGAGGAAATAATTCTCCTGATTTGAAGAAAGTCACACTCTGTTTCTGAAGAGCCAGCAGTTTCAATCGCATGAAATGTGGGAAGAGGAAATTCACCTTCAAACTCTTTTCCATTTACTTGAACAATTTGTTATACTAGGGGAAATCTTGAACAAATAAATCTAATAAACAAGATTTACAGTCCTTTTGAATGGTTCATAGTCAATTCTTAAGTCCCTGTCACTATCCAATATTTTAATGATGGAGTTATTGTCTCACTAACTATTACGACCATTCATTTTGGATATAAACCAAAAATCATAAAAAATAAAAAAATCCACTCAGTAATCTATAGATTTTGATTATAAAAATTTTACTAATTTAGATAATATATTTTATTGGTAAATTACACCTTCTCTACCCTTAGTAATTTAGCTTAACAATCATTTAAAATTACAATTTTTACATCGTATAATAGATTATGATTTTAAATAGATTATCAATTTAATGAGATTGATATTGATTTTATAAGTAACCTATCACAATATAACAACACTTTGATCACCTCTTGCTGTTAAATCTCGTGTTCGGTAAACTGTTGAAAAATATGTCTAATAGCGGTAAAATTGATGTTTAGAAAACTCACCACTTTATTCTAATAGTACGGAGTAGCTTTTAGTGAGTAAATCACTTTAACTCATTCAGAAAAACTCACAAAATAACATAGACCGTTCAATCTATAGTACATTTTGATTATGTTCAGACCCTGAATCTAAAATCTCAAAAAATAATAATATCCAAACACCTTGGTTGGTGCAAGAAACCTCAGTTCATAATTAATAATAATAATATTTCAGTTCAGTTGTTAAATTTTTATAAAAATATTCGTACAAAGATCATACTTTCAGTAACGGAACTTATATATTTGTCTTAATAATAGCATACAAGCTTTATTTTATTTTTACAATGTAATTAATGTGGCTGACATTCCTATTACTATTTATAGAGTAAAAGTCTCAAAACGAAATAAAGAGGATAATGAAAAATTTACAAGCAACTTAGAGGGGTGTTGCGGTCATTAGGAAGGTTACAAGCTACATTTAAAGTCCCCCGCTGTGCGAGAATATTGTGAAGATGACGAGGCAACTTGTTTACAACATCTAACCGACCACTTTGGGCCATGCTTAAAGTTACAAACCCGAGGGGTAATTATGTAACAAGTGAAATAGTTTAAACAATTTAGCTGTTCATCATTTCTCCCACAATAACTACAAGTAGCACACCCTTTACACTGGTTGTGATGACCCGATGTTAAGAAAATACTTTTTATTTTGAATATTATATTATAAAGTTATTTGGAGTTTTTATATGGAGCAGAAACATGGATACTAAATAAAAAATAAGAGAGAAGGTTAATTGTTTTTGAAAATAAAATTTTAGGGGAGATTTTTCAAGCAGTATGTGAAAATGGAAAATCAGACATGATGAAGAAAGAAATCTATCTAGAAATTATGAGATCAAGGCCCTCACTAGAACTAGACATCCTACCATGTTTGACGCTACAGAAAGACAGACAGGATACATAAGACCTATTTCAAATATGGTTGTCTATAAAACGTACATTAACATCATAAATTCAAGCAATGTACAGACAAGCCCTATTTTGATTTATATACTGTACTATCTACTAATATTTTGTGAACATTTGGTTTTATTCTTTTCTCCAGACATATGATTCGACCGGTTTGACACTGAAGGGAGTGTAGAGAGTACTTTCCCTCTATTTTGACCAAAGTTGTGTTGGATGTAAGGCCGCCTGTTTATTCTTGGCATGCCCACAGACACTGGGGAGGCGTGAGTCCCCGATGGAGAGTGCACTATCCTCAAGTTAGAGTCCCAGGCGGTAAGACATATGACCTAAGAGAGATTTGTTTTCCTTTTCCATCTTTGCGTGTATTTTTGGCCTTGTTCCTTAGTGATATTCAATATACCATAACACTATAGACTAAGACTAAAAATACTAATATGATATGATTGTTGATTTAATAACATGGAGAAAAATATTGGGACCCATTTTCTTTTCCTATCTCTTTGATACAGTCATTATGAAAAGCGTTCACAAATCTAGAATGACGTTACGCCAAAGTTTAATTTCAAAATCAGACTGTAGGAAATTTCACAAGGTTTTGTAAAATGTATGTTTTTTCCATAGTACAATACCAAGCTGAACGTAATAAATACGTTCAGAATGCTAAAAGTCTTACTCGTTTACATCTGGAGTAATAGAATATAGTATGCTAGCGCAAAGCAGATTGTAGCCTGTACATATTTATGTTTACATTTAATTGTTAAAATGTGAAAACAGTTTATTTAAAATCATAAAAATACTTTCTCTAGATACTCTCGCGCGTGTAGCGGGCAAATAGTGAACTAATTGAGGGCAAGGGAAAGTAGATTTAGAGCAAAAGAAAATAAGCTGATCGGTTTCCCTTATCGGTGAAATGGTTAGTTTGGAAAATAGCTAAAACCTATGAGGAGTGATGAAAAATATTATTTTATACTTTTTCTAGGTACGTTCGCCCCTTTACATGGAAGTACCTTGTGACCGAGCTTTGCTCGGATATAATAAGACATGTTTTTACAAGTTAATTAGCAAAATTATAACAAATTTACTGCCCAATGAAAACATTTATGGGGTTGAAATAAAACCGATTTAATACACCATAATTAATATAGTACTGAACAAAAAGTATCGCCCCTGGTGGGGATGGAACTCGCGGCCTATAGTTCTTGAGGCCGACACGTTACAACTCGGCTACGACGTTAGTCAATTGAGCGATGCCGTTTAACGTCTTTTAGCCAAAGCCGATCATTTACTGTTTAATTATCCATACCGTTATTATTAGCCTGTGATCAACTGATTTTGTTATAAACGGAATGAGGGTTGAAAAGCAAAAGAGAAATTTAATTTACATCAATTAATTGGTTTGTTACAGTGGCTTCAAGCAATACAACGAATACGTTTTCTATCAAACCACGGAAGATTTTGGAAATACTTTTTTCTGCTTTTATTATTAGATTAGATTAGATTATTGAAATGGCGACCATACCACAAGGTAGGTATTTTAAGCCAAGTATGAATGAGAGTTGATTGTAAGATGATTGTGGCGCGATCTTGTAGTCTTGTTACTGACTAAGGCTGAAATGTTCCTTAGACAGGACTGTTAATTAATAGCCCAACAGCCGATGGCAACTAAGGGACCTACAGTTTAACGTGGAATCCGAACCACGACCTCTGAATTACAAATTGGTCTAATTATGAGGATGGTCTTTGCGGATTAACGTAGCCCTCAATAGTGCGGACGTTAATCCACACTAGAGAACACTACATCCACCGGCCATCGCTCACAACTATCCACAATTCGTGACCTCCAAGTAGCTGGATTACAGGATGACTATTCCTCCTATTAAATATAAATATTTCGCACAGCTATGTTATCCTTAAGTTTTTACAAATTGTTTAGTAACCTGATAATTTTGCATTTATTTAATTCATAAAATAAATATTAATGCATAACCTCTATATTGTTCCCCGCAGTCTTCAATCGAGAACTACTGTCAAACGGTTATAAACAGCTGTTTTGGTTTCTATTGTTTACATTTTATTCTCCATAAGCGTAATGTTAAATTTTTAGATTTTAAACTTAATATTACAGTAAAACACGAATTTTCCTGGACATTAGACCTATCTAGAACTTATTTTCTACTCGGAAATTAGTTATTTCCAAAATTTAAAGAAATTCCTCGGTGCCGTTTTCGAGATCCGTGTGCAAATATATATATACAAACCTTGCTCGTATTAACATTTTAGCGCAATACCCAAGACGAAAATCCCTGAATTGTGCAAGACTATCCACAAAGCGACAGTCAGGCAGTTGGATGGTGTCCAGGAATACTAGCTATATTTTATCTGTAAACTAATGGGTCGTGGGATCTAGCTGGTCACTAGACCATTTTCTATCTCTTTCCTCTTCATTGACCACCGAATTGTACAACTACTGGTGTTGTCACACTGTGATAAATATCAGCCTGTAAATATCAAAAATAGTTCAAGTAGTCATAGTGAAAGTATAATTTGTCATCGTCTCTTTACTCGTTAAACAGAAGTAATTACGTGAATATCAAAATTAACAAATTATCAAATTTTTAATATAGGTTTTGAAAAAAAATTATTTACGATTTTACAAACGGTATTTATACAGTCTCAAATGATATGTCTAAAGAAGTTGGGAATTTGAAACAAAGAATTTGGCCCTGAGTTTAGGCATTGTAATGATGACATCGTTGGTACGAGTAACGAAGTAATGATAAAATGTTTAGTAAGGAATTATAAAAACTATTAAAACCACAATAATTGTATTTTAAATAGCATTTTTAATCGTATAGTGAAAAAGTCCCCATAAGCTTTCTACCGGAACTTTGCCTTAACTCAAAAAGGAAATAAATGTCATATTTTCAGCAATTGAAATGAGAATGCAATTTAAGCTGCAATATAAATATACCGCGGTACACGGTGACCCCATTTCTTTAAATATTTCACAATACTAAAATATTAAAAATGATATATTCTGTCTGTATATATTTTAAACTTGTTTTCCAACTGCTGCACTTCCATCTGAGTTATTTGGCTTCGCATTCGTTGTAAACAACAAGACAATCAACGAACCTGGTGAGGTTTGGCAAACTCCTTTCGTCAAAGGGGCCACAGCGTTTGTTATCCTTGTTTCAGCCATTCCTTTAAATTTTGACTTTAAGAATAGTTAATTATACATCAAATATATTTTGAATCTATATTTGATTAAATATTTCAATTATAATAACAGAGTTGAATAAATTAATAAGGTCATAATTTAAATGTATTCTACACTAAACAAGTTTAAATTCATTACTATTAAAATATTCTGAATGAAGAAGCCTGGAGCAACTGAACTCAACCAGAGCAGAAGACAAGGCTACGGTGCTGCTGGGCGATATTGCATATGCAATTAGAACCGAGAAAACAATTCTTGCACACGGGCTGGTTTCCTTTTCAAATTTTAATCCAAGAATTTTCCTCCTGTTGACTAATCCTCTACATGTAAATTTAAATTGTAACATTTTCAAAATCCATGGCATGCCACAAAACCAATATAAAAGATGAGACCTTATTATAGAGTTATTATATTACAATCTATAATCATGTTAAAGGTTTTTAAATAAAATGGTTAGTACGCTATTTTTCTTACGGAATCAAACAAAACTGAAAATGAAAACTTTGATGTTGAGGAGTAGTAAAAGATAATAGATTATTGTATATTATGTGGATAGCTCAATGAGTGGTCATTGTCATCATAATCATCATCATCTCTTTCAGTAGTGCTAATAACTCTCATACATCCTCCTCTCTCTAGGTAATATGTGTTCCTCTTCTATGTATTGTAGTTGTTTCCCATTCATCAGCAGATGCTTTTATAGTGCCCAGCAAAATACTACATGTCTTTATTTTCCACCAATATCTGAAACCTTTTCTTTTGGTTCTCTTCTATCATTCCTACTATTAATAGGCCCAAGTAATTATGCAATTTTAAAACTTTATTTTATAAGTATTGTTTTCTCATACTTAAAGGATAATATAATGTCTAAATTCCGTCTAGTTTTTGTACCGTGTTAAGAATTTCATCTTCGTCAAATGCAATTTACTATTAAGTGTTTTGGTAAGTGTGCATATTTTACGCCTATGTTGAAATGAATAAAACTCCTAGTTAGGTTCTGTTCATTTAACTTTTCTATGAACTCAATTGTCCCATAACAGACTTAACTTAAAGACTTTTTAGTTTAATCTATTTTTGAATTTCATCGTAAACGTTTAGTTAGGATAATATACAGCATTTCAAAGGATTAACAATTGCTTTGTGTAGTTTTAGTGTTGAAATAGAATACTTTAACCATGTTGTCACTGGGCTCTTAATTATTTATCAAACAATAGAGAAGATCGATTTAGGTAATAACGAATGAATATTCGTTCCATCAGAACTCCATGAATTCCATTAGGTATTAGGAATTAGGTAATATGAATTCCATTCCTACGTTCTTAGTATTTCATATCCAGAAATAAATATAGGAGTGTTATTGTCTTTCTGATTGACAAAACCTGACAGCAACAATGGTAGTTTTAAAAGAATATATTAGGCCCTACATCACAGTGTTTCTCTTGACAGACAAAATATCCGCACCCAGACGAATCTCCTTTCTCAAAGGATTTCCAATGCATATGTATGTACGCTACCAGAGAAATCCTCTTACCAGCTTCTACTTCATAAATATATATTAGCTGTGATTCTTCATCTCTGAGTAAGTCTGTTAATGAAGTTTTAGTCAGTATGACATTTTTAACTACAAATAAAGAAATTACCATTCAAAACTAGTATTCCCCAGAAAAAAATACTTGACTCTAGGGTTCTTAGAAACAAGTGGAAAATTAGAGCAGGCAAAGAAACAGAGTCAGAGATGGAGAAATAAAAGAGCTGCGTACATGTTTTGATCTTAATAAGTTCCCTTTGTTATCAAAGCTTTGAAAGGTCTACATTGACTTATGTGAAATATGTATGAAATACCTTTAAACTAAAATACATGTTTCACGTTTCTGTGACATTCCTCCTAGTTCAATCCCGTGATGAAAGCTGTCGAATGAATGATATCGAGCAAACTATAATCCACCAAATATTTTCCATCGTTTGTTATTGAATGGATTTTTATGTGTAAGACTAATATTCTAATATTATTATAACCTTAAACTGAGGCAGTCATAGCTGAGTGGACAGAGTACTGGCCTACCACCTAGACTCGGGTTCGATTCTCGATCATATGAAATGTGTTACTGAAATGGCGACCTGAATAGGTACAGCAAATTTTAAAAAAGTACAAAGCTGAGAGAGGAGGAGCAGTAAAATAACTATAACAATTTTTCATATGGTTCAGGCAACCTTTATATGTGAAAAAAACTTTTCAAATATTGCAAGCTGTTTTCTCTAATTTATCTAATATTTGAAATGCGCAATTTATAATGAATCTGTAAGTAGTACTACACCTAATATAATATAATGTTAGTCCGGTATTCTTGATAATATTGAGAAGAGTTTAGTTCATAGTTATCTCAGTGTTAACATATTATATAATAAATTTCAATTTTTTAAATTTAAAACCCTGGCTTTTTTCATTTGACATGCATTATTGAAAATATTCTTTACAAATTCTTTATTTAGGATTACCATGGTTTGCGTGCACCAACACTTTCTACGTTATCTTACCAATTTATAAAAAATATAGCTTACCTCTTGCAAATGGTTGATTAAAAATAGCCATTTAACAAAATATAAATATTTTTCAAATGTTATAAAATTATAAAACTCCGATAATTGTGATTTTTTTAACATATCCATTTTCTCACATTAAATATTTTATTTTTCCAACTAGCCATAAAATCATTCATTGCATAAAAAACCCAAAATTGAAAATAAATTTAAGACAGTTGTGGATCCCACTATTTTTCTGTGATAAAACAATCCCATCCAAGTTGTTCTAAAAGAATACACATTTTCGAAAACAGAACTGTTGTGTATTCAAATTAAACCATTACAAGTAAGCGGTCTGAAGTTGGGCCCGTTTAGCACAACGACTTCAAACAAATATTCCTCTCGAATGAAGTCATTCCAGGGGAGGCCAAGCTTCATAACATTGTGTAGCGTAAGCGTTCAAGTGAAGTCATCGCAGGTAAGCACCAATCTCAGTAGAGCTCTCTCGAGTGACATGGGACCCTATCACCTTTGTTCACCCTCTCTGTCTCTTCTCAGAGAGAGAGAGAGAGAGAGAGAGAGAGAGAGAGTGAGTGGGGGGGATAGAGCATCTCCCTTGTTCGGGATACATTCACACGAGTTTATGCTGCAAATTCAGCCCATGTAGAATGGTTTTATTGACATAAGAGGTAAAAGTGTAACAATGATAATTTAATTGTATCGCATAGTGCTCGATTAGATTTCCATTTATACAGTAGTAAAAGTTCGACGGAAATTGTTATATTTAAACTTAAATTACCAATAAATTAGGGTAGCTTGAGACATGTTTTGGTTTTTTCATAAAATTTTATGAGGTTCTGTAACGGCTTAAGCTTAAAACATGAGTCACATTATATATGATGGTTTTACATTTGGGTACTAATGTAAAAAGAGAGAAAACTCATAGTGTCTCAAGCTATCTACTAAATGGGATAACTTGAGATAAAAATTTAAAATCAAAGTTTTTCCAAATTTAGAAAGTGCAATCGTAGTTTTACACAATGTGTAAAGAGCTACAAACTCTACCTTTTAGGTAGAGTAAATTAATAAATAGATCGCCATTTAGGATAAGGTAATTAATTAGTTTCTTTATGCACGGATAGAGATTTAAAATCTTTATAACAATGTCTTAACTTAAAGTAACAAATGGTTAGAATATATTGTAGCTCAAGAACACTCTAGCGCATGTATATGGTCAGAAACTCCCACAACTGTCAACAGGGATGCCACTACCGGGCAACGTAATAGTATCTGCAAATTGTCTCCATTTACCCCACATTTACCCGGTGTCTATTTATAACGGAAATAAAAATAGTATTTATCTTATTATTATTGTTATATGTCTTACATATCAACAAAAACGTATTTATACTCTATAAATAGACAGTAGTGAAATTAATGTTGGTTCATTCTGTACTCGTATTTATTTCAATCAAACTAAACTCATTTTGTTTGTTAGAAGGTTATTGTTGTAGTTCGATAAATTTAAAACATATTCGAATGCTGTAAGGTTATTGCGGAGTGTTTTGCATGTAAGGCACAAACACATTTATGGATAATGGGGTTGCGGGTTTTCAAGTATTTTTATTTTGTTTTAATTTGGATACTTTATAGTATGTTATTAACCATACAGAAAAACTTTCCATAATTTATTTCCGACATTATTTAGGTCAAACTAGTATTAAAACATTTAAAGTTACTACATACTTTTAGTTTTCATTATTTGTTTACGTTCAGCTTTAATTTGGACCATTTAAGCATATTATCAATGTTTATATCAAATGTATCTGGCTATGTACTCCTGGAATGACAAAATTCCAAATTAAAGCTATCATTAAACCTACCAAAGAATAATTTTGATCCAAGCTACTCTCATTAGAGTATCTAGAATTGTCAATCCTCCTATTTTATTTCTATAAGTAAGTTTATAGAATAAGTTTCTAAATATAATCTAATAAAATCAGATCAAATCATCTTAATACTGACTAACTTTACTTAATTTAACTTCATACAGTGATTATGAAAGTTTTTGTTACTTAAAAATAACTTTGAAAAGATTTTTCTAATTTATAACTTCAATAATTTTATTTTGTTGTCTCATTGTCTTATTCTGAAGTTTATTCTTCAACAATGCTGTCATAAGTTAAATACGAAAGACGATCAGCTTGTTTTCAGACATTTATGATTTTTACGATTTTTTAAAATTATAATTTTAACTGATTCTTGATTGCGAGAAAGAGAATCAATTTAAAAGAAGATCTTGAAACCAGGGATAAAATACCCGGCGTGAGCTATTGTCAGAAGGATTGGCAGCCGTCCAGGCATGTTCGGGTAAATTTTCCTGCGTATCAACCAATTGAATCTCATCAACTTTGTAACCTTTTATTGACATTCTCTTTTGTCCTTTTCTGTCCGAGCCCGCAGTGCATTATCTGCAATCTGAGTAATAATTAACTATATTGATTAGTATTTAAAATACACTGTGTTCTTGCGTGTAGACATATTTATTTACATTTCATGCTTATACGAGTACTTTTATACTTTTAACTGAAATGGCGACCTACCCAGGTAGGTATTTTAAGCCAAGTATGAATGAGGAATGAGTGTGAGATGGTAGTGGCACGATCTTGTAGTCTTGTTACTGACTAAGGCTGACATGTTCCTTAGACAGGACTGTTAATTAATAGCCCAACAGCCGATGGCAACTAATGGACCTACAGTAACGTGGAATCCGAACCATGACCTCTGAATTACGAATTGGTCTAATTATGAGGATGATCTTTGCGGATTAACGCAGTATTCAATAGTGCGGACGTTAATCCACACAAGAGAACACTACATCCACCGACCATCTATCACAACTATCCACAATTCGTGACCTCCAAGTAGCTGGATTACAGGACGTCGCCACCGTCCCAGTCTAACATGCTAGCTTGTTCCTGAATTAAAATAAAAATGTTAATTGTTGAAATAAACAATTATTTTATAAGCAGACATATTTTTTACTTTTCTTGAGTGAGAGTAGCGGCGTGAGTCACATAAAATGTTATCCAGAGGAGACCACTCATGATTTGAGAAGAGTCGCCAGCCAATGGTTTCAACCCAAAAACCTTTCATTTACTGGGCCAGTGCATTACCCTGTTCATAACTAAGTATTAGTTTATTTGTAGTGTTTCATTGAATACTTTATCTTTAGCTGTTTACTCTAATATCCTTTTTAAGCGGGTTTCCCCTTTCTGGAAACAAAATATGTTTTACGCTTTAGAAACTAATATAGTCATTGAAAGTGATGATATCGAATTCCAGGAAATTATTATTACGCTCTAATGTTTTTAAATTTCTTGTTTTTATGAACATAATTTATAGATTTAACGTTGTCTTAGCCACCGTAACTCTTGGTGAAATGTCTGATTTATTTATACATCTCGCTTCACAAACATTACGTAAACGTTTTTCTGTGGAAACTTAATTTACAGCCTGAAATTTCACATTTCACATTTGCTAATGTAGAGACACCAATCATGTGAAAATCACTAAGATTTTTGGTTCAGATTAAAATATTTGTTTTAGAATATATCTAACAACTATAATCGTTACTAAAAAATTAGCTCTTTTACATATTACTTACTTTTAGCCGAAAGCATTTTAATAAAAAATAATAACTAAACAGAAAATTAAAAATGTCATATCTTCAATATTATGATTTTAAATATTGTTTTCTGCTTGACGACTGAAGAATAGTGAAAATAAAAATATTAACCCATTATACCAGAACATAATCTTCTGTTGAGTACAAACCATCAATCTTGGACCACTAGGCAGCAGACCTTACTTGCTGTGGTTACTGTGGTATTGGTTGGTCAGCCAAAATTAATCAGCCCAGAAACCAACTGATAACGATGTAATTATTTGGTCCTTATTGCATTTTACCAAACGTACTAGCATAACGGTATTTAAGCACTCATAAATTTGGTTTCAATATTTTAGATAAATTTTTGCTACACCTATATTATTTAGTGCCATTTTTGGTTTATTATAAGGGCTATTTTATTTTTATTTTATTTAGGGGTTTTATTTGTTTATCTTCAATTAAGGGGAGTTCGTTGTCCCTATCTTATCAATTTAAAACATGGCGTTCTTTAGGTACCTATATCTTAAGAAGCACAAGAAATGTCCTTTTACTCTTTTTTTAATTCTTTTGGCTTTAAAAACTTAACAATTTGAATACACTACTTTTTGTAATTATATGACAAAAAACATAAAAAACCATTAATATTTGTAAATAAAAAAATATGACTAGTTAGTTAGTAAAATGTGTTCAAATTTAGGAATAATAAGTAAGGAATAAAATTTTAAAAATATGAGACTGTCTACTTTGGTTCTTGATATAAGTGTACTTTTCCATAAAATTTCAGAGTTTTTCAGGAAACGTGATTAAAACACCGTGAAACTCTTATGACAATAATTCAGTAAAACTGGAATGAAAAAGGTTTCTAGTCATTTGGTTTTCTAAAGTGAGGTGCCATTAATGAAAAATAAAATATAAAAACCCTAAGTTTTAATGAAAAAAGATTTTTGCCCTGGTTGAATTTTTTCTTATATTTTATTAGCTTTATGTAAAGAATGGGTACAGCAAATGATTAAAGTAAGTATTGTGATTGTACTTAATAACAAAGGCTACTACATTCAATAGCTTGAAAAATGAGTTCAAACCTATTTCACTCGGCATAAGCTTGAAATGTTGTGTATTTAATTTTAAAATATAAAAAAGTATGAATAGATATAGCATGATTCAACGTTATTAAAAAGGAGTCATGATTATGTCCGGAAAGGGACGAAGAGGGTTTTTATGGAATGATGATGTCTTTATTCATAAAGCCCAAAATCAAAGCCCAAAATCGTCAGTTCTAGCTAAAAAATATATATTTGTTGTATGACCGAATTAGTATTTCACATTTTCTTAAAAAAATCAATTTTTCGAAATTTTTGTCTTTAGTTTTTTTGTAAACTCCATGTTTTTTACTTATTGGGCTATGAAAATTGAAATGGGCCGTATTTTGAAAAGTTAAAAAGTACAAACTTTATACAATGCACAAAAATATGTCATATTAGTACTCATACTACACCTACCAAGTTCTACGTTGGTACATTAAGTGGTTCTAAAGTAACAGCAAGTTATGTAAAAAACACATACACACCAACACACGGAAAATGGGGCGAGATAGGCTATATTTTATGTTCATAGTATATTTTTCTTTGTTTTGCCCTCAGGAACAATATCCCAATGTTTTTCAGTGCATTTCAGATACACCCTTTATATGTAACATTTTAAGCTTGCCAGTACGGTCATTGATTGAATTAATATTGAATATGTACAAAACGATATTCGTGAGCTACAACACGATTATGAAGATCACATCTTTAGTGTTGAAATGAAACCAAAAGAGTTTGTAAAAAATGTACTTTAAATACGACTATTAATAAAATAATTATTTATGGTCAAGACTAAATCATATTAATTTGAATGGTAATCACTTGGAATATGAGTATTTGTGTTTCCTATATTATAAAAAAATTTTCCAACACCACTACAAGAGCTCTTAGACTGTTTTACTGTCGGAAGTTTTTCTTTATTGCAATCTCTCCCAGCTCCAACATCCACGACACTAAATTATTTCCTGAATTATAATATTAAAATATGACTTCCATCAATGCCTGAAAATACAAAGCTCTTTTTTTACCACGACAAGTATAAATTTAACCTGGTTCCTCGACAAAACTGTCATCGCCAACAAAAATATCCGCTCGCCGAAGTTTTCAAAGGAAGTGATGTTTATGTTCTGAATGAAACGTTTTAAGGAAGCCCCGGACTAGAGTTCGAAAAACCCACAAAACTACACAATTTATAGTATTAAGGATATATTACACGTTATATTTTGTTTATGTGACATTTTGAATTAATAATATTATTTTATATATCAGTATTAAATATTTAATCTAAACATATTTTACAGATATCACACCCATCGCGCATTTTCTTGAAGATTTTCAGTCCACTTATCCAGAAATGCATTTGCACTAAATCTTGTTACATAAATGACACATTTTTTAAGGTGTAACATTGGGAATATCTGACCGTTCCTGGTAAATATTAGTACATAATATGATAAAGATCGTATCATCATTTGTAAAGGTCAGAGCAATAAAGGTCTTGACAATTCACATATAAAGGCACAATAACTAGACACTTACACTCATCAAAGGTTTTCGAGTATCCTAAGTTAAACTTAAAATTGTACAAGTTCCGAATTTAAAGTGTAGTGCCAATTCGTGTGTTTAAAAAGTTAGCTATTGGATCAATTAAAAAAACTCATGTGGTATAGACACAAAACCCCCAAAAATGTGAATGTAATAAATTAATAATGAAGTTAAGGAAAATACAAATTTCTTCATTTGTTCCCAGCTCGACTGTGATAAACCTTTTCTCTATAACAGTTGAAAATATTTGTGATTTACCGAGACTTTAAAACCGTTCTGTATTCGCAATACCGAAGGAAAGGGTAGAGGGTGGTGAAGATGAATAAGCTGAGGAGGAAATGTTTTGGCGAGGCTGAGAATGAAGAGAAAAGCTTTATAATCATTTCGAAACGTTCGTTCGAAAGTCACCCTTCTTATTTTAACAAGGCAAGGAAATCTTGTCATTAATTTACCAAAGAACCTTATTTTAATATAGTTATTTCCATTTTATGATTACATATTATCTTCAGTCATATTTTGTAGACTTCATTATTTAACCTACACCTTATTTAATAAAGAGCACCAATACTAAAAACGTTATTGTTAAAGCTAAAAGTACCGTGTTGGTTATATTTAGGTAAAGCCTCAACGGTTCAAAGTTTATCAAAAACGAAAACATTTAAAATGACAGTTAACGACTATGTAATAAGACCTTTTGTCTTTAGTATCTTTCTATCCTTGTAACTGGCCTTAATAAATTAATATCAAATTAACTGGTGATATTTATTTTATTATGTTTACAGTTTTTTTTGTTCACAGTAAATTTAAACTATTTGTAATGATTAGAGAACCATATGAAAAATTTTGTGTGAAAATAATAATTATACTAGTTTCGAACTAAAAGTGAGTTAAGCTACTTTTTTTGAAAGAGCGGTGAATCTGAACGTAGTCCTAAGTATTAAAATAGATTAATGCTTTTTTTAGTACAAGTTTTCTTGCTTATTCATGTAATAAATGTCACTAGGTAGGCCTTATACAGTATTTAGATTCAATCCATCCCCATAACGCATAAAGTGATAAAGTGGCAGGGAATGTAGGTTTAGGTAGCCACAACCTCGTTTCACAAGGGTTTAACGCAGTACCTCACCAAAATTGGGTTACAACCATAATGCCGCCGGGTAAGTTTATACTGTCTTCATTAATTACAAATAATTAAATTTTTTATTGTTTTATAATTTATGTATTGTTTTTATTTACAAAAAATATTTTGGATACAACAGGTTTGGCATTTTGTAGTTTCTTGGATGCTTTGTTTTACCAAACAAAATTCTGTTTCAAATATCTTATAGTGAAAAACTTGAAAGGAGCAGGATATTATTTAGAACTTTTATGGAAATTTTAACGTTTAAGTTTTATAAACATGCTTTTTATAACTTTAGTATAAAGGGTATACGTAAAATATTCTTTTATACTACGAGTAACAGGAGTTTTCCAGTTTAGAAGACGACACGGTCTAGAAGTAGAGAGACGGTAAACTCTTTTCCTACAACATTCTCAATCACATCTACGATTATTATTTCATCTACGAGACTTCACCACGTTCGATAAAAAAATATAAACATTAATCATAATATTTACAACTATGTACAATATTTACAACCTGTGCAATGAGTTTTAATAGTGGAATGAAATTAAAAAGGTCTTCATTTAGAGACGAAAGTTAGGACTAAGGTACTCTCTACCACTTAACCTCTATCACAAAGGAAAAAATACACTTATATTAATAAATGTAAATAAAACTTAAAATAACAATAGAATTGTTTATTGAATTAAAGTAACAATAAAGTAAAAAACAAAATATATGAGGAAATATTATATAATAATAATAAATAATTGAAATTGTAATACGACTTTTGAAAACATCATTCATACCCTTAGTGCCCAAATCTCAGCCATATCCAAACCACGCTATCCGAGTCCACCCCAAAGCATGAAGACACGGTTCACCTCCACTCCAAAACCGAGCACGATCCACCTCGTTTTTATCTCATCAGGCGAAGAATTCCAAAGTCTAGACGTGGATATGGCAAAGAATTTAAGATAGTGGTGCGATGAATAGGAATAGGAATAAGTCAAGAGCCCCTACATCGACTAACAAGGACTAACATCAGACATGAAAAAAATATTGGAAAGATATTGAGGAACTTTAGTACGGAGGACAGAATGAGGAGTAGTTAAAATAATAAATAGTGTCGGTTTTTAATAATGTATTAGTTTTAAGTAATAAAAAAATTGTTAGTGCTTTACTTATCAGACAGGTGAGCATATAGAAATGTTCCACCACCCTTGACATATAAGCGCATTCCTGTTCAATATGAAGCGTCAGATGACGTCATCCCTTATGATCGCACCCTCTGATCCCTCTATGACACCCCCGGCTGATCACACTCACGCCTCTACAACACCAATAGCCATATGCAATCACTCCCTTCCATTGTAGTGGTTTCCTCATTGGCTGCATAAATATTGCAGCAGTTTCCATTTCATAAATCAAAAGTCTTTGGTTTGATCCTATGTTATTTTATTTCATTTTCCTAAAATATTTTAAGATTTGTCTTATATACAAACATAGGCTTCCGTGGCACTGATCATCACTAACTCTTGCTTGCTTTTCCGGAATGTTCCGCGTAGTTTTTGTTGCATGCAGCGCGGTGGTTCTCGACGTTTCGCTCATCATGTGTTGGGCGTCTTCAGGAGGTGACTGCAATACTTGGGCGTAACGAGTCAGCCACTGCAGTCACTACGCGAAAATTTATATTCCATCGTGTATCGAAGTGTATAATCGTCTTACTTTTATAATAATAAATATGGAAAGTAATTTTTCGAACCAAAACTACATTTAATTTATTAATTTACAATATTTAATTTTAATGTGACTCATATTTATCTTACAATGTATAAAAGAGGAGTCGTTGAAACTTTGTATAAGTACGTACACCATACTTCAATTTATTATTTAGCAAAGAATCAGCTTGAACATAAATTACTGCGGGAATAATTTCCTAATTTTTCTTCACAATATCTCATTTCAGTTTATAGAAACTTATTTTATCAATACGTTACAACTACTACAGTATTTCAGAAAATATGTTTACTTACTTAAAACAAAATGTATCACTCTACAAACTAATTATTCTCGTTCATCCCGTGATACAATTTTAGGACTTTAAACGTTATAAACTCAAAAACGTTCATACAATACTTGGATACGGTATTACATTTTCGTAGCTTAATAGTAATTTTAAATATGGTTCATTATTCAAATTAAACCTAAGCACCGAAGCTTCATTGTAGTATCGGTTCGATAATCGATATTTATAGGTAATATGATATAATATGATACAAGCTGAATTAAACTATTTCTTACATTAACACACGCGGGTATTTCAATCTGTTAAACACATCGGCTCTGCACTTAGGTATAATTTTTGATTTTGACATGGACATGTCTTAGCTCTGGGGGGGATGTTGGCGATTTTTAAGATGGAAAGCATGTAATTGTTTTCCATAGAAACTACCAGAGCTATTGTATTGAGTTTCTAATTAAAAATAATAACAGCAGTTTAGATGAACTGAGACCATTCCCTTTAGACATATCCATGATCTAACTTATTTCCCACAGGGAAGTCAATACAAACATTTTTATATCGGATACGTCTTTGTTATGGTGAGGGGGGTGCGATTAAAAGTTGAAACAGTGACGTCATACAGTAGTGACGTTATAGTTTGAAAACAAAAGAACAGCTATTTAAATGAACCGAAAACATTCCCTTTGACATATCCATGATCTAACCTATTTCTCATAGGGAAGTAAATAAAAACATGTTTCATAGCCTTTATAGAAAACTCGTATATCAGAGGTACGCGTTAATTTTGATTATAGTACAAAAAGTTACCCTAAACCTTTGAAATAGGTCTTTAAATATTGTTTCACGACATCATAAAATATTTTTGTTTTATTAATGCATAATTCTGCATTTGTTATGCTATTTTTATGTTGCATATTTTATAGCATGTTTTATATATTTGAATAAGTAAGATGGTTACTGACCAACCTCAATAGGATGGGAAACTAAGAGACCAAACCGTAAAAATACGAGTAAAAGTCGAGTCGTTAAAACTGAGTTCTCAAGACCATAAAGTTGAAGACTCGAGTATATTTAGCTTGGTGCTGTGACAAAAACGGGATCTCCGTCCCAAATAGTTTCTAACAAAAGATTTCAGATTTTCCATATTTCTAGATATGTCTAAAAATTCTATTTTTAGCTTGTGAATTGATTAAGTTTTGCTTTCTCCCCTTATAATAACCGTATAGAAGAAAGTATTGTTTTCGTCAAGATTTTTTAATTTGGGTTGAGAGTGGATATATTTTGTTCTGATGCTCCCTGAATCCCGCAAAGCTGTTTTCGGTGGTCTATCGCTCTGTCTGTATATCAGTTTGTCTGTGTAGAGACCACACTGATAATATTTTGAGCCTAAAAAATTTCATGGTTTTAGTCATTAGGGTTCCAAATATTATGGCACCACCCGTACGTCTGTAAAACTAAAGGTTCAAGATTTATAGACTTAAAAAAGACAAAAATATCATTTTAAAACTTTCGAAAAATGATAATTTTATAAAATATTTTGACTATCACGATTAAAACCATCTTAAAAACTAAATAAATTAGAAATTTCAATCATTAGTCCATGGTTAACGGTTCAAGAGAAAATTTAAATTCACTGTCCGTGATAAATACAATATATATTTTCTGAGAGCACCCAATTTTATTTTTATGGAGAATTTTAAAAAATCAATTTCCTCCTTATTTCCCACCGTTTCCATGAAGCTTGGTTCGCTGTGTAAGGTCATTTCACTCATCAAAACTCATTAAAAATGTTCGGTATAGCCTAGGAGGTGGGGTTTTCTCCCTGAAAATTCGACTAACCATTTAATTTATTTTTTGTTAGTTTAAAAATTGGACTATTTTTTGAAACGTTATATTTTAAATGTTATTTAAATAAACATTAAAGAATATAATCGTTTTACTAAAGGTGTTTAGTTAAATGTTTAAATATTTACCTAAGGGAGAAATTATATCTCCACTGATATTATTTATTTCAGATATGATCTCATAAATGATAAATCTTGAATGAAAGAAAAATCAAAGTCTTGAAAACAATAAATATTATTTAGTATCAATATGCTTATATGCCTATATAATATAGGTGAACACATTCTTGTGCAAGAGATATAGCTGTAGAGTTTCCTACAGCTATTTTGAAATTAATGTCTTAAACTTAATCGATTATTTGAAACAATTTGACCTAAGTAGAATTCAGAATAATAATTTAAATAAAACTACTCAATAGCTGTAAGTTGTGGTGACTTTGATATTGAACAGATCAAAATACACGTATGCGAGCTATACAGACGATTCAACAATCCATTTTATTAATTGAAGAGAATAGTGAACTAGTCTACAAGGAGTTGTGAAATTATTTGGCCAATCATATTATAACGAAGGAGCAACATTAGAGTGGAAGTTCGCCAACAATCACAATGGACTAGTGTTGTCTGCGGTGTGTTTGGGTGAATAAACCTCATATCATATAGTTGTTTTAGGCTTACTTGATTGGTAGCTCTATTCTATCTTTCGCTAACCTTGGAAGTCTGCCAGCTTCTGTACGTTGCGTATTCATTAGCATAAACATATTCAACATAAATTAATAGGATTATTATAACGAAATTAAAAAAAAAAATTAAGTTCTTAGTTGGATCCTTCCTTAGAACTGCAAAATAATCATTTTCAAATATAGTCAAAGATTTTGAAAATTGGAACGGTCCCCCCATAAGTTTTATCTGATATAATTTAATAAAAATTTCCAGAATAATGGAACGCTTCCCCAAAAAGAGTTTGTGTACAATCGCTCTCTGGCTCGATTAAAAAATGCCTCTGGCGTAGGAAGAACAAAAAGATATACGGTATAGACCTTGGGATCGAGAGTTTTAAAAAGTTTAAGTATACACTTCTATTCGTTATTTAGAGGTTAATCAGTAGATCCTAACCCAAGTAAATCATAGCCAACCAAACTATAACATATTTTATTTATTCCCTTCAGATTCGTTATATAAAGGTTTGACTGCACTGTACTTCCTTAAAGGCTGTAAAGCTGAGGAGGAGCTGATGTGCACATGGAGCTAGGCAGCTGGAAGAAGTCGCAGCCAAATCAATGGCATCGACATCCCAGACTCGACACGGATTTCTCGTTAGTTCTCGTTCTCTAAGATACGATTTGACATATCGAACATACGGAAATCGATTATTCAGTGTCATCCAGGGCGTGAAACTTTATCACGGCGATACCTTTGTGGTGCCCAGTGCTGACATTTTGTCACCAACTGGCGATGGGTAGTGCAGGTAATTTAGTTTTATTAACTAACAATTAAAATATACCTATATTTAAAACTTTCTTTAAATAAGTACACATCAGCATTTCATTTTCTTCAAAATTAAGTATTTTTCTTTCCCAGCTTAAACGATAACGTTTCTTTCCTGTTTGTGTAAAGAATTCTCCAGAGCAAAATACAAATTGAGGAACAATAACGTAATATGAGCTTTTAAGACGAAATAAAAGTTTACAAACTTTTAGAGAAAGTTAAGAATGTATTTTGAATAATTACGGTACCGGGTTATTAGCTTAAAAATATTGTTTCCATTTAGTAGCCGATCAAATTACTCACACTGTATTTTTTTAACCACATAGCAAATAAAGACAACGAAAAGAATAGAAAGATCGTTTCACAAAATTAGGAGAGATAAAATTGTAAATAAATTATTTCTTTAAAGAATAAATTTTGTTCCAAAAAATGTTCATTTGTTATTAAAAAACAATATGTGTGAATAAAATTTGGCTTTATTCTAATAAAGAGGATCTAGATTACGGTTTTAGTCATCAGCATTTTAAAATGTTACCAGGGGGTGGACCTCCCGGACTGTGGGACCCAGAACCTCCTTTAAATATCTCCGAGTGAAAATCATTTTAAGAAATAATCTAGTGCCATCTACATACATCCCACGTCATTTTGGTTGACTTAACTTGGCATAGGACCAGTCAAATTATCTTAGAAAAATTATAATCTTCAATTTTCGGCACATCTTAATTCGATGCTGTCATATTGTATCAGTAGGCAGAGAATGCAGAAATACTCGTGGAGGATGGTCAGGCTGGGATATTTTAAGTTTAGGCTATGGATTTCTTATGGTCCGGTTGGGAATCAGTCTAGATCAGGTAAATAGGGAGTTTAAAAATGTGTTGTTCAATTAAATATTTTTTTAGCTTACATCTGAATGTGTTTGTATTTTTATCTGGGCTACGAAAGAGCACTTCTAAATTAAGTATTAAATGGGGATATTTTACACATATGATTTTCACTAACGTATGACTTTTTTAATATTTTCCCTAAGTCATCATTACAGTACGGCCTACCTACTCTGGGCCCCCCAGAGCATTAAAGAACTAACATAATACAAATATTTCCTAATCAATTTAGTTTTTTGTCCATAAACAGAATTTAGTGACACGAATTTGATTTATAATTTTTAAACTATCTTTTTTAACCTTATTTTTTCAAATACAAAAGAATCAATAACTAATACTTTTAACAATTTAATAGTGTTATTTTAAGTATATATTTGCTTTAAAAAATAGTATCAAAACATCAGTAGAGTAAAAGTATTTCAGTAACTCATTAGATGCAATCAAGTATTTTTAAATATATATGAGCCTATCTAACTATTTAGATATACCTGTTTTCAAACGTTCATTTAAAAACACTTAAACGTCATAAGTATGACACGGTAACCAATTTTTGTTTTTGGCAACATTTTTTTGAGTATATATGTAAATTAATTTAAAAAGTTATAAATGAATATTCATTACATCTTGGAACAAATCACAGGAATTTATTTATCCAAGACTACAGGCATGTCTACTTTCGTGACATTGTCCTGACGCAAGCAAAGTCAAAAATTGTTAATTACTTAAACTGATCCATAGAAATTAATTTAAAATTGTTTTTATTCATGACAAATAACAAACTACATTACAGATATCGCTTTTATAATGGATGCCCTATTATAAAATCTTTAATTATTTAACTTAGAAAATATATAACATACCTACAGTTACATTTATTCTTAGGAGGTTAGTTAACAATATTTCAGCAAATATTTCGTGAACTCGGTAATATGAGACAGTTAAGACTTGACAAACATTATAGTTTTCGAACAAGAATAATTTATTGAATCTTTCACATTCCAATTAAAACTCTTGTTCCAGAGTTGAAGATAAAATCAAATTATTCACAAAGTAAGTGTCATGGAACTTGGCATCCATCCAGAGATGAATTGAAGCTAATAGCTACTATATGAGAGGTAATACAGCCTAATGCAATAAGCTTTGAGTTCCTTCAGTAGTTATAGAAAAGTTCCTTAAGTTAGTAAAATGTTTAGAGGACTTTTTTATCATATTTATTCTAATATTGAGCCTTTTTCATTAAATGAGTTAAATTTCTTCCTTTGAAATAGTGTTTGGGTAGAAATATATTACCTTTTTGAAATTGAGACCTAACCAGGTAGGTATTTTAAACCAAGTATGAATGAAAATTGAGTGTCAGATGATTGTGGCGCGATCGTGTAGTCTTGTTACTGACTAAAACTGATATGTTTCTTAGAGAAGACTGTTAATTAATAGCCCAACAGTCAATAGCAACACTGGACCTAAAGTTTAACGTGGAGTACGAACCACTTTTTCCTCTAACTGCTCTACCTATGAGGGCTGTCTTTGTGAATTAATGCAGCATTCAGTTTTGCGAACGATAATTCATACCAGAGAATATCACATCCACCTATCATCGATTCTACTATTCACAATTTGTGGGCTCCAAGTGGCCAGATTACGGAGATCAGGGATAGAGCTGTGGCCCAATAAGTCAAAGGTTTTGGATCTTGACCAGCGGCCGGTCGCCTCTGGCCTGCCTTTGTGACTGATACCACTACGCTAGCAGTCAATTTACCGCACAAGCCCTCGTCCCATATTGAGGCAGTAAGGCATTATATTTTAATCATAAGATTTGTTAAAACACATGTGACTAATATGCGATATGAACAATTTTAATTTTTATTGACGAATTCATAACCCTTAACCGTTAAAACCTGCTAAGGTTTTAGGAAATTTTGAAAGTTTATAAAAAAATAGTTAACAAAAATATTAAAAAAGTTCAAGACCGCTTAAGGTGTAAAAGCTTTCCCTTGTACGTTAGTTAACTCTCAGTTTGGTTAATTAGTAGAGGGATAGTCGAGAAAGAAATTACCGCAGTACTAAATAACACCAGTTAGTAACGCAAGGTAAAAAGATAATTTCTTTTTAACTTTTATTTTATATATGATTTTTTTATTTGAGGACAGAATGTTTTATTTTAGTTCTTGGGTCATGATAAATTTTCTTTTTCATAAAGGGAATATGAGGCGAGATGTAAAGAGGGTAGGATTGAAATTACTTATACACTTGTTGCTACATTCCACTTTATAATTTTTTCAAAAACCTCCCCCTTTTGTTGGGAGGGGGTGGCCGGGGGTGGTGGGGGGACTTACTGATTTCTATCGCCGCCGGCGGGCCCTCCTGTATCATGGTGGCGGCGCTCCTTGTGTACGATGCCCATCAGCTTCATCCAGGGGTTGTTCTGCGCGTGGCCCCCCATACCCCCGCTCTGCCACATAGCTATGGTGGTGGTTCATTCGTCACCGCGCACAACACAAGCACAGAGCTACACGCTCGACACGACTACGGCACTCGCCCGCACACGACTGCGGAGCGGAGCCGACGACGCCACCCCCACCCCCACCCCCACCTGTAGCGCCGCGGTGCTACCCCTGCGACACACGCACGCACCCCGCCGCGGCTATCGATTCAGATGTCACCTCTGGACCACGTACCGTCTCAAGACCACCGACGATGACCCTGGTACTTCCACACCTTAAACCAGAGAAGACGAATGCATTTGAGCTTTCCTCAAATAACAATACTAGTAAACGTGTGTAACGTAGGTACCTAGAACATTAATGTTACTTTCATGTGTCACGAAGTAAAATATACGTCTATGGTGTCAATCTATATCATATATGTTGACTGGGACTGTGGCGTTTCTTGTATTCCAGCTTTTTGGAGGTCGCGAATTGTGGATAGTTATGAGCAATGATCAGTGGATGTGAACGTGGTGTGGACTAACGTCCACACTATTAAATATTAAGTTCGTGCTCAAAGACTATCTTCATAACTATACCAGTTCGTAATTATTCTGAGGTGGTTTGGATTACACGTTAAACTGTAGGTCCCTTAGATGTTATCGCCTGTTGGGGTATTAATTAACAGCCCTGTCCAAGGAACATGTCAGCTTCAGTCAGTAACAAGACTACAAGATCGCACTGCATCTTACACTCATTTCTCATTCATAATTGGCTTAAAATACCTGGTCAGGTCGCCAACTTAGAAAGGTAATTAACTAACTATATCATGTCAAGGGAGAGGGTAGGTAAGGTAGGTACATAAACTACAAAACTAATGTATGAAACAGTAGACAATTCCAGATCCTCAATAAATAACTACATAGGTTTTATTATTTAGTTCACTTAAGTCTGTGAAATTGTGTGATTTTGAAAGGAACGCCCGTTATAAATTCAGTTGCGATTTAATGGGCCTGCTTGCGACTACACGAAGTTACAATTTATCGCCCAAGCAAATGCTTTACATGGATTGTTATTAATTTTGCACGTAATTTTTGGCTCTTTTGGCCATTATAATACCTTCACTCCAACTGCTAATATATAATGTGTAGAAATTTCACTACACTACAAATTGTTGACTTATTTTATCAACTTCATAAAAGTGGAGATTATGTAAAAAAGACTCGCCTCTTAATTCATAATGCTTAGTAAATAGAATAATTGCCGTAAAGTGTATGATGATGACATTTGCGTCTTTCAGTTGTAAAAAGTAAATAAATATTGAATATACTGAGAATATATTTTTGGGATATGTAAACAAAAAATAAAAGAAATAAAAACAATGAGATTTAACTAAGGGTGCTCGAGTCGACCCTCTTTTCATTAGACGCACACGAATTAGAAGAGAGTACTTAGAGAAGAGGTGGTTTGTTCTCTTCCGCAACTCACGAAACAGCTAAAATTGTCACGTATCTGCCAGTAGTTTTTAAAACACATGGAGTATATATTCAAACCGTTTAGGATTTTGTGGCCATAGATCTTTTGTGTTGAATTTCCATACAAAAAAACTTTGTTAAAAAATTACAATAAACATGTTCCTCCCAGGGTCAATTTCCAAAAATCTGAATGTACTAAGGACCATGCTTTTGAATTTTTCATTGGTCACCGACTTTTAAACTTCCGGGAAATATAATCTTACAACCCATTCTAAAATAAAACCAACACTGAAACTTTAAAAAGTCAAACCTAGTTGAAACTTTAAAACTTCCTGAGAGTCCTGAATTAAGAAAACTAATAAATTTTTAGAATGTTTCATCCTACGAGCTTCCCGTCTGTATGCGATAAAATGGCGTGATTTGGAAAACCGTTAAGTTTGTTATCTTTGCATCAAAATATGCGAATAATGAAAACAAAATTAAACATAAATATTTTCACCATTACTTATTTAGTTTTCATCAAACGTTTAAAGTTTTCCAAAAACTATAACTTTGTGAATCTCACAAAGTTATAATAAAACTAAAATAATGTGTTCAAGTTTCATGATGATCTTCATTGTGCTTATTTTGTGCGATATGGTTTAAAATTAAGAGGGTTGTTTCTGTTTTTGTATGAAATGCGTATTAATAAGCTATGTATTTTTGATTACACATTTATTAAAAGTACTGAGGTTTGCTGCTGCTATACGGTACAACACACAAAGTGCATTAAGCATCATTCATCTTTCGGAAATAGATGTTCCACCCTCACTCACGGAACACCTTAAAACATTCATTCCTTTAAAAACTATACAAATTGGCCCTTGTGTCAACTCATTTAAAATCTTAATCAGCATGTGTGCTCATATTTAACAGCGGTTAAAGTTTGTAACTTTGAAAGCTAACTATTCAACTAACAAAACAACTTCGTTAGCTTAACTATGTTAAACATTCAAACACGACCGGCCCCTCATAAGTTAGTCCTAAACAACTCTGAACATGTTTATCACTAAATCTTAAACTAAAATACTATTTCTATATGTTTTCAATTTTATCTTTATAAATAGTTCATGTTACACGGTTGAAAAAAGTTACAAATTTCGAAAGGTGGGTATATGCTAATTTGTCACAGGACTACAAACACGGACCACAATTACATCTACCAGCCTTAAGGACTTAATGCATTAGATTTTAACAAAAAGAGCTACTTTTCTCAAGCTAAATTTAAATTTCTCGTTTTTTATTTACCTGATCTTACTACACTTGCTTCTAAAAAATTTCAATTTTGTTTAGGTGTAAGATACTTGATCAATTACTCAGATTTTTTTAAGATTCAATTTATACTCATTACAAATATATAGATACGATAAAGACTTCTAATCAGGCCTTTCCTTCCTTTGACTCAGATATTCATCTGTTACAGTTATACATATTGTATGTACCGATAGCTTCGAACCTTAAACCTCTTTGGTAATAAAAAGTGTTTGATATTACTACAGCTAAAAGTTTTTCTATGAAAAAGTCCCGTGAGCTAAATTTTTTTTAAATCGAGTATTAACTATTTTCTTGATTTTTGTTTTTGATTGAATAACGTAATTCTTTATGTTTGCATGATCTTGTTTAGATTGGTATATAATTTATGAATTTTGCGTATTTGTTATTTGTACTGTCAAAATCTTTGCTACGAAGAGAGAATCTTATTAGTTTGGGTCGGTGTCTCAAGTATAAGGATAAGAATAAAACTGAACATTTATATCCTTGAAACCTTGAGGTTCACTCAAGACACATTTGGATAGCGCCAAGAGAGAATTTAAATCTAATTTTATACAACTTACAATTTATTGCAGTATTTTAGCTATTGATTTAAAAACTATTAGAATTTTTAGGTCACACGAAAAACTAAAATACAAAAACATATCTCGTAAATTTTTAAAAAACAGCAACAAAAATTAAGTTCTCTGAAAACATCTGACCGTTAGTCCACCAGAAGCTTCGATGGAACAGTCAAGGATGAAAGTGACAATAAATACGTCCACCTTTTAATCTAAGTAGTGTCGTTAATCTTTCATTTGCCAAGCTGTAAATAGAAGCCGCAACAATGAGGAATGACCAGGAGTTGCCAAAAGGAGGAAGAGAGTGAGTGCCAAGTGGGGGAAGGTCAACTCTTGGCGATCGGACCCCGCCTGTGTCTATAGCCCATGCCTAGGCTCACTTCATGTTGACAATTTCAAAAGGATGTGTCTAAAGGGTATGTTTTAGTTCCTCTAAACAGATGTCCTTATAAATAATGACGTCATTGTTTCACATTTATGTCACGCAAATTGCTAACACCCCCCTTCAAGCTAAGCCAAACCCATGTCAAAAATATTTAAACCGTGATATACATGACTAAGTAAAATTGAAATTCTGAGTAAAAGTCAAAATAAAATTTATTCCACAATGGTTTTTTAAGTTACAAATTAAATAAACTATACATATTTTCAGATAGTTTGTAATAGAAATAAAACACAAAATCTATATATAAATAGAATATACGTATAAAACATAATATTATTATATACGTTGCATTATTATAATTATAATTTTGGAATACCTACAATTGTTTTTCTGTAAGAGTGGATATTAAAATTCAAGATCTCGCATTACTAAGGTCGTAGAAAATAATTTTTAGATCGCATCTTTGACCATGGACGCTCCCCAGATCACCAATGTCACAAACTTCAGGCTTTGAGGGGCCTGACAATGAGTGTGGGGAAAACGTGGAGGGAATACCACACATAAAACGACTATAAAAATCATGATCCATAAGATAGTACTTGGGAAAAATGTTATCATACTTCAAATCATGTTCAATCACTTCCAGTTGCTCGACTAATCAGACTTCGGTAATCATTAGCTTATTTTGTCTGCTACATTATTGTTGTATTCTTTTGTATTGCTAGGCTTTGTGTTGTTTATATTATTTCAACTCGTACATTTTATACTAGCCAGAATTCAATCCAAAATATTATACACATTTATAAAAATAACCAAAGAGCTTAAGACATTTACTTCTCTCATAAATATAAATTCAAATTGTTTAAAATACTAACACGATAAAAGTAAATTACCAATATCATAACACTCAATCTATCCTGGAGGCAATAAACTAAAACTATGGCCCGTAGCGTAGTGGTGACGACCTTTCTCGGTGGGAAACCCCTTCCAATGGCTATATAGACAATTTGATTGTTTGAATACGTAAATAAACATTGGTAGACATTTGGTGGGAACGAGGCCATAGAGCCTTTGTTTTCAAATTTTGAGATGTTCTAATTTTCCTTTGAAATTTTATGTATGGTCACTAATTTCTTTATTACGTTTATTTCCTTAAAAAGACAACAGTGTTTTTATTTTTTTTAAGTCTGTGGATTTTGGATTTATGTACAAACTTCCGAGTTTTTGTCGTAACACATAGCACAATGTATCAATACAGAAGGACAAATTGTATGGGACGAGAGTTCTGTGACGAAGGACGAAGGACTGAATACCCTTTGTGTCTCTAATGTGTAGTTTTCGTGGGTTGCGACCCTTACAGCAACAACCCCGCCAGTCTGTTACATAAGTTATTTTTCTCTGACGAAATCCCAAAATAGTTTGCATTCTCATCAAAAATACACTGTGATAGATTGGTATGTATTTTAAGGTAAATATAAATTAAAAATAAATATGTTGAGCCTGATGAACTGTTTGACACATGAAACTTATTCACCGATTTATTTACCAAAATAATTCATTGATAACTAATTTTAGTGCCGTCAATCTTTAGTTTTAAGGCACTGTTTAAAAATTAATGCATACCAAAAGTAATTAAAAAATACATTGTTAATTACGGTACTCTTTTACAGAAATACAGAAATACAGAACATACAGACATACAGAACAGAATACAGAAACAGAAGTAAATAACTTTGGGGTTTAGGCCTACTCTATACCAAAAACTCTAACATGTTTTATTTATATAAATAAAAAATATATTACAAGTAAGAGTGGTTCAGTGGTTCAAGTATTCGTTCTAAAATGTAAAACTTTTTACATTGTTTGATAGCTCGATTAAAAACCTAGCTTATTATTACACCTAGCTTATTTTAATTATTTTATTACAACATACTAAATTTCTAGTTTGTTTTAACTTTATCATTAATTTAATACTATTTAAGAAATTACACAACCTATCCTAATGTATGACGAGTTTTATTAATGACAAACATATTCATCAAGTTGAAAATTAACGTTGAATTATTGAGCTCAGACTGTTTGTTTGTCTCTTTTCGTTTAAGATTTCAGTTTAATATTTTGTCATTATAAAAAGTATATTACTCATAATTCTCAACACTGAATAACACCCCGTACAACGAACGGGCTTACTACTTTTATAGTAATAATTTTTGAAATCGACATCTTTTATTTGACATATTTATTGAGACTAAATGATACGTTTGCTATAACGTTACTTACAGCCAATAGTAGCAGTTTGATGTTGTGTGTTAGGGGGGGGGTGTCATGATATACGCAACGTCAATAAATCCACGCACAACTGTCCAATTGCGTTCTAATCTTCGGCATATCGTAATGACAGATGGATGACGCACCCAGTTGGCAGACTGCCTGGAATATGCCAACCTGTCACTTCACTAGCCAAATGAATGTTTCTTTCCCCTTTAATTTCCTTTCCGAAAGCATTAGTTTACTAATACCCGTTTCCTTCCGGTTCAAGAATAAATTAGCGTATCACAATTTTGTTCCAAGAATACAGTTTTAAACGTGTTTACAATATATTAATATACCTTTCATAGGTCGTGATTGAACTTAATGTTTTTGAAACCTTTACAACAATATATGTAATAACTATAACAATCTAATTAAAACTTCTATAAGTGTGGACTATCAGTTTTTGACTCGGTGATCAGAAGAAAGATACTTACACAAATAAATACAGGAAACATGTTTTTATTTGCTTCCCAGTGGGAAATAGAAGAATAGTAAGAGAAAGAAAAATTAATTGATCCTTATATTGTTGATAAATGAGACTTTGACAGACTCTCTTTTAATAGCTCTTATAAAATCCATTCTCCAAAAGAAGAAAGAAAAGTGAAACTAATGTTACAAGTATAGGTGATCTCGTTTTTAAGGCGCTGCAAAAAAAACTTGCTTAACGTTATATAAACACAGACGGACGTAAATTGATGCAACCAATCCGGATTCAATATAAAGTAAAACTCTAATCTGATTTATATAGATGAACATTGTTTAGACGAAGGTGTATAATGTATTTACTAATAAACTTCATGTCGATTTCGTTGTAGAAAAAGCGGTAACTCTACTATTACCCTTTCTTAATAGTGTTTCAAATTACTTTCATTGTACTGCAAAAATATAGTGGCTTTCTGCATCAATAGAAAAAGTGTGGAAAATAACGTTTTTCCTGTATATAATCTGGGAAAATCATTTGAATTTTTCCCACACGATTAACCAGTTGTGATTCAAATTCAGTTAACCAGCCATTTACAACTCGTATTGTTATTAATACCGATAGGTTATTAAGAAAGATGTTTAGATTGTATAACAAAATTAATTTAAAATTTACATAAAATATCGTTCACGCTAAACTCATAATTCAACTGAATATTGATCAGAAGTCAGTCACTTTCTGTCTTAGATGACGTACTTTATAACTGTAAGAGCTGAAAATCTTCAATAGAGTTAGCCTTAAGGATGAGGATCGAGTTAAACTTATCGGGAGAGTAGAAGATATCTCCGCTCATCACAAGACACTCCACTCATTGTCACAGCTCCAAACACACAGTATTTACTGCAACGGTGCATTTTCATCTTTGCAACTCAATTTACACATTTAATTACAACAAATATATCATTTTTATAAATGGTCTACGTAAAGTTCCACTTGGATTTGATATTTTCTAGACGATGAACCTCATTCTAACTTATAGCTTGGTTGTTTTAAAATTTGTACTATTGTTTTAAGTATAATAAGAGGATTAGTTACTCGTTATTAGATAACAATTGAAGAAATAGAATTTATTCTAATCTAAAATAAGAAAATATGCACTTTAACTAAGGTACTTAATTTTTTAGTGGCGTAATTTAAGTTTTCCCAAACCTTTGCGTATCACATTCACCTAATCTCACAGCGCGAAGTGTCGATCATTATTATCCGAAAGCTGATTTTTATATATTTTTACAGGACTTAAAATCGATTTATATTCAGAGAGGACCGTTAAAGTGGATGACACTTTTGTTGCCTATTAACAGTGATATATCAAAAAACATTTTGTACCTTTAATGTTAATTGACTATTGTTATTTTATTTAAGTTAGGTTTTTACGATTACAAAGTAGTCAGGAAAAAAGGGTAGAAATAACCTAAAATGAATCATCTGTTTCTGTTATAAAAACTCATCAAATACATTAAACTCACTCACCCGTCACTCATAAATTACACACCAGGTTGCGCCAGTGACGATGTTACAGATATGAAATATGAACATATGAACATACTGTGTAGCCGGGTGTGGGTATTCTTCCCCAAAATGGCGATTTTTTAGTCAAGAGTGAGGGTCGGTGGGGAAATGGTGGGGATTTCAGATATGTGGGGGAAAATTAGGGGTTTTAAAAATCTGTGCGATTTTTTATGGATTTAGTGTCTGACGTCGATGGAACAGCTCCGGAAACCATTGTATTTAACTGTTTTATTGAGGAATGCGCAATCTTCTATATTATCAGTATTCTTTCAATTCAGTATTTTAATATCCAGCTTCGATTATCGGTACAGACTAGTGCGAAATGGCAGGCTTTAGTGCTACTCGTGGTAGTTTGTGAATGTGAATTAAATATAGTGACAAATAGAGGATAGGTTTAGTGTTTCAGTGTTAAGTTATACTACCTTGAAGTAATTAAGAATAGATGAAGTAACATGTTTAGATTGATATAGATACAATTTTCCATTAAAATATGGAATCGTTTTGAGAAGCTGGTAAACGTGAGGTAGATTGTTTCTAGAAGTTGGCAAAAGTGGAAAATCGTTTTTGTTTTCTAAAAGTGAGGAATTTTCATTAGTACCAGTAGGGAAATTTTTCAAACCTCTCTGCCAATACTGTATGGTAAAGGAGGTCCAGTCCCTCTCTGTGGTAACAATTGTCCAGTAACTAATCATCTCCTATCGTTACAATGATTCATTATCATGAATCCATGCATGTAGCTGTGACTCAATCCTTTGCTCACTCCTTCTTAATTATTCCCCTTGTCTATTGTCGAATGATGGTAATCAATAACGCATTTTATTTCTACCGATTAAAATTCATAATTTAGTAAATTGCATCATTAGGTTCTTTGAAACCTCAGGTAAGACGTTTCAATCTTTTTTTGTTTACATGAAGTTTTAAGATTATAATATATGTTTTAATCTCATGTATTAATGAAATAAATTTCCCTGCACCAAAGCTAAATACACCCGTATCCCGTATTAGCAGACGTGCTTTTTCAGTGAACTTTTATTCATGGATTATTTGAGATGATAAAACTAAGCTTGGTCATAGGTTACACTGGATCATATGACTGGTGGGGCCCTTGTAATCCAGCTAGGGAGGTCACGAATTGTGGATAGTTGTGAGCGACGGTTGGTGGGTGTAGTGTTCTCTTGTGTGGATTAACGTCCACACTATTTAATACTCATAATTCGTGAGTAGTTCGTTACTCAGAGGCAATGGTTTGGACTCCACGTGAAACTGTAGGTCTCTTAGATATGCCATTAACTTTTGGTCTATTAATAACCAGTCATGTCTAAGGAACGCGCCTCCCTTAGTCAGAACAAGATTACAGATCGCACCACAATCATATTACACTTGTTTCTCGTTCATTCTTGGATTAAAATACCTAACCTGGGTAGTTTTCCATTTTAGTCAAAAGTATAAATTATAAGTATAAAATTACAAATGAAATCCCATCTATAATATTTTAATAACGAATCAAGAAGATACATCAACTTACTTATACTCTATAACAATAGCATTGTAAATGAGTAAGTTGGTTTTCTGCCATAAGAAATAATAAAACTAGAATTTCTGATTTGAATTAGTAGAACTTCAGACAGTTCAAAATCTATAATGATTTAGCATTAAAAATGTATAAGAAAACTAAAGAAAATTATTTTCGTGGATTCACTTGCATGTAAGTATATTAAATGCATTAGTAGTTCAAGTATAGGCTACCGCACTTTCCCAGTAAATCAAACTTTAGCAGTTCAAAATCGGTTGCGGGCGACTCAAACACTGTTGCATACAAAAATTGAAACAAATTTGTTATTGTATCATAGAATAAAAAGTTAATATTTGATCAAAAACAAGAGATATAATATGCTTTAATACAGCACCATTCCATCAAATGAATACTAAACATTAGAGTCAATAAAAGCAACATTATTCTGATATTTTGCAAAATAACGCAGGTTATGCTGATTAGGGGAGCGGCCGTGGCGGGAGGGGGGTATAATTGAATCGTACTCTGCTGTGATGAGGTTGCCGGCTCACAGGGGTGGAACAATCTAACAACCAATTTATTCTTTAGTGTTGTATAATGTATGAACGAACTGTGTGTGATTTATTATAATCAGCCGATCCAATGTTTTTGAAATGTTTTGGTTTTTGATCACTGATTATTGTCGTGTCTTTGAGCAGTTTTGACATGGATGGATATGTCTAAACTCTGAGGGAGGTTAGAGATTTGCGATTCACAGAAATGTAACGGAAGTGACGTTGAATTGGAGTAATTAAGTAACCGGATATAAGCGGTTTATGATAATATTTTTATCAAATCCCTGAAATACCAAAATGATACGATGTACTCCGTTAGTAATGAAGTTAATAGAAAAACCACAATGATTATTTGAAACATTTCTTATCTATAATTTGCTATGAATCCATCTATTGATTTTAAATGAAATACTTAAGTATTTAAAAATATATTTTTATCCGCTACGTGACCATAACTGCAAAATTTTTTAGGTGCGTTTCTTCCCCGACAAACAGTGCTCTGTAAAGGTAAGTTAGGTTCGTTATAGATATTTTTAAATGGAATTCGATTTTAAGTTATTCATCGAAAAAAAAATAAAAACACTATGATACTCTACTACACTACTACAATTATTATACTACAGTAAACGATTTTGACCCAGTAAAAGAATGGAAGATATCAAAACGAGGTGTTCTAATTTAAAGAGGCCTTTTGGCTTGTTTGAAGAAGTTAGAATTCCTCAAAACAGGGTTTTTCCTTTAGAGGCATTATTATTTTCAAGAGAACATATTTATTTAAAATATTTTAAGTGCATTATATCTATTTAGTAAGTTATAGCTAGTAAGTAAGTTATGTTACTGTGAATTTTCTATGTTTATTATTGGTTGGTGTTTTATTACTTATATTTTTGCTAAACTATTTAAGTGATTACTAGTATTTTGATGTTTGTATGTAGAAAGCAAGTACTGTATTATTATGTAAACTGTTGTATCTATTGGAAATAAACTTTATTCTTATTCTTATTTTCTTGGTTTTACCTGGGAAAGTCTTCACCTTCACCGATGGATTGACGGATGGGCCAAGAGAGATTACGTGGCTCTTACAGAGGCATTGACAAGGGCTTTCATGGGAATTTAAGGAAACAAATAACAAAAAATACTCGATTCAGTGTCGTTCTCAAACAAAAAATATGTTTTTATTTACTTTCCTGTGGGCAAAGGGTTGGATCATGGATGTGTCTAAAGGGAATGTTTTCAGTTCATCTGTTCATCAGTTCAACAGCTGTTCTTATTACCAAACTATGACAACACTGACAAAATGACGTCACTGTTTCAAATTCCGGTCTAAAAAATTTCCAACACCACGCCCTCACAGCTAAGACGTATCCATGAGAAAAACTATATTTTATATGTTCTCTTCAAAGATTCAAGTACAAATTCAATTTAAATAGTTTTTAGTATAGGCCTATACGTCTGTATAGTACGTGAAGATGGTTATCAAACTCTCGTTCATATCTTGACCGATTTAAACGTTGAAGGGGTAAAAAATCGTTCCGGATTTGGAGTTTGAAATAAGATTTTCATTTTCATTTCATTATTCCCATTGGTGTCTCACTTACTGTTTAATCCTAAAGTTGATACAGTGGAGTTTTTATTGTTTTATTGCTATATAAGGTGGTCATTAATATTTTCATCTTGTGTGGTAATAATTTTTAATAAGGAATCTTAAAAACTAAACCATCTAGAAATTTAAAACACTCACTCATTTCAATTGAAGCATTTTTCAATAATACCAACTCTGTTAACTATAGTCATTCAAACACTTGTTTATAAAAGCACACAGCGAAATTTAGCATTATTCAACACAACAACATTAATAATGTCCTAAAAATAACAAAATAATTTTTATATTTGAACATTAAATGAAATAGGATAGGAAGTATATCAAAGTCAAATAAAGAGAGAGGATAAATTGTGGAATTGTACGTCGTTTAACGAGCTCTATCTCTTATCTTCTACGGCATTAATAGTGTTCCACTGATTTTTTTCTGCCAATATATATTTCATTGTTAACTGAGACAACCAATCTTTAAAAACACCATTATCTTTCAGTTTGACACAAACATAAAGTATACTATTAACCTGTGTATCTCCATATCTAAAGTAGGGTTCACGAGCTATGTTCACAAAGTTCACAAGAGTGAAGTATGGTTCACAAGTTGTGTTCACAAAGTTTACAAGAGTGAAGTAATGTTCACAGGTATCCTCGTATCTTACAATGTTTATCTTCTTATAAATTTTTAATATTTTTCAAATACCGTACCTCAAAATAGTTCTCACCATTCAAAATTAGTATGTTAAAGAGTTTTACTTAGGTAAGAAGTTAGAATATGTATTACAAGATTATCACTCGCCAGGTAACATATCCCTTTGACTATATAGTTTACACGATACCATTAGATTACTAAACAGTATCGGTGTCAAGATTAAGACGTGATATTTACTTAAGCGGAACTTCGGTCTAAACTCCTAAACAAAGAGAATATTTAAAACTCATTATGACGTTGGTTATCAATTATTCAATGTCTTATATTAGACTATTCCAACGCGAGGCTGTGTTTTAAACTACACAACGTTTATAGAGGTGAATAACCCCTGCCGTTTTCAAGTGATTTTCTAATAATATGCATAATTATTGAAGGTTTACGTTTAAGTAAGTTTATCCTGTAGTGCTCTAACTATCGTTCTGAACGCACGCTATCTCGTGTCGCCCCGCTAGCTCGGAGGCGGAGTGTTGTGGTTATATTTGTTATTGCGTTATCAATATAGTTTGTGTTATTGACATAATTATATACATAATTAATATATTTAGCTTAAATTTCACTTTGTAGGTTTAATCACTTCAAAACGATAGGAGTTTCTTCACCTTCAGAAACGTTGTGTAGTTAAAAACACAGGCGCGTTTGAAAAGTCCTTAAGAGTCATTGAATACTTGTATAGAGTTTAAGATAAAGTTTTTATTTTATCATTCTGATTGTTTTAGGATTATTTATGGGTAAATCAATTCTATAATCTGCATTTTTACAGATATCTGTAGTTGCCCCGATATTCTATGTAGATGTTTGTTATATTAAAATGTGTTTCCCCTAGGATTATTGGCGGTGACATCAAATATTCATTAAGGGAGAATCAAGAATACTCCATGAATAACCATGAACGTAACGTGCAGATGAATTAATTATATTCTTTAACCACCCCTGAAATTAATTTAAGTTCTGCCTTAGGCCCTTTAATTTATTTTCCCTTAGTTATTTTAACTTCAAAATAAAGTGATATCCTATTTTTATGCATAGGTAGTTACTTCAATATTATTATTGTACACCGAATCATGTATATTTTTTGTAACCCCTTATCTATTTATTCAACATCTCTCCGATAGCCTGTTATTTATTTATGTATTCCAGTGACACACGGAGCACAGTGACGTTACAGTGCCCTGTAGAGCTACAGTTACACGTACAACCGTACAGATAGCGCACTGCAGACAGTCGTTATGCTCGGCTATTTTTACACGACACGCAATCTCACCTGCATTCGTAGTAATTATTTTATATCGCCACGTGCTTGTGACAGACTAATCAACTGGTTGTTGTTGTGAAAACACTGTTTACTCGTAAAAAACACTGATTAGTTTTACGAGTATATCACTAACCTTACCATTGAACAGTGTAATTAAATCGTGGCATTGTAGTTTAATTTCGTTGTTTTGCCATTTGACTGATTCTGAATGGTTATATGTGTACATAAATATATAAATCTTAAAACTTATATATATATAACCATTTATACACTATTTCTAAATCATTTTGAAGTTGATTTTTAAAAATAGGATTTGAAAATTGTGACAAAAGAGCAGTGCCATCTGCGAACATTGCAATTGATAGACCATTCTATTTTATTTTTTATGGTCCAGCTTAAGGTAAACAAACCTCTTCTCCAAAAGGGGTTATATTATAAGTGGTACAAGTCGATATGTCCTTGAACAAAGATACAAGGAAGACAACCGATATAGTTTTCACCCCAGTTCTGGCCGCACCTTAGCATTGTTTATTCGTCCATATTTTACATATTTACAATGTGTGTAAGTACAAAATATGTGTAAGTTACCGTGCTTTTTTCACCATCTTTCGAAAGACTTGAGTAGCGTAGGATGTAAATTTGGCTAGTAAATGTTTATAATGAATATGGTGTAGTGCCAAAACGTGTACTTTACCTAAAAACGTATAATAAATCACGTAAATACCATCACTTTTCCAATACTAAATTTTTCTTCACCCAAAAATTACTATAGGTTTACAAACTAATGAAATTTGTATACTCAATTGAATTCTCATACAAGAAGAAGGAGGAACCCCTTCTTCTTGTACGAGAATAATAATAATATGAGAAAAATAACTTTAAAATATTATCGCGTGATTCTCTCCTTTTTCGGATATCAGGCTCTCAAAATTCGTTGAAAGGTTTAAAAGGTTGAAAAAGGCTTGGTCTCCTCCATTGACAATAAAACCCCTAATGATTCTTGGGGCGTTGTACAATTTCAAATTCCTATGTACAACAGACGGACAAAAACGTATCAGGAACAATACGGATACTGTATTTCTAGGTTTCTATCGAACTTTCCTTTAACTAGGTTTTTCTAAACTGTGGTGAAAATAAGTAAGTGGTATGTTGTTCAGCTATATATTTTAAAGTAAGGGATACTCAAATCATGGAGTAAACTATATTTTGATATGGATATTTCTTTAGTTTTAACACCCTCCCGGGGTGTTGACAATTATTTGCAAAACCAAAATTTGAATCAGTGCATCATTAGGTAAGTGACATCATATGGTCAGTGACGTCTTAGTTTAGTTATAAGATAGCTGTTTAGATGAACTGAAAACATTCCCTTTGCACATATCCATGATCTAACCTATTTCCCACAGGGATTTAAATACGAAAGTTGTTTGTTGTGTAACGTACTGTACATTGGAAAATATCAGAGTGCCACTACGCCAGGCTCGAGCGGGCAGTTCATCAGATAGCGTAGCTTCAAGGAGAAAAAGTTAATTTTTTTTAGTGCTGATATATAAACCATAAAACATACATCTATAAATTTAGTCATACTTGTAAAATTAGTGTCGGGAATGTTTAGGGAACATACAAATATTAGTAAAATACTCCTCCAGGGGAACTTCGATCACCATAGACTCGACTTTTGTTGATTCACAGTTCACATTGCATCTGCTCTTCAATAACCGTAAATATAAATTATCTACCATAATATTTAGGTAGAAAATTTACACATTTTGTTATTTATTTATTACCGTACATTAAGGACATTGCGTGAAATATATCAGTTGCAATCTATCGTATCTAGTATCGAACGTTTCACTATAGAATATTCCTAGAAAAGGAAGTTGCTGATTTGGCGAGAGGGACAATTTCATCCCCAATTACTGTTGTCAGAGGATGCATTGTTGGGGACTTGGGCGTTTAGCGCTTCAACTTGGCCAACTTAAACATTGCAACCTGATGATTATTTCCTTAATTATCTCAATGTTATATCATATTATCTTTCATTTTAGAAAAAATCACAACAGACATCTTCTATGACATTCAAAATTTATCATTAAATAGTAATTTTCTACTAATAAATCTTACATGTGTTTATGGTACAAAGATGTCTAAGAATGAACTCGAACTCGTCTGAAAAAAGGAATATAAAATGATTAATAAATATCTATGGTAATAGATACACTACAGTATTATGTTGTATGAAATAAAAAAAATAAATAGTTTTAATAATAATTTTACTAATGTTATTTTATAACTATCAAAGTCTGTCTCAAAATCAATAGTTAAACTTGTATACGCAAAATTACAATAGTAAGCAATTCATTAACATTGTATCCATATTATAATATTTAAAAGTCTTACATTTTCTACGAGGAAGTTCGGTTTCAATATCATGATCAGAACAAGTGAAAATGATGACGATGTTACGTTTGAACAGAAGTGACCTGTACCAGTGTTGCCATTAGTAAAAACAGAAAAGCTAAATAACCTGTCTAGGATGGATAAGGATGCACATTTGCCAAAAAAACTCTTCTATAATACAAATATAAACTCAGTATACATATTATAGAATAAAGCAGAGAGCATTATCTTTTATAAAAGGTTCAGGCCATGGTCTAGTTAGAGGAGAGCAGATTGGTTATCACTCTATCAATAATTATCAGGTCAGTGTTTTAGATACATCGCGTTATTATATCTTTAGTTCTTTAAAAAAAGTTAATTAACTAAATCAAAATCTTAAGCTTCTTATAATAATTTTTAATCACTAATACAAGTCGTTCCTAAACTTCAAATGTTTTAAAACTCAATTTGTGTAGCCAATTCTACCTTTTAATATACTATATTCTTAAAAATTATACTTATGGTAATATGTCCCACGGAAAATTCGGCCTCATTTTTATCTTTTAGGTGCATTTTTTAGGTGAAAGTTATTGAAAAATCAAATAGTAGTCTCATTCACGTAAAACCATCTTTGAGCATTTTTCCTCCAAAACGATAAATTGTTTCATTTAAATGTTTACGTTTTAAACCGTCTTTGACTTAAATCAATGAATAATCTTTAGCAATCTTTAGAAAATTAATTGTAAGCACTTATTTGATTAGTTGTTATTTTTATAGACATCAAACCTTACTAACAATCAAAAGGCACTTTGTCTTGGAAATGCATTTTGATTTTGAACATGTTAAATAGTGAATGGGAATGAAAATATTGATTCACTGATTAAAAGTATTACATTTATACCTATATTATTACGTCTACACTACATTAAATTTGAATTATTCATTCACAAGGATAGCGTACTGGGAGGAAAGCATTGTTTACTTGTGTATGCATAGTTAATGAAGAGGAAGATACAGGTGGGGGTGGATATCCGTGCAACACACTTTCCAAATTACAAGTATGACTATGTCAAACAAAATAGCCTAAGACGCAAAACAGTGAGATTTTTGTTTGAATGTCTTTTTAAGTCAAACTTAATTATATTATGCTCTTTTGATAAAAATATGACAAAATGTTTGTATTTACTTCCCTGTGGGAAATATATTAGGCCATAGATGTATCAAAGATAATTTTTTCAGTTCCCCTAAACAGCTGCCGTTATAATCTATTTGACGCCACCAAGCATATGAAATCACTGTTTCAAGTTTTGGTAACGCAAATTTCCAACACCCATCCTATAGAGCTAAGACATTTCCGTGTCAAAATGAGTGGTTACATAGAATTAATTACAAAACTGTGACAATAAAACAGCTTCCAAGTTACAGAGGTGTATGTCTAGATAGTTATACGTGATAAAACCACCGTAAATAGTGAAAGGGTCTGCAAAACCTAACGGTACTTTTTACTAAATGGATTATAAAATGGTGTGATTGGTCAACTGTTAGTTATCATCGGAACTCACAATAATTTCTCACGTTCCATATTTTGGGTTTACACCATTTATTTAGCATCGATGGAAACAAAAATATACTATCGGGGACATAAATACCTTAACAAACACAGCCCACATAGTTACCTTTGAGTCTTCGTGACTAGTGGACGTGTCTTAAATGCGTAATTGTTCGTGAATGGTATTGTTTATAGGTGTTTTAACTGCTTTAAACTTTTTTCTTTTCATCTTTATGCTGGCTCATTCGAAGTATGTACTAATTTTGTTATATGTTTGGTACTAGCTCACCTGAGGACGGGATCATATTGCAGATCCCGAAACGTCGTGAATCTTTGTTTTACTTAAAACCGTAATAGAAAATGTCCGTAGTAAAAATCTAAATAACATAAATCCAATATCAGCTATAATAAGTTTCAAACGAATAAGTGTGCTTATTCGTGATAAAAGATTTACTTCGATAATTGATGTATCTTTATAAAAGGTTCAGTTAATCTCAGATTCAGAGTGATTTACTCAGTTTAAAATTGTTTAAATATGATTTAAAATGCAGCTCGAAATCTGGTCTTCCCGAAATTTACAAAGAGTGGGATACGTTTTTGCTAAAAATTCCATCATTGGCTTTTTGGAATCTCTTTTAGATAACCATGTAGGTTAGTTTCATACTCCATTTAACAATATTTTTCTAATTTTATTCTGTTATATGTGATTTTATTTAGAATTTTCTTCGTGGACATATACAATTGCATTTCCCGTGCATTCTTTTATTTTAAAAATTACAAATAATTAATTACAAACTGTTTTAAAAACGAATGATAATATAGATATACATATTGATTAAGGCTAGGTAAAGGACATATCCAATTCAACAACATACGATCATTTGCAGACAACTAGCAGGGGATTGATATCTATTGAAATGTTGCCAAGAATAAACGACTGTGAGGCGCCATATGGGCTTAGCTATGTTCATCTGTCTTTCAAATCCTCTAAATTGTTCTCTTTCATTCATTTTACTTACTCTACTTAAGTAACTATTAAATAATAATAATTTGCAATTTTAACAAGTATTTGAACAAATTATTATTTATAAATGGTTTGTCTTGTTTTTTCGATCCATGCCGATCAATAATTTTGACCAATTTAAGTCCAAGTATTTTATATACATCTAAGTGTACGGTTGCACTGGCGAGAACATTTTTCTTGTCTAGAGAAAATTAAGATGAAATTTAGTATTATGAAAAATTAAAAAAACGTATTTACTAGATTTTATAAAATAATATTTTATCTGTATCGTAAATATTCATAACATGCCCTATTTTCCCATAAAGATTCAGCTTCTTTGTGATAACAGTCACATAAGAAATAACGGTTGCAACAGATGTAATATTCCGAGGGAGGTTTGGGTTGGTCCGGACAGACGCTAAATTGCATTCTCTACATTCTGTCACGACGCGTCTAGGCATGTTTACGTTCCATCCATGTGCGGGATTGTTCTAAAACAATCTAACAGATGCTTATCGAACAAATGTCAAAAGCTTAAAGAGCCCTTATTGTCAGTTAATAAAAATTTAAAGGATTTAAGTCATGACGCAACCTCTAAATAATTTCATAGAACCATTCAAATGAATTTGGCAACTTAAACTCATTTTTTTAATATAATAAAACAAAAACCAAGATCATGGTATCTTCTAGATTAGTGATGTTACTAAATAAAAATTTTAACCCCTGTAATAATCCTCCACACCCCTGTAGTGAAGATACGTCACCTATACAGCACGAAACATGTTATTCCATATCAAGGGACCAGGACTATTTTAATTTCAACTTAGGTATTTGACCTGATAGTGGTCCTATAAGGTCAGAAACCAGTGGTCGTCAGCACCTATACAGAATCATAGACAGTATGACAGGTATTTAAACCTTTATTTATTAGTTTTTAAACATAGGATAACAGTAATTATAATAAAATAATAGTAATTGTAGTATTTAAAATGCATTATCATTAATGTATACGCATTATTGATTATTTATACTCATGTATCTTTACTTGTGATATGTATAAGGATATAAAAAGTACTAACCTGTGTACAATCTTACAATAATAATAATATTTCAGTATTTTCAATAATTTTACATACAAGCATTTAATGTTACTTCTGAGGCCACTCGATAAAGCCCAAGGATGTTTGACAACCTTTACCACTTTCAGGTGTTTATAAATACATACAGTTATTTAAATAGATACATTGCAAATACTACCATAATAATAAAGACACAACAAATAGCTAAAGTTTAAACCACACCCTTATACAGTGAGAGTGTAAGCTGGATGCGTGTTGCGTGAAGATATCATATAAAGCCTAAAGAGCAAAACATTACTTTGTTCAGTTTCTGTCGGAACGGAAACTTCTTGTGCTACTCCTTGCACAACAAATACGCTTAACAGTAATGAAACTAACCGGTATATACCGTTACAGACCTACTCTCTATAGCAAAAACAATGGCGATTTTATAGTTAATATATAGTACCATAATAAATAAACTTACAAAAAAAGTTATCCATTCGTCTAAACCTAGCTAAACCTATAGTTCCAAAACATCCTAATTGTATAAAATTCATTACTTTCAGCTAATTATCTAATTTATTCAGTATTCAGTTTAAAAGACAGTTAATAATCAATACTCACTGTCATGTTTCAAGTATTTTTAACTTAGAATAGAATAGATTATAAAACCTCTTTATTGCAGAAAATATTTTTTATGTACAAAGCCCGTTTAAATGGAAATCCTATTGTAAATTTTTCTTCTCTGAGAATTTAATTTATTAGGTAATTTTATTCATTTACACCGGTATTTATTTAATTAATTTTAGATGGATAGCTAAATGTCCACTACGTGTAAATTTCAAGGCGGCGATTCTCACCCAAAATGCAAATAATCTCACACTATCATGATTTCTTTCGATATTCACCCAGAAAAAATCTTATCCGAAAAAAGATGACCAAAATTAAATTTTTATTCATTTTTAATGAAATTCTTGTGGAAAATGGAGATATTCACATGATCCGCGTGGTGACAGTTAAGCCCGGGACCACGATAGAAGTTCATAACTTACTCAAAAATGGGGGTTTTAATTATTATTTATGAATAAAATTTAAAATTGAATTTTCCTTTTCATTCAGCACAAAAATCACACATTGTAGTGTTTTAGAATCATGACTTTAGGTCAATTAGCTACTGAGATATTTAAAATGGTAAACACAGTAAATTATGCTATGTTGATCTTACGAAAAATGACTATAAATAAATCACTTATTTACTTACGCATTCTTCCAAAATCTGGTACGTAAGTCCATATAGTTGAGTTATTAATACATCCTTAAAACCCCCAACATTTAATGTTTCTTACGGCAGAAAAAGTAACGTATTCATTGTGATTCTTACGGAAGATAGAACAATTGGTGTAACTCGTGTAGTTGTTGTAGCAGCAAACCTGCATACTCAGTACTATTCAACTACTATGATGGGAATAATATAAATTCTGTGAAATTCACTTTACTCAAACCAGCGTGCTGTGTGCCTTCTCGTTATGAAGTGAAACTCATACAATAGATGATATAATTAAATTAAAGACCGTATTGATGAATTCCAATCCAATAAAATATATATGTATATTGGTTTTCTTTAACTAAACCTTTAAAGTTGATATCGCCAATGTATGTTGTAAGGTTACATTGGAGGTAGGGCGGTGTGTCGTGGCGTGTGGAACGAGTTTACTACCCCCTAAATGTCGGTTCGTTCTTTTACGATCTTTCATCAGCATATTCATCAATAATACAATAACTTTTTTACTTTATATCAGTAGGTAAACGCTTTCAAAGTTTACCACACAAAAGAGTTTTGAGGTCGAAAACATCCAAACTAGTTCCTTTAACACATCCTCTAGTCCTTACTGGTAGTCGACTACAACCAACAATGTAGTTTACTTTGCATTTTAAGAGGCAAAATAGTATTTTACTATTTGTACTGTATTGTTAAGTATGGCAATCATTGAAATATTTTACCAATCGAAAAGTATAATATATGTAAATGTAAAAATAAAAATAACCATCCTGAATTATTTGTAAAATTTGTTTGATTAACTATGAACAAAAGAGTAAAGTAGAAACAAATTAAGAATTAAATTAAAAAGCTGAAGATGATAACAGAGGATCGTGAAGTACAATTAATGTTTAATATTTTTAAAATTCTCTTCTAACTAATGTGATAGTAACCGCAATTCCTTTTGCAACTGGCCCAGACCTGAAGTTGACTATCTTGTTAGGGTTTCTTATGTATGATTAATAACATTTTTTTGAATTTTATTTTAAATTATATTGATTAGTAATATTTAAATTGAATTTGTATTAGCAATATAAACTATGGTTTTATCTCCTCGTGTACATCCTCAGGCCCAAACCACCCGTTCACCGGCTCGTTGGTTATCCTTTTCTCGATACAGACAACTTAACAGTTAACTTTCCTAAAAAATAATAAACAACGCTAGAGATTTTACGTCAAAGAGAAACGCTAAACTCTATCTTTAAAAAAATTATATTTAACTTTAAACGGTAAATAATACACGTGTTCATATTTGCAGGGAAGCCACTGCATATTTCTGAGTGTACTAAATAACTTTCAAGATACTTTACTAAAACAATATATGGATGGCATAAAACAATATTTTTTCCAAATTGTGGTCTTCATACATCAATACAAAATTAAAATGGCATAGTTTACAAAATTGTTTTGATTTTTAATGATAAATTGTTGCTGAAGCTAAAAAATATTAAATAGAATATTTCTGTCGAAACATGTTTCAACTTATGCAAGTAATTAAACTTTTATGCTTGGACATGTTAATTTAACCTCAGGTTTTGTTTTCAAAAAAATGTGTCAGATATTATTAAACTGCTAAAATAATGGAGGATGTTTTAACCTTCTAAGAAATCTACACTCAACTATCTTAAATCTGAACCACTATTCCTTCATTTTGATTATAGACATACATAAAACAATGTTTCTGTGAAATTTAAACCCAAGTAAAAGATTTTTTGGGTAATTTTTATGTTTTCAGATATGTGAATTTGACGAATAGGGGTTTATCGCTAGAAATCCGGGCCTGCTTTACGTAATGAAACAGCTGATCCTAAAGGATCAGCTGTTGCAAAATCAAACGCAAACGCTGAAGCGTTTGCATTTCATTTTACCATGTGAGACAAACATGCTCTAATAATAAAACAATGTTTTTTTCTGGGTATCCTTAACATAATATGAGAAGACATTTTTTAGTAAACACTACTTCTTTAGTTATGGGCCAAAGTTTAACATTAATGTGACAATAAAATATTGTCCGTTCATGGTTTGCAATATCGAAATAGATTTAAATTTTTTTCTGCTCAGCACGACCGTAAATTACTATTCCCCCAAAGATAAATATTTGGACACATTATTTATGATAATATATGAGCAGGAATAAATGTTTTGTTTCTTCATCACACATTCTCGCTTCTTGAGCTAAATATCGAGGATCGTTAAACCATCAATTCTCTAAGTAAGAACGTTTTTACTTCCCTTTGGGAAATGGCCTGATCATGGATATAGGGGATATCAGCAAAAGGGAATATTTTCAGTTCTTCTGTCCATAACTGTATGACGTCACTTCCGTAACAATTTTTGCGTGATGCGCATTGCTAACACCCCCTCCAGAGCCAAGACATATTTATATCAATACATTTTTATTTCACAACCAATTATTTCCTGAACAATAGCACTACATCAAATCAATATAACAACCTGAGATCAAGATTAAATTGTTTACTTTTATCAAATCACTCGATTTCGATGTTAATGGTTACTAGTCAAATCATTATTATTTCCCTACAATATATAACCAAATACAAGCGATGAAACGATCTTTGTTGTTTCAAAGACGCTGTTGGAGGATATTCTATTAGGTTTATAACAGCGTTTCGCTGCTTGATTTATGCATGAGCACTGAGCGGCCTCCAGCATGTTCGCGTATGGTTTGGTACTTGCTCTAACGCTCATTTAATCAAGCATACAGGAAGGATAGAGGGAGTAGAGGAATCAAGGAGGGACTGAGGAATGTTTTGTAAGTGAGCTGAAGCTTATAAGCGCATTTCGATAGAATAAATCAGTTCAAAGATACGAATAGAATAGGTAGTTTGTTTTTACTTAGCAAAGGAGAAAAATTGAAATTGCCTTCCCACAGTTTTTAATTTACAACTTCATATATGAATATAAATAGCTGTACAAATGTAATAAAGAATAAATTAATCTCAAGTATTTGACATTGCGCATTATAGACGATGTGTGTTTGCCAGAACAGCAGCTTGTGGAGTGTACTAGACCCATTATTGCCTGAACATATCAGTGGCTGTCCACAACAGAGAGGGGGCTACCTTCTGGAGTGCACGTGGACGATATACTGAGTGTTCCATTTGTGAAGTGGCAAACTCTGTAAAATGGGTTCACGCGTCAAATTAAAAGAAAATCAAGAATAACGTTTTCCGAAAACGCTTCGTTTACGAGATATTTGTATTTTTTACAAAATAACTTATATCTCAAGATCATTTTGACTGATTGGGTTTACACTTAATATGGTGTAGCTATCAAACAATCTGATGATGGCTACCACCACAGCATCATTAAGTACCGTATACTGCCGCTTGGTCCTTAACGGGTTAAACAATGCATACAAAGGTGAACTTCAATGATGATTATTTTAGTTGAATATTTTTTAGTTAATTTTTCTTTTATACCAAGAGCGTATTAGGCCCTACAACTTTCAGTTTTTAAGTATTCTGTAATGTACTTATTTCAGAAATGTATTCAACTTTTGCTGGAAAACTAAATCCCCTCTTAGTTACTTTACTATATAAAACCAAAAACCTTACCTGTATGAGCGTACGTTACCCCAAGTAAAGATACGACCAATTTTGATGGTAATAGGTAAAAGGTTAACTTCAACAGGAGTTTAATGCATAATGGGTGAAAGCTACTGGTCTAAAAAATGTATGAAGGGGAGTTTAAGTTAAATCGAGTAACTTTAAAATTCAAGAACACTGTTGGTTGGGAGGTTTCCAATGGCGGGTCGATCCCGCGGCGCCGGCGAGTTTCCAGTCAAACTAATCGTTTTCTCAACCGTCTGGGTTTACAGTATAATAGATGTATGCAGTAGAAACTCACTTCCAACTTTCGGGAATAACCTTCCAAATTACTCGTACATAAAATTCGAATTCTTGAAACTCAAAAATTTAAAATTTCTCAGTTTAGATGCTACTTTGTGTTGTTGAATAATTTAGATTCTTTGGAACTCGCTATAAAATATGTAAAAGTTCCTATAAGTTTTGTTTGTTAACTATGAGACAGTTTAATCTATACGAAAAATTATGTTTTTACTAACAAATATTTTTGTAATTTTCCTCATACTTAGACGTTAGATCGTTAGACGTTTGTTTTAATTTTATAAAATTCTTGAAACTTTGTACTGGCTAAAAACTCTTATAACATAAGATATTATCTTGTTTAAGCTGATTTTTAAGGAAATGGATTTTTTACGATCAGGACCATTTCCTTCTTCATACGGCGGACCATGGTGACCTAAAAGGACGTGATTTTAGATTCTGCGTGCTTGATCATTTGACAAATTTACTGAAGAAGAGGTGATGGTAGACTTCCAAGTTTCTGTAAGAAAGTTCCTATTATGGCCACAATTAACTAGGTAACCTCCAATTAGAAGATGGTGCAGGTTTTCGGAACTTTACGAGAGTTACGCCTACAAATTTTGAAATCCTGTTAGGATATGTTGGGCCAAAAATCTCAAAGAAATGTACTCGATACAGAGCTTCAATTTCAGCAACCAAATTTCAACTAATCAAAACGCACTCCAAACTAACTACAAATTAAAATAACAAATAACTAAATAACTTTGATCCGCACGATGTCAATCCTAGCTGTGAATTAGGCAGAGCAGTTCCGGGTTGTGTCCTGTCTCTTGTCTACGGACACGTCCACACATGCAGACTTGACAGGAAACATTTGTATCTTGTCTCCGTGTTTCTCAATGTTCGTTTGGGAAACAGAAAAAATCTATTTTTGTGTCCAGCAACACACGTATTTGTCGGCCTACTAGCTGAAGACATCGCCGGAGACAAGAGGTAACATCGGAGAAACAATCGGCCGACAAATCTCCAAGTGTGCACGGGGCTAAAGTTATACAACTACTCAGTGATCTCGTGACTGAGGTTGTAAACAAAACAATGCTGATCCATCAGCTGATTACGGCTCATCCCAGTGATACCAACTTAAAGCCATAGAAGTACCAAACATGCCCTACCAACGCGTTTCCCACAGACCAATTTGTCACTTTATTTATTCAATGACTGTCGTAAACATCACTCCTCATACGCTACCTGTTTTATATTTACCTTATGAGAACATCTCTTGTATTTCGACCACCAATATCGGTCGAAATAAAATTTCTATGGGATAGCACAACAATACGTTTAATCACTAGACTAGTTTTATGTAACAATACTCTTTTGATTGAAAATATATATTAATATATCGAGAACGTTTTGCGTTTACGTGTGATAGCACATTTCTCATAACGCATTTTCATACTTGAAATTTTATATTTGTAGTCTTGTTACTGACTAAGGCTGACGTTTTCCTTACCCAGGACTTTTAATTTATAGCCCAACAGTCAATGACATATCTAAGGAACTAAGGAACCTATAGTTAAAGTGGAATCCAAACCACTGTCTATGACATACGAACTGGTTTAGTTGTGAGTATGGTCTTTTTGGATTAACGTAGTATTCAATAGTGCGGACTAATCCAAACAAGAGAACACACAACCACCGTCCATCACTCACAACTATCCACAATTAATTCATAACCTCCAAGTAGCTGGGTTTCAGTAAGACGCCACAGTTATAATATTGCACATTGACACCAGCATGTCATTTAGGTGAAATATGTAGTGGGAAAAACTTTTGTATGGACTGTGAAGGCATAAGCATTCAATTCGTTTACAGTAAATTATATTTGTAAATTTACCTGAATATTTTTTAAATATTAGTCGTATCGAGTAATTTTAAACTTTCGTTCACAAAAACGTTTCAATTATAATTACTTTTATATTTTTTAATTATATTAATGATGATAGGATTTCCCTGCATACGACATGCTTGGATTTTATATAATAATTCTACTACATTATATTGTTTTAAACGTATAACTTTTATTGTATTTCCATTATCTAGGAACAACTATTCTCTGCTAATATTATCGTAATAATTTCTATCAACGGGGGAAAAATAAATTTAAAAAGTGGTAAGCCAATCCCTTCTAAAAAACGCTATTAATGCATAAAATATTAGCTGAAAATATAAGTGAACAGGAGTGTGCAGGATTATCAACATGTTTGGCTGTGAGCGAGGACCACAAGGTGTTGTGAACGTCTATCCTACACTGTTCCAGCTGACTAAAGAGAGGTTAAGTGTGTATGTGTATGTGTATGTGTATGTGTATGTGTATGTGAGGAGGAGTGTCTGTCGTCATAATTGCATTCCTTCAACTGTAGCGTCATGTCAACTCGAGAGGTTAGAGTTAGAGTCATTGTCAAATTACACATCAACTCACGAGTCGTTAGCTTAGTTAGAAGAGTTACCGAAATCTAGAGCAGCCAAGTCGCTGGTGCAGATCAAGAATCAGCCAGTTTATACTAGTACTTATACTCTCCGCAAAGTACCGTATCGTATGTTAATTAGATTCATATAATGCGTACATTTTCCATCACAGTTAGTTTCAGAACGATTTGGGGTCTAGAATCTGATCCCATCCTCAGGTGAACTGGAACCTAAAATATTACTGAGCTAGTACGAATCTGAAAACAATGGTCAAATCAGTCAAATAACTTGGAAAGAATGCCAAGCAATAAGAGTCTCGTTCACAACAACGCAAAACACCAAAGTATCCACATGTCACAAGGCTCAATACGCATTCACTCACTTTTGTTTCTTTTCCGGAGTCCATATTACTACTATCTTATTAGTAGTCTACTAGTAGTAGTTAGTAGTAGTACCGTCTATTAGTATATCTTAGATTAGTACTATCCTGTCATTTTCTAGGTTCTAGCAAACCTGAAGACGGGATCAGATTCTATATCCCGAAACGTCATGAATCTTTGTTTTACAAATTTTTGTGGAAAACGACCGCAATAAGAATCTAAATAATACAAACACAACCATCAAGATTGAATTTACAACAAAGAACTGTATTGTATGTTTCATACATCCCATTTGTAGTCCTGTACTTCTCTGTGGGAAATAGGTTGAATCATGAATATGTCTCAAGGAAATATTTTCAGTTCATCTAAACAGCTGTTCTTATAAGCAAACTATGACGTCACTAACTAAATGATGTCACCGTTTCAAATTTTGGTCGCGCAAATTGCTAACACTCCTCCCTAGAGCTAAGACGTATCCATATTGAAATGTTTGTATTTACTTACCTGTAGGAAATAGGTTAGATCATTAATAAAATTAAATATCTTTGGGATTTACATCAAGGTTATAGGCATATTCTTACTTATTACATCAAGGAAACATTTTTAAGAGGATGGCAGTGAAATTAATAACAGTACACATATCGCTTATTTAAACACATGTTGAAAGAACACATTTTGCTTTATAAAGCAAAATCAGTGCTTAAAACGTTTAAAGTGCCTTAAAAACTCTTGTATTTTGTATTTTATCCTATTTTTTCCATTATCTTAAAACGGGCTCAAAGCATAAAATATTATTTTGAATTAAATATTCTCTTGTACGATTTTTTTAATTATCGGTAACATTTTTTTATTTTAGCTTCACACTGAAATAAGTTCTACTTGAGGAAATGCCTAATGGATTATGTCAGTTTATAACAGGTCAGTTATTCAAGTAAGTTTCTTATTTGCGTTTCTTAGCTTGCTAAATAACGATTTGCTAAATAACTTCCATGCAAACTACGATTCTCAAGATGGCAATTAGCGGCTGGAAATGCCAAAACAAACTTCAAAACTTGAGTTGAATGTTACAAACACATGATGGCATCGTGCTGTCAACGATCACTCAGACGAAGCTCTTGTGCTTTGTAATGCGATATACGAGTACATGCTCTGACAAGCTCTGTTGCATATCTCACAACGTACTTCAACATTAACGCACAGATCTCCTCAACACATTAGCTCGTCGACCCAATCATATACTACGTGAATCTTTTATAAAAACTTCTTAACGTAAAATAGTTATTTTTGACAATTGGAAACATTTAGACTGGGACGGTTGCGTTTCCTGTAATCCAGCCACTTGGAAGTCACTAATTGTGGATAGTTATGAGCAACGTTCGGTGAATTTGATATTCCCTGGTGTGGAGTTAAGCACACACTATTGAATATGTTCATCCGCAAAAACCATCTTCATAATTATCTTACACTCATTTCTCATTAATACTTATACTTTATATTTTTTACTGAAATGGCAACCTGCACAGGTAGGTATTTTAAGCCAAGTATGATTTAGAAATGAGTGAAGGATGATTTGGTGCGATCTAGTAGTTCTGTAACTGACTAAGACTGGCATGTTTCTTGGACAGAAATGTTAATTAGTAGCCAAACGGTCAACGGCATATCTTGGGGACTTAGAGCTTAACGTAGAGTCCGAAACACTGCCTCTGAATTACGAACTGGTCTAGTTATGAGCTAGTTATACCTTATTCCACACTATGAATCGCTCACAACTATCCACAATTCGTGACCTCCAAGTAGCTGGATAGATCACCATTTAAGTCTATATTTCTGTACATTTGTGACGATTAGTTATCAAAACTTAATTCAATTAAGATTTAGTGATATTAATGAGGCGAAGGAGAGTTGTTACGCTAATAACCTGCATTGCACCGAGCAGAGAGCGCCGCGCGCGGCCAGTAAATGAAACATTCACCCTCGCAGAAGTTACGCCAACTACCCCTTGTCGCCTGTAATGTAAATTTGCCACCTCTAGCCATCAAGTATTCACCAGCGGATTTTTATAATTTACTATTTCACATGTCATGCTTTCTCGGCTTTATGCAATAAAATTTTATATTAATACAGTTGATTTTTAAAATTTTAACTTTGTGTCCTCAAATATTATGCCCATTATCTTAATATTTTATTCAACCTATGTCAGTCTAGACCATAAGAATAAAATTTGAAATTACTTTTTTGATTGGCTTAAAGCATTGGCTCCCCAGTCAAGCCTAGTTTTAAAAATGAAGTAGAATCGGTAAACCCTTTTCCTAGATACATGAAACTCTACAATTGGACTGTGATCTACTAAAAGATACTTGTTTCCACCTTGACCATTGTAAACGTAAAATGATGTAGGCTAACATTGTGCAGGACAGAAGTGATTGTCCAATTATAATGCACAATTGATAATCAGTGATCCTTTAATCAATTAGCTAAGCCAGTGAACCAATAAGCTGCAGGCAGTTAGGCACGTAGGGTCTGCAAGGCGATCCCAGTGCGCTCTGTTGGCCAGTTAAGTAATTCTCTTGTCCGTGCTAGGTTCAATCACATTCAAAAAAATCATTAAAATTAATAAATTGGTAAATGGATTAATTGTAATAGTATATTAATAATTTAGAAAAGATAATTATAATTTTCTTCAATCGTTTTTAATTTATTAAGGGTGGTTATGTCTGTTTCTTTTTTTTGTGTAGCTTGGTTGAGTATATATTCCATTCTTAGAAAATTTTTGGAATAAATTTTTTTGGCCAGGATAACTTAAGGTGTGGTACAAATAAATTAAAACAGTATAAATTTAATTGTTGAATTTTATTCAATTGGACCAAATAGACAAGTCAAGAGAATTAGAACATCTTTTAAAAGAAGGTCACTAACCACCCAACACACCAAGCATTGGGTGGATGATGTATACAGATGATTTTGAAGTGAGTTTACCTTAACTGTCACAAGTGGTTTACCCAGAACCTAACCATTGAGAATGGAAAAGGAGGGTTACTCACAAACAGAGGGTTGAAGAAGGAATAATCAGTTTCTTTTTGCATAACCCCCACATGCTAATTCTGCCATGATGCCAATACCATTTATAATCTATCATTGAAATTCTAGTTTTTCATTGGTCAATTTTATTCGAAAACAAGAAACATGTCACAGGAAGGACTTATCTGAAAGTCCGCGTGTTATATTCCGTTATAGTCCGCGAATATTAGTTATAATATTCAATCTCAAATCTCATCTTTATATATAAAATGTCAATACAAACAGTTGATTGTCTATTTTGAAGCGATAGTTAAGTTAACTATGTAAAGTTAACTGATGTTAATTAAGTTATTAACATCAGTTAACTTTATACAGGGCACGCTGCTAAACATACTGCCAAGGGGGGGAGAACGGCTCATCTTAAAAGCTCCGTCAATTAATTAAAAACTGTTTTCTATGCATGTCTACATACACTTGTGTATACACTGATCCCAAGACCACACCAACTCCGACTTTTAATAGATTATGACATTTTGCAAAAACACACCTTTCATATTAAATTAAAGTTACTCCCGAACTTTATAAAATTAGGAGAAATTTTAGTATCTTAAAACCCATTATAAAAATTTAATAAGAACATGACACCTCTACGTATATATAAATATATATATAGTATATAATATATTACATATATTTACAAATTACGAAAAAACAAAGACCTATTTACACAGGGATCCCCAATATTTCAACCAATTCATTGTCTGAACCGCTACAGGAAAGTAGTTCACCCCTTTCCTGTGAGCGGTTCAGACAATGAGAATGACAATGAAATATCGGGGATCCCTGTGTAAATAGTTCTTTGTTTTTTCTTAATTTGTAAATATATGTCGTGATTGTGTAATAAAGATTTTTTTTAATGTTTTATCTTGACGAACACCGATGGAGAATCTGGAGAATCTGTTGTGTCATGTGATACCTGTTTCGTCGGCTGATGATGGTCTTTTAAAAGACCGAAACCAGTTCCTGTAAGGAATTTTAACAAAATTGACACCTGAAGGGCAGACGCCATTCATTTGGTAAGTGATTATATAGTTATCTAGGTGTCTAGGCTTTCGAAATAATAATAAAAAATGGCATAAACCTCGCCATCGTTATAGTTATTCTATCACAATTAAAACTAGCGCAAGATAGAATGACTTCCTTGTAGTAAATGCTGTCCAAGCTGCTTCTAATGACCTAGGTATTTCCTGTACAGCAATAAATAAAAAATCGCTTCAAGTTTACATAAAATCAAAAATACAAATTGTAAGATGTGTTTCTGGTAAGAACTGTAGATCATTTAGTATTACTGTACTCTAGTATTGAATATCTTATGGAATATAACGGAACAGTTTAGTATATAAGTATTACGCTCACAAAATATCGGATGTATGACAACCATAAACAGATATAACTTAGATATGACGTCATTCCCGTTACACTTTTTCCGTCTTGCAAATTGCTAACACCCCTCCCAGAGACATATCCATCTCAAAATCTAACTACTAATAATTAGTATTTTTCATGATAAGTAAATCATACTTGTACACTTATCTATTATGAAAAATATTGTTATTTATATTTTCAACGAATGAAACGGCCAAATATATTCTCAACAAGGTAAGGGAGATAATATACTAGATCAAGTAGAAGTCTGGAGAATCACTTAGCTCGGTTGTTGGAAACACTCCAAGGGTCTCCAAGGGTCGTGAACATCACAGGAACCGATGCGAAAGATCAGACAATATCAACCTGAGGTCTTGGCCAGTTTACAATTGCATTTGGAAAAATCAGACTCGTTGGTGTTCGCTTTAGCTCCGGGTACCTGGATGCACCAGTACAAGACATGGCTCGCCTTCTAAACCTACCCACTGGAGAACAGACGCTCTTGCCAGGACCTGATTCCTCTGTATATTCTAATCAATATACAGAAAGAGCTTCTTCAAATAGTTCCCTTCAGAGTTCCTGTTTTTGGCCCCAGATCTAGAGCCCTCTCTTCAACTCCATCCTTATTCATTTCCGGATCGTAATTAGACCAGTTCATGATTCAGGGACAGTGGTTCGAAATCTACGTTAAACTGTAGGTCCCTAAGATATGTCATTGACTGTTGGGCTATTAATTAACAATTCTGTCTAAGGAACATGTCAGCCTTAGTCAGTATTAAGCCTTTAAGATCGTGCCACAATCAACCTACACTCATTTTTCATTCATAATTGGCTTAAAATACATTTCATTTCAGTAAAAAGTATAATGGCTAAATACCGAACCTTCACCAAATTTTGTCAAATTGAATGCTCATGATTGAACCGGTGACCTTGATGAAGCGGTTACTCTAACCACCGAACCAACCAGCTAGTCTATGGGGATGCAAAGTGTTTCAAAAGTTTTTTGAACACCAATTAGTGGATGTGACAAACAGTTTCAAGAAAAATGCTGTCAGATAATGTAAATAAGGATAGATTTAGATGTAGAAAGGTGGAGAGTTGGACGTAGTAAGGGCGCAATGCAGACAGTCACAACGACACGCAATGCTACCACCACTGCCACACTAACACCTGCAACTGTTGTTTTAATTAGTGCACCGCCGCCACCTGATTTATGCGTGTTGCCAACCCCTCTACAGATTGGCTAATTACCTTCTATGTTATTTCAACACCTATTTTGTATCCTAACATTTATCAGAATTCCTCGTGATAAAATATACTATTAACTCTAGTGCTTGATTTTAATAGTTTACTCGTTAAATTCTTTAAAAACATTGATTACATCTTCGTACCCCCAACTATTTTGAGTATGCCAAGAAATAGGGAGGGAATTAAAAAATATAGCAGTTCCTTAATATATTTTTTAGGAAATCTTTTTCAACACAGCGTCATGAAAATGGTTTCTCTATCAGCTGAAAGTCTTGAAAGTAACTATTTTCAACCTGAAAAGTGAAAATGTTTCTAGATTAGAAGTGGAACTAAACAGCTGTAACTAATTTGACATGTGTTTGGATTATAATTTGCAAACCACTGGTATTAGGTTATGATTACTGACACTAGTAGTGCCTGTAGCACCTAAAGTATCCTTATGTAATACATTAAGCATATATATTTACAAACGTCACGTCTTAGCTAATGCAATGTTTTGGTACATTTCATCTGGTTTTTGTGTATCTTTTTTCTGACAAAAACACCGATTTATGAATTTGTAAATTATTATTTATCTGCGGTTTCAATAGCGTGTTTTGGGTAATTTTATGTACGCTACTCCAAAAAAGCTTCTGTCAATTTCCTTCAAAATACTCTTCCAAGGCAAGTACAACTTCAAGTTTAATTATCTACATTCATTTAGTAATTAAAATATACTTTTCATAAAGTTAAAGTTAGTATATTAGATTCCCTATAGTATTTTGAAATGTATAAATGTATGTTTTGAAATATGTATTCAGGTATTAACTCGTTTTAAACAGTTTTTTTGAGTCTATGTGGGTTTCTCCCAAACTATATAAATTATTACATTTTGAACTATTTTAGTGATATGTACTTGGTACTCACGCAACTACCGGAAATATTTAATTAGAAGGATTTGTGAAGTGTGCAAATAGCATATGGGGGGGGCTAGGGGGGCAAGATTGTAGGGCACCGCCGCCGAGCCGCGCTCAAGCTCTGGACCGTAAATACTACAGTGGTGTGAATCATTTAACAGTTTAGTCCTGCAGCAATCTGCCTAATGTACACAACCCCCCTACCCCATCCTTCGCCGTGTGATGATCATGATGATGATGATTGTCACCAGCCAGCCGTATTCATACATGTCATTTATTTTTACTTTTAGTTTGTGTCTTCTCATCCAAACTCCAACACTTCTAAAACTTAGTCTTGTTTCTACTTAACATCAACCTGTCACTAGACGGGTAACAAATTGTTTTTGATTCAGAGTCAGGATTTAAGCCCATTACTGTATCATCTTTCTGAGATGCTGACTCATTTAATAGGTATTTTATGCCAAGCAATTGTGTTATAATTGTAGTGGTAGGTTTTGTAGTAGTTTTACCAACTCAGGCTGACATAGCCAATATTGTAAGAGACCTACAGTTTAACATGGGATCCGAACCACAATTTTGCCTATGAATTATATATTGGTCTAATTGCATTGGTAATCTTTGCGAGTGAACGCAGTGCGGACGTTAATCGACACCTAGGAATATCACATCCACCGACCATCGCTCATAACTATCCACAATTCGTGAACTCCGAGCAGCCGGAACACTCAGCTAACTAAATATTCAAAAATTCTATAGTTATTTTTACTATGTTTCTATTAAGCGTGAGATTATCAGTTTCGACTCAAGCCCCCTGATTTTAACTAACTTACATCTCACCACTTAAAATGTAGCACAATCCTTACCATCCTTAATGTACCTTTACATCCTTATATATGTAATAGATACAAAGCAAAGCATATGGTAGTATTTCCATATATTAATGAATTTATGTTCTCTTCGATCATCTCCAAGCCCTAACCAAGAAGTTATTTGAACTCTGTGCCCAGAGTGTGAATATTTTTAAGTACTGTATTACTACACATGAAGCGTGTCACTGAAGGCTACTTACACCCAAGAAGGTAAAAAATAACAAATAGACAGATAATTCAAGGTACTAATATTCGTTTCATTTTTAAGCTGGTTTTAATGGTGGTAGTTAAGTTAGACTAACTTTGACTTTTTACAGACATACGACTGGGGTTATACTATTTAGTACTCTATATAAAACACTAAACAGAATAAAAAGTCAAAAATACTACATAAAATACTCAAACAAATACTAAAAATGTAAATGTATTTTTAATACATAAAAATGGGCTTTATAAAATACTAAATGTTAATCAAAATCATTAGACTCATTTTGGAGAAATTTGGATTTTTACGTTTTTAAGGGTTTTTGGGGAACTACCCTTACGAATCAAAAATATTCAAAAAAATTTACATAACGCTTAAGGATACAGTGATAATAAAAACATACCTTATTACATGTAAATTGGACCAACGGGGTAGGCTGTAGCTCTGTCCACATCTAGACACAAATACATACACAGACGTGATCGAAACCCACTTTTATTGGATTCAGGGGACCCCTAAACCGATATATCCACTCTCAACTCATATTCAAAAGTTTTGACGAAAATCTCTCTCCTTTTATACTATATATAAGGGGAGAAATTAATTGTCAAAGCAGGCATTGTTGTTTATAATCAACCTTTCCCTCCATTACATCTGTTTTGCCAGCTGGCTCACAGAGTAAACTAAACCTAATATAAATATTTCCGGCCACAGTGTGAACAGAAATGGGAAAAGTTGTAACGAGTCGTGTTGGGATTTGTTTGGTAGCTCCCTGGGCTGTTGTGTTGGGTTGTAAGAGTTGCACCTTCAACTGGATGCAGCCCAGACAACTTCCGGTCTAGCTGTTGAGATTTTTTTGTGAATATAACACACTCCCGTCCTGTTAGTACTAATCTTTTATAGTGGGTTTTGTTGGTTGTGACCCTACATTACATACTACAGTTCGTAGAAAACTGTTGAGAAATAATGAGGAAATTGATTTTTAATCCGACTTTTAATTAAATTTGTGGATTGATTTTGAAACTTGTAAAAAAGCTAAAATTTAATATGATGAAGAAAATTAAAGTTTTATCCAGATAATATTAATTTGAAGCAATGTTTTCAGAACTTTATAAATAAACCGATTAGCGATAAAAAAATAAATACTAAAGTGATCTGTTTTCAAAATATAAAGGTAATAATAAGAAAAATTGGAGACTTGTGAAAGAAATTACCAGTCAGTCAGTGTATTTTGTATAATGTGAAAATAAAGAATTAGTATTATCATTTTAACTAAACGAACAGAAATGGTTTTTTGGATTCAAAATCTTTGGGAAAAACTACAAGGAGCCAGTGAAACAATTGTGTTACATGATACCCTTCACTGAAATAGAATTGGTCATCTTTACTAATTGAGGCAAAAAAGGTATTTAATACTATTTATTATTTCATTAATTACTAATTGAGTTGGATGACTTCAAAAACACTTTAATAAATGTTTAACAAATCCTACCCTCGTTGTCAATATTAATATCATTGATGAAAGTGTTTATAACATTATTTCAATGTAAAAAAATATTACAATAATAGAAAGACTACAAAATCATTCTATTATTTGCATTAACGCGTTAACTGAGCTGTATTTTTCAACTAATCACTGACGTATTGGTCTCATGCGTCGAATGTTAAAAAATCGAGTGTTTTCCAGTAACATTCGATTCTAAATTGACGTAATTAAGCGTATAATTTGGACTAACTTACACCTAATTTAGCTTAATCACCTTAAAACACGTCTGCGTGCTTATTAACAGTTGTTACATTATTTTGATTCAACTAGACTTTTCCTGATAATCACTATCGTTCAACCACTGTAATTTTGAATTCAAATTTTAAAACATTTTTAAAAGGTTCTTGAAGAGACTGCAATCTAATGATATTTTATTTATTATAATTATCATATTAAAAGTGAATTGTATCAATTGTAGTGAATCAACTACAACCTTGAATAAAGCTATCAAACTATTTAACGTTTATTTAACTATCATTTTAAATTGTATTATTACAAACATTGTCATCCAATTTCTTAAATTTATAATAAGAGAAACCCACTTAAAATATTTAGAAATGTTTAGGACATAAAAAGGTAATGTCCAATATTTTGAGTGCGTTTTTGGATTATGTTGCCCTACACTGCATACCAAAAGTTTCACAACGCACTGCGTTCACCACGTACTTAAAATTGTACGTTTATCTTGAACAATTTGGTTAGCAAAATAATAATTTGTTAATCGTTCAAACAGGTTTTAAAGGTGACAGACATACTATTTTATAAAATTACTGTTTTAGCGTAAAACGAACAAGCAAAGCCTTGTGAACCGTTGCAAGGCTAAAGGAAGTATAAATAAAACTCAAATTACAATGGGAAGAATCCGAAAGAGAATTTATAACCCAACGATTGATATACAAAGGTTGTAAAGAACACGATTGTGGAGATTAAGAAAGCAACCCACCGGCAGAAGACAGAACCGGTATTTGTAACTATATAACAGACCTTAGACACGCACAAGTCTTCTGATGTTTCTCGCCATTCCTGACAAGTCAAGAGAATAAAATGTCTTCTTAAATAGTTTCAACCCAGTGCTTTAATCATCCCCCATATTGTTACGTGAAAACGTATTCCTTTGACATTTTTAAATTTTTTTTAAAATATTCAATGAAGAGAAAATTAAAAAAAGCTATTTAGCAGGCCTATTTTTGATTACTTCTTAAATGTGTTTTTAATTTTTTGAATATATTTGATCTATTGTATGAATGAATTAATATTTATTTCCAGAAAAAATTACAAAAACATTTTTACATACAGTAAATTAGATACTAGGAAATTTACCCCACATAGGTTAACCTGTGTGTGGGGAAAGAGTTCTTCAGTCATGTTTATATTTGTATTTCATGTTTATATCATCTGTATCTTACCAATGTACAAAATAATATACCGCTGTATCACCACCACTGTAATACATAATTAATTACCTGCCGTAATTTTAAAAATATTTGTATTTACTTCCCTGTGGGAAATAGGTTAGATCATGGATAAGTCTAAAGGTAATGGTCTCAGTTCATCTAAACAGCTGTTCTTATTCTTCTATATTAAAAATTCAATACGATAGCTCTGGTCGTTTCTATGGAAATCTGTTACATGTTTTCCATCTTACAAATCGCTAACATCCCCTCCAAGAGCAAAGACATATCCATGTCAAAAGCTCTATTCCATCTTTGTTATCTTATCCTTTGCTTTTATTCCTTTATTTTAGAGTTAAACAATAAATTATATTATATCACATAAAGTAATCAATGAAAATTAATGGTAATGGAAGTAATACTTCAGTGTTCTAATGATTACAAAATATTAACGGAACATTTTATGAATAATGTTAATGAAGAATTCCAGAGCCCGACATTTATGTTTTGTTAATTTTGTAATTTTGAAAATATTAACACTAAATCACATGGACATCACCGGACATGACGTGTCCTGTAATCCAACTACTTTGAGGTTACGAACTGTAGCTAGTTATGAACGATGGTCGGTGGGTGTAGTGTTCTCTTGTATGGATTAACGCTCGCTCTATTGAAGACTACGTTAATCCACAAAGACCATACAGTACTCATAATTAGACCAGTTTGTAATTTAGAGGCAGTGGTGTGGATTCCACGTTAAACTCGTCCCTTAGATATGACATTTGCTGTTGGGCTATTAATTAACAGTCCTGTCTAAGGAACATGTCAGCCTTAGTCAGTAACAAAACTACAATATCGCGCCACAATCATTTTACACTCATTTCTCATTCATACTAAGTTTAAAATACCTATATTGTGGTATATTGGCCATTTCAAATGGTAAAGTTTCATAGGTTATTATTCTTGAAGGTAAAAATTTACCTTCAAGTAAACATAAATTCTTTCAAGTATTAATTCTTTTAGACAAGGTCTTAGAAATGCATCTAATTTTCGGGTCCCAAAACCAAACTTAACTTTTTAACAAAAAATAGTAACTATATAGCTCCAATAATTTTCAATTGAAACCGAAGACATTAGGAATATTAATAAAATGTATAAATATTAAAATAACATAAAATATTGCCATTTAAGCATGATCAGAGATAATGTGTTTGAACTGCTGGGAGTTTCTCAGTAAATGTCTCTCACACTCTTTTGTCTGTTTAACATTTCCTGCTAATCAAAGTAACTATTTAATGGATATATTTATTAATTAATATTACAGAATAATTTAGTATTTTAATGCTATGATTTAGTAAAAATGATGTTGACCTTATTCTGTTTCTAAATAATAATAATATTATAGTTAATATAATGTTTTTATATTTTTAGTAACTATCTATAACCCATGAAGGATGATTTTGTTTGTTTTTAATTGTAAGTATGCCTATGCCAAGAAAATTATCTATTATTTTATATTGACCTATTTGTAGTTAATTTATTTTGTTTGCCATCGCAAATTCTGTCATGTAAATAGTATTAATCTATGTTGGACTTTTTAATCCGGCTTTGCCTTTGGGACTCTATTGACGTGGACTAAGCTCTGGGGGAGGGGTGTTGTCGAATTTGTGGAACGCAAAAAGTGCGGTGGAAGTCTTTAACGGAAATGCCGTCATATGGTTATAGGAACATCTGTTTAGATGAACTGAGAACCTTACTTGTAGATGTATCCATAATTTAACCTTTTTCCCATAGGGAAGTAAATACAATTTGTTTTTTCTCTGAGGCATAAATTTTTTAGTTTAATTAAAATTAATTATTACATGTTGCTACATTATTTTTCGCTATGTAAATATTGTGTAATTGAAAGAGGAAATAAATAATTTATTCATCTTATTCGTTTGTTCTGTATGTCACCAGGCGGCAGCACTTGTACTGTTACAGTGTAGACCGCCTCTACTGGCTTGAGCGCTGTTTGCGTGTCCGTGTTATTGTTCTCCAAGAACTTGGAGAATCATGGCTCGACGCAACACGATTTCATAATTCCGCATGATTCCTTGAATCGCAACTGGAAAGTTGCCCCAATAACGATGTTTACTCCCCTTTGCATTTACGAAAATCATAAAACAGACGGTTTACTCGTATATTTGTATTCACCTTAATCTCTCTCTAACAATGTGAGAATTTCTTCTCAACACTGTATTCACAACTCGTGTTATATTAGATCATTGAAATGGCAACCATACACAATGTAGGTATTTTAAGCCAAGTATGAATGAGGATTGAGTGTAAGATGATTGTGGCGCGATCTTGTAGTCTTGTTACTGACTAAGGCTGACATGTTCCTTTGACAGGACTGTTAATTAATAGCCCAACAGTCAATAGCAACACTAGACCTAAAGTTTAACGTGGAGTACGAACCACTTTTTCCTCTAACTGCTCTACCTATGAGGGCTGTCTTTGTGAATTAATGCAGCATTCAGTTTTGCGAACGATAATTCATACCAGAGAATATCACATCCACCTATCATCGATTCTACTATTCACAATTTGTGGGCTCCAAGTGGCCAGATTACGGAGATCAGGGATAGAGCTGTGGCCCAATAAGTCAAAGGTTTTGGATCTTGACCAGCGGCCGGTCGCCTCAGGACTGTTAATTAATAGCCTAACAGCCGATGGCAACTAATGGACCTACAGTTTGACGTGGAATCTGAATTACGAATTGGTCTAATTATGAGGATGGTCTTTACGGATTTACGTAATATTCAATAGTGCGGACGTTAATCCTTACAAGAGAACACTACACACACCGACCATCGCTCACTACTATCCACAATTCGTGACCTCCAAGTAGCTGGATTACAAGGCGTCTCCACCGTAGATTCAATATAATCATTGATTATACATATTTTATGTTTAAATATAATATGATGTTCTCTTCCATTTAACCAGTTATTGGTTCGGGACAAATTCTTTTTTCAGGAAATCAATAGTGTTGAGTGATAATGTGAATTCGACATAGTAAAAATCATATCGAAATCATATAGTAAAATATTAGGTAACGAATTGATAAACTTATAATCTAACTATATTGTCCTGGTAAAATTCTTAATTGTTATAATTTCCTATTTAAAAATTCTATTAGGCCTACCATTAAAAGGTTTGTATCGATAAACTACTGATAAGCTATTAATTTGTCTATAGCTTTATCGATACATCGATGAACATGCTTATATATGTATCGATAAATGTATGTTTTCTTGGTCTTTCCCAAGTTACCGACAGTTTGTCTCGCACAAATTAACGAGTCCAGTCGTAGAGCACAAATAGGACCACAGCGTGCATTAACAATACGAGCCTTGCCTTCTCTCATGCGTAAACCATTCCAATCCCTTACGATGATATCGTTACAGTCATCGACCGAGGCGCTGGACCGGAACTGACACTTTACCGGAATAGGACCCACGTGGCAGCAGACCTGCATATTAAACGGACAATTCGACAATTCGAACTAAGCTTAGTCATAAGTTGAACAAGCAACTTATATTTATTTCCATATTCTCCATGAAATTACATTAAAAAAAGTAAGAAAGTTTGCTTTCATCATGCAGTGGTAGAATTAAACTAGACAAATTTGACTAATCAGCAACAAACAAACAAACAACAACACAATCAAACAACAACAACAACAACAATCAAACAATATCAATTTGACTATTCTCCATAGAATAACGTAGGAAATGAGTAAGTGAGTTTGCTGCTAGTTTACATATACTTTTCCAACTTTTTACAAAATTTATATCAAAACTATTTTATTTTTACACAATTTTCATTTTAATAAAAACCAACTATGGCCTACGCACAGACCATTCTAGGTCCATGTAGGCCATTTCCTACTAATTTTCTACGGGTTTATTTACTTATTACGTTTTCCTATGTATTGTTTTCTGTTTTTAATTTATTTCTGTTATTATACATTCGAAAAATGTGTATAATTTATTAAAAAATTTTGTTTTTAAATTTTATTTTGATTTTAAGTTAGTAGAAGGCAGTTCGTTGCCACAAAATTCGTTGTGTTTTCATCAATTTACCAAGAATTTTAATTTATAGTGTTTTCATGAATTTGCCATAAATTATAATTCATGGAGTTTTTAAGTTTTCATGAATTAAAATTCGTTGTGTCTTCAACAAATTTACCATAAATTATAATTAATGGTGTATTCATCAATTACCTGCCTTGAATTATCGATGTAATTACGTAATTTTCAGCACACATAATTAGATCCTAACAATGAGAAATTGCATGTAAGGGATTTTGACAATATTACAAAAATTATATCTTTTATAACGTTTTTCCCTGGTTTACATCGGAGCTTGAAAATACACCATTCTGTATCTATCAGTCTGTTAAGATGTAACTTCTTTGTTAATTTTTTTTCAAAATGATAACAAACCATTTAAGATATTTTGTGAGAGGGCAGTAAAAAGGTGAGCGTGCGAATGCATGCTTTTGTAAGAATAAATAATGAAGGCAATGCCCGTGAGTTCACTGCAAATTAAACCACTATCAGGTTTTGCTTGTAACAAAAGGTAAAACTATTTCTGTCTCAGTATAGTGGAATTCAATTTAGAGAGCTGAAGAAGGCTATCGAGAACGGCTTTGCTGCATGCATTAATATAGAATGATTACGGAACTGGAAACGTGGTATGTCTTACTTAATCTCAACTATTGTATTATAAATTCCTTAACAAGTGCACAGCATATTTTAAGCCTGCCTGTCTGGGTATGATGTTTTATTATCAATATGTTATATTTGGGAAAACATTTTTTTAATCAAGTTTTTATTTGAAATCTGTCACTATAAGAACATTATGTAAATTTTCTGGGGAGAACATGAGAATGAGTTAAGCTCGATTATGCTAACTAACATTGTGTTAACACATTAAGAAAAAACTAGCGTACCTGGCGCACGAAATCGTGCGCTGTCAAGGAGACAATATGTCCACCAATAACTATGTTTAGAAACTAAGTTTAGATTTTCCCAAAAGATTTTCATTTTGTTTATGTTTTGGTTTTATGCAAATAAAAATTGGTGTTTTATTGCCAGCTGTACGATGATGTCTTCATTAAACGAAAAAAGAAAGAACCATGTTTAACTGTCAGATTTGATTTGTTTATTTAACCACTTCCTTAAATAAACAGCTGATTTCTCGATTGTCGGTGTTTACCTCCATATTAAGTTTATGGAGAAAATCACGACTTTGACCCCATTATTTTCCATGACCACGGTAAATTTTCAAAATTTTTTCATTGATGGCAAAACTACATGCTAAGACCTTTATAACGACACCTTGGACATGGTGATTGGTAGCACCACCGCTCCAAAACAATTATCACAAAAATAGGCCTAGTGTATTAAATATATAAGATAATAAAAAAACAGATTAGCAATATCAAGGATATTGTTTCTTTTCAACCTGCATGTACACTGACTGTTATCCAGAAGATTTAAAGCCAGATAGTAGACGAATTGAAGGCGTAGTTTGAATGACGGTGAAAGGATCTGAGGCAGAGTTAAGTATTGTCCTCCTGGTACTGTGACGACTCATACATTACTTGATTTGCCCCTTGTAAATGCCCGACCTGGCCAACTCCCAGGCCTCCATGACTCCACCATCTGACCTTTGGTCTTGGTCCACTGGTATTCTTTCTCTCGGTTCTCCTCATTTCTTCCTTAAATGTGACAACTCCAACTCATTCTTCTACTTTTTACTCCTCCAATATCCAGGTCTTGTCTATTGTGGCGGCTTCTCTGTACTCCATCTGCACATACTGTGTCTTATGGTTCTCAATAATTTATTTTCAAATTAAATATTCTTCTTTTTCTGTGTTCTTATTTAAGTACAGATATGTAACAAGATTTTAAACAAATTTATAGTCACATCTTGATGTTTTGTAAAGCCCGTGCAGTAAACGGTTGCCACACCGTGCTAGGCACGGCCTTGATAAGCGATACGTGTTTAAGCCTACACAATCTGGCGCACTATGACAGAATGTGTGGAATGTAATTAAAGTAACAGTGTTCAACAAGCCCGGCCTCTCACATACATCACGGCCCAGCGGCCCTGTTTACCCGGAGCCGGAGATCCATCAGGGGACTGCTGTGAAACTGTTTGTGTCACAGTTCTATTACAAAGTCCTGTTTACCAGTTCCTGGCAAATATTTTCTCCGTTTTAATTAGGCCTTTCTATATATGAGGACAAAATTTTTTAAATTTAGTATTTATCTCTTCTTAGCTATCAATAGCTAATTTATTTCTTCGTAGGTGAATTAAGTACTAAAAAGGTCCACTGCCTTAATTACACCCTTTAAAAAGTACAACCTTATTCCAAATTAAAAATATTTGTGTGGACTCGGAATCAGTATAAACCAATAATCTTTGGATTCTTTAAGCCTCAGAGTGGATACTTCCCCGATACCAAAAACTTAAAAACTTTGACAAAAATTCCGGGCTGTTAAAAAAATAAACATACATATTATAACGAATACAATAAACATATAAATTCAACAGAATATCATTAGATTTTAGCAAGCTAAAAATGCTCTATAGGCGCTCGGTATAATCCTTTCTCCATACACTATTTAAAAGAGGGAACAAAACACAGGTCAAATCAACTTTTTTTAGCTAAACGATGTGACAGTATCTGAGTATTTAGTTTGCTTAAACTGACGCTTCAGAGTCTAAAGAGTGTCTGGCCCTGAGGGCTGTTCAGATCTCTTTAATATTCACCACCTCACTGCCCTGGGGACAGCCTTTTACCCCACGTTATGTCATCGGTCTGCCTCCAAATTGAAAACAATTCTTATACTTTTATAATAATGGACTCGAATAAAAAAAGGAACCAAAAACCAATTTCGTTGCGTCAATCAATTACTGATTGCTAATAAAATATTGGAAACAATTTTTTACAAGGATACAGAATTTTTTGCAAGAGATAATTTTTTTATATTTTATACTAGCTGACGCGTCGAACTTCGTAACGCCTGACAGTAAATACATGTTAACTTTACGATTGGCCATGTTCTGAAGTCGAATAGCATCACGACTTCATTGTGAAAGGTTATATATTCTGGGTCGTGGCATAGTGAATAACACGAATAAACCGATAAGGCATATTGATAACATTCCCATAAAACTAATAAATCTGAGTGGATTAATTCACAATTTTCAAATCCAATCCAAACCCAAATCAAATCTAACTGTAATACGGCTTTTATAGGAAATATATACAACAGCTGATTATTATAATAAACGTACATATATAGACATTATATAGCTAAGAAATCAAATGTTTTCATTGTAGAAAATGTGTAAACAAACTTACTCTCCATAAGAATAGCATTAGAAATTTAAAACGCCATGAAATGGAAACCTATGGGGTTTTCGAAAATATTTTTTCACTAAAACCTTCCCGGCCACTTATAGAGCAACTTCCTAAAATTTCATGGCGATCGGATGAGTAGTTTGGCAACGCATAAAGGACATACATACATACAATACATACATACATTCAATTTTATATATAGAGATGACTATTACATCTAAGTTGAAAAATACCAGCTTTATCATCTTCACACTGAGCTGAAATCAGTCCGTTGAGAGGAGTTGGCACTGACCCAAGGTTTGATGACTGTTGTAAACTAGTGCTCTATATATTTCGTTTCTGTTATCTATAATCTATAATTAATATTATAAAGAAGAGGTGGTTTCTGTATGTTTGTTTGTGGGTTTGTGGGTTTGTGTTTGTGGGTTTGTTGTGGCAAGTAAATGCGAAAAATACTGAACCGACCGGATTGAAATTTTACACAAAGGTAGATCTTAAACTCATGCAACACATAGGCATATTCATTTCCTTAAAATCCCTTCGGGCTACGCCCCATAAACGTCCTAAGTTTTAATATTTACATTCTTAAAGAATGAAAACATAAAAAAACTTGAATGTCAACAGCTGTGAACACTAAAATTTTACAGTTCGGGAAGAAGAATCTTAGTGGATTTTTACAGATAAACTGCTGTACCAAAATTGGTAAATTATTAGTTCGAAATAGTGGAATGATAGATTTTAAGTTTTCCCCCAATGACTTTCTATTACGTTAATCCTTTCCCAATATTTAACAGGTGTCGTTTTTTCGTCATTTTGTAAACAATAAAAAGTGAACTAACAAACTAACAATAATTTAAAGGATCAGTAGGGCCTACTCGTCTCAATCTTTTTTACCCGTGCGAAGAACGGTACTTTGGCTAGTCAGTTATGATTGTTTAATTTCGGTACCAAATTATTGACAATTGAATGAAGTGACTCCACAAGGACATTTGTACATTTTTTGTATGTCCAACAAGGCTTAAGAATGTTGGGGAAATATCTAAGGGACATACAACTTTACAAACTTTACCTTCAAAACGCAAAACACGCGATTCAAGCATGAAGTAAAAATAAAATTAATAGTACAGTATATTTGTTATTTAGATTTTTATTACGTACATTTTCCGTTACGGTTTTAAGTAAAACAAAGTGTCACGACGTTTCAGGGTTTGAATCTGATCCCGTCTTTAATCGAGCTGGTATCTAAAACATAACACGATTAGTACATAATCCGGACTAAGCCGGTATAAAGCTGAAAACAAAAAAGGTTTAGAGCTAATCGTGCTATGTTTTAGATACCAGCTCATCTCAGGACGGATCAGATTCCAGATCCTGAAACCTTTTTGAAACTTTTTTTTACTTAAAACCGTGATGGAAAATGTCTGTAATAAAAATCGAAATAACATGAATCCACTATCACCAATAATGAGTTTCAAACAAAGGTATATTTGTTTGTTCTATGATATCAGAAGAAGTCGCTCAGGTGGTAGCAGTGATATAATTCCATAGCTGGCCTACCAATATTAATGTTTACCGGCCTCATTACCACATACCCCTCCAGGATGGGCGAGGTGATTGCTGTAATATATCTCCTCTACCTAATATGTCTACTGTATAATTAGAGCTATTTGTGTTCCGGTTCCTTCTGAGAAACTGTTTGGTTTCCTCTGCTTCCTGGGTTTACTTCAACATCCGTCTTAAGTTGTTTAGCTTAATTTATCTGTTTGACTTGGTTTATAATTTTTTTAAATCAATTCTTCTTATTTTTTAAATTTTAATTACTGTAAATATAGTAAACTAATTGTGGTTATTTAATAAACAGCTTTAAAGATTAATATAAATGCAACCTTACATTAGGTTTGCTTTATTTATAGTTTATAATGATGACTAGTATTGCTAAAAATAAAAACATACATTTTAACCTCCCTTATATATGTGGTTCTATAAACATAGTTAAACTATATAGGACAAGTGTTATACCATATCTCTACCAATTCACTGAACTATCTGTATCTTTTTGCATGGTTATACCTTAACAGGTTTCATGTATGTTATTTTAGATCCAAATAATATTTCCTTTAAATTTATTTTATCTTATTTATTGAAACGTTATAACATTACAATTATTTTTACAAATATGTAAAAGATATTCCACAATACCTGGTACAATTTGCTATTATATATTTATTATATAGCAAATACATATATTTATACGTATATTTATTCTATAAAAAAATTACACTATGATATTATTAAGCCTCCAGATTGCTGAGAATAAATTAAATGATGAAAATGCCTGATGATGACCTAATGTAGGCCAAAACTATAGTTTCACCATTACTTCAACTACTAAGATACTAAGACAACTATAGAAAGGTATTTAAACCATTTAATTTAAAATTTACACGTCAAGAACGTTAAATTAACATTAAATTTCAATTTAAAATCAAACGTTCCAAAATGCAGCAAAACAAAGATAACTTATTTCCAATTCCTTAACCACTCCTGCCGCAGTGCAGCTGCTTCCTGCTTATAGCCAACACTAATTATGGCATTGCGGCATTATATTATTATTATACATTTATACAGTTCAAAGTATTTAATTTTTTGTTCGTTTATTTTTTTGTGTAATGCACGTACACCAGCTACATTTTTTTACTTGCAATTTTTTTTAGTTTAACTGTGGTCTAGTGACTTTGTTTGACAATTTTTACAAAAGTAACGCATCAAAGGGAAGTGGCGAGAAATGAAAAAAATCAGCTCTTAAGTCTAATGGAAATATGGCATTGAAATGGATACGTCTAAGCTCTGAGGGGATGTTAGCAGAGGTATTACGGAAGTCATATGGTTATGAGAACAACTGTGAGGAGGAACCAAAAACATTCCCTTCAGACACATCCGGAATAATACAGTAATTTTCAGATTACTTTTCCCAGAGAAGGCTTTGATGATATTTAATTAGTATGTAAACGCGAACATTTGCCGTATGGTGGAGTACCTATAGGAGGCTAAGGGGCTAAGCTCCCAAGAGTTTTTTATTCAAAGCACTCACAAAAACAACTAAATATTTTAAATGAACGGAGGTAAGGGAAAAAGTTTCAGAAAAAGAAAGGAAAGCACTGAAAAATAAAACAGTAATACGAAGAAGCAGAATTTAAGAAGAACTTGACCAGTACATTGAGATAATTGATCTAAAGGCTATAAAATTATAATAAGGTGAGGGATATTAAAAATAATAAAATATTCTAAAATATTAATTGTTTACAACGAAGAGTCATCAGTTTATGTACTAGCCTCTATCGACTTTAGAGCCATTAGTTTGTGTATTAGCCTTTATCGACTTTAGAGCCATCAGTTTATGTATTAGCCTCTACCGACTATAGAGCCATCAGTTTATGTATTAGCCACTATCGATTTTAGAGACATCTTTTTATGTATTAGCCTCTATCGACTTTAGAGCCATCAGTTTATGTATTAGCCTCTACCGACTATAGAGCCATCAGTTTATGTATTAGCCACTATCGATTTTAGAGACATCTTTTTATGTATTAGCCTCTATCGACTTTAAAGCCATCAGTTTATGTATTAGCCTCTATCGACTTTAGAGCCATCAGTTTATGTATTAGCCTCTATCGGCTTTAGAACCATCAGTTTATGTTTTAGCCTCTATCGACTTTAGAGCCATCAGTTTATGTATTAGCCTCTATCGACTTTAGAGCCATCAGTTTATGTATTAGCCTCTATCGACTTTAGAGCCATCAGTTTATGTATTAGCCTCTATCGACTTTAGAGCCATCAGTTTATGTATTAGCCTCTATCGACTTTAGAGCCATCAGTTTATGTATTAGCCTCTATCGACTTTAGAGCCATCAGTTTATGTATTAGCCTCTATCGACTTTAGAGCCATCAGTTTATGTATTAGCCTCTATCGACTTTAGAGCCATCAGTTTATGTATTAGCCTCTATCGACTTTAGAGCCATCAGTTTATGTATTAGCCTCTATCGACTTTAGAGCCATCAGTTTATGTATTAGCCTCTATCGACTTTAGAGCCATCAGTTTATGTATTAGCCTCTATCGACTTTAGAGCCATCAGTTTATGTATTAGCCTCTATCGACTTTAGAGCCATCAGTTTATGTATTAGCCTCTATCGACTTTAGAGCCATCAGTTTATGTATTAGCCTCTATCGACTTTAGAGCCATCAGTTTATGTATTAGCCTCTATCGACTTTAGAGCCATCAGTTTATGTATTAGCCTCTATCGACTTTAGAGCCATCAGATTAGTTTCGACTTTAGAGTATTTATGTATTAGCCTCTATCGACTTTAGAGCCATCAGTTTATGTATTAGCCTCTATCGACTTTAGAGCCATCAGTTTATGTATTAGCCTCTATCGACTTTAGAGCCATCAGTTTATGTATTAGCCTCTATCGACTTTAGAGCCATCAGTTTATGTATTAGCCTCTAACTTTAGAGCCATCAGTTTATGTATTAGCCTCTATCGACTTTAGAGCCATCAGTTTATGTATTAGCCTCTATCGGCTAGAAACCATCAGTTTTATGTATTAGCCTCTATCGACTTTAGAGCCATCAGTTTATGTATTAGCCTCTATCGACTTTAGAGCCATCAGTTTATGTATTAGCCTCTATCGACTTTAGAGCCATCAGTTTATGTATTAGCCTCTATCGACTTTAGAGCCATCAGTTTATGTATTAGCCTCTATCGACTTTAGAGCCATCAGTTTATGTATTAGCCTCTATCGACTTTAAAGCCATCAGTTTATGTACTAGCCTTTATCGACTTAACGCATATGGTAACATTACTGAAATATTTGTTAGAGTCAAAAGCCATCAGAAGATTTATTCGTTACATTCCTCTGTCACTCATACTCATCACAGTACCTTTATGAAAAGCGACCTAACCAGGTATATTAAGCTAATTATGAATGGGAAATGAGTGTAAGATGATTCAGGCACGATCTTATAACATTGTTAGGCCAATATGTCCCTTAGACATGAGTTAATCAATGGTCTAACTGCCAGTGGGCCTCTAAGGTACCAATAGTTTAACGAGGGTTTCGAATCACAATTTACAATCACCCTTGATGTACCAGAAATGTCTAATCTAACCATTTTTGAATAAACAAATAATATGTGTTTATTGGATCAAACATCTCTGACTGGATTAACCAAAATACCCATTGATAAATTTGTGAAATAACTACTAATGTTTGATTCTCTGTACTTATAATTTAAAAAACAACTTTGTTATCTCGACAGATATTGCGAATAATTTTGTAAAATAACGACGTAAAATTCTGGACTAACGGGGGTATCGAATTTAGAAACTAATTCTATCAGTTGGTTCTGATTACGGTTATTATAATACACATCGTTACTTTATTTAATTAGCTTTTTATTTCATTAATTAGTCATTTCATAGCCTATATAGCTACAGTAATTACTAAAATAAAATGACACGCTAATATGTGCAATGCAGATATGTCAGATTTGTAATATATGTACAGGTAGTTACAGCAGCAAATATAGAAAAGACAAGAGAAATCTTTAAACCAATAGAGTTGAAAGTGATTCATTGCGGCGTTGATGCAGCAAATGTATCGGGAATTAAGAGGGAGAAAATAGAGGAAGAGAGAGAGCGAAGAAGAGGGGGTAGTTTTGGGGAAGGGGGGGTACGCGCAGACGTAACTTCATTACTATAATGTACTTCTTAACCTTCTATCTGCTGGCTGATGTAGCGTGTGATCTTTGAAGACAATGCAAGTCTGAGAGATAAAAATGAGAGACATTTGAACAGAGATGAGAAATGCAACCCAAGTGCATTTTACCTTTACCTGGGTCCTCTTCTCCTGAGTCGCTTTTAAGACCAGAGACCACCTTTTTTAACAAGCAAGCCTGTATGTGTTTATGGACAGTGTTTTATTTTAAGGTGTTTAGTTTATTGATTATAGATTTTTTGGTAGAACACTAAAACATTTTTATATGATTATTATACTACTTTTTCAACTAATTTAAGTCTGTTTTTACTGGGAGTTACAACTTGTTTTTAAGTTTTTTAATTATTATATTTAAAGCAATACTATTTTGGGGTAGGTTTGATTTCAAAAAAATTATATGTTTTAACTTTTTACCAGGTCGTTCACTTTCTTTAATTTGGTATATCGTTTACTTTTTTTCAAACTTTTACCTTTTATCGAAGACCTTTTTTCCATGACCTCAATTTCGCGATTGGAGTTCGAGTTGAAATGAAGAATAATAATATTTTACGTCTGTACTCCAACTTTTGCATCGAACCAAATAAATCAATAAAAAAGCTATCACCGAACAAAAATTCAATTATAAAAATAAATAATAAAACGTAGAAAATACCTGTTTATGTCGATTGCTCGGTTATAATACCAATTAATTAACATTAGACGTTCTAAATACCATTATTTCGTTTTAACTTTTTTACAAAAAACATTACCTACTACATCCAGTGCAAAGTAGTGTTGAAAATTTCCGAATTGTATTCATATCGTAATCTCTATATATAAAATTGAATGTCTGTATGTATGTATGTATGTATGTATGTCCTTTATGCGTTGCCAAACTACTCATCCGATCGCCATGAAATTTTAGGAAGTTGCTCTATATGTGTCCGGGAAGGTTTTAGTGAAAAAGTATTTTCGAAAACCCCATAAGTTTCCATTTTATGGCGTTTTAAATTTCTAATGTTAACCTTATGGAGAGTAAGTTTGTTTACAAATTGTCTACAATGAAAACATTTGATTTCTTAGCTACAGCTGAATGGTTTACTTTCCATTAGCAATACCGTATGCTTTACTATCCAATGCCATCTGAATCATTTGTTAATGTTAAACTATGAAGTAAATGTGTACTGTAAAAAATGAACAGCTTTATTCACCACGTTAATAGTTTCCGGTTTTGGGGGATTATGTATTTATATTTTTATTTTCTGTCTGATTAAAGTCACGTGTTTATATGATAATTACAATGTTTATATTATTACGTATATTATAATAATCAGCTGTTGTATATCTTTCCTATAAAAGCCGTATTACAGTTAGGGTTCGTTTGGGTTTGGATTGGATTTGAAAATTGTGAATTAATCCACACAGATTTATTTGTTTTATGGGAATGATTATTAATATGTTTTATCGTTTCAGTATTGTTATTCACTATGCAGCGACCCAGAATATATAACCTTTCACAATGAAGCCGTATTGCTATTCGACTTCAGAACATGGCCAATCTTAAAGTTAACATGTGTTTACTGTGAGGCGTTACGAAGTTCGCCGGGTCAGCTAGTTAATTAAAAAAGTTACATTATCTAACTAGGTTTCTCGTTTATATGCTCAAGTAAGTTCACACATCTCCGAGGCAGTAGTTACGTCCCCAAATGACGAACAAAGGAGCGAAGGTTCGCAAAGCCTTGTTCCTTACCCTGCGGTCATCTTACAGTGTTTGCAACCAGAGTATTAATCATAGAGCGTCCCGCCTCGCCGTAAAGTGCGAATGTCTCTCCCAGCTGCCTCCACCGGGCCTGTAGTGTATGTAACAGGATAGCATATCAATAATACACGTACACAAATATCTACCTTCTAACTTTAATACGTTTTCCAGCAAAGTATAAGCTAGAATAGATTCTAGACCTTGTGAATAAAATTTAAAATTACTTAGTCAAGCGTATCCGGTTCAAGCCTGGTCCCTCCTGACCGTTATGTGACGTCCCAACAGCAAGTTTCCTGAGTGACCTATTTAAGATTCTGTTTTTTCTACATTAAAAAAATTGTAGATCTCCGAAATTATATATTTTATAAGATTATCGGATCGAAAATGTGGCTTTAAAATCATTTTCTATAGTATACGATTTTTTCTTATTTCTAAGTTTCACATAGATTATGTGAAAAAGGTCTGTTTCGTGTCACGTTCCCACAGTTTGAGTTCAAAATCATAAGATTTTGTCTCCTTGTATGAAAAAACGCCTAATTTCCGAAATTAATCCCCTGTAACTCAAAAAGATTTTCACTATAAACTTGAAAAATTATGCCAAAGCATATTTTTATGATGCAATCAACAAATAAACGTTAATATTATGTTTTTTAAGATAGTCGATTTTTCGCTCACACCGCCTTGAGCGAAGTTTGAATGAGAAAAAATGAGTGTAAGACGATTGTAGTCTTGTATGACTTTTCCGAAAATATTGTATATATAGCTCAAAGAATGGCATACTTATACTATATTTATACTTTTTAATAATCGACACATATATTTAAGCCAAGTATAATGAGGAATATGTAAGATATTGTGGCATCTATTTGTTATGACTAACCGACATACCTAACGGACTGTTTTGAATGCCGATGCAAATAATGTTTAATGGAATCGAAACATTGATACGAATTGGTCTAATTTATGAGGATGGTCTTTGTGGATTAACGTAGTATTCAATAGTGCGGACGTTTCCACACAGGAATCTCTCACAATATTAAATTCGTGACCAAAGTAGCTGGAGATATAATGGACCCACAGTTTAACGTGGGATCTGTTCACAACGGCCACGTGTGCAAGTTCGCTAAACCCTCGTAGTTGTGGCGAGAGACTCACTCAGTTCCTTCACCACGACAATGCGCCCGCACATTCAGCTTTGTACATTCTTCAGTTTTGTGTAAAAATCAGATTAATCTCCCTCGGCCTCCAACCTCACAATATTTAACTCATTGAGATTTCATTATATTTACAAAATTAAAATCGATAATAGAAGGATGCCATTTCGAAACTGTTGAGAGAAAGAAAATTAGCCACGAAAATAAAAAGCTATCTCGAACAAAACTACTAAGGGGTGCTTTGCAAAATGGGAATATCAAAGGGAATAGAGCAGGCGGGGGGACTGTGCTTTGAGAAGAATAAGGGCGAGTATTCTGATAGTTGAGCATGAAAATGTAAAACAAACACTCCCGTCGTAGCAAAACCTGCGTACTCCTAAATTTCCAAATCAATAAAATGTGATCATAATATTCTCTTATGACAAGTTTGATCAGGATAATAAGATTTTGATAAATAAGACGGCGTTTCTATTCTCCATAAGATTAACATGGGAAAGAGAATGCTGGACTGCTGGTGTGAGGAACACTGAAAGTAGGCATTTTTATATGGGAAAATAGTATACAGATTAGATGCCAAAATAAATAAACTATGATCTATAAGCATAAATGGATGGATCTCAACCACATGAAGCTAAATACAAAGTTTAATCCATAAATATAGCTTAGTAAGTTAAATATTAATTCGTTCTTATCCTCCATAAGATTAGCACTGGAACCCCAAAATATAACGGACTATGTTTAGTTTTTCAATATCTCAGTAACAATATTGGAGATAGAACGATCGGAGATAGTACTTTAAAGTATTAAACATTGTTCTTTTTGTGATGGTAAAAGAAAAAAATTTAAAATCTTTAAAAACTACAAATAAAAACGCCAAAACCCCATTTTGGGGTACAAAAATTACCCGTTCCGATTCACCGATATATCTAGATTACGAACTCGTCCGAGAAAATGTAGGAATACACGTTTCTACCAAATTTGGTCTCGATCGGGCCACTTTTACTAGAGTTATCGTGTTCACAGACACATATATGTATAAATATATAAATTGTATATAAAATGTTTAAAGATTATTTTTTTCTCTAAATAGGTAACCCAAAAAAGTAACATGGTCCAGGGCTTAAGTCTTGTCATAAGATATACGGTAATAGCTTCTTCCCTATGAGAAATTCGCTTAAACGTTCGGTTATTTGTTGAAAAAACCTAGTGTATGCTACTTTCAGGAAGGAAAGATTGTTACGTAGGTGGTGGCTACCTAGGGTGATAACCAGTAACAATCAAGAGAACGATGATAAATAGCGATTTCTTACGTTTAGCTATTACACGCGCGAATTATTTCATACACGATAAATTTTCAGCGTAAAGCGCAAGGCCCTGTTATTTAATTACTCATATAAAGTGCTTAAGAGCTCCTTTGATCACGGTTTTAGAGCGATTCTCTCACGTATTTCATCAGTGCTTCAATAAAAGCTTTTGAAATTTAATATAAAACCGAGCTTCACCTCAAGCCTACAAGTTCGCAGTTTATAGAAATTACCGATTACTTCGATAAACTTTTTAATTCCTCTGCTTTGCATGATCCAGGTTTATTTAAAAAATTGTATTTACTTCCCTGTGGGAAATATCTTAGATCTTGTAAATATGTCTCACGGGAATGTTTTCAGTTTCTCTGAACAGCTGTACTCATTCATAATCATATGACGTAATTTCCGTTACACTTTTTGCGTCTCGCAAATTAATAACCTCCCTGAGCCATATTGAAAAATCTTGATTATGCTTACTTTTATAACTTATGAAATTTTTTTAATTACTATAATTTTTTTAAATATTTAGTTTTAAGGACTTTAAAAGTGGACACTAATTTGGAAAAGACAAGAACCATCAAATCATGTCAATGTAAACTTTTCATGAAAAAGATCAGGGTTTTGCCGTCTTTAAAGACACATGCGTATTATTGTTTCATGTACGATTTTTAAATAATAATATATTAATCATCGCTTCAATTGTATTCAAAACGAAAAAATGTCGAATAATTATACTAATATTTTAAGTTAATTCTCAAATATTCTGAAGGAATTGAGGAATCGCACTAGTTCACTTTTCAACAGGCTGATTTTATTTTTTAATTTACTTCAAATTTCAGAGGCTAATGGGAACCGACTTCGAGTTGCGGACGTTAACATGGAACTTTAGAAACTTTAGAGGGGTTCGAATAAATTATAGAGGCTCTAGTACAAATGAATCTGAATTGTAAATCCTAAATTATGCCTCAAAAATACTTACAATTATCAAAATATATACTTTTTGGAATATTAGAGGTTTTCTCAAGGAAACAAAGAAAATCTACCAATTGTAAAGGTTTTCGAATTGACGAGGTTCTAATGTGTATATCGTTTTTAAATAAATCACTATAAGGCTAGAGAAATGGGCTGAAATGATTGAATACCTCCGGAATCTATATTTAGAGCTGTGGCAATAAATGTGCTCGAATGAACGCCAGAGCGCAGCACAGTGGCGCGGTGGTTATAATGGGGGGGGGTGGCGGTGCAAGGGGATCAATATAGCGCTGCAGCCACCTGTAGCCTGTATCTGGCGCGCGCTCACCTCTCGCCGCTCAACCCTACTGACTTGTCAACATTTACTGTTTAATTGTTAGGTCTACTTCAATATTGCAAAAAATCTATATAAGTAACATTAAGAATTTTGTCTGTAAGTCGCTTAGAATTGTGATACTTTTGCTATTTTACGTTTTAGAACGGAAAGACCGAACTTTACTCGGAGAGAATGAAACATGTGACATTGGCTAAATTAAAACACATTATGTAATGAATGAAAACACAGTACTATTGTTTGGACAAAAACGTTTTCATACACATATATTTTTGTTTCTGTGGCTACCACATTTCATTTAAAAAAATCGTTCTTGGAAAAGTTAAACACTAAAAATATTTGTAAAATAAACCAACCTAAATATAACTAGTCTTCTATCTTTTTTTAATACTTTATTTTCTGGATCAATACAGTTAGTATTATGCACAGAACATGTAATTTAATGACGAAATGATCATAAAAACACTATCGGAATCGCTCCATTTGGATCCTCCCTGGAACAATAGGTTTCTGGACTTGGATGTTTTCTTCACAATGTGTGTTACCAGTCTTTGTTGACAGTTGGTTTGGTACGCCGACATTAAAGACTGTGCTCCAGGAACGAGGTCCGTGATGTTGTTGAATTAAGATGCCCTGTTTTTTATGAACTCAAGAATCGTATCGATGCCAAATTTGTATGAATTTGTTTATTGTGGACGAACCATGGAGAGTTTGAGGATATTCTAAAAACTTTGTTTTGGAACAGCTGAATTTTATGTAGTTTGTTTTTTTAATTGACAGTCCCCAGATGGGACAAGCGTACTTCAATAAGGGCCTTAAAATACATTTATAAAATAACTAGCAGTTAGCCCGTCCTTTGTACGGGTTGTAGGATTCAGTTTAAAGAAAAAATATTATCATACCAAAATGTAAACCTGAAATCCTAAACAAATCAGTACAAATAAAATAAATCAATACCCTAAAAACTTATAATCCGTTCCTCTCTGCCAATATAAGCTAACAAATATTGATTTGACAGCTGTTTGTTTATCTATCTATTAAATCTTTGAACTACAAAGACAGCTGATTATTACCAGTAGGTGGATAATTGATCATTGAAAGCAAAAGGCGACTAATATTGCGTAAAAAGTGGGGTTTAAATGCACGTGATTTACTTTTTTAGGGGCAGCGAACAATTTCAAGCTTTGAAAAACCTTCTCTGGAATCTAGAGAATGCATGAAATACGTTTCATTGTTATCAGCTATCCCGTTTTTTTCGGAGAAGATAAACAGACACTAATTGAGATAAGATCGGATTCTCTATCGTACTAAACGTAAAAATAACTAAAAAATGAATAACTCTGAGTAATGTACAGACACAACTCCTCGTATATAGATTCAATACGATAGCTATGGTAAACCTGTTACATATTTTCAATCTTCAATTAAATGAATTAATTAAATAATTACTTTTGAAACTACATTGCTTATTGGAATTTTTTTAAATTAAGGTACGCTTAATATGGCTCATGCGCCATCTTTTTAACAAATACATTGATTACTTACCCAATAATAAGTCAGCCACAGTGGTAGCATAAGGGAATACTGATTAGAAAAAGAAATCAAATATATGAAAGGGTCTAATAAAGTGTAATAAAGTGATTAATGTCTCTAAATTATAATAGCTGGACTTATGGACCCATACAAAATTTAAAGCAGGTCCACTTCTTCCTATTGTACCATGGTAACTAGTTCATAAAAAATAAGTCATGCACATATACAATTCTTATTCAAAATAAACTTTTTATGGTACATTTGTAAAAATAGTTTGTTTAATATAATGGAGATATATTTTTGCTAGTTAATAAGTTGTTCCCATTTTTTACGTCTTTATTTTGAATAAGTTAATATTACTAATTTGTGTTGTGAATAATGCTTTTTTAAACCAATACGAGATGGTTGCTAAGTAAACTATTTTTATTTGGAGTAAAACACAAAAAAACATCAAAATTATGAAGTTTTTAAAACAAATTAACAAATACCACACATCTATTTGACTAAGCTATGGCATTTATTTTACAAATTTTCACAGGCATAAAAAAAGTTATAGTTGAGACCCTAAGTAACATTTTAAACCTATTTTCAAAAATGGCTGGTCAATTTACATCACCTAAGTTAATCCACCAGAGAGAAACGAAACCACAAAACCCCAAAAGAACTAAGGAGAAAAAGTAAGTTTAACTGAACATAAGTGTAAAATTCTAATCTTAAACTGTCTTTCATAACATTTAAAACCGGTTTTTAGAATGGCAGTTACAAAATTAATTGTGACTGAGTTTTCACACTATGAGATAGATAATTACAGGAGTTACTGAAATGGCGACCTACCCAGGTAGGTATTTTAAACCAATAATAAATGAGAAGTGAGTGTAAGATGATAATGACCATCTGGTAGTCTTGTTATTGACAAAGGCTGACATGTTCCTAGACAGAACTGTTAATTAATAGCCCAACGGTCAATGGCACATCTAAGGGACCTACAGTTTAACATAGATTCCGAACCACTGCCTCTGAATTACCAACTGGTCTAATTATGAGGATGATCTTTGCGAATTAATGTAGTATTCACTAGTGTGGGTGTTAATCCACACAAGATAACACTCTATATCCACCAACCATCGCTCACAACTATCCGCAATTAATGACCTCCAAATAGACGGATTATAGGACACGCCACGGTCACTCGATAGTCAACATTATGGACGAAAAGATTTCCTAAAATTTTGTAGTTTGTTAGTTTTGAGAATTATGGGAATGATGATAGGGTTTTTAATTACCTGAAAATCATAATTGAGTGGTGAGGGGAGTGAGTTATGTTACTGTTATGTAAAACAGTTTTTAGGTTTTACATGCAAATTATGGTGTACGCCTTATATCTAACCATGGTTTTAATTAACACTAATACTTTTATAATAATAGTAACATTTAAATAATAGAATTTAATAAATTATTTATTTTATGAAAAAGAACAATGATTAAGTTTTGATGCACTATCCAAAGAATCTGTTATTTAAAGAAAAGACTAATTGTATTTATTTTTAGTTTCAACCGAGAACTGGAAAGCTCAAGATACATTGAGGACTCTCTAAGTAGCAATGTGACCAAAGCAAGAGCAAGTTTTAGCCACAATGAAGAACTAAAAAGGCGAGATAGACGACATCCTCTAACTATCAACAGCGACAGGAAACACAAACAAAATGAGTGTACCCTAAAAGATATAATAAAACATCAATTGCGCTTCGTGGGGGACAACTGTAATATTGTAAAACCAGTTCCAAAACACTTGAGTAACTCTGAAGTTAAAGGTAAAGGAGATGTATGTTCAACCTTCTCAGTCAAAAAGAAACAGGGGAGATCCATTGTCAAAGTTAATACTGTTTCAAAACACACTATTAGTTACATGGACTCTTGGCAGACAAACACTGACAATATTTCGAGGTTATTGGATGAAATGGATTTGGATGAACCTTCATCAAAAACACTTTCTCGAAAAGGAGAAAATAATGAAACTAATAAAAACTCTAATCGTGCTCGAAGTGTTAATACAAGAATCAGATCTGAAAAATGCAGCTGTCTACAGACTCACCTTTGCTTGGTGAGTGTTGATAGTGAAGACTTCATAGGAGACCTGGTGCACGATGATGATGATGATTATGCATTCCACAGTGAAATTTTAACACCTCAAGAGCTGTCTTTAGTCGAGACTGGTTCTGATGAAGATTGGTTATATAAACCTACAAAAAAATTAATAATCTAATAAATAAACTTAACATTTTTATATGAAATGAGTAGAATATGATTTTTATTATAATCTCATTGAAACACTTTAATAGGTTTCTCCACACAAATAAGCTGTGTTTCCTTCTGTATATTTATTAATGTTTAATTAATCTTCTATTTTATTTAAGAGTGCAGTCGTACCTCCACCTCCTTGAAACGTTTGGAGATCATCAAATTATACACCCCTACCAATCTTTAATAATAACAGTTCACATATAAATCAATAGAATTTCATTTATTTTTTTAGATTTGGTCGCCATTTCAATAACCTAATCTAATCTACATTCCCTAAGTTCATATGATTATAAAAAATTATGTGCCTCTAATTATTGCCCTTGAGGGCACATGGATTTAGTTTTAGATAAAATTTTGACATGGATATGTCTAAGCTCTGGTGGGTGTTGGCAGATTTGTGGATCGCGAAAAGTGCAGCGAAAATTCTATTATATGGTTATAAGAATAGCTGTTTTCATGAACTAAAAAAATTCCCTTTAGTCATCATATACATTATTTAAGCTATTTCACAGAGGGAAGTAAATACAATGTTATCTTTGTCACTGCTTATTAATTAGCTTAGTATGTGAAATTCATAAATTATGGAATTATTTAAATGTAATGACTTTTATGTTTGTACTTTGATGGTAGACATAGTTTTTTAATCAACTCAAGTAAAAATAAATCCAAAACTAATTTATGTATTAAATTGTTTGAGGTATATGTACTAGCAAAGGTTTTAATATCTACAATAAAGTATATATATTCCAAATCATTTTTCAGCATTAAAAAAATTAAACAGCATAATAAAAATTTTGAAGAGCTAGACCTCTCAGATTACTTTTTAAAATGTTTTAACAATTTTTGTTATGTAAATAATGAGGAAAACACACCAATTAGTGCATAGATTAAAATTTTTATCAAACTGAAATATACTTTCTATATGAAGCTCAGCTGATAGCTAAGATAACTTTGAATTTATGTAATCCCAAATTGTAAATAAACATAAAAACATAAAAAACATAATCACATAGATTTTTAGAATGAGAATTGTTATCTCTTGGTAAATATATACAGTGATGTGTACATGTGATGAAAATTTGAATATGTGATGGCTTTTGCTAATATGGGTAGTAACCATGGGTCAACACTCAACTCACACATAAACTTCATATTAAATCAAGGAGTTCACAGTTATACGGGTTATATTTGGAATAAAACAAAGACAAATCAAATATTTTCTAAGGTAACTACGACAATTACAAATCTTAAGAAGACCATTTCAAAGAAATCAGAGGAAGATAGTGAATATGTTTACTACATTTCAAGAAAAAATGCTACAAACATATTTCATGATGATTGTTTTTATATCCACCCACTAACATACAGCTATTTAGTGCCACCTAAAACATCTCATCCAATACCAATGTTCAATGTGAAGAGACAAAACTCAGGTTTCTACCCAAAAAGATGTTCACATTTGTTTAATCAAATTCATACATTTAGAAGCGGAAGACATATGGTAAAAAAAGATAGTCCAAGTTTTAATCCAAAAGATTTTTTTAGGATCGGATTCTTACAGTCAAAGTTAAAATTACAAATCAAACAAGACTTGAATGGTTTTTATAAGGACCTAAGCAAGGAAAACATGACTCCCGAACAAAACCAGAGAGCTTTGTTAGCATATGTAGAAGGATATGTTGTTGGGAAGGAAACTGCATCTAGGTATAGACCCAAATCAAAATTTTACCAATTTTTATTTTCAACAGCATTGACAATGGGATTTATATATTACCTTTACAAGAGAGGAAGCATTGCTGTTGGACCACTTTTTGATGCACCTGTTTCTTCAGAAATGTCAGAGTTGGATGTTAGATTCAGCGATGTAAAAGGAGTTGACGAAGCAAAGCAGGAGTTGAAAAATGTTGTTGAATTTTTGAAAAATCCTGGTAAATTCTCATCACTTGGAGGGAAACTTCCAAAAGGCGTACTTTTGGTGGGTCCACCAGGGACTGGGAAGACTCTTCTTGCCAAAGCCGTGGCTGGGGAGGCAGGAGTACCTTTCTTCAGCAAATCTGGCCCCGAGTTTGATGAAATATATGTTGGTATAGGAGCAAGGAGAATCCGTGACCTATTTAAAATCGCAAAGGAAAATGTCCCTTGTGTCATTTTCATTGATGAAATTGACTCAATTGGAAAAGAACGAACATCAAGTGCCCATCATCCCCATGCCAATGACACAATTAATCAGCTCCTAACAGAGATGGACGGCTTTCGAAGCAATAGTGGAATCATCGTTTTAGGAGCAACAAATAGGAAAGATGACCTAGATCGAGCCCTTCTTAGACCAGGGAGATTCGATGTTGAAGTTAATGTTCCCGTTCCAGACTACACAGGAAGGAGGGATCTGTTTGATCATTACTTGAGCCGAGTGCGTCATCAAGACATCAATATAGAGAAACTTGCTCGGGGAACAACAAATTTCACTGGAGCTGACATAGAAAATATGGTGAATCAAGCTGCTTTGAGAGCGGCTGTGTTAGGAGCAAAATTTGTCACAACCGAGCATTTGGAATATGCTAGAGATAAGGCACTGATGGGGCCGGAGAAACTTTCAAAAATAATGGACCAGGAGACCAACAAAATCACTGCTTACCATGAGGGTGGCCACACGGTAGTGGCTTACTTTACAGAACATGCACAGCCACTGCACAAGGTGACAATCATCGCGCGAGGGTCGTCCCTGGGCCACACGTCCTACATTCCTGACAAAGACGTGTATCACGTGACCAAGACTCAGCTGCTGGCTATGATAGATACCATGATGGGAGGCAGAGCTGCTGAGGAACTGATATTCGGTACAGAGAAAATAACTTCTGGAGCATCAAGTGATTTGCAGAAAGCGACCGACCTCGCATCAAAAATGGTTAAAAAATGGGGAATGTCAGACGAGGTTGGTTTAACTACCTATGGCAACCACATGATGAGTCCTCAAACTGCCAATGTTGTTGATGCGGAAGTTAAGAAGATTTTGAATGAATCATACGAAAGAGCTAAAAACATTCTCTTGATGCACCAGGACAAACATATTGAACTTTCAGAGGCTCTTATCAAGTATGAAACATTAGATGCTGAAGAGATAAGTTCAATCATGAAGGGAATTTCTATTAAAAGGCCAAATAAATAGTAAACTGTACAAAGACACAATTTAAATCTCTAAAGTCTATTAAATAAATAAAATAGGAGTAATAATGTTGTGTTCTGTTCATTACTTTTTTTAACATAAACTATCTCTTTGGCTATTAAAAGTTTCATGGTTTTATAAATAAATTATATCTTAAAACGGATTGTGTTGTGTTACGAGGTACATTTTAGTACAATATTTCAGGATTTCCAGCATTTACAACATTTCCAGTATTGGTAAGTCTCTTGACTGTGTCTTGACAAAGAGAACAGCTTTCATTACACCTTTCACTGCTCCTTGTCTCTTTGAGATACACACCCTTTAAACTTATATACCCTGTGTGAACTCCAGAATTGGTGTAATCCACTCCAAGATGTATTGCCACTTTAATTCAAAATTAAGTTTATATGCCGATGATTCAAACTTGAAATTATCATCAGATACTTTGGAAGAAACTGAAATAAATTGCAAACTAGAATTAGAAAACATTAATAAATTTCTCAAGGATCATAATTTGTTGTTGAATGTAGAAAAAACTAATTGTATTCATTCTAAAACAAAACAAAACAGAAACAAGAGAGAACCAGTGATAGATTTGAATTCTCAGCAAATTATAATAAAATCCAGTGCTCAGTTTCTTGGCTTAACTATTGATCAGCATTTAGATTGGAATGGTCATGTGGGCAAAATTTTAACTAAAATTAGCTCTGGCCTTAAAGAAAATGTCCTTTTATTGTAATTTTGAAACACTGCGTAAAATCTACTTTGCACACATCCATTCCCATATTTCCTTTGGGATTTGTTTATTTGGAGCAACTTCAAAAATTAATCTTGACAATATATTAAAAAAAACAAAAATATGCAATTAGAATAATGCTAAAATTAAAACATGATGCCTCGGTGAAAAAACACTTTGTTGATCTCAATATTTTAACAGTCTATGGACAGTATATTTTTGACTCCATTTTAATCGCAGTTAAGGAAGCTGATTCTCGTCCTTCAGATTATATTTCAACTCTTCATAAATACAATACGAGACATAAAGACTCCATAATAACAAATAAACATAAAACACATTTTTTTGAAAAAAAAACCTTCCTCATTGGCCAGAGATTTTTAAATATAATCCCTAAAGAAATTAAAAAAGAAAGTAACAAAAACAGATTTAAAAAAAGATTAAAAGAACATCTTATTGAAATAGCTCCATACTCTTTTGATGACTTTTTCCACCCATCACAGTCATTATGATTATATTAACCACCCTGTATCATATTAAAAACTGCTGTATGGAGTGGATGAGATTGTCACTTAGGCTAGTTTTTTGTTGTTGTGCAACCTGACACTATTCAATGTATATATATTGTACAAAATAATGAATAAAGAAGTTTGAATTGAATTGAATTAAGAAAAATACCTCAACTATCATAATTTGTTAGTGTCCCACAGTGTGTAGTGTTGCTAGAGTCCCACAGCTCTAGCCTAACAGCTGAGACACCCAGCTCCTTAAATTCTTCTGTGTCTAGAAAGACCCTTCCAAGGACTTAATGCCGGGCAGTTGTGCCAGAAATAGGTAGCGGACTAGATGATCTGCAGGAGTCCCATCTGTGTGAGTCAGAGGGTCATGTCCTGACAGAGGCCCCAACAATAGGCTGATGTCCCCTTTTGAGAGTTTTAGCAGCTCTACCCACTCATTAAACAGTTTGTTCAGCATTTTTGACTGCAGTAGGCCGGGGAATGGTAACCACACCTTCCTCTTCTTACCCTCCTCCCAGCTTCATAGCTGGCAAATGAAAATGGACACAAAGGTCACTGTTGGTTTAACGATGGCCTCATACGTCCAACATGTCAGTGTAATGAAACTGCTTTTTGTCATTGTTGTCTGCCGTGCTGCCATCTATCAGCTGATTGTGGAACAATCTCATTGACTTCCGTTTTTTGCCATTGGATAAGCTTTACACACCAACAAAGCCCCTTGTCTAACGGTATACTGTGGTCCGGTTGTTTACGGCGATCGCTGACAAGTGAAACATTGGAGGCCATTCAAAACTATTCAGGTTCGACTCACACCCTTGAAAACTCCCTTTAAAATGTAAGGTACATTAACCCTTTCACTACTACTTGGACGTATATGTTCCAGCAAGGAAACAGATTTGGACACTATTTATTGCCAAGTTTGAGGTTAATTTAGATATTGTGAACTATGTTGGGTAATTTCACTTTGTTGTAGTGGTACTACAATAAGCTGCTGCAGTCAGTGCTTTGAATAATTGACCTGAAAGACATACACTACTGGTGGGACATATGTGTCCCACACTTATGTCCTAGTGGGACACATATGTCCCACCCAAAAGTTACTAAAAACAGTAAATCTACAATAAAAAAACTAAAAAAATTTTTTTTCTGGAATAATTTAGGGAACCCATTTAAATTATAACTCTAAAACTCTAAAATTATTAGAGAAAGGGTTTGGAGGGTCAACCATAATATGAAAAATTCAAAGCACTGAAAGGGTTAATTTACCCTTTCAGTGCCAGGTGTTATTCCTTTAGTGTGAGGAAGAAATGCCAGGTTAAAATTAGCAGTTTTTAGCTGTTCCGAGAAAAACTTTCATTGTTTCATTATTTACTGATGAAAATGGATACTTTATGTTTTGTTTTGTTCATAAATATGTTAAGTAAATATAACAGATAAAATTAATTTACTCAAAATTTTTATTCATAAAATAAAGTATGAAAAAAAGCTTACTAAAATAATATTTTAGAATGAATTTTTTCTATTTGAAGTAAAAGAATTGCCAGTAGAAAATTCTTAACACTTAAAATCGAGTATTTTTCTTGAAGTCTACTTAGTGTTGTACATGTACAAAAAAATTTAAACATTTATCCTCAAAAATAATGTTTATATGATTAGTATAGAAGATATCATGAGTTTTAATTTTTGCATAAGTTACTGAAAAGTGAAAAGATTAATCACACTCCAAAATATGTAAATTAGACATAGATTTTGAATTGTGTCTATAACTGTGTAAATGAATATAATAATTCAAACTATTCTGATTATTCTTTTTAAAATATTCTGATTATCAAAATCGAAATCTGGATCACTCTCCCTGTTGTCAAAAGCCTGAACTTGACTCATCATTCCCAACCAAATCACTCATGAAAAAGTTAGTTAAGAATCATTAGTTAGTTAGTTTATCATTGACAGGTGAATCAATACACTTCATTATCACAAAAGAAACTAAACAAAAAGAAATAATAACCTCAAATTGCTTGGGCTATCAGCTAAATAATCAAGTAAAGAAACAACAGCCATTGATGTGGACTGCAACTAAAAATACTTATAATAACATTGTAACTTAAATAATTATGTTTGTTTAGTTTCTTCTTTACATTCTAAATACAAAAATCTTTAAAAAAATCTACAAAAATCAAACATTTAAAAAAAAATTATTTTTCTTTTTTTTAAGACAAAAAAGATTCTTGCTTGTTTGTTTTTTTGTTTTGTTTTTGTTGTTTTTTCGACGTTCGTATATATATACGGACATTGCCACTGAAAGGGTTAAGAAAATGAAAAAAAACTAAATTAACAATAAGAAATAATACGTTTATTTAAATGACACAACAATCGATGTACATAAATTCAATTATCTAAAACAACAAATAAATCACCATTATAATCATTTGAGTCCAATGATATACATATATATTTTACAATTTATACTAAAATTGCATTGCATTGTTTTGTTGCTTGAACCACAATCCAAATATTTCATTTTGATGAGCAGTTTCAGACACATATATAAATAATCCAAAATAAATTATAGTTTATCCATACAGTATTTAAAAGATGATGTTTCTAAACTCATGGTATTTAAAAAAAACTGAAAATAAATATTTCCTTCGAGAAAATTTTAGCATGCAAACAATTTTAAAAATAGGTTCAAACCATAAAAAGCTTTAATTTCTGAGCTTCTGAAAAATATAAATAAAATTTTAAACAACAAAATACATCATAAGCAATTATAAATAAATGACTTTTAAAATTGATTAACTATACTTTCTTGACGGCTTCATTTAAGTTTTAAAACTATACATTGTCAAGAAAGTTAATACAAACTGTAATTTTAGAAATTTCCCACAGTTGTAGTCATTCAAGTTAATAATTAACAAATTGGTTATACATTTGCATTGGATTTGCATACAGCACCATATCTAATAAAGTATATAATATACAATACAAATACACAGTACTATTACATGATATTCCTATCGAATTGTACCATACTAATGTAGAAAACTCTGGGAATGGTTTGGCAGATTATAGCAATAAGGCCACAATCAGTTGAACAAATATAATTTCAGTTGGTTAATACTTGTACCTCCTCATAAGTAAGTAAAGAAAATTATTAAGTTCAAGCAAGAACAAACACACATCATTTAGCAGAATACATATTTCAGTCAATAATGATGCTAAAAAAGTCACAGTTCATTCAGTCTTCAAATGCAATGGTAAAACGATATTTTTATTCCCAAATATATTTGACAATAAAATCCTTATCAATTACGGACATGCGCTTATAGCACATTTTAGATTTATATATTCTATGCCAATATTGTTTTTAAATTTCATCAAATCTGGTAATAATCACGTAAAAAATCTGGTTTAAATCTCCAAATTCTCTGAAACGTCCTTTAACAATACCAATTTAAATAAAATTACCACCATTATGAAGCTTTTCATCAGAAATATAACCGGAAAGGTTGAATTAACACGCCCGATCCAATCAGTAAATACATTACTTATTACAGTGAACACTTTAATAATATAATACACATGATTTGATTTATTAAAATTGACAGTATTGCTTAAAAAATACTAACAATGAATAGATCCTTACAAATGAGGTATAATGTGATATAAAAAATACTATATGTAAATACTTGTGGTCCAGATGATATTGTTATGAAGTCTTTAATTTGTCTAAAATCAAAACAATCTCTACTTAATTTTACCATACGTTGTAAAATGTGACAGCTATTTACCTTCAAACACCAATAATACATGATCACAGATCAGGATTTACTAGTAAGCAAGAAACTCTCTATAATAGTAATACTAGTAAACGGAAGAAACGTCAACAAAGTCTCCCCATTAACCATTAAATAAAAACAGCCTAATCTAATGGCCGTAATTTTATTCATTGCCTAAATAAAAAACAAGTGGTAATCCAGTAAACACCAATCGCCAACCATCCTCTAACCAACACAAAATACATTTTCTGGCTTATTACACTGACAATTCATAGTTAAGTTAAAACTACTAAACGATTGCTACATGTACAACTAACAAGACTCTAACCATTAAATATAGATTGCAAGGTTAAAATAATTCAAATTCAATAATCTAAGTTTATCACATCACTTCATAGAGTGCATTAGTAATTTGCTACATGTTTTAAACCATCACAAATTCACTCAAAATGATGCTTACGTGTGACAGAACCTCTGATCATGTATACAATACCATTGCAGTATAGTACTATTAGTTATAAACTAACTTTCGTACATTCTAGTGTCTAAGTAGATATGATTGCCTAAGTTTGTACTAGTTGATGAAAACCTTCTCCCAAAATAGATTGGTGCACCAATGATACGGTTTCTGTAAATCAGTGATCGCTATTGGGCCTTTGATTTCTTTTGCAACGTCTTCCATTCCAGAAATAAGTTCTTCATGTCAGCTAAAGCTCGTTCAATTTGTTGAGCAAATCTACTGGCATTCTGGACAGATATATTTTAATAGTTAATGTAATGTAGAAATATCTATGTCATCCAAATAAATGGTATAGCGCTATGTAAGAGATTATAACAAATTTCTACGCTATTGAAAATTGAAAAAAGCACTAATCAATTGGTAAGTAGGCATATATACAATTGGAAAGAAAACAACTGTACATTAAATTTAAACTGAGTTGAGAATGAGTTTTTAACTCTATTGTGAATTGAGTTTTAAAGGCAAAAATTAAATAAGAACTGATGTTAAAAAAAAATAATATAGGACAAATATAAATTAATGAAGTTACATAGCATTAATTTAATGGATTTCACATGGGTTTTCCTGGTTCTCTCATGTGGCTATGAATGCAAATAGACTTAAGCCAATGTGCTACACCCTCAATCATCTTGCTGAGGTTTGTATCAATCCACTGAACAGGTTATTTATTTAAGAAACAATTATTACAAACGCAGCAATGTTTGGGGTTATAAAATATTCAAAACTCTGGACTGTTTTTATCCTTCAAAAATTGTGTCAAAGAGCCAATGGGTGGTCTAAAAAACCAGCTTCATAAAAGCCATTATTTAAAAATTTAACTCTAGCTAGTTTTGTTGGATATGAAGTCTGTGTCTTTGCCAAACAGAATTTGTTGGGCCTGGACACCTTTATCTGTATCAAATCAATCAAATGAAATAAAGTGTCATGTCATCGGTGATTGGTCATTCAACATCGAATTTTGAAAAGGGGCCCAACTAACAGGTGCCTTGGAATTTAAAATAATTGACTTTAAAAATCGATAAATACAAATAACTTTATATTATTTAAAAACAAAAAAGATAAACACTTTTTGACAATGACTTATTAAATGGTGTTGAGTGGCCTAAAACTACATTTATTTTAATTGGTTTGAATCTTATATTTATAGGTATACAGATTAATAATTATTAGATGGCAATTTTCTAACATATTTGATTCAGATATATTGATGTTTTTATGTTTAAATTAATTGTCTATCGACATGTTCAAACTTCAGAGCAAGCGATTCAATAATTGTTTGGTCCCTTAAATAACTTATAACCAAGTTATACTGATTAGTGACGAGGATGAGGAGTTGGGAGTTCTGATAAAACTTGTGAGGAGAATTTTTCTCATACACTCACCGTCTGGTCCGAGCTCTGCTTACACGAGATATGGAAGAACAGCAGGTCTTCGCCAGCGATGATGTACGAGACTCCATAGCCGTCATCCGCCACAGGTCCGAAGCCCCCACCAGCGGAGATGCATCTCGGGTACTTCCTCAGGTCCAACTTGGACGTCTGACCATGAGGAGTCTGCGATGTAGACAGTCGCCAAGGCTCACTCAGCACTTCCTGTAAACAAGTTCACCGTTCCAATAATTAAAAATAATAACAAATTTCAAAATAAATAAATGTTCTCTACAATATAGTCTTTTCTAATTTTTCCTTTAACTCATAAATGCGGTAGAGTTGTTTTAACCCATTGGGGTAGACACACGAATCTGACTCGTGACGCCGAGTGCCGACTGAATGCCAGAGCACGAGTCCGACACGTGATCGGTAAATACACAGCATTTCTCAACGTAGTTCCAACTTTTCCCAATAGATGGTGTTGCTATGCCCTTCAGAAAACATTTATAAATATTTTTTTGCTCGATTGAGCAACTTGTTGAGTTGTTATTTCGCATTGTTTTGATTTTTCAGCCGATAGGCACAGCGGTAGTTTGCCGGTTCGTGTGTTCATTTTTGTTACGCTTGTGATGTGTTTGGTTGTACAGTATCCATGTTCATATCTTTTGTCAGTAACATGGTTTCTAATTATCATGGATAAAAAAGGTTTACGTACACCTGAAGTGTACAGATATTCAGATAGTGATCGGAGACTGCCTGGATGTGTCGGCGATGATGCCAAGTACCATTACACATTGAAACATGTTTCAAGGAATATTCATACCAAACAAAACTATTGATCAGATATAGTATGAAATTTATAAAGTGAATATAGTTAAGAGACCTTTATATCAATCATGTATTAATATTTTAACAAGTTTTTGGTGAAATTATGACACAAAAATAAAAATGTGTAAATTAAAAACCAATAAACGGTGAGTCCACCTCCAGATACTTGGACACGGCATACGGACAGAACAAGTGACGATCGATGTCCTTGCCACACATAGCGTCCTGATAGCCTCGCTGGTGCTGCTGACATGCCACCTGCAGCAGTTTGATCTTACCTTTGAGGAACGGTGAGTCCACCTCCAGATACTTGGACACGATGTACAGACAGAACAAGTGACGAACGATGCCCTTGCCACACATAGCGTCCTGGTAGCCTCTCTGGTGCTGCTGACATGCCACCTGCAGCAGTTTGATCTTACCTTGAGGAACGGTGAGTCCTCCTCCAGATACTTGGACACGACGTACAGACAGAACAAGTGACGAACGATGCCCTTGCCACACATAGCGTCCTGGTAGCCTCTCTGGTGCTGCTGACATGCCACCTGCAGCAGTTTGATCTTACCTTGAGGAACGGTGAGTCCTCCTCCAGATACTTGGACTCGACGTACAGACAGAACAAGTGTCGATCGATGCCCTTGTCACACATAGCATCCTGGTAGCCTCGCTGGTGCTGCTAACATGCTTCCTGCAGAAGTTTGATCTTACCTTGAGGAACGGTGAGTCAACCTCCAGATACTTGGACACGACGTACAGACAGAACAAGTCTCGATCGATGCCCTTGCCACACATAGTGTCCTGGTAGCCTCGCTGGTGCTGCTGACATGCCGCCTGCAGCAGTTTGATCTTACCTTGAGGAACGGTGAGTCCACCTCCAGATACTTGGACACGACGTACAGACAGAACAAGTGACGATCGATGCCCTTGCCGCACATAGTGTCCTGATAGCCTCGCTGGTGCTGCTGACATGCCGCCTGCAGCAGTTTGATCTTACCTTGAGGAACGATGAGTCCATCTCCAGATACTTGGACACGACGTACAGACAGAACAAGTGACGATCGATGCCCTTGCCGCACATAGTGTCCTGATAGCCTCGCTGGTGCTGCTGACATGCCGCCTGCAGCAGTTTGATCTTACCTTGAGGAACGGTGAGTCCACCTCCAGATACTTGGACACGACGTACAGACAGAACAAGTGACGATCGATGCCCTTGCCGCACATAGCGTCCTGATAGCCTCGCTGGTGCTGCTGACATGCCGCCTGCAGCAGTTTGATCTTCTCTTCCGCCTGAATCCGCCAGGACAAATTAAAGCAATCAGACAATCGAGTTCCTTCAGATTGTTATTGTGCCACACTTATTAGTCTTTTAACAAACACAGATAAACAATGAATAAAAACTCAGTAAATAGTTGAGATAAAACAAAAATTCAGTTTAACTTCAAATTTCTATTAATTTCCATAATAACTTTCCTGTAAAGTTTAAACCAATTTTCATAGATACACACAAAATGATACAATAGAGGTTTGTATAATCCCAATTCAAATGGAAGATCAATTTCTGGTATAAAAAATTTAAATTTTCAACACAAACCTAAATGTAAACTTTCTTAACCTATGGTATTTAGTTGTAAGAAGGAATATTGAGGTTAGAGAGAACAATCCATGAAAATGTTTCTCTCAAATTTGTTTCTCACATACATATTTTAAGGGTCTTCTTATCATAAAATGAGGTTAAGATGTTATTGTATCTAAGTTAACAAACAACTGCTAACCGAAGAAGGTTGGATACTCACAGATACGTCCTTTTTCTGCATAGCTCGCACCCAGGCCGCGGACTCGATGGTGCAAGGTCGGACTGTCTCGGTACGGCCCTCCCGGTACAGCCGGGTCATTGACGCCTCGTACGTCAGGCTGAATCTACCAGCATCCTGTTATAACACACATGTAAAGTTACAACTTAACACTATTACCGAAACCCTCGATCTGAGAGACCTCTATATCAGTTTTTAACCCATATGGTTAAAATTATACACTTATAAATTTTGAAATGACCTAAAATAAATATTTAAAGGTTAAAATATATATATATAACTGTCGTTGAAGAACTTAATGAGCTTTTTTAACAATTTATAGTGAAAACATTAATATAAAACAACAATACAATCATTAAACTTGTGGATATAATTTTTATTTATAAAATCATCATAGGGAGCAAAGATCTCTTTTCAAACACCAGAAACCATGTAAAATAGTAATTATAACAATGAAGGTGAAAATACATAAAATTTGTGTGTACGTACTTTTATGTACCAATCCCTTGGCTTGGGACATCAACTATTAGCACAAAGATCAAGGTTGTCAAGGTCAAGGTATGCCCCAAAACTAAATAAAAATGGAGAGGTGGTGGAAAGGTAAACATTGATGCATTTGACAGTAACCAAATAAATGATAATGTTTTGATTTCTTTATGCTGTTTACTGTGTATATTAGTAGCCTAACAAATTATTATTACTATACTTTTTCACCAGTTCCATAGAGTAGGATTAGAAACAAGTACTGGCGCTTCATCAAAACTTATTTTGTTTTAAAATTATTCCTTTATTTCATTTGGCACATTTATTTAAAGTTTACATGCAGTAAGAAATATTTATTGACAAAATTTATTTACAAATTTATACAATTATACAATTTATACAAATTATACAATTTATTAGAAAATAATCTTTTACATGTTTCTCATCACTTAGTAAAATCACTGAACAATTTGTGCGAACAAGACAATGTTTTACTGTCAACATGGAACATTGGACACTAGTGAAAAATTATAAATACGTCGATTTAAAGAGGAAGCTAACACTATCTATCGGACAAGAAATTAACTAGCACATCTAACAGGGGAAAAAAGGAACTCCGTTGAAATAGAAGCTGGCAAAACACATTCATTGCTCAGAACACACAGTGCACGTCAAACAACCATCCCTTTATTTTATATAGTGGTTCAAATATTTTGGATTATAAAAGAAACACCTTTTGGCAGTGGTTTATGTTTAACTGTGCCTTCTCTGGAGGTTTAACATTTAACATAAATGGGAATCTGTAACTATACACATTGATTTCTATAACTTGACATACCCTGAAGTAGGCCAGTTGCAAGGCCATCTGTATGAACGCATCAGGGCTGACCCTGCATTCCTTCATGAAGCCTTTCCCATATGCGGAGTGCATGTAGATCCTCAGGTCCACATCTTTCAGGAGAGAAAGCGCCACCTGCTGGATAAACAAAGGATTTGTCATGAGAGCAATTTTATAGTTAGATTTTGAAGGATTAGTAGGCCCTTGCAAAGGCAGTACCTGAGGCATGTCTACCTGAGTGGAATACTGTACCAAGAGAATAATGGAATAACAATTTGACAAAGATAAAACAGGGACAGTCAATTAATTTTGGAAAAAGAGAACACCCTACAAGCCTACAAGCCTAGTAACCTGATATCCCCTAAATCACCACACGTTCTACCCCAGAAAACTCAAAACATTTTCTATTCAAGAAGCTCAACCTCCCCAAGACACTAGGTCAGAAAAGGATATATATGATACTTTGAGAATATTTTTCTCTAGTTTGGTTTCTCTAAGTTTGGTTTCTGTAACGTAAATATTTCTAGAGATATAACAATTTTTATAAAAAATACAAAATGGCCACTAGCGGCTAAACATAAACAAAGGATTTTTCAACATATGTTTATTGGATGTTTTTTGTTTATTTTGATGAGTACAATCATCCCTCAAAGTTTGTCCTCAACTTTAATGAACACTTTCTTTATAGATTAGGTTAGATTAGATTGTTGAAATGGTGAAACTACCACAAGATAGGTATTTTTATTTTATGCAAAGTGTGAATGAGGATTGAGTGTAAGATTAAGATTAATATGGCGCAATCTTCTAGTCTTGTTACAGACTAAGGCTAATATGTTCCTTAGTCAGGACTGATAATTAATAGCCCAACAGCCGATGGCAACTAAGAGGCCTACAGTTTAACATAGAGTCCGAACCACTCTTATTTACAAACTGGTCTAATTATGAGGATGGTCCTAACAGATTTAATAGTGCGGCCGGTAATCCAAGAGAACACTACACCCACCGACCATCACTCACAACTATCCACAATTTGTGACCTCCAAGTAGCTGTATTACAGTACACACTACCCGAGTCTTATATTTAATGACCAACTAGCCTCACCTGGTAAGAGCGGTCAATGGCAGCCAGTGCGGGGGGCTGCAGGTCCCACTGCAGGCGGACAGGAGAAGGAGGAGGGTTGAACTCCGGGGTGCCCAGGGCTCGCCCGTCTTCCCTGTATCTGATACCACACAAACCCTTTACCTCAAACACTCATATTTCGCACTGATGTTTCCAATATATGTCGAGAGTTCCAACCAAACCAATTTGACAATGAATAAAATGGATTCACAAATAACAAAAATGTGAAACAAAAAGAATGAGCTTAACTCCTGCAGTTAGAGTAAACTAACAGAAATAGTATACAGGACTAACAACAGACCCAGGACCAAAAATATATTTACTTCTCTTTCAGAAATTAGTTAGATCATTTATACATCTGAAGGGAATGTTTCCAGTTCTTAACAGTGTTCTTAACCATACTATGTCAAAAACCTTCAAAACCTTTGACGTCACTTTTGCTCCCCGCAAATTGCCAACCCACCCCCCTCTACTAGAGCTTGGAAATAAAAAGCTTAAAAGAAAAAATCTTTTAGAATTCAGAGTAGTTCTTCTTCGTATCCAGCAAGTCACCAAGGGGATTTCCAATGAAAGGAATAAAGAACAAAATCGTAAATGTAAGTGTTAGTTGTCCTTGGCAGAGTAGTGACTGGCTCCAAAATTTCAGTTTAGAAAATAGTGAAAAGTACAAGTATTAGAGAAAAAGATTAGATGTATTTCTTATATGCTCCAAAAGGTCACAGTACTTACAAAAATCATAAACCAATACTAAAATTAAAATATATTTTCATAGGTAAGGGGAAACCCCTACCTGCTTATCGTCCACAGTCAGTTAATCTTGTAAAAACAGTGACAATAATTATTTTTTTAACACATAACCATACAATGTTACACATTCTACTATGGTTTGTGTTTCAAAAAACTAGTTTGAATCTTTAAATTCTATTAAAGAAGGTTTAAAAGTATTGTTAAATGTTGAACAAAATTTTGGCTGAATTGTGAACTGTTAAAGATGGTGCTAAACCCTTATAGAACTCTTTCACAATGTATTCATAAAAAATCCTTATATATGAAGCCGTGAAGTTGTTAGTGGCTACATGAAGCCATTTCTTGGTAACCTTCACTTTGAAGTGTGCTTTATACTAAGTTTTTTTTTCTAACATCATCTAAAGTCAACATAGCAAGTTTACACACACACAAACTAATTACTTGTACTATGTTAAATAAAACAAATGACTCCTTTCCCACAACCTGATTTTTTCACTAGCAAAACACTCAGTTGATAATAAAAAACCGTGGCTACATTGGCTGACAAAAACTACATATTAGAAAGGAGACTTAAGAGATGAAATTGAGCTCAATAAAAATAAAATATAATAAAAGTATAAACAACAGCATGATTATCTCAATTCATAACCAAACCTAAGCATGCAAATATAAAAATTATATAAATCAGCTAACATAAATATGATTGTTAATTAAAAAGCTTAAAAAAACAATTACAAGCGTTTTTAAAATAATACATTATGGAAAATACAAGAATCACGCAACATTAAACCTTTACCATGGAGCATATCATTCATTATTGCGGGAAAATATTTTAACACCAATTAGAGTTGTTATAAAAAATGAAAAACAGATTTTTCACTTTTAATTTGCAATAAGAAAAACTTGTACTTAAAAGTAATGAAAATGTCTAGTTGTTTGTTAAATCTTTGGTAGACAATTGTAAATAATAATAGAAAATTTCAAATACAGCCTTTGTTCAAATACCATGCAATTTTTCATTAATTTTAATTTTTAAACAATAAATTGAAAAATCAAATTAATTTTAGTTACCTCTCCTGAAAAAACATGCATACCACCACCGAAACGGAAAATGACAATATTACAAACTGTAGTGAATGATAAATAAGTGATGTATAATTATAAGGTACAATGGTATAATACAAGCCTACATTGGTTTCGTGATATTTAACTATGAAAATTTAACTAATGGATTTATAAATGACAAATAATTATTAACTGACTTAGGTTAAAACATAAATGTTTACCTAAGGCAACAATTTCATAATAAATACATCATATTTCTTTATAAAAAAACTAGCTGACCCGGCGAACTTCGTAACGCCTAACAGAAAATACATGTTAACTTTAAGATTGGCCATTTTCTGAAATTAAATAGCATTGCGGCTTCGTTGTGAAAGCTTTAAATATTCAACAGCTGATTATTATAATAAACCTAATATGTATAAACATTGTAATTATTTTATTTGGCAAAACACGTTACTTTTAATCATACAGAAAATTAAAAAAATATAAATACAGTACATAATTCCCAAAAACCGTCAACTATTAACGTGGCGAATAATGCTGTTCATTTTGAACATCACATATTTACTTCATAGTTTTACATTAATGAATGATTAATATGGCATTGGATAGTAAAGCAGATTGCAAACGGAGAGTAAACCAACAGCTGATTTAGGAAATCAAATGTTTTGATTTTAGAAAATTTGTAAACAAACTTATTCCCCATAAGGTTAACATTAGAAATTTAAAACGCTATAAAATGGAAACTAATTGTATTTATGGAAACTGAATATGCCTAAAGCATGACCGGAGCAGAGACGAATCCAAAAAATCAAAGATCATTAAAATCGGTTCACCCGTTCTCGAGTTATAATGCGTGTAACTAACACGACTTTGTTTTATATATTTAGATTAAATAGTTAGTTACTGAAATGGCAATCTGTCCAGGTCTAAATATTTTAAGCCAAGTATGAATGAGATGAGTGTAAGATGATTGTGGCGCGATCTTGTAGTCTTGTTACTGAACAAGGCTAAAATGTTCCTTAGACAGGACTGTTAATTACTAGCCCAACAGATAATGAACGAATAAGAGTAAGTAGTATAGAGGTAATTTGAACGAATTGACGAGGCGTTTGGCTAACATTAAGAGAGTCACCAGTTCTCTTCTCTTCGTTCCACATATCTAAGGTACCTACAGTTTGACGTGGAGTCCGAACCACTACCTCTGAATTACCAACTAGTCTATGAGGATGGTCTTTGCAGATTAACATAGTATGTTGTTCACAATGTGATTGATTAATTATGACATTTTGATAGTCAGTAAACGCTTGAGCACTTTGAGCATTTTGAAAACCAGAAAGAATCATTATTGTATATTTGCACATCTTCACCCAATTCACATATATGCAAAAAATTACAAATTTTGTTTAAGGCTTTAAGTTAGATTATTATATTTTCATTTTGAGTCTTTGGATGAATAAATAACATGATTATTTCCCTAATTGACAAATTAATTATGCTAATGCAAATAAACATTTGAATAAAATAAAAATAAAAACTTTAGTAAAATAATTAAGGTAAGATTTATTTATAAATTCTTAAGTTTTTACTTTTAGAAAAGCTACAATAAAACAAAGGTCCGACTGGATTTGTGTGCGGTTTACATCTATAAAGTAGCAAAGGAAACTTGACCATGGGAAGTGTCAGTAAGAGAAAAATGAAGTAATATTTAAAATTTATTGAACAACACGAAAAAAATCGGTAATGAAACTACAATACTGTGGATTTTGAACTATGATTTTTTTCATTTTAAAGTTGTTAAATTTGAACACACGTTCAATGCAGATGACAGGTAAGAGTGTCACCTTACATCCACTTGGTATGGGGACAACGCATAAGGGTGTTCCTGCGTGCGCAACCATTTTTCTTGGATTTTGAACCTCTTCATGTATTTGAAGGTTATGTTTGACTGTGAATGTTGTCTGCAGTGATTCTTTAACCAAGAAATGAGCTTCGTTCATTATTTTTAAGTTTCCAATATATCACGTCATTATTGTTGTTTTAATGGTAATAACGTGACGATAAATATTAAATACTTCGATGACACAAGTATTCTGTCACTAGCTGACCCGGCGAACTTCGTAACGCCTAACTGTAAATACGTGTTAACTTTCAGATTGGCCATGTTCTGAAGTCGAATAGCATTACGACTTCGTTGTGAAAAATTAGATATTCTGGGTCGCGGCTTGGTTAATAACAATACTGAAACGATAAGACATTAACCCATCAACTGGTGACCGTCGCAAAAGCGACGGTCTATCACTCTCAACAACTGGTGACCGTCGCTTTTGCGACGGTCAAACATCGCTACGTATTATCGACTTTTCATAGTAAAATAAATGTATGGTCGACGATATATTGGTATCATTCGATTACGGATGAAACGATCTATCGATATATACCATTCAATAGGGATTAAATTTTGTTCAGCTGGAGAAGAGAAAAAGAAAACAATGCTACTTTTCAAATGCGTCGTTCGTCATTGAGATCTCTGTTTACGTTCGCCGAGGTTATTGTTTCTGTTTGGTTATGAGTGATAATTGCTTACTTATTTCTTGGAATAAGTAAATATATGTTTTTACTATTATATTTCTGAAGTTTTAGCTTTGTTTTGCTGTAAAACAATCTATATTTAGTTATGTAATTAGAAAGGGGTGGGACCTTCCTGAAATAAAAATAGTCTGTTGTGTTTTTGAATACGTAGGCCTATCATATTTTATAATTAAATTTCTTGTTTTTATACAAATGTTTTGAAATAGATAGAGACTATGTAGATCGATATAGTGACATTAGAGAAATATTGTTTGAGAGTAAAAAATTGAGTAAATTTGCCAACTATTATAGTGTTACTATAGTGATACCGATTTTGAAAAAATTGCCAATTCTCGGTTATGGTGTTATTATAGACATATAGATGTGTAAAAGTCAATCAAACTGTATATTTTTAAAAACTAGATAAAATTTATGACAGTTTGTATATTTTGGAAATACAATTTATACCATATTAACTATTTAGGGGGGATGGTCTCCCCCCTTTACTTTTTGAAAAAAATGTTTTTTTCACTTATAAACTATGAATACAAAAATAAAATTGAAAATATAATTATAAAATATATTTCATTCTAAAGTAAGATAAATTGTGAAGAAAATGATATATTATAATATAAATTTTGACCATATTTACTATTTTTTATGATTTTTTAAAAATACCCTTGCAAATCATCAAATAATGGCCTGCCAATACACGCTCTGTAATAGCCAGTTGATGGGTTAATAGCATTCCCACAAAACAAAAAAATCTGAGTGGATTGATTCACAATTTTTCCAATCTAACTTTAAACCAAACAAAACTTAACTGTAATACGGCTTTATAGGAAAGATATACAACAGCTGATTATTATAACAAACGTAATACTTGTATAAACACCGTAATTATTTTTTATTTGGCCGATATAATTATAATAAACATGTGACTTTTAATCTGACAAAAAATATAAAATATAAATACATAATCCCCAAAAATCGTAAACTATTAACGTGGTGAATAAATCTGTTCATGTTCTACAGTACACATTTACTTCATAGTTTTACATTAATGAATGATTCAGATGGCATTGGATAGTAAACCATATTGCTAATGGAAAGTAAAACAACAGCTGTAGCTTAAGAAATCAAATGTTTTTATTGTAGAACATTTGTTAACAAACTTAGTCCCCATAAGGTTAACATTAATAATTTAAAACGCTATAAAATGGAAACTAATTAAATTTATGGAAACTGAATATGCCTAAAGCATGACCGGAGCAGAGAAGAATCCAAAAAATTAAAGATCATTACAATCAGTCCACCCGTTCTCGAGTTATAATGCGTGTAACTAACACGACTATGTTTTATATATTTAGATTATCATCGGTTGTATTTATTCAATGGTGTCGAAAATTATGCAAGCATTCCAATCAAAATATATACAATCTACAATTATTGATTCACTGGTGGTTCTGAAACCAATATTGTTCAAGGTTCTGGAATTATTGAAGGACCACTGGTGGTGAGGAAACCCTGACAAATGTTTTCGTGAATGGAGTTTCGAGTTTTGATTTTGGGATTAGAAATTCCTGGTTTTTATCATCATTAGTTCCAATCTATAAATTTTGAATCCTTGGTGGTATGCACATTGTCGTCAGGAAGGACAATGGGTTAGTGTCATTCAGCAATGTTATATTTACCCGTCAACCATGTCCGTTCCAATGATAAACTCCCACAAGTGACCCATAACCGGTGCGTCCGCCCTGTAGTCCAAAGAAATTAAACAAAACTGCTACTAAATAGAAAAAAATTCAAGCATAAGATACAACTATTCCATCACAAAGCATTTAGTTCACATCGTGCTATTTACAGATATTATAAAGTTGATCGGAACACAAAAATTATTACCAATCAGGACTCAGTTATCGATTATTTTTTCGTATTCAACAAAATCTTTTTAAACTCTACCTGACAAACATTAAATTTATGAAGTCTATCCTTCCTCATAAACAAATTAAGATTTATTATTTAGATGCCCATGAATATCTGAGTCAAATCCAAAGTAAATTTTGCAATTATTTTACACTCATGTACAAGGTAGACCGATACTACTGGTCCATGTGAATCGAAATGCTTTGCTTTACGAAGAGAAGCCCACAATCCACGACTGAAATAAAACAAAAAGAGGAATGAGAGAGAGAAAGGAGTGAAAGTGAGTGAGAGAGCGAGATATGTTACCCCATGTTGACGGTCTCGTCTGACACAACATACTCCCAGAAGTGCGACATTACAGCTGCATCTGCCCTGAAATCAGCAAATCATCACTTTGGGGAAGGGGGAGGTTTAAAACAAGGGTTAAGCAATAAACTTTTATAAAAAGCCATTAAAAAAGTTATAAAAGCAAGTGAAATTTGTTTGAAAATGTATTTGTGGTGGTAAAGAGCAGGAAAAAGGAAATTAAGAAAATAAAATCTAAAGAATATTATTTATAAACTTTCAGGAGGCAATATCAGCATGAAAGTTAGAAAACAAGATTGGCGATTTTTTTCTTTGGTTAACACAAGATTTATTAATCTAAAAAAATAATTTCCTTACACTTCATATAAATCACTATTGAGTAAGGAAAACATTAACAATTTTTAAAAGCTAAGAATCTTTTAAAAATAATTGAAACTAATCTTAATTCTCAACTCACCAAGAGTGTTCTGCATTAAAACCAATCTGTAAATCAACACAACTTGATTACATGGGCGAAAAATTCACATTAATTTTTATAATGGTTGGATAATGGTTGGTGTTGGATTTTTTCTTATTGGGCTAAAAATATGTGCCAATCTTAGTGTTTCTGTTGATTAATAATGTGTTTTGTATGTTAAACAGGGAGATATAAGAAAATAATATATAAGACTGACAACAACATTAAAAGAAGTGAACTAACTAGCTAAACTAAAATAGCTACAGACAAGCCTTGATTGGCTTTTGTAGCTTTAATTAAAATGTTTTGTATAATCTTTGTTCGTTTTGGAAATATAAAAAAAATATAAAAAAATAAAAATTCTGGTGCACAGTAAATGCAAATTTTGATTAAATTGAGACTTAATGGTTTCAAGTGAGTAATACATTTGTTTATGAATAAATGTTAACGTAACATGAATAAAAAAAATCGTCTTAACTTAATTTCAACTACGACCTCAATTCAAATTCAAATTTACAATACATAGTTTTTGACAAAATATTTTCCATAACAACCTTTGATCATGTCTGTCCACAAGGGAAAAATTTTTAAAAACCTGGATATTACACACCTGAAGGTCATAGATATAGAGCTATAACCTACTACGTTAATATGTAAGCTATAAGATTGAAAAAGTGATAAAAAAACTTTACCCTGCCATTGGTTCCGATGCATAGAGTAAAAGACTTATCAAACCACCTGTCATAGCCCTTGCCATGGAGCAGGATGCGTCCGTAGTTGTCCAGCTTGGTTGAATCACTCTGAGCAACATAAGATGTTAAAATATAATACAAAATTCATAATATATACTTAAAATATAGTCCTCATTTTCAATTTCACTATTTAATACTTCAATGAAATTTTAAGATTTTTAAGAAAAAAAATACTCAGTGTACTTTGTTTCTTTTTCCTTGTACCTGTGCCAGAGATATTTTTGCTCAGACAGCAGGGAGCAGTGATATTACACATACATTTTTAGGGAATCAATCCAAAGATAATCGAGGATCCCGGTATTTGAACCAGTGACCTCTTGCACTGAGGTTCAACATGCCTCCAACTAGGCAAGAAAGACACATATTGATGTAACTCCTGATTATCCGTGGAATTGAAAGGGGCGGTTAATAGGGATAGTGAAGATCGTAGATAATCCGCAATAGTACTGAAAACAGGAAACAAACAAAAAAACAGTAATTTTCACTGTAAAAAATTATTTATATACCAATTACCATTAAACTCAAAGTGAATAGCAATGTTAGGCTAAGCTAATGTTTATGTGCATTTCATATTTTATTTAAAACCCATTGGAGACTGAGACCAATGTAATTACACCCCGGGAATGAGTTTTTCAGGTTAGGTATTTCGTTTGACATTGCTGTCAATCTTGTCGTAACTAAGACTGTTATTACTCTCAAATTCACTATTTTCATTTACATCACACAAATTGATGATTTGTGTGATGTAAATGTAAATGAAAATGGGATGATGTCCCAATACCACCATCAGAGTGATGGTGGTATTGGGACTCTCATTTACTCTCATTCACAAAAGCGGAATTCCGTAGAATCAAGAAACACTTCATCTCACGACGCCATCACAATCAGCTGCTCACTGTTTGTAAATAGCTTATAAACTCTGTTTGTTTGAATCGTATTTGAAATCGATGTTATTTATTTAAATGTATGATTCAACTATCGATTTTCTATTTGTTCACGTAGTAAAAGTCATAAAACGTCGAATTAAATACCGACACAACAAACGTTGATGACGAACGCTGCTATTTTAAATCAATAAAAACCCCAAAACCCGGTAACAAAAGTACAAGAGACAAAACAAACATCGTCCCGTCAGCAATCACTCTCTTAGCAACTGGATCGGGTGTTATGAGTGACAAAATACAGTATTAGATTGGGCATTAGAATTCTCGCCAGCTCATGTAAATTCTGAGAAAGCGCAGGGGTTTTTGTACTCAAAAACTTCATTAAACATATTTCTTTGCTTTTCGAGGTATGCTAGATTTTACTCCAGGAGAAAAAATCAAACTTGAATGAAAATAACATGAACTATTAACCTCTTCAAACTCATAAGGCACATCATCCAGAGCGACGACAAATGCGGACTTTTCAATGGCGTCCAGACTTGAGCGATTGGTGCCCTTGAAGAAAAACTCGGACCTTGCGTTGGCCCAGGCTGTGCGCTCGCCCGCAGTCAGTGCTGCCAACCTCTCCTCACCAACAGCTGGTGCGCTTGTGTCCTGCAGGATGTAGTTCATCTGGCTGTGAACCCAAACCATTTAATTAACTTTCAGTCATAGGTTATAAGTTGCCCCAACTTAAAATAATTCTTACATTACTCAAGTAATTATTAACACTTTTACTTTAAAAAATTAACCCAAAACTTAAGTGTAGGTTGATCACTGGTAAATTTAATAAAATATGAACAACATCATCACCATCAGAACGTTGAACTAAAGTCCCGATGTAACTGATCTACTGACGATGTACTGTAACTGATCAGCCGAGAGGGAAGAAGTAATGGCGGAAAACCAAAAGGGCACAGAACAGCAATCGGTGTTTGCTGCAAGTGACATAGCGCTCAATACAATACCAACACAGCAGACTCTAGATTATCCAGCGATGGTGTATAATAGAAATAGTGGATAAAGCAAACCTAACCTAATACAAAGGAAATAGTCAAAAAGACTGTGAAAGCAAAATATGTTAATATTAGCATTAATAACCTTTACTTAATTTTTAATAATGTGAAAGACTTCAGATACAATCTTAACATTTAATAAACAAACAATTTCATAAACACTATTTTCACATGGGTAAAAAAACAGTCCAATAAGCGAAACATTTGAATTTTAATACAGGCCTACTGTCAAAGTTGTTGCCTTTTATGAGCTTGAAAGAACACAGTCCATTATTGATTTTTGTTTCTTTGAATTTACTTCAAGAATGGTAGACTGAATTTTTCTCAGTATCAGAAAGCTGTTCTCAGTAAGCTGGCACTTGGGGCTGGCACGGCAATGTGAGCGGGGGATGGGTGGAAACCGGGCAAAGACCTTTCTGCGATCATCCGGCTGCTGACTTACGGGATTGGCGCCCCTAAAAGATGAATAACAGGATGTGGTATTGTTATGACCAAACTTGAGAATTCCTAAACACTCTGCCTCTATCAGTCAGTCGTCAGTTGTGAAAGTAGAGTGTTGGTTTTATTGTGATTATGACTGTGTTGTAAATATATGTATAGTATTGTAACCGAAACAAATATACTGTTATTTGTAATTTTTAGTTATATAGTTTCGTAATATTTTTTTCCTTATATTGGAATTGTAGTAAAAATTAATATGTATTAAAAAAGAAAAAAGCCGAGAGGCCGCTATAAATATTGTTTGAGCGTCTTTGATATTAATTAGACGATTCATTCAATATTAAAACGGTTAAATAATCAGAGTTTTTCTAAGTGGGGAATTCAATCTTCGTAGATATAGTCAATGTAGTGTTTCGAAAACCATAGGTAAGCTTGAAATTAATATATTATTAGGTTTTATTGCTAAAATTATAACAAAGTACGATTGGTTAACGCATTAACTGTTATTGATGCAGACATTGCTGATTACATTTCGTATTTAATCTATCCCAGCGCCTTCATGCGACCTGGCAGTCAGTTAATGCAACCCGCACGACTACAGACAATGTTTTTTGCCAAGGCTAGTAGAGAATTTTTATCGACTGGCCAAGTGCCAGCTTACGTGTGACTAGCTGTACATGTATGAATACATGGTTATTAAACTGTAACGACTTAATTTAAAAAATACAGATCACAACAGTAAATCTTACATTTCAATCTCGCTGGGCAGGAGAATGCGGTTTTTGTAGTAAATGGGGACCTTGAAGTAGCGACCTTTGTGGTATACAACGATATGTTTAGAGTCGTTGAAGTGCACAATCCTGTCGGTCTCAACCCCTGGCACCCTCGTGGTGTTGAACACCCTCTCGTACTGCCAGGAGCACAAGGGTACTAACCCTTGTATCAGAATCTGCAACAATACAGACATGCTAAAACATTACCATTAGTATGGTATACTAGCAAGAGACATGGAATACTTACATTACATATAAGTATGTAAGTACAGTTAAGTTTAGACCATTTGACTTGTGGTTATACTATCTTTCATGTATTTTTGATATGCTATTTCTGAAGTTAAAAATGTAGCAGCATTGACTAAATCAGCTAACACGTAAATTATAATTTTTTTTATTTGGAAACTAAAACTAATTGAATTGCAGTAAGTGTTGCTAGAATGTTTTTATTTAAATGTCATATCTAAATACTAGAACACTCCTAAAAGATTAATGTTATATTACCTCGCCGTCTTTAAAGCATTAGTCAATGTCAAAAACCAAGTTGAAGTATTCCATTAGACAAGTGTTATGTTTGAAACTAGAGAGCTTGCTAAAAGGTACTACTTGCTAGTAAAGGGTCGTACATCCTACTGGCAAAGGTCAAGTCACCATTTCAGGTTGCAATAGTTCCTCTAATGTGATATAACGGTTACTGTATAGCCGGGACCAACAGCCCAACATCACGGTGGCAGTCCAAGTGAATGAGAAATGAGTGTAGGATGATTGTGGTGCCATCTTGTAGTCTTGTTACTGACTAAGGCTGAAATGTTCCTCAGACAGAACTGTTAATTCACAGCCCAACAGTCAATGGCATATCTATGGGACCTACAGTTTAACGTAGGGTCTGAATCACTGCTTCTGAATTTACAACTGGTCTAATAATGAGAGATGGTCTTTGCAGATTAGTATTCAATAGTGCGTTAACCCACACAAGAGAACACTACATCCACCTACCATCGCTTACAACTATCCACAATTCGTGACGTACAAATAGCTGGATTACAGGACACACCACAGTCCCAGTCAAACTTGACACTGGAAATCGAACCCGGGTCTATTGGGTAGTGGGCCAGTACTCAACCCACTCAGCTAGGACTGCCACTTATACTATGTACTTGCTTAGAATGCTACGCATTCTTCTCTATCCAACACTGCTGGAAAACCAGTTATTTAACACAGTTACTTTTCTGTCACTAGTTATTTTTTAGGTTTATCAAGATTAGTCAACTGTGATTATGACTTTATTATTCAGAAAAGGTCAAGGTCAAGTGTTGGATTTTTTAGTAAATAGAAATGTAGGATTCAGCTAACTCACATAATAATGAGGTTAGATTTCATATGGCGAAACCATAGCTTAACCTTAGCTTTTAAAAAACCAAAAAATATTTTTTGTTCTAAAAATAGTTTATCATTAAATACTGTAGTTCTTTTTTCCAGTATCCATAGTATTTTTGAAAAGTATGAAGATTGGTACCGGCTCGAGTTCCTGACGCTCTATGAGCCGACGGTACTGCAGCGCCGTGTGGATGATGGTAGCAGCCCGAGCTGCCTGGTTGGTGGTGGGATGCATCAGGATGGCGTCGATGCCGTAGAAGTTTGAGTTGACCATGAGTGGGGAGCGGCCTCGTAGGTAAACATACTCTTCCCACCAGTCCGATACGTAGTTGCTAGACCACCTGCGGACCAATCACCACTTGTAAATCTTAAATGACGACCTAACAATCTTGTAGTCTTATTACTGAATAAGGCTGACAAATTCCTTAGACAGGACTTTTAATAGACCAACAGCTAATGCCATCTACCGGATATATACAGTTTGACGATTTATAACTGACGCAAGACAGTAAAATTCATTCTAAGAGTGATTTCCTTTTACCATATTTTAACAATTTAGAATCATGAAAATTATATCCCAAATATGTATCAACTAGCGTTTGTTAAACATACATTAGAGAACAAAATAGATACATTGGGAGACAAATTTTCCTTATGCTAAGCTGAAAAATCTTAATTATTTGGCAAAGAAGATTAGGAACATCAATTACTATCATAAATCCAAATCAAGACTGAAGTCTCTTAGGTCAAGGACTAGTGAACTCTATATTAATAAAATCATTCAATATAAATAAATTATTTGCACTTCATAAACAAATTTTAAAATACTCTAGACTAGCTAGACCCTGCTCTAGCAATTAACATGGTTGAGTTAGTAGACTTTTACATAGATAAGTTTAGTAATTTACTACCGAATTCGGTATAATTTTCACTTATATTTTTAGGATTAAATTTTGCCAATGAAAATGCCCTATTGAAGTGTATAAAAAATATACTAGTTTTATATTAACTAGTATTAACAACCGGTAAACCAGTTATTTACAACCTCTAACTGAACCAAAACAGACCTCGACCTCATCTGCGTTGTTATTATTATTTGTCAGCTGATACTAGTGTCAACATAAGAACATAAATGTAATAGGACAGTTTTGGTCAAACAAACAGTATGGATATAACTCTAAAATCAAAGCACCGCTAAGACCAGTGGAAAGCACAAAAATATCTCGGCTCAAAATATACTATATAATTAACTATTGTAAAATTATAATTGTATAAAAATACAGAATGATTACTAGAATTCAATTGCGAATGGATGCTGCTGGACAACAATTCAAGCTGAAAAGAGATCAGTTACTTAAAAAGTATCATGAATTAAAAATAAGAGATTGAAATAATTAATAAAAGAAGTATTATCAAGTGACATTTTGTACACTAATGTGTTTGTACCATAAACATCTTTAAGGTAACTTGAGACTGATGCTGAATCGTTCAAATGTAAATTACTTTACCTTACCATGATTTAAGCATGAGGTATCGCTGTAGCTTAACGGCTATTCCATGTTCAAACTCTTTGGCTAACTTCTCCATCCTAGCGTACTGAGCATCGTCCAGTAGAGGTCTAACACTCCGCAGGTACTGAAAAATTTAATATTCATTTAGTTCAGAGGGCAAAGGACTATCATGGTGGGATTGAACAATTTAAACAAATGACTTAAGTCCGGTTTATCCGGATTCGAATCATACGGATTGGGTTTAGAAAGAAAATTATATAAATAACAGTTAAGATGTGAATTTTATCTCGCGATTCTTCAAAATTTCAGATGCAACCTGTTGTAGCTTGCTGGACGTGGCAAGTGTTCCTGGCGATGAATTCTTAACATGATGAACACACACTCCGTACATTGGGGTGTTTCCAAGCGGAGCGTTACAAGCACTTAACACATGCGCGAGCGGTCATTATTTGGCATTTCAATACTGAACTGTCAAAATGCAAGTGTTTGAGGTTAGATGTACAGTGGTTGTTTGTTTTGGAACTATTTTTACGGTCAAAGTGCATACTGAATCTGTTGTCGTGTGGTTATGAAAGAAGGTTGTTTTAACATCAAAAGAGCATTTTATTTCGTACCTAAAACTAATAGTAATAACCTTTGAACATGTTAAACCCTTACGATATTTTACGGCTATGTTGTTGTACAGAGGTTATGTGCAGTCTGTAGCACAAATATTGCAAGCGCTATTCACAATCTTTGTCCATGTGAAGTTGATGTATTTTGATGGTATATTTTCAGTATACTTTCAAATCATCCGTATTATCGGATATCCGACCCTTCCAAATTAACCCTCAAAAATTGGACTTAACTGTACTTTTAATTTTCCATGGATATCACTATGAGCGTGAATCTTGAATTTTAATGTTAATGTAATATGTTGTCCAAAGCACTGTTGACTCAAAATTATCGTGTACTTCCAATCTATTGTCGTAGCACCGAGTATCAAGTCGTAATGTATTCTTAATTCTTAAAAAGCCTGTAATTATTTGCAAAACAGTACAGTACACAATTGTACTTTTAAAATAAAATTAAAATACATTGTGAATACCAACAGAACAGAATGAAATCATTTGATGTTGTGATATCATCAGGAGAAGGATTTTTCTATGGTTTAAAAAAAAGCTTGGCTCGGAAAAGCTCGAGCACCAAAACATTCAATAACTTCAACTCAGCTCGAGTTTTAAATTCCAGGCACACACAAACTAAATTAATGCAAACAAAATCTTGTCAAAGTGTTAAATCAACTAAAATTTCAAGGATGACAGCAAAATACTCTTATAAAGACATTGCCTTTGTGTAAATTATGTTTACTAAGCAATATTCCAGACAAGTATAGGATTGTTACTTTCCAACTTTGATGATAAGATAAATGGCTTGATAATATGTACGTGTCATCATTTGTCAGATAACCAACCAGTATTCAGCTTCAAAACATAAAATTACTTTATCGAAACTGATGATTCGGTTTTCTTGTGATTACTGTTATTTATTAATTATAATAAAAATAACAATATATGCACATATTAGTTTGAAAACATTACATTGCACAATGCACATACCATGAAATGCATTTATATATACTCAAAAGAGCACAAAGAACTTATATATAAGTTTGTTTGAATGGTATAATATAATTTAATTAATAGAACATTACAAGCCAACCGAGCCAATAAAACAAGCATTTAGCATTTAAAAGCTTTATTTCTGGGGAAAAAATAAAAATATTTGGATTGTAAAACTTGGAGAAAATATTAGTGACATTTTCCAGATAAGAAAACTGGCATTACTCATTATAAAATACAAAACTACAAAATTCCACAATATATTATTTTTATGGATTTCAAAAAGAGGGGAAACCCTTGTACTATCAGTAGGTTGTTTGAAAGAAAAAAATACAAATTTCAAACTTAATACTGTTCTTCAGTCACTCAAATTATGATTTGAAAGTCATTTCTATGCAAATGACAATAGGCTTGATTTTTGATACTTTAAATCCCAAATTTATAGAATCAAAACATAATTTTTACAGCAATAAATTAAATTTTAAGTAACTTTCAATGACAAACTTAATCTTTCCCAGGGTCAATAAGTCAGACCAACTTCATTTTTCGGCAATCCATAGCTAAAATGGTTTTTATATAAGACATTTTTGCACACATTTTAACAGAAATTTTTCATAATATTGCTCAGACAGAAAGTTGGTTAGGATAATTAATACTGTCAATGAGTAATTAATAACCCGTATTCTGCTTAACACATATTTTTATAATTGGATTAATCATTTTGTGATTTATGTTGCTAATTACTTTAGTTATTCGTGAACATTGTTTTTTTGAACTAAAAGCTCTCTGTCATTAGTGAAATGGAATTTCCACCTGTTGTGGGAAATTACATTGAACCTCCGTCATGGGAATAAATTCTTGTCCATATTTTACCAGACAGTAAAAGAGAAGACAGTATTAAGAGAAGCTAATTGCTTGCTTGCAAAAATTTTCACTTGTTAAATCGGATATAGTTATAGTCATGTAAACTAAAGTACAACAAGGAAATATAAAAGTACAGGCTAAGTCTACGATGTTTAAATTCCCTGAGCTATCTTTGAAGATTTATTTGAAGAAAAAAAACCAAAATAATTTGAAAATCTTATAAAATGTTTTCTCACTACACTCATAATTACTTTAAATATGACTTATAAAACAGCTTTAAAATACAGTATAATTGGATGATTCAATCCTCAAAGGAGCGGTCAACAGCTTTTAACTATTGTAAAATTTAAATTTTTCTAAGGCTGATATGTTCATTAGACAGGTCTGTTAATTAATAGCCAACACCTAATTGTATAAGGGACTTATAGTTTAACGTGGGATCCAAACCGAAATTTCGTCTCTGAATTATGAACTGGTCTATTTTTGAAGATGGTCTTTGTGGATGAGCATAGTATTTAATAATGTAGACATTAATCCACACCAGAGAGTATGATATCCACTGACCATCCCTTTGAACTATCCACAATTCAGGATCTTCAAGTAGCTGGATTATAGGACTTATTATAGGAATCCTGTAGCCTCTATTAAAACAAGAAATAGTGTGGTGCAACAGACCCTCTGCATGGTGTCCGTGACGGAGGGAAGTGGCAGTCGCGGCAGAGAGCCCTGGTAACTGTACAGCATCGGCTTGCTGGCTCCCGAGAGCAGCTTCACCGCCACCAGCCACATCTTGGTCTTGAGCGAGATGGTGCGGTCCTTGCCTCTCTCCTCATACATCCAGCCTGAACAATCGTAAAGTGACATATTTGAATTAATTACCATGATGACCAATAAACAACTCTGATATTTATTTATCATATAGCTTTTTCAACAGTCACCATCCATAATTTGTGGAGGCCCACTAATCCAAATTGCAAGGACTAACCCAAACAAAGGGCATCGTTAGCTATTTTATACTTTGTGTGTTTTTGTGTATTGTGCATGACAAATAGATGTATTTTACTTGACCATAGGAATAGAATTTCTATAATCAAACCTTGTAATTTTAATGTAAATTCTTGGATAATCACTAGCAAATAGGAGGTGTTTCTCCACCTCCAGAAACATTGTTCAGTTAAACACCCAGACACAGATGTATTTTATTAGAAAATTCCAATAAAATCATAATAGTAATTAATAACCAACACCATTATGAATTAAATATTCTGTAAACACATTCAACCACATTCGCCTGGACATTAAATTTTAAAAAAAGTAAAAAAAATTGTTATAAACTAAGTTCAGTATTTTTGTAGCCTAATATATGGAATTTTTTTCAAATATTCAAAAAACAAAATCAAAAGAAAATTACAGTGTTACAAACTCTAACTGCACTCTTTGAGTGAAAATGCCAATTAGTGGTTTAGTAATTAATTTATTAATGTAGAATATTAATTTTTAACACGTTCATTCACTCTCTCCACTGAATTGGCTATTAATACTTTAAAAAATAAATATAATGAAGAGTCAAGTTATTACCTTTGTACATGAGCAGGAACTTGAGCAGATACCTAATGGTATAAATAATCCCAAGCCATGCCACCAACGACAGAATCATACAGGCCACTACTTCGTAGTTGAAATTCTCTCTGGAAACAGTGAAATAGAAGTTTTGAATTAGAGTAGAGTCCAGTTTATCCGGATCTGAATCATCCAGATTACAGCTTATCCGGATCAGGTAAAAAAATTTAATGGTGTAAATATATTAAGTCGTGTTGGAAGACGTGAGTTTTTAATTCATCCTGTAAAAATTTAATAACGATAAAATATAATAAATGTTAATTTAATAACACAGTTTCATCTCAAGCACCTTCACAATCTCAGATGCAACCGCAGTACTTGCTGTTCGTGGTAAGTATCACTAACAATCATTGCGTACAACATATGAACGCTCACCCCAAATAAGTTTTATGTTTTAATTGGAGTGTTTTTCCTAAAACTAATACAAAAGTACTGCTTTTTCCAGATTTAATAATAATTTTTTTTATCAAATAAAATTTTTTAACACATTCAACGCCTCTGATATTTTGTGGTTATTCACTGTGCGTTAGTTATATGCAGTTTGAAGCACTAATATTGCAGGCACTATTCACGATCGTTTGTCTATGCGACGTGGGCGTCTATAAATTCTTTTATATTTTCAGATTATCTAGATTTTTGACTATCCATATTTGGACTCCACATTAATCTGGACAAACCAGACTTTACTGTACTACGTTGGCTACATTACATCTTATACATTAATTCCATCTTCACCAATTAGAATTTGATCAATACTTTTTAAAAGTGCCAGTCTTTTAGATGTAAATTTGTTTTTAATAGTTCCGGAAAGTCATTTGAAAAAGATGAAAAACCTAAAACAATTTTGTTTAATTAGGTGGATCTAAATTATTAGTACAATACTTTTAAATTTATATAATTTCTTTTAGAATTACAATATTCAAACTATATCCCTAAACCACAGACGAGGAAAGAGTTAATGAATTTTTTATGACTTTTATTATTTGTGGAGAGAGAACAAAGTATTGTATTTTTAGTATTATACTAGCAGTAAGCTCGTCCTTTGTACGGATTGTAGGATTCAGTTTAGAGAAGAAAGATTATCATACTAGAATGTAAACCTGAAATCCTAAACAAATCAATACAAGGAAAATAAATTAATAACTAGCTTTATTATTTAGCATTACTTTACGATTACATGAATTAGAACATTTATACCATTATAATAATTAGTTATATGTTAAAATAACTTTTAAATATAGTACGATTTCGAAATGGGTTTAAATCAATGACCAATATAAACTAACTATTACTGATTTGACAGCTGTTTGTTTTTATTTCTATTAAATCTTTAAACTACAGAGACAGTTGGTTATTATCAGTAGGTTATTCATTGAAAACTGAATCAAAATGCGAGTAATATCGCGTTAAAGTGGGTTTTTAAATACTCGTTATTTACTTTTCAAGGGGCGGCGGACGCCCCTCATTTCAATTTCAATCAATTATAAACCTTCTCTAGAATGTAGAGAGTACATGAAATAAGTTTCATTGTAATCAGTTCTCCCGTTTTTTCGGAGAAGACGGCGTAAAATGTCTCCTGGAGCGTCACAGACAAACAGACAAAAATTGAGATAAGATCAGTTTCGGCTTCTCTAACGCACGAAAAGTAAAAATAACTAAAAAATTAATAATTCTGAGCGATGTACAGACAAAACTCTAATTTTATTTATATAGATTTTTTCTAATTGTTCAATCGTGCCATATTTGATTTAGCGTTGTTACTAATAGAGACTATTGAAATCATTAGTAAGGATCGGATCGTACATCCAGCTGGCAAATGCAGCTAGGCAGCTAGGTTGGGTACCTATTAAAATCAAATCTTAACAAAATTGTTCTTTTATTTTTTATATTCTCCAGTTTGCAACTTTCAGATTATGAAGCAATTTTATTGCCACTGGTCTTTTAATTTTTGCCTTTTAAATGTGTCAATACCTAAGGTTGGTCCTTAAGAAATGTACCGTTACTGATAACCGAAGGTAAAATATACTAGTAAGAATTGCGATAGATATGTTTCAAATGTGTGTCATTACAATGAATTTTAATTCAGGTATACTGACAACACATATAGCTAATCTGATAGATGGTGGACTAAAAGTTCACTAGACTACCATGTACACTTACTCTGGCAGAAGGGAGAATATATAGTTGAACAAAGGCAGACTGAGTCCTGCAAAGTGAAATCCCGCAACGAGGACCATCGTGGCCCACAAACTCTGCAGAGGTGCCGGGAATATGCCATTCTTTATGTTGTTCTAGAAAAATAAAACATAGTTAAAGTAAACACTTTGAGTTATCTCTGTTTTCTGCGAGACTAAAAAAATTTAATAGGACACGTTTGTTCTAAGCAATAACTCCAAAGGAATCTCATTAGAAATTTTGAGCGAATGTTATCTACATAAGCTACCAAAAAGCCAGACTTAATGCCTGGAATGAGGTCTTGGATTCAATTGGACTACATCACATCATTTTACTTATAATACAAAATAATATAACAAAACATTCAGTGACTGCAATTAGTTCTGCTAGAATATAAAATTGTCCAAAAAATACATCAATAATTAAACATTAAGTCTTTGTTCAACAGCTACACTAAATATAACCTTGCAAGTATTCACTCATTAACTGATTGTTGAAGAACTAATTTTACTACGCGTAGTTTGAAAAACATTTGATATTCTATAAACATCCTTAATTTTAAATAATCACTAATTTCATCTACAACAATTTTTTCGTACCCGGAACTTGAACTGGAATGATGGGATTCGCATTTCCTTAAAATCAATATTTTTAAAAAATTCCTGGAAATTCAGAAAACAAAACATGGTGGATAACTAATTCTCACACAAGAATTTAATACAGCCGAACTACACCAAGTGCAGGTGTCTCACGGTTGATATGCAAATGAATGGATGACCCTTGAAGCTATCCATATCCTATGAGCGCCACAACTCTATACACACAATTTGTATTGTAATCACGACGCACTAGCTACTTAAAGATAGGATTAATTTGAAAGGTGTGACACTAATATATACAAGCTTCAATTTAGAAAATTAAAACCAAAAGTATCACTCAATTCACTTTTAATATTTACTCTTAATATATCTAAAATTCACCCGGTACTGTTATAGAAACAAACAGAAACACATATCTAGAGGAATGACATCATCCAACAATGAACAAAAACTAAAAACAATGAAAAATAATTACACAAATTTACACTGATTTATTTAGTTCACTCAGATAATTGATGAGGTCACCGATGGTGTATATTTACATTTGATAACTTTTATCAAAATTAAACTTACTGAAACCGATTTTATATTAAAAACAGTTATTCTTTAAAAACTGATAAACAATATGGTTGAGAAATGTTTAAAAGACAATAATTGCCTCCTCTAAAAAGATATTACAAACTAAAGAAAAAATAACTTTTCATTATCGAATAAAAAACCAAAAGGTTAATTTGCTGAGAAGTTTATCAATGGTTGGGTTATCAATAGTGTATTTTCATTCACAACAGCATTAATTTCACACAATTATAAGGAAAAAGTTTTGTTTTTTATAATGAGTTTTAGTATCCAAAAAGGTTGAGATTCCTTATTATTTTTAGAGCTAAATTAAATTATAAAATTTGGAAAAATGTTGTAATACTTGTTTAGAAAATAATTTTTAGAACATGAGTAGTGAATTTAAACCCAAAACAATTCCTATAATTCTTTTTGGATACCGATAAAAATATTTTTACCAATCAAATAAACAGTTCAGATAAAAATATGTATTTTGAAATAGTTCTGATAAATAATGACAATATAATAAATATCTAGATATATATAATAAATAATATCAATATAATGTGAATATCACTGGTAACTACACAGATCAGCACCACGTCTACCAGTCTACCAATCTGGCGATCCCCGGTCATTAGAGGCTCCTGTTACATTAGTATGCTTTTCCTCAATTATGTATATTTTCCTCAAGAAACTGAATTTCTACCAGTCACACCATTAATACTATTACTGCATCTTTGCTTGTTAACTCAAATATAAAACAGATTTCATATTTGTTCAACGTTTATAACATTTCAGTTAAGTGTTAAGTATGAAGATTCCATTTAAATTTAACTTACTTTAAAAAAAATTAACTTGTGATTGGAAGCAACTAACAAACAACAAACAATACAACTGAGTAAGAATAACTGTTCCCATCACTAGATCTCAGAGAATAATTAAATAACAGCTGGAATCAGAATCAACCAACTAAGAAAAATGTTATTCCAAGAATAACCTACATCATATTGTGTGCGGGATTCCCTGCTCCCATTCAAATATGTAAGTTTGAACTAATGAAATAACCTCCTTCAAACAGTGAGTGCTCTGTATAGAAATTAATATACTCAAAAAATTATATAAGTGAAAAAAATTTACTTAAATGACATAGTTTTGAGAGTTACGAACTAGAAGGTTCGACGAACCTTCTTAATTTGAAATTTAAGGGGAAAGCCGAATTATAGAGATGGATACATTTTTTTAAATACATTAACTTAGGCTACTACAATATTCTGAAACCAGAGGAAATGCAATGGTTCACGCTTCAACTGACTTTTGGTTAACTAATTCGAATTTTAGAGGCTTATGGGAATGACTTCAAATTTTAGAGGTTAACTTTAACCCCAGAACTGGCAAAATCGTAATTCACGACGCATTAACTTATTTAATAACAAGTGGTAGGTGGAGGCATCTGTCGCCAGTTTAGTGAACTTGTTAGACACCGAGCGTAACGTTCTAGCCATTCGGAAGTACTAGGGTTCGAATCCCGACCATGAGCAATCCCAATTTGGATTGAAAATGGGTGGTATAGCGGAGAGGAGGGCCCACCTTAAATAAACGGTGGCCGGCTTGGGTGGAAGTTGACAGCATTTGTAGGCTTAATTGGGATTGCAGTGGACACCTGTTTTGCTTTTGTGGTTAATGGTTATAAGGGGGGGCATGTTTTATTCTTTTTTTGTTTAAACTTTGATATTTCAAGAAGATATTAGTAATTATTTTTATGTTACAGTTATGAGTAAAAAGCTTGCCACTACTAGGGTTATACTTTAAATGTAAGGTTTTGAATTAAAGGAACATAGTTTGAATTCTAGAGGCTAAATTAGGTGTCAAAATACTTCAAATTAGTGGAATTTTTTTAATATTAGAGGTTTTCTCAAGGGAACAGACAAAATCTGAATTGTAGAGGTTTTCGAACTATCTAGGTTCAAATTATCGAGGTTCTACTGTATCAGAGAAGCCTTTACTTAAGGTATTTTGGGTCAGTACCAGAATTAATTACTCTTTAACTACACCACTTACTACACCTACAGAAACTAAATGACGGGAAGAAAAATAAATTAGAAAAAATTTAGGTTTTTCTACCTCATGAAAGATAAAATATATCAAACTTGCCTTGATTGACATAATAAAGTGTTCTGTGAAAAGTGGAAAACAGTTCCAAACAATTTTTTTCTACAAATCTTTTCCATTACCAGTTAAAGTGAAATACCTTGAACCTGGCAAGCCTTTTCTTCCACGAGCGCACTCCCGACGCCCACACAAGGTGTAGCACCTCCCGGTCGACATTCACATCCCAGCCCTCGTGGGTAATGGAGAATGAGAATGCGACAGCAGAGTGGGCTTCAGCCATGTCTACCCGTCACACCACCTGAAATTTTCACTCTCATTAGCCAGAAATAGCTCAAGGGATGAGCAATTGTGTAATTTTAGGTGAATCTTTAGTACGAACATAAAGAGCTTATCGAGGTACTGAAGGTAAAGGTAAAGGAACATACCGCCTGATGAGTTTGTAAATAGTATGTTAAATTTTTATTGAGCAGAGCTTATCGAGGTACTGAAGATAAAGGTAAAGGAAAATACCTCCTGATGAGTTTGTCAATAGTATGTTACATTTTTATTGAGCAGAGCTTATCGAGGTACTGAAGGTAACGGTAAAGCAATACACCTGCTGATGATTTTGTCAATAGGATGTTATATTTTTATTGAGCATAGCTTATCGTGGTACTGAGGTTAAAGGTATAGAAATACACTTCCTGAAGAGTTTGTCAATAGGATGTTATATTTTTATTGAGCAGAGCTTATCGTGGTACTTTAGATAAAGGAACACACCTCCTGATGAGTTTGTCAAAAGGATCGTACATTTTTATTGAGCAGAGCTTATCGAGGTACTGTACCTACAGTTGAGGACCTCCTCAACCCTGGGAAATGGAAAGGAAACACATCTCTGTTTCTCAATAGTGCATCTGTTATATTTTTATTGAGCAGAACTTATTGCAACACACCTCCTGATGAGTTTATCAATAGTAGCCTATGTTACATTTTTCCAAGCTACTTTACTCGGAAGAGTCCTGAATCTCTAAGTAAAAAGTATACAAAAATCCACTTTGAGATATACACTTGCACTTTGGTTACATTGCAAAATCACTTGACTGTACTGAGAATAAAAATGAGACCACTTGCAAATCTAAAAGTAATTTAACTTGTTTTCTCTTGTTGCTAGTTTCAGAAATTGGATGATTATTTTTAAAACGATATTTAGATAAACTTTAAAGAATATGATAGGTTTATTGAAGGTTGTCATTTTAAAATTTGATTTAGGGAGAAAGTATGTGTCCACAGATACCGTTTGTTTTGAGAATAAAACTTTGCTAGTCCATGTAGGTTCAGGAATAGATGATACATAAGTTAGATGGTGAAAGCGGCTACTAATATAGAGGGGAGTAGTTTAAAATATGCTTGCTTTCACATTCTTGCCCACGCCGCTCTGCAGCGGTGCAGAGGACGAATGATGAGGAGGGGGATGTGGAGGGGGAGGGCGTCTTTGACGATGTATAGTTACGTCGCCATTTCAAGGACAATTCAATGTAAACACAACGCTAAATCAAACAGTCTCATACTATGTCGAAAGGCCGCCAGTTCTGGTGTGGCTGTTCAGGCTAGAGGTTTGACCGGTTTAATTTCCTTAATCCTTATTTCAAAGCGTTTCCCGTTTGCCCTGCCCGCGACCACCACCGACAATAGTCGATAGCCGGTGGATCAGAAAGCCAATACAAACCACAGTACTGTGTCTACTACATTATACTGTGAAACAAACGATAAATGTTCATATTAATGACTTCTCGCGTTATAACTACTTCCCTATGAGATTATAGCTTAGTAGAACCTGTATAATTCTAAGGACGGCTTCTTGTGACCTAGCCGCTGCCTAGGTGCCATCAATAAAAATGATAATAAGTATTAAGATTATTACAAAATTATTCATCCACCTGGTAGAAAGGAATATTGTTGTCTATGTTATTACTTAACTTTTATCGTTTGTGATATGAGAAGTATAAGCTAAATAGTTCTTGGTTTCATTGATCAACAAGACGTGAAAATATTGCGTCGATGCAGGACTTATTATTTATGGTAGACGAAATTGAAGCGTCAGTGTTGAGCTCCAAGTTGAAGGTCTCACGAATTACATTTTAGTATTTAAGTAAAGAAAATATCCGTTCATGTGATCTATGACATCACTTCCGTTACACTTTTGACAAATTGCGAGCTTAGAGACATATGGACATATGCATATGCATGTCAAAACGGCTCGTATAATCAAACGGCACCTATTTGGCTATTTGGTTCATTGTCTGTAACGATTAATTTAGACATTACGTTACGTGAATCTAAATGGTTGTATTCATCCGCAACAACCGGTGGTAGCGGTCAGTAGCATAAAGACTAATATAAGTCCATTCAAACTTCAACAATAATTATTAACTAACTTCCGCTTCAGTTGGTTTCCGAACACCCGAAAAATGTTATGCGAGTCCGGTAACTAACCAAAACGGAAGTTAGTTGTTGGACATTCTGTGTATCCAACCTGTTGTTCTTTGTTCGAAATTCATTACTGGAGATGGTGAATTTATGTTATTTAAAATTTTATTACGGATATTTTCCATCACTATTTTAAACAAAACAAAGTTTTACGAAGTTCCTGAATCTGGAATCTAATCCCGTCCTCAGGCGAGCTAGTACCTAAAACATAACACGATTAGTACATAATCCGGACCATCCGGCTTTGTGCTGATCTCAACTTAAATTCTAAAATTTTGACGAATTCAACACTTTTTTCCATACGATATCGTATAAGTGAGAGAAAGTAAAATGGGTAGTGAATGAACAGCACGTAGCGCAAAAAATACACATCTCAAACGTAACACAAACACGATCAAAATAACCGCAAAGTTTTCTATTTGAGTCTCGTGGCGGCGCCTGCTGTCGTCTGTTCGCGCGCCCTTGATAAAAAGGTCAATTGCCTCGCTTTATATCACTTGATTCGGTACGAATAATTGTATTTTCTTCTTTTTTACTTCAAAACTAATTCCAGATCAAAAAGATTAATATTCGAGATATGTCCAGCTCAGATAAATACTAGCCAGCTCTGTTCTGAATTATTTGATGATTTTTTTCGAAAATTAGTCTATATAAAAAAAATTAAAGAGTTTAGTCTGTACATTGCTTGGAATTATGATATTTTTACGTTCCATAACCTAGTAGAGCCATAATGGGCTTCATCTCAGTTTCTGTCTGACAGTCAATATGACTGGGACGATGGTGACGTCCTGTAATCCAGCTACTTGGAGGTCACGAATTGTGGATAGTTGTGAGCGATGGTCGGTGAGTGTAGTGTTCTCTTGAGTGGTTAACATCCGCATTATTGAATACTACGTTAATCCACCAAGACCATCCTCATAATTAGACCAGTTCGTAATTCAGAGGCCGTGGTTCGGATTTCACGTTAAACTGTAGGTCCCTTAGTGGCCATCGGCTGTTAGTTGGGGTATTGACGAAAATAGTCAGCTCTAAGGAACATGTCAGCCCTAAGTCAGTAACAAGGCTACAAGATCGCGCCACAATCATCACTCAATCCACATTCATACTTGGCTCAAAATACCTAGGTACCTTGTAGTTTGGTCGCCATTTCAATCTAATCCAATTTTATGTCTGTCCGTCTTCCTGTAATAAGGGTATTTGTAACGCTTTCCCGTGAAACGAGAGCACCCAAAGATCGATGTTATTAAACTTGTTTTCATTATTCTATACTTTTTGGAGAAGGTTATGTTTTACTTAAAACTTATCCACGCACTATGAATATAAAATATTGAGCTCTCAAAAACCCAAATTTGAGCAATAGTAGACAATATATTTTCTTATGTTTTACAGAACATGGGAACTATGAAAGTGATTCAGGAGAAACAAAATACCAGTATCCAACATAATAGTCTGTGGAATTAAAATCACAAATTGTTAAAATTAGATTGTTTTCATTGATCTTCAACCTATTTCAAAATTATACTATATTAAAATGTTATAACAAATTTTAATTATGATACAAATTTTCTTATTTATTACATCCCGTACGAATGACGGGGTTATTGTTAGTTTGGGAGCAGCTCGAGCGAGGACTTTCACTGGGTTAAGCAACAGCTGTGTTGAGTGAAGCCTTCCCATGTCATAATGTGTGGTGTGTTATAGGTACAGGTACTATTGTACAAGGCTGATTTCTGAGGAAACTTAAAATTATGAAACACAACCGTTTCATCTTTCATCTCGCTTTGACTGCGGCTGTAGGTGAGGGCAGGGGACCAATTAGATCAATTATAATTAGTGATGTAAAATACCCGAGTATTTAAAACTCAGGGTAAATTTTTCCCTATATATGTTATTGTTATCATTACATGATAAATTAGGATAGTCTATAACACCTTTTACAGTAACTTCAAGCTTTACTAGTACCTTTCATTTAATGATTTAGCCTTTTTTGTAAAATAATACATTAAGTTTGTAAGTTAAATAAGCATAGGGTTTTGTGTTTTAAATCTACCGTTATTATATTATGATAGTTAAAATTTTTATTGTATAAATGGCTTGGGAGGCTAAACAGACCTAAGACCTTATTGACATAGGCAGTATGGCAGAGTACTAAAAGTATTTAAACTTTTCTGTGTTACCGCTTAATTGAAAACAATAATATATTTGGATAAACCTACTAAAAAAAGTATCGCCTTTTTTTTGGTCTAACTTAATATAATTTTGAAAGATTTATTGTGCTATAGATTCAAATGTTTTGTATCACAAGTTTATGAAATTAGGTTTTTTTTATTTTGATACCAACAAAAGATCTAGGACAAAAAAAATAATAAATTCCTGCCATCCTTCAGATTGCATTTTAATTATTTTCTTAAGTTGTTTACAGATAGACCACTACTAGGTTAAAGTTTTCTGTCTTTCTAAATAATAATTATTACTTTACAAATTATTTTTCTTCACTTTCAATAAAATAAATTCATATACCTATGTATCTATCATAGAAATTAAAAAATCATAAGTAGTCAGGACCAGTGCAACCATGCGACCAGGGTATTTATGCCGACTATGCTTTATGCTCAGAAGAAAAATGCTAAAAGGAGTCCCTTTTAGCATTTTTCTTATGAAATTAAGTTGACACATTTTATTAAGATTTAATCATCCATACTGTCCCTACAGTTTAGTAATTGCAAAAAAATCTAAATCTTCTTTAAATTAAATAAAAATTATAAAGACCCAGGACGTGGGTATTTATGGCGATTAATCCCAGAAGTAAAATGCTAGTAGTGACCATATAGAATTTTATTTAACACATTTTATCATCATTTTACTATCCTTAAGAGGGTAATAATTGCAAAAAAAATCTCAATCTTCTCTAACTTTAATAAAAATTATAAATATCCAGATTTTGGGTATTTACCCGGGCCTGGGGTAAATACCCAATTTATTATATTTACCTACCAACTGGGTATTTACCCGACCCACATCACTAATTATAATATAATTGATAATATACTTGACTATTTCAGCAACTACATTATAGTTGCTGAAAGATTACAGTCTCTTAAGTATTGAATTCTTATAAATTAGAAATAACGACTCAAAAAAGGTGAAATAAAAACTTAATTTAAAAAATAATTTTTCCAACTTTTAATGAATCGCGGCGAATACGTTAATCTAACACTGTCTACTTTGACATAGTAATTACAAAACTTTGTCTTACTTATATTAACAACATTCTGATTTACATGATCATAGCTGTAACCAGTCATAAGTTAAACATATTTACTGGGAATTCAGCAAATTTAGCATTATGTTAAATAATGGATATAAAATGAATCAGCTATCATCAGGGGTAGGTGGACTATTCGCCAAATTTCCAAATTGTTCTTAATTACATGGATATGTCTAAGGTCGGAGAGAGGGGGGTTAGAGTTGTTGTTGTATAACGAAAAACAGTGTAACATAAGTCTTTTCAATAGAAACTACCAGTGCTATAGAGAAGAATTTGTAATATACAAGAATAAGAACAGCTGTTTAGATGAACACTCCCTTTAGACATATCCAAGATCTACTGTAACCTATTTCCCACAACAAAGTAAATACAAACATTTTCTTCTTAAGAAGGTGAACTTTATCAGTGCTAGATATCAAACATCACTAATATGAAATATGTGTTGTATAGTATTTACATGGTAAAGAGTTCCTCTCCTACTGTGTTATTCATTGTTTATCTGTCTGTTTTACTATTTTCTTTGTAACATATATTTATTTTTGAAGCAATCTAAATGCACAAAACAGATTTTAGGCTATATCTATTTTATCATCTTTAGGCTAAACATTGTATGAAGGGGTTTTTAAAACAAACATCTGCAATACTTGAAAATAATCTTTGATAATAAGAGAAACATTAATTACCGTGTAAGTTATGCTTAAACCTATAAAGCTCCAACTATTTATACATTTATAAGAAAATTTTATATTTTCACTACCTAGGCCTAGTGTGAATTAAAAACACAAAGAATATTTTTTTAAATATTTTCCATAATTTTTTGTTATAAAATTGGTCCTTAAAAATATTTATTGAGAATTTTACAGTAGTTTATGCGCCCAATGCTGTAAGAATTCTCTTGTCTAATTTGTACTTTTTCAAAACATTTGCAATAAATATGGTATTGTTTCTCAAGTACCAATCAAAATGCCAACTAGGCCCTACTTTAAATTTTTCCATGTTTAGACCTAAACAATGGTTTTATAAATATATATTAATTCTTCATGTAGTTCTTGGGCTTGGTTTTTATTCGTTTCAAACCTAATTGTGGGGTCAATAATGTAAGCTTTATTTTTTTCCTCTCAAAGACAATGATGTCACTTCTTGTTGACCAATTTAATTTTGTCAAGGGCAGGAACTTATTGGAAGACTTTGTATTTATCCTTATTTTCTCTGCAAATACAGTTCTTAACTTGATTAGGTCTTGCATTTCTGAGAAAACTGTTGTTTAATTTTTTTATTTATTTTAACACGGCCAAGTTGCAAAATTCTGTCAGAGATAGGGTATGTACATAATTCATCAATAAACTGTATGATGTGACCTTACGCTGCATGCCAAGTTTCACAAAAGTTCGGACATGAGGAAGAAATTAATTTTTTAATATTCTCTATGAGAATCACAAAATTTAGCCAGAGGTTACCGACCGCTCATGATCTCACAGGAGTAGCCAGAAAAATAAAACCAACCTGAATTTGTTGGTCTTATTAGAGTGTAGTGTGGAGCTTACTAACCGTTCCTAAGCAGTTAGACAGGAAAGGTTCATAAGTAGCCAATCTGCCATCTGCTGGGATCTCAAGCCATGATACTGGCTTATTAGTACTGGTATGGGTGTGCAATTTCATTTGATAGGATGTATTTTATATTTAATTAATAAATATTGTGTCTACAGACTAACAATCAAAATAAATCCCCTTTAGCAGCAAACCTCACTCTAAGCAAATTAAATTGGTTTAGGAATTGATTTTGATGATTCAAAATAAAATTAATCTTGTGTTATATAAGAGAGCTATATCAATTAACTTTTTATAAGGGTCACATAGTAAATGGGTAAGTTAGTTTGCTGCCACAAGGAACAAAATTTTAGATTTTTAGGCAAACAATATTAGACACGTAGTGAGTGCTTATACATTATTATTTGAAGCTGGATAGAGAACAAGGTTTTTTCACAATAAGTAATTAACATAATAAGCTAGGTAGATATCATGTTTAACCTTTTACTCATAAGATTAATATTGGAGCTCAAAAAACAACATACCAGTACTTTGTTTATCAGTTTCTATATCTCAGAACCGCTTTAAATTATAACAAAGATTCAAAATACTAAAATGTTTGTTTTGTTGAATTGGTTTTTTTGAGGAAGGTTTTTCAGATGGTCAGAGTTAACACCACAACTGTTATTTAAATATGTTGGACACATTCTTTATCCCTGAGCTTCAGAGGAAACGTGTAGGCTACCTCTTAAAAATGTGGTTCCAGAAGGACAAAGAACAACTGATCACTGCAGATGAAGTATCCCTACCCGATAATAAACTTTTAAACAGAAAACTTTGTAGTCGTTCATTTCATGGTTTGGTGACATTTCTTGGCCCTTTAAAATCCCTGACCTGTGTTTGTAAGTTTTTCCTTTGAGGATTTGTAAAACCATAGGTGTACATCAACAAACCATGTACACTGGAAGAACTGAAAATGTCGATAACTCAAGTGATTGCTTTAGTCAGCCAGGTAATGTTGGGCAGTCTTGATAGAAATAAGAGGAAGGAGGATAGGAGATGAGGAATGGACATCACTTGATTGATATTACCTATATATAGGCTATAGTTTACCTTTGTTTTGTGTTTTTTTTTTATAAAAAGTAAATATGTCATTTATAAGGTGGTTTCCACCATTTGCAATTTTAGGTCGAATATCATAAAACGTAAGAAGAGTATAAACATATAGTATATAGAGTTAACAATTGTTCAAGCTATCGGCGAATGAAACCCTGTCAGTTATTTTTGCCGCTGGGTAAATGTAAATATTTTTTAACATCGTTTTTACCCATTAGGAAATTAAAACAAAAAAATTAGGTACAGCTTCTTCCCTATGGTAAATTCGTTAAAATATACAGTTTATAAATTAAGTAAACATTGACTTAAGCTGTGTAATGGTGAAAGTATGGTACTTACAATTTACAAAATTTAATGCTAGGATCGGTACTGGTCTTCTCGATGTTTTGAAACCTTCACTTCCTGGAGTTGAAGAAAGTGCAGACAAGATCGTATGGTTATATGGTATCAATAACTATTTATACGCATAAAAATATCACAAAATCAACCTGGCTAGAACAAATGAGGTTAAGTTTAACATAAATAAAATTTTGTTAAGTGGCCAACGAAGCATTCAGGATAGGTAGGTGGTATGGAATCAACTTAACTCCATATTTGCACCAAAACAAATGTCTCTAGTTCACTTTTCTACCAAGTTACAAACACTTCACTACGAGCAACTACACTTAGGTCTGCCCCACTTGTCCGATTACACACAAACGACACGGACACACGCACAATACCTCGTCAACTCTTCCAATTTCATACTCAGTCTGAACCTGAACTGAAGTTACTGAACTTACTGAACCTCTGACCAAGTGCCTGAGCCCTGAGCCTGACTGAAGTGGAAGGACCGCTGGACTGAGCCCTGAGTCATAGAGGAAGAATTTTAGTCTCATTCTTCGCTATAAAAATATAAGTCCTTACATCTTACATCCTGGATCCTCGCCGCAATCCTCTGATTAGGGAGTTGTCATTCCATTTTCATGGGTAGAAATTTCAAGTGAGCTCAGTGTATATGTTGTAATGTGTGTTCTGCAATAAATTCGTTTACAGTGTAATATGGTCTATTGGTTAGGTAGTGTTTTAGTTTTGTTGTAAAATTGTTAAGTGATGTTATGGTTTTGAGATGTTGTGGTAAGATGTTATACAGAAATGAGCCTGTATATTGTGGAGTGTGACTATATTTTTCAAGGCGATGCTGTGGTATATTGTAGTTATATCTGTTGCGAGTGTTGTAGAAGTGTTTTTCTGCTCTGATTGTTGGCTGAGCTTTTTTTACATACAAAATGTGTCGAAGATATACTGGGAGGCTATGGTTAATATTTTGAGTTTGGTAAAGTGGGGTTTGCAGTGCTCCAGGTGATGTAGTCAGAGAATTATTCTAATTGTTTCTTTGTAGAATTTGGATTTTATTTAAATTACCTTGGCTTGCAGATCCCCAGGCTGTTATTCCATATTTTATATAAGAATGAAAAAGTGAATGGTATGCTACTATTGCTGTGTTTTCATTGGTGATGCTCCGTATTCGCCTGATAATATAGTGTATTGATGAGAGTTTTTTTTACAGAGGTAGGTTGTATGTTCATTCCAGCTTAGGTTCTGGTCTATAATAATACTAAGAAATTTTGTATATATGGTGCTGTTGGTACTTCAACTTCTGTCCAGTCCTCCTCAGCTCTGGCTCTATTGTTTGGTGTCATATGCATGTGGAGTGTCTTGCTTTGATTAATTTTGAGGCCTATATTGAAGTACAATATGTATTGTTGCTTTGTTAAGAGTTTCATTTACAGTGTTTGTGATGTTTTGTTGGTTGGTAGGGATTATTATTGTGGTGTCGCCAGCAAAGAGAATATATTTAAGGTTGTCTCCTATCTCATCCGGCAGGCTGTTTATATAGATTGTGAAAAAAGGGGCCCAAGTATCAAGCCTTGGGGCACTCCGATGGTTGTCTCCCGCAGTGAGGATTCGTAGTTTATAATTAGGATATCTACCTGGTGTTCCAGCTCTACGTATTGTAGTCTTTCACTGAGGAGATGTTTCAGCAGTTTTAGGGCTTTATCGTGGATTTTGTAATTTTCAATTTTGCTGATTAGAATTTCCCAATTGATATTATCGAATGCCTTTTGCAGGTCCAGAAAGAGTGCAGAGGCTGTCTTCCTTCCCTCCCAGATGTTGACTATGTCCTCACAGAATTGTGCGATGGCTGTTGTTGTGCTTCGCCCCTTCCTATAAACCCGTGCTACCAGTTTGTGAGCAGTTCGTTTTTTTCAAAGTGGTCTATTAGTTGCGGTTGTAGATCACCCGTTCAAGGAGCTTTGACAGTGTGGGAAGGTTCGAAATTGGTCTGTAATTTAGTGGGTCATGTTTACTACCTTTTTTATATTTAGGATAAATTTTTGCGATTTTTAGCTTGGAAGGTACTATTGTTCGTTGTAGTGAGGCGTTAATAATGTGGTGAATTGGGTCTATATGCTAGTCCTATGCTAAAGTAAGGTATTGAAACGGGTTTTTATACCTACACTCGGCTTGCGTAGAGTAATGCCCCTGAAACTGTCTGTCATGTTGTATTATAACTACACAAATAGTATCTAGGTTTGATGAGGCACCAGAGATAAATTATGTACGCATGATAGCCAATTAAAGTACACTACACGACCCATCGTCATTCCGAGGAAAATGACTGAGTGCGGCCAACTGAGATATCGGCCGAGTGGAAGCACAAGAATCCCGTTTTCACAACTACAGCTTTTTTGTTTTGTATTGACCTTTGGAAATCAGTTTTAGGAGATGTTTGCAATTAAGATCTAATATTTTATACAAATTTTGACTTAATGCTGAATCTCAATAATTTTCTATAATTAATAATTAGTTGAACCAAAAGAAATTTGAGGAAAATGTTAAGCAGCAATATCGGTTGAAATTGGAACACTCACACATATCGCTTGTTCGTTTCAAAAATCAATAAAAATAATGATCTACAAAGCCGCATAGCTAAGCTAAACCAGGCTAAATTTCCCGTTTAGCAAGCAGATAAAAAAACGCTTTCACTGCTGCTGCTATTGATGTTATGTTGTTAAGGAAGGTAAACAATGTTCGGAAGTTTTAGGTTAAGTAATAATTCATCATTCATACGATTTTCATAATTATTTGTATAAAATTGACTCATTAACTTTTCAAAAACCACACATTGTAAAATGTCTTCAATTCAATGGCAGGATTTTTTAAATGTGTTAACTCTCAAAGGCAGCGATACCAAAGTTGTCAATGAGGTTAAAAGTGCCCCTCTAAACAAGAAGTTCAACATCTGTTACGAAGCAAATAAGTGAGTAATTCAAATCTTTTCCAACTCCCTTCCCTTACACATTCCCAATCACTTTGGATGGGCACTCTAGATTTTTTTACTTGCTGCCTCACTCCTCGGGTTGGAAAACAAGAGGAGAGCAGTGGAAACTACCCACAAATGCAGTGGATAACTGAGGTGTAAGAACAGGCCATCTCTCTACTAAAAGAATTCCTGGAGCTGGATATGACGGTGACAGCTTTGGATCATTAACTCTAAAAATTAGTACAACCCTACAGGGTGTCAACCCACCTCATCATTTGGTGCTCCTTATTGGGAGGAAGGCCCGGGTCTGATCCAGAATTTTTTATCTACAAAGGATGGAAGGTATGGGAGAAGCTTCCAAAACCTGGCTGCCTGTAGTAGCAAGGTCACGGTTTTCCAATCAGAATTTCTAGCAGTAAATGCTTGTGCTAGACTAATTGACAGGTGGCTGGTAGGTATCACATCTTTGGCTAGATTCATTAGACCCTATCTCCAAAAAAGTTCCAATTTCTAGCGATGCCTACTATTAGGTAAAACGAGCTCAAGGAGCTCGTTTTACTGATTAGGCTACAGGCTACTGATAAGGCCTTATCAGTAGCCTCAAGCCGGACTAAGTTATTGTTATGGTAGTTAGTTATAGGTGATACAATAGTTTGAATGTCATTGTTTGTGATGGTGAGTTTATGTTATTTAAGTTAATATTTCACTTAAGAGTCTTTGGTAAGTTTTGTAGCCTAATTTTCATTTTACAGGTCATACTTGGAAGAATGGATTGCAGATAAAATAAAAACTGAACCAAAATCCCCTGCTGAATCAATTCAGTACCGTTTGAAAGGAAACAAGATATACCAGATAGGGAAAGATGCAGATGCCTTAAGTATTTATAACTCAAGTGTTATGGTTGCGCCACATAATACAAATGAATTTGCCCTGGCCCTAGCAAATAGGTCTGCAGTTTTAATGCGGTTGAATCATTTCAAGGCAAGTAGCTTTTGTTTGTTTGTTGGAGCTAGATTATGCACATTATACCTTCACTTGGTGATGTAATACATCCATCACAGTCACCCTTCTCTCAGGTTCAGCTTAAAACACTAACCAGTATGAATTAGTTCGAACTGAATACATATGATATTATATTATAATTTTAAGAAAGGTAGTTAGAATAGATTTTTAATCTATATGTATTTTAATTCTGTCTATTTACCAGGAAGCTATAAGAGACATAGACCTAGCACTGCAGCATGGCAACAATGACATACCGAGGCAGAAGCTTTATGTTCGCAAAGATCTGCTGCTTCAAAAACTTGATCCATCCAAACAGTCTCTACAAATCATCAAGGAACTCCATCCCAACGATGGTAAAATTGATACACATTATTTTTCAGTTTTAAAAATAGTTTGTAATCCATTATTGAACACATTAATTTGTAAACAAATAGGTTAGGCTTAGCGATAATATTGAGACAAAAATATCTTTTTCTCTGGCTACTTTGTTCATTCAATTTACTACTTGATACCATATTAATTAGTCAATAAGTTTTAGATTTATAGATGTGAATATTTTGACATTAATAACAATCTACTACCACTTTGTATGACTTTTAAATTAAATAAATAAAAGAAAGCTATGCTTGATAGTGATTGATTTAAATAATGCCTATCATAATATGTTGCCAGATAAATCGATCAGAAAAACCACAATCTCAGAGGAATGCTTAATGGTACCTTCTCCAAAAGGAGGAGAAAACACTTCATTCAACTGTGCTTCTGCTTATGTTTCATTACAGTAAGTTTTTATAACATTCCGTAAATGGAGTGCTATGACCAGCCCATAAAAGGCTTTAATAGTCACAAGACAAGATTATATTTTTAATTCTGTATATTTATATACTACTTAGAATATAAATGCTAAAAGTATGAAAAGATGTGATCAAATATTTTCACTCATAACTGTGCCATTATATATTTTTCTCAGTTATTTTATAAGCCATTAGTTTAATAAAATTTGATCTAGTTCATATTTCATGGTTTATGATTTTATTACTTGTTATTTAATTCATTATAATTTTTAACTGTTTTCCAGATGTTCAGCAGTCAAGGGAAGACATGTTATGGCAACGGAAGACTTAGATGTTGGTGATATAATATTTGTTGAGAAGCCCTTTGCTCTTGTTGTTTTGCCCGGTCAGTACCGTGAACATTGCCATCATTGCTGCAAGGAGATGGTTGCTTTCATTCCGTTAGTACTTTATATCGCTTTTATTAAAAATTACTAATGTATAATACATAAAGGATGTATGTAATGTAACTTTACCCAAACCTGGGGTGAATACCCTTTGAAAAATACCCTATCCTCTGGTTATTTAATCAGCCTACATCACTACTAACTATAATTTGTCTTTCTAGCTAACACAAAAAATTACGATATGTCATGATCATCTAAAATTTTGGTGTTACCAGGATTAAGTTTAGGTTAAGAGTACTGCAAAATAAGGATTTGTATTTTTTGAAATTAAGAGTTTCAAAATACATTTGGAAGAGAAACATACTAAACAATACTCTATCTTAATAACATATAAACGAGTCCAGAATACTCAAAACGGAACTACAGTTATGTGAAATGAAGAATGTCAGGATCAAGGTTTGGGTGTTGCCAGGTGTCAGGAGTGTAGAGAGGCCCAGTTCTGTAGCGAGGAGTGTCGCATGGCAGCATGGGATGTGTACCACCGATGGGAGTGCGGTGGTCTGACCTTGTGTCAAAGTATCGGAATAGCTCACTTGGGGTTGAGAGTGGCTCTGATGGCTGATGACAGTGACAAATACAAACAAGTCCACGACTTGCTCACACACATCGACGATATGAAGACTGAAGACATCTACCAATACACTTTAGTAAGTAGAATCTTACTATTCAATAAAATATCTCCCTTGCCCATTATTTACTGTTTTAGCGAATTTCCCATAGGGAAGAAGCTATTACCGTGGGTCTCATGGTAAGACTTAAGCCCGGGACCATGTTATTTTTTCGTCTTTAGGTGCCCAGAGTCCAAAAACAATAGTCGTCAAAATTTTTATGTCTGTTATGTGTTTTTGTGTCTGTTAGCTCGATAACTCTCGTAAAAATGATCCGATCGAGACCAAATTTTGTAGAGACGTGTGTACCTACAAATTCTCGAATGAGTTCGTAAACCAGACATATCGGTCAATGGGAACGGGTAGTTTGGGGGGGTTGTGTACCCTAAAATGGGGTTTTTTGCGTTTTTCACGTGTAGTTTTTAAAAATTTCTAATTTTATATTTCACCATTGGAATCAGCTTAAAAAACTACACAGTTAAATTCCTTAAAGTTTTTCTCTATCTCCAACGGTTACGAGATATTAAAAAATCTAAACACAGTACGTTGTATTGTGGGGCTCCAATGTTAATCTTATGGAGGATAGGGAAAAATTAATACAGTAGAACTTGGATAATTCGAACCTCAAGGGACCAGAAAAAAATTCGAATTATCCAAAAATTCAAATTAGAAAAGTTTATGCAAGTGGTTGAAATAAACAATAAAACATCATGTTTTAACATTGTATATTAAAAAAGTTAGGTTAATGAAGATATTATTGATTAAAAATCCTAATTTTTGTTAAATGTCAATAAAGTGTTTGGAGGGATCCCGAAACTAGCTATTACAAACTTTTTCAAATCCCTTCTCTACCTCCTTGATCGCCGCTATTTATTCTTGCAACGTCAGAGATTTGTAGGTTCGCTTTGACGAAGCCATCATACACACGACGTGTTAACATGAAAGCAGACAACGAATATTGGAACAAACCACCACCGATGATACACACAGATGTCAATGTTGTGATTTATGAGCAGTAGTGGACTAGTGAGTGGGGTGGGCGCGTTGATCTAGCTAAAAATAGTCTGAGGACAGGAAGCCCGAACGTCGTTTCCTGGAAAATCGCACACAATGACTTGTTCACTTATACACACACTATAGATTTCCGCTGTAAAAACTTCGAATCATCCAAAATATTATTCGAATTAACCAAGATATTTTAACATTGTTTTTATATAAAATTCTAGGGACCAAGACAAAACTTCGAAATAAAGAAGTTTTCGAATTACAGAAGTTCGAATTATCCAAGTTCCACTGTATTTCCCATATTAATCAATATTTTTGGATAAAACTCGATATTAAGCTTCATGTGGTTGAGATCTATCCATTTATGCTTAAAAACCATAGTTTATGTGTTTATCATGGCAGCAAACCTGCATACTCTTTTCCCATATTACTGTAATCATATAGAGGGAATAGGCAAACTCCTTTATTTATGGACAGATGTTGATGAAAGTTGGTATAAATATTAAATAAAAATTATTTATGATAGAAATGACTACTTTCAGTGTTCCTCACAGCAGCTAACCTGCACACTCTTTCCCATGTTAATCTTATGGAGAATAGGCAAATAATTCTCATGTTTATGGACATATTTTTATAAAACTTGTCATATATTAAATTATTGATTTGGAAATTCGCTGAGTACGCAGGTCTGCTGCGAAGGGGGTATTTTTGTTTATCGTCTGTCTTTTTCTGAGAGCTAAAACCCTTGATCTGCCCTTCACTTTGTTGGACTAAATTCTAAGTTTATATAATTTTTTGCTAACTACGGTTGATATTGAATTTAATATTTTAATGTTAGGCCTAGTTTTTACACTTGTATAAAACTAATCCTATGTTAGTCGGATGTTAAGAAGTAATCTACTTCATATCAATTTTAAATTGTATTCTGTTGCATTTATAAATTATTTTGTTCAGTGTTATGCAAAATCATTTTTGCAATCAAAAATTTCTAAATAAAAACTGAAGATATGTGTGATACACATAAGACACAACATAACACGTAAACGAAATACTATATATTACTATTTTGCTAAGTATTTTTGTCCTCTCAAATGACAGACAGCCGTTCTCCTCACCCTATATCTGCAGAAGCACACCTCATTTTTTCAAGATCGTCCTGATATATCGGTGAACGCCATGGGATGCAGGATTCTGCGGCACATCGCCCAGCTCATATGCAATGGACACGCTATAACGAAGGTCGAGACTGAGCTCCCTGAGAGTGGTTTTACCCACACCACATCTGAGGTCGAGGTCCGTATCGCCACGGCGATTTACCCTTCGGCCAGTATGATGAATCATTCCTGCGAACAGAACATTTCCAATAGGTTAGTCTTGGTCTTAGGTTAGGGTCATGTGATTGACGTATCAAGATGGTGATTCCATGTATCTTATCCTCACTTTTAACCACGTGTTTTACTTTAACTTTTTTTTCTTCAACTGTCATTATAAATAATTTGAGACCGATAATTTACAATTAACTATGACAAATTAATACTAATAGTTTGATTATTACATAATATAATATCATTTAATTATACTTTCAAGCACCACTTTATATCAATTTGTATCTTCTAGTTTTATCAATCAAGTTCTGGTGGTACGTGCAATGAAACCAATTAAAAAAGGAGGAGAAGTTTTCAACTGTTACGGTATGTATTTTTACTTAAACTCCAGTATTATTTCATTTTTACATATTAAAACCGTATTGAATAGTGAAGATAATATTCTTATTATTATCATAAGAAATCTATGAAACTGTTCTTTCCGATCTGGGAAATTCATGCTATAGGTTTTTAACTTAGCATTGGTAAAACAGGACAAGATTGTTTTTATTGAAACGATAAAATATAAAATGTAAACCTATCTTCTATTAAAATAGACATCATTGTACAAAACGTTTATTAAATAGATATTTTACATAGATTAGGGTTACACTAATAGTAGTATGTTATGGATAAATAAGGTGTCATATCAAAGACTGAGTTCATTATGGCACGGTCCACCGGAACGAGTCAAGTCCTGGAGATGGGAGTCGTCCTGGTCCTCACGGCAGGGGAAGGTGCTTGCTTTCCACCAACACTCTGTGTTCCGTGGAGGAACAAACCCTATGTTCTCCGAGAACGACGGGTACTTGTACTTTTCCCTACAGGGGATACAGTACATCCCTCCCTCGGTGCTGCCCAACATACAAGTCTGGAATCCTCCCACTTCACCCTCGCTCAAGCAGGGAGGTCGAATCAGATGTTGTGGAAGTGTTATTTTCTCAACCGTGGTCTTTTCCGATAATTGTGATTCAACCTCCCACTTGGTGGTGCCGCATGTACCCATGGTATAGGCGTTGGACGGTATATTCTTTTGACCCTTGAGATTACCGTGGGATATTCCTCTCTGAACAAACCTGTATCCGACTTGGAATGTGAATTTGGTGATGTTACGAAACATGTTTTGTTTTTGTAGAAAACTGGAATTTTTGTTGTGTTAAAATTTCGTGTTGAGGGATGAAATGAATTTTGAATAATGACAATGTTTCCATGGTGACGAAAAAATTACTCAAACTAATGGAATGATTTTGAGACCATATGGAATTAGATTATTACCTGATCCAAGGATTTTGTTGAAATGCATCTACCAACAAATACAGACCTAGTCACCATTTTTGTAATTTGGAGTAAAATTAATTACAACAGGTCAACGGTGGGTAGTATGTGACCAGTGTTTTCTGACCATTTTCAATACCATGTTAAATATACCTCTTTTGTTAAAAGTCTACAAAATACCAAAAATATAAGTTTTTTTTATTTTCAAATTTAAAAAAATCTCAAGTTGTTTAAAGGCCACTGTTAATGTTTGGCTAACAGATTGTACGAATACCTGATAACAAGAGAAACTGACTGTTGCATAAAAAACATTTAGATAAACATGTCATGTAGATAGGATATCAAAATTTCCTGGTTCCAGGCACACTGAAGCGATTCACCTCATTACGACATCAATGCGGATTGCTTCTTCAACACTCAAAGTCTTAAATACATTTTCAATCTCAATATAGGGCTCTACAGTAGAACCTCCCTAATCCAACTTCCCAATATCTGACGCTCCAACAGCGATTCCCAAACTCCAGCTGTTGCTGAGCCTTTCAAAACATGAAAGAGTTGTTCGACAATTATATATAAATATTGGTGTTTTTTTTATTATTACTCATATCTTTACATTTAAAATAATGTGTTATAGGATATAGCTGTTTTTATACCGAGGAAATGTATTTTATTTGTTTCTCCTGATATCAAACCTTTTGGTCCTTCGACCATGGCCTAAAAGTCTCGTCTGGGAGGTTCTACTGTATTTACTAGCAGAGGGCTTCCTTGGTCGGGGTTTCATCGACAGCCACCACGAGTCTGTATTAGATACAATCCAGGGGGTGTAGTCGCAAGCGGCCATCCGTGACAGGTGAAGGCATAAGCTCCTTTTCCGCTCTTATGGTGCCTGTCCAAGGGCGTAGCAGAATAGGCCTCTGGCCTTTTGTGAAATCCACGATGCACTGGGTTACGCGATTCACATGTCCCTTAACCCTAGAAATGGCAAAGTCGTAATTTACGACGCATTTACATATTCAATAAGAATTGGCAGGTGGAGGCATCTGTCGTGAGTTTAGTGTACTTGTTCGACACAATCGCCTACGAGACCGTCTTGCCCTCTGGGGGCAAACAACCGAAACTGCTCTCGTAGTACACGAGCCTGCCACCGGGCAGGTCTATAACCAAGTAAGCGCTTTCTACTCCTAGGCACTGATTGTCCGAGCCGGCTAACGCGCTACGCTGACGAGCGTAACGTTCTAGCCATTCGGAAGTGCTAGGGTTCGAATCCCGACCATGAGCAATCCCAATTTGGCTTGCAAATGTGTGGTAAAGCGGAGTGGAGGGCCCACCTTAAATAAACGGTGACCGGCTTGGGTGGAAGTTGACGGCATTTGTAGGCTTAATTGGGATTGCAGTGGACACCTGTTTTGCTTTTGTGGCTAGTGGTTATAAGGGGGGGGCATGTTTTAAGCATTTTTTGTTTAAACTTTGATATTTCAAGAAGATATTAGTAATTATTTTTATGTTACAGTTAAGAGTAAATAGCTTGCCACTTCTAGGGTTAAAGGAATTTTTGAAGGTATCTAGGACTGGTTACAATAAATTTTGCTCAATGTTTTAGGTCCACATCATGCAAGAATGAGCAGAGACGAGCGACAGAAAGTTCTGAGGGATCAGTATTTTTTCACCTGTGAGTGCTCCAAGTGCAGTGATGTGCTTGAGTACCGTCAGTTCTCAGCGCTGCGGTGCTCATTCTGCAGCGGCCCTGTCATGGAGGGTGCCAGCAAATGTTCCGAGTGTAGTCGACCTCAGATGTTGGTAGAACTGGTGAACATGGCTCTCACTGCTCAAGAGGGGTATCATCAAGGTGGGTGGCCATCAATGCTCTGGATTCACTCTTTTGTTAACTGGCGGAAAGTATTCGCCACTCTCTATGGGACCATGAGATGCAGCACTTACCGCGCTAAGCCTGATACATTCATGTAGAAGATGATTGGCAGTCTCTTCAGACTGCCTATGCCTGCAAGATGCTTCCTTATTTCCATGTCCCTTGAGACCTGCAATGAGTCTGAGTTTTTACCTTCCTAACTGTAGAAGGTCTTCTGTAATCCTTGAGGAGGGAGAGCTGAGGAACAATTTACTTACTTGGGAGACAGGGGCTATAGGGTAGGGGTAGGGGGCTGGGGTGGTTAGCCATAAGACAGCAATAAAATGCCGTTTTTAAAAATAGAATGTAGCTAAACAATAGCCGCAGCCCTCACGTTGCACCACCGACCGAACTTTCTCTATTTAGCTATATGTTGCCTTCATCTCGGCCCGATTTTCTTGACGTTATGTACGAGGTTTTAGAATTTACTGACGATATATCCGAGGTTTTACCTATGTAAATACCTATAGTTTGGCGGGACCTAAAAATAAATGACGTTATATCCGAGTTGACGTTAAAGCCGAGGTCGCAATAACCAAGTTGAACTGTATTTTTATTGTGTGTGTTTTCAATGATAAGTCTGGATTGTAATAGAGATACTGATACGTTTTCCCCATTGCTATCAGGATGTGATAACAAATGATAATTTTTTACTTAATCATACGTTCATCCTTGAAATTAGTTTATATAATTTGCCTTTAGAAGATTTAAACTCCTTGTTTTCGTTTGTTGTTCAATATGCAGTTGACAACACAGCAAGTAAATTATTAATAATATAACATTTTATTAGTACATTTTAATTTGGTTTCAGGTCAAAAATATGCAAAAGAAGGAAAAATAGAAGATTCTGTAGAAATTTTGGAGAAAAGTGTGAATTTGGCATCAAAGTGCCTTTATAAGTATAATGCTGACTTGCGGACATACAAGGACTCTTTAGCTAGAGTTTATACTGAATTAGGTAAATATCTTTAAAGCACTTGTTATTCTGGTTAATAATTATTTGTATTTTATTTATCTTTTATTTGGATCATATTGACATGGATATGTCTTAGCTCTGGGGGGAGGGTGTTAGCGGTTTTTAAGATGGAAAATATGTAACAGGTTTCCATAGAAACCACTAGAGCTATTGTATTGAATTTTCAATATGAAATAATTAGAACAGCTGTTTAGATGAAGTGAAAACATTTTACCTTTAGACATATCCATGATCTAACCAATTTCCCACAGGGAAGTAAATATAAACATTTTCCACTTGAGCTTGTTAAAAAAAATTGAGTTTGATTCTAAAATAGATTGAAATAATTTATAAAACGTGCCCATATTGGAGCATGATTCACAGAGCCAGGACAACTAGAGTTTTTGAAACATCTAAAATTCACTCCTGAAAATGGTCAAATCACTGTTTTAGCTAACCCAATGCTAATGATATTAGGACAAAAATATGACACTAGAGCAGCAAAATAGTAAAATCAAATGAAATTATATTTACAGAGCTTAACTAACAGTTAAATACATTCCTAACTTTGAATGGCCACCCAAGTTAGATTGGCTCTAAAATAAATACCACCAATGTACCTCACATTCGCAAGCCAAATTCGGTTTGCTCATGGTTGGAATTCGAAACCGCATACTTCCGATTGGCCTCAACCGGTTCACTTGTCAGTGTAACTCTTTGACTACTACGCCAAAGTAACACTATCTCATAAAGCGCTCAATTGTGTAAAAAGCATACTCTAGGGGCGGTTGAACACACTACTTGAGATAGTTCAAATCCACTCACAGGTAGTAGCACGTTGGACCAATACAGCGACCAACAAGTTTACTAAATTGATGACAGATACTTCTTCATATTTAATTATTTGTAAATGTGTTGTGAATTTCAATTTTACTTTTTCTAGGGTTAAAAAATACTTTAAAAAGTTCAATTTTTTAAAGTTATAATAAGACAAATAAAATAAACAGAACTGTAGGTAGTCTTTTTCAGTTTTCGTTGTCTCCGGCACAGTGGTAGGTCTTGGTGAGGTGATTGATCGCAGAATCGTCATTATCACAGTCGTGGGAGGCTCCTTTCCACCAGCACACATTCTTTTTAGGCGGGATAAACTCAATATTATCGGAAAAGGAAGGGTACTTATACTTGGGCCTGCATGGGATGCAGTACATCCCGCCCTCTTCACCGCCGGAGATACAGGTTTGAAACTCGCCAATTGTACCATCTGGCATACACGGCGGCCGAATCAGGTGTTCAGGTAGCTTTATAGGTATAGGTAGCATCTTGCGACTCTCTGTCTGTTCGTTCGTTTGTGGGTACTCCCACGGAGGGATACCGCAGGTGCCCGCTTTGTAAGTGTGGGCTGGAACATCTTTGCTTTTTTTCTGTAGTTTTATACCTCCTGTGGATAACTTGCGATGAACAAGATGGTAACCACTCTGCAACCTCTTTAGTGCCACATTTTTGTGAGACATTATGAATGTGTTTTATACTAGGAATTTTGAAAAACTATAAATTTTGGCTATGTACGTGGCATTTCTAAAACCTTTCTGGTTAATGAAGCTGTTTCCTCGGAAACGGAGTGGCGTAATAAATTTTTTATTGTTATTTTTAACCCAGCAGCAATCCCACCAAAAATTTTAATTGATCAGTTGCACCGCATCTGTGAGATACTTTAAATTAAAAATATACCTGGCACATAGTAATTTATAAATACTTACACTAGTATAAAAAAGACATGGTATACAGCTGATGAAAAATAAGAGATTTACAGAATTACGAAGTTATTCATCTAAATCGTTTTTATCATCAAGGGTCTTTCAAAGCTTTAGTTTAGGAGCACATTCCATGCATACTATAATCCATAAACACCAAAATATGTAAATTTAAAAACAACAGGAAGAGTTACACAGTATCTGTAAGATCCAAATAAAGAACAGATGGGAAGGGCCGCACCATAGTTGAGAGAAACAAAGAGCTGACAAACAAATGTGTTCACTCCACCGAACTGGAATCATTCGGATGGTGGAGGGGAGGGTCCACGACGAAGATGGCACCAAACCGCTCGGGAACAACGAAAGGGCTAGAAAAACCCAGTGGCGGTTTATGTGAGATATGGTGCAACTGAGGGAGGATTAACCTTAGGAAGTGGCAAAGTCGTAATTCACGACGCATTTACATATTCAATAAGAAGTGGCAGGTGGAGGCATCTGTTGTCAGTTTAGTGAACTTTTTAGACACTAGCGCCTACGTGACCGCGTTGCCCTCTGGGGGCAAGCAACTGAACCTGCTCTCATAGTGCACTAGACTGCCACCGGGCATGTCTATAACCAAGTAAGCGCTTTCTACTCCTATGCACTACGCTGACAAGCGTAACGTTCTAGCCATTCGGAAGTGCTAGGGTTCGAATCCCGACCATGAGCAATCCCAATTTGACTTGCAAATGTGTGGTATAGTGGAGAGGGGGGCCCACCTTAAATAAACGGTGGCTGGCTTGGGTGGAAGTTGACGGCATTTGTAGGCTTCATTGGGATTGCATTGGACACCTGTTTTGCTTTTGAGGTTAGTGGTTATAAGGGGGGCATGTTTTATGCTTTTTTGTTTAAACTTTGATATTTCAAGAAGATATTAGGCAAAAACAAAACATGCTCGTAACTTTTACGACAGTTTAGCTTTCTAGGGTTAATATCAATAACTTTTACTGTTGGTTTTTTCTAGGAAGGTTCAGGGAAGCCAGAGAATATGTTGAAGAATGTATAGTCTCTGTAGAGAAGCAGTTTGGATCTATTAGTATGGAGTCAGCTCGAGAGTTAATAAAACTTAGGGATGTAATATTTGAGGAACTCTCCTCACTATCAAGACAAGAAGCATCAGACGAATACGGGTAGGTTTAAATTTTAAATAAATTTTAGTTAAATGTTTCAACTCAAAGTCGTAATTCACGGCGCATTTACATATTCAATAAGAAGTGGCAGGTGGAGGCATCTGTTGTCAGTTTAGTGAACTTTTTAGACACTAGCGCCTACGTGACCGCGTTGCCCTCTGGGGGCAAGCAACTGAACCTGCTCTCTAGACTGCCACCGGGCATGTCTATAACCAAGTAAGCGCTTTCTACTCCTATGCACTACGCTGACAAGCGTAACGTTCTAGCCATTCGGAAGTGCTAGGGTTCGAATCCCGACCATGAGCAATCCCAATTTGACTTGCAAATGTGTGGTATAGTGGAGAGGGGGGCCCACCTTAAATAAACGGTGGCTGGCTTGGGTGGAAGTTGACGGCATTTGTAGGCTTCATTGGGATTGCATTGGACACCTGTTTTGCTTTTGAGGTTAGTGGTTATAAGGGGGGCATGTTTTATGCTTTTTTGTTTAAACTTTGATATTTCAAGAAGATATTAGGCAAAAACAAAACATGCTCGTAACTTTTACGACAGTTTAGCTTTCTAGGGTTAATATCAATAACTTTTACTGTTGGTTTTTTCTAGGAAGGTTCAGGGAAGCCAGAGAATATGTTGAAGAATGTATAGTCTCTGTAGAGAAGCAGTTTGGATCTATTAGTATGGAGTCAGCTCGAGAGTTAATAAAACTTAGGGATGTAATATTTGAGGAACTCTCCTCACTATCAAGACAAGAAGCATCAGACGAATACGGGTAGGTTTAAATTTTAAATAAATTTTAGTTAAATGTTTCAACTGTTTCTCTGCATAGTGGAGCTTGAAAATTTGTGTTTCAATTTTTTTTGTTTCATTCACCTAAAATTAACTGGCTGGAAAATTATCTGCCTTTGTCTGAAACAAAAAAAATTAAATAACAGTGCACAAATACACCAGTTCTCCTGGTCTGACATTTCACTGCATTGTACGTGTGGCAATTAAATGAAATGTTTATTTATAATCTAAGGTGTGATTTTATTTGTCAATTGTGTTGTCAAATTTAATAAGTTTTCCTTATTTTTAACTAGAAAGGCTTACAATGTGGCTGTTGCAACAAATCTAATTGTCTCTACCTAAAGTACAAGTAGGTATATTGACAATGTACTCATTTCTTATTCATTTTAATTTGTTCAGTAACCTGTTGGAGAAGGTGGAACAAATATTGAAAAAACTAAAGAAGATTATAAAAGAAAGTCCTGATGATGGTGGTAGCTGTCATCTTAATTCCGAGGTGTACAATTCTACCAAGTTTTTGGAAGCGATTAGGGACAAGAATTATATTGATTTGATGGCAACATCCCAATAACACCATCACAGGTAGTACTGGACGATACATTCTGCAGTTATCTTAAGACCGTGTTGTAAAAATTAATTGTACATATCTTACCGACATAAGTGGAAAATAATATTATCAATTGCATGACAGTGATACTTAAAGACGAATGGTTCACCAGTGTCAATTTCATAGAGTAGAACAAAATCTTTTTATCTGTTTACATTATTGGTTTAAACAAACATGTTCCAAACGTAAATACTGTATGTATTAACTTAGTTTTTTAAGATTTCAATTTTAAGTTTAATATAAAATTCTGATTATTTAGGTTTGCACAGTTTCAAGAACAGTAATTATAATGATAATTTCAGCTTAGTTTGTTGCCAATGTTCTTGAGATCGTAGTACGTTTGATACGTATTTCGCCACATCTGTGGCATCATCAGCAACTAAAAGTTACACTATTTACATTGTTTACAAGGTACACTATCACTGGTCACTCCCGCATTGTTCACAAAAGCGCGGCGGCGGCAGGCCTGTCATACGGTCAAACTCAGGGTTATAAATAATGTAAATAGTGTAACTTTTAGTTTCTGATGATGCCACAAATAAATGTGGCGAAATACGTATTAAAATACTACGATCTCAAGAATATTGGCAAGAAACTAAGGTCAAATTATTATCATAAAATTCTCAATTATGAAGATTAGAAATGTACTAAGTTTATTTGGGCAACCAGTATGATATTAATAGTTAAGATATAACTATATCAATTTCTTTAGTTTTAACTAGACATCTATTCTGTATATATTTTAGTATATTATATTTAAAAATGTTCAACTTTTGATTAAATTTACTTTTTTGAAAGGTTCATATGATTCAATAACACCATTTCAAGTGATTTAATAACAATTACTATTTACTGGTTAAGGGTTGTTTTTAAATCCACTCTAACTACTAGCACATTATTTTTAAAAAAGTAATAAAATATAAGTGCAGTACTTTTAGACATTTTCCTTAACACAGCTGTGGCATATTGTTTTCTATTATTTTGTATTATATAATTTTATTGACACAGTATGTATTCATTCATTTTTACAAATAAATGTTTTTACTGTCATTAATATATATAATTGTTTTCTATATATTTATTACCATTAATCCATCCATCATTTTTAAAACAATACTGAACAAATCCAATTGCATTGCAAGTTTAAACGATAATAAAGATTCTTATTCTTTAGTTCATTGCATACGATAAAAAAGTATTTTCCAAATATTTTTTTCAAGGATCAAGAATTTATTTTCATCAAGGACAGGTGTGTGAGTCTTGTATAGTTGACGTTTAGTTTTTAAAACCCATGATGTCAATTAAATAATACCCCCGTCGCAGCAGACCTGCATACTCAGCAAATTTCCAAATCAATAATTTAATATATGACGTTTTATAAAAATATGTCCATAAACATGAGAATTATTTGCCTATTCTCCATAAGATTAACATAGGAAAGAGTGTGCAGGTTAGCTGCTGTGAGGAACACTAAAAGAAGTCATTTCTACCATGAATAATTTTTATCTTAATATTTATACCAACTTTCATCAACATCTGTCCATAAATAAAGGACTTGGCCTATTCCCTATATGATTAACATGGGAAAAGAGTATGCAGGTTTGCTGCCATGATAATCACATAAACTATGATTTTTAAGCATAAATGAATAGATCTCAACCACATGAAGCTAAATATCAAGTTTTATCAAAAAATAATAAATATTGATTAATATGGGAAATATTAATTTTTCCCTATCCTCCATAAGATTAACATTGGAGCCCCACAATACAACGTACTGTGTTTAGATTTTATAATAACTCGGTAACCGTTGGAGATAGAGAAAAACTTTAAGAAACTTAATTGTGTAGTTTTTTAAGCTGATTCCAATGGTGAAATATAAAATTAGAAATTTTTAAAAATTACATGTGAAAAGCGCAAAAAACCTGATTTTGGGGTACAAAACCCCCCAAACTATCCGTTCCCATTGACCGATATGTCTGGTTTACGAACTCGTCCGAGCATTTGTAGGAATATATGTCTCTACCAAATTTTGTCTCGATCGGACCATTTTTACGAGAGTTATCGTGTTAACAGACACATATATATATATACATATATATATATATGTATATATATATATATATATATAAATTTTAACGACTATTGTTTTTGGACTCTGGGCACCTAAAGACGAAAAAATAACATGGTCTCGGGCTTAAGTCTTACCATGAGACCTACGGTAATAGCTTCTTCCCTATGGGAAATTCGCTAAAAGGAACAAAACAAGAGGATACAACTATAAGTTTTTGTGAATAAAAATTGTTAAAACCAATTTCAATTTGTTGATTTTGATATTTCTTACTGAGGGTAGTGAGTTATTTTATGTATTGAGAAAATTACCATTCTTTAGGATTATTTCAATGCTTATTTCATATAAAATACTTTTTCCTTGTATACTATTGGACATTTTAATATACCTTGTTTGCAACAACTACAACATAACACATAATAAATACACTCCACCATTTGTTTAGATTATTGACAGAGGTGGGAAAATCTAGGGCCCTATAACATATACTAATTTAAAATGTTTTTAGTACTCTCAAAGTCTTAAGTCTATTTCCTGCTCCTCTTCGTGAATTCTTTTTACAAAATTATGAAGGGCAACATTGATGTTTATTTAAAAGCACTAATTGGTAAGTTGGCATGCATTAAAATACACTTATTTATTTATCATGACTAAAGAAATGAAAAAAATAATTATAAATATTTTGTAATCGTAGATAGAGTACCTTCCAAAACTTAATAAATTTAACCACAATAAACACGTCATATGTTGCAACTTTTAATTTAAGGGTTGGGGAAAAACTAATAGTCACAGGGTATTATAAATATTTATTAAATGCCAGAATACATCACAGTACAGATCTTAAGTTGGAGGCACATGGCATAAGATTTTTTCAGTATGTTTTCTGAAAGCAACACATATGTAAGCGGTACAATTACTTTGCTGATTTTTAGAAGAAGCCAAAGGCACAATAAAGGATAATAGGTTATTTCATAACAGAAGCTTAGCTTCAAACACAAAATCTTTGCAAGAGTAGTTGCATTTGTAATATGTGAGTGATTCAAGATTGTAAAATAATGTCATATTGGTAATTATTGGTTATAAATAAACCCTATACTTACTTTATACCCAAAAATTTGGTATCAACGAGACCGAGTAGCTCACAAATAAAACTTAATATTTGATCACTTTTTAGTTGTATCTAAACTATTTCAGTCTTACTATTTCGTTTTAAATATCAAAATAAACTTTACTCGATTCAGCAAATACAACCTTTTAATTTTAATTTTAAAAATTACATTACATTACAGCTGAGCATTTAGAATCTCAGGTACGGTGTGAAAAACAAATAACAATTTGAATAATGATCTTTGATCAAATTTATTAAATAAACATGTATGAATAGAATGTTAAGTTAAACGTTGACTACTTGCACACATTAACCGTATCAAATACAAAGGAACCTGTTAGAGTAATAAGCGCAAAGCTCCAATTCCAGCGCTGGCTTAGTCAGCTGCTGTGAGGGCAGTGACGGTGAATCTGATGTCGTCGGGGTCCCGCGACATATACTCCCGGACTATCTTAACCCCATCCTGTAAAATACATCACCCGTCACTCACTGAGTCAAGTTTCTTACAGTTAAGTCAGTAAAGATTATTTAATAGTTTTTTTATGTTGGCATTCTCATACTATCTGCTAAATTGTTATAAATTATTATTTTTTCTTTGTCACTAGCAATAAGCATGTCCTTTGTACAGGTTATGATTCAGAGTTACAAAGAAAGATTATTATTTTGACTAAAATAGTCTAAAATCTCAAACAGATAGTATTTAAAATATCAAATCAAAATCCAAAAGGTATAGAATAATTAGGGGTCTGCGGTGCACCGAAAAAATAGGTACGGTACGGTTCCAGCCTTGTACCGAACCTCGGTACGGTACAAGAATTTTTTCGGTACAAGTTCGGTACAGTACAAATAAGGAAAAATTAAGTCACTATCCAGTCTAGGTTGCCATCAAATATAACTATAAAACATCTCCTGCCGAAAACATTGAATAAAACCCGACCATTAAAGGCTTTATACTCTACAAGTAATATAGAATTACAACACTGCCCAGATGTACGACAAATACTGAACGTAAGACTGACTCATAGCGTGTTGGTGAATGATCATTTAAAATAAAACAATTAATTTCACCAGGACTTCAGGAAAATCGGGCAACCAGCCATCTCCCTGCCGGCTCTAAATTATTGTGCATTCCCGGCTTATTATCGTATCCACGTGTAGCAGCTTACGCGATCAGGGAACTGTTCCTCCTTTTGACGCAACAAAATAGTCGTACCAGTATGAAGCTCGTATTAGTCGTGTTTCAAATAGCGATGGGAATACTTGTGATTTTTCAATCACGATGAAAATCTTTTAAACTGTGATTCATGATTCTTTAAATTGATTCGTTCTTTTTCCTCTGACAGCCTGATGACGATGTTAAATGACCAATACAGAACTGTGATTTGCCGTATTGATCTCGCTCTTTCGGGATTTTCACTCAAATAAAATAAAAAATCATAATGTTAAGGATATAATTGAATAAAGGAAATAAATAACTTTTATTTTTTTAACAATATGTTCTGTATTTCCTCATTAGTGGAACCCCTCAAATCCGAACTAATTGGGACTGAAGCCTGTTCTTCCAGGGAAATAAATACTACGCACTTATTTCGTCACTGTATTCGCGCGATAACCGACGGGTTATACAGGCTGTCCGTTCATAAGGGCAGTGACCTTGGCGGGTCGAGCCTGTGCTAAAAATAAACCATTCTCCCCCCACCCTTACTAACAGGGATGCGTATCGCACCTGTCTACTGTCTGTGTCTAGTTTAGTGAGCGTTTACCTGCTGGTAATTGCGTATCTATAACAACCGACGTGGCTTGGAATTACGGTCGTGTGAAGATTTTCTTCATTTCAACAGTTAAAGCATTGATTTTATAATTACGAAGTATGTAAATTCAATGGTTAAAGATAACAGACTTTAAGCGAAAACCCCTGACTTTGTTAAACCTTGAAAAACAAGCGTATGTGATTAATTTTTTTTTAATTTGCAGGTATTTCTTTTATTTTATTTCCCGAGAACATATTCAGGTATGAGGGGTTCCACTGTAATTTTAAAATATTAACCACTTTATACTAAAATAACTATTTTAGTCTAAAGAGCCCTTTGACATTTTATGAAAATGTTTGATTTAATTTGAACAATTATTGTGATTGGTTGAATTAAAAATAATAAACAAGGACAATATAAAACATAGGTCCTGGCTAGGGGGTATTGACTCAGTATATTTTCTGTATTTTTTGTTCTGCAATAAAATACATTATAGTTTTTTATTTGGTTGTTCATCCTTAGTTTCATATAGACTTGAGAATATTATTTCCTCTTATTAATCAGTTATAACATAAATTATGTTTAAATAATTATTAATATGTTTAATGTGATATGTTTTTAAAGAATGGATTTAAAAATCATATTACAGTTTGAAAATTAGTACAGTAAAATATTTCTTTTGACATTGTATATCTTTTTTTTAAATTCCTTTCTCAATGTTTTCACTAATTAAGTTCTGGAAAATACTTATGAATAAAAGGATGAGATCAGTCAATGTTACTAGCGGCATTATTCTCGTGTACCGTACCGTACCGAATTTGTACCGAGAACCGAGGTACAACAATTTGTACCGTACCGTACCGACCTCATAATTTCCTGTACCGCAGAACCCTAAGAATAATGAAAATAAGTTTGATCATAGTGGGTGCTCTAGTTTTCCCAAAGAAGTGTTACAGAGAGACAGATGGACACACAAATTAATTAATTTAGATAAGCCCCATTTTGGATCTTCAGGAGTATAGCACGTAAACAAACAACTGTCGCAGCAGACTTGTGTATTAAACAAATTTGCTAATCAATAATATACAACAAGTTTTATCAATATCTGTCGATAATAGTTTTCCTATTGCAGTTTGCCTATTCTCTACTTGATGAACATGGGAAAAGAGTACGCAGGTTTGATGCTGCACATATTAGGAACTGACCACATATATACGTTATACAAAATGTTTATGAAGTTTTTTTATCACCACCTAAAAACGAAAGAATAAAATGGTCATAGGTCTTGCCATGAGACATACGATAATAGCTTCTTCCCTTTGGAAAAGTGAGCTATTCACATGACCCTCATGGTCACAGTTAAGCCCGGGACCATGATAGAAGTTCATCATTCAACCCCCTGGACACGTTTTGGGGGTTTTATATATATATATTATCTTTAAATAAGTCAACCGAATACCCTTAGAAAACATTTTAATTATTTCTTCGACATGTTTCGGGAATCATCCCATCTTCAAGAAGTACAAAAATGTTTAACCTAATTTGATAATCAAAGAAGATTATCAAATTAGGTTAAACATTTTTGTACTTCTTGAAGATGGGATGATTCCCGAAACATGTCGAAGAAATAATTAAAATGTTTTCTAAGGGTATTCGGTTGACTTATTTAAAGATAATTATATTAGTAGCCCTACTTGATGAACTAAATAGTGAATATATTGTATATATATATATATATATATATATATATTATGTGTCATGGTGATAACAGCCGCAATTATTGTCTGATCATTATAAAATTTTGTGGAATTGTTCCTTTCTGTAATATCTTGGACAGGTTGACAAGAGCAACGGTATCAGACTACACTTACTAACTTTTTGGAGGGGGGATTTGTTTTTCTTTACTAGTGGATTTAGTTTAGAAAATACAAATTAGTATTTTGAACCATGGTGTGACGATAGTCTTGGGTTTCAACTACAGATATAAAACCTGGTACTTGGATTTCACAATCCACATACCAGTGTTGGGGAATTGGCATATAGAGTCATTTTATGATGACACGGAACCTAGTTACTCGTTCTGACCATTGAACTTGGATGGTCTCAGCGATTTTTACCTGCGTGAGCACTGAGGCCTGGTTAGCCAGAGTCAGAGATGGAGCCCCAGGCGACTCACAGGGGAACATCTTGGACGCCAAATTCCGTGGTAAGGCGATCTCTTTAATTTGTATAGTCTTTTAAATTCAGATTTTTGAAAACTATTTAAACTATTTATTGGTTGCGGTACGTGATTGTTTGATAATACTTATATTATACAGGGTTTCCGAAAAAGAATGAAGGGATTTCGAACGGCCGTTGCTTGGGGACTATTCAAGATAACTAAACGATTTAAACGCCAAATAGAAGAGAAAAGAACTAAGTTTTTTTTCATACCTTAATATGTTTCGATGTGAGCTCCATTTGTTGCTCTGCATACATCGAAGCGATATTCGATTTCTCGCCAAGTGTTGTGAAGCATCTCTGGTGTCACAGTTGCGATCGCATCCGAAATTCGCGAACGAAGATGTTGCAAATCACGAATTTTCTCAGCATAGACAATGTTCTTTACGTATCCCCACAAAAAAAATCCAAAGGGGTCAAATCAGGACTCCTGGGAGGCCAGGGAATAGGCGCACCCCTGCCTATCCAACCATTTGGAAACCTGTTGTTAAGTGTGTCGCGCACTTCCCGACGGTAATGAGGCGGAGCGCCGTCCTGCATCAAAATGACTCGTTCACCGGCTTGTTCTTCAATTTCTTCAATTTGAGGAAACAAAAATTGTTCTAGCATATCTAAATAAATTATGCCATTAATTGTTTTTTCGGCGAAAAAGAAAGGCCCTATCACTTGGTCATACATTAATCCACACCATACGTTCACTTTTGGTGAATCGCGCATACCAAGGTCAACGCTCCCTCTAATGCTACGCGGGAAACAAAACTTAGTTCTTTTCTCTGCAATTTGACGTTTAAATCGTTTAGTTATCTTGAATAGTCCCCAAGCAACGGCCGTTCGGAATCCCTTCATTCTTATTCGGAAACCCTGTATATATATATATATATATAAAAATAAATTTGTATTTATTAAAAGAGAATTTAAATGTCATTATTGAGTTTATATTATTAAATCCTAGCTACGCCCCAATGGCAACCCGATCGTGACAATGGCTGTAGGTCAATTGTTTTCTGAGATATTCAAAATGGTAAAAACAGTACACTGTCTAATGCAAGTCTTAAGAAGAATAACTGAAAATCAATAACTTGCTTATTTACTTAAATCGTTTACCAAAATTTGATAAAAGTCCATCAAATTAAATTTTATGTTATATTTTTTATGTGAAAATGTAGGTTTCTTATGGCAGCAAACTTACATACTTATTGCGAGTATGGCGCTATTTCAATAATCTAATCTAATCCGTGTACTAGATAAAGGTTATAATACCTGCTGTCTTCAATCCAATGTTCTTTTTAACACTACTAGTTTCGGGAACAATGTTCTGATCTTCAAGTGTAATCCATGTAATTCTTACGGAGAATAAATAATTTGGTACACGCTTAATTATTAACATATTTTGATTAAATTTGGTATGTGTTTTTTAATTAGTTTTAAACTTAATAAGCTTTTAATTTTAAACTTAATATTAAAAGAAAACCGGAATTTTACTAGACCTATCTAGAGTTTATTTTCTATTCGGAAATTAGTTATTTCCAAAATTTAGAGTAAATCGTTAGAGCCGATTTCGAGATCCGTGTGCAAATATATATACAAACCTTGCTCGTATTATAGTATTGGATTTTATTCTCTGAGGGGATTGCCAATCTAAGTCTATGCAAAAATAATTATCTTCTTAAAAATTACCTCAAGGAAGGTGTCAGTAGAAGTAGCTCCATGGTTAATGGGACCTGACTTGCGACCATCTGAAAATAGAATAATTTCTGAGAGGCAACAAACTTAAGAGATATATTTAAATGATTACAAAATGATTTTCTGGCATAATGACTAGTTCTTCAACACAATAGACAATAATAGACAATACTTTGTTTGACATATTTGCTGGGAACAGTCATGTGTCAAGTAAGTAGGTACATGAAGAATGGTAGAATACAATAATGATCATAGAACAGTTCTTGAGGTGAACAGCAAGTTATGTATTCAGGAACTCACCCTCTAGATCCAGAAGTCATTCTGTAAGCTGCGTTTTGAGGCGCTATGGCTGGTTATCTTAGGAATGATTCAAGTGGTGTTGTCGGAGAGAGCGATTGGCTGCATTTCTGGTATTGTATTGATAGAGAAAGATCATTGTGTCGTGATTGGGAGGTTTGTTGAGTTTGTTGTAGGTGATGATGTGGAAGGTTGTTTATTTTGTGTAAATCCAGACTGCTGTGAGAATCTTTCAGTTTTTGAAAGACTCCTACTGGCAACTATTCCTGCAGTTAAAATTCGCAAGGCATCTAATAGCTCTCTACTGCTTAAGAAGAACCCTGTCCAAGTTGTTTTTTTATGCCCCTCCCCAGGTTGCCATATCTGAGGTGAGACTCTGGACAGTGGACACATCTGGGCTGGATACCTGTTTTGATCCTGCATATATCGTACATATTCCAGAGCAAAGCTTCTTGCAGGGGTTCCACTTTGGGTTTCAAGGAAAGCTTGGAGTGCATTATAATCTAGATATTTTTTGCTGCCTTGTGTGAGTAGTCCTAGTAATGTTAATGCTGTGTTATTATGTTTAGTTGTGAAGGTCATCTGTAATGTTTTACTGTCATTTAGGACCAGGTTATTGGAAGAACTGTATTGTTTTTATGGCTTTTGTCTGTGATCAAGCCTAATAATTTACCTTCATTAAGAAATTTAAAGAAAAATTTAAAACCATTGAGATAAACAGAATGTATTAGACTTCTAAATACAGAGAGATTAAACACACTATTGAAGGTCTTATTTTGGTCATAGCAATAGTAAATGTTTACTTCACGTGAGTGACGTGGTTGCACGATGATCGCAAAGGTGAATATGGTTTCAACCAGCGCTCAAACCATGGTTGTAGTTTAACAACCTATCTTGAACTAAGAAGATAAAAGGTAAAATAAAACCACTATAATGTTTCTGGTGTGTTTATTGAAAAAGTCTATTGCATTGTGTTGTGTTCATCAACAATAGGGAAATTTCATATACATAGAGCACGTACCAGTCTAGTGTACCAACTACATCTTACATGATTGAAACCGCTCTTAAAATAAGCTATTTTATTATAATATATAATATCAGGTAATAGATTCATTTTCACATGTTAAGAACCATAAAAAGAATTAAGTCAACAATAGACTACTCACCTAATTCATAAAGGTTTCCATCTTTAGCAATGAACGCAATGAAGTGAAAGTTAACAGGTTCACTTGGATCTGGGGCCTAAAAAAAACATTAATTAAATACAGATAATATCCTAGATCAAAAATATTAATAATTTAAAATATTCCAAGCACAAATGTACAACAATAAATTGAATTTGTACATTTATAAAAAATCCCAAAAATGCTGCAATAATCAAGGTAACAGCGCCGACTAGACATCATAGGGGTGTATTTCAATGCCTTTCCAGACTTGTTGCCTATTTCCCTGGTTTTCCCTGACCAGAATTTCTCTCCCTGACTTTCCAGAATGTGGACATCCTGTTTTAGGATCTATTTATAATGTTAAATAGATACAAATCAAATCATCCCAATAAAGAGGCTACTGCACTGACCTCTGTCTGGCCCTCCTGCGCAAGCTCCTTGTGGGCGTTAATGACTCCATCGTTCTTCTGCAGCAGCTCCCCCCGCTCCTCAGGGCTCAGCGTTCGAGCGTCTTCCAAGAACTGTTTCAGCACTCCGTCTCCCAGTTGGATTCTGTTAAGATTAACGTCATCCTTTTACAATTTAGAACTACATCTCCTTCACACCCTTGAACTCTATTAGCCTAACCAGACAATGGGTTATTCTTATTTTTTTGTGTTGCAACGCCTTTCAACTGTTGTTAAAAGTTTCATGGGGAAAGGTCCTGTGTTTGACCTTTCCCCTAGTTTGACCTTTTTGGTCCACCTGACGTCGACCTGTTGTTAGGAGTCATTATTAATAGCTCAATGATGAAAACTGGGTCCGGCTCCAACCGAGGAATCAATCCGGCTACCTACGGTTTTCAAGGCGGGCACTTTAACCACCCTGCCACCCAGCAGGGTTGAGGCAATCCATCATCAGCAAAAGTAGAATATCCCCATTGATTTTTCAATTATTTTTTCTAAATGGACTCAAAATGATAAGTTCTCTTTAGCCTTTGACAAAACACACACAAACATACACTGGGATTTGTAAGTTATTCGTCCTACACTTTTACTTGGAGGAATATCCAATAATTAGCAAATATATAATCAGCATTTACAAACCTTTCATGAAGCCATTAGCCCTGTTGAATTTTAGGGTATATCTTGAATGATATGTAATTCTTTGTAATTTTAACTTAAAAGCAAAAATCATTTTAACTTTTTTACATAATAATAATATAACATTGGCTACTAACTTGTCGATATTATTGGCAACACTGTGAATCAGCGCTACAGTTCCACATGCATTGTGTACCAGCTGTTTCATGTAGAACACATCCGGAGACACGGTCTGACCCTTTTCCTTGATCTCAGCTTCCTGTGCTGCTCGATGTTGTTCATACTGCAATCCAAGTTTATCAGTTAAAAACTATAAATATAACCATTTCTAATCAACAATTTTCTATCGACTAGGAGCGAGGTGGAAAATATATAGCAAAACAATAGTCTCAAATATTAACAGCATGGACCTCAACTCCCTGTTCAAATCCAGTTCATTGCTCAGATAGAATAAGACATGTATTTTAAAGGTTAATTAGCAAAATTAAAACACATTTATTACTCAACGAAAACATGTAGGGGCCTATGTGGTTTAAATAAAACCGATTTAATAAACCATAGTTAATATAGCATAAACACTGAACAAAAAAATTCTCCCCAAGTGGGGATCGAACTCGTAACCAAGTTGGCTCTGTCGTTTAAGGTCTTTTAGCCAACCTCATTTGTTTTATCCGATCATATACTGTTTAATTATCCATACAGTTATTATTGGTCTGTGATCAACTGATTTTGTTAGAAACGGAATGATGATTGAAAAGCAAAAAAGAAATTTAATTCACACCAATTAATTGGTTTGTTACAGTGGCTTCAAGCAATACAATGAATACGTTTTCTATCAAAACACGAAAGATTTTGGAAATACTTTTCTCTGCTTTTATTTCGCACGGTTATTTTACCCTTAGTTTTTACAAATTATTTAGTAATTTGATAATTTTTCATTTATTACATACATAATATAAATATTCATGCAAAGCCTCTATTCGTATATTGTTCCATCCATCCTCAATCAATAACTGTCAAACGGTTATAAACAGATGTTTTGATTAATATTGTTTACATTTGATTCTCCAAAAGCGTAATGTTAATTTTTTAGATTTTAAACTTAATATTACAAGAAAACCGGAATTTTCCTGGACATTAGACCTATATAGAATTTATTTTCTACTCGGAAATTAGTTATTTCCAAAATTTAAAGAAATTCGTTAGAGCCGTTTTCGAGATCCGTGAGCAAATATATATATACAAACCTTGCTCGTATTATAGTATTGGATATTCATGAAATAAATGGGTAAACATTTTTAATACCAGAAATACCTTCAACAAAAATCAAATAACCTCATTCAACTTTGAATAATAAGTATAATTGAAAAACGTATATTTGACCTACCTTCTCAGAGATGGGGAAGAGCAGCAGCAATGCAAGGACGGGTCGAGGCACCACGGCGAGCAGGTCAGGGTCCAGGCCGTAAACATCAACAATCTGCCACTTCTCCGACACTCCAAGGTTGGAGAGGAACTGAGTAATCATCGATGGTGATTAATGTCACAATAGTTCGGAATAACAGACAAAGAACTAGCCTAATTGTTAACAGAATAGTTTTTTTTAGAATTTAAAATATTATTTTTTAAGATATTGTTTTTCTGTCTCTTTGTAAACTGAATCAGTTCTGAGATTTTCTAAACGTCCATCTCACCTATCGAACAACTATATTTTAAAACATTTTTGTCACAATTGCGTTGATTGTTTGAAGTAAGTTTACATGTTGAGGCAGAAAGTGCTACTGATTTGGTATTTTTAACTACTTACATGTATCCACCAATACAACAAGAACAGTGCTTACCTTGTTCATTACCTGAAAAAGAACATTTCTATTAGAAACATAAGAATGTATTTACTTCCCTTTGGGAAATAGCTTAGATCATAGATATGGCCAAAGGGAATGTTTTAAGTTCCTTTGAATAGCTGTCCTTAAAACCATATGAAGTCACTTCCGTTACACACCCCCCTCCTGAACTTAGAAATATCCATGTCAAATTAAGATTGACATCAATTTAAAGAGTTCATTGAAATTTAAATATATAAGATATATGAACCATATTGGCCTATAACTAGACCGTACATAAAACTCAAATCGACAAAACATTGAAAAAACTCATGAAGGTATTAATAGTTAGAAAAACTATTGCACTAAAGACCTACTATCACTGAAATTAAACATTTTCCTAAATGTCAATTTTATTGCTTAATTTATGGCTGTTGGGTGGCAGCCATTGACCAATTTATAGACAATTCTCTTTATTTGCACTTTCATTCCATTTTTCAACAATCAGTTTTGACACATCTCAACATTATACAACCTGAACTCATTGTCTAAAGTCAACTGTATTACCAACCCTATATATTTTTTTAAGGCTATTTTCCATTACCATCAATCATTCCAGTATTATTATAGTTCAATGATGAGAACCAGCTTTAGCTAATGGAAAAATTTATTGAATGATCTGGACAGTCTTTAACTTGAGGCTTGTTCGACTTAAGAAAATCAAGTTAGTATTACAAGAGCAGATTTTACAATATGGTCAGTGTTTTCATCAACCCCCGTTAAAGCTTTGAGAGTCAAAATTTAATGTTCCATTTTTGGTTTATTATAAATGCAGAGTAACATGGTTTAGAGTTGTATTCAATCATCATGTCGATGATTGCACAAGAATCTTGTGATTCTTATGATTTAAAGAAGCAAGATAAGGCAGTTTAAGTGTTAATAATACATTTGAAGTATAAATATCATAACTTTATGTACTTAAGATTGTCTCCTTTTCAATCATACTCAGCTCTAATACTTACTTTAAAAATGACAGCACCAACAAGTTTGTGCTTGGATATTGCTTGACTAATGTAAATATACAGTACAAAACCATTATAAATCCTAAAGAAATAGTAACTAATCATCACCTTAAATACCCCGTTGCAGCTCACTTGCATACTCAGCGAATTTTCACCTCAATAATATGGCAATAATAATACAAGTATATGACAAATTGATCAATTAATAGGGCCTACCTGTTGATAAATTCAGAGTATTTTGCCTACTATCTGTAACATTAACATGGGAAAGAGTATGCAGGTTTGCCGCTTTGAGGAACACTGAAAGTAGGCATTTTTACCATAAACTATTTTTATTTTGCAGTATCCCAAGTTTTATCATAAATAAAGGAGTTTGCCGATTCTCCATAAGATTAACATGGGAAAGATTATGCAGGTTTACTGCTGTGAGGAACACATAAACTATGATTTTTAGCATAAACGTATTGGTCCTAATCACATGAAGCTAAATACCAATTTTCATCCAAAACTATTGGTTAATAGGGGAAATATTAATTTGTCCTTATCCTCCATAAGATTAGCATTGGAGCCCCAAAATAAACACAGTACACTGTAATCACACAGTTATCTAAACACAGTACACTGTGTTAAGATTTTTTAATATCTCGGTAACCGTTGGAGAAAGGAACTAAATTGTGTAGTTTTTTGAGCTAATTCAAATTGTGAAAGATAAAATTTGAAATTTTTAAAAATTACATGGGAAAAACTCAAAAAACCCACGTTTGAGGTACAAAACCCCCCCAAACTACCCGTTACGATTAACTGATATGTCTGGTCTACGAACTCGTCCGAGCAAATGTAGGAATACACAACTCTTACCAAATTTGGTCTCGATCGGACCATTTATACAAGAGTTATCGTGTTCACAGACACACATATAGCGTGGAGCAGGTAGTTTGGGGGGTTTTGTACCCCAAAAATGGTTTTTTCCATTTAATTTTTAAAAATTTCAAATTTTATCTTTCACCATTAGAATCAGTTTAAAAACTACACAATTTAGTTCCTTAGTTTTTCTCTATCTCCAACGGTTGCCGAGATATTAAAAAATCTAAACACAGTACATTGTATTTTGGGGCTTCAATGTTAATCTTATGAAGAATAAAGAAAAATTAATGTTTCACTTAATAATCAATATTTTTAGATGAAACTTGATATTTAGCTTCATGTGGTTGAGATCTATCCATTTATGCTTAAATATTATAGTTTATGTGTTTATCATGGCAGCTAACCTGCATACTCTTTTCCCATGTTAATCATATAGAGATTAGGTAAACTCCTTTATTTGTGGACAGATGTTGATGAAACTTGGTATTAATGGTCAAAATATAAATTTTTTACGCTATAAACACCTACTTTCAGTGTCCCTCACAGCAGCAAACCTGCATACTCTTTCCCATGTTAATCTATTGGGAATGGGCAAATAACTCTCATATTTATCGACAGATAATGATAAAACTTGTCAAATATTATGTTATTGATGTGGAAATTCGCTGAGTACGCAGGTCTGCTGCGACGGGGGTATTTACTTTATGTAATAAAGTAGATTTTATTGCATATAACATGGGACCTATATCGACAGTATATAGGCCTAAATTTCTACATGTTTTTGGCATCTACAGACCCTTAAAATGAAAAAGTTATTTATTCCTCAGCTTGATTCTAACAGTAATGGATTATTCACTCAAAGATAAAAAAGGCATAAAAAGAACTATATAAATTAGAAACAAAATAGTTAATAAGTCATTAGAACAAGAACTAACATCCAAACAACGTCTAAACAATCTGCAAGAGAGTTTTATAGCTTAGTGGAAGCGTGCAGATTGTAATCTACAGGACATGAGTTTGAAAATTGAGTGGACACTTCCTTTTTTTAACAAGTTTAATACGGTTTTTTTTATTGAATGTTGTCAAATGTCAAAATTGATTGATGACAAATAAGCCAGCTATTCACAGTCATTCAGCATTCATTAATTAGAGAGTAAAATGATAATATTATGAAGCGTGAATCTAGTGTTAGTAGAGTTTGATGATTTAACCATATGAGCTGAGAGCCGACTTACTTTGTAAGAATAGCTACCTGCAACGACTTCTGTGTGGTATTCAAAACCAGTCTATGTTCAGTTAGTTTTTCTTTTCGTAAAAAATCTGTTCATGCAACAATCTACCATGTTGTCATCTAGACATGTTTCCCATGCTAGATGAACAGTTCCCTCGAATTAGAATATTTAGAAGGCTTACCCTTAACTTAATATTTTAACAGGACTGGAATCATGGAGTTCAGGAATTGGGATTAAAACATGGGAGAGGCTAAGGAGGAATGGAATATGCCCAGCAGGCACGAAAGGTAAAGAAGTGAAATTTGGCTTGATAAAAATGTAAATGTTAAAAAACATTTTGAATCGAATTGCTTTTTTATAATTATAGTATCGACCCCGCTGCTGAGAGGCCATAAAATTCAAAGTCACAGTCATCGGAGTCATTGAAAGTACCATTTCTTGACGTTAAAGCCATTTTAATAACCTCAAAAGGAGGAACTGTTAAGGTAATAGTTTATTTTCATCATAATATTAATTTTGTGAAAAGTATGAACTGTATACCCTAAGTGGTTGTATTTGAAGGAAAAATAAACACAAAATTAAACATGGGTGAACAAATGTTAGAGAGCAAGTGAACCGAAAACTGACACATTATACACATCACATTATAAGATAGATACTTCCTGCCACACTGACCGGCGACAGCCCTCCTCCAGCAAGAGATGGGCTCACACTGACATCATTAGTTGCTATGCGACGAGAGGCAGAAATCTACAGTGCAGCATCCCTTTCCACGCCTGCACCACGCAGCCCGCACTGAATGTTTAAAAACTAGGGCTATGTCCCCTATACGAAAACATGTTTTCTGGCCAATATAAAAAATTTCATGTAGGTACACTGGTAGGTTTAATATTCAAATTCTGCCCCCAGTAATTTGTGCCCTGAAATTACTTGAAACAAAATAATCCAAAATTATATTTTAAGACATACTCTTTTATTTTATTTTTTACATTTGTTGACTAATGTGGAATTAATTGAGATTGAGAACTAAATTTCAAGTTACATAATGAATGTTTTATGCTCTTTTTATCTGATCCTTTGAAACTTCAATTTTTTTCTTCAGACACGAAGAAGCCAAAAACAAATCGTCTATACACAGAGTTATGGCAACTTAAGGATTAATCAATTAAACATACCCTTTCAATCATTGGAAAATCCTAGACCCTAAACGGAATCAGGAAAATAACAACACACCAAACACCAAGACTAAATAATAAAATGAATAAATCCAAATAAATAAAATAATAATAAATATTGAAATGATAGTAATCTAACTTCAAAATATAGATTAGCCTACTTACATCAGGATTGGATTCTAAAGGAAGCCACGCCATTTCTTGAGTAGGCCTAATCTTTTGAGTCTTAATAACAGCTCAAAGAAATTCAGCAGCTGAAAAATAAATCAAAATTACTCTCAGATTTTCCGTTTAAATTAACAAGCTTCAGCAATTAAATATTTTTTAATTTAAGAACCAAGTATCGTAATTTAGCGACAGGTACAATAGTAACCTAGCATTGGAGACAATATCAAACTATATTAGATTATCCCTTATTTAATTATTCATATGCAAAAAAAGAAGAGAATAAGATACGGAAAACTTAGTTTTGAAGCTTAAATCATATTACCTAGAAAAAAGATGTGACAAAGAAAACACGCTGTCGAAGCTCTAACAAAATGTATCCAGAAAGAACATGATTGATTATAGTAAACGACTACGACACCAAACCTTAGTTGAGTGAGTACAGACAAAGAGTACCAACGTCTTAGACATTATTTTACAGTTTGACAGATCGACAAAGAAGCAAAATACCCCCGTCGCAGCAGACCTGCGTACTCAGCGAATTTCCAAACCAATAATATAATAATAGTGATATATGACAAGTTGTATCGTTATCTGTCAATAAATATGAGAGTTATTTGCCTATTCTCCATAAGATAAATAATCATGGGATAGAGTGTGAAGGTTTGCTGCTGTGAGGAATGAATGAATGAAACAGAAATTTATTCCTCAACAATATAGTTAATACAATTATTTAGACACAATTGATGCAATCTTAACTTACACATGATGAAATATTTAACAAAAATAACTATGGAATAAGCCTACATGAGCAATAATGCCTGTGAATAGGCTCAGGTGGAGTCATAAAAATATGATGGAAACAATTAGGAAATAATTGTATCAATCATCCGTCAACAGAAGAGGAAAAGAAGAATTTTAAGAATGAAAACTTTCATTTTTACAGACCAAATTCTCTTAATATTCATTTATATTATTTCAAGTACAAAAAATAAAACAAAAATAAACCATTTAATAGAGCTCAGATGAAATTGGGAGCAAGGTTACCCAAGTCTTGGCGAAATGAAGCAGGAACGTATGTGTGTGTGTGTGTGTGTGTGTGTGTGTGTGTGTGTGTGTGTGTGTGTGTGTGTGTGTGTGTGTGTGTGTGTGTGTGTGTATGCGAGCATGTATTTGCATGTAAATGAGAAGATACAGGTGAAGTTGAGTGAGTGAAGAGAGAAGTGAAGTTTGTGAACATTTAAGTCAAGTCAATAAAGTAAAAAAATGTGAAGGTTCAGGCCCTTCCGTACCTGGAAACAATGAGGCTCTCGGCGTTATCAGCACTGAGGGACAACAACCAACTATTTATATTTTTCTTGAATAAAGAAAGCTTTGGAAGAAAAAATATCGGAACGTTTTGAAAGGATATGGTTGTATTAGTATAAAGAGTTTGAGCTATGTAACTGGGATTAGTAGACAAAATTGACCTTTGAAGTTGAATTGAATTGATACCAATATTTTGTACATAACGGGTAAGATGTGTATGTGTGGTGCAAGATAAAATAGATTTGAAATTTTGAAAAATTTGATTTAGTAGAGTTCTAATAAAAAGGTGTCTGATGACTGGGAGAAGTTGAGTCTCCGTGAATAAAGCAAACTAGAGTATCTCACAGATTTTTTAAAAGCAGCTTTTAAAACAGCTTTTAGACATACCTGTAAGGGCTGAAGATTTGACTTATAGGTACCCCCATGATGCCAAAACCAATAATAGATTGGACATAGGCAAAGTATGCTTGCTTTAGCTCATTTCTCAAGTTCTCAATGTGATAGTTAGCACTGTTTTTAAGGAAATAAGCATAAATTTTGGTCTTATATATATTTAAGGACAGAATATTTTGATTTAGTAACTTTTTCAGAAGACTGATGTCATTGGTAGCCTTTTGAAAAACTTAGTTCCAGTCTCTACCTTGCAAAAAAATCAAGGTTTCATCAGCAAACAAAAACACTTTACCCTGTAAGGCAAGCTTAGAGATGTTATTTATATCGATTAAAAATAGTATTGGGCCAGGTTTACTGCCTTGAATTACGCCATATTCGAAAGGGAAGGCATCACTCTCCACACCTGCCAATGACACACATTTTGTAGTCTGTCCTTTAGATAACTGTGAAACCATGCAAGGGCTAACCCCTGCACACCTATACATTTAAGCTTATTGAGCAAAATATTCCTGTCAACGGAGTCGAAAGCTTTCTTTAGATCAAGGAATACAAGTATAGATCGCTGATTGCTAGATATTGACTCATTTAATTCACAACAGACATCAACAAGTGCATCAGTGATGTTCTTATCGCTCCTGAACCCATATTGTCGCTCATATATAATATTATTAGATTGTAAACGAAAAACTAGCTGGTCCTTTACTATTCTCTCTAAGACCTTAGAGAAGACATTCAACATTGAAATTGGTCTGTATAATTATTTTTATCAGTTTGGTCATTAGATTTAAATATAGGAACAACTTTCGCCAGAGTTTAAAGTAATTTGGAAAGGATCCTGTAGTAAGGCTAAGGTTAATTAGATGTGTGTGAGAGGCTTAGCTAGAATGTGTAAGTTATCTTTCAGAACACGAGCCGTGTTATTCCGTCACATCCAGAGGCAGACCCTCCCCGAAGTCCAAGAACATATCGTGATATGTCTTTTTCAGTTATGGTTTGAAAGTTGAATAGAGGGTTTACGTCATAGTCACTGTCAGTGACGACTGGGACCCCGCTTGTATCAATTTGGCTGGCTAATTTTTGTCCTACTTCTGAGAAGAAAACGTTAAAATCATTAGCAATGTGTTTGTATGATGATGTCCCCAAGGCCAAATTCCTGTCACTGCAAAATTTATTAATTGGAAAACAATCCTTCGAGGTTGATCTTCCACTTATCTCGTTAATTACGGACCAAAATAATTTAGGATCCCTTTGGCTTTCATTAGAGTCCGAATCACCTGTCGTAAGTCACCTGAAGTGATTGTAAGGGCCGAGCTGTAGTGATCAGTAATGGTTGTGTACAGAACAGCTGATCTGACTCTATTCATATCATAATAGCGAGCAAATATATGGTCAATAGATGAGATGCTGGTTGCAGTAACTCTAGTTGGCTTATCAATACAAGTGAAAAGACCAGCCTCAAATAAAATATTTAAATAATAAGAGTCAGACACATTGTCTTTATTTAAGATATTGATGTTAGTATCGCCTGGTAAAATACAATTAATGTTTCTAGGTAAATTGCTATAATAATCTTCCAGACTGATCATGAATTGATTGATGTTACTATCGAAAGTTCTATATATTGCGAGCAGGTTAAAGTGTGCGTGTTCAAAGTCTTAAAGTCAATACGTAACCCGTAAACGTCGCCAAGTGCAACCAGTGAAACAGTAGGAGAAAGTAGTTTGTTTACGAACACAACAACGCCGTCATTTTGGTTCCTTTGTCTAGTTGTTTTATACATTTCATATCCGTTGATGGTGTAAACCTCCTCTCCCCTCAACCTGCATTCAGTTAACGCTATAATATCTAGACTAGCAGTAATTAAATTCATATTGACTAAATCATCGAAATTTTATACAGGCTCCTAATATTACAGTGTAAGATTTTCAACCTGCTCCCATTCACAGAGCTTCCTATCAAGAAACCGGTAATCGGTAAAATGTAAATTATTGTAATCCGCATGAATCATCAGGCAACTCATGGTTGCCATGGTGGCCAACACACCTTATAACAGTGCAAAATAAATCTATTATTTGCAATCACGATTCACGCTCGAAATTTGTACAAGAGGGTTCACTGATCAAGTGTGTTTATTTATTGGCTGTATATAGTATTTTAGTCGCCTAAAAATGAAATAATTTGTTTAATACTCTCTAGTTTGAAATTATTGCATGAAGTACAACAAAACTTCCAGTTTCCTTTTCAGGCCAAACTTAAAAAGATACCACTAAGTGCAAAGTGGTGTGATTATAATGATTAAAATCTTTGATCTGTGATGTTTTCTTCAAATCTCACTTTCAATGACTTCGTGGAACTAGCTTGTAGTAAAGCATCAAGGACATCACTGAGCTTCGTGATCCGTACTTCGAAACATGAACTCAGCATCACGGCACTGAAGTATTTATTCATCACTCTTATTCGCTCCGCACTTAAGTATTGCTGCATTGTGTGGACCCCCTACACAGTTGGGCTGATCAACCAGCAACGGAAGATTTGTTCCGGTTATTGGCCTCAGGTTGGGACACGATCATGCCATAATTCCCATCACCAACATAGAAACTCAATTGGGGTTTCAATCTGCTTGGGAAAATAGAATTAGCTGATGTCATGTTCCTCGTCAAGCTCCTTAATGGTGAATGTCGTCTGCCCTAATCTGCCCAGCCAGATAAAACTTTGAGTGCCTGGAGGAACTCAGTCGCTGAACCTTTTACCTTTTCGCCCATCAAGCCTATGCTACCAACTACGAGCATAACAGTGTGATCCCTCGTCTCCACAAGGTTGGGAGTCCTGTCACCTCACATCGTCCTTTTCGTACACCACAGCTGAAGGAGCCAAAAAAATTGTACCTGCACTTGAAAGAGCCAGAGATGTCTGAGCGTATGGAGATTGTCAATTATGTGTTAATTTATATTTTAATTTATGTGCCAATTCTTAATTATGTGATATTCTGTTTGTGTGTGTGAGAGAGAGAGAGAGTTTGTATTTACATATTATTTAATTATTTACTGAAATCTATGAATTATAAGTTTATGTGTATCATATTTATACTATTATGGTTGTTACACTTGTATCGCTCTTGTCATATTCATAGTGTATTCTAAGTACCAAAATTTAGTCAGTAGTTCCCTTTCACTTTTGTATTTTTTTTCATTGTAGACTATCTTGTATAAAACCTGCATGTAAAAATGGTGTATGCCATATATAAATAAATAATAGTGCATACTAACAGAGAGGAACTCTCATTTGATCATCACTGATACTAATACACTGAAAATGTTACACAGTACCTATTACATTTTGGTGACTTTTTACTTCATTAAACAAATCAAATAGCTATATGGAAAAATTATCATGATAATTAAATTATATCTAATTACACACACTTATACATATTACTAAAGTACAGACTAAGACTGAAATGTTCCTTAGACCAGGATTGTTAATTAATTAATAGCCCAACATGCCTTAGATGGCATCTAAGGGACCTAGTAACATGGAATCCGAACCCCTTTTGCCTCCGAATGACAAACTAGTATGATTATGATAAGATAAGATGTTAAAAGAGAAGATATGTGGATGAATGTAATATTAAATAGTCCAGACATTAATCCACACCACGGATTATCACATCCAACGACAATTACAGGGCACACAACTGTTCCAGTCCAACTTTAAATAATCTAACTTTATGTAGGCGGGTTCAAAGTTGGTGGAAAGCTCGAGAAAAATACTATCCATTGTCAGGGTTAAAGTTGTGAATGTGACCCGGTAGCTCTAGGGGTAAAGCAGAGAGTCAATAAATCAAACTTTCCTGGTCTGAAATCATTCATGAGCTAATTCTGTCAGATCATGATGGTCACCACAGGCGGCCTATGTAACCGATGTTAACTCTACGGTACTGTATTGGTGTCTTTTATTCCTTGCACAGGTCTGTGATGTTCTGAATCGTCATAAAATATTTTAATTAAGTCCATCACACTTACTCTTGGTTGTATTGACCTTTAATTAAGTGTTTCCAAATTAATAAAATAAATAAAATTAACTGTCACACAATGTGTATTCTAAGCTGTAAAAGTATTGTAGAAGAAAGTAGAAAGGTAAAAGAATGTAAAGGTTATATATATTCATTTACAGTAAAAATACAATTTGTTATTTTATTTTACAAATTACAGTATAAAAATGTATACAAAATCATATACAACGATAAGAGAATATTTGGCAGTGAAGTGCTGGGCTCTTCACCTGGTGGCAGTGACACTCCCCCGGACGTGGTAACTCCTTCGGCAATCTGTCCGTTGAAAACTAGTCGAGTCCTTCACTTATCTACAGAACAAACAAAACAGTGGTGGCTCTGTGTTTATGGAGGCACAGTTTTGGAATTTAAAAATGAAATACTTTGCAGGTACACGCACAAATTTTTTTAATACAAATATACAAGTAATTTTTATAAATATAAATTTCTTTATTCTTAGTTTTTATCAAATTTGGCTAAGTTTTCAGACGGTACTCAGTTGAAAAAAACATAAGTGATATAGTTATTTTATGATAGTGAAAACATTTAAATGGTTCAAGTTTACCAACATTAGTTAATCTAATCATGAATTATTTTGATTAGGAAGAAGTCATAATCATGAGTTTTTAGCTTAGTATCTTATCTTGTATGAAATACAAGGTGGGAAAAATGTGACCAATAATTTTCTTGGAAAGATTTTCCGAAATTATTTCACAATCAATATGTTTGAAGATAACATTTTTTTTAGTCTCCAACAAATTGTATTTGTTTACTGTTGCAAAGCCGCCACTGTTTTCGGAGGTGAAAGGCGGAAGTTAGTAGCTCGGTGGGCTTGCGGGCACCAACTACTAGGTACTAAACACATACAACACATCACAATCATCTTAGCACGTCTACAATGAACACAAAAATTTATAATACTGATTATCTGTATACGCTCAATACATTAGCTACCCATGCAGCTGCTTGCAAATCTTTACTCAAGGCGGTTAAACTAATAAAAACAAATATTTTTTTATATTATATTATTATTGATATATGGTAACTGTAACTGCCTAAATGGAACTTTTGATTTAATCTAACAGGTTGAATGGTTTCATATTCATAGATTGTCCTTGCTAGTGAACAACCTAAAATTGTTTTTCAGGAGCATTAATCTAGAAAATCTAATTTACCAATGATTAAAATTAATTTTATGAGATGATACTAATAGACAAATACAACAGAAACAGAAATATCTAATTTTAGTTATTTTATTTTTTGTTGTTCTTAAAAAAAAAATATTAATGAAGGACAAGTTTTAAAATAATCTATAAAAAATGTATTCAGGGAACAGTAGTACATTCAATTATATAGCATCATTAGAAAAATATTATCTTGTATTAATGAAAGATATTCAACAAATAATGAATCTACAATTTTTTTTATATTTGACAGTTCTTGTGATCACTTAAATTATCAGGTGAAACATTAACAATTAATTATATTATGTTGCAAAAATAAATAATAAACTACACTATTAAGAATAAAATACCAATTTAAAATTCTCTAATTTACAAAAACCATTACAAAAATAAATCAATTATAATTTCATATTTAACGTCGTAAACAACAAAAATATAAATATTTCAATATATATTATAGCTATTACGTGTGTATAAATAAATACAGATCTTTTCCTTCAAAGAACCAACCCTACGGCTACTATTCACATGTTTAAATAACGATGGCACTATACATATGTACAAGGGAAGCTGTCTTACGGTGACATCTAAATAAGTTACTAGTGTAAGTACGAGTGAGGGCCTCGGTGGTGGGATGAGATCTGAGGCCTCGGTAGGTGGCCCAGGCTGTGGTTGCGGTTGCATCTGTACCGGTGGGTCGCACCACCATACTCTCCGCGACTATGGTGGTAGGATGTCTAGTTTTAGTCCTAGTTCTGGACTACATGTTCCGCAGTAACCGCCACACTTGCCCATCACTTTACGGTTGTCCTGGAAGTAAAAGTATTTTTAAACATTCAATTTATTATTCCATAAAATAAATGTACATTAAAGGGGCACTCAACCAAAAGAAAAAAAATATTTTTCACCTAAAATTCATTTTTACTTAGAATGTATATATACAGGGTTACAATTAAGTCTGGAATCTCTCTTTAATTACTAAACCACAATTGAAAAAAATACCAAAGTTCACAAATCCTTACTGGTAATAATGTACACATCTGTTCAATTAACGACCGGATAACCTCCTTGGGGGACGGTCCACAAGGAGTCAGACAAAATTCTTAAATAGCAGCATAGGCAGAGTTTTATACCAAATTAATGGTCTCACTGAACAGAGTATCTGCAAACCAGACTTCAAAAGGTGCATTCATTGAGTAGAAATAGCTGTTTGAATTTTAAACTTTTTCATGATCTTTCACTATATCCCCACCAACACATCATTAAAAGAATTATTATTTCATGCTTACTAAGTGAAGTAACGATAAATAAACACATAAATAACCAATTTAAAAAAAATTGCAATTAGTTTTTTCCTTGAGCGCCAATTAAAATGTGAAATACTTCAAAATGTTTTATATTATACTTTTTTTGATAGTAACCAATTGCTTTTCCATCAATATTTTTATTTTTTTATTACTTTGTTTTGTTTGGTTTTTATTACATTCAGGTCTAATTGATTTGGTTATTAATACAAGTTTTTTTTGTTTTTTCTTTAAATGAAAATGATGTAACTTCTTCTTATCAACCCATTATTTTTTTTGAGCAGTGACTTCTCTGTTCTCATTTTTCCTGTTTTATTTATATAAAATAAAAATAAGTTAAAAATTCATCAGTGAGATTTTTTATAGTTATGGATTAACATCATAGAGGTGTTGGAGTACCTCTAGTTTGTTGATTTTCAGCGAGGCGTAGTGTCCCAGACTCCGCCACTGTGTGTGAGGCGACACCCTCAGGCCTGTGCCACTCAGGTTGATGCTGAACCGTCCCTGAGGACACCCTCGAGGTGCCCTCGAGTAGCAGTCGCCCGCCTCTCCGTAAGCCACCCGTGCTCCCTTCACCTGCTTGGAGAACGTCCAGTCATTACCTGGAACCATCACGCGTGTGGAGTTAGTCTAAGTTGTCATTCAAATTTGAAACACGTAGACATAAATAGTTTTGTAACAAAATAGTCTCAAATCAGAAGCAAAATAATGTCAGACTTACTGATAATTTTAATGGATGTGATGTTGAGCCTGACTTTGGAGAAAGTTGTCAGCCCAGCTCTGTTGTCGTAGTCACTGATACAAGGACAAGGCTCCCGCCTATGACCTCCGTACGGACACATGTCTGGGTTCCTCAGGCTGGAAAGCATTTGACCATTATTATATGCCCAATGTCTTAATTATGGACAGAATTTTACATTAGAAGTTTGGCTATTAAGGAGTTCCACAATATCTTAAACTTATTACTCTTCTCAATTACGTATCTCATTTTCTCGTAGTATAGTAAAGGCTTTCAATTTCATTTACCCCCTTAAATGAAAGTGAAAAGCCTCTGTAAAAAATTTTTTCCCATAGTTTTTAAGTAACTCAAACTGTAAATATTATTTTTATAAATACAGTATAATATTTTTTCTATGAGGACCTTTGTGCATTGAACGTTTTAAGCAAAGCCATATCTTTCGCTAGTGCCATCGCTGACAAATTTTGGATGGTTATGAGCGATGGTGGGTGAGTGTAGTGTTCTCTTGAGTCGATAAAAGTGTGCACTATTGAATACTACGTTGATGCAAAAACCATCCTCATGATTAGACCAATTCGTAATTCAGAGGCCGTGGTTTGGATTCCATGTTAAACTCCATTAATTGTCATCGGCTGTGGGCTATTAATTAACAGTCCTGTCTAAGGAACATATTAGCCTTAGTCAGTAACAAGACTATAAGATCGCGCCACAATCATCTTACACTCAATCCTCATTCATACTTGGCTTAAAATACCTACCTTGTAGTATGGTCGCCATTTCAATAATCTAATCTAACGTTAAAAATCCATCAATGCTTATTGACCCACTGACTTAACATTTGTCTCCCTATTTGGCTGGCTTTAATTAATCACATAGGTACCACGCCTTCGAGATTAGCAGTACAGGTTAAAACATCTTTCAGGCTTAGAGAAAACTTCATTCATATTCCACAATAAATCAGCTAAAAATCAATATTCCCTACTGCAGAATATCGAAAACTCAAAAAGTATACATAGTTTTAGGCATGAAACGGTATAACAATTGCATGCTACAGCTCTATGTCTTTCATTGCATGTATTCAAAAACAAATTTTATAGCTGGCTGACTCTAAATCCTTTCTACTCCATTTCTTGATTTTTATATTACAGTACTAATAACATTGTTTTTTGAAGTTCAATAAATTATATAAATTACACAAATAGAATTTCTAACATTATACAGTTACGTATTGTTTTATTTAAGACGTATTAGATGATTTGTATTATCATTTAAGATACTCTTTGACTATTATCTATAACTTAATGATTGTGTTGATGAAAATAAATTATTGATTATTGATGATTGTTATTGATTAAACAGACTTAAAGCTGAGGACTGACCTGTTGCCGTAATATTCGGCGTAGTTCTCTCTCTCTCCCGTGGGCAGTGTCAAGTACTCAACAGGAGCCACAGTGTTCATGCCGTAGCAGTAGATAGAGAGGTTGCGGCCGGCCACCGTCATAGTGTACTCCTTATCCCTTCTCTGGCCTGTCTTCTGTTGAACATCTTTGCACGATGTGAATCCACCTGCAAGGTACAAAATTATCAAACAAACTGGATGTGTCATTTTGCTTTATGTGTAAAAGCTACTAAACAGGATACAGGTAAAAACTGTACATATAAATGAGACACAGTGAGTTCCAGCCAAGAATTCCTACATTAATTTATTAAAAAAATCTTTTTGCTGATGGCAGGCTCAGCTCAAGCTATGCTGCCTCCTAGTTCACCATTTAATGAATATTCTCATCTAAATTTTGTGGACTTACCGGCGATCAAACCCGTCACCTCTTGCAACAAAAACGCTAACCATTAGGCTAGCAGTTTTGTTAAATCTAGAGTACTATGAAAACTTAGTGATTCCACTTTTATTATCGCGAAATTGTAAGATCTTGAAGCCATTCTACAAAAGAAGCTTGTATGGATAATGTCTTAAGTCATTTATGTTAACACTTTAAGGAATCGTTGAAACACTGTACATACATATTACTCCTAAAACAAGAATTTAGAGAGTAGCGATTTTTTCATTTGACAATTGAATACCTACTTACAAGCTTTTGAAAACAATTCTAAGAATGCCAGTGAGAATTTTTTAATCTAACAGTATAGGAAGCTTACACTTTTTCTGGTTACACTTTCGCCTCCTCTGCGGCCGTGACTCACGTGGACAGTTCCTCTTGTTGACTTTTTTCCCTGCTTTGTGATAGCAGAAGAGTTTACGTATTTGTCGTCCTTTCTTTCCACAAGGATGAGAACACTGAAAAATGGATTTATCTCTATATTACTATTTATATATTTTAAGGACCCCAGGATAGGTATTTTTAGTGACAATCCCTGTTGGAAAAACCAAAAAACAAGCTGAGAGTACCCTAATAATTTTTTAGCATGACGTTATGATGTATTACCAACCACCCGCTGAAGGCACTATCAATGCCAATACTTGATTTTTTAGCAGTTTAAAAGATTATAAAATCAACCGCTTGATGTTTTTAATAATGTATGAGATAATGCCAAATCATCTAGAGAGGATACTTAAACTGTTTTAAACTTTATTGTCACATTGATTTTGGTAATTAATTGTTTTTTACTTCTGAAAATGTTTATTTTGGAAATATTAATACTAAGAAAATAACCATTAGGTATTGGGAGGGGCAACCTCCCCTATTGCCTTCCTCCCTGACTTTGCATACCCTTTAATACAGACGTGACAGTGACAGACTTAAACTGTATTGCCCAATCAGGCATCATACACCCTCTCCACAACTTAACCAAATCAGCTGTGATGATGTTTTAATCAAACCCCTTAATTAGATTATATCTCATGCCCCTTTTCCCTCCCCCACATAGCTCAGATCACTAAACATCCATTATACACTCCTTGCCATCACTCAGAATAAAAAAAATAGGTGATTCAATTTATGTAACAAAACGTACTGGTATGTCGTTACTCCTTTAGGACATGATACAAAAAGATACCGGTACATCTGTACTCCTCAAAGGGTTAGAATTAAAAATTTTATTTAATAGTACTGTATTTAAATAATTTAACAAACAAACTGAATAAATAAAGTCTATTTTACATTTTTTTAAATGATGAATATATTATATGTTTGAACATAATTCATCAAGATACCTGCTGCCAGGGCCCAGGAACCCAGCTGTAGGTGGCATGGCATCCACCTGGGTGACAGGCTTGAGAGGTCTGAGGACGGGAGTTGGAGTCACACAGCACGGGTGAAACCGGGTCCGGGTCCACCCATCCGAGCATGTTCACCCGTTGGCATGCAACACTTCGCTGCTGTATCCCATGTCCACATGTTACTGAGCACTGCAAAGTCGAATATGGTTTAGCCGTTTCATTTTAATATACATTTGAGAAAACATCCAATGTACATGCAGGTAAAAAACCCAACAGAAAAAAATCCAAATTGAACTACACCATAACGCTTAGTTATACACTTTTTTATAGAACTTAATAAATAAATTTACCGGTATATTTATTATAGACTATGTAAAACTATTTATTTATTTCAAAAACATACTTAGGGTTTTGGCTGATTACCATCAAACACAAAAATACAATGACATAGAAATTACATGAAAAAAATGTGAACCCTAAGCAACACAAATTACCAGTATAACTCCTGTTGTTTATTAAAAAATTTTGCATATAACTAATATAACACTTGATGACTAGTCTACAATGTCACTGGCTGGAGGTTCAACATAACAAACAATACATTTTTGAGGTAACATTTCAACATTGGGATTACAAACCAAATTCAAAGGGATGGAATGTTAACTTAATACAATCCAATTCCTTTTGTGTTAATTTATTTTAACGTCTGGTAAATAAATTTACAGCAAAGTATAAAATGTTAATTGATAAATATAAAGATTTATTTATGTACAGTCTTAATGTAATTTTAGTATATAATAAGGGTAAGTATATTAAGTGTTAGTAATTTTTAACCAGGAAATTTTTAATCAGTTACCGTATTAAGTCTCCTCCCATGGTAATACAACTATAAAAAAATTATTAGTATTATTTTTCTTTACACCCCATTTTTTGTTAGCCGACCCTTTGAATTGAAACAAAATCTTCAACTTCTGTACTTATCATATCATCAATTCAGGATCTCAAGACACGGTTTCAGTGCCAAGTAAGAAAATTGAGTGTATTTTAAAATTAATTTTGTTTTAAGTTCATTAATCAAAAATTGAATATAAAATGAAAGATTGAAAATTTTATTAATATGATTAAAATTTTTAATATTTTAGAATTATAATACATCAAAGTAACTAAAAAAAAACTGAAAATCACATGACATTTGATTATTTAATAAAAAATCAAACTCGTAATCAAATTTCGTAACTCCTATTGTAGCTAAGGTGAAATAAATTTGATGAACCACATTAATACGTTATAATAAATACAAATGTTAATCTACAAAGCTGGACAGAGATGTTAATAACTTTGTACAGTTCTTGGTACAATCACAGATGCTGTAGGATGAAACCAACCACCGCACATGGGTCCACACCACATTTAGTCCTTCCACTTGGAGGTTTAGCAGGTAATGGCAACGATCACGCCAGTAGCGGACTGCGACACGCATGCGACAAGCTGCAACAGCTCTGACCTGAGACCAGTCGCCTGCGATCCACTGTAGAGGACACGGAGCAGACTTGCAGTTTTCCACCATCCTAGGTTTAGGAAGAGCCGAACAGTGAACTGGGTTCACCGATTTATCCGACAGTGCTTCCACACAAGACACTTTCCGTCGTCTAACGCCTTTCCCACATGTCCGGGAACACTGTTTGTAAGTGCATTGTGTGAACATATGGGACTTATCTGATAATATATTGTATTGGTGGACATTCCAATAGTGGTTTTAGTTTTGGATTATTGTAGTGTGCTAAGCATATTTTTAAGGAGTACGTTGGATGGAAAAGTAAACTTAAAAATAGATAACAATTCACGCCATGATGGAGAGCACTATTCTATAACTAGCATTGCCCTATTAGCACTTACTACATGAATATGTATCTTATAATAGAGAAAATCAATTTATTTTTATAGAATAGAAACAAATGATATATTACTTTTCAGTTCAATGATGCTGCTTATATTTTAAACCAGATTTGAAACATTTGAACCTCACTTATACAGTCTTAATGAGTATTATTTAAATACCAGAATAGTTTTGTTTAAAGGATAAATCACTTATATAAACATTGTTGCATACCTCTAGTATAGGCTATATAAAGATTTAATCTCACTAGTAATAATTTTTAATTGACTAGTTATACAGTTTTCTAAATTTAACCATAAGACAGTGCTTAAAGCTACTATAAAATATAATTAACACAGCCCAATGTTCCCGTAAATCATGCAAACATGTACACAGAACAAACACTTACAAATACAACCATTTCGATAAAATTATATCTAAACATGCAAACAGAAGCCATCACAGCCTGTATTAGAGTTTGAGTTTTTACAAACTTTAAAACGTATACAATTCTTAAAATGAATTCATTTTGGTTTATATTCCTTTCTGATCTATTTATAGTGAGTTCAAAGATTTTGTAACTGTCTATTTTACATTTTAATGTCAGAATTTTTCTCCCTAATAAGGCAATGACAGTTACAGAATGTTTTTAATTATTTGTAATGTTAGCAAAATGGTTAATATGAGGTAGCTTTTTTCTTTGAGGTAGATAAACTGAGGTAGCTCAATAAAAGTGTAAATGCTTGAGTGTATTTGTGTTAACGGCTGTCAGTTAACCCGCTGCAACATAAAACCAACAAAAAAATAATAGTTTTGTAACCACAATATGGACATGACAAGACGATTGCTTTAGAAATAAAATAATTGTTCTTGTTAGCTATATGAATCACAAAAAGTGTTAATTTTTTTAACAAAACCTTGAAAAATTGTTAAAAGGACGTAGTTTCAGATTTTGTCAGTGAAACAATGAGAGTTAAGTTAGTTGTTATTGTGCACTTTACATAAATTGAAATCAACTGACTCAATTTGACTATTCTCTCTTGTTTTTGATTACAGTTGTTCTGCACTCATAACTCATCTGACTTCAATCAAAATTTTAAGCTTTCTTCATTGACTTACTTCCTCATTTGACAAAAGACAACAACCCAAGATTCTTGCTAAACGTTTTTGCCATACAGTGACAACAATAATAATTTTTCAATAAAATAACTTATATATTTTTGTACGAAGACGTTGTATAGTTTAATATAATTTGAGTTTTCTAAACATATTTAATTTTCTCACCATTTCATATAATATTCAAGATACCGAAGGGATTAAAAAGCAGAGGTTTTTTTAGAAAATGCAGACTTAAATAAACTTATCAAAATTTAAATTTGGTAAATTGGTAAATTGATGATGCAGAACCAACTACCAAACCTCCATTAGCCATTTTAACAATTTACTGCTGTATAAATAGACTTTATGATAAACGACATTCCTGATAATCAACAAAAAAAACAAGTATGGTAGTAACACCAAGCAAGCACATTCTCTAAACCATTAAAATAGAATAAATATTTATTATATATTTTGTAGAATAAACATCAGCAATTGTTTGAATCCAAAATTTGGTGCTAAAAAATCAGTAATTTCAGTAACCTATTTTGATAACAAAAATTGAATTTTTATCTTATTAAAATGATTGAAAGGATTCTCTAATGTTTACGAATTTTCAGTATTACTCAATTGTACAGAAGAGAATACAAGCTATCAACTGTGAAAACTCCCAAAGTAAAAATGATAGTAGTTACTTCCCTGTGGGAAATAGGGAAGACCATGGATATGTCTAAAGGGAATGTTTTCAGTTCCTCTACACACTACACAGCTGTTTTTATAACCATATGACAGCATTTCCGTCACAAATTTTGGTCTGGCGAATCACCAATACTCCCTCAGAGCTAAGATATATCCATATCAAAATATAATGAAAACATCCTTTTAAATGAATACATAAACCAAATGTTTGGAAAGCTTAACAATTGCTCAGTACAAGATTGATATAACAAGTATATCATATCAAGTTTGTTACAATCCATGTGAATAGCCCATAGTTATGATAATAAATAGAGGGCGTAACATATGGGACTTTTGACAATATTCAAGTAGCAAAAAGGACAAATAAACCAGAGTCCCAGCAATCCAAACATACAGTTAATCCAAACTACCTGATGGGAAAAAAAGGTTATTGAGTTTAAATTAAAAACAAAGCAATTTAATCTCAATTATAACACTTTAATCTTCAGCACAGTATCACTAATTTTATACAGTACCAGGTATACAACCTTAATTAAATACAATAACTTACTTTTTGGAACATAAGAGTTCAGTTGTCGTCTTTTAACGTAACAAAGAAATCCTGTTAGCCAATGCAAAGTTGCACCATCGTCTCATAAACTTCAAGCATTCAGATGTAGCAGTACACTGTTGCTTGGGATTGCGTAGGTCAATGTCTAGCTACATTCACACAACATCACAATAGATTCGATTCTCACATTCCGAATCTTTATCATGGCTATTTGGCGAACTGCTTTTTGAAAATTTGAGTTAATCTTGAGCAATGACCACGATCGTGTAAAAAGTAGGCATACAGACAGACTGTTTTATCATTGTTTGTTTTTATACGTCAACGTGTGTTGTGTTTTATATTTCTCCATAATGTCTGAAGTCCATAACAGATAGAACGGTCTTTGCAGGAACACTTGATGCTGTTCAACATGTACCTAATGGTCAAACCTGTATGTGAACTGATTTTATTAGTACTTTTAATGCAACTTTACACTGCATTTCTGGATAATCCAAACAACTTGGCAATCTGAACATGGTTTGGTCCCAATTAGTTCGGATTACCGGGACTCTGGTGTATGGATTAAAATTAAGATATCTACAGTTACTGTTTGTCTTTGAAAGCTGACTGAGTGATAAGTTACTCAGTCAGCTACCGAACAGCCAGTCAGACAATTCCGCATGCAGCGACAGTAGCCGTGTTTCACTTACCTGACTCCACACTTGGGTGCGCCACTCGTAGCGGAACTGCTGTGCCGCCGAACACGGTCTTGTGTTGCACTCCTACAATACATAGAGCCACATTACATTGCATATTCTCACCAAGTACATTTAAGTAGGATACAACTTCTACAATTAATCAACTCTTTCAAATAGAATAGTTTTCAAGGTTTTTGATTTAATTTTCTTGACTCAATATGGTTACGGTGGCTAAGATGGCAGCAATGCCTTTCATTTGTAACCAAAAGAAGTCAAACTATGAAAATAAAGTGATTATGAGGGCAGGCAATGTCACCCTAAGGGGTAATCAGGGTCATTCTATTTTAAAAATTGTATACACTCCAGCAATATTCATTGAGTTTTAGATGAATCTAGTTTAGGGAGAAATTCATCCTCAATTACTAATAGTGCAGATGTTTTTTCAAATTTTTATTGAAATTCTGAATGATTAGTTTAGTAAATGGCTTAGGATATTATTTTTTAACTAAAGGGAAAACTTTACACAGGACCCTTATTCTTTAATGAACAGGAAACGGGTTGGCATACCTTAGATTACGTTTACAATAAATGATTACCTTTATGAAATAGGTAGGTAGGACCTACCTAGGTAGGTAGGTACGTAGTATTTGTTTACATTACATTACATTTTTGAAACAGTGACTTATCCAGGTATTTTAAATCATGAGAAAAGTGTAAGATGATTTTGGCTCGATCTTGTAGTCTCGTTACAGACTAAGGCTATCATGTACCTTAGACAGGAATGTTAATTAATAGCTCAATAGCCATTTACATTTAAATAACTTGCTGAATAACATGGGATCCTAATCAAATTTTATCTTCTGAATTAGAAACTGGTCTCATTATAAGGATGGTCTTTGCAGATTCCCTTTCAACATGATGAACAAAGAGAAATTCTTATTTCTTTGTCAGTTTCTGAAGGATCAGAAAATACCTTCACCTTATGGAGGTGTGGCAACAGTACTGTATATACTCCCCGATGTTAGGATATTTTCTGGGATTTTTATTCTAAGTATATAAGAATAGAGTGATAATCATCAGTTACTATTAGGGCACCAATCACCTGAACATGAGGAGGCTTCTGTGCCATGGGACAAGCTGTGTCAGCCAACAGGATCCCTCGAATGTTCTGGCAGCGGACTTGTCTGTGTTGGTAGCCACCACCACATGTCTGGTTACACTGAAAATAAACAGAAATGGTTACTAATAAAAATTAAAAGTTGTTAACATGTTTGATACACATAAATAAAATTTTTCTGTTTTCACTGGCTTGGTTGCCTGCCTCGTTTACCGACAGTTGAGCAAACGTCACTAATTTCATCTCTTGCTGCGTTAAATTTTTCACAGCATCTGTGGTGAGGAGCAGTTAATGCATCTTTTAAATAAAATAAACGGTACCAATGAACCGACACAAAGTTATAGATATCTTGAATAAAACCATCACATCACATAACATTTCAAAAATAGTCATAAAATTTCTTTTTGACTGGTTTAACTCTTATCACAAGGTAAAACATTTTGGGGTATTCTCAGAGTAGTTACACAGAATGATAGACAGATGTCAGTCTGAAAACCACTTTTTTGGATTCAGGAACCCTCAAAACTGATATTTCCACTCCCAACTCAAATTCCAAAACTTTTGAAAAGTAATACATTACCCTATCCATTTATTTTTTTATGTTTGGGGTAAAAAGTAAAACAACAGATGTAATTAAATTAGATTTGTTACCAGATAAAAGTGAGGTCTAGCCAAGCGGATAGTGTCTTGGATTTTGGTACAAGAAGTCATGGGTTCAAATCCTGGGGGGCTTATTTGGTTTAAGACAGTTTTCCCAAAAAGGTGTGACTAAGTAACCACTCTGTGACTGTTAAGTCTGTTCACCTTTGTTGTAAAAAGGCTAGTAGTAGCCTCCTACCAGCCGGCCGGCTTCTGAGACAAAACATGTTATATTTGTCCCTCGCTTTGGGCGCCGTTTTTCATAAGATTTTCTTGAAACTTGGAAACAATATAGTTGGGAACAATGTAGTTGAAACAATGTAGAAACAATTGTTTCCAAGTTTCAAGTTATATTAGAGCCCCCATACCTCAAAAAATTGAAAATGAGAAAGCAATTAGTTTCAGCGATGTTTAAAAGTAACCCAATTGTTGTTACTTTTAAGATTTATTTGTACTTGCACAATTGATTTTTTCGAATTTATCAGGTATAAGGGCTCTAGAACCAACATTTATCTGTAAAACAAAAAAGTTTTAAAATTACATCTTTACTCATTTCATCCGGAGCAAGGGACAGCTGAGGCATGTTTGTCATGTTTCTGCAAGGGTGAAGAAGACTCTTAAAATGCCTCCAGTGTTAAAATAAAAAAAATGCTTTAAAAAAGAAACATATTAAAAAAAAATAGATGTACGAAGGAAGATTAATGGAGGTGAGCTTCGAATGTCTACTAACCTCGGACCAGGCACCAAATATCCAACCAGCGTCGTGGTTGCAAGGATGAGGGTTGCAAGTGATGCTGGACACAGGCTTGGCGTCTCGACACAGACTCGTGTCCGAGGTGATGACGCCTGACCCGTCCTGACACACAACCATCCGAGTCTTCTTGCCTCCTCCGCACTCTTCCGAACACTGGAGACAACAACAGTATTACTCACACCTATTTTTGTTTGAAGGAAGGTTTAGTGTAGGCCTTTCTTGTTTGGTCCATCTACAAGTCAAATCAGTTAACTACAGTGTCATCCTTCTTTTTGCGAGGCTCACTTTCCATTGCTACGTGTAAAAACAAACAAACTATGTTACACCACCTTTAATTTAGAGTGTTTTCTAGGTTTCAACATGATATTAACAACAGTACAATTAATTTAACATTTTACTACATCTCTTACCAGTCGCTCAGCAACTTCAGAAAATACCTCTATCTCTCAACACCAGAATTGGTCCGTTATAACAGCAGAATCGTTCTGTTATAACACCGGTTCAATTTTATAACACAAAAAAAATCCTCTGTGAGTTTCAACAGTAGGAGTTTTTTTTATTTAATAACAATAATTTACATTCATGACAGATAAAAATAATGATGTAATCCAGCTACTTGGAGATCACAAACTGTGGATAGTCATGACCGATTGGTCGGTGGATACGATATTCCTTGGTGTTGATTAACGTCCGCACTATTGATCTCATAACTCATCTGCAAAGACCACCCACGAAATTAGGCTAGTTAGTAATGCAGAGGTGAAATTCAAGTTTGGATCCAACGTGAAACTGTAGGTCCCTTAGATGCCATTGGCTGTTGGCAAGTCTTGTCTAAGGAACATGTCAGCCTTAGTCAGTAACAAGACTACGAGATCTTATATAATAATGACATACGTCTATCACAGTTCACATAGATGTGTTGTCCGACTAGGAGACACATGTTAAGAACATTACATCTATGTGAACTGTGATAGACGTAAATCGTTATTATATTAGTCATAACACACAGTTCGTGGCTAATACAATTGATTTTACTACAAGATCGCGCCACAATCATCTTATACTCGTTCATACTTGGCAAATACATACCTGGGTAGGTCGCTATAAAAAATTAGTGATAAATAATAAAGTATAACACATTTATAGCTCTAACTTAATATAACTGAGTATTAATATTAATAAACAGGGATAAAATGAGGAACCATAAACAAAAATTTGTTATAAATTAAACAACGAACTGACATCAGCCCAGGCGCCAGTCCTCCACTTGAAGGTGTTCGGAGGTCGGTCGTCACACTGGGTCAGACACGCTCTCTGGTCCTCTGGGCGAGATGACACACACTCCCTTGGGTCAACCTCCCGGCTGTCTATCATGCACGCCACTGCTCGACTCTCCACTCCCTGCCACAAACATTCAGAAACACGATTATTTATATGAGGAAAACTCACAGTTTAGTTGTTGTGTTTTATATCTGTGATTTCGTCACGGGCAATAATTAGAGATAATCTGAATTTGTTTTTTTTATTTTAGAGAATTTTTCAAAACTTTCATAATTTTTAACACCTCTTTTCCTCCTTCTGATTCTGAAAGTTAGATTACAAAGTTAGCGCTCACTGATGTTTAGTCAGCACCTGGTGCCCTCCTCCACTGGCTCTCCATGCTATAAATAAACTTTTGCAAGGAATTAGACCACACACCAGTGAGTGATCGTGAACGTGTTTAAGCTATAAATTGAAAAATTTCCCTGAGCAATGTAGACGAGTGATCATGATATTACCTGGCTGCAGGTAACGGAGCATGGTCCCCATTCACCGACCCGCCATGAGGCGCAGGCGTGCTCCATACATCCACTCTCCGTGGTCGGCCGCTCCAGGTGGCTGCAGTAGTTGCTGTCCGTTACCTTGCGCGCCACCTCGTCGTAGCACACTATCGCACGCTGCTTCACACCCTCCCCACACGTTACTGAACACTGGCAACAATAAACATTGCGGTCAGTAGATTAGGTAATCATTGATCTGTAGTTACGAAATCTTTCTACCAAAACATTGTTTTTGAGGATGTTTAGATCGGTTCACAATTACTTCTATCGTTTTTTGATCATGTACTTAGTGAACTGTTTAGGTCAATAACAAATTAAAATAGTTTTCTGATCAAAATATTTTTTTCTGCAAGGATTTTATAAGTCATATTTGTATATAAATTACATATCTCTGTCAATTTTTTCCACAAACAATTCTGAGACACATTCAACATATTTACATTACATTACATTTGCATTTATTTTATTTAGGAAAATTTGTATAAAAATATCATAATAATGTTTACAAGTACCTAAAGTAATTATTTTTTAGTTTAGAGTAAATTTTCCATGAGTCAATTCAACATGAATGGTAAGGGATTTCACAATAAATATAAAAATTATGATTATAAATCATGAGGAATACCTCTGGTATTGGTGTTCTACTTGGAGTAGCTGCTGAGTAGAACACCCATAACTGGTGAAATATTTAAGAAATGTGTTTACTGAACTTTGGAATTTTGTTTGAAACTTGGATCAGTAATTTTGAAGCATGAAAAACATTAAACATACAGGTTTCCAGTCCTCTGTGCGCCAGACATAGCGGTGATAGTCGATGCTGTTGATGGAGTTCTCGTGCTGTAGGCTGCAGGGGTGGAGGATGCAAGTGTCCGTGACCGCAGGCTTGGTGCTCAGAGAACACTGTCCTTGAATGCTGCACATCACGGAGCGAGTGGCCATGCCTACTCCACATGTCACGGAGCACTGCGACATTCATATTCAAATTCAAACCTATTTATTCCATAGACAACATGTTTGTTTAAACATACATAATTGTATAGGCTGTGTCAGAATAATTTACATCTCACTCTTAACTTTAAGGCATTCATAGTACTACTATTAAAGCTCAATTCTCAACAACTATTTAATATAATGGTGGAAATACATTCTATTTTAAAGATCATGAAAAAATTACATTCACATTATACTGAAATATATAATTTACTTTGTCTACTAATATCAAGTCTTATCAGACTATAAGACCTTTATCTCATACATCTCAATATATATAAAATAAAATAAACAAATACAATTTAATGCTCTGACTAACTGAGAGATTTTTATATAGATACTCACAGGAGACCAGTCACCAACCACCCAGGATGCACATTCTTCCTTGCGACAGGTCTCCTTGTGGTGGGGGATGTCTCGACCGCAGACGTCTGAAGCTGTCACCAGCTGATTACCCAGCTGACACCAGTACGGCCGCACCCGTTCCCCAGTCCCGCAGGTCACACTGCACTGTACAGCGGAAACCATCACATTCCATGTCATGGAAATGAAAAAATACCTGATGTTTAAATTCTGCTATATGAGGATGATTGATTAATTAGATCATTAATAACTAACACTGATAACTGTTCAATAACTTATTGACAAATTACACATGCACACAAATTGTGAGTATACGACAAAATGGACATTACATAAAAAACACTCCTTTTATTTTTTACTATTTAAAATAAACTTCGTGTAGACGGCGTGACAAATAATAAATTAGTCCAATAAACGAATATTGAATTTATAATTTGTAAAAAAATCAAAGATGGCTTTGTTTCTCTTTTATCTTGCTTTACAAATGCAAATTTGATTGAGAAATATTGATAATTACCGGAGCCCACTCGCCGACAGCCCAGTGAGGACACTTCTGATTGTTGCACGATCTCTCGACGATTCGTTCACTCTCCCGACATTCCTTCTCATCCATCGGCTCGTTCATATCATTAACACATTCAGCTTCTCTCCTCTGAATCCCAGATCCACAAGACTTTGAGCACTGAAACAATGCACAATATTTATAAATGTTCAAAATCTCAAATTCAAATGCAGTTTTAACCTATTAATTTTTACTGGTATGGATTGATCAGTTGCTCTGATAGAGGTTGAATAATCCCATTTATACAACAAAGTATAAAGAGAAAATAGTTTAATAACTTGTACTGTTGTGTTTATTCCTTGTCTAGTATTGTGGATGGCACGGGTTAAGACCTTTTTAAGTCTAAAAATTGTCCAGACTAAAATAGGTCTAAACTTGGATCATGCCCTCTACTGGACAAGAAAACTGCAACAGCAGCAGATTAATAATGCACATTTGTCTTGATAAGCCAGGTGGGTGGATTTTCACAATGTATAAAATATAGTACAGCTCCCTTTCAATCATGTGTTTACTTTACATACTAAGACAGATTATTAAATCTGATTTATTAAAATCAAGTAAAAGTACATTGTGATTTTAGCCAACTATCTGAAAAATCATAATCACAAATTAATATGCAGTTTGAAAACATTTTGAGTAACATATGCAGTAAATCAAATTTGAAAATGATTTCGGGTTTCTTCAAATTATACTTTTGAAAACAGTAAAGTTTGTAATAAGCTTTTGCACTTTTCGGTGTAAGATATAGAACAAATTATTATTGCAGAAAAATATTCTACATTTTAGAAGGATTTATAAAATATATACTTTTACTCACATATTTATCATTTATATGGGATGAAAATGATTTTCTCTAACGGCTTAGATTAATTCCTTCCTTAAATGTCTGTTTTCCATAACTTTGTTTTTGAGATTTAGGTACATTTATCTTCTTCTTCCAAAATCCCTGAACTTTTTATAGTTATTGGGTACAGTAGTAGCTTGTAAAGTTATAAATATAAATTCATATTTAAATACAGCTAAGTATACTAGAATTTTTAAATTGATCGAAATACTCATAAAAGAACATTTTTAAGCTCGAAATAAAAAATTATTACATTAAAGTATTTAAATTATTTATTAAAAAATTGTTATACATTAGTTTTAAATATTTTTCTTTAATGTAGTATAATGAGTTCGTAATATATTCAATAATATGAGTTAAAAATTTGAGAATAATATCTCAAATATTTTAAAAGTTATTGGTACATAACTGACCTGCTAATTCCCCTTTAAATAGCGTTCAAGCGGAAAAGTGAATCTTTCCTCTTTTTTTAAAATATATTACCCCAACAAGAGCATCTCTCCCCTTGGAAATAAGAAGAGTAATAAAAGTCGTAATACCGGAGACCAGTCGTGGAAGCGCCAGTGAGCAAGGTCGCAGGGGCCAACGCAAGGTTCGTGGGTGGGGGGACGGGGCAGGTGAGCACAAGAAGAGTTGTGTACAGACGACGCCTTTCTGTCAGAAAACTGCTGGACACACTGCACCATCAGCGCTCGCACTCCCTCGCCGCAGTGGGACGAGCACTCAGACCTGCTGATCTGCCACCTACCAACAGTCCTTGGGTCACCTTTGAGGTACAATTCTCTTACAGTTATTAAATATCTTTTATTGCAATTTTCCGACGCGTCACCTTAATAATTAGGTCGACGCGTCTGTGTTTTTAACCACACAACATTTCTGGAGGTGGAGAAACTTCAAGTGATTCAATAATAATCTACATTAAAAATTGAAAGTTTAAGTTACAGATATTAATTAATAGTGCTTCAACTCTCATTCTGAGTGCACGCTATCTTGTTTCGCCCCGCTAGCTTGAAGGTGGAGTGCTGTGGTTATTTCTTGTGTTATCGATATATTTTTTGTATTGTGCATGATAAATAAGTAGTATTATTGACAACATAATATAATTTAAATCTGTAAATTCAACTTTCAATTCTTATTATAAATTATTAGGTAATAATTTGAACGGGAAGAGGTTCTCCTCCTCCAGAAACATGTGGTTAAAAAAACAGACACATTGGAAAAGTCCAATAAAAGATATAAAATAATTAATAATCAATGCCTTTATAAATCCCCCATAGTCTTAGGCTAGTGAACAAGTTAATGAAAATATAATTTACTCTAGTGAATAAAATTAATTTCACAAATATGAGGTATGAACGGGAAATAAGTCCTTTTTCCTACGACCGTGCGATAACAGGCACATTTCGTCAAAGTGTATAAGCAGTACATATGATCTCATATCCACCTTAGTGAGGCATGCACGGAACGCTCCAAATCTATATGAAACTAACCAATAGCAAGCACTATGCCCTCAGCCAGCTAATAGACAGTAGTCATTCCTACAACACTAACATCCGGTTTTTCGCAATGAAACTGAGGTTACCAGAAACATTTTACTTATTGACTTCTCGAGTTATTGAACCAAATGATTGATTCCCAGACTTTAGTCTCATGTATGAGATCAATTTTAACTGGACTGATGGTGACTGTTACCTGAGTACGCAGTGATTGTTGCACGGTGTCGCAGGAGGCTCGGGTTTGTCGATGCCGTTGCACATGTCTGACAGAACCTCCTGTCCGCTCTCTACTTTGACACAGACCAACAGCTGGTGCATCTCTCCTGCAGAATACATCAGACATAGTCAACTTGCAAATGAATGGAACTGACTTTCAAAGTCAGACAAATTTACATAACACCAAAAACTATGCTTCCTCTAAGGGGAGTCGGATGGCCCTATTCTACCTGTATGTTAACTTTCCTTATCCTGTATTTGCTAACTTTATGTTCCTTTTTTCTCAAACACTGTAATAGTTAAGATCATAGCTTTTGTACCCCTTTTTAATTTTTACCAGGGATTTTTTAAATTTTTTTTTAAATTGGTATATATTTTTTTTCAAAACTTGTCTTTAAAAAGTCAGTGGTTTTATTAATTTATAACATAAAATAAAAAATTGACCTTGAACTTGGCCAAATCCCTGCCTGAACGTGTATAGCTTTACTTTTTCTTAAATAAAAAAATGTGAAGATATCTTAAGTAGTTCCTGAGAAAAAGGTACATAAGTGACTCAAAATTAAACTTTCAGGGAATCAAAATTAAAAGTCTGCTTAACCATAAAGAGTGCATGGATCACACTTAAAATCACGAAACTGTTTAATAAAACATTAGATAAAATGTGTTAGACTCAACATATTTTTATGAAGTTGGTTTTGAATGATTTGTTATTAAATACGGAGCAAGTTTATGAAAAAACAACTATTTCGACCCAGTAGGTTATCCCCTTAGTGTATTTGTTCTTGTCTTATAACTCCTCACTTCTCTTTACTATTGTTTTTTACTCCTCCTACCTTTTTTCGTCTCATCTGAAGGCTAAAAAAAATTGAATGTCTAAAATGAATAGGATTGATAATGTGAACTAATAGAAAACGTATTGGTATGTTACTCTCTCTGTTGTTGTTGAGTCTCTGAGGAGAATACGAGTTGATATCCAGGAAAAATTTAACAGGAATAGCGATGGAACTGGGAAAGAATTTTAAAAAGTTATTTTACGTATTTGATTCCTAATGAAAAATTACTCAGATCAAGTGTCATAACATACCATTGCAAACCTTATCACACACACTCCACTGGTCAGAGATTTTCCATGAATACTGTGCCAGCGATGTGCGTTGAACTGTGTAGCTGTATTTGATGTCTGGAGGGTAGAGATTCCCCACTGACAGCACCTGAAAGGTTTTAATTATTATGATTAAACTATTAACAAAATAAAAAATACCAAAGCAAAATAAAAGCAGCAGAAATTAAATTCCTTAGAACATCAGTAAAAAAAGAAGGTACAGAATCAGCAACATGAACACTAGGGACAGTTTCTTTGAAATAAAACGATCCAAGAGAAGATCAGAATAGCAAGATTAGCTTGGTTTGGAATTGGATATGTAAAGAGGATTATGTAAGAGTGACTAGTGACCCAAGTGTGGTTAGAGGAGGTAAAGGTGGTTAAGGATAAGTAGGGAGACCAAGAAAGAAATGGACAGATGTAATAAAAGAAGGCCATATGTTGAAAGGAAAATCACTGCTGTAGGAGAAGGAAGAGGAACTGTACAGAGACAGGAAAATTGAAGAGATTTGTCAGCACTGGGAGACTAGAGCTGCTCAGATAATCATGATGATGATAATGATTGTCTTAGAATTAATACATGTTTTCAAAATTTTAAACTAAGATGAATAAATCTACGTTTACACTGAGATAAGTGACAAAATTGTCAAAGTCTTGTCATGGACTACAAGTCACAAACAAAATTTACGATACAAGTCACTGATAAATACGTTTACACAGTGACAGAATTGTCAAAGACTTAACATACGTATACTGCAACACAAGTCTGTAACGTTTTGTTGAAGACAGTCCTTTGATCTAACCAAATCTTGATAGGAAACCTAAAATCTTGTCAGTGACATAGTATTTCAGTAGCTGACAAAAATATCTCTGACTTTGTCCCTGACATGTGTGAAACATTCCAGTATAGACGTAGCTTATGGTAATGATTTATGTAAAGAATAATTCTGGGTTTGATATTAAAAATATGTAAATGATCACCTCAATAATTAGGTCCTTATTGAGGGGTCTAGAGGAGTTGATTCGCTCCACAACCGCGTCAGAGCCTGTGTACTCCAGTGTAGTTCCTCCGAAGAGGATCAGCTTGCGGAATATACTGACTACGGAGTTTCCGTTTAGCACGTACTCTCCTGTCTCACCATCCGATAGAGCTGCGCAAAAATACTCTTTAGTAATAAAAAAAACTAATTTATGAAGAAGTCGTACTCAAGAATTTACTTGATGAATAAGATTGGAATATCGAAAAATACTATGTGTGTTAGTAAAAAATATCCCTAAAATAGTTTTCTGGTATGTTAGACATTTTGGATTTTTTTATTTAGGTGTTAAGCGATGATCTTCAGTTTAAAATTAAACATTCAGCTATAAAAATATAGTTAGTATAATTTGTTTATATGCAGGTTTCATAATTAAAATAATACAATAATATAATAATACAATAATACAATAATAATATTTGAATCAGTAATATAATAGTAAATGCCTTATTAGACTGCAATATCTATTTTTCATGAACAATTCAGCTGTTTAATACTTTATAGTGTTTCAGGTCAGTAAGCTGTTTATAGTTCCCCACTTGTTTTGTGGTTCTAGTCTATCACTTCTGAAGTGTCTCCCATAAAACCTTGGTCTTTGAAAATGTAATTCTAGAAAGGGTGCTCTATGTTGTACTTAAAAATCTTGACCACTGAACAGTCTTACTTATTCTTTTCTGCTTGAGAAATTTTGCATTAGACTAATAACTTTTACTAGTTGATATTTTTAAGATTTCTCTGGAAATAATGAATCTGGGTTGATCAGGAGATCTCATCTTAAACACTTGGCAGTCAATGCTTCAGCCTTGAGACATAATGTTGCAGTAGTACACTCTGTCCATCAGGGGACCAACTCTGTTTTTATCAATACCACCTCCATTTTGGAGGTCTAAAAATAAAAAAAAAAATAAAATAAATACAGGTTTTACTATATTAAAAATAATAATGAAAGCCAAAATTTGTAAAGAATAGAATAACCTACAAATTAAAATAAAAATATACTCAAAATAAATATCATATACAAAAAAATAAATAAAAATTATAAAAATAAAAATAAAATTTCCAATAATGATAAAAATATAGTTTCATAAAAAAATCAATCATAAAAATAACTCAAATAATAATGAATATGTTATAAAAATATTGTAATGTAAAAATTTATTTCAATAATAGAACATGTTGTCAAAATCAGCTGTGTAAGATTTTTTTTATTGTCTAAATAGGCCATACTATTGTTATGTTTTTATAGTATTTCCAAGGTGTTCATATCCGATTGTTTTTAACTTAAAAATGCTTGTTGTACTCCAAATAGTCATTACATATGTCTGTTTGTGCTGAAATAACCATTTTAATTTTTATACTTTTAAAATAAGACCAGTCCAAATTTGTTTAAATATACACATTTTTTTTATACATGAAAGTAGATTTGTTTGATAAAATAGTTTTTAACCACAAAATAATTTAAATTCAAAATAAAAAAACAGTTTACAATTTAAACTGGTCTAAAAATGGCATATTTTGTAAAAATTAACAATAAAAACAGAATAGAATAAATAGAATAGAATAACTTTTTCACAATTAAATCATATAACATTATTGTGTACACTCACAGAATATCAGAAATTGACAACAATAAATAAAATATACAAATAAAATAAAAGAAAAAATTAGTCTTAGACAATAATTTGCAATGAAATAAAAAGTTGACGACATTTACCAGATTTTAGTTGTCCCTAATGCCGCTCGCACCGTCTTAAATACACTATCTGATCATATAAAATTAACTCCAAAGTTTTCAATAATGAAAAAAATTGTTGTCAAAAATATTCATGATATGATGTAAGATTTTTGAATTACCTAAATAGTTGTCATCCTTGTGGGATCCACGGAAGCCGTGTTGTCTCACGTCAATATTGGACGAGCCAGCAGGTATCCGCAGGACTCTGGAGTATCCGTATTGTGACGTGTTGTAACTTCCAGACACCAGATGGCAACTAGAGTTGTTGCCTCCACATTCTCCACAATAGTCTGTCATTACAAATATATTTGCTGTTAGGAAATTAACCATTACTATTATTTCCTATTATCTTTTAAAATAGTGACCAGTCCAGGTAGGTGTTTTGTCATTAACATTATATTGTTTTATGTACACATATACATGTACCTAGCTGCGTGGTGGAGCCTAGTTGATGGTCGCAGCCGGCAGTGCGGCAGATGCCGTTGACACAGATGTCGTAAGTGTCCGGACCACACACGGTACCATCGATAACCTTCTCCTTGAGCAGGTAGTAGGCGCTAGAGTGAGCCACTCGGCAATACAGTTTACAACGGTCTTCTGGTCCTACTGGAGATGTGAGAAATTCAAATTAATAACACACTTTTAAACCCACAAAAATAGCTGAGTATGATTTATACTCTGATAAAACAAAATGAAACAGTTTAGTATTGTTTTAAATAATTTTAAGGTGAATCGAAAAAATGTAGATAAACTATTTTAAATTCAAATAAATTTAAAAAGTTTTAAATTTGAAAAAGTCTGAAACATGACATTCTTTGTCCAAAAACAAGTTAAAGGTATATTGGTAACAAGAGATAAAGTTTTAGTAAATTTTTTCATCAATACAAAAACAAAGATTTTCAGTAGTTATACTTACTCCCTCCATACTTTGGAACCCATTTGACATTTTTTGGTACTCCTGGAATGTTGAAATTATTGTAGTTGTTGGCAGCACACTGCTCTTCTCTGTAATATAATATAAAGAAAGCCTTGAGTAAAAGGTGATTGATAACAAAAACCAATTTCTGTATTTTGTTAGAAAACCAAATTTTGGATATTTATGTTAATTTATAAATATTTTGGAAAATAACATTTACATCAATCACTGTTTAAGGTATTAATGTACTATATATGATTTAAATTTGTTGGTTACTTAATTTTTTTTCATCCAGATAGAGCTAATTTACATTCACTTTGTTTTATGTATCTATTTTATTGATATTAAATTAATAGTCATTATAAACAAGAAATTTCCCAACCCCCCCAAACCAGAATCCCAGAATTTGTTGGCCAGAAGTAATCTCTAATAAATACTTTTGGGCAGCCACCAAAGTGGAACTTACAGACCTACAAATCAAAAAAGTGGAAGTGTCACTAGATAGGACACACTCTGTGCAAGGTTCAAGACATGGTGGAAAAGTAGGCTTTGAGTTGGAATCAAAGCTGTTCGCAGGGATAGAGGAAGAGAGGAATATCAAGAAAAACAAAGAGAACAATAATTTTTGAAGCCGAAATCAGAGAGGCGGGAAAGAGTTGGATAGAAGTAAAGGTATTGGCTGCTAGTTGTGTCCATTGGCACTGTTTCGTAGAGGCCCTATGCTCCAGGAAGTGACAGGAAATAAGTCAAGTGTAACTCAAATAGAAGAATGAAAAATAATATTTCCTTCTTATGGGGAAATCTTGTTTAAATATACTAACCAGATGTATCATATATACTAAACTGAAACATATCTTGAAGTTACCTGAAGTCCTGGCTGCCTGGAGGACACTCATGTTGATTGCAGGACTTGTACTTGACCCTCCGCCCGATGCAGTACTTGCCTCCGTTGGCAGGCGCGGGGCTGTTACAGTCTCTGAAGGCTCGTTTCACTCCCCCACCACAAGAGCGGGAACATTCGCCGAATCTATCAACAAAAACAGTAGCTCATAATTAATATCTGAGAAATACATTAAGCTATCTCAGGAATTTTATAGAGAATTTTTAAAAAGCCTTATTTTTAAATTTAAGAGTTAGATATACATTTTAAATTTTTACAAATTTGCTTCATTTTATTAAAATATTGATTAGAGCCTCATTGATGATTCCACACAAGACATGTAGAAATAATTTATATTTACAACCAGAGCTGATAAAGTTTCAATTTAACTGTTTAAGTTTGAGAGAACTAAATATTTTATTTCCCATTTACCATTTAAGTCTTCTCCGTAGTCCTTGGATACCAGGGAGTTGTTAGTTTCATAGTCTTTCTGGTTGTGTATACCTGAACTGTGAGCATTGCTATTGTTGGTTGAATTTATGACCGAGATGGTGGTGTGATCTAGCTATTTGGATGTTACAAATTGTGGATAGTTATGAGCAACGGTTGGTGGATTTTTTGTTCTCTGGTGTGGACTAATGTCTGCACTATTGAATACCATACTCATAATTAGCCCAGTTTGTAGTTTAGAGGGAAAAAAGGTTTGGATTACACGTTAAACTGTGGGTCATTTAGATGCAATTGACTGTTGGGCTATTAATTAACAGTCCTGAACATGAAGGCAGAACATGTCAGCCTTAGTCAGTAACAAGACTACAAGATTGCACCACAAGTTTATTGTTCTTTATTAAAAATTTCAGGGCAATCAATTTGTTTTAGGGTATGAGGCGGCATGTTTAGTATTTTGACATCCATAGGCTACATTTTAGGCTTTTATTTGTTTTATTTTTGCATGATTATTTTTATCCAAGTCTTATTTCTTCTAATCTTTAGCTTGATTTGGTCTTAGATTTGTCGCTTAGGTACAAAAATATGACCGCTAGGATAAGGTTTTGATTAAAAATGGTTTACAGAATTCTAGTGGTAGCTGATGGTTTTTTCTGTAGACTCCATAACATGGACAGTCTAAATGTTAACGATATTAAAACACTAAATGTAAACATGAACGTCTTACGCCTGCCAGTCGCCCCATCCTCCGTTGATGGGCTGCAAGGCGGTGAGGTCCCGGGTCACACACTCGCCCCTCTGGCACCACTGATGCGCCCCGCAGGGCGTTCCGTCAGCCCACGGCATGTGTTGGGTTCGGCATCCCTCCTCCTCACCCAGGTCCGTGGTGCACCACAACGGTTTGCAGATTGGCTGCAACATTTACAAAATGGATATAAATTGAAGTCGGTGAAATGGAACATTTTAAATGATGATAGACCTAATTTTACAACAATATCAAACTTTTTTAGTAACTTTCCAAAGCTGTTGAATACACAGATATATCCATAAAAACCTAAAATAAAACAAAATTCTCAACGCATGTATTAGGTGGATATGAAATAATGATTTCATCTTTTTTACTTTCTCCCCTTATACGATAGTATAAGGAGAAAGTATCGCTTTCATCAAAATTTTTAAATTTGAGTTTCTGGTGGATCATTTTAGTCCCTCTTGAATAAAAAAAAAGTGGTTTTAGGGTAATGTCTGTCTGTATGTGTGTGTGGGGGTGCACAGAAGTCTAGAGACGAGACTATTGGTCCGAATTTCATGAGACTCAGTATGTAGGAAACAATCCATGGTATCATAAACCCTTTTTAGCGAATTTCCCATAGGGAAGAAGCTATTACCGTAGGTCTCATGGTGAGACTTAAGCCCGGGACCATGTTATTTTTTTCTTCTTTAGGTGCCCAGAGTCCAAAAACAATAGTCGTTAAAATTTATATATATATATATGTATATATGTATATATGTATATATGTATATATGTATATATGTATATATGTGTATATGTATATATGTATATATGTATATATGTATATGTGTATATATATGTGTCTGTTAGCACGATAACTCTCGTAAAAATGGTCCGATCGAGACCAAATTTGGTAGAGACGTGTATTCCTACAAATGCTCAGACGAGTTCGTAAACCAGACATATCGGTCAATGGGAACGGGTAGTTTGGGGGGGTTTTGTACCCCAAAATGAGGTTTTTTGCATTTTTCACATGTAATTTTTAAAAATTTCTAATTTTATATTTCACCATTGGAATCAGCTTAAAAAACTACACAATTAAGTTTCTTAAAGTTTTTCTCTATCTCCAACGGTTACCGAGATATTAAAAAATCTAAACACAGTACGTTGTATTGTGGGGCTCCAATGTTAATCTTATGGAGGATAGGGAAAAATTAATATTTCCCATATTAATCAATATTTTTGGATAAAACTTGATATTTAGCTTCATGTGGTTGAGATCTATCCATTTATGCTTAAAAATCATAGTTTATGTGTTAATCATGGCAGCAAACCTGCATACTCTTTTCCCATATTAATCATATAGGGAATAGGCAAACTCCTTTATTTATGGACAGATGTTGATGAAAGTTGGTATAAATGTTAAGATAAAAATTATTCATGGTAGAAATGACTTCTTTCAGTGTTCCTCACAGCAGCTAACCTGCACACTCTTTCCTATGTTAATCTTATGGGGAATAGGCAAATAATTCTCATGTTTATGGACATATTTTTATAAAACTTGTCATATATTAAATTATTGATTTGGAAATTCGCTGAGTACGCAGGTCTGCTGCGACGGGGGTATTTATTTTTTTGAATGAATGTTTCTCAAAAACGGCTCAAACGATTTTGATGAAAACTATATAATTTATAGTTCTTTATGAGGAAAACAAAATAACACCAACAACACTTCTCAAAACATCGGGGTTTAAGAGTTATGGGCTTTTAAAAGTAAAAAAATCATTTTTTAATATACCCGCAAAAACAATAAAGGTAAAGTATGATTTGACTACCACCATTGAAACTTAGTATTTGGAACTATTTGTCTACGACTAATGGTTCTAGAGAAAAGTTACATTTACTGCCCATGATAAACGCAGTACGTTGTCTGAGAGCACCCGATGTTATTCTTATGGGGAATATTAAAAAATCAATTTCTTCCTTATTTCCCAACCGTTTTCCATGAAACTTAGTATGCAATGTAAGGTCACATCACCCAATATATCCCATCAAAAAGCTTGGTATTTCCAAGGGAGGGGATTCCCCATAAAATTATAAAAATCAAATTTAACTTTGTTTCTCTTGTTGTTATTTTTAGAAATTGGATGATTATTTTTGAAACAATAAATTATTAAATGATATCTATGAGTAGATATACTTTAAAGAATATGATAGTTTTATTATATTTTGTCGTTTTTTAAATTTACATAAGGGCGAAAGTATAAGTCGGTCCATTGTTACAGTTTATCTAATGAAATGATAATGAAATAATGATATGAGTGAAGGGTATGTATTAGGGGTTTTGTGGATTTGAGAACCTATCGCTTGGAACTAACAAAGACCAGCTGATAATCATCATGAGCTGTAGACGGTAGACAAAGATCAGCTGATAATCATCATGAGCTGTAGACGGTAGACAAAGATCAGCTGATAATCATCATGAGCTGAAGACAGTAGACAAAGATCAGCTGATAATCATCATGAGCTGAATACAGTAGACAAAGATCAGCTGATAATCATCATGAGCTGTAGACAGTAGACAAAGATCAGCTGATAATCATCATGAGCTGTATGACAAAGACCAGCTGATAATATTATGATTATCAAGAGCTATTAAAATATTATTTATAACAAAGAAGCTGATAATATCATTGAATCATGCCTAGTAAAATATCATGAGCTGTAGATAACAAAGATCAATATATATGATTAAGACAAAGATAGATAATCATCATGATTATCAAAAAAAATCAGTATAATCATCATGAGCTGAAGACAGTAGACAAAGATCAGCTGATTACAAAATCGTGTCAAGATTTAGCTCAGGACCAGTACGGGGAGCTTCAGAACCTTACCGAGCTAGTGCTATAATGAACACCCAGCCATTTTAAGTATTATATATCAAGTATTAATATTTACTTCGTATCCACAAGCTGTCAATATTCACTATTGAATCATGCCTAGTAAAATATTATTTAGATAACTATGTAACATTTCAAGACAATATATTAAATAAAGAAAGAAAAATAGAGAACATTATTATCAAAAATAAATTAAAGTATCAATATTCTCAGAGAGGTGACGAGTTCTGCTGAAGTTGAGTTAGTAAATAATAATAAACATTTACCGGATCAGGTATCCTAACGCCTGCACTGCTATGGCGGCAATGTAGCTACTGCCTCAATATTGCGTATTTAAGAATGAAGGCGCTTCACTGTTAACGCAGTTTTAACATGCCGAATGCATTATTTTTTTTTATATTTATGTATGTTCTTCCAGACAATATTTCGTTCACTTATTATGACTTATTTATTCCACGTTATAAAAAAATCAAAAACATGTTCCTTCAAACTAAAAATTATGGTACATAAATAAACAAGTTCACAATTCAGTACAGTAATAGGTCAAGGAAACTAAAATTATTTACTTTACGTTACCATAATTGTTTTTAATTTCTTGCTAAAAAGTCCTGTGAATATTAAAAAAGGAATATGGGGATTTAAATTTTATAAAACTACAACATAAACATTGAAATAGTAAATAATTGATCAAACATGTTTTCAAGTTTTAAATTAAAATGGTCCAGAAACCAATTCAAAATATAAATTTGGAAAAATTCATTTTAAGAGATTAGATGTGTACAATTTGTTCTATATTTAGGTGAAAAATATAACTGTTTTAATATATAATTTCCCATCAATTCATAACATGGTCAATAGAGAAGTGCATTTTTCTCCTTTATTTGTGTTATGAGCCTATTAAAATTTTACAATTTCTTGAAGAAAATTGAATTTTGCAGCTTTTTTGTTTTTAAATTTTTTTGTAAATCACAACATGGTTTTGAGTTAGTGGGCCATGAAAAATTGTAGAAAAGTTATTGAAAAAGTAGAAATCTGATATTTTGCACAATAATTGGTCCTGTAAGTACTCATACACGTACCAAGGTTGAAGTTGGTTCCTCAAATGGTTCTAAAGTTATAGCAAACTATGTAAAAAAACACATACACACCGAAAGACGGAAAATGGAGCGAGATAGGCCATATGTTCACAGGACATTTTTTGTTTGTTTTGACCTCAGAAACAAAAGTTCAGTGTATTATAGATACACCCTGTAGACCATTTGCTGGAAACGCCACTGAGTAGGGTTGTAAAATAATCTAGATAAAGAATGCAATGTTGAGGTGGCGGTTAGAGTTACCATCGTCGTACTCACCATGTACGAACATATCTTGGAGCCCGGGCCGTAGACCAGCTCGCACTGGCGGTCCTCCGTGAAGTCCTCGCCGGGCTGCTTGCGAGAGCTCGGGTCGCCCAGCTGGTTGGTGCCTGGCCGGTCCAGCAGACACTCGCCGTAGCCTCCTCTGCAACACAGACATAGACCAACTCACTGGAGCTGCCATATCGCCAAATGTGCTGCGAACTAAAGACAGCGAGGTACCGTAGCAACACGAGACACATAGACTAGCCAGAGGTGACCGCTCATGACCTGACAGGTCTGACAGCCAGCTGCTGGTTTCGATCCAGCAACCTTTGACTTATTGGGCCAGAGGGTTACCCCTGAGCTACCGTGCCGGTCAATACAGCCGGCTACAGAACAGTAGTGATGCAAGCACAACGTTCGACAAATGAATTTATAACCACGGTAAAATAATGATGGATTTATAGATAAATAGTATAATGGTAAGTACCGGGAGACGAAGCTCAGCTGGGATGAAATATAACAACGTGTTTGTAGATTTTGGATTTGTTTTCTTGGGATCGTTTACAGGTCCTCTCCCTTGCAAATTCTTAATATATATTTTCGTTTCGAAAGTCTACCAAGTTTAATTTTTAATTCTAAAATTATTCTTGAAAATTTTAACACTAATACATTTGTAAAAAAATGTTTCTGTTTACTTCCCCGCGGGGAATAGGTTAGGTTATATTATGGATATATCAACGGGAAAATTTTCAGTTCACAGCTGTCGTTATAGCCATATGGCGCCATTAAGCATATGACGTCACTGTTTCAAATTTTCGTCTTGCAAACTTCCAACCTTCCCCTCCAGAGCTAAGATCTATCTTAAAATAACCAACTAAACCATTCTTCAAAACTTTTTCTATAAAGTTAAACCAAACTATAACCATCTATTGAAACGTTTCTTTCAAACTAAATTAAAAATAAAACATTAATAAATTCGGATTTTACAGTTTTTTTTATTTCTTGGCTTCGGTTAGCTATTCCTTTAGTAGCAACAAGTGGTGAAAATAAAGTATAGCAGTCCGGTGACATTGGACATTGAATAGTTCGACAGTTTTCTACGTGAGTTTAGAGAAAGTGCGAGAGCTTATTGTAATCAAAAAATTCATTATAGACCACATATTTTTTCTCGCTTTTAGTAGCATGCGTGGATAATCAATATTTTTCTGTACCTAAATATTCACGTCATTCTTTTTCTTTACCGGCAACCTGAGTTATATTAGGCGCTCTAGAGGACAATAGCCTCTCGATGTGCGGAAAAACATTTCAAAACCAAAAAAGCAACTCAGAATAATTTCAAATACTTCACGTAGCAGCGATTACAGAATGAAGTTTTAAATCCAAAATTTTGACCGGCACTTTTTAGGGTAGTTTCTTGGAATGGACAATTTAAAAATGAATATGCATCAGAGGAGGCCACTCGTTGTAACGTCGGGAGAGGAGGGCGATGGATTATGTGAAAAAACAAACAACTGGGTGAGGGAACAATGGAGCGGAGAGCGAGTTTTTACTGGAGAATTCCGGCCTGACCGCGGTACCAGGAGCAGAAGCAGGAGCAGGATCAGGAGCCGTACAAGGCAAGTCGGCCGACACGACGCGTAACGATGTTTTAATTGCAAATGTCAAATCACACATGCTCCTGATGTCGCCAGGTTCTGAAATAGGTTGACAAATGATGCTCTCGATGTTCATATGGAGACGACAGCAAAGGTTAGTGGGTTAGGTTTCACTATTGTGTAACTACTTTCAGGTTAAGGTAACAATGTTTGCATAACGATCTGACTGATTTCTAGATAAAAAAGAAAAATATCTTTATATTTCCTAGTTCCCTGTGGGAAACAGGTTAGATCACCGATACGTCTATAGTTTTTTCAGTTCATCTACCACACTAATAACCACATATCACTTCCGAAACACTTTCGGAAATTGTTGCTAATTGCTAACATTACCCCTCCATAGCTTAGACATATCCAAGTCAAAACATTTCTGGATAGGAATCAGGCTCAGTGAACCTTAGAATTTCAGTAAAAACATTTTATGTTTAATGTTCTTTTTTTAACATTCGATGTATTTTGTTACCGGTACATAGTTGTACTCTGTAACCAAATAAAAAAGATTGAAATATTTCAGATTTAATCACTTTCGACTAAAAAAGACACCTGACTGACGATTTATTTTGCAATACATTTCAGTTTTAGCTTGTAAATTAACACCTATAAACAATTGATAAATTAGAGGTTAAAAATAAATCTTAACTGCAATAAAAAGCGAATACTCACTCGAGATATTCTGTAAGAAAGTGTCTGCTACACTCCGACCAGGACCAAGGGTATGTGTTGTGGTCCAGGGTGCGGGACATGACCTTGTGGACGTGGCGGAGCCCCCGGTACGGCTCGCACTTGATGTCGTCGTCGTGCGGCATGTTCAACCTGCAACAATCGTCAATATATAACATCACATTTGTGTCCTCCGACCAGGACAAAGGGTATGTGTTGTGGTCCAAGGTGCTGGACGACGCGAGCCTCCGCAGGATTCCTTTCAAAGAGGAAGATGAAGATGAAAAAGATCTGGACTGACAGATCTATTTTTGATCGTTAATCCCAATTCAATAGCAATTTAAGGCCTAATGAAAAGTGTAACCATCAATCAGCAATGATGGAATGAGGCGATGAGTATCCCGCGGCTCCAGGCACGGCCCGCAGCCGCGACACGTCTGTTGGCGGCCAATAAAGGCAATGTTGCCGCCACACCGACACGTAGCTGCCTCAAAATCGTCAAGGAAGATTTTGAAATTTATTAGAATTTAACTGTCTGAATTTTGAGTTTAGGAATTAAATGGACAAACGAATTTCCCACATTTGTTAGTATTGACGTTATTTGGAACGGACGTGTGCAGTAACAGCACACGTCCGACGTGCGTAAAGCCTCTATCGACAAAGATTTTTGTAATGTTAATTTTTCAACAAAAACGTGAAATCATAGATAATGAGGATACCATCCATCTCTGTGGTTAACAATTTTGCGAAAAAGTGTTATAATCTGTGAGACTGGTGGAAGATTGAATAAATCAGGAACATGATCAAAAAACAATCTCTAAGTGGCGGACTCTACGCAAATCAGGTTCATTTGCAGAGTCTGCTCCGGATTCCCACATCCATCACGGACCGTCTGGAAGAGCTAGGTCGTAAATCCACAAGAGTGCAGCAGGATGCGACGCGGTGGGCGGGGCTTGGCGGCCGGCACTGACTAACAAGCAAGGAGCCCAAGACGGAGTAGGTGGTAGGTGTGAGCGCCGTCTGCCAAGGTGGCTGCGACAACCATCAACCTTTACTTTATACTTCTAACTGAAATGGAGACCTACCCTGGTAGGTATTTTAAGCCAAGTATGAATGAGAAATGAGTGTAGGATGATTGTGGCACGATCTTGAAGTCTCGTTACTGACTAAGGCAGACATGTTCCTTAGACATATCTGTTAATTAATAGCCCAACAGTCAAGGGCGTATCTAAGGGACCTACAGTTTAACGATGAGTCCGAACCACTGCTCTTAAGAGTCTGCATCAGTGATAGCCATCTTGGATTTTATAAGAGCAATGTTAAATTCTGGCGCCTACATCTCTTTGACCTATTGTCATAAATTAACGGAAGAGGTGTCAAATTAAAGGTATTACAGTCCTCCAGGGCACCACCTTACAGAAATTCTTATTTTCGCTCTCATTAAAAAAATAATAATGATTTATTTTGTAAAATATTCCTGGATTTTTGTTTTTATATCAAGTTAAATTTTTGAACATATTAAAAGGCCATGCCCTTGAGCCACATCTCATCAATGTACTTCCAAAGTTTTACATTGATACTTTGATAATTAACGCCACTACAGACGCCAAAGTGAAGGTATGTTCCGCCAGAATTTAACATTGCTCTTACAGGACTAAAATCCAAGATGGCTACCACTGATGCAGACTCTTAATTACGAACTGGTCTCATAACGAGGTAGGTCTTTGCGGATTAACGTAGTATTCAATTGTGCGGACGTTATACCACACAAGAGAACACCACTCCCACCGACCATCGCTCACAACTATCCACAGTTCGTGACCTCCAAGTAGCTGGATTACAGAACAGTGAAACAAATGTAAAATGTTTAATTTTATATTTATTCAATGACGGATAAAAGTTTTCATATGTGCTCCGAAATAATTTATCAAATCAAGAAGACATTGCACAGCTCTACAAACTCCATTTCGAAACAGTTGTTTGATTGTATCAACGCTAGAGATATTTTACCTTGACAAGTTAATTAAATCACAACGATTTTTGGGAAAGTGGTCCAAACCGAAATGGGAATCTGGAATCCGAACTTGTGACCTTTTGAACAAAAGTCGAAGACGGCCACTAGTCCAGTAAAAATTTCGGTTGCAGTGTTGTTCCTTTTAAAAATATGGCTAACCGTATGGTATTTTCCAAATCAGGAGTTTTGTATTTTCTTATTACTACCTATTTTCAACATGTTGTTAGAAAGCATAATTAATTAATAGCCCAATGAAGAAATGGCGACTTGGTTCACATTCGACTCTTGTGTGATTCTATCCGGCGACCTTCAGTTTTAAAGACAGGTACTATAACCACTCAGCCATCCAACCAGGTTGAAATTGGGTAAACTTCCTTTGAATATCCATAACTACGGATTTCACAATAGTTCCTTGCTACTTCTGGGGACGTGACGTGAATTCTTGAAGAGTGATGAATCTCCTTAGTGGCGCCAATCTGGGAAAGGAGTAAAGAAGGAAGTATGCTTACTTGGGGAGCTCCAAGGGCGTCTTGGATCATCTAACATGATTGTTGAGTAGTGTATAAGCAAGACACTGAAGGTGCGTGGATACTTACACATGCCCCAACTCGTGGGCGATGGTGAAGGCGGCGGACAGCCCGTTGTCCTGGACAACAGCGCAGCTGGACGACTTGTCGCACATGGTGCCGAGCTCAGCCAGCCCCAGGGTCTCGCACTTGGCGTTGTTGCTGTTGGGGTTGCGGCAGATGTTCTCCCTGGAAAACAGGCAGAGGGGTTAGACGAGCTGTGGGCGCAGAAAAACATGGATCTGGAGGTTATAGGTGAGGATGTGGAAGGTATTGAGGGGAGGAAATGAAACTGAGGATGGAGGCAGGTAATAACAAGGGTCAAGGGTTTATACGAGAGGATGAGTAGGATATAGAGGGGAGGAAAAGAAATTGACGATGTGGTAGAGAAAAACACGGGCCGGGGGTTAAGGGTAAGGATTTGGGAGGTGTAGAGGGAGCAAAAGCACGGACCCAGAGGATGGACGAGGATATGTGAGGAGTAGACGGTACAAAAAAACTGAAGGGGGAAGGAGGGCGTTGCGGAGACAATCTACAAACGATGTAGAGATGAATATAAGAACGGCAAGGATGTCCGTAAGCAAGGAAAACATGACGACGAAAAAAATCTTCGCATTTCAGTACATGCACGCAAGTTAGGGACGAAAAAGTATAAATAATCACAAAGTAAATAATTCTAGGGGATAAATCTTATGAGAAACTAAGAAAAATACATGATTAGACTCAACTTATGTCCATGTTAAGCTTATAATTAAGAATCATATTTCTTTACTTTGTTCCAGTGCCAAACCCAGCCCCTCACCAGTGCAATCCTCATCACCACGTGCTCCAGTATAATTCCATTCCACCAATCGTAATTTTCCCATAAATTATTCGAACAGCGCATTAAGTTTATCGCTTACTTGGATCGCTTTCTAATTATAGACTTCGACTTCCTTAAAACATCCCATAACAATAAATGTAGTTGGGGAAAGTTATTTTATCGCGTCATAAAAACTATTTTGAAATCCCACAACCTGCCTAGGCCACGTAGCTGGGCCCGAAAATGCTGTAATTTAATTAATTATCGAGCCAAAAGCTGCAATCAGAGTCGCCTCGCGCGGCCGGGCTTGCTGGGTTGCTGGGAATTTTCAATTACGACACTCAGTTCTCTTGTGTTTGGTCATAGTCGTTAATGGTGTTTATCGCCCATTACACGAATTATGTCCAAAAAACGTTACAAATTTGTTTACCCGTCGTGATGTGGCCACATAACAAGTGGCACTAGGACATAACTAGTATAATATTTCGTCCCCTTGCGTCATACTTGTTCCCAATATCAGGTTTCCCCAAACTTTTAAACTTTCGTTTTTACAAAGTGTATGCACCTATGGCAATAAGCTCTTATTCGTGGCCTAAATGAAATCAAAAACATGCATACATTTTTGTACATAGAAGTCAGAACAATATATATTATATTACCTTTAATTCCACCTTATTTTGTTGATTTTGTACGGTTTTAATAATGACTTGGCACGCTTTATTATGTCAACATTTTTTAAACTTTGGTTTGAGAACCAAAAATGACTTGGAATTAGATTCATGAAATTTATAGTTTGTACATTTTTACTTCTATAAATGAAGTTTACCTGCATAGTTATATGCGTTGAATTTATTGTCTCGGATTTTATAAAATTTATTGTAAAAACAGATTAAACTTTATAAAACTTTTTATTTTCAGTTTTTGTAGAATTTCTTTGAGTTTTTGACTATTTTATAGTTTGTTTGGTTAAAATAAAGTCAAGAGAGTCATAACCCAACAAACATGGTCCTGATCGAACCTGCCTCACACATACAAGCATTTTAGACTGTAAACTGACTGATCTTCTACCGTGTTATTTTTCTATTAGAACCCATACTTTTTATTTATCATATTGATGGGTAGGTGTAAATCTATATGAATAAAATTAATTTTTCTAAATTAAAATTTCTTATCTTTCTGTGTCGCTAAACAAGGCATTTTTGTAACGCTTCGTCGTGAATAGTTGAAGCTTATATTTAAGGCAATGAATTGTAAAACCCCCAGTTTTGAGCGTTATTCGCAACATCTTTTGTAATTTTTACTGAACATGTGATATATTAAGATGACGCAATTAAAAGAAACATGTGTAGAATTCAACCAATATTAGTTTGTTTACATTTATAATTAATTTTACTCGTGTTTTAAAACTATATTATTAAAACTATATTTTTACATAAAGCACATTTAACTGGTAATAAACATTATCTGAGTTAACTTAATGATTTATTTGTTTTTTTACTTTGTCATAGGTATTTTTTTCTTAAAACCGAGTCATACAACCCTTACAAGAACGAACTAACAGCTAGTACTAAAAATTATTGATGATAAACATTTAAAAGTAAAGAATTTTCTTATGTACGAATTGTTTCAAAAAAGTCCTAGGGAATGTTTTGGTAGTTTGAGGATCAAACAATTTATGTAAATGAATGTCGGAGCGGCGTCGGGAGCAGCGAGTGACCTTGACCCGCGACAGGCAAGTGTCACAAGGTCGACCACGTGTTGACAAGGTCATCAGTCACGCGTCACCCGGACATTACCCATGATGCAACGCGCGCGACGCGACGCGACACGACACGACACGTCCTGGCTAGACAGACACGGACAGATGTAGTTCACCACCAGCCACCACGTGAATGGTTGGTCAATGTTGGGTTAGACAGCTGACATTTTTATATTTTTTAAGGCGATGAAAGCGGCGTTATGGACAACTGAAATTTGCTAGGTCGGCGCTAGTGTCGCTTTTTCGTAACTCATATGTTATTATTTCATGCGAACTTCCTGAGTGATCTTTTTAATATAACCGTTCTGTTTTTTGCATATTTTAAAACTTTTTAAGACCTCCAAAATGACATATTTATAAGTGAGTCAAAAATGTGTTTTTAACAAAACATTTTCAGTAAAAAAGACACATTTTCAGAAAAAAGTATGCCAAAGCATATATATGGTGCCAATAAACTAAAATTATTATGTTTTTAAGATTGTCGATTTTTTACTCGCACCGCCTTAACTGGATATTTTTTTACAAACCATTTTTCAAAATACATAACAATAAATAACTATTATATAAGTACAACAGGAACATTAATATGAACTATTGAACTTTAGGGCCTACCACTGCAGGCAGTAAACATCTTTAGCCTGTTTGTAGCAGAACAACTAGAATTGAATAACCTTCATATCGGAAATCCAAGTGGCAAGATGGAACGTCTTTTCAATTGATATGTGAATTTAAAATTGTCAAGCAAGTTGACAGCAAGATAATTTGGATGATTTTCAAGTTTTTGGATGTACTTATTACTAAATTTGGCTATCTTTTGTTCAATAGTTGGGATTTGAAGGTCTTTGTGTAGGGGTTTTTAAGACAATCCAATAGGCTTTGAAAAAATTTCTTGACGTTTCGGATCGGTATCTTTGGATAGTGTTTATATTCGATTTACATACAGACCCCCACAGCTGCCACCATATTTCCAAATATGTATGAAATAGATTCATACATATTAATAAATTTTAAGTTTAGATTTACATCTAAGAAGCCAATTTAGTTATATTGTTTTTAAATTTAGTTGTAGACAGCTAACATGACACGTTGAAACCTTCTTACCAGGACTAGTCCATTTTGCAGTTTTACCCAACATAACTTGAGAGAACGTGAATTAAAGGCCACGTAAACTCAACCGATGACGTCACTGGTTAAAATATTCTATATCTATGTGTACACTTTGACTTTGTTTAACGTTTGAAGTTTAATACAAACATAACGATCGTCATAATTTTCTATTGTTTTGAGCTGAACCCATATTTTTTAATGTCTTTAAAAAGTAAAAAATATGTACATTTTAAAATAATATTTTATACCTTAAAGTTGTTTAAATTAAAATTTCAATTTATTTATAGGCAATTAATTTAATTCATTGATGCATCGGTGGGACTAAGGTCGACACACTTGTGCAATCACAAATTGCAGGATTGAGTGTAAGATGATTGTGGCGCGATTTTGTAGTCTTGCTACCGACTAAGGCTGACACGTTCTTTAGACAGGACTGTTAATTAATAGCCAAGCAGCCGATGGCAACTAATGGACACCTACAATCAATAGTACGGACGTTTATCCATACAAGAGAACGCTACATCTACCGATCATCGCTTACAACTATTCACAATTCTTGACCTCCAAGTAGCTGGGTCCCTGTCAACAATTGTAGATTGCAAAATACAACTGGAGTGGGATTAGTTAAGAAAAAAATCCGAAACGTTTCCTGCGATTTTCGATACGGTTGTTCTATCGATAGTAAAAATTTACCCTACAAACCGAAAACGTATGACTGCTTGATTTTCGATACTGTAGTTCTATTGATAATAAAAATTTACCAGAACATTATAAGGGTGCCGGTATACTATAACTTGCTCACGGAAGTCAGTAGTTAAAGTTTAAGGGTGTTTCTCCGTTTCCCCGCCAGCCGCGCCACTGGTGTGAACGCACTCACGCGCACACGCTCAGCTGACCGACTGCATATTACGAAACAGCCATAAAGTGGCCGGCTCATTTTAAATACGCATTAGTCAGCCTATTCAACCATCATGGATCCTGTTTGTTCCTTTATCCGTCGCCGCCGCTGCGTTAAACCCGGCTTAGCGATGGAAGCTATCGCTGCAGTATCTGCCGAAAGGGGAAGGCGACCGACAGATTTGTTTACATTAGTGACGCTGTAAAAATGGAATTCGTATGGTGATAGTTTGAAAGAGTGAAAAGCTTTTATATCCGCATATCCGCATCAGCTGTTTCAAAAGCTTGATAGGGTCATAAAACATTTACTGGTTTATTATTCTCCTAGGGGGTCTGCATTGGTCTCAGCAATATGTGTTTAACACACATAAAACATTACAGTTTTTGCTATTTTGTGTTTTTTTAATGGTTCTCGACATTTTTTACGTTTTGATGTGTGTTGTGATGATGTTTCAACCCAATAGTTTAAAGTGTTTATACAATACTACCTAACATCGACTTGTTGTTAGAAAGTGTCGTTAATTATTAAATTATTAATAGCCCAATGACAAAGTAATAGCAACTGGTTCCAGATTTGACCCTTCGATGCGGCGACCCTCAGTTTTTAAGACAGGCACGATGACCACTCATGTGGTCCACGCCTGTTTAGTTTCAATATTTAAAATTTATAAAAATCAAATCCAATTTAGAGTGGTCAAGATTGAATTAATTCTGGAGAGTTAAGCAACGCAACAAGTGTTAAACATTTAAAATCGCGTTTATGAAGATTTTCAATATCAAAATAATTTATTTTCTTTGATAAATGCACATCGTAAAAACCGGTAAGGGATCGCAAAAATATGCGAACTGGAAACATAAAGAGAAGAGTTGAAGGGAACACGCACCAATAAAGAAGTGGAGTTAAGCTGCAGAATGAAGGCTATTGTGTTTCGGCAGAGATCTGCACGCGAGAAACTCGAGATCTGGACCGGTGGATCCGGACCTGGACATGGACCACCGAACTGGGAACGGACGGGACAAGGAACGATCGTACATACAGGAGTACAAGACTAGGCAAAACCTTTTCTCAACTTTTATATGGGTTGATAATGTCAGGTAAACTGAAGTATACCGTGCATAGTATTGAAACCATAGTTTTTTTTACATATATTCATATTTATAATAAATAGCAGGTATCCTCACTAGGGTTTCTAAGAGGGCCAGTTGGTTTGCATCAAATTTTCCACAGGGCCGTAAGCTATGTAGGCTCGTGTTTCCTTTTGTGGGAGTACACATCTCGAATTATAGAATACCCAGCCACCCCCTCCCTCAACAAAACTTGGGGTCCGAGAACCCACCCCTTGTAAGAATTGAAAAAGATAACCTCAAAACTTGATCAGAGTGATGCCCCTTAGCTACTTTGTCGATATTTGGTGTTTTAAAATGAATAAAACCTAGAAGTAAATTTATATTCTGCATGTGAATTATTAATTTAAAATAATTATTTTTCAGTTGGGCGTTTTAAGTTTTATTATATTGGTCTAGCCAGAGCACCTAACATGTTATCTGACATGTCCTGTAATCCAGCTACTTGGAGTTCACGAATTTTGGATATTTGTGAGCGATGGTCGGTGGATGTGTAGTGTAGTGTTCTCTTGTGTGGATTAACGTCCGCACTATTGAATTCGTCGTTAATCCGAAAAGGTTCGGACTCAATGTTAAACTGAAGGTCCTTAATATAGGTACCGCCACTGACTGTTGTTGGGCTATTAATGTCTAAGGAACATGTCAGCCTTAATCGCATCACAATCGTCTTACACTTATTTCTCATTCACTTTTGGCTCACAATACCTATTTGCGGAGGTCGCCATTGCACTAACTATCCACGGTTGTTTTATGTTTCTATCATTTTCACATTATTCGTCTAAAAAATAAAACTTTTCAATCAAACTAATCCATAACCAGTTTAATATAAAGATACACCCATCAATGTATATATTTTATGTCTTGTACAAACTTAAATAGTAATATCTCTATCGTTGTTGTATCCATTCTGTTCAAAATCAATGCAAAATTTAATATATGCAACACCATATAAATCGCCCAATAAAATAGTTGTGCTTGTAAAACATTCCCGAAAAAACTAGAAATGGGTTTTATAGCATTGTTTAACATCGAAGTAAACTAAATTTATTTTTAGCCTCTTACAACTAATGGGTTCTAGACGTAAGACATATTTAACATGAATAAATGAAGCTTTGAGACCATTAGTCTTATAATTTATGTTTCCTGTATAATGTTTGATTATGTTTGAGACAAAATAAACTGGTTGGCCTAATTCTTTGACGGCTTTAGCTCCCTCCGTAGGACTTATTTATTACATTAAACTACATAAAATCTGTCATTTAGAATCATAGACGAAGATAACTTTACTTTAGTACTTCAATCAAATGACACTTTTTAGGTGATCTTTCGACCTAATTGCATAAATGTATAAGTTTATAGCTTCGGGTGAAGTTAGTGCACAAAGTTCTACCTGTAATTGGCAAAAATACGGTATTTTACCGTATTTTATTCTGTTGAATACAAAACTCAAAATAAATTATTTGTCGTTACTAAACCAATGCAAACAGACAATTCTGAATTGTTCAAAAGTAATTTTCATTTCAGTTTGACTTCAAGAGTATTAGTGATATCAGTTCAATTCATTTGTAACAACAAAAAGTTTATTCATTAAAAGTTCCGGTGGAGAGCTGTTGCTTGTTGATGAGATTATGTTATATAGTCCTGTATTCAATGGGGAAATTCGTACGAATGAATCCTGATTTATATTTGAAGTCTAAGTTGTAGTAAAAGAAAACGGTGTTCAACCCTAATTTTCTTGTATCTGTATTTTTATAACCAAAGTTCAAAAAAGCCCGTTTTGTCATTTGTCGGTCAAATTAAAGTTTAACCTAAAATAAATAGGTTACCAACAATGGTAAAAACTAACAAAATTTCTTTATAAATATACTGCATTTAGAAAAATAAAATAAAATTAGAAAATTTTGTAGATTTAATGATTTTTACATTTATTTATCAACTAAGTTTTGAAACAAAGACCCAAACTTTCAGAGTATTATAAGCTGAATATGCGTGATGAATGTGATGATTCCTTGTAATATTATGTAGCTTTGTTGTAGCTGACGAAGACTAACATTTCATTTGTCACGAAGATCAGTTAAAGACAGATTGAACCGACGACATTAAGATCATGAAGGGTTCTCTATAGCCATTTAGTCCTTCAGTCAACCTCCAACGTGGGGTTACCTGGTCAAGAGGAGCGCTGAGTCGTGGTGGTTCTTGCTGTCATCGTTAGGGTCGTTGTGCTTCTGCTGCCAGGCGCAGAACTTCCTCAGCATCTCCGACGCGCTGATGCCAGCCTCGCCGTGTTGTCTGGTGACCAACTCCACGTCCTGCAGCACGAACAGCTTCACCACGGCTATGTTGATGGGGTTTCCGATACTGGCGTCCTTGTAGATCAGCGCGACCTGTCGACAAACGTGACAAATCTATAATCTTGAATGAAGGAATAGTTATCTATACAAAAAGGGATTTAAGTGAAACCTTTTCCACGAAGAAAACTGTTGATACAGTTTCCCAGGGACTAGAATTTCTTGAGCAACAAAATGACTTTAATCCCGTGTCACATGCAAGTGACACAAGTTACAAATCACCCACTATTAACTAACCTGAATCACTATCTTTGCCCAAGTTAGCTAATATAACGTCAAAGCAATCAATGCAAACTATCAGCTGGCCATTCAATAAATAATTACTTCTGTCAGCTGCTATTATTTCTGATAGCTCATTACAGGATGAGCCAGCTTCATCTCATGTAATTCTTATGGGATTAACTTTAGTCCCTAGGGTTAAAAACTACATATTTTACTCCCTTGGGACTAGAAGTATTACTTTATTCCAAAGAGTGAAGTATGACTTTACGTAGAAATCAGGTTTTGTTAAAAGCAGAAAATCCAGAAAAGTAACTTTTACAGAACAACAGTTAAAGTATATGTAGGTAGGACTTAAACCCTTTTAAAAATAGTTGAAAGTTTGAGGGGAAAATCTCTGACAGTTCAAAATTGTAAACGAGGTCAAGGTACTATTTCACGTGTATGCTTAAAAAAAGAATATGTGCGTCTGGAGGAGAGTGTTGTTATATGAAAATGAATAACGGACTGTAATACATTAGTTTATGCAGTTAAGTATTGTCTTCTTTGTTAGACTCTAAATTTGTCCAACACACATACCCACGCATTAGAAAACCTAGTGATTCCAAACAAAAGTTACGAAAGCATCATTAATCAACTTGATTTTCGTCATGTAGACATCCACATCAGTGACGTTTCAACTAATGAGAGTTTTTACAGACAGCTAACGGCAGTTAGTGTCAAAGTCGATGACCTCAGTTTTGAAACGCGTTGGCCAAGCGGCACAGATGTCTGGTGACAAATAACAGTTATCTCGTGTGAATTAAAAAACTGAAAGGATCAAGGCTTAAGTATGACAAATGCGAGACGCACACTCGCGTGCACGCACGCACGGAGGTGATACAGGAACACACGTGTGGGGCCCCCCTTGGAGGCATGACCCTCCGAACATGTAGGCCTATAGTACCTGTGAAGAATGGTTTACAGCTTGATACCATCCAGTGGTAAATTAGCTATAAGAAATTCCAGAATAAATTCATTTTACCTACGAGAAAAGGAACATATTCAATGTTCTATATTCAATGTCCATATTCAATGTCCGATAAATACATTGTTTCTACAACAAACACACAAATTAATATCCAAAATATTCGTTGTTGTTTTTTGTTCTGGTTTGAAAGAGTGATATTTTACAGATTTTTTTACTAAAAATGTTCCAAGAGAACACATCAAGAAAATAGGCACTGAATATCACTGGCGATAGTCAGTAACAAGACTGCGAGATCGCGCCACAATCATCCTACACTCGTTTCTCATTCATACTTGGCTTAAAATAACTTCCTTGTGGTACGATCACCATTTCAATAATCTAATCTAATCTATGATTATAAGTATAATTGTAAACTACGTACTATAGACATGAGGGTGAGCACGTAGGACTTGAACTCAGAGCCGTGGTACTCGGCCATCCTACGGTCCGCCACCACCATGATCTCTATGTTGTACTCCTGCTGCCCCACAGGCGACCGTTTTCTTCTGCGTCTCCTTTGGTCCTCAGGGTAATCACCCTCCAGGCCGTCTGAGGTATCTATGTCATCTGGAAAACAAACAAAACAATAGGTTATTTTATTTTTTGGTGTTCTCATTGTTGAGTTTTCATTAGGCCTATTTGTTAATTTTCACTAAACACAACAAGAATTTTTCTGAAAAATTAGGGCGTCTATTTTGACATTCCCGTGTCTAGCTCGGGAGGGGGGTATTGTTAATTCGTCAGACCAAAATTTGGGTACACATCGGTAATGGAATATCTCCAAGTAAAAAAGGGGGGTTGGGCCCCTGGAAAATCTTTCGAAATAAAAGTCCAAAAACGTATGCTTGAGACATCTGTGTATTTCCAAAGTATTTTTTCTATAAAATATTTTTTGTAACTAAATTTTTGTTTCAATTCACAACATTCAGAGGGCCATGTAGTGAGGACCTCTGCTTTAGACATATCAATAATTTAAGCTATTTCGCAATAGGAAGCAAATACATATTTTACGGGAAGATTTCTATTAGAATGACAGTAAAATACTCCCACAATGCTGCTATTTCCCAACTGCTGTGTCGAGACCTACTGTCGGTTGGATGGCTCTTGGCCAACCACGACGCCTCCCTCGCCGACCACTTGACATCGGAGGATCTCCAGCCCGAGGCTTTGTGCGGCTGCGACTGCGGCAGGTGTATTCACTCGGCGGCACGTGGGGGGTCATGGGAACGACCCAGCCGAGGCGTCATCGCTTTTTGAATTTGCTTTGCGTCATTGGTTACAAAATAATCGACGTCGGGTCGCCGAGTGGGCGTTGGGATAGCGGGCCGTGAGAGTCTGACCGTCATGCAGCGATTGGCAATGACGCTTGTCGTACACGTGTCGAGCTGGGCGATCACCGGCGATAACCGCATATACTCCCTCCGAGAAGCTTCACCGGCGATAACCGCATATACTCGTGCCGAGAGTCTTCACCGGCGATAACCGCATATACTCGCGCCGAGAGTCTTCACCGGCGATAACCGCATATCCTCGCAACGAGAAGCTTCACCGGCGATAACCGCATATCCTCGCAACGAGAAGCTTCACCGGCGATAACCGCATATACTCGCGCCGAGAGTCTTCACCGGCGATAACCGCATATACTCGCGCCGAGAGTCTTCACCGGCGATAACCGCATATACTCGCTCCGAGAAGCTTCACCGGCGATAACCGCATATACTCGCTCCGAGAAGCTTCACCGGCGATAACCGCATATACTCGCGCCGAGAGTCTTCACCGGCGATAACCGCATATCCTCGCAACGAGAAACTTCACCGGCGATAACCGCATATACTCGCGCCAAGAAACTTCACTGGCGATAACCGCATTGATACGCAAGAAGGGCTTTCGATATTACGATCATAGGTGTGACAAACAGACACAAAAGACAGCTAGTTTGAGCCCAAAAGGTTAAGGAAGTAAGTGGTCTCATTGAGAAGGTCACGAGTATCACCATCAACAAAGCTTTTAGTTTAAAACAATTTCTAATAATCCGAATCTGAACGAACGACTACATTAAGTCATGAACGTGGTTACTCATGGATAACGTTCTGGCATAAGGCCACGGGATCGAAACCAGTGGACGATCTTAAGGAATGGCCTAACCGTTTAGGGTTTTGACGCGGGGAACGAGGAATGGGTGAGTTACGAAATCGCCTCAGAATGTTTCTTTACTTTGAACACTGAGCCCATAACACTAACTTTCCCTGCTGCAATGCTGCGCCAATTAAGGCAACAACGACAGAGCGGAAAGGCGACATTCCCTGACACACCTGAGTACGGAGGGGCCGAGCCTTGACATGGATCAAGAGCAATCACCTCAGGTCATATAGGTACAACACCAACAGTTTTTTAAAAATATTACCTAATCTAATATAATAATACAATAATAATACATCGATGGGACGGAGACTGTGACGTGTTCTGAACGTCAGCTACTTGGAGGTCACGAATTGTGGATACTGTAGTTATGAGCGATGGTCAGTGGATGTGATATTCTCTGGTATGGATCGACACCCGCACTATTTAATACTACGTTCATCCACAAAGACCTTACTCATAATTAGACTAGTTCGTAATTCAGAGGTAAAACTGTTGGTCCCTTAAAAGCTTTTGCTTTTAGGCTATTAATTAATTAACAGTCCTGTGTAAAAACATGCCAGCCTTAGCTAGTACAAGACTACAAGATCGCACCACAATAATCTTACATTCATTTTCATTCGTACTTGACTTAAAATGCCTGTGTAGGTCACCATATAAGCTAAGAGTATTAAGTTTAACATGCTAATCGCTTTCACTGTTGTCCGTTCAATCTAAGATTATTTTATTATGTTTAACAAGAAAATAAGTGAATCGCGAAGAGAAATGTGATCCGAAACATAAATAGATAAAGTACAAAGTAAATTGTTCCTTTAGAAATTAACTAAATAGGTTCCTATATAAAAAAAACGTATCACAAGCTATCAGATAGCTCAACCTTTCTGTAGTTCACGAATAACCCATTTAAGAGCACATTTATGTGTCAATATGTTAAAAGTAAATATTGGGCATTGTTAAGATTCAATTTTGAAAGGTTTTACAATATAGATCTTAATATTTCCAACAGGATATAAATCTATCTGAAAAGTTGATTATTAGCACGATTATAGTACAGGCACCTGAATTCATTGTTCTTTTTTTAATGAAATCTGAAACATAGGATTCGTATTTTTCTATAAATATATAGCAAAACTATAATAAAACTTTAGTTGGGGTTTGTAATACTATTTGTACAACTATTAAGATATGGTGAAATTGAATCAGAATTTATTTCAACTGCTGCTGGTTATTGTTGTTTCTGTACTAGTTCTATAATTAATTGTGTATTTGAGTGGCAAACTAACAAAAACACTAACTCCAATTTTAAATGAACTGAATACTTTTACACTCTGCGAGGTTATATAATACTTTTTTACTAAAACCTGAACGAATAAATCGTGATTTTTGTAAGAAAAATTCATAAATAAGTGACGAGGAATTAAAATAATTTATACAATTTACCAGTATAGTTGAGGTCATTTGGTACAAGAGGTTAGGATAACGACGAAGTCGTGCAGGCGGTGTCAGGAGAGCATGAATGAAGTTATGGGAGGGGAGCAGAGGAGGAGAGTAGTGGAGGGGAGGACTCATGAATGGAGTCATGGAGTGAAGAGGAGCGCCCGAGGCGAAACACCTGCGAGCCGCCCATCGCCCGTCGCCCGTCGCCCGTGTCACCGGTCTCAGCGTCAGCTTCAGACTGTGTACAACGCTGGAGCGTTCTATGATGGGAAATTGGTCGTACCATTCCTGTAATCCTGCTACTTGGAGGTCATGAACTGTGGATAATTATGTGCGATGGTCAGTGGATGCGATAATCCTTGGTATGGATTAATGTCCGCACTTGAATACTACGTCTATCCGCCATGATCATCCTCGTAATAAGACCAGTTGGTAATTCAGGGGCGAAATTAATTGTGGTTCGAATCCCACGTCAAACTGTACAAAACACTAAATTTGCTTCAAATTGTTTTTGGCACATACTGAAGGCTGTCTGGTGTCATTATAGGTCATCGTATGTCATTAACTAGGAATTAGTTTGTTAAATTATATAGTTATGTTGTGGATAATTAAAGCCATAGAAGGATTAAAACTACCTCCAGAGTACTTATACAGGGTGAAACTTATAAACTTAAACGTGATTAATTTTAAACTAAAATATTAACCTAGGTATATTTATTATTTATTATAATAAATTATAATAAATAGGTATTTATTTAGGTATTTATTTACTTAGGTATTTATTTTTCAGGAGATATTAACCTAGGTAAACATCTCTCATAATAGATTAAAAACATTCACTTTCACAATTGAACCATCACGTTTGACTGAGATCGTTGGTGTCTCATATTGTCATTAGAACGCTTAAATTATTTATGTTAAATAATTTTCGCTTCTTCAGCAATGATTTTATCCTGCAACTACAGGGTAGTCCGGGGTAGTTAGGGTTTCGTTTTGCACCGGAACCAGCCTATTTAAATAATTGACATATTAGGTGCGATTTGCACACGTTCAATTACCACGCGAGAGCCTACACAAGGCTCCGTATATATTAACAGGTGCTTTGCTTACTGAAGTGACATAATCACAGCGTCTGGGGTCGTTACACCGAACAGGTTAGGAGGAGTCGCCTGGTCATACAAGAGGAGTGAGTCGCCTGGTTATACGAGAGGAGTCGCCTGGTTATACGAGAGGAGTCGCCTGGTTATACGAGAGGAGTCGCCTGGTTATACGAGAGGAGTCGCCTGGTTATACGAGAGGAGTCGCCTGGTTATACGAGAGGAGTCGCCTGGTTATACGAGAGGAGTCGCCTGGTTATACGAGAGGAGTCGCCAGGTTATACGAGAGGAGTCAGCTGGTTATATGGGAGGAGTCACCTGGTTATACGAGAGGAGTCGCCTGGTTATACAAGAGCAGTTGCCTGGTTATATGGGAGGAGCCACTTGGTTATGCAACAGGAGTTGCCTGGTTATACAAGAGGAGTTGCCTGGTTATACGGGAGGAGCCACTTGGTTATACGGGAGGAGTGACCTGGTCATATGGGAGGAGTTGCTTGGTTATAAGATATGTCAGCTGGTTATATGGGAGGAGTCACCTGGTTATACGGAAGGAGTTGCCTGGTTATATGAGAGGAGTCGCCTGGTTATACGAGAGGAGTTGCCTGAGAGTTGAGAGCCCATACTAAGTTGTGATGAGATGAAAATTATTTGATTTAATTTTTTACTTCATAAAGTCTTTGATAAAAACTTTCGTTACACCAATAAAATAAGTTTGTCTTTAAAAATAACATAACGTGGAAGGATTATACTTTTTTGTACTGAGTATAATTATTATGGTTAAAACATACGATGTGACTTAGCAATACAATAGGTGGTTTAGTGGTAATATCTGCGCTTAATTTAACCCATTTACTTATTTTATTTTTTCCTTGTCTACACCATATAAAAACCGACATCTAAAACTTGTTTTTTAGTGAATTGAGACAACTAAGACTGATCCAAGACAGATGAAAGGCTGTGAGAGAAACCATCCCCTTGTTGTTCTCACAATTCCGAAAGTTTGAAACCAGTTGGAGTTGGGTTCAGACGAGTTGGCACTACAAAATTGGGAAAGAAAAATAATTCTTATTTATTACTTGAGATCTATTTGAATATATCCTGTTTTAACTAAGAGGCACATATTTCATGAATATATTTTAATTCGATAAATTCCGCAAAATATTTTAAAGCCACAGGTCACTGGACGTGGAGGTTAAATCATATTCTCAACAAAAGCTTGGCAATTTTTTTCATATTTATTAAAATGAAAATACGCAATAACTTATTATCAGTATCATTTGTTTTTGCCAATTTTAATAACACGATTGGCCATTATAAAGTACTGCGTTTAGTTAGATTTTTTAAATCTACACAGTTGTCATCTTTCACAATTATTTTATACTCTTCATTTTTTTAAGGTGAACTGGGACAGACACTTAGTATCTCACGGGCAGGCAGCTGACTAAACTCCCCATATTTTCCTTTTCTTTCTTTCTTTTTAATTTTTTTATTATTCATATTAATTGTTTATTTTATTTTTTGTCGTTGCTAAGCCCATTAATTAATTAAAAGAAATAAATACCTATTTAAAAATAACATATATTTATGAGACAACATCAAAATATCAAAATCAGTTCAAACAACATTAGTTAAAAATAATAATTTGTCAGGAGATTCAGGGATCTCCAAAACTGAGATAGTTCTACTCTAAATTTAAATCAAAATGTTTGTATTTACCTCCCTGTGGGAAATATGTTAGATCATGGACATCTAAAGGGAATTAATTATTCAGTTCATCTTGTCTAGATGAACTGAAAGGTATAACCTAGCTATGACGTCACTAACCAAATGACATCAATGTTTCAAATTTTGGTCCCGCAAATTGCCACCCCCCAGAGCTAAGACATATTCATGTCAAAATGTTGATAGAAACAATACATTATCTATGTGAAAACAGAGAATTCAACAAAGTAAATGACTAAATTTAAAAATAACTGTTCTTTAACTTTAAGGTTTTAACAGATATGGATGTGAGGGAGTATTTTATGAGTATGTAAAATACTAATTAGAAATTTAATTAATGAATCGGAGGACCAACAATAAATAGAAGATTTTTGGAAAATACATCTTCATACACACATTGATACATAAATTATATTTTACAAATGAATTAAAATTTATATATTGGAAAAAGAGATACATCTACGTTATTACAAACATTTTTCATAGAATAAACGAAAGATAAACAAAAAATTGTAAAAAACATATCGTACTAAAATTTAAATTGTTTGTTGTTAAAGGAAAGGAGGTATAAAACCGAGTTGAAAAAAAGGAATACGTATATAATTTTATATAAAAAGTGATGTTACCAAACTCCGCTGTCATATGTACGCAATATTGGATACTTTAACAAATCACTTTTAGCGCGTGCCTAGAGACGTTTATAATAAATGCTAGACAGCAAATTATTATTCCTGAAGACCTCTCAGTGAAAATTGAAATTTCAAGAGCCTGTTCGAGCCGTCCGTAAACTTATCGCTTGTTTTGACATTCCCTTTATATGTTTCGCTTTTTATTTGCCACGGCTATTTCGAAGTCGACGACGGCTGATATTTAAACACGCGATATTTCGGAGGAAAACGTTTCTTTTTATATTGTATGAAGGCATTTGCAATTCAAATGGTGTTATTTATAGCAATTCTAAGGCCCTTGGTGGTCGAATATCTTATAACCGTCTGGGGACCACAATGGTGACTATTTTATTTACACAGGAGCCAGCAGGAACTTATTGACACAGGTGAATTTATTTTATTAAACAATTAAATTCGCTAAAATAAAAATTTCAAATTTTACTTGCATTATAATATAAGGTTTTACGAAATGAATATCGTGGATCTAAAATAAAATCATGCAAGGAACGGGCACAGGTAAATTTTAATTTTATGAAGCATAAAACTAGGATGAAAATCTCTACAAATATTTAACGAAAAAAAGTTTAAAAATTTGAAGCTGTTGTTTTATTTAAACTTAAGCTAATTACTTTCTTTGCCGTAATACTTCTATTCTAGTTTTAGTTTGCTATTTTTACAGCAAAGTTTTTCTATTGGTTTTACTTCTTGAAATAAAAGGCATAATTAATATACACTATATGCAAACATACTGTTTAGTACCTCCCCATCTTAGATTTTTGGTCCACAAGAGCTAAAAACTCTTAAATATGCGGTTCAAACACGAATTTATTTGGAATATGGACATGTTTATAACCTATTTGGTAATAAGGCCTAATATTTTTTACGGAGCTGATTGTTTTAAAATACTTTATCATGTATCAACTGAGTAAATGTAAAAAATAAAATTCATATAATATAGATCGCTATACATCATAATGTATGACTCTTAAAATTACACAAAGAAAAAGGTTTTCTGCTAAAAAAAGTCTGAGCGATTGTTTGACTTAAACATAATTCTCACAGGATGTGAGTAAAAAGCTCAGTTACTACAGACGAGGTCATTGAATTTTCAACGACTGGTTTTTGGAAGACTATTACTGGAGAAATATTCAGTTGTAAGCCCATAAGAACAATGCTAATTTTGTGACAGCATTACCGGTTACACGATAGTCGTAAAAAGTTGGTTGAGGTCAAATGAGAGGTGAATTTGCTTTATTTTCCAAAAACTATAATCACCACACAATTATATTCATGATTAAGCTTCTTTATTTAACATAACAAATGGAAAATATAATGCCCTAGATTACCACGTAACATTTAATTTGGTGCCTAAACAATCTCTTTAGGACCTTGAGGTCGGTAATGCTGTTACATAATTGACATTAACATATGGGACTAAAATCCAAGCTGGCAGAGCTACTACAGACTCATAATGGATAAATGCTCGAGTTGTGTATAGATTAGATTAGATTATCATTGGAAACGGCGACCTACCCAGGTAGGTTAAGCCGAGTATAAATGAGAGATGAGTTTGATATGATTGTGGCACGATCTTGTAGTTGTGTTACTGACTAAGGCTGACATGTTCCCAGGTCAAGCTATGAGGATGGCCTTTGCGGATGAACGTGGTATTCAACAGTGTGGAAGTTAATCCACTAATTACAGTAGGTACGGTATTCATTGATTCGGACCGTGTCCCGTTGTGAGTGATGGTGGATGTAGTGTTCTCATTTGTGGATTAACGCCCGCACTACTGCGTTAATCTGCAAAGACCTTCCTCATTATTAGACCAGTTCGTAATTCAGAGGCAGTGGTTTGGATTCCACGTTAAACTGTAGGTCCTTTAAATATGACATTGACTGGTGGGCTATTAATTAACATATCTGTCTAAGAAACATGTCAGCCTTAGTCAGTAACAAGACTATGATCGCACCACAATCATTTTACACTCGTTTCTCATTCATACCTACTTGGTTAGGTTGCCATTTCAGTTAAAAGTATAAAGTTGTCACCGTGGTGGATTGGCAGCGGAGGCGCGAGGGAGGCGGGCACCCTGTAGAACCTATGGTTGATCACGGTGTTGTTGCCCTTCCATTCCTCCGCCGGCTCGATGAAGAAGCTGCCGTTGGACGTCCTGATGTGACCCGTCTGCAACACAACAGACCAAGCATGTTCAAAATATTAATACAGTTTTTAATTTTATTTATCTTTTATAACACCATTTAATGAACACTTGAACGCTTAATGAATCCCAACTATAATTTACACAGCAGCACAGGAAATCTACAAATTTTGCATAAATGTGAAAAAGGCTCCGTGATAAATCATTTGAGATGAAGCGATGAAAAAATATCCCTGTAATTCAATTCGACGGTACCAAACAAATTGCCAAAGAACTGTCTGTTGTCTAAGATCAGCTACTTCCCCACTTCGAGGTCAATGTCAACACACAGGCGTCGGGAAATGTGTCGTGGTCATCTTTCGTCCAAATGTAAATATTTTGGATTATGTATTTTGTGTTCATGTCCATGATATGTGAAGTGAAAAAAGGATTTATATCCCAAACTAGTCACCTGACATCTTCTAAAAAATTTAATTGTTTGAAGAAGGTACTATAACCTATTATTAGTATAAAAAGTGATTGAAAATTATTATATATTTTTTGTTATTGATGTATTAAATTTTAATCAAATAAATTATGGCCTTAATTGAAAACTACACAACATTTCTGGACAAGATAAAAATCTTCCTGTTTTCAAGTGACTAATTTCCAATTGTAAAAGAAAAAATTATTTATTTACCGAGTGGTAATTTTCTGAGGCGTAAATAATCTTTGAAATTATATTTGAAAATTATAAACTGTGTATGTCCCTAGTTTGAGAATCATCACTAGCAACCACTTTACTTTTAGAAAGTAAGTATAGCGTTTTTAAAATACGAATAATACAATTTCTTCTTTATTTTTTTTATTTTTTGTTTCAAACCCTGTTTTGTTTCAAAGTCGCTGTAAGATTACTCCTGGTTTCTATCCAGCTGGCCAGTGCGTTCCCCTACACTACCGTGTCAAAAGGTATTTTATAATCTACTTTTATCTAATCCAGGAAACAATTATAACAAATCCCTTTGGAATTTTCCAAATTACACACCACTGACAGCTGAGACCACTTAAGTGAGTCCATAAGCATGTCCGATCTATTGTTTATAATCCAAGTTATGAGTAAGCAATAACGCAATACGGTAGAGAATTACCGACAAATACCGTGAATAAACCGAGTAACAGTTTGGATCGACATTCTTCCGTGATAACACAGATTATCGCGTCACCTTCAGCGCGCAGTGCGTCTATCACGTCCATCACGGACGTGCGCGGATCGCTAATGAGGAGTGACGGAAATGGAGTGATTACCCGGCTGCGATAGTGATCGCGGCGATTTGCAGGTAAATGATTGATGAATGGGAGAGGAGAGAGGTTGCCGGGCCGTGACAGTGACCTCCGCAGTCCGCACACCTCGCGGTTGTGTAACACTGCACATGCAGTTGCAGTTGTCTCCTCACTATCTGGTCGTGTACTGAGCTTGCGGAAGTGGAATTTTTATCAAAAATTAATACTTAAAACTTTTAATACTCTACTTTTAACTGAAATGGTGACCTCCCCATTAGATATTTCAAGCTAAACCCGAATGAGAAATGAGTTTAAAACTGTGGCACGGTCATTAATGGCCCAATGACCAATGACCAATGACAGTTTAACTGAACTAGTCTAATTATGACGATGGTATTTGGGGATGAACGAAGTATTCAATTGTGCGGACGGTAACCTACACACGACAATGTCACATCCACAGACCACGGCTAATCCACAATTTTTGACCTAGCTTGATTACAGAATTATTCTTATCTGTGTTATATTATGAGCGATAGTTGAGTTATAGCATGAGCGATGGTCGGTGGAAGAGATATTATCCGGTGTGGATTCACGCCCGCACTATTGAATACAAAGTCCAACCAGAAAGACCATCCTCATAATTAGACGAATTCGTAATTCAGAGACAGTGGTTTGGACTCCATGATAAAATGCAGGTCCTTTGGATATACCAGTGACTGTTGGGCTATTAATTAAAAGTTCAGCCTTAGTGAGTAACAAGACTACTAGATCGCTCCACAATCATCCTACACTCGTTTCTCATTCATACTTGGCTTAAAATACCTGAACAGGGTACCATTTCAGTCATTAACTATTGAATGTAAACTATTACTAAATTAAAATATTTCTTTACAATTGAAACTCATGGAGGAAGTTTCGGCTTTTCTGAGTTATAGAACGTAAAAATAACAAAACATCATAACTCCAAGCAGTGTACTGACATAACTCTAATTTTATTTATATAAATAAACGATTTGCACGACACGACGTGAAGTATTTGGATAAATGGAAGTAGATAATTATGACCTGATGTAAGATTTTATTGTCGTTTATCCTGTCCGCCTCAGGGCGCGGCTTCTCTACTTCCGCAATTTGGCAGCGATTCTTCTTCTTCCTCGCGCCGGTGCGTGCATCTAGCGACCAGGACGGTTCAATGGCCTTGTATCAAAGATAATTGTTGTAGGTCGATCTAGGCTCGTGTCATTCAGGCTGTGCTCAGCCGGTCCTTAATTTACCTAGAATACTAAATTATTTTTACCAAACTTAATAATTTTTGAATGAAATCAACCGTTGAAAATCGCAGTCTGTATATTTAGGTTTCATTTACTCTAATAGTGCATTTGTTTCCAAAATGTTGGTACCTCAGCAAAGCTCGGTATTGTTTAAACACGCAGTTGTGAGTTGTATTATGTTAAAAAGCTTTAATTTTTGACATGGATATTGACTAAACTCTGAGGTCAATTTGCACAATTTTCAAGATGCAAAAGAGTGATGGTAGTGACGTCATATGGATACACGAACAGCTGTTAATGGGACTTTAAATATTCCCTTTAGATATTCTTGATCTAACCTATTTCCCAACGGTAAGTACATGCTATGCATTTTTACTGATCTATGCCCTAAACACCTTTTATGCATTCGTTTGGTTTTTATTTCTTTTCATGTAAAACTCTACCGGTTTTGACCTGGGTTTGTTTTATCATGTTCTACAGTTATTGATGCTTACTTGAAGACGGGATTATATTTCAGATCCCGAAAGCTCGAGTAACTTGTGTTTTCATTAAAGACTTTAAATGCTTGAACTCACCCCAACAAATAGCAAACCTAAAATTACTGTCGAATATTTATCCTACAACTCTATAAAACTAGGTCCCAAGATTTCGTAATTTTGATTACTCATTTTAATACACGTCATTTTAATTATCTTGGACTCTTTCATTTTAGTTTTTTGAACAGTAAAATATAATAACATTAAAGAACTGCAAACAAATGTACTCGATGAAATAAATGAAGTCACTCGCTAGTCTAATTATAAATGAGTTTGATCGAGTGTGCGAGCGTGTGGCAGCAATGTCAGCTATTATAGTCCACAGCAGTGCAATAATTTTAGCGACAAGGTCTCTCGTACAAGCTGCCATGTTCAGCCATCCATATTGCGAGATTCAAAACAGACTGGGCATTTTAAGCAGTGGTTTTTGATAAACAAAAGACGAAAAATAGTACCAATTTCTCTTAGCTCGTTCAAAAGAAAACAAATTGAAAGATTAGATTAGATTATATACTGAAATGACAACATGTCCAGGACAAGGTATTTTAAGCCAAGTATGAATGAGAGATGAGTGTAAGATGATTGTGGCGCGATCTTGTAGTCTTGTTACTGTTTCAAAAAACATTAATTTTTCACTCACTGCCTATATTACAAAATATAGGCTTTACTTTTACCACAGTAACACAATTTTTGGACACACATAGGTCTACATTTTTAGAACAGAGAACACATTTCTCCAACTTCTACATGGGTTGTTTTTAACAAAGGTTTTATCCACACAGGAGGTTTTATTTTTACACACATAGGGGTCATATGCTACGAACACTCCAAAACATTTTTTAATTATACGGGAGTTTCAATAAAAAGTATAATTATCATTTATTTCAACGATAATATTATTTAGTTTTAGCTTCTGATAATTCGTGTATTCGTTTCGACCAGCCCACGTTCAGCTGGCAGCTTCAAAGGCTACTAAAACGCAAATATATTTTCCTCGGCATGTTATAGTTTTGTTGATATATATATTTAGTTATGTTATTGATGTTTATCTCATATATTATCTGTTGTTGTTACTGTTGTATATGTTATATTTATTATTTATTTTTGTACTTGTTCTTGAATAGTTGTTGAGCACAATCTCTCCACAAAAATGTATAACATTAAAAAAAATTAAAACATTTGCAAAAAGATAAGAGAAATATAGTTAAAGTAGTTCAGCTGCTGAATTAAAGAGGAGGTACCCTACACCTGCTCTAAGCTGCCTTAGGTTACTAGAAAATATCATTAGTTGTTAAGTATTTATTAAATATTTAAAGGACAATTACTGGACCCCGCCGACGAATTTTGAAAAATTGGCGTTGCCAAAACATTGTAAAAATACATGAATAAATTATTTTATTTGTATTATTTGTTTAAATATATTGAAATTGATTGTTCTGTTGGAATGAATACCAACTAGCAAATGGTTTAGTTGAATATGGCAACTACACATACAAAAATATACGCATTAATAAATGACGTCTGCTTCGATATACAGTGGTTGTTTGAGGTTATAGCTATAATAAATTACCTGTAAATAAGAAGAGATTGGACCAATATAACCTTGTGGAATTTGTGGGAAGTTAAGGGGTTATATTTTAAGTGGATAGTATATGTGACGGTTCAGTCAATATGTTCTGATTATAAATTATAGCAGGCGGTAGGCAGTTGTGCATAATGCAATTTATATGCACTCTGGCCTTGCATAATATTCGCTACCACCACCTGGGCAGAGCACTCACTTCTTGTACGTAAAGTTTAAATAAGTTTTATTAAGGTAAAAACTTTTACAGTTTATTTAAAAAAAGAAATGTTAAGTAGTCTATCGTATATCGACAACTTCAAACTTCAAAATTTAATAAAAACATATTATGATCATGATGACAAAAAGAACAGTACAGTAAACAAAGATAAATGTTTTAGAGAAATCAACAATCAATCTAAAATGTTACTTTCGATTTTTTTTCAGGGAAGGGATTTTTTCAGTTCCTCTAAACAGCTGTCCTCATATGACGTCACTGACCATATGACGTCACAATTTCAAATTTTGGTCTGACGGATTGCCAATACACCCACCCCAGAAACAATACATGTCAAAACTTCATTAGACAAATTTTCTCGCATTTCGTAGAATGGTGGATGGATTATATTCAATTAGATTGGATTATTGAAATAATAATCGATAATCCACCTCGCAGATATTCGAGGGTTTACATCTGTTATCGTTCTGCATTCTGTCTGTAATCAGAACAGAGGCATATTATACCCTGGACTGTGGCCGTGGCGTGTCCTGTGATCCAGCTACTTGGAGGACACGAATTGTGGATAGTTTTGAGCGATGGTCAGTGGATGTAGTGTTCTCTTGTTTAGATTAACGTTCGCACAATTGAATACTACGTTAATCCGTAAAGACCATAGCTAGACGTAAGTTCGTAATTCAAAATCAGTGGTTCGGACTCAAAATTAAACTGTAGGTGCTTAGATATGCCATTTACTGTTGGGCTATCCATTAACAGTCATGTCTAAGGAACATGTCAGCCTTAGTCCAGTAACAAGGTTACAAATCGCGCTACAACCATCTTATACTCATTTCTCATTCATACTTGGCTTAAAATACCTAACTGGGTAGGTTGCCATTTCAGTTAAAAGTATAAAGTTTAAGTTTTGTTATTATATAAAGTCGACTGTTTATATTTAAGTAGCTAGATAATATTACGAACGGTTGGGTTCGGAATCGAACCGGCGACCTTCAGATAAGGAGGCGAATACGTAGCCCTGTGCAGCGTCTGTTAGCTTGTTCATCCTCCGTCGTCGGCGGCAGAGGTCACCGCGCGAGGAGGTGCGATCCCGGCCATTAACGGCGGAGATAAAACTATTGTGTCGACTTGTTATGTCTGCGCCGACAATGCGTGCCGTAAAACGTGAAATCACCCTTGCGCCTTGCTGGGAGTAATTGAATCAGGCGCAGTAAAATAGTTCCACCCTCACAGCTGTGCGGGCGCGTCGCGGCGCCAGCGTCGGGTAGTTGTGGTTCGGATCCATCTTAGATTTTTGTCGGGCGATTAATTGACAGTCCTGTCCAAGGAACATGTCAGACAAGTTAGTAACAAGACTACAAGATCGCGCCACAATCATCTTACACTCATTTCTCATTCATACTTGGCTTAAAAAACCTACCTAGGTAGTTCACTATTTCAAAAGATAATCTAATCTCTCTCTCTCTCTCTCTATCACCCTCTCTGTCTCTCGATTCGTCAACCACGTACCTCATTAAACAGTGATTACGTCACTATCACTACACCTTGATAACACCTCATCCATTACCGACCTATGCAGACGCAACCAAGGCTGAATCCAGTGTCAGTCAATCTGCTATATCTTCGCAGAATGCTGGAGCATTCCAATGTGAGTTGTTTTCTTTTGCGCAATTCATAATTACTATTACTTATTCACAAAAATGTGATTTGTCTTCTGTAATTTGCACGCTGACACATACATTTATGGTGATCTGGTGAAAAACATCCTTATAGGCAACAATACAGTGGTGAAATCGTTATGTAGTTACGCAATAAATTGCGGCTCAATCAAGTGACGTCATAATAAATAATTGGACAATTGAATAAAATAAGATAAGATTAATTGATTAAAATAGTTGCGTGGTAGTAATTAGGTTTTATTTATTTCTTTTGTTATATTTATTATTATTTACTTTCCCGTGAGAAATAGCATCGTGTGTCTTAACATCTATTCTTATAACCATGTGTCGTCACTTCCTTACACTTTGCCGTCTCGCATATTGCTAACACCTCTCAGAGCTTAGACATATCCATGTCATAAATAATAACGCAATTGCTTAGATAATCACTTAACCTTTATTTAGACACCTCAATCTCCCTTTACGGCTATTTTATAAACAGTAATATTGTCACAAGATTGTTCTCATGAGGTTAAAAAATCAATGGTAAGAGACTGCCTCACCTAACTTTAGTCAGTCTTTAGTCTTTAGTCTCTTGAGTTAGAATTAATGTTAAATTCAAACAAACACTGAGACTTATTTTGTTAAAAGCACTTTACTTTTTGTCATTTTTTTGGATTAAAGTTTTATTTATTTGTATTTTCTCAGTAAATTAACAATAAACTATAAAAAAACACACAGCTAAACCCCTGTGAAGGTCATGTCAAGTTTATACCTTCCAAATGAAATTTTCAAACACAGTTAACACCAAAACGGCGTTAAAATACACAAAATACCGAAAACACTGTATTTTCTGCAAAAGAACTGTTCATAATACACGGATGCAGGTGCGCGTGAATGATTTACACATTAAATAAGGAAGTAATCACCTCCACCGTAGTGTCCATTATGCAGTCAATCATCAGTAGCAATGCGTGGTAATACGAGAGCTAATAACTGAGTAGCGTTGTATCCAGTAGCTGCGATAATTGAGAGGCAGACCAACTCGCACCACGCATCGCAGCGCGGTCTGTGGGCCGTGTAACTAACTAGCGTGGTAATCGTGAATGGCACATGAGCGCTGTGAGTCCTTGGAAATGGCAATCATCATTAGACAGGTCGATTAAACGAGTTATCAAGGCTGGTATTTACACTTGTGTAGTACACGTGAGGTATAAGTACGTACAAAGTACTTAGGGGTGAAGTGGTGGTCTTAGACTGCGAGAACAGTAGATAGGCTACCATCAGCTCATCATGATATGTATTAGTTGCAAAAATCTGTCAACTATAAAAATTACTGTAATCCAGTACTTGGAGGTCACGAATTGTGGATAGATGTGAGCGATGGTCGGTGGGCGTAGCGTTTTATTGAGTGGATTATCGTCAGTACTATTGAATACTACGTTGATTAGCACCCAGCCTCATAAATAGACCAGTTTGTAATTTAGAGTCAGTGGTAATGTTTTATGTTACATGAAATGGAAAGCTTACTATAATAACTAAATCACTCTTATTAATTTTGTCTCTCTCATACCGTTCTGGGGACTATATACATTTCGTGGAGACCTATTATATATAGATACAAATATGAAATGGGTACACTACCTTGTTGTAATAATATTTTTTTATTACGGAATTTAGAGTGAGGATTCAAACATGTTAGTAAACGAAATGTGAAGTAAAGTCTTTGACAAAACTCTAAACGAAATTCCAAATGTTTACGTAGTTTAACAGCTTGAGTCAAGAGTGGCCATGCCACACACAACTGTTCGTTCGAGATACCACCTATGTAAAACAACAGGAAAACACAAGGGAACTGTTTTATGTCCGTTTTATTCCCCTCATTTCTGCCCTACATTTAAAGTCTTCTAAGCCGTTTCAGCCAGATATCCTTTCAGACCCATTAGGGTTTTTAGTTGACGAGACAATCCGCCGTAAAAAGTTACAGATTTTAACACGGCTTTTCTGACAGATTCTATCTTCAACAAAAACTCATTAGTCTTCGTAAAACTACCCGGTTAGATAGGTTTCTATTCACAAAGACAATAATCAAGACTTTCCTGTGGGAGTGGATGATTTGGTTTTAGCTTTGTATCAATTATTTGAATCCCCCAGATTTATATTACTTGATATCAAATAAATAGAGTATTAAGTTCATCCCCAAAGACCAACCTTATAAAATTAGACCAGTTTGTAATTCAGAGGCTTAATTGTGGTTCGGATCACACGTTAAACTGTAGTTCCTTCAGACGCCTTTAGCTGTTGGGCTATTAATTTATCAGTCGTGCCTAAGGAACATGCCAGTCTTAGTAAATAACAAGATTACAAGATCACGCCACAACCATCTTACACTTAATTCACACTTGGCCTAAAACCTTACAGGTCAATATTTCAGAAAGGTAATAAATGGTAACATTATTGGTCCAACTTGAATATTTTATATTCATTAGAAAAACATACATATATAGAATGTAAACAAAAAAGTGTTTAAGGCATCAGTTGACGCTGCATATACATTTACCTACTTTCGTTGCAACATTTTAGTTAGTTAATTATTGAAATGTCAACCTACCCATGTAGGTATTTAAAGCCAAGTATGAATGAGAAATGAGTTTCAGATTATTTGTGTCATAACTATCCACTTCCATTCATCCAAATGGTTCACGTCTTATCGTGCAGATCGTTAATCTACATAAATGAAATGACAGTTTTGTCTGTACACTGCTTGGAATTATGACGTTTTGGTTATTTTTACGTTCTACAACCCAGAAAAGCTGAAACTTCCTCTGTGAGTTTCAATTACAGAGAAATATTTTAAATTTATAATAGTTTCCACGAAATATAGTTAGTTAATTGCTGAAAGGCAACCTGTTCAGGTATTTATAAGCCAAGTATGAATAAGAAATGACTGTAGGATGATTGTGGCGTGATCTTGTAGTCTTATTACTGACTAAGGCTGACATGTTCTTTAGACAGAACTGTTAATTAATATCCCAACAGTCAATAGCATATCTGAGGGACCTATAGTTCAACATCCGAATTGTCCGAACCACTGCCTCTTAATTACGAATTGGGCTAATTATAGGGATGGTATTTGCGGATTAACGCAGTGTTCAATAGTGCGGACGTTAATCTAAACAAGAGAACACTACACCCACCGACCATCGCTCACAACTATCCACAATTCGTGACCTCCAAGTAGCTGGATTACAGGACAACTAATAGACTACTACGTTCACCCAAAGGGAGCGTTTTGTATGTAAGATCCTTAGTAAATAATAAACTCAAATAAAAAACAACTTCCTTACAACAAGGGGATGTTGCACACACACACATTTCTTACAGTTAAGAGGGTAATAAAGTTGCATAAGCTGGTGTGAGCCGCTTCAACCAGATATGACGGAGATATGGTAATGCATATATCGCGAATCTCCCGACAGTGGAACGTTTGTAAAACTGTTATCTACAATCAAATTAAAGCTACTCAACTTGTCGCTCCCACGCACAGGACCGCCCACGCGCGCGTTAAGTGCTTTGTCCTGTACCAGAGGGCGCTACTGTGGCTGGCAGGGGCACGGAGGAGTCCGATAGTATCATCTGCCATATGGTTGCGGCTTGCTAAAGGTTAAACGCAACAGTGTGACCAACATAATATTGAGGGAATAATTAAATTACCCAAAGCTTTGAGGCAACGTTGAAAACGAAAAGATTGAAAATCGACGATTAAGTTACTACCAGGATTGTTGGAAAAAATTAAATTTGGTACTGACTGGTGAAAGATCATCCTCATAATTAGATCAGTTTGTAATTCAGAGGCAAACATGTAAAAGTTGTATTCGGAAACCACGTTAAACTGTAGGTCTCCTAGATGCCATCTGGAGTTGTGGTATTAATTAATAGTCCTTGTCAGAGATTGCGCCAAAATCATCTACTCATTCCTCATTCATACTTGACTTAAAATACCTAACGTATAAACAGTGGGAATAGGATCCAAATTGAGTCAATAAACCCCAGCTTAAAGTTATTTATAGGGTAAAGAATTCGGTAAGAAACACGTGCTGTTTTCCACAATCTCAATTCAGGGATTTATTAGTTTAAATTGAACGTAATATTTGAGGGAGTTTAACTATACAATATGGTTACAATCTCCAGCTTCATTCAAGTAATTCATGTTGCCAACTACGCTTAGGTTGATTACAGTTCAAGAAATATTTCAAATGTGATCAAAGGATGGTTTTACAAAACATATAAATATAATGTAAGCTCCATAAGAAATAAGTAAGTAGCATAGCTGTCTTTGAAAATAAATTTGGGGTTTTTTGGCCCATATTAGCAGAACTTTAGTATGGATCCTTGCAGTCATTCTCATTTTCCGTTATATCATATTGCACTCAATCACACCTACACACACACGCACAAGCACAAGCACACTTGAACGGTGGGAACTGAGCGGCCACTTGAGTCTTCACCTCTTATTTCACACTCGGCCACCAATAACTCCCCTGAGAATGTGTTTTGATATTTCGAGTCACGACCCACAACGGCGCCGGCCTAAACTGATACAGAGGACGTGTAGAGAATGCAACATGCGCACACGAAAATACTGTTCAATATTTAGCCGAAGCGGATGCGTGCGATCTGTTTCTAATTTCTACTATTTCACTGGTGCACACAATCGATTGTTTACCTTTACATTATCTTCGTACCTTTAGAAATGTCGACTTACCCAGGTAAGGTATTTCAAGCCAAGTTTGTATAAGAAATGTAAGATGATTGCGGCGCAATCTTGTAGTCTTGTTACTGACAAAGGCTGACATGTTCCTTGGACATGGACAGGTCTGATAAGTAGTAGCCCAACAGCCAGTGGCATCAGTGACGTACAGTTTGACGTTGAATCCGAACCCCTTTTGCCTCTAAATGACGAACTAAGCTAATTATGATGATGGTCTTTTGCGGATGAATGTAGCATTCAATAGTGTGGAGGCTAATCCACACCGTGGAATATAACATCCACCGACCATCGTACTACAGCTGTCCACAGACATCCACAATTAGTAAACTCCAAGTTGCTGCATTATAGGACACGCCACCATTCTAGTCGTGTTCCGTTATAAGTGTTGGGTTTCATATTCAACAAAGTAGGTTTTAAGATAAAAATGTTTGTATTTACTTCCCTGTGAGAAATAAGTCAGATCATGGGTATGTCTAAAGGGAATGTTTTAAATTCATCTAAACAGCTGTTATTATTCTTTATATTTCAAATTCAATACAATAGTTCTGTTAGTTTCTATGGAAACCTGTTACATATTTTCCATCTTAAAAATCACCAACATACCCCCCCCAGATCTAAGACATATCCATGTCAAAATTATGAGAATTATATTCTAAGTGCACTAATTGCAAGTATACCAATTACAAAATAATTATTGAAAATTGTCTAAAAAATAAAATCTCGCTTAAATTTTTAAAATATTGTGTTCCAAAATACGAAATAGCATTTATAGAATAACTGATCATGCAGTACGTGAAATGGAGGATAAAAAATAAACACTATACCGGCGCTGTTAATAAAAATTAATAATTCAATAAAATCGACTATTTTTCTACAAAGAAATAACGTTAATGAGATTTTAACCTTTACTCCAAATTCTTTAGTACCTAACACAGGCCTCTTAAAGACACTCATAAAACTCAAAGTCAAAAAGATTAGGTGGATTGGCTGTGTCATACGACACTGGAGGGACTGTCATTCGTTCGTGAACTTGAGGCCGCCGCGAGGACGGTGAATCACACATCCGCGACCTACGAGCCCCCACGGGCGCCCACCTCGCCGTCATCCATTGTGGCCGGTGTGTAGAGTAAACACTCCCTTGAGCTCATCATCCAGTAAATACTCCCTGAACCTCATCATCCAGGAAATACTCCCTGAACCTCATCATCCAGGAAATACTCCCTGAACCTCATCATCCAGGAAATACTCCCTGAACCTCATCATCCAGTAAATATTCCCTGAACCTCACATCCAGTAAACACTCCCTGAACCTCATCATCCAGTAATACTCCTGGACATCATCATCCAGTAACACTCATGGACGACCTCAACATCCATTAACACTCCTAGGACATCAGAGTCCAATAAAAACGCCTTGGACCTTATCATCCAATAAAAATTCCCTGTACCTCATCACCAAGTAAATACTCCCTGTGCCTCATCATCTAGTAAATAATCCCTAAGCCTCATCATTCAGTAAACACTCCTTAGACCTAATCATCCTGTAAGTAATCCCTGAACCTCATCATTCAGTAAATAATCCCTGAGCCTCATCATTCAGTAAACACTCCTTAGACCTCATCATTCTGTAAATAATCCCTGAGCCTCATCATTCAGTAAACACTCCTTAGACCTCATCATTCTGTAAATAATCCCTGAACCTCATCATCCAGTAAATAATCCCTGAGTCTCATCATTCAGTAAATAATCCTTGAACCTCGTCATCCAGTAACACTCCTGGATAACTGTAATCTAATACTAAACATAGCAATGAAAGTATTAAACGTTGTTACACATGTTTCTCGAGCACTTGAGAAAATTTATGAAGAAAAATCTTGGCAGCAAAATTATGACATCGTTATGCGGAAGGATGTAAAGGTTATCTTATATCGTTTATCACAGCACAATATCACACGGCATTCAGATCGTAATCAGCTGCTTATGACCGTTTACGACGACTCCAAGGTCGTTCACAGACACTAGCGCTGTCAGAACTCGCGCAACCGCCTCCGTCTCTCAGCTGATCGCAGACATAGAGCGTTCGTTCAAACTGAGATTGAATTAACCAGGAGGTTTTCTGAGAGTTTCTGAAATACGGTCCGCTTACGAGAGGTCGTACGCATGCCAAAGTCCATGTATAAGAAATAAATATACTGTAATAGTTTAAGGAATATACATAATTTTCAATTACCACAACCAAACCTAACCAGTTCACCTTTTTTTATACATATTACGCGCCAATACTAACAACTTGACACACAGTACAGAACAGCAGTAAAATAAAGATTCAAAATAAATATGACTCATCTTTCTTGGATTGGAAATATTGAATACCCATTTATATTTTAATCAATAAACCTTTATTTATCAGTGCCCTCAAGAGGGAAGTTTGCTAGGGAAACCTAAATTGTTCAAATAAATTAAAAATATGTTTAAATATGTTTTTCAAATTATCAAATATTAATTAGGTAATTAAATTTTTTGTATTGGTAAATGTTACGTATGGAAAATGTTGTGGTGAATAAATTTATTTATTATTAAAAACATATTTTTGTTAAACATTGTATTGATAATCTTTTTAAGTTAATTTTTAAAGCTTAATTCATACGGTTTATGCGTAAAACTAAGACCATTGTAATTTGCCAGAGAGGTTTTTAAAATCTTAGAATTACATGCATTTGGCTAAAAAGTGTCATTTACGGGGGGAATTAATTACTCAAAAAAATAGAGGACTGTAAAAATAACGATGCTTTCAATGTTTTAGTTTTGAACTTTCCTCCCTTTGCTTTAACAGTTGCCATATTTACTTTGTTTGTTGCTCAACATACTGTGCAAATGGGTAATGCAATGACTATACGACTTTAATAAATAGATGATCATTCAAAGAAGTTTAAAAACTTTTCTAATTTTGTCAAACTACTGACGACTATTCTACATACTTTTGTATATCTTTATGATATGTGAGTCATACATTTTTTTCAATAATGTTTTGTGTTCTTGTGTTTTCCTGTATAGCAGTAGAGAATGTTTAACAGCAGAAATTGAAACCCTCGGTGTGGGAGGATATCGTTATCCTCTGAGTTGCGATCAGAAATGTTAGCCCTAGTGGCTTGTCGCTAGTAAATTCCCTGGTAGTGGCAGACACAGCCACGCCCTGTGCTATTGTACTAGCATTGTGCCATTGTCGTCGTCATACCTACAGGATAAGTACATCGTCTTAGCCTACATGCCAGCATATGATGTGTCCATGAAAGTGAGATTTGTATTATCATAGAGTGCATAGTAATATAAATATTCTAGCGATGACCCTGGTTAGAGTGAGACGGTGAGGTGTCTTGTAATCCAGCTACTTGGAGGGCACGAATTGTGGATTGTTGTGAGCGATGGTAGGTGGAAGTGATAGTCCCTGGTGTGGATTAACATCCGAAATACTTTATGCTAATGAATGACTAAACTATTGAATGAAAGGTAATAATAATAATTTTGATTATCTAAAAAATACATTTTCTTCAATATTTTTTCCTCTGTTATTTGTTGAGGAATAAAATTATACTAAATCTCTATTTCCCAACGTCTATCGCACGAGATAACGGCCCATTACTGACAGAATCTGATGCATGACACTTTTAAAACCTTTACGCAATCAGAGAATCGAATCAAATCAAATCGAATCTAGGAATCGAATATTCGAATCGATTCACTGAATTACAAATAGCTTACATAACAAATATTTTATTTCTAAAAATTTTCAATTTAGGGTCAAAATATTTTGTGGAATGTTAAAATGTTTTTGACATATGTCTTAGTTCTGGGGGGGGGGTAATTTGTGAGACCAAAATTTGAAAAAGTGTCGCCATTTGGTTAGTAATGTTATGATGAACACAGCTGTTAAGATGAACTGAAAAATTCCCTTTAGACATAACCATGATTTAACCTATTCTCACAGGGAAGTGAATAGATACAGTTTGTGTTCGCGATAATTTTGACTCAAAATTATAACAAGCACACAAAAAGACTTAAATCTTAGTCAACATTATCACGAATTTATTATCAATTTATTATAATTTATATACCACACTATTACAACTCCTCCAAAAATTATATAGATTAATTCTATTTCGGGAAACTAGTTTTCATATATTTTGAAATAAATATAAATACCATTCTGATAAAGTTAACAAAATCCAAAATTTCATCACCTATTTAGGATAAAAATGTTGAATTTTAATAGTACAAATGTATCGGAAAATTTAGTTATAATCTCCTTCTTCATTCAGTATTGCCGTACTAGATCACTATTATCTGTCATCTGAGCCAAAGCATAACATGTATCACAACTTAGGAAACTATATACATCGCTCCAAGCTCGATATGTTACCGTATCAGAGGCTTGGCTCAGGGCCAACAAATCAATTTGTGCTTGGGAAACGCTGTCAGATGCGAGATACGCGATGAATGGCGCGCGGGGAATGCGCTTGTGCGGTTGCACGGTTGCAGCACACAATCATTATCGGCAGACACTAAATAGCAATCATAAGCTCCAGAGGCGTAGATTAGTGGAGATTTGTCACCCGAGCTGAGGGGGTGATGGAGAGACTACGATCTCGGGAGGTGAGGTGAGGTGAGAATGAAAAACTTGGTAAGTGAGGCTAGACTACGGAGATAACGATTAGGAGGCAACATGAGAGTACGTCATTGAGAGGTCAGTAGGTGAGGTAAGACTTTGGCGGGGGAGGGGTGAAAATATTTGGTTATAAATGGTTTCAGACTTTTTTTACTATTCACTTATTCGTTAACTTTTCATTTATTTTAACCTGCGCGTTGAACACTATGGCAAGAGTGGACGTTTACAGTACATACCTCATACTTGCAGAGTTCCCTGCCATTCCGGCCAGGCTGTAACTCCACGGACGACCACCAGAGAGCGCTAAGCCCCATTACGTTCCTACATGCTACATGCGCCGAGCCGCTCTCGTCATAAACCTACGTAATTATACTTAACGTATTCCACTACATTTCTGACCGAGGGTTTAATTGGAATATTCCTTATACGACACGTTCGGCCTCTCCTCTTGTAATTACAGATAAAGTTAATGCAGGAGAATAAAATACAGAGATTGCGAAAGGAATAATTATTTTTATTGGTGCTAATTGCAGGAGTCGTTAATAAACCTTATCTATTACTCAGCAATGTTAAACGTAGTGTCGTGTGATTGGATAATTGTTGATTATTCAATTACCATCGATCACGCGAAATAATCGGGAGACGTTAACGATGGGGAGAAGAGATAAGTGATTTCTTCAATTATAAATCGAGGAAAATTGCACAAAATTTAACGTTGTTGATTGTAAAGTAACAAGATTGCTATATTTTTGTTTTTAGAAGCAAAAATACATCACTTAAGTACTTCAAAAATTGTGGTTCGATGATAAAGAAATTTGGTATTATCAACTCAAAAATAGTAAGGGCTATTAAAAATACTTTAACACTTTAAACTGGAATGGTGACCTACCCATGAAGGTATCTTTAGCCAAGTGACATACAGTTTAACGTGGTACACGAACCACAATTATTTTGCATAGTTTTTGATCCTTTTTACAACAGTGACGGAAATAATTAAAAATTATTGTAAATTTTTAAGAATTGGGATGGTTATCATGTAGTAAAAATAGGTTTCGTAGAACGTTCTGTGCAGTTATAGCGTTATAGTTTTCAGGTCGCACCAGTGTCTCTGACTTTATCTGTCCGTTTCAATAATCTAATCTAACCTAACGATTATTGTATGTGGCCTCGGAGCTAAAACTCAATACATTTTCATCGATGAAGACACTTGGAGTCGTAATATTAGCAAGCAAACCATGGACGAGCCTTGCAGAACAATAAATAGCTTGAAGTATAGGCGGAGGGCGAAGCCCTGGCGTGGGAGAGAACAATGTGAAGCAGAACTAACAAGAGGCGAGGAGGCGGCAGTGTCAACATCCATGGTGAAATGGGATCCTGATGTATCTGGTCGAGTCTGGCGTCTGGCTGGGAGATGTTTCCAGATCCAACACTCTGGACGAGAAATAAATGCTGATCAGTGGACTGACACATACTTTCTCCTTTAATGTAATTACAAAAATCTACAACCTTCAATAAAGCAATAAATGTTATTTAAATATCATTTAAAATTTATTGTTTCAAAAATAATCATCCAGTTTCTCAACAAAGAACAAGAAAAAAGTTAAATTAATTGTTAGATATTTTTGGAACATTGCCTAAAATCTCTGGGAAACTGAAAAACTCAATTTATTTTTTATTTGCTCTCTGACTGTATTTCTTTAAAGCTAAATAAGGGTTTTTGTAACGCTTTTTGTAATAAGAAGAGAACCTACAGCAGCTATAAATATATTACTTTTCTATACTTTTTGGAGAAAACCAATATTAGTTAGTACAAAAAATTAATCATTGATTTTAAAACTTTTTCAAATAATAATTTATTAAATGTGAAATTTCAAAAGTGATACAATTGTTCCAATTTATTCTAATAGTAAATTATTGCTTAAGTTTTATAACATCGGTGATTTTGGCTTTGTGAAAAGAAATTAAAATGAAAACCAGACAACAGAGTCGTCACGTCGTCAGCTCCTGGCAAGTACAGTGTTCAAGCCATGCCCTGGCTGTAATGTGAAGACAGATTGTAATGACGTGATGGTTGGCAGAGCCCCATGGGGTCTTCCATCCTTACGGTTATGTTCCCTCCTTCTTGCTTCCAATTATCTTAATGGCCCCAGGCTACATATTGTCTTCGAGGATTGTTATATTAAAACGGAAATGAGTTTGCAAATGCATATTAGCTGTCTGTGCAGCGTATTATTCAAATTGTATGAGCGATTTGTGGTTTCATTTGAGGTTGTTGAGAATCATTAAAACGGTTACAACAGAATAAGGGAATTTTCTAAATAAAAAAGTTTAGTAATGAAGTTGTATGTTACGGTATACAAAAAATTTAAATACGCGCTAAATAAAAAGTTAAATTTAAATTCTACATCAATACATCAATGTCGCACTGTTGTGTCGTGACATCTCACAATATCGCTACAGGTAACATGTTGTAGACGCTTGTAGGGAGTGGCACAGGACGGATTCAGCGGAACATCCAAGGACAGACACTCATTCATACGCTGCCAGGTTGTTCACCTTTAGTCAACTGACTTGATAGTATCGATACATCAATGTCGCACTGTTGTGTCGTGACATCTCACAATATCGCTACAGGTAACATGTTGTAGACGCTTGTAGGGAGTGGCACAGGACGGATTCAGCGGAACATCCAAGGACAGACACTCATTCATACGCTGCCAGGTTGTTCACCTTTAGTCAACTGACTTGATAGTATCGATACATCAATGTCGCACTGTTGTGTCGTGACATCTCACAATATCGCTACAGGTAACATGTTGTAGACGCTTGTAGGGAGTGGCACAGGTCGGATTCAGCGGAACATCCAAGGACAGACACTCATTCATACGCTGCCAGGTTGTTCACCTTTAGTCAACTGACTTGATAGTATCGATACATCAATGTCGCACTGTTGTGTCGTGACATCTCACAATATCGCTACAGGTAACATGTTGTAGACGCTTGTAGGGAGTGGCACAGGTCGGATTCAGCGGAACATCCAAGGACAGACACTCATTCATACGCTGCCAGGTTGTTCACCTTTAGTCAACTGACTTGATAGTATCGATACATCAATGTCGCACTGTTGTGTCGTGACATCTCACAATATCGCTACAGTTAGTTTTTGTGCAATCATTTTTTTATGAAAACACAATTTTGAAATAACAAAGTATAAAGATTTAGAGCGGTGTATAACTTAGAGACGGCAAGGGAGATCAGTTGTGCAGCAGCGTGACACTTAAATCATTAAATCCTACTTCCTTATACCGAGGAACGTGTCAACATGTAGCTTCTTGGTTGTAAGTAGTCCCGGATTACTACTTTATCATGTAGCCCAGCATACACGAGTCAAAATACGAAAAATCCAAAGAAATTGAAATGATAACGTTTCCCATCTTCTTTTCTCCTAAAAGCTAAGACGAAGATTATGTCACGAAGATTATGGATGATTCTCGTACGGAATGTAAACTGTGTTAATCCCCCGAATGTAGTCCAGGTCATCCCCGACATGGTCCCGGAAGTGACGTAGCAGCGGCGTTGACAGCTTCTTATCACCGATAACGCAGTGTCGAGCACACCTTTCATAACTAATGGGTTCATCAGGTGATAATGGGGAGCAAGTTGATTCTCGGACCATTTTCATTGGCTTAGGAGACACGACAATCACGCACTTGACCGTATTTTTGTACACACACTTATTGAAATCCATAAAACGATTTTCAATTTAGTGTGATTATATCTTGTGTGCACAAAAGTGAAGCACAAACTGAATAATTTAATTATTTAGAAAAGAATAATATGGTAAGTTTCATTCAACGACGAGGCTGGTGCACTAATAAATATACTGTAGTCTAATGATGTATGCATTGTTAAACTAATCAACGTTAAGGATTCCGTATATTATAGAATGGTGTAAGGAAAACTTAACCAACCAGGTGAAGAGAATAATATAAATCTCAACTGTATAGCCTAATTCAGTTTAGAAGTAAGGAAAATGCCTTAAATGACTACTATAGACGAATATACGTTTTAAAAATATGAAATCTGATTCATTGCGATTTTGTTTCAAGTTATATTTTTACAGTATTTCCACTGAAAGCGTCACAAAAGTTGATAATATGCTCGTGGAAAAATCCTAATCTGTTTAAGGGCGCACATCCTAGTAATTTTATATTACAGCGAAAATTTGATGTGTGTGTTTTCTATTTAAAAATGACGAACACGTTGATTGGTTATGAAAGTTAAGAGGAAACCAAATACTTATGCAAAATATTTACTATTTATTTTAGTTCGTAAATGTGTAAGTTAAAATAAAACTCTCTTTATAGAAATATAATCTTTGTAAAGCGAAACTAACATCGTACCAAAATATTGTTAATCCTCATTTATTCATGATGGTGGAAACATGTTCCACCATATCTTGGACATGAATTAAAGGGAATGTTTTCAGTTCATCTAAACAGCTGTTCTTACAACCAAAAATTCAATACAATATATCTGTTAGTTTCTATGGAAACGGAATATAAACACACCCGCTGCATTTTTTGCGTTATACAAATCTGCTAACACTCCCTCAGAGCTTAGGACATATCCATGTCAAAAAGAAAACGTGCGAGTGTAAATGAATATGTCTCTAGAGCTATTTTAAAGGCTTAAACGTGAGACAAGAATCGGTGGCGAAGACAGGGACCAATATAAACTACTAATAGTTCTGGCAGCCAGCCGGGGGGTATGACGGATTCGTCGACCCTGCTCTGGTCTCAGCTCTGTCACGGGGTAACCTGGGCCAGGTGCTCCAAATCGCAGCCTGTATACAGGCTGTTACGTAAGTGACAGTCCACCTCCTCAACACGACCTGGTCAATCACAGTCTACGAAATATTTACACATGTTCCAAAACTTGATTTGTTAAGTCTCATACAAACTAATGGTAATGAAATCCAATAAAACTGTTCCAAAGTAAAGATACTTGTACATGTTTTATTCAAACTATATTTTTCCATGTAAGGTGTAAAGGGAAATTATGCAAACTTAATCTTAGATATTAGGAATACGATAGTTGATCATGTAGATGGAATTACTGATGATAGTATTTCGATGGTTGTACTTCCTAAACAATTTATGAAAGTCAAATAAAATTGGCAATTGTTATTTTATAAATTCGAATTTGACGTGACTTACGTTAAATATATGGATTCCCTAATGCCAGATAATGAGATACGAAGTTTAAACTTTCAGTTTGTTTGGAATTAAAAATACAGTGTCATCGTGTTACTTTTATGACTGGGACGGTGGCGTGTCTTGTAACTCAGCTACTTGGACTTGGTAAAAAGTTGGTACTTGGAGTTGGAGTTGGTACTTGGTGGGTAAAAGTCATATTCTCTGGTATGGATTAACGTTCACACTATTGAATTTTACGTTCACCCAAAAAGACCATACTCATGATTAGATCAGTTCGTAATTCAAAGGTAGGCCTAAGCTTGTGGTTCAGATCGCACGTTAAATTGCAGGTCCCTTAAATTTAGTCAGTAGCAAGACTACAAGATTGTGCACATTAATCTTAAACTCATTTCTCATTCCTTCTTGGCTTAAAATACCTACCTGGGTAGGTCACAGAATCAGAAAGGTAATAAAGGTAACATATAGTTATTTACAGTTCTCTTTAACCGCCTGGACAGAAAAGTAACCATACAAATATATTCATACTTATAAAAAGCATTTTTGACAGTACGATATTGAATATTGCAATTACGTTCTACAACAATAAATTATAGGCATAAAAGTAAAAAAAGTAAAGAAAACTGTCTGGGCCTGAAGTGATGTGCGTCGGCGTATTGCAGATGAAGGCGCGCGTCTATCAACACACTTGACATATAATCAGACAGAGACAATGTGGAGGAATCAATCGTGCACGGTAAATGACGCAACGCGGCGATATACAGGGTCTGTCAATAGTATGAGCTCATCGCATGTAACGCGGTAATACCTTTGTCAACAATGAATGTCTTCATGGCTCTAATGCCGTAATAGCAGTCAACGACTCCGCGGCACAGCGCCGCGCAGCTCTTGTGATGAGCCTCGTAACCTTGTTAGGGCAACATCCACCTCGGTGCTACGAAATAGCATTGCTAGGTAGGCAAACCGTGCAGACTACAGCTGTTGAGTCTCGTAGCCTTGTTAGGGCAACATCCGCCTCGGTGCTACGAAATAGCATTGCTAGGTAGGCAAACCGTGCAGACTACAGCTGTTGAGCCTCGTAGCCTTGTTCGGGCAACATCCGCCTCGGTGCTACGAAATAGCATTGCTAAGATAGGCAAACCGTGCAGACTAACAATTCCAATTAATTGTTCCCCGTCCATATATTTATATAGGCCCTATATATATGTATGTACTTCGAAAGAGACAATACCTCGTTATGTATGTACAGTGTCATTAGTTTGTGCGCGCGGCTCTGGTGCTACTAGTTTTTTATTAAAGATGGCCTCGCGCTCTCCAATATACTCGTCTACAAAATTTCAGCTGAAATAAATTAATTAAGTGAATCGACTGAGAAAGCAGATATTTATATTCCTTAAAGCTAAATGATTAATAATAATAATATCTAGTGCTTCACGAGCATAGACTAATGATACCATCTGTACCTCGTTTGTTTGAGACAAAAAATATCTAATATTCTACTTTTTCTATCGCCCACGGATAAGAACAGTCCGAACGGAAAGGGCGATAAACCACGTTGTTCGCTCTCAATTGAAGTATGAATCGCAAGCAAAATGATGTATGTTTGTGTATATAAATGAAGAAGTGCGAAACAGATGGTGGTGGAATGTTTAACAGGTCGTTGTTCGCGTTCAATGCACTGTTTTGTTCTGTTCATTAATCTCTTTGGAAAAGTCCGAAATAGGTTGTCCCCATTTCCGCCGTGTTTGTAAGGCAACTTGCTGGATATTTCCAGATCGCCGTTTATAACTGCGGCTTGCGCTGTTTACTCGGCAACTCTTACTTTCAAAACAGTCTGGATCTTTTCTTTCGTTTTATTGTTTTTAAACTAGCCGCAGTGTATTCTGTACTTCGAGCTAGTAAATAGCGTTATTGTTTTGACATGGATATGTGTAATCTCTGGGGGTACACAATAAGTGTAACGGAAGTGAATTCATCGTACACGTGACAGGATATTTTTTTGGTTATGCTAGACATATGTTTAATGTTTTATAAGAAAATCCCTGATATACTATAATATTACGTTATATTTAATAGTTAGTTAATTAAATGTTAATCTACCTAGATAGGTATTTTTAGCCTAGTATGAATGAGAAATGAGTTTAAAATAAATGAGGCGCAATCTTGTAGTCTTGTTACTAAGCCTAGCAGGTTTTTTAGATAGAACTGTTAATTAATAGCCCAACAGTCAATGGACCTACAGTTTAACGTGGAGTCCGAACCACTGCCTCTGAAATACGAACTGGTCTAATTATGAGGATGGTCTTCGCGGGTTAACGTAGTATTATCCCGCTACTAAATTAATAATTATCAGTAAGCACACAAGATAACACTTCATCCACCGACCATCGCTCACAACTATCCACAATTCGTGACCTCCAAGTAACTGTATTACAGGACACGCCACGGCCCCAGTTTGCCATTTTTATTACAGAAACTACAATGCTTAAGGTTGCTATCAAAGAAGAACTAGATCACATGTTTTATTGCTACGTTATTGACTGTGTGGGTGCAATTATATATAACTTTTATGATTAGCTTTCTGAAATTACGACCTACTCAGATGCCAAGTACTTGTGAAAGAAAGTTTATTTTGGTGCTGAAGTCTTGTTACTGACTAAGGCTCAAATTATTTTAAGAGAGGACTGTTAATTAATAGCCCAACGTCTAAGGGATCTACAGATTAACGTAGGATCCGACGAGGCTGCCTCTGAATTACGAACTGGTCTAATAATTATGATGATGGATTTGCGGATAGTGTTCAGTTTTACATACCTTTTTTACTTCGATATACAACATTTAAGTATACATCTTCTCAGAGATGTCCTGCTGGTGGCGCCAGAGAGTACTATTACCAAAGCCCTTCCGTTTGGTTTGCCAGGCACGTCACACACTCACTACCGGATCAGCATCTTCCGGTTACCACTACACCACTATTGAGCTCTCCCCGTTAAGGATCAATAAACCGAACACGACTCCGTAGTCATAAATCTTGAGCAACAACTCGACAAGTCCAGTGAGTTGCTCGCGGAGGACCTCTGCTCACCCCTCATCAGGATGCTGCGCCACGCCGGCGGGAACCTGTCGCTCATCAGATGGGTTTAATATTCATACTATAGCCTGAGCAACAGGAGGAATCCTGGGAATTTGTTGCCTAATCATGATTATGTTGAGTGAAATATGATATTTCCCCTGTATAATCTCAAGAGAAAGCATATAAGTTGTTTTGATTGGTGAAATCAATGGGTTTTCATTATTTTTTAAAAACTATGTTACTATACAGTATAATAAGAGCTTCTCAAGATTATGGAATAAGACAATTTTAGTAAATGTACAAATATTTCTCATGCCAACCAGTTTTTTTAGTCAGATTAATCCAAATGGTTATAGATAACAGAGTCTGCATCAGTGGTAGGCAATGTTAAATTCTGGCAGAACATACCTTCACTTTGGCGTGTGTAGTGGCGTTAATTATCAAAGTATCAATGTGAAACTTTGGAAGTACATTGATGAGATGTGGCTCAAGGGCATAACTTTTTCAATATGTTCGATATGTTCAAAAATTTAACTTGATATAATTTGATATAAAAACAAAAATCCAGGAATATTTTACAAAATAAATCATTTTTATTTTTTTATTGAGAGCGAAAATAAGAAGTTCTGTAAGGTGGTGCCCTGGATGACTGTAATACCTTTAATTTGACACCTCTTCCGTTAATTTATGACAATAGGTCAAGGAGATAGATGCGCCAGAATTTAACATTGCTCTTACGGGACTAAAACCCAAGATGGCTACCACTGATGCAGACTCCTTAATAATCTCAATCATGTATGTAGTTTATATTTTCGTTACCGTTATTATTTTACGTTAGTAAAAAATAATTGGCATAATGGGAACATACAAACATCAAGAGTGGTTCGGACTCCATATATATGCTATTGACGGTAGTCTACATACTGTGGATAGTGGATAGTGGCTCCCATGGATGCTTATCAATGTTAGCACATGGTCGCCACAATGTAGTTGCCACCAGTCACGTGTTCTGGATTGGCTACGTGCTCCAGGAGATCCGAGCATAAACACGGCTGACTCACTGGTCGACAACACGTTCATTGGATTCGGTTGGGTTTTTGTAACATCTGTTAAATCTTAAGGTACTAAAGAACTAAACGAAAACCGTTAAGGCAGTTCAACGTGTTAGCTGCGATAGGTTTGTAGTAATGAAATGGAACAGATAGCGTCGTATAATTAAAACGAGACTTTGATTACTTGCTAGTCTGATGGTTAGAATTTCAGTTTCGATTCCAGAAATCACAGGATCAAGTACATCCACATATCAGGATAGCCATTAAGATTCCATTTTTTTAAAGCTTAGATACTTAGGAAATAGCTATTTAGAAGACAGTAGAACCTGGTTCGGTCAGCGGTCAACAACCAGCGCATGAGCAAAGAGAGTTTATTGGCGATGCATGGCTTATCTGTAATGTATTGTGGCAATAGAATATTCATCGTGGAACATCGTCTCGGACACACTCATTAGCTAATGGCCGACACAACACGCGGACATTAAACACGTCGTCAAACTACATTATGGCTTCGTCAAGTGATCCCACGTAACCCTAACCTACCTAACAGGAGATGTATATAACATAGAGGAAGTATGAGAAGAATAGAGAAAAATAAGAGGAAGAATAATAATACATATAGAGATAGAAGCCGTCAGAGCTGTTTGAGAAATATGAAGAAATAGGAATAGGATATTTAATCTATAGACTGTGAGACGATTCCAGGGGCGGCTCTAGGCCAGTTTCTCGGTGGGGGTAAGTACAAGGAGACCGGGGGATATGGAGCGAATTCCTCAGAACATTTTCACAATTAAAGTGTAAAATGAGGCAATTTGCAAAACACCAAAGATTAACGGAAGTGACGTCATATGGTTATGAGAACAGCTGTTTAGAGGAGCTGAAATATCCCCTTCAGATATATTAATGATCTAACTTTAACGTATTTCCCACAGGGAAGTAAATATATGTTTGTTGGTTGTTTATAACACCTAATAATCCAGAGTTTAGAGGTTAACAATTATGGTTTGAGTCTAAAATTTTGACCACAAGATAAGAGTTTTTTAAACCAGTACAATGTTTTTTCATTAACATAACATATATATTTGACCTATTGATCATAAAGATTTTACCCTAGAAAGCTACTGTATCACCTTTTATTTTAAATATGTTTATACTTTCCCTTATAAATTAACTAGCTGTGGAAATGAATATGTAGACAAGAAAATTTGACTAAAATAGTACTGAAAAACATCAAATAAAAATTTAATTATTTACATGCCTTATGACACGTTTGCATTAATTTGACACTTTAAACACGTTATTTTCCACGTTATTTAACACTGCTGCGTTAACGTATAACTATTCGTATTTCGGAACAGTTCAGGAAGCAAGATAAAAATAAATAAAACTACTTTTGTGAGGTCAGTCCTGTTGAAACAAAATCAACATTGTTCATTCGGGGTTTAAGCTCAATATGTCGGCGCTGACAAAGACCACTCAGGAGTAATTTGAGGTAAATTTATTGTTTGTAAATCATTCCGACGGTAATTTACGTTCATATTAATTACTGGTGGCTACAAGCGTATATCAACAACAATGTCACAGACCAGGACTCCTCCAAGAAACATTTGGAGGCTCCAGGAAGTCTATGCCATCAATGTCATTCAATCCCAGTAACTGCCTCGCCCAGCCTTCGCCATCACACGCCGCGACGCCATCTGTAGGCCCATTCCACTACTACAAACCTATCGCAGATAACAGGTTAAACTATCTAGTTATCGTGTGGTCCCTTAGTCCACACCTTGACGTTTTCTACTGTATCCACAATTCAAGACGATTGCTGTTCGACCACGGTCGCGTCTAAGTAATCCTACAAACAGAACTGCTTTACTATCGTTATTCTTTTTTGTCTCAGTATGTGTGTAGTGTTTCTACTGACCAGTCCTTAACGTGTGTGATAGGTTCTGTACTTGAGAAACATCAAGTTACAGACCTTTATGTGAACCTGATTTTAGTAAATTAGTCTAAATACACAATAATTGGAATCTGTAGTAATGGATTTTATAAAGAATATTGTAAATTTAGTTTGTTTTATAGATGCAATTTTATATATTTTTCTTGGAATTACACTCTATTCATGGTGAAAATTAGATTATAGTAGTCAACTATTTGATTATTCTAAGTTTACCTTGTAAAAATTGGGTAATTTAAGAAGAATGTAAGCCAACAACAGTTAAATTATTTGAAGTTTCCATTGTCATTTCAATTTTTATTTAGAATTTAGCTCTACCTTTCTGAAATGGCATATTATCCAGGTAGATATTTTCAGCCAAGTGGGAATGGATTTTGTCACTGAATTATGGCCTGGTCTAATTATGAGGATGGTCTTAGCGATTAAACGTAGTATTTGACTTCGTGCCTTATGTGTGGTCTTGGAATTTTAGACTTGGATATATCTTAGCTCTGGGGGTAGTTGGCAATTTGCGCCACCAATATTTGAAACAGTTATTTCATTTGGTTAGTGACGTCATGGTTTTGTTATAAGAACAGCTGTTTAGGTGAACTTAAAATATTCCCTTTTGGACAAATTCTTGAACCTATTTCACACAGGGAAGTGAGGCTTTCAATTGTGTTTGTTGTAATTTATCGACTCGCACCAAATGTCTGAGTTTTGTCCGGTGACTCAGTCTGACTCAGTCCATTTAGGGTTAACGGCGGCGCGGCTCTGTCTTTGTTTGTGTTGGAAGCTGTTCTCGTTGCTATAACCCACTCTACGCCCTTGACTCCATAGAAACGTCAGAGCGAGAGGTCCACCTGTAAATTCAGCTTTGTTTTCAAAATAAACCGAGGAAGCGACGTGGCTGATGGGTTTCGTTTTGGCTGTGCATTAGACTGAACATATTTGAAATGTAGAATGTTCTTTTGGGTGTTTTGCTTTGTTATACTTAATTATGCGCTGAAGTACTGATTTAAATAATGTTAGACCTCCATAGGGTAAATATATTTTCTTTTAGATTTTTATTACTAATATTTACGTTCAAAATAATTTACAGGATCATCTAAACTTGTTTTTAGGGTGAATATATAATAAATTACCAGCGAAATTTTTATTATGAGAAACACAAACCCTTTTTAAGGAAAACGGTCCAATTATCCAAAGTTTTTCGGAAATCCAAGGGATTGAACCCGTAAATTATTGCACCTAAGGCTGAGACCAGCCAAAAGCTTTCGAAAAAGATCTACCATAATTTCATATTGGTCCAAAACTGGTACGGTAAGGATGTGGAGACGTTCGGATGTTAAAAGTGTGCATGTCTTATTCAGAAAATGATGCTTCATTTTATTTTAGAATAGTGTTATAAATTATATTCTATATTGTAGCAGTATTTTATTAATCGTTATTTATAAATTATATAGGATCAATTTGAATATTTTAGCAATGAATTTTGGAGAATATTACGCACAAAAATAAGAAACTTGGAGTTTGAAGATTTCTAGTTTTAACCGCGCTAAAAACCAGTTTCAACATCCGGTTCTCAAAGTTCTGAGTTACCCGAGTTTTTTATTGTTGTAAGTCGCTTGGATTCTTTCTGATCAGCACTATAACAGTTTTAAAAAATGGTTTAACTAAAAAAAACAGTAAAAATAATAGTTTAGTTGTTTTACCCAGACGGAAATAATTGAAAACCTGTCTAGAAAACTTACAACATCGATAAATATAATATGTAGGTAGTTAGTGGTACGCAGCCATGAATACATTATTACAGATGTGAGGGATTTTGTAAAACAAGAACAGGATTCAACACTATATTATTATAGTAATAAATAAGTTATGCAGTGTGAAATTCTAGTGTCAAGGAAAGAACAAAAAAATATTTTACCATCCATTTCATTTTTACTTGCCGTTTTTAACCACGATTTAATGTAAATTTCAAACCATTGATTGAGTTATAACACGTGTATTACCAACAGAAAAACAAATTCATCCAAATTTTAGTACATTTAAAGAAATTGGAGTGAGAAACGCCGATTCTAAAAAATATAATATTGGGTCTAACGGAAGTATACAATAAACAATTAAAGTTTAACCAAACAATTCTACGCAGCCATAAATTAGAGAAAATGTCTTTCTAGTATAATTAAATTAAAATTCATTGGCTGTTTATCAAATGAAGAACTTAATACTTCAATATACCATTAAAGTGTAATATAAAACACAGTTATATTTTAACGGTTTATTTATCGAGATTGTGTAGAAAATATTGTTGAAAGTCCGAGTCAACATAGAAACCTTGATCGTAAAACCCCATAATTGTCTTTGAGATGGCTTTTGTAATAACTACCTTTTAACATAGTTTCATACCTCGACTATAATTATCACTATAAAACACTTTGGAGTAACTATCACCAATAAATGTTACGTAAAACCGCCGTTGCAGACTTTTTTCTCTAAATTGCTTATTATTTATCAGGAATAGCCTGTTCTTTCCAATTTCATAACTTTAAAAAATAGCCCATAACGACAAGAAAACACGACTACTTATACGAGTAGAAGGTCAAGATCACAATTAAATCAGCTCGAGCCTTGTATAGAAATGTAGATGCGGTGGACAAGGCCGCAGATCATTGTCGACATCACTTGACGTTTGGATGGGAGATTTGTTACTCGCCGTCATCGTCATCGCTAGTGAGAGACCTCGCTATCCACAGTACTAGTCACTTGTGGAGAGATGTAGATGCGGTGGACAAGGCCGCAGATCATTGTCGACATCACTTGACGTTTGGATGGGAGATTTGTTACTCGCCGTCATCGTCATCGCTAGTGAGAGACCTCGCTATCCACAGTACTAGTCACTTGTGGAGAGATGTAGATGCGGTGGACAAGGCCGCAGATCATTGTCGACATCACTTGACGTTTGGATGGGAGATTTGTTACTCGCCGTCATCGTCATCGCTAGTGAGAGACCTCGCTATCCACAGTACTAGTCACTTGTGGAGAGATGTAGATGCCGTGGACAAGGCCGCAGATCATTGTCGACATCACTTGACGTTTGGATGGGAGATTTGTTACTCGCCGTCATCGTCATCGCTAGTGAGAGACCTCGCTATCCACAGTACTAGTCACTTGTGGAGAGATGTAGATGCGGTGGACAAGGCCGCAGATCATTGTCGACATCACTTGACGTTTGGATGGGAGATTTGTTACTCGCCGTCATCGTCATCGCTAGTGAGAGACCTCGCTATCCACAGTACTAGTCACTTGTGGAGAGATGTAGATGCGGTGGACAAGGCCGCAGATCATTGTCGACATCACTTGACGTTTGGATGGGAGATTTGTTACTCGCCGTCATCGTCATCGCTAGTGAGAGACCTCGCTATCAACAGTACTAGTCACTTGTGGAGAGATGTAGATGCCGTGGACAAGGCCGCAGATCATTGTCGACATCACTTGACGTTTGGATGGGAGATTTGTTACTCGCCGTCATCGTCATCGCTAGTGAGAGACCTCGCTATCCACAGTACTAGTCACTTGTGGAGAGATGTAGATGCGGTGGACAAGGCCGCAGATCATTGTCGACATCACTTGACGTTTGGATGGGAGATTTGTTACTCGCCGTCATCGTCATCGCTAGTGAGAGACCTCGCTATCCACAGTACTAGTCACTTGTGGAGAGATGTAGATGCGGTGGACAAGGCCGCAGATCATTGTCGACATCACTTGACGTTTGGATGGGAGATTTGTTACTCGCCGTCATCGTCATCGCTAGTGAGAGACCTCGCTATCCACAGTACTAGTCACTTGTGGAGAGATGTAGATGCGGTGGACAAGGCCGCAGATCATTGTCGACATCACTTGACGTTTGGATGGGAGATTTGTTACTCGCCGTCATCGTCATCGCTAGTGAGAGACCTCGCTATCCACAGTACTTAAAACAAAAATAATAAACAGTCGAACTTTACACTTGAACTAAGAGCGGTACCCTACAGTGCGTACAGTAAAACGAAAAATAAAAATAAATCTTAATCCTATTACCTAAAAAATAAAAACAACTACTATTCTATTAGAAAACAATAGGCCTTCATAGTTTAGGTCCACATAGTTTCTGGAGGTGGAGTAATTCATCCGTTTTCAAGTGATTACCTAATAATTTACAATATAATTTAAATTTAAATTAAAGATATTAATCATATCATTTTTTCAATACTAATATACTTATCTATCATGTACAATAGAAAAACTATAAACTATAAACTCTCGTTCTGAGCGCACGCCATCTTATGTCGCTCCGCTAGCTCGGAGGCGGAGTGTTGTGGTTATTTTGTTACGTGGTCAACATAGTTTTTTTGTTGTGCATGATAGATAAGTATAGTATTATTGACAACATGATATAGTTAATATCTATAACTTAAAATTTCAATTTTTAAATTAAATTATTAGTTAATCACTTGAAAACGGTAGGAGACTCTCCACCTCCAGAAACGTTTTGTAGTTGAAAACACAGACGCGTTGGAAAAGTCCAATAAAAGATATTGATTAACCGTAACCAACGCCATTATGAATTTTTAAAATTCTGAAATAAATATTTGAGGAAATATTTTATTAATTAGTTTTTCCATAAATGTTTTGATTGCGTAATATACAAGTTATACATAATTGTGTTACGTTTTTATGTCAGAAGGCCTATATTGTACCTGACGTAACCTTGAAAATGCACCTTTTTGCTTCCACTATTATTTATGTTAGTCGCAGTAGTGAATGCAAAATGTTTGCTTACCAAATGGAGTACTCTAATATTTCAAACGCTGTAGAGACATACCTGAAAAATAAAATAAATATGAATTTTAAACGTTAATAGTTAATAATCATTGTGAAAAATATTGAGTTTTGCATTCCATAATTTATTTCATCCCTGGATTCTTACGAGAGACTAACATGTACTTTCTTTAAAACTATATTAATTTTTTGACAGCATTACAGGCTACACGAAGGACGAAGACATTGCTGAGAGATAAATTTAAGTTAAAGTGTTAATCTAGTGAATTGAAAGATTAACTTTTAACTATAATAAATAATTCCATTTTAACTATGAGGTACAGTATATAGTTACGCGATTATATTATATTTTTCTCTAAAAAACTACTTGATATATTTATTTTCCTGGGAAAATACTTGTAACACCTCAAATTTGTCATCGAATGTGGAGTAATGATTGCCATTTAACATTGCTCTAATGAGATTAAAACTCAATATGCCGTCTCTTAAATAATTTTTTATTTTCCAGAATGTACAAAAAACTATTTTCAAAAACGTTATAATATGAAGAACGTATTAATACCAATTTTATATCCATTTCTTGTACATAACGGTTAACCAATTCTTTAGGAAACACTGTGTTGAGGTGGTATCAAGTATTTAACAGCACAACTTGAAACAGTGTGCCGATTAGCCTAACTCTTAACTAAAAGAATAGCAAACATACATTGAAAAAACAACTAAGTAGTTTACAAATAAGTGCCGAATAAATATAAAATCGTTATAAGCCTCAATGCTTGGTTTTGGAACGGATACACGATTTGAATCTTGAAATAATTAAGATGAAGGATATCAATTGTGGAAATTCCCCAATTAGGAATAGACATTGCGAAATTTGTTTGGTGCAGAGAATGCACCACAGAGAGCGCTAGTGTTGTGGTCAAAGACGCTGACCTAAGGGTGACCTTGATTCCGTGCTTTGACTTTCCAGAACCCCGTGTTTGTTGTTTCGTCTATTTCCGGCCTACAGTAATGTATTTAGGTCAGTTGGTCTGGAAGTCTGTACTGCAGCCGTGTGCTTGTGCACTGTTACACATTGCACTATACACTACACACACCACACACTACATGGCGCCTTTGGCTGCCCAGCCAAACTTCAAAGCGCGTTTATGATGTCTCGACTAAGGTATATTTGTTCGTCTTGTAACGTTTGAACCAAAACAACTTTCGATGTCTTGATACCACGCTTGGATTAATAAAATTATAACTGTAAAGTGGTAAAAATAATATATTGATGTTAAGTATAGGCAAGTAAAGTGTCTTAATTTAAAGATAATAAACGGTATCAGTGTACTGACACATACTTCCTCCCTTAAGTAAATTTAAAAAAATTAAAGATAAAAATAGATAATAGATATTTTACATCAGTCTTTGCAATTGTGCAGCCTTTTGTTAGTACATCATGTTTTTTAATTAGTTTTTCATTTCATTGTTAAATTTTTATTGAAAAAATAACAGCTTGGCACATCTGTTTTTTTCCTTTGGATTTACGTACATGTAGTGGAGGGACACCAATCAGGCATAGCCTCGGGGCAACCCAGTTATTCATCATAAATGTTTATGTCGAAGTAATCGCTAGTAGTTTATTTTGTTGTATAAGTATAGTGGGTTTATGTGTTTGTTTATCCTTTGAGTGGTTTATTGAAACGTGAATTTTATAAGATTTCTACTGTAATGTACTGCATTATATACTTTTTTGATTAAGGAATGATTATTATTGTTAATATTTGTTATTATTTAAACATAACATTGAGTACTTTACTTACACTTCTTTGATATATTTTTTTAGTATTATCTTTAAGTTTTGATTTAAAATGGTCTATTGCGGAAATTTAAACTACCCTTAGATTATAGATTAGCAATTAGTTAATTCTTTCTACGTGTTGTATCACTTACTTATGAGACGAAGCTTACATTTTATTACGAGTAAACATTTTCTTGAAATCAAAACAAGTGAAAAGAAACAAAAAAATTAAACGAAGAAATCAAATTAGTTTCATTTATTGGTATTAAATTGAAATTGGGCCAATATAAGTTAGAAAATGGAATAATTAGTAAGATTTGGCGAACGTTGAGATAAAATTTTATTGTTGTATGGTTAAAAAATAGATTTACATTCAACGATTAACGTAAACAAAATTTATTTGAAAGATGATTTTTATCTATTCAATAGATCTCAATTACTTAGTTTTAATAGGTTGTGATTCGGTTTGACGTATATTCAAAAAGCTTCTTCCAATGCCAATAAAGTCATGCCATTAAGTTGGTGGTCTCATTTTTCATGGTGAAGCGTCACAAGAAGACAGATAGACAGACTGAAATTGAGATAAGACCCATCTTGGCTTGTCTGTGGTATAAAACGTAAAAATAATCAAAAATATAATTTCCAAGCAATGTACGGAAAAACTCTAATCTTATTGGATAGATTGTTTAATTCCATTATGTCTTGCTGTTTCAGATAGTGTAATCTGATTAAAATAATACAAATCAACCATCATGTTAATTTATCCTTCGAGTTCAGAGGTTTACGATCAATGTTGTAGAGAGAGATTCCACATCGTATAAAGAACCAGTTATCGGGAAGTAATAAAACTAACGAAGTGATCATTGTGGGACATTTGCATACGGATAAGCACTGATGAAGTTGTGAATTCAGAAATGACTTTTATTGCTTAATTATAAGAATGATTAAAGTATGTGATAGACATATGGAACAATAACGTGTTGAGTTCTCCTAAAATGGTTTTGGAAAATTGTAAAAAATTAAATAATTGTAAAACGTAAACAAACACTGGATTTACTCACAATACTTGTATATAATACGTGACGTCATTTTTATAATACTGCTCCTTCTATTCTAATCGTATTGGTTTGTAGTTTTACAAATAAAAGTTTCAAAATTATTTTTCTACTGGGTGTAAGCTTCACTTATAGTTAATTTTCTTCACGAGTTTAACATCTGTAAAGCCTTGTTTATTAACTATAGGCAAATAATAAATTAGAAAGATTCATTATCAAATTTAAGCAAACTAATATTGATTTTAATTTGACAGCTGTTGGTTATTTCTTTCTATAAAATCACTTACATACATTATGTTCTGTAAAAATCAAAAAGTCTAATATTGCTCAAAACTGGGTTTTTGAGATCTTATTATTGTATATTCATAGTGTGTGAGTAAGTTTGAAGGAAACAAAAAACCTTTTCCAACAAGTGTAGAATAAGGGAAATATGTTCTACTAACAGTAAGCCCGTCATTTGTACGGGTTGTAGTATTCAGTTAAAAGAAGAAAGATTATCATAACGAAATATAAACCTGAAATCCTAAACAAATCATTACAATGAAAATAAATCAATACCCAACTTTATTATTTTGCATTACTTTACAATTAAATTAGAACAGTAAATTACAATCTGTTTAGAAGGTCAGAAAGTGATATTTTCAAGGATTTAAACAGAAGTTGCTGACCCGACGAACTTCGCACCGCCTAATAGTAGGTTTCATGGTCTCGTGCGACTCCTCGTTCTTCTATTCTATTTATTTGTAAACATTTTTAGACCACCGAAATATCATATTTTATAACATTATCGGATTAAAAATGTGGCTTTAAAAATACTTTTATGTAGTATCCGACATTTTTGTCTTAATTCAAGATTTCACATTAGGTTACTTGAAAAAAGTTTGTTATTCATCCACGTTCCCAAAATTTCAGCTCAAAAGCAAAAGTAGTTTGCCCACACACCTTGCATGGAAAGCTCCAAACTATTCACCATGTAACTTGAAAGGTTTTCACTCAAAAATTATGCTAAGTCAAATTTATGATACAGTCAACAAATAAACGTTAAAATTATTTTTGTTTAAGATAAAATTGATTTTTTCGGTCGCACCGCCTCAAACAATTTCCTAAAAATATAATCTTAAAAGTTTATTTTACACTGTTTCTAGCTAAATGTGACCGCAATACATTTATTGATTGGGGGTATGCTGGAATGCTGAGGGCTGATCAATTACTGTCGGCCCACGGAACCAGTCCGCCCTACACACTACGTCCGGAGGAATGCAGTTGCTTCACGTTGGCACTGCCTCAATACCTCAACACCACAATACCTGCACTAGCAGTCGAGATAACCATCCTAATATATATAACAATTATTATACAGTGAAATTTCGAAATGAAATTAAAAAGCCAAGAAAGAAAAACAAAATGGTGATTAACCTGCCAAAGTTTACACGCGGAAGCTTGGCTTTTTCACATAAATAAATGTAAAACCTTATAGGAGTTTCGTAAGAAAAATTTACGGAACACCTTCGAACAAACGAACTTTAACTATCAGGATTTGTGGAACGTTGGTACTGTTGTAGTATAGGCTCAAAAATATTGAACTAGTTTAAATCATCTAGAAATGTTGTCCTAAAACAAACCATACTGAAAAGAAAAAAATTAAATTTATATTTGAGTTTATGTTTATAATACACAGGTATGAAATTTGGTGAGTATTGTACATAGAAATACTCGCCAATTACTCGTGTTGTAGGCACACAGGTGCGTACCAAGCCAGTAGCCATGATTGTTTAACTTGTCGTTTTCATATACAGTACACCAACATAAAGGAGGCTCGTGTTGTACACACATTCGACAGAGTAATGTATCCTGTTTAACCAATTGTTGTCGTTTATTAAGTAAAAGCCACATAAAGGAGGCTCGTGTTGTAGGCACACAGGTGCTAAAGCCAGTAGACCGATCCTGTTTAACCACAGTATGTTGTCGTTTTATATAACAGTATGCACGCCAAGCCACATGAAGGAGGCTCGTGTTGTAGGCACACAGGTGCGCTACCAAGCCAGACCGCTGTATCCTTTAACCACAGTATGTTGTCGTTTATATAACAGAAGCATAAGCCACATAAGGAGGCTCGTGTTGTAGGCACACAGGTGCGCCTGTACCAAGCCAGTAGCCGCCGCTGTATCCTGTTTAACCCAGTATGTTGTCGTTTTTCATATATAACAGAAACGAAGAAATAAGGAGGCTCGTGTTGTAGGCACACAGGTGCGCGTACCAAGCCAGTAGCCACCGCTGTATCCTGTTTAACCATAGTTGTCGTTTTCCCATATAACAGTAGCACGCCAAGCCACATAAGGAGGCTCGTGTTGTAGGCACACAGGTGCGCTGTACCAAGCCAGTAGCCACCGCTGTATCCTGTTTAACCACAGTATGTTGTCGTTTTCCCCATATTACAGTATGCACGCCAAGCCACATATAAGGAGGCTCGTGTTGTAGGCACACAGGTGCGCCGGTACCAAGCCAGTAGCCACCGCTGTATCCTGTTTAACCACAGTATGTTGTCGTTTTCTCCATATAACAGAAGCCACGTCAAGCCACATATAAGGAGGCTCGTGTTGTAGGCACACAGGTGCGCCTGTACCAAGCCAGTAGCCGCCGCTGTATCCTGTTTAACCACAGTATGTTGTCGTTTTCCCCATATAACAGTAGGCACGCCAAGCCACATATAAGGAGGCTCGTGTTGTAGGCACACAGGTGCGCCGGTACCAAGCCAGTAGCCGCCGCTGTATCCTGTTTAACCACAGTATGTTGTCGTTTTCCCCATATAACAGTAGGCACGCCAAGCCACATATAAGGAGGCTCGTGTTGTAGGCACACAGGTGCGCCGGTACCAAGCCAGTAGCCACCGCTGTATCCTGTTTAACCATAGTTAGTGGTCGTTTTCCCCATGTAACAGTAGGCACGCCAAGCCACATATAAGGAGGCTCGTGTTGTAGGCACACAGGTGCGCCGGTACCAAGCCAGTAGCCACCGCTGTATCCTGTTTAACCATAGTTAGTGGTCGTTTTCCCCATGTAACAGTAGGCACGCCAAGCCACATATAAGGAGGCTCGTGTTGTAGGCACACAGGTGCGCCGGTACCAAGCCAGTAGCCGCCGCTGTATCCTGTTTAACCCCAGTATGTTGTCGTTTTCCCCATATAACAGTAGGCACGCCAAGCCACATATAAGGAGGCTCGTGTTGTAGGCACACAGGTGCGCCGGTACCAAGCCAGTAGCCACCGCTGTATCCTGTTTAACCATAGTTAGTGGTCGTTTTCCCCATGTAACAGTAGGCACGCCAAGCCACATATAAGGAGGCTCGTGTTGTAGGCACACAGGTGCGCCGGTACCAAGCCAGTAGCCGCCGCTGCCCCATTTCACTTATAGACATCGCTGTAAACAAACTGAGAACACAGACTTGGCGTGGTCAGTAAATCAGCTGATTGTGTTTGGCGGCTTTTATTGGCGTGCTAAATCCGTCCAACGGCCTAAATAGAGATTGAAATCGCTACAAGGAGCAGGAGGGGTGCTGACTGCGACGACAGGTCACATTCTGAGGTGTAGAGTGGTGTCCACAGTCCATCAATCAATCGTCTAAGTTATATTAAATTGTTTTAAAGAATAAGTGATTTTAATTACTGTATACGTATTTAAATACGAGTAGCATTCAGACTGGGACGGTGGCGTGTCCTGTAATCCAGCTTCTTAGAGGTCACTACTTGATTGTTGTAAGCGGTGGTCGGTGGGTGTTCCCTTGTGTGGATTAACGTCCGCACTATTGAATACTACGTTAATCTGCATATGCCGTCCCCATAATATCAGATTGTAATTCAGATGCAGCAGTTCGGACTCGTTAAAATGTAGGTCCCTTAGAAATGGCATTGACAGTTGGGCTATTAAGTACAGTATTGTCTAAGGGACAGTCGCCCTTAGTTAGTAACAAGGCTACAAGATCGCGCCACAATCATCTTACATTTATTTCTTGGACTTTATTCCTTTTTATGCTTTCTTGGATTAAAAATACTTATCTGGGTAGCCGCCATTTAATGAACTAAATAGTAATAATAAATATGTGCAACAAATCGTCAAATATTCGCTACAGTTAAAAATCGTCTTCACTAGTAATAAAATAATTGTACTTATAAGTTCTGTTGTTATTTTTTACTCTTTACTGACAATGATAAACAAACTGATATAAATAATAAAACAATAAAATAATGATAATTAATTTTTATTACTTCAAACTCAGTGGAAGAAAACAATAATAAAAGGCCGCCAGCCATAACCATTTTGTGTATAAAACGATTTGTTAAGCAAATGCGTGTAGTTTCAAGGGTGCAAATATAATATAGGGGGGATAGTTAATCGAAAATATTTTACGTTTTATTGCAGTAAATTTAATAATAATAATTGTTATGGTACACAACACTTGTTAATGGTTAATCTTTTTATTATAAAAAATACAATTTGGAGGTTTACATAAAAATCTAAATATTTAACAAAGTAATATTTTCGTAAATCCCTGTGTCAAAGTATGCTCTAAGAAATCTTTCAGGCAAAAAAACTAAAAGCTTCATCACGTATAGTTCCTGAGAAAAATTAAATGAAGTATAGGCGTTAATGGTTCCTTAATAATTAATCATTTTTCAAGTTCAAACCGCATATACTATTAACCTCTATTACACACTTAATGTCAGTCAGGCTTGGGTTACGCAAAGTCGGGTGTCCCCAATACTCGAGTGGCTCCTGTAGGCTGCAGGGCCACGCCTTCCCTCCCGGTACGCTTCATCTTCTAGGTATTTAAGCCAAATATGAATGAGAAATGATAACTGTGGCGCCATCCTGTAGTCTTGTTACTGACTAAGGCTGAAATGTTCCTTAGACAGAACTGTTAATAACCCAACAGTCAATGGCATATCTAAGGGACACCGTCGTAGCGCTTAGATACAACCATGTCAAAGAATAATCTAAAATAAATCTCAAATAACAGTGTAGGAGGTTGTTCAACACTCACATATTTCATAACTCTTCACACATAACTGCCGCTGATTTAAATGTTTTGTGAGTTAAAATGGGATTATCTTACTTATTGAATACAACGACTATCATAATCATAATTCATATGTGAATATATTACACAAAGCATCTCAGAAATATTAAGGGCACATAAATCTGTTCTAATCCCTCAAAGGAACCGGCTACCAAGCTCACACTTCGACCACATCCAGTGTCCAGTGTCGAGTGTCCAGGGTGTGATTGGCGCGAGTGTTCAATCAGAGACGCCGAGAGCTGAAGCGTTGCCAATCTCCAGCCACTTCCACTACACTGGTCCCGCCAATTTGCCAGCTGTTTCCCTCCACACCAAGCCAGAGCACTTCTATTCATTGTCAACTATAAACATTTGGAATAGTTTTGCCAAGTGTTCAGCTGTTCGTGTGAAAATTATGAAACCGTTATTGTTGAAGGCGACTTTTCAGCAATGAGTAAACAAGAAATAATGATGATTTATTCCCATAAAATAAAACAAAAAAACATTTCTTTGGCCAGAAAATACACTGTAAAGTATTTTCAGTGCGTGACCAGGTAATAATTACACAACCTATGAATAAATAATAAAATTTGTTGAGTTCTGTTCATTTCTAAGTCCATGATGAATATGTTTGGGTCACAGAATATTCTAGAAATGCTATTTTATTCGTCGTATAATGCAACAGGCTGACTCGATGAGATGGCCTTGGCTAAAAATTAGGCCTGGACCTCGTCACTATAAATGGGTCACTGGAACGGTCCTTCCGATTCGGGAGTGACATGAGACGCGCCCAGACGGGACCTTGGCGCGAGATTATTGTCACACCCTGATGGAGGCTAGGCTGCACTAGTGAATGTAAAACTTTGTGCTACAGTACATTTAATTCAAACCCTTTTTCAGTTGAACAATGAATAACCACACAATTTGAATAAATAAACAGCATAAAAGTTTTAACTTCGGTTTGTGGGGTTTTTTAATCTAGTTGAAGAACTATTTTACAATTTTGATAAATATGTATTCACATTTGAGTTTTTTATAAGATTGATGGTCGTCCCATATCTTTATTCCCCATATAATTTTAGATTGTTTTAATTTTTGGTGACATAGTACGATGTGTAAGGGATATTATACTAACCCTAGAGTTTTCCATAACGTACTTCTAAAATAAATAATTGGTGATTAAAATATAAATTTACTTCGTCCGAGTCAACACATTTCAAGCATATTTGTTTAGTGTTTATTATTGAAATCTGAGAGCTCTTAAAACAGTAAAATTCCAAATTTATAGCTAGTTTTGTAATGATCAAAGGTCAGACAGTTAAGAGTGAAGTGTAATCTGGCTCAGAATTCTCGAATTTGTGTCCCAGATGTGCTGCATCTTGCGGTGAAGCCAGAAGTTTGAAAGAGCTTGCCAAACGAATTACCTCAAGATTAGGACGATTTAAACAAATGAAATACATCTGGATCATCATTGGGGGTTGGCCAAGTTTACGACATGTCTCCTCGTATACATTTAGTTCCTTTCAATCTCCAAACAGGAAGTTTCCTCTAGGCTGTCAGTTTTTTTAATTCCCTTAAAATTTTTCTTAAAAATTTTTAACTAGAACATGAGTAAAAAATATTTCATTATGACGATTGAACGGTTTGAAGTGTATTATTCGTTCTTGTTAATAATTTCTTGTGGAGTAGCATAATTGTTCAAAGTAAGCTTATAATGGTAATAATGTCAGCAAAGCAACAGTTAAAACAGTAAATTTGCAAAATACATAAAATTCTACTAAAAATATACCTTAAATGGTATTGAATTAATTGTATAATCACTAAACTGCATAGAGCTTAGAATCAGATAGAGATATCAGTATACTATTGAACGTTCATCATTTATTTAAGTGTAATAATGAAAAATGTCATTTTTGTTAAATGGGATAGTGAGTTTTTTCTCATTCACAACATCTGTTCAATTTGAGGCTCTGATATGTTCCTTAAAGAGGACTGTTAATTGATAGCACAACTGACAATGGCATCTAAGTGACCTACAGTTTAATGGAAGATTGAACCAAAATTTTGTCTCTGAATTACAAACTGGTCCAATTATGAGGGTGGTCTTTGAAGACGAGCGTAATATTTTATACTAAGAACGTTAATCCACACAACAATATCACATCCAACGACCATCACTCATAACACTGAACAATTCGTGACCTCTAAGTAGATGGATTACAGGACACGGCACCATCTCAGTTGGAAAAATGAAGAATGTACAGTACTACAAATGCAATCAAGGAAGACTCAAAATAAAATAATCAGCCGACTGTTGGACAAGGCTCCTGTTAACAACGTGACAAATCGTCTGACTGAAGCTTGGCAGCCGATAAATCACGCGCAATCACTTAACAAGTCTGTTATTTATAATTTATTACAAGTTCTCTTTTCATGACAAGTTTCCTGACCACGTGGATATTAATTAATCATCTTAGGTCAATTATGTTTTTATCTAACTACAAAAGTTAGGAAAAAAATATGAAGATAAAATTAGAGTTTGTTCGTATAATCCTTAGAATTATAAAATTTTTGTTTATTTTTACGTTTTTTACCCAGAAAATCATAAATTAGTTTTCTCTCAATTTCTGTCCGTCTTTTTTTATGCCGTTATGTAACGCTAAGCAATGTATGTTACTCTGTAGCGCTTCTCCGGGAACACGAGGGTGCCCACTATGTGGATACTTATTTACACTAGTTTATAACTTTTGGAGAAGGCTTTTGTTTAATTTAAACTAACCTACAATCTATGAGAATATAGCAATAGCTCTCAATATGATTAAAAAATAAATTTGTCGGCATTTTAAGATAGTAAAAAATCAACTATCTTAAAAAACATAATTTTTACGTTTATTTATTTATTGTATCATAAATATGCTTTGGCATAATCTTTTTCAAATATTTAATGAAAACTCTTCGAGATTCATGGTCATAATTTTTCGGAAGAGGAGGGTTGGAAACTAATTACAAAAGTTATTAATAAAATCATCCTACGTTATTCTATTTGTTACTGAATTAACTCTTTTATTATTACCACAATCTTATCTTATATCCTTTTTTTATAAATAAAAGTGCAAAACTACAGTATTCATTCATCTCATAGTTCATGAAAAAATAAACTACCAAAACGTGGTTCAGAATTAAAAGTAGACAACTCAACGTGATCATCATTTTGATTATCTTAGCTCTGGGGGATGTTGGCAATTTGCCCGACCAAAATTTGAAACAGTGACGTAATTTGGTTAGTGACGTCATGCCTTGGCTATAATAACGGCTGTTTAGATGAAATGAAAACATTTCCTTTAGACTTATCCATGATCTAACCTATTTATTCTTGACTTAAGGTTATCACAATTGTGTTAAAAGATATATTTCAAACCTTGTTGTAATGTTACATAAACATGTGAAACTTAGATTATAATGAGCAGGGTCAGGGATACACTTGAACGTCAAGATCAGCACATCCGCCATGAGCGGAGGGGAACGTCAAACGTTGTCGAAGGGAACCTGTAATTTAGAATAAATCAACTGCCTGGTCCAAGTGGTTGGTTATTACGATATAATAAAACTTTGCGCCGACAACTAACAGAAAAAAAACTGTTAACCACTCAACTACATAACACCTATAATCAGGCCCGGCGTCTCGTGCCCGCCACATTTTCTATTAGCACCTTGTTGAAGCCGTTCCGAACCGGCCTTGCACGCATTACTGTTGAGGAGTTAAAGCGCCTGGGAGTTGTGGGAGTTGTGTCGGCGTTGAGCTCCACCTCAGAGGCTAGTTGCTCCTGTTGCCGGCATAACCCCACCCCTCCTCTAATATCGAACATTTTTGAACTAATTTTATTGCGTGATGTGACCTTACACTGTATACCAAGTTTCGTGGAAAACGATTGGGATATAAGGAAGAAATAAACTTCTTAATATTCTCCATAAGAACATTGTGCGCTCTTAGACAACGTACTGCGTTTACTATTGACAGTAAATTTGACTGAAAAGTCAGTTGTAAATAACTAATTATAATTACAAATTTCTTCAGTTTTTAAGCTGGTTTTAATGGTGACAGTAAAATTATTATACTTTACCATTTTGATTTCTCGGAAAACCATAAAACTTTAGAATTTTTAGTTTTTAAAGTCTAAAACCTTTGAACCATCATTTTTACAGACATGTGGGTGGTGTCATATTGTTTAGTACTCTATGCACCATTAACTACTAAATTAACCACTATAAAAACTGTTAGTCATTTTTGAGACATTTAAATTGTTTACGCTTTTTAAGGGGTTCAGGTGTGATCTACCCTTAAAAATAAAAACACCTGGAAAATATGGAAAACAGCACTTTTTCCATATACTATCGTATAAGTGGGATACGATAAGGGAATGTTTTCAGTTCATCTAAACAGCTGTTCTTACAACTATGAGGAAACTATGACGTCAAAAAACAAATAAATAAAGTGACTTTTTCAAAATTAGGTCGTTAAAATTACTAACACTCCCCCAGAGCTAAGACATATATATTCATGTAAAAAGGATTTAAGCCTAAAGGGATATAAATCATGGTCAATAATAAAACAGGTAGCATGGGAAGTATTTATTCGAATGTATTGAGTTACTCGTAGGGAATTGACAGATCCATTCCGAAGGTGTAATCGCAGCTATCAACAACTGGCTGTATTGACTGGTTCATCAATATGCATCTAGAGTGCGCGTTTATTGCTATACATCACATGGAACTAATACATTGATGAGGCTATAACTCTAGGCGAGCTGGTTATATGAGGTGATTCTGTCGTAATTTAGATGAATGAAGCTTTTAGAAGTAGATAATAGCGGAGATAAGTAAATTAAATTTGTGTGTTCATTAAGTTTACCAATTATTTTTCAGTGTGATTAGTTAATATAAAAAGTAAATTTTTAATTTTATATCAATTTTGAATTTATTTTCTATCACATTTTAAAGTAATAAGAAAAACACGTTGTAAAATAGTACAGATCTTTAAGTTTAAAAGATGTTTTTCGTAGTTAGTAATGTGCAGTTAGTGATCCCTAATCTAAAAATTAATGTTTCAAAAACTTTTTAAACGTGGCTGGGGGAAGGCTCTTATAGACCAGTTTTTAAACATTAAATTTATCCAAGTAGAAGAAAATCACATGAAGAAATTTATTCCACCACCTAATACAATATACAAATATACATTTTACAAATATATATTCGATTACATAGAGCTGTTTATTTATTTAAAACTAGTATTTAGTATTAAGCCCGTCCTTTATACAGATTGTATTTTTCTGTGTTGACAAGTAGGATATCGAATGTGTACCTTAAACCGCAAAGAAATAATAAAAAATATATACTCATCTTAATGTTTTTTAGTAAAAAAGTCTTAAAAATCATATCATCACTATTAAGTCTAGGTAGGCCAGTACGGTGGATTAAAGACAGCGAGGAACAGCTCATGATCTGACAGGAGTCGATCCAGCAACCTTTGACCTACTGGGCCAGAGCGTTACCCCTGAGCTACCGAGCCGGCAACTATTTAGTATTAGTTTTTTGGAGTATAATTTTGTGAAAATAACTAGTAATATCATAATGTGAAGCAACTTACAGACAAAACTTTATTTGATACGTATTTAGTATATTTTACGGTTTGTATCTCCACGCTGCAACGTGACTGCATAAGTTTTAAATTATTACTACGTATAAACGATCATTATTTATTCAAAGCGAAATGCGGAATGGATTATATCTAAGCAGATTAGCTTGGCAGCTAATGAAGTTGACAACGTAGCACGCAATGGTAACTATTGTTCTGCGGCGAGGAAGTCGTGACTTGAGAATCCTTCGGCTGAGACAGTAGCAGCTGTCGCGTTGTGATAACGCTAACGCACTGGGTATGCGTTAACACTCACTCACTCCTCTTTGGTGGTGAGCAAATAAGCCAGGGATTTATTACTATATATTTTATAAGATGAAAATGGTTAGAAATTAGAGTGGTTAGTCATTAGTAACAAAGGTTAGTTTCACAGAAAGAAGCTAAGATTTCAAAAACTAAAGATACTCTGCTTAAACTAGAAATTTAATTGTTTGAAAGAAAATAAAGCAGTTGTTATTTGTAATGTAGAAGTTTGTACTTTTATGTTCAAAAATGTCCTCTAATACTGTTAATGTAGACTTTTATTCACATTTTGTAACCAAATCTGTAACCAAACATCCCCCTCCTTTCTATCACTAACCTCTTTTTTTCTTTCTTCAAGGCACAAAGAGGTTAGATCCTGTTATTCATTTTATTGTATTATATATTTATATCAGATTTGTTATTGTCTATTGTATTTTATATTGTGTATTTTACATCAAAATACGTACGAGAAGTATTTTTATTTCTGGCTATAATATTATAAACCAGTGAATATTTATTAAAGTTTTTTATTAATAAAGTATATTTTTCTTAGTTTATATACTTGAGCTTGTATATATCTGGGATTATAGTTTTGCGTGTTAACTACAATTAAAATTTATAAAAATTAAATAAAATTTTTTAAAGGTACTGTATTGCCACACTGACAGACATATCGACTTTGGGAGCCTTATGCAAAAATTATATTTTCACTTTAACTCAAATTAGAATATGTTAACCAAAACAATATTTTATTCATGTAAATTTTACATATTCCTTGATATATTTGTTTTGGAAATCAATTTTGAAAAACCCAGATCACAAATAAATAACCCTGCTCAGGATATGACATTTTCACGAGAAGCCCCCAACTGAGAATATCGCAATCTGCTTCACAAAGGTCTTCTCTATTTCAAAAAACGTGTTTATGCAAGAATATAGACACGCCGTTAAGATGCAGGTTTATACATGGACTCCCGTAATGATGCCAATGTTAAAGGGTCCAACGACATTTGGCGAAGATATAGAGGATGCTGAATATTTAAATGTCTATGTAGTAGATTTTATGGGGTTTAAAGTATATTGAAACCAATACTTTTCATCAGTTCTATGTTATATATCTTCGTTTAAACATAGGCTGAAAGAAATACGCAACTTTTTACGCAATTTTTTATCTTATATAGTTGTAAGAACTTTGGTAATTAATATTTCAGTGTAGTTTTAAGTATATTAAAATATGTTATACCTTGTGAAAAGGGAAATTCATTTACGCAAACAAAAATATAGATAATTGACTTGAAGTACACAAATATATATGTTAAAAATTGACATTGTCAGTAAACATAACTGTAGCAGTGTCATAGAGTAAGTAAATAGAAATATCGCCATGACATAGAGTACGTAGAAATTCAGCAGTTGCATAATGTATCTATGTATAAATGTGGTAATGACATAGACAACATACAGAGACGTAGCAATGGTATAGAGTACGTAAATAGTAATATAGCAATGACATAGAGTACGTAAACAGAAGGCGGACACGCTGTTCGTGATTATGGGAACCTTGGTGATCAAGAATATATGACGTTGTGTAAGTATCAAGGAGCTATGTGTTTGTCTATACGGTGGTAATCGTGACAACTAGTTGAATATTTATCAAAAGTGACAATTGGTTACTCTAGAATTAATTTTTCCAGCAAAACATGTAAATTATGTTCTTGATAAAGAGTTAAAATGCGTTTAAATGCATTGTTCCAGTTTAACGAATTGAAGAGGCTCTGAAGGTTAATAAAGTTTTAACCCTAATATTTATCTTCGTCGAGGCGTAGATTGAGCTTGATGATTATGGGCGATGGAATAAATTTAAGGGACGGGTTGCTTGGACTAATTTCTTTCTTAATTCTTTATAATTTTCTTGTAGTTTGTCAAGAGGAAAGAGGATTAATTTATTCATACAATAATTGTTCAAGATTGATTCAGCAATTAATAGAGTATGAACAAAAAATATTTATCATTTTACAAAGTGGATGAACCAGAATTATGCTTTTGTATTGCCTTTAAACTTTTAATCTGTCAAAAAGAAAAAAATACATAAGAAATTAATATTTAATATTTTACCTATTTGTCTTCAAATATCAGTAGATATACTTACACAGATAGATATATTGACATGTCCAACATTTTTATTTGTTCTTTTTTCTGTTACAATTCGCCCTGTACATTTCAGACCATTTTAAGTATCATGTATTACGCTAATTAGATTATTATTTGGGATATTTTCTATCATTTTCATAATCTGAGGTCTGCTGAAACCTAGAATGTGACAAGATTATGATTGTTGATTAAAATTCAGAAGGCTGACAAAACGCCTGCTCATTCGCAGTGAATTTTACACGGTGGGCGAGTTTATGGCCCACTCATGGTAGAGGCAGTTCTCCTGGGGGCGTCCTTTAACGTCCTTTCCCACTTAAGAGATTTAATTAATATTATAAATGTTAACCTTAGCTTTAAATTATTTTTATTTTATGTATATTAAATTATTGACGTTTGCTATGTAATTTTGTATTGTAATTTTTATGGCAATAAAGATATTATTATTATTATTATTATTATTGTGTACAAGATTAAGTACTAATCATGTCATGTTCTAGGTTCCTGTTCACCTGAGGACAGTTCCAGATTCCAGATCACGAAATGTCGCGAAACTTTGTTTAAATAATCGTGGTGGAAAGTGCCCGCATTCACAATATAATTAACGCAAATCCACCGTCACCAATAAAGAATTTCAAACAAAGAGTCTGGTGTGATATTCAGAAACTAGTTTCCATAATTATGCTCAAAGACATAAAACAGAAGACGATGACGATTTCCACATAAGACAAATCAATTGAACACTGAACGAACTTTCACAATTAAGAAGGTTTACTGGCTATAAAAATCCGTTGTTGTAAAAGTTCAGCGTCATTCGCCACGTGTTCATTTCGTAGGACTACTACAAGTAGCCCAGTATAAAAAGGCTTGACGCAGAAGTAGAAACAATAAGTCTTGTACGTTGAGAAGTTGATATACGTAAATCTTTTAGTATTTTATTCTAGGTGTCAGGAACCATTTAACCCAATTTACTTCAGAATCTTTGAAATTCATAATGGGGTTGGTTATTAATTAGGTCTACAAATATTATTTTTTGGACTTTTCCTAAATAAATAAAATCAATCAAATTTGTGCTTTGTTTAAGTGACCTTCCTTCAAATTCTGCATGATAGTAAATATACTGTAGGTATATTTTATTTCTTTATTTTTAACAATAGTAATAGAATATCTATAACTAAAACTTTAAAATTACTATTAGGTAGTCACTTGAAAACTGGAGGAGTTTCTTCTCCTCTACAAATTTTGTATTGTTAAAATTACAGATGGGTTGGAAAAGTACAAAAATACTAATTTACTTTATACAGTTCGAATAGCTGCAACAAAGATAGTTCAGTATCCAACCACAGTTATAAAAAACTGAAAAAATAGAACTAAGTGAGGGTATCTCGATGAAAGCGGAACGGGCACAATGGGCTGGGGCGAGCTAATGAAATTTGGTTCAAGCCTGAATAAAACGAAACGAAGGTAACAAAAACTCGTGAAAGAAAATAACTAAAAAACAGAAGCGTTGTTAGCCTGGGTTTTGTAATGTATGATTGATTGTTGCTCATTATAGAAACGTCGAGTTTTTACACCGGAGACGAGGAAAAATAAAATGAGAAATAAGCGGTCATGACGATGCGCGGGGTGAGTATACGGCCGACTGGTGGCGCGGGTCAGGTCTGCGGCCAACTGGAGGCGCAGGGCGTACGTATCTGCGGCCGACTGGAGGCGTGAGGCGGGTCTGCGGCCGACTGGAGGCGCAGGGCGTACGTATCTGCGGCCGACTGGAGGCGCAGGGCGTACGTATCTGCGGCCGACTGGAGGCGTGAGGCGGGTCTGCGGCCGACTGGAGGCGCAGGGCGTACGTATCTGGCGACAGCGTACGTCTCTGCGGCCGACTGCTCTCTGCGACTGGAGGTGCAGCGACTGCGCCGACTGCTGCTGCGCGTGTATCTCTGCGACTGCGCGACACGACTGGAGGCGTTATCTATTAGGCGTGAGGCTGGGGCTGCCACTTGCGGCGATTGACTGCGCGGCCGACTGGAGCGTACGTATTGCGCGTATATCTGCCGAATAAGACCGTAGGGGCACTGCACTGGTACGTGAGCGTACTATCTGGGTGAGCGTCATTATCACAGTTGACCTACGGGGACATAGAGCGCGGCCGACTGACCTCTGCGCGCCGACTGCTGCGTGAGGCGACACTGCGACTGGGACGTATTTAGGCGCAAGGACTATCTGCGGCCGACTGGAGGCGCGGGGCGTACGTATCTGCGGCCGACTGGAGGCGCAGGGCGTACGTATCTGCGGCCGACTGGAGGCGCAGGGCGTACGTATCTGCGGCCGACTGGAGGCGTGAGGCGGGTCTGCGGCCGACTGGAGGAGTTTAAGGAATAAAATATATGAAAACATATTTTTACACCATCAAAAACTTATAGAGTGTGCATGTTATTATTTCGTTGTATTTTAAAGAATATAAAGCACACTATAATGATGCCTAACATGTACAAAATAAAATACAGTCCTAACCGCATAAAAACCTATACCTATATTTTCGATGATTGCAGTCAAAAACGGTTACAATAAATGGAAACATAACTTTTGTTAAACACTTATTTCACAATATTTTTATGATTAATTAAGCAATACTTAAAACTCTGTTGTATTTTAAAGAGTAACAAACATTAGATAGCAGCCAAGTTATCATTAACACTTTTTTTCTTAAACCAAATAGTTAAAATAATCTTAATTAAAAATAAACACAGATATCCCATCAACCATCTAATAACGAACATTAATGTGGATTTAGGAGGACTATTTATGGGTTTATCCATAAATTTGACAAACGCCGACATAAAATATTTACACCACTTAAACGGATATTTATGACTCATTTCAACAGTCTCAGGATACTAACCTCCAATAATTATATCCTTGCTCAGGACTTGATGCAGTATATTTTTGCAAACACATGACGCGTGTGCCATTAGGCTATCCGAAAGTAAAACTTCAGTTTTAGAGTCAATACTGCATGAAGTATAACTGATTAGAATTGGATTCTGACCACGATTCAGTTAAATACTTCTACATGTATCGCTTCATGCATGAGTTTCAAAGTTAAGCCGATCTCTGAACGTTTTCCAACTAATAACCTCTACAAAGCCATGGCGACAACAAACAGGATCAAATCAGAACTTTATTTATAGGCTGCTTGAATCAGGTTAATCGTCTGGGAAATTTAGGGTTTACCTAAACACCCTTTACCGCTTTAACTAGTAATATCTCATCCAGTCCAAGGTGTGTTCGGTCCACCGTCTCTCCACTTTTGTCTGATGTGACAGAGTGAGGGGGAGACGGTCCCAGACAGCGCACTGCGGAGATAGGCTACGTTGATAGTATAGGTATATAAATATATTTAGGGTGGTATTTACAGAAAGAAAGCATGGCGGAATAACGCCAAAAACACGTGGTTCGATCATATGGTCCTCACTACATTCTAGTTGCCTTTTCAGTTAAAAGTAGAAAGTATAAAGCACACTCTTACAAACAGCTCTTAAAGCGAGGTTATTCTTTATATTTTTACCTGAAATGGCAACTAGAATGTTGTATCATTCTAAGTCATTTCTGTCCAGAGCATCGAACCCCAACAGGTGTCTAAGAGCAGACAAACTAGAAATGAATCACGTAGTAAACTACATTCACCTCCTGTGGTTTTACTTGAGATAACACTTCCATAAGCATTGAAAGTATTCTATAGAGAAAGCTATACCCGTGAAGTTCTATACTTACACATCTTAAACATTGAGACATAACATTCCTTAAACGAGCACAATAGTATTGTTAATAGTTTTATTATCTTTATGAAATGGCAACATACTCAGGTAGGCTTTTTAAGCCAAATATGAATGAAAATGATGTATGAGTACAAGATGATTGTGGCGCGATCGCATTCTTGTTGCTGACTAAGGTTGACAAACTCCTCAGAAAGTACTATTCATTAATAGTCCAACAACCAATGTACAGTTTCATGTACAGTGGAATCTGAACCACTTTTGCCTCTGAATTACGAACTGGTCTAATTATTAGGATGAACTTTGCAGATGAAAGTATTCAAAAGTGCGGATGTTAGTAACACCCCCACCGACGGTCCCTCATTACTATACACTAAATCTTGACCGAGTAGCTGGATCACTGTCCCATTAAATTATAAACAATTACCATATATCCAGTAACAATTAACTGAACGAAGACAAAGGACTGTTGGGATGCTTGAAGTAATTCACTGAAAGTGAAAAACGAGCTTAACTGATTGAATTCAATCCGTTTTTCCCTACGAATAACAATCTCCATTTTGGGATGATTCAACAAAATTATACAAAACTAAACAAGCTGGCCAATTAATCAGGAGGAAGACGCCGACAAACTAGCAACAGCGCTGCAGCGGCGGCCCGGCGAGTCATTCAATGTTAATTGGCGAAGATATTTCTAACGAGCCCTGGGAAATGCAGAAGGCGTGTTCATCAATAATTCAGAGGTCGGGACCGCTATCAGGGCTGTGTTTGTGTTGGGCAAAGATCAAATACTCGCGGTCTACCTGGAGGATGTGTGAGGGGAGCCGCCGCCCTGGGTATCTGGAGGGCGAGTCTTCAGGGGCAGGGGTTCACCCCAACCCATGCTTATAAGATATCTAAACTCTTAGCTCTTAAAATGTGTAATACATGGTTATTAAAAAGAACTGTGCAAAAGTAAGGTTAATTCATTAGCAAACATGGAATTAGAAAACCGTGAACACAGAAAAAACTGTTTCTTAAATTAAAAAGTTTTAGTTTACCTTCAAAAACACACATTTGTACGCATTACAAATGCTCAATGATGTGAGCTCCAGTAGAAGCTTTGCTAATATTCAGGTGAAATCAACTGAGCCCAAACGTTCTATAGCATTTCCTGAGTTACGGACTACACGGCCGCTGTTATTCGATATCTTAGTTCTTGTAGGATTTTTTTTATTTATTTACATGTCAAACATACAGGACAAGCCCAACTACAATTTGACAGTTCAGATAAAATATAAAGATGTAGTTATGTTTATGTGATGCACTGCATTTGCCCACTAAGAAATAAATAATTTTTTTAAAAAACTTAATAAGTTCCAATGAAGACCAAATTTGGTAGAGACGTGTATTCCTACAAGTGCTCGGACGAGTTCGTAAACCAGACATATCGGTCAATGGGAACGGGTAGTTTGGGGGGGTTTTGTACCCCAAAATGGGGTTTTTTTTGCGTTTTTCACATGTAATTTTTGAAAATTTCTAATTTTATATTTCACCATTAGAATCAGCTTAAAAAACTACACAATTAAGTTCCTTAAAGTTTTTCTCTATCTCCAACGGTTACCGAGATATTAAAAAATCTAAACACAGTACGTTGTATTGTGGGGCTCCAATGTTAATCTTATGGAGGATAGGGAAAAATTAATATTTCCCATATTAATGAATATTTTTGGATAAAACTTGATATTTAGCTTCATGTGGTTGAGATCTATCCATTTATGCTTAAAAATCATAGTTTATGTGTTTATCATGGCAGCAAACCTGCATACTCTTTTCCCATATTAATCATATAGGGAATAGGCAAACTCCTTTATTTATGGACAGATGTTGAAGAAATTAGAAAACCGTGAACACAGAAAAAACTGTTTCTTAAATTAAAAAGTTTTAGTTTACCTTCAAAAACACACATTTGTACGCATTACAAATGCTCAATGATGTGAGCTCCAGTAGAAGCTTTGCTAATATTCAGGTGAAATCAACTGAGCCCAAACGTTCTATAGCATTTCCTGAGTTACGGACTACACGGCCGCTGTTATTCGATATCTTAGTTCTTGTAGGATTTTTTTTATTTATTTACATGTCAAACATACAGGACAAGCCCAACTACAATTTGACAGTTCAGATAAAATATAAAGATGTAGTTATGTTTATGTGATGCACTGCATTTGCCCACTAAGAAATAAAATTAATTTTAAAAACTAACTAACTGAGCCTTGTTCCTCTGGTCATAAAAAACCATCGTAGTAGTTCAAAATCATACAAAGAATCTTAACTTACGTCTACGAAACAAAAAAACAATATACTGTATATTCCAACAAAGGAAAATTGATAATTTTCACTGAATAAATTAACACCAAAATAATATTTTTGACTTTAATTTTACTTGTATTAAAACTATATTATTTAAATAAGGAATTTAGATTGTAGCTTTTCAATTAAATCAGAATGAACTTTGAAAATGGGATTCCACACACAAGCAGCATATTCAAGCCTAGACCTGACAAAGGTATAATACAAACGGTACAGTGTTGAAGTTTGAGTAAAGTGAAAACTGCTCACATGTCAGCCTTAGTCAGTAACAAGACTACAAGATCGTGCCGCAATCTTACATTCATTACTAATTCATATTAGGCTTAAAATACCTTGCCTTGGATAGGTCATCATTTCATAACTAACTATATGAAATGTGTAACTGAAATGGGGAGCTGCACAGGTACGTTTATTTTAGCCAAGTATGAATGAGTAATGATGATTTTGGTGCGATCGTGTAGCCTTGTTACTGACTAAAGCTAACATGTTTCTGAGACAAGACTGTTAATAGTCAATGTCATACAGATGACCTATAGTTCGATTTGCGATCCGAACCTCAAGTTGGTAGTTCCTGATAAGCCTCTGATAACGTATATTACAAAATAGAAAGTAACAACCGTGCTTACACAAGGATCTAAGGCACGTTTGGACGATAAGTTTCAAATTATACAAGTGATTTACAAGAAAGAAAAATTCTAAATAAGTCTTTCACGCATACGCATATAACGGCAAATAGACATTAATATAACAATAATATTTAAAAAGATAAGCTTATGATTGTCAGGTCTTAAGCCTTTTTAATATTAATTTTAAAAGCTGGGACCCAACAGCTTCAGGACCAAGGGGAGGTTATCGTACTACTTTGGTTCAAAGTACGAAATTCTCCCCGTTCATCGCCTCACTTTCGAAAAACGAAGCAGAGCGTCCTGTCGGGGACTGCTCTGCGTCACCCGCCCCATTTACAATCTCCGACACTGAAACCACATAACTGTCTCGACATACTAGGAGATGATGGAAAAATCGTTGTTAGACTCAAGAGCTTGACACTTGGTAATGAAGAGGTCCTGGCAGATCGTTAGGTCGTCAGGACCTCGCCGCGCCGGGCCTGGGAGTGTTGCCTCAGGGAGGGAGGTCGCGTTGTTTGCTTATCACAGTACACATTGCGTTTGACAGCCCTTGATTTATCTGTTTGACTTGTCCGATAAGGGAGAGTGCACTTAGTTCAAGTGGCGAAGAAATCGCTTCAGTCTCCCTTCCCTTCAACCCCTGCAATATTTCTCTTTTATGTCCAACGGCGTTTTTGATCTAGAAATTGTTTCTATTTGGTTTCCATAAATATTGGAAAGAGTGGGAAATATTTTGAAAATCACATTTGAGTTTAGATATTTTTCATGTATAAAATGTAGTTTGTGGTAGGTTTTAATTTATTCAAATCTATGATATTTTTAATGTTAACTCTAATATTAGTATAATAACTTAGAAATATTATGAAAATCATCCTTATACGTTGTACCAATATATTATTTTGAAGGAATAAATATTAGATTATAAGTTAAGAATGAATAATAAGTGAATTTTTCGCAAAAACCCATTTGTGAGTGATAAAGCTAATTTAACCCCATTTAAACCTTTATCAAAAATATTTTTAATTTTCCTAAGTCATAAAAAATTATAGTTATTAAAAGTAGAATTTCCTATCTCCAAACAAAACTATATAGCCTTACCTAAAATTAATAAATCATTATTACGCTTATGCCTTTTGATCTTTTTATTTTGTTCGTCCTAAAGCATTTATTCAAAATACTTATTTTAAACACTGATTCACTGCCTTGTTTTATTCAATACCCATATAATCTAGATCACAGATAATTTTATTTAAAGCAGTAATCTCACAATTGGGCAAAAAGACTTATTATAAATATTAAATAGAATATCGTATTAGATTTTTCAAGGTACTGTAGCTTAAAATTATTTCTAACTTAAAAATAGATTTAAGTACATTTTCTCCAAGAATAAAATTAATTGTTCTACGTGATTTACCAACTTTGTACTTGGACACCTATCTCATGATTCGGTAATCATTTCCAATGAAGACCGTATCTGATGCTCATCGAAGGCAAAAACTTCCCGACGAGGATGGGATTCGAACCCACGCGTGCAGAGCACATTGGATTAGCAGTCCAACGCCTTAACCACTCGGCCACCTCGTCTCCGTTTTCCGCTGCTTCACAATTAGCAATTGGATGTAGAATCAGCTGTTGTTCAGCTGGTGCCCTCGGGTCAGCTGATGACCGGGTCATGTCAGTCACAACTGGCCGTGACCATGGTGATTCATCGAGGCTAGGACCACACTGTCTGGGGTCTGAGGTCTGAGAGGTCTGAGGTCACTTAACACTACACGCCACATGCTACATGTGTCAACGTTTAGCGAGTCTTAGCCAAGACCTCGGTTATAAGATTGGATCAAACACAAACCTTTTATTTGTTTACATTCAGGAAACTTATGACACCATTCTATTAACAAATAATTATTTATTTCAAATTACAAGAAACGCCATCAGGATATCGATATACTAACATTTACAGAACGCCTGCAAAAATGCATAACCATTATTTAAGAAAAGGCCCAAACAGAGATTGGAGAGTCTCCGTTTGGGCCTTATGATGTCCCGTGTGACTGGTCGAAATCGATCGCCAATTTAACAACTTTTGTATATATTTACCGTTTGTATATAATTAGAATATAATTAAAAATATATTAAGTAGTTTTAGAAGGCGTCAGTTTTTATTTCATCCTATAGTAAAACCAACACGTATAACGCTAATCAAAAAGTTATTCGGTTTATCAAAGACAAAGTGTACTCGTACTAACCTCCTATGTCCCAAATCCAAATTCTAAATTTGCAAATGAATCAACCTTACTTTTGCACCATTCTTTTCAAATAACCCTGTATAACTAAAAAATTTCATTTAAATGTAACTTGAAAACTATAGGAGTTTCTCCATCTCCGGAAACGTTGTGTAGTTGAAAACACAGGCGCGTTGGAAAATACCTCTAATATAATCATAGTAATTTTATCGACTTCCTTTTTCCATCTAGGCCAATTCTTTATGAATCAACATTAGCATGGCGTTGCAGTCGTAATAGTGGGATTGAGCTTCTTCTTCTTCGTTCTCATCGCATGCAGAGATGCATAAATCTAGAGTCCAACAGCTTTTCACCGACCGATACCAAATAGGTCGAAGACCTCGATACAATATTATAATTAATGGACGAATTACTCACCGACACACGGTTATATAATTTGTGCTTGACAGGAGACAAATTTGAGAGGAGAATGTGTCATCGATCATGTTCATTAGACTAATCGAACAACCGTAGTTAACAAATGGATCTTTGGGATTGGACCAGATTATGCATTGATGCAGTTGGAAATCAGCTGTTGTCTGTCACGTGTGCGCATGCGTCAGCTGTTATCAGATCGACCAGTTGAGCGCACAGCTGATCCACGGAGTAACCAGGTTGTCACAGTGAAATATCTCCAAAAACGATTCGACGGGGCAAGGATGACCGATGTAAGTATTAACCTCCTGCAGGGAGAGATTTAGATGACAAATGACCAGGTCAAGTGTAGCTCGAACTGAACTGGAGTGGGACAGGTAACGGTTATGTTGGTATTCCCCGAAACAGAGAAGATATTGATAGTTGATCAGAAAACTAAGTATACAACAAACTTCGGATACTTAAATCCAAGTAATTAATTTTATATTAACGAAAAATAATATATTTGTTCAATTTAGTTTTAATGTGTGATAAGTTGGAATAAAAACAAACCAATTTTTACTTTTTATGTTGTTTTATTTTTGTAGGTGAATTTAGATGATTTCTAGGCCGAAAAAATTAAAACTTAAAGAAAAGTACTTAATGAAGCTTAAAGAAAAGCAGCTTGGAATTAGTTAGTACATACAAATACAACACAGTTTGCGAACAAAACGTTAATAAAGTCTCAAACGTACATTTTGAACTATTTAGTGCTCAACTGTAACAGTTTGACTTGGACTGTTGTACATGTACATGCAGGAAGGGTAACCTGCAATAGAACACAGCTGCCTGGGGGGGAGGGGAACGGCTTCTCGCAATTGTAAACAAATTAGACGTATAAACAAACATTAACACGCGGAGAACTGTTCAGGTCGGTGAACTCACGCACGCGTGTGCGCCGCCACGGCTCAACGCGACTCAGGTGCGAACCGTCACGTGACCGTGGTCGTCATGGAAACGACATATGTTATTGAGATGTAATCGGATACAACGACGGAAGAAATTGTAGTAAACATACGACGTAGACTATCATTTCGCGAAAGGTTTGACGTTTGGCGTTAGGAGCATAGTTACTTTATACTTGTACTTTTAACTAAAATGGCAACGTACCAAGGTAGATATTTTAAGCCATGTATGAATGAGAAATGAGTGTAGGATAACTGTGGCACGATCCTTTAGTCTTGTTACTGAATAAGGCTGACATGTTCCTTAGACAGAACTGTTAATTAATAACCCAGCAGTCATATCTAAGCAGAACCTACAATTTAACGTAACACTGCCTCTGAATTACGAACTGGTCTGATTATGAGGATGGTCTTTGCGTGGTATTCAATAGTGCGGGCCAATTAATCCACATAAGAGAACACAAAATGCTGTCAGACAAAACAACCTATCTTCTAAAGTTGCATAGATTGATTGTGATTTTGGTCTAAATGTACATCAACAATGAAGTAACAAAAATTTGGAAAAATTAAGTAGAAAAGAGAATTATGAGGAAAAAATCACGTACTTCACTTGACAATGAAAACCTTAAGCATCTATAATACAATTAAATTTAACCAAACCTCAGGCAATATACAACATCGATCAGTTATATTATATTTATACCTTCATTATTTCAGCGATTATGTTAGTAAGACTCGCTGATATTATCCTTTGTACTTTTCAAACACGTCTTTGTTTCCAGCTGCACACCCAAAATAGACATTCCATTTAGCAGTTCTGCAACTATAATTTTTATTTTTCGACAACAGCGAATATCTTTAACTAAATACTTTTAATTGTTTTAATGTAAATTATTGGGTAATCACTTGAGGAGTTTCTCCACCTACAGAAACGTTGCGTAGTGAAAGCACACAGAGGCGTAGGAAAAGTGCAATAAGATAAGATTAGTAGTTAGTAACAGATGGGATTATGAATTCCACATAGACAATAGTATTGTTGAATATAAACAGGAAAGTGTATCTGGAACGTATCAGTAAGAGAATGTTATGTCTATAACTATAACCCTGTGACTATAACTATGACAAAGAGAAAATGATAAACAATTCAGTATGTTTATAATTTAATTAGTTAATCATAATTTACATAAAAATCGTTATACTGTACTCTAGTACTCAAGTGGATAAATCTGTACTCTAACGTAGTTTTTAGGTGAGGATACTTAACTCACCCTCAAATTATAAACTGAGTGATTCGTCAAAGTTTTCACCCAAGAACTTTAAACCTTTTGACTGAAGACATCTTTGTCTCCTAATTGATCTCTAAACCCCAGTTGAAAGTCTTAAATCAACTTTATCGCCCGTTATCTGAAATATCTGCCATTGTTAGAAAGAATTACGACGACTGTGTGAAGACCTGGTGGACGCCCCGAACTATTCTAGCCACCGGAAAACCTTGGACATCACCCATTTAATTTATAAAAATAATTATTTTCATTACTTTCAAACCAAATAAATTTTTAAAATTTAACCATTTCAAGATTTAGGGCCTATAAAGCATACAAAATCTGTAGCTAGCTGTGTTACAAACTTAAATATTTTTAGATTCTTTTTTCATCGCCATCTATATAGGATATCGTTGATCAACTATTGAACATCAAAGTTACATCTTTATTACCCATCTTTCTTAAATAGCGTTATACCCAGGTAGGTGTTTTAAGCCAAGTTTTAATGAAGGAAAATAAGTGTAATATTAGTAGAGCGCAATGTTATAGTCTTGTTACTGAATAAGGCTTACATGTTATTTTGGCAGGACTGTTAATTAATAGCCGAACAGCCAATGACATCTAAGGGGCCTACGTGGAGTCCGAACCACAATGTTGTCTAAATAACGAACTGCTATAATTATGAGGATGCGTTTTCCCTTTCAATCCTTTTTTTCAAACCTTTTCTTACATAACCTATAGTTTATCTTATTAGTATTTTGCTTTGTTATTGCTATGAACTTTAATGAAGAGTGACTGACAGACTCTCCCCACAAGCAGACGTGTAGTCTTTGTATAATTTCTGACTTTTTAGTACTTTATTTGCTTAATCTATCCTAATGAATTTTACTGGAAATAAATGAAATGAATAAATATAAAATAAGTGTCTTTGTGGATCAGTGTAGTTAGTGTGGATGTTAATCCACACTATGGAATATCGCATAATTATCCACTATTCGAGGCCTCCAAGTACTTGTATTACATTAAGTTTTGAAAAAGATTTGTTAGTTTCTCCAAGAGTTAGGACAAGGGCGGATTCCCAGCAGGACGCAGGACGCAGGACGCAGGATGGCGACGCGACGGTTTCGGATGTCCTGCGGTCCCGGGGCGCTACTGACTGCACCCGTGGGGCTTCTGGGCCGATTTGCACTTCCGGGAGATTCCCGCACGCCTTGTCAAATTAAGGTTACTCCTGCTACTTGGGTTTCACACGCCGTGAGGAGCGCCGGGTAATGTTAGAACCTCTAGTTATACGAAGAAAACGCAGACACTACATTGAGGAAGGTCAAGGAATAACAGACTGGTGGCATGCCCTGTAATACAGTTGCTAGCCAATGTGTTAATTAATAGCCCAATGATAAATGAGAACTGGGTCCAGATTCGACCCTTAGAGAATTCGACATGTTCTCCTTTAGTTGTCTAAGGCAGGTACTCAGCCCCTCCAGCCAGTAGGACTTATGCTTGGATTTTGGTTATCATATTGTTAGTACTTTTGATCGGGGTCAAACTAGTACCCTCAAACTATAAAGTGAGGTCAATTTCAACTTAAAACCAATCAAGTCTACTACTTGTTTGAACATGGAAAACTCTCAAGAGTGCAAAACTCACAAACTATTTCTCCTAGTACTATAGAAACATTTACGAGAACTCAGCTTTCACTAAATTCTGCCGAGTCGTCATGTTCGCAGAAGCTATCAGAGAGGATTGCGACCATGTCCACGTCCACGTTCACGCAGTAGCGGGGAATGTGTGGAGGGTGGGGCAGGGGAATACGCAGACGCGATTATGACACGACCTAGACCAAGACCTCACTTCCGGTACATTCTCGGAAGTGAGAGCACAGGTCAGCATCACTGGACCACGGATCTCCTTGGACACCGTTGGTAGCGCCACTATAGGCATACACTGCGCTGCTGTTGAGTGATTTGTAAAACAGTGAAGGTGAAGGTAACTACAGAACCTTCTATATATAACATAATCACCCCTAGCAACATACGTGTATGTTATACGAGTCCTATTTATGTACGACTTATGTCAAGATACAAGAAGATAACTTTAAATAGCTTGGTATAATGGTAGGTCCGTCCTTTGTACGTGTTGTATGGTGTTAAGAAGCAAAATAATGACAAAATATAAATATGAAACCATAGAAAATAGATGTATATTACATAAGAAAAATTAATTCCCAGCTCAATTAAAATTAATTATTTAATAAAATTCATTATGTACCTGCATATAGCCATAAATATAATAATTCCAAGAAATGTAAAGACACAAATCTAATTTAATTTCACACTGTAGATATTTTATTTTATAATATAATTTGTCACATTCACCTAAGAATAACAAGAGTAATTAATTAGATGTAGCGTTTGTAACCAATTAGATCAAAAACACTGTGAAGTTGAGTGTAGCGTGAAGTGCGACAACGGAGTTGATGTTGAGACATTATGGCTCACTTTTCGATCCGGTAACATATCGTAGCTTTCTAAACAACTTGTTAATCGATAAGGTCGGATAAGCGGGGTTGACGGATGACGGGAACATTTGGGTTACACGCACCGATGGCGACCAGGGAACTAACTGTGCGAACATGGGTGGAGATGTGGAGGAAGTGAATCGGAACAGAGGAAAGGATTGAGAGATAGAGTGTGGCGCACTCTACTTACGAGTGGAAATTGTTGAACTAAATGTACTACAACCTTACCTATCCTGTAATCACAGGAGGATTGGGGAGAAGATAGAACAGGAAGTAGGAAAGAAAGAACACCGGATAAAACACAAATACCGGATCAAGACAAAACAAGAATATCGGATATGAGAAGAGACCACAGTGGATACTTAGCTTTATCGTTTATGTTGTACGAGTGTGGCAGTAGAAATGGAAAATAGGTGGTAGATAATTAGAGAAGGCTTGGGAAAGAGAGACCAACAGACGAAGAGTTAGGAGGGGTGATAGTGAAATAGTTAAGATATAAACTGAAAGATAATTATATAAAAAGAAGACAGACAAGCAAGAAATACAAAGACAAAGACAAACAAATTACTAAAAGAGATAAGTTAAAAAAACTACTTGTAGGTCATGATTTGTGGATAGTTATGAGCGATTTTCGATGTATGTGATATTTTCTGGTGTAGATTTAAAGTGAACACTATATACTCATAACTAGATCAGTCCAGAGACAAAATTGTGTCCAAGGCTTTCGTCAGCCTTAAGTCATTATGTCAGCCTTAGTCAGTAACAAGACTACAAAATCACGCCACAAACATATTACGCTTATTTCTCATTCAAACTTGGCTTAAAATACCTACCTGGGTAATAATGCCGTTTATATTACTATCACTAGGTACGCGAGGAGTACTGTTACAATATTTATAGTTATTTTAGATATCTGAAACATTGGCAGGTGGCCCGATTAGTTTAATTTATAAGGCATATTCTTAGTATATACCTTATTAAGTAAAAAATAATTGGGCCAAGTTATTATTTAAGTAATTATAAATTCCAATTTAAATACCTTATAAAATAATAATAATATAATTTAACATAAAAATTACCTTTGAAACCTATCATAAACAAATGTTTCAACAGTTTTTTACCTTTAATTAAAGTATTAAAAATACTTAATTTAAAACATTTTCAATTCTTGATCTGCTTATAATCCTGTGGATCACTTAGATAATAATTTCCATCACACAATGATACCTAAAGATTGTTTAAATTCGTATCTCTTAAAAATAAAACTAAAACGTGTTATACCGTTTGTTTAAGCGGTAAATTCTGTATTATTTAGATATTATTCTTTGCTTCAAACTGCAGTAACATAAAATTACTAAGAACAGTTTATGTACAATTCGAGTACATTTAAGTCAAGTACAAAATTAGTAAAGAATTAGGTTGACTTAATTGCGAGCACTATCAATAACATATACATTAACACATTTTAAATTGTAAGTTAAATGATTTCCAACGTAAAATACAAATTTATTTGGTAAACATTATTGTAAATTAACTATTTTTTTCATTTTTGTATTTTTTCGTGTGGAAAGAACTAAAAAGTACTGTAAATAGTATGTTAGGAGTCCGAGTATATATGTTCGTCTCTAGAGTAACACAGCAGTGCTGACAAATATTGGTAGTAAATTTCTCTGTAACCGGTTTTTTATTTCTGACGGGTCATAATGAATCGGGCGACGAAGTTTGCCCAAGGGGATTCCCACTCAGAGGTCACCGGGTGAGCTCTTGTCAAATAGCCTCTCTACCAGTGTTGCCAGAAGGCGGGAAATTTACCCGCTTTTCGGGTATTTTGAAGAGTGTGCGGGTAATTTGAGAATATTAGAACATTTGTGGGTAATAGTGGGGATTATTTAATTAGACCCTCATTTCGGTAGGAATTAAATTTATTATTATTTCCCACTAGTTGGTTGCTCTTGATCCAAGAAACAATCATTTTAATAGGTAACTCAACACAACGACATGTCATCTTTTGTTTCGCCTTTTGTGGAATGGGTGGCGGTAACCTGGATTTTCTAACATATAAGCCTCCCACAAGGGCCGAGTAGAGGCGGTCACGATTTAGTTGTGGATAGTTATGAGTGATGATCGGTGGCTGTGATACTCTCTAGCTTGTATTGACGTCCGCATAATAACTTGGAACTGGTTCACTCGTTAATATGGGCTAGACATAGTGTTGGAAATTATCATAGCGAATATTCTTTGGTGGATGGTGGGACTCGAACCTGGGGACTCAGGGTCTGAGTGCAACGTCATTTCGCACGTTGATACGTACACTAGCATCACTTGAAACTAACTATAATAGATCGAATATAATACTGTTTTAAGTTCCATTTATAATAGAAATGTTATATTAACCTTATAAGTTTATTACTACAATGTTCTTACGCTAATAAATATATTATCAAGCTGTGAGGGTACAGCATGTAGATATAAATATATTCTAGTTATCAATTTAGATACTATTCATTCAATAATTATTTTGAAACCCAATTGTATTGATAATGCCTTTGCAAATAAAAATCAGAGCGAATTTAAGGAAAATCGGTGAGTATATCCCTACCCAGGTAAACTTTTTTCTTTTGGCATATTAGAACTATTTATGTTTATTAGGATGGTAACATTGATTTTGACATTACAATTAACAAGTGACTACTTCCTTTTCCACTCCCACCGCACGTAACTTAATAAATGAAACAGTCGTAGCTACAAACCGAACGATTATCGTGTTAATAGATTGCTCAGACAGAACTATCGTATCGATTCAATTGCAACACTAGACTACAGTGTGCAATGCCTAGCGAATAGCGTGGATTGCATGCAATCTCTGACAAATTGCATACATGTGTCAAGTTACTGTTCTCAATCCCTGACATTGATAACACAATGTGATAATACAAAGACATTTGCGACATCGTTTCGCTCCGATGGCCAATGATGTGGGTCGCATTCCTAACCTCACCTAACCTAACCTAATCTAACCTCACCTAATCTATATGTACTAAATAATTAAGAAACATGTGAGACCTAGCAGACCAATTCGCCCATTCACCGATTCAAGGTGTCTGATGGTAATGAAATGAAATTTTACCTAAAACATTCAATATCCTGCCTATTTAAACTTTTTTACTTTGCAATTCTTTGTAAAATTCACTTTAAACAACTAACAAATTGATTTGAACGTGGTTTGTTTTACACACAAGATCAATATATCAATATTTCTACAGTTAACTAGTATTTTTAAGTAATTTCATACATAATGACGTGAAAAATTATTTTTTACAACCAATTTTCCACAGCTTTTAGCGTCTTAAAACAACTGAGAAAAAATCTTTGATGACCAAGGAATTTGACGAAATTACCTTTCTTTAATCAATAAATCGCTTCCCTTTATCTCTCTCTAGCTAATCTCCTTAGCTGAACCCCGTGCCTAGCTACGCTCTTACAGCTGGCTAATCATCCCCTCACTGTTGCTATGCAGATTCCCAGTTCACATTCCAGGGCGAGATCCCTCCATGTTCAATGACCCTTCTTGTTGATTGCGACCGTCCAGTTAGTAGACAAATGATAAAGTAAGCCTTCCGTTCAATCTCCAGAGGAAGAATGGGCTCTCGAGATCCGGAGATTAGATCTTGTCTGCCGAATGGACTGATCGGTCACTTTCCAGTGGCGGAGTGAATATTTTAACACATGATTGATAACTGGAGATTGTGTCTTTCATCTGGGTACATTCAGAGCCACGACGAAGGAATCCGATGGGAAATCGAAGCTCTTGTTGTCTACCAGACCAGTTTATAAAAAGAATAACAACTTCACTAGATATATGATTCCGTCGGTCAAGTCGAAAGTTGTGAAACGTATAAATGCTAAAACCATTTTGCAGGTAAATATTTTTATTTAACTTCACTTCTTTGGTGAAGTATTTGCAATAAAAGTTGTTGTTTTCATCCGAGTTATATCACGTGAATATTTAATTAAACTGGGTTAGTTAGTTACTAAAATGGGAAACTGTCCAGGAACAGGAATTTTAAGTATGTATGTGAGATGAGTGTAAAATGATAGTGGTACGATCTTGTAGTCTTACTGACTAAGGCTGACATGTTCCTTATACATGTTAATTAATAACCCAACAGTCAATGGCATATCTAAGGAACCTACAGTTTAACGTGGAGTCCGAACCACTGACTCTGAACTTTAACCATTAATCCACACAAGAGAAAACTACATCTACACTGCATCCACACTACATCCACCGACTATCTTCACAACTATCCACAGTTCGTCACCTCCAAGTAGCTGGATTACAGAAGTAAGAAAACATTATCAGTATATCTTTTACTTTAAGCTTCACGATCACCTAACGTAATTAGTTATAAATTAAATTTCATTCATTAAATATTAAGCTTAAATTACACATTCACAGCTTACGCTTGGATTTCTTACTGCCTTACGACTATCACTGGATGACAATAAACATAAACTTCAGAGCAGATATTTACTGACTTGCGTGCAAAATAATATCACTGCTCCTGTCAGAGGGATGACCGGCCACGACAACACAACACATTGTTGAGGCCACTATAAATAACATCCGGTAATGGAACTTTATTCATAGAACTTGTTTGGGTGTAAACCTTTTACGACTGGGAAGAGAGATAATACGTGCGACATTGGACATTGAATATTGTCCGGCTATAAACGCGACTCTGATTTATACGACATTTAATGTTGTGAATGCTTTGTATTACCACGATTATTCTTTGATCTCTCGTACATGGATATTGTGTAGAATATTTTAAGAACAGGATCAAAAACACATGTTTTAAATGGACAGGACCATTAGTTGTCATTAAGTACACGGGGTGGATGAAATGTACTAGTAGGGTGTGATAACACAAAAACGACTTTTTAAAGACAGACAGCCCTTATTGTATACTTTTAATTGAAATAGCGACCGACCCAAGTATGTATTTTAAGTCAAGTATGTATGAGAAATGAGTGTATGATGATAGTAGCGTCATGTTTTAGTCTTGTTACTGACAAAGGCTGATACGTGCCTTAGAGAAGACTATTAACTAATATGCCAGTTAAATCCTAACCACCTTTTGCCTCTGAATTTCGAACTAAGCTAATTAAGAGGATGGTTTTTGCGGATGAACGAAATTGTCCATGTTGCGGATGTTAATCCACTCAAGGGAATATCACATCCAACGACCACCGCTCATAACTATCCACAATTGAAGACCTCCTAGTAGCTGAATCTGGAGTACAGTAGTTTCTTTTATGAGTGGCCTATCCTCTATAAGGTGCTAAAGGTTCAGGCTGGTCCGTAGAAGGTAAGGGTAAGGTTTTAGTGAGTGAGAGTCATACACTCCGTGCATAACGCATTTCATTCTCCCTGGTATAAATTGGTACTGTAAAAAGGCTCAAAAGATATCAAATGCAAACCTTATGAGTATTTAAGCCCAACTCGAGAAAAATAGATTGGTTGTAAGATTATATATTTTCTAATAGTAGAGAGATTTCAACTAATGCAACATCCTACTCGGGCAGATAGCTTTGCTGCATCTAACATCTTCGGCTCTCCGCACTCGAGGAGATCGACCCGCCGTGATTTACCCGCCATATTTCAGTTGCGCCGCTCCTGTCCGCCATATCGGTGAAATATGGCGCCAAATGAAAGACGCCCGGGTAACCGTAAACACAGCGCCCAATAAATCTCCACGGCTGTCTACTTTAGCGTGGAGTTTCTAAAAATAAGTGATAACACGGCCGATGGACCGGCACGTGTCGGGCGCGGTGGCGATGACAGCGGACGCTTAGTCATCAGTCATCAAGGCTCATCAGTCTCTGCGTGTAAGACTCAAGGTCATTTAAAGTTTTGATCAGGACAGGTTTAAACCCTGGTCAAGTTACTGGGACCATGACGTATCTTATACTCCAGCTACTTGGAGGTCATGAATTGTGGATAGATATGAGCGATAATTGGTGAACGTGGTACTTATGTTCCTGGTGGGGATACCCACTGACATTTACAGTTGCAGACAGGAACGTGAACTCTCCTTGTTGCAGCGATACTCTCAAAAGCTGATAGTTATCAACATCGGTCTACATACACTCAATACTATACTATACCACGTTCATCCGCAAAGACCATCCTCATAATTACACCAGTTCGTAACTATTCAGAGGTAAAAGTGGTTCGGATCCCACATTAAACTGTAAATCACTAATGCAACTGTACATTGCCTGTTGTGCAAGGAACATGTCAGCCTTAGTCAGTAACAAGACTACAACGATCACGCCACAATCATTTTACACTCATTTCTCATTCATATTTGCCCTAAAATACCTACCTGGGTATTTCGAAATTTCAAAAGGTAATCTAGTTTAATCATTACTAATCACATTCTTTTATTTTACACTAGTTTAAACTGCAATTTTCACGTTTTTAGTGATATTGACGACATTTTTCTGTTTGCAGACAAACACTGATATCCTTCGATTGCGACGTGAGCTCATTACCACTGTTTTTTGGTAGTTCATGAATGTAAAAAAATAAGTATAATGGTTTAGACCAATTGTTATAATAAGAGACATCTACTAATGCGTTCGATTAGTAGACCTTAATGACTTCATCACTGTAAAACTCTGGTAATTGTGATCGTTTACATTCGGAGATGATTAGGAGGTCTGGGGTGAAGCTGGCCGCTCATCCGCTCATCCCACACAAAACAATTATTCTCATTAGAGTTTTGATGGGCGGCACGAGCAGAGAGACCGTGATGGTGTGGTGACGACTGACGAAGAGACCACACACCAGACACCAGACACTGACCTTGACTCCACGATTATAATGGTTAGCTCCGACCGTCAACACCGGGCTCAAGCCGTGTTCAACGCCCAAAACGGGCGAACACTCAGGTCCTCACGTCTTCTAGCATATTCAAGAATATTCCTCTCTCTATTTTTATTAGCTCGGGTCCAAACCAAAGCTATCTCAGTGCTGGTAACTCCGTTTAGCTATTTAGTGTGTAAGACTCTAACACTTATGTTCCTTTTGTACTCTCCTGCAGGCATCACTCTCGTCTGCGTTTAAACTCTTAGTCACACCCAAAGTGTTCACTGGGTGCATTTCCTTACTTGTTTCTAGAGAAAGTAAACATACCGTATTCCGGGGTATGCTCTGAGTGGGGTTGTGTTTACTTAAGTACTCTAAAAATTAAATATGGCGTCCCTCTGGTACAAATTCCTGTATTGTCTTATGGACTGCAGGGTCGTTGAAACCTAAGTTTGAATACAGACCAGGATTACTTTGGTTGTTGACTTCCCCAAACTTTGTATAGTTATTAGATCATATCCTACCATTCTCGCCCTTAAAGTGGTATATTTTCCGTTGGCTGCGCAATATTGCATTCAGCAAGATATGCTGGGATTGTGCATTACTTACGAATCTAACAGTTATTGAACCAAATAATAATAAGGACTTTATTAGCTTGCAATCAACAGATACAAGTTCTGTTTTGCATGGTAACTCTTGTCTTACATCAAGCAAAACACGAAAAGAACTAAGACTAAATATTTACAATTTGTTACTTAAAAAATACTGCCACTTTTAAAGGCTCCATAACTTTTTGACTTCTGATTGAATGGCAATCAGTTTTACACATGGAATCCAAAATATGAGAAGGTCTTTTATTCCGAGCTTAGTTATGACCCGAGGCATGTGCAGCATACTGCTGTAGAGTGGGGCTAACACACCTCCGACCTGTGCACCACTTTTCCAAATAGATATTGCGGCAGATGTAGGACTACATTAGGCGTATTAAAATTTCCTTAATGGAAATGACTAAACATAGCTTTAGCATTTACAAACTCGCAGAACAGTCATTTCTTATAACATGCAGACGATTGCAGCAACACACTCACCATTCCATGGCAGAGGCTGACGGCCACCGAGGACAGCGGGTCGCCCTGTACAGTGCCGGTGTAGAAGCAACCGTCCGCGCGGAGCCCGAGGTGTTCCAGCTTGGAGGAGTTCTCCCACACGTGGGTCACCTAGACATGGACACAACCAATACATTAGTAACTGAACTTGTTCCATACGATATAATCATAACATTTATTACCATTACCACATGAAGTGTACACCGAAACAGCTGTCCTTATAACCAAATCACGTCAATAACCTTGTTTCAATATTTATGAAAATAATAAATGTTTTTCACATTCGAAATAAAAATTATTTTAAGTTATTTCCTTCACAAAAGGATGAGTAAATAGGAGGAGTACAAGAAACTCTGTTTAAGTTGCGTATTGATCTTTAAATGGTAACCGAGCGTCAAAACTAAATTCACATTCACATAAAACGTAAAAAGTATCAACAATGTGTTAAGTATTTAATATGTATTTTAAAGGATTACTCGGAATGCACACACGTCAAGTTTATACATAACAAAAGTTATCCAACTTTCTTTTAATTATACTCGAGAAAAGTTTATGTTGCACATGGTTAGAGACAGTTATCAAATGAAGCGATAACTTTCCCACACACTCCGGAAGTAATGAAGAAACAGTGTTTCGGGCGGATAACAGATCGTCCTCCCACTAATGCTCATTTATCAAAGCCCATTTTTGTGACAGTTACCTTTTAAATTGCGGTTTACAGCTGGGACCTTATTAGGCTTGAGTTAATGGCGGACGTTTGTCTTCGACTCCCACACAATATTACTTAACCTCCAGCTTTTCTCGGCCTCTGCAGTCTGTAACCACTCTCCTTGCCGTCTACCTCACGGATTCTCAGATTCACGTTAGGATTTCTCAAAATAAGGATTAGACTAGGACCGTGGCGTGCTCTGTAATCCAGCTACAGTTCTGGATAGTTGTGAGCAATGGTCAATAGGTGTAGTGTTCTCTTGTGTGGATTAACGTCCGCACTATTGAATACTACGTTAATACGCAAAGACCGTCCTCATAGTTAGACCAGTACGTAATTCAGAGGCAATGGTTTGGACTCCACGTTAAACTACGGGTCCCTTAGATATGCCATTGGCTGTTGAGCTATTAACTAACAGTTCTGTCAAAAGAACAAAACGGTCTTAGTAACAAGACTACAAGATCGTGCCAAAATCATCCCACACGCATTTCTCATTCATACTTCGCTTGATATTCTTATTCATAAAGGTTGCCATTTTAGTTAAAAGTATGAAGTCTAAAAAGCCAAATTTGTTTGCAAAAAAAATTCGGGGTCACTTTGGGAGGAGCGGTACACATCCGAAGGTACTGTATATAAAATCCCCCAGTAGAAGGGGGGTTCGGTGCCCCCTAGGAATTTTTTGAAAATTAAAGCCTAAAAGTTCTATATTAAGCTTCTGGGGACATTTTTATCTGTGACGAACTTACAAAAATATGATTATAACATAGCTGTTTTATTTCAACGGAATAAAAAAGTTGGAAAAGACCACATATATTTTCATAAAATACTTTTATAACTCAACATTTTATTTTATTTCTAACTGTTTGAGGGCATCTCCGTTATAGCATTTAGGCTATTATAAATTAGATTGAAACAGTTTTATGAAAGCTTTCTTGGTATTGCATGTAAATCTTTTTGCTGCTTAAAATTGTTTCTGCTTTGTCCGGATTATGGACTGATCTTGTAGGGTTCAGCTCACTTGAGTACGACGTTATATTTTAGATCCCGAAACATCTTGAAACTTTACTTTACAAATCGTAATGGAGGATAATTATCTAACTAACCATCATTCCTCCTTCACCTACAAAGACTTAACAAACAAAAAACTGACCATTGTTGTTTTCTGGATGGTAAGTAAGGCCTATAGAACGATTCCTGTAGATATTTATAGAAAGGTGATGATTGAAACTCCAGTATTGTATTCCCTCGAGTAACACATTCGGGCTGACCCTCTTAACCCCCCATAGTGATGAAATAATTTGCACGTGTTTAATGCAAATAAAACATCATTAGTTATTCTGACAAGGGTCCGAAGGTCACAGAGGTACGCAGGCAGACGTCGGTCGCGCCGTGTAACGCCTCTCATAAGGAGGTCTTCACCCGTAATTTCATACTTATGAAATGATGCCCCCGTTACTTTTTCAAATGATTATTTTTATAAAAATTGAAGACTTTTAATTTTAATGAAGGAGTTCTTGAAGACTTAAGTATAAATCTTCTCAAGGTGAAGAATTCAGTGCATCTGAAGAGAAACTGTTTGTTTGCCTTTTAGTGTAATAGTTGGTACGCAATGTGCATACTTATTGCACGAGTATATTATCGCAGGATATACATTTACTAAACTAAACTATAAACATTCAGGCAATAAACAAATTCGGCTTAAACTCGTCGTTATTTACTGTTAATATTGGCATTACTTAGTTTTGCTGAAAGAGTAAAATCTTTAGGAACTCCTTTGATTGCGAAGGTATGCAATCCACTAGGACAACAGCTTAATTTTAAATATTGAAAATTTTGTACTTCAATGCATATAAGCCATAACTTATTCTTTCACTTTTACGTATAAAAGATAAAAAACACACATATAAAAAGATAACAAATACAACTAACACGGAAAAACATTATTAATTATATCAGACTCTCAGTTTTCTTTTACATTTGCTGTTATGCTTAATTATTTTAATAAATCAATTGAATGAAAATTTCACTGGTGATATCATTATAACAGGTCAGTTCTACAAAATTTTACTTCTAGGATAGAAACAGCTGTCATAAACAGCTGTTTTCACCGATTGCATGAGACGAACAGGTGGTTCTCTCACACGAGGCTCTAGTAAGGGGTGTTTAATAATTTTACCCCGGGGTTGAACAGGTACGAACAGAACAATTGGGTCGCAGTTGAGGTGAAGGCCACGGTCGATGTTGACTACACATAGCGAGGAGGTCCCCGGCGCTGTCAGTGCAGCTCAGACCGTCGAAGAAATAATCAAAAATAAAAATCCTGTATTTCGTGCATGTTGTTTCATGCAAAATGGGATGGTGATAAAATGTCAGTGGCAGTTCAGGTGGTGGGTGATAGGAAATCTACTCAACAAGCGGGTTTCAGTTTACCCAATTAATAGAAGAAGAAACAGTCTACCCACCTAGCACAATTATTCTTTACACATTTTCAGTCGTTCAAAACCAAGACCCGCTTGATCTGTCCGTACCCTAGGAATTCCTTAGAAAATACTGCCACCATACAGTACCTTGATGTCGGGTAAGACGAAGCGGGAGTCATGTGCGAGCAGCAGACGGAAGTGTCGGCCGAAGGCGGTGAACTCGTACTGGGGGTGAGGGTCCCAGATGGTCGCCATCTTGTGCCGAAAGTGCCCGGAGTGGTGTCTCAGCAGCGGCAGCGGCTCCCCTGCAGAGTGATCAGCTGTTAGTATCAGAATTGATGTTCACACTATTGGATGTATAAGGTCTAACCCGAAGTAATGTACGAAACAGTTCCAGGCTAGTTCTAGGAGACGAGGGGAGAGTGTGCTGGGTGCGAGTCCCACACTACCGACCGGGTCACTCCGGTGTGCATTACCAATTTACCTCCTTCTCCTCCTTAAAAAATACATAATGAATTTAAACGAATTAAATTTTTGTTTTCCCTATTCTTTTCGTTTTGTTCCAATCGACCAGTTTCATGACTACAGTCACACCATCGGGTGCCTAATCATCATCTTTGTAATTTTAAGTTAGTTATTTTGCAAAATAAAAACAAAAGTATGATAAGGTAAAACAGTCATTTTATTGGTCCATGCCAGCTGGGGATCATTTCACATTGCTGACGACATTATCATCGAACTATATACTACAACAGGAATTAACTCCCAAATGGGAGAGCACAAAAATGACCCATAGGTTTAGGAATAACAGTTTACCTATTACCTTTCTAACATGGTGACCTACCCAGGTGGGTATTTGAAACCAAGTATGAATGAGAAATCAGTGTAGGATGGTCGTTGCGCTATCTTGTAGTCTTTCACTGAGGCTGCCATGATCCTTAGACAGGACTGTAATAATCATAGCTAATCTAAGCGACCTACACTTTAACATTCAGTCTGAACCATAATTTCATCTCTGAAATACAAGCTGGTTATCTAATTATGAGGAGGGTCTTAATTTATGAACGTAGTATTCAATAATGTGTACGTTAATAAACACACCAAAGAAGATCACACCCACCGACAATCACTCAGTTCGTCCTGTAGCCTGTAATATGAACCTCACTGACTTGAAGAGTATTTTACAAACGTTAGGTTGCCAAGTGTCAAAAAATTTATTTCTAAAAATGGTCCAATCTATCCAAACAAGTCTGTGGCCAATTATTAAGCGATAAAAACATGGAATAAGCAAGTTCTATATGATATTTTTAGGACCCTAGAAGATTTACAGGTATATTTTGACAATCGTATAAAACATGGGTCTATTCATGATTAATATTCTATATTGCGATCAAAAATCAAGAATTATTAATTTTTATTGCGATTTAAGTATGCCTGATATGCTAAATTAACTGTATTAAATTTTAACGCTTGATGTAAAACGCCGCTCAATGATCATGCGGATTTTTTTAAAGCCACGAATACATTCACCATTAAGCTAGAATTATATGTTCAAAATAATAAGGCAACTTATTACTATATGGCTACATCAATAGCGACATCAACATCAATATCTTTATAGCATTCTTGATTAGCAATGTACAGAACAATCTCATAAACAAGGGTCAGCTTATAGCTAAAAGTCAAGCTGAGATACCGCAACTATTAATATGAATGAACTTAATGTACTACTAGAGCAATAATTCCAACCAACTCGTGTAGATACTGTGTAGCCCGAAATGTTCCTCTCAACATTCTGGACATTGTAATGTGCAGGGCTCCAGACTCCAGGTGGTCGCACACTTCTTCCCACAGTTAAAAGCCCCATAAACATACCAAACGCATGACGAAAGTGTAATACGAGAGCAGCTACGAAATGGCCACATAACCGTAAAACTATTCCTCCAGTTTCATTAATCAAACTATAATGGACTTTCTCTCCTAGTCCTATAAAAACCTTCCTCGCGGCACTAATTTTGGAACATTTCCATAAGCCGATTGCAGATTGGTCGACGGATGTAATTATAGAGAATCAGACGAATGGGAGAGTCTATAGAGTCTAGACATACACCCACGACGGCAGCGCACGCTATCGGACCAGTGAAGAATTGCGTCCAGTCGACAGACGGTAGCCATGTATCTTCTGTCCGATGTGCTCTGCCGCCGCCGATACTTAGGTATAACTCATGTATTGTACTCATAGAACTTCTACCAACGCGAATCAGATTACAAGACGCATGTCGGACGAAGGAACGCTGCCTGGCGGTGGGAAATTGCATTGTTGATCGTCAAGTATTTTATTTTTTTACTATGACTGGAAACCATGGCGTGTCATGTAATCTTACTTGGAGGTCACGAATTGTGGATAGTTGTGAGCGATAGTGGGTGGGTGAAGTGTTCTCTTGTGTGGATTATTAACCTCCGCACTATTGAATACTACGTGAATCCGCAAAGCTAATTAAAGCTATCTGGCATTAATTTTATTACATGGTATGGTTCATAAATTGTTTTCATTTTGATTCAAAACCCCATTTCTCCCGAATTAGGGAAATTTCCCACGATGTGGTAACACTGCCTGGACCTCTTACCCAACGCTGGAGCGTCCTAGTCGCCGCGGCCCCTCCCTCCACATGCATTGTTCTTGTCCGATTATCTACATGATCCATCATCCACTAATCTACATCTTAACGATGGCTTGTTTGAATATTACCCTTGAGTGGTTGAAAATCGTATGGCATTGTGCACTGTGCACCGAGGTCAAAAAATGATTAAAGGAATAAGGAATATTGAAATTTATTGACCAGAAGGTAGGTATTTTAAGCCAAGTAGGAATGAGAAATGCGTGTAGGATGATTGTGGCGCGATCTTGTAGTCTTGGTACTGACATGTTCCTTAGACAGAACTGTTAATTAATAGCCCAACAGACAATGGCATATCTAAGGGACCTACAGTTTAAAGTGGAGTCCGAACCACTGTCTCTGAACTACGAACTGGTCTAATTATGAGGTTGGTCTTTGCGGATTACCGTAGTATTCAATAGTGCGGACGTTAATCCACACAAGAGAACACTACACCACCGACCATCGCTCACTCCTATCCACAATTTGTGACCTCCAAGTAACTCGATTTCTGGACGACGCCACCGTCTCAGTGAACAGGTTTGGTGGATGAGGTTTATTATACTCCTTAGTATCATTGAATTCAGAGAAAACGTCATGAAGAAAATATGGTGTGGATCAAGGTTGATAGTTTGAGTAAAAATGTCACCTTTCAGTTTGTTGTTCAACGTATTGTTCAGAAAGACAAACACAAACAACGCACTCGTACGGATGCTCCGGAGAATGACATGCACACTTGCTCAGAGGTCTCTGAGGACATAACTCCCACTGAACTCCCCTTCTATAGTGTTTTAGTAAAGCACCCGTACACGAAGAATGTGCAGCAACATCCTGGAAGTACATGCACTGAGGTGAATTCCGTTTTATATTACTGTACTTTTATTGTCATGAAACTACAAATGGAAGTAGAGTTTCACATTCCAGTGAAATTTAAATAATTTACTTTCTAGCTAATATCTTATAAGTGATTTTACAAGATTTTTCATTTAGATGAGAAAAAGCTTGCAAACTTAAATTTCTCACATTAGTAAAAACAGACACAAAAAGTTTGTAAAGTGAAAAACCATTCCTTAAAAAAAACTAAAAAAAAGCCAAGTACACAAGTAGTGTAATATAGTGATGCCGTGTATAATATGAACCCAAATTAAACTTTAGGTTCCTTAGATGCCATTGGCTATCGGGATATTGATTGACAGTCCTGTCTAAGGTATATGTCAGACTTAGTCAGTGACAAGACTACAAGATCGCGCTACAATCATCTTACACTCATTTCTCATTCATACTTGGCTTAAATTACCTACCTGGGTAGGTTGCTATTTCAGAAAGGTAAGGCAATCATGTGTGCCTAGACGTTTTACGATTGCGGAACTAAATTCAAACTTCATAATGGAAATATTGAAGCTTTGTGATTGAGTTGGCTATTGAATTGTAACCATCAATCAATTTCTGCCTTGAAGAGAATAATGGAGAAGGTTAAAACAGCGGCGGACTTCAAACGATTGTAGCCAGCTGCCTAATCATGAGATGAGTTTTAGATTTTTAGACCTTGAGAGAAGTATGACTGTATGTGTAAGATTCTATATCTCCAAGAATGTAGTTTACCGTTTACTGGTACAATCTGTTCATATGTTGTATTCAATAAAAATATATAAACAATCTTTTATCTTAAGCATAAGAAAATATAAGAGCTCAGTTATAATAATAATAATAATAATCATGATTCTTTATTTCCAAACAAATTACCATATTTTCAGAAAAGATTAAATAAACATCTATATACTGAAGATTAGTTCCCCATACGGTTCTGTGGTTCTGTGGTTCCAAATGGCCTGTGAGTGGGGAACGAGTCCTTATAATAGAAAATACTTAAAAACATCTAACCATATAAAAAAATAATTAGGAACTAATTGATATTAACAAACGAAAAAATTGAAATATTACAAAATACTTGAGAAAGCCTATGCATGTATTCATATAAATAGTATATTTTGCTATGTAATTTAAAGAAAATAAAAATAAAATTATTCCAACCGAGAACCCAGTCACCCTTACCAACATGTCATCCATGCAGACAGTCGCAGATCATACACGCGCACACTTGTGACCTCCAAGTAACTCGATTTCTGGACGACGCCACCGTCTCAGTGAACAGGTTTGGTGAATGAGGTTTATTATACTCCTTAGTAGCATTGAATTCAGAGAAAACGTCATGAAGAAAATATGGTGTGGATCAAGGTTGATAGTTTGAGTAAAAATGTCACCTTTCAGTTTGTTGTTCAACGTATTGTTCAGAAAGACAAACACAAACAACGCACTCGTACGGATGCTCCGGAGAATGACATGCACACTTGCTCAGTGGTCTCTGAGGACATAACTCCCACTGAACTCCCCTTCTATAGTGTTTTAGTAAAGCACCCGTAAACGAAGAATGTGCAGCAACATCCTGGAAGTACATGCACTGAGGTGAATTCCGTTTTATATTACTGTACTTTTATTGTCATGAAACTACAAATGGAAGTAGAGTTTCACATTCCAGTGAAATTTAAATAATTTACTTTCTAGCTAATATCTTATAAGTGATTTTACAAGATTTTTCATTTAGATGAGAAAAAGCTTGCAAACTTAAATTTCTCACATTAGTAAAAACAGACACAAAAAGTTTGTAAAGTGAAAAAACCATTCATTAAAAAAACTTCCAAGTACACAAGTAGTGTAATATAGTGATGCCGTGTATAACCTGAACCAACATTAAACTTTAGGTTCCTTAGATGACATTGGCTTTAGGGATATTGATTGACAGTCCTGTCTAAGGAATATGTCAGACTTAGTCAGTGACAAGACTACAAGATCGCGCCACAATCATCTTACACTCATTTCTCATTCATACTTGGCTTAAATTACCTACCTGGGTAGGTCGCTATTTCAGAAAGGTAAGGCAATCATGTGTGCCTAGACGTTTTACGATTGCGGAACTAAATTCAAACTTCATAATGGAAATATTGAAGCTTTGTGATTGAGTTGGCTATTGAATTGTAACCATCAATCAATTTCTGCCTTGAAGAGAATAATGGAGAAGGTTAAAACAGCGGCGGACTTCAAACGATTGTAGCCAGCTGCCTAATCATGAGATGAGTTTTAGATTTTTAGACCTTGAGAGAAGTGTGACTGTATGTGTAAGATTCTATACCTCCAAGAATGTAGTTTACCGTTTACTGGTACAATCTGTTCATATGTTGTATTCAATAAAAATATATAAACAATCTGATATCTTAAGCATAAAAAATATAAGTGCTCAGTTATAATAATTATAATAATAACCATGATTCTTTATTTCCAAAAAATAACCATATTTTCAGAAAAGACAAAATGAACATCTATACTGGAAATTAGTTCCCCATACGGTCCTGTGGTTTTGTGGTTCTACATGGCCTGTGGGTGGGGAACGAGTCCTTAATATTTCCTTATAGACAATACTTAAAAACATGTAACGATATAAAAAAAATAATTAGGAACTAATTAATTGATATTAACAAACGAAAAAATTGGAATATTACAAAATACTTGAGAGAATCTATGCATGCATGCATATAAATAGTATATTTTGTTATGTCATTGAAAAAAATATAAAAATAAAATTATTCCTACCAAGAACCCAGTCCATTTGCATACCACCGTTACCAACATGTCATCCATGCAACCAGTCACAGACCATACACACGCACACTCGTACAAACACAAACATACACACAAATGTGCAACCTCACACGCCAAACTTCACACACCACACCAACCACCACACACACAACTGTACTAATTATCAACACTTCAACTATCAACAAAATATCCATTGTCATAAAAATAAATAAATATAAAGATTCTATTACCGTTGTATGTCTTGATAACGTTAAAAATAATTTAAATACTTGAAAGAGTGATTGGCAAACAACTATTTTTATTTAATTTTATCAATTATATTTCAAAAATGTATTTACAGTACTTTCCTTTTGAAAGTAGCTCAAAGAATGGATACGAATGGATGGAATGTCTAATGGGGATATTTTCAGTTCCTCTAACCAGCTGTCCTTATAACCATATGATGAGTCGCTGGGATACATAATATTTTAGGAGTTACCGCGAATAGCATGTAGGTACTGACGAAAAGTGTGCAGTGCAAAAGGACTGATTATTCGTGTATCTTTTCATTTTGTACGTTTTACTATTACTGTTAACGTTTGCAATGCAATTGTACATTATCTTTCTGCAAATAAATATTACTATTATTATTATTACTTCACTTTCGTATCATATTTTGGTCTGACGAATTGCCCCACCGCTCCTCCCAGAGCTAAGACATACCAATGTCAATGTCTTTATAATATATATTTTGTGATAAGATTAACAAAATTAGAACGTTTACAATAGTATGTGGTAGGAAAGTGTTCGATTTGTCAAACAAAGTTACAAGTAGAGTAAGTCAGTAAAAATGAACGGGCCCGCCCATTAAGCGTTACAACGTATTGGTCTAACAGTCTGACGTGAACGCGAGTGGACCAGATACAGATTCCTAAGATACATACTACTTTCTGAGCTACTCTTTCTAACTAAAAAGGTTTTAGATGTTTTTGATATAAAGGCCACTGTTAAATTTAACTAACTATTTCTCTTACACATTAAACCTTAATTTGCAAGTCAAATTTAACATCCTTTACACTGTCATGGAAATTCAAGCAAAAAATCTGAAAGATTTGGCAATTCAATCCGACCGCTATAAGCGTCAGCTCACGGCGTTCATTATCCAATTAATTGGGCGGACAAGCGCAACGCGCAAGGCTCAGAATGCTCAATTTAATTTGGTCGTGCCGTTCCGCTCATTGATTCAGATCTGTTTGACGCGCGGGCTGGCGGGGTGCCGACACTTGGTAGCAGGGTAGGTCCGGGGGGACGAGGGGGGGCGAGGGGGCTGGCGGGGTGCCGACACTTGGTAGCAGGGTAGGTCCGGGGGAGGTAGGCAGGGGGGCTGGAGGCTGTTCCCAGAAAATTGTCATAATTTATGTGTAAAATGAGGCTTTTCTATGCCTTTTTAACTCTTAAATAACCTCAGTTCAGAGCATTGTACAATTTTGACCATAAAATAAAATGATTTTTACCAATTACTTGGACCGGGACCGTGGACTGTCCTGTAATCCAGCTACTTTAAGGTCACGAATTGTGGATAGTTGTAAGCGATGGTCGGTGGGTGTAGTGTTCTCTTGTGTGGATTAACTAATGTCCGCACCATTGAATACTGTGTTAATCCGCAAAGATCATTCTCATAAATGCGCGCAATTAATAGACTTACCATCTCAGCTCATTTCAAACGTTTTGCAACCTTGAAAAGCCGAACGCACTAGTAATGTAAGATAGACTTTCTGTCAACTGTTGACTGTAGAGTTATCGGGTGTCGAGTTAGAGAGGTTTTACTGTAATTTGAATATCACAATTTAAACCACCACGCCACACACGTGGCTGGGAGGTGTTGCGGTAGTCCAGGTGGCTGCGACTGATCCGACACGACCAGTGTGAACTACGGATTATCCGTGGAGATCAGTTTGATGATCTTATCTTAGTGTTCACTTGTGGGTGGTCCGGACCCGACCTGCTCCTCGCTCCTCACATGTCGAGAGACAGCGATAAAAAGGACCTATAAATTATTTGGGACTCTAAGATCCCAATTATTATCAATTCAACCCTGAATAGCTGTCAAGACTACTTCCTAGATCAAATCTCTGTAGATCGCTGTTAAGTTTCTTTTGATTTGAATATGTCAAAGCCCCCCAAGCTTTGTCACTTTTGAATCGCTAAACCCCCCCAAGGTTAAGCGATTCAAAAGTGTAACGGAAGTAATATTATTGATTGCGTGACCTGATTTGTTTACGGTAGTCATATGTTTCATATTTTGTAAACAATTTCCTGAAATATTAAAATGCTACGTTATACTCCATTAGTAATGGAGGCACTAGAAAAACTACAATGCTCTTTAGAATCATTTCTGATCTAAAATTTATTTGTATTTTTATAAATTTCGTTTTCTTCGAGTCATTTTTCGGAAACTAGTAGTGCGCCCCACTAGGCAGGACCATATCCATGTCTATTTCCAATAGGGAAGTCTTTTGGAAGGGGTCTTCAACATGAAATTATTATTACATTAGTAGGACACCCGTTACCGGTACTACGTTCTTCCACAACTATGGACTAGTGTTAACGCTGTTAGTAAATTTTAATTATGATTTTATTCCAAATCATCTCTTAGTCTGATTTTTCAATAACAGCTTAATCAAGCTATTTGGCAAGACATTTAGAAAAACCAAAACTTAGTGTTGAAGTTTACATCTTTAGCAATAAATTTCAGTAATCTAGGCATTCTGGTTATTCATTAGTTTTTCCACATAGGAAAAGCCATCTGATAAACTCCATTTATGTTTCACACCTTCGCATAATCTTTCCCGGCGGCGGTACACAATTTCAAATAAATCACTACCATCTAGCAACAACAATTAGTTGTAATCTGAATCGGAGCTTAAACAATGACATCATAAACAATCAGAAGTGCACGGAGGGGCGAGAGGCGAGAAGGCAGACACATAACTCTAGGACGCGCAACGGAGAATTATGTGGGAGAGGAGCGGACACAGTCTAGGAGGCACAATGCCGTATAAATCTCAATTACTCTGGTAGCTGCGAGTGTGCAGCACGCTGGCATATTTGTGTGTCGCGGGACATATTGCTCTGCCTCAGGTGACGGGAGCTGCACTAGTGTGATGTACACCAGTAAACAGTATTCGAAGTCCCATTGTTTTTTATGAACGGCCATAAACTGTGACTGTGGCGTGTACTGTAATCCAGATACTTGGAGGTCACGAATTGTGGATAGTTCTGAGCAATAGGTGCAGTGTTCTATTGTGAGGATTGAGGTCCGCACTATTGAATACTACGTTAATTCGGAGGAAAAATTTTGGTTATTTATGGTTCGGATCCTACGTAAACTGTAGGTCTTTTAGATATGCTATTGACTTTTGGTCTATTAATTAACAGTTCTGTCTAAGACAAATGTCAGCCATAGTCAGTAATAATACTAGTAGTAAAGTAAATTGTAAGACAAGACAAGTAAAGTAGACTACAAGAAAATCATAAAGGAAGTAACGCCATGTGGTCATAAGGACAGCCGTTTAGAGGAACTGAAAACTCGTTGTTTTCCAACGAGAAGTAAATAAATTTGTCATACCTATGTCTCAGCTCTAGAGGGAAAGTGAGGATTGGCAATCCGACGGATCAAAATTTGAAATTGTAGTGACGTCATAACGTTATGAGGACAGTTTTTAGAGGGACTGAAAACATTTCCTTTACACATATCCATGATTTAAGCTATTCCCCAAAGGAAAGTAAATATATTTTTACTCCAATATTAGACGGTGATATATTTTATAAATTTTTATTACTCCCGGGAATATAAGAGATAATTTGTCTCTCATGACATGTGTTTTTCGTTGTTATTTTCTTTAACGCTTAAAAAATGGACAAAAAGTGTAACGAAAGTGATGTCAAAAGTGTACCATCGCACTACGTGTGATCAGCAAGCTGCTATGTATTGCTGTCAGTAACGCCGTCAGCAGTTCTACTACCATCTGTGACCTGTTACTGGAATTAACTAATGGAGTTCGCTGTTTTGCCGCTAAAGTATCCTATATAGCTATTTAAGCGCTTACTTTAACGGTCCTCCTGTGGTTCTGTGATCAAAGCGTTCGCTGACGGGTGAAGCGTTTGAAGCCAGTCGGATGTAAGAAATATTTGTGTACTCGTATACGTCTCTGTAGGAAATGGGCTACACCATGGATATATGAAATGTTTTCAGTTCATATAAACAGCTTATAACCAAACTATAACATCACTTACCATATGACGTCACTGTTTAAAATTTAGGTCGCGCAAATTGCTAACCCTCCCAGAGCTAAGACATACCCATGTCAAAATTATACAGTTAAGGGTAAAAGACGAACTGCGAGGTCAGCACTTGGTGTGATGTGCGGTACCCACCTGGAGGCTGGGGTCCGGGCGACGGCCGCTCGTACAACAGGTCCTGCTCATGCGGGGGCGGAGGCCACGTCTTGACCGGCGCCACCACCTCCACCTGCGGCACAGGGTCCGGCGGCGTCTCGGCGCTCTCAGTGTCTGCAAACAGACAAACACACTACCGTCAATATCACTTACAACAGAGATAAGTGCAAAATAAAAGAATACGATCAGTGATGATTAGAATAGACTATCTTTTCAAATGTCGACCTACCCAGGTACGTATTTTAAGGTAAATATGGAATAGGAAATGAGTGTAAGATGATTTGTGGTGCAATCTTGGAGATTAGATTAGATTATTGAAATGGCAACCTACCAAAGTAGGTATTTTATGCCAAGTATGAATGAAAAATGTTTGTAGGATGATTGTGGCGCGATCTTGTAGTCTTGTTACTGACTAAGGCTGAAATGCTCCTTAGAGAGGACTGTTAATTAATAGCCCAACAGCCGCTGGCAACTAAGGGACCTACAGTTTTCCGTAGAATCCGAACCACGACTTCTGAATTACGAATTGGTCTAATTATGATAATGGTCTTTGTGGATTAACGCAGTATTCAATCGTGCGGACTTTAATACACTACGTAGACACTACTACAGAACACTAAGTAGTCTTGTTACTTACTAAGGCTGACATCTCCCTTAGACATGAATGTTAATTGATAACCCAACAGCCAATTGCACATAAGGAACCTACAGTTCAACGTGGAAGCTGCATCACTTTTGTCTCTAAAAGACGAATAATTTGAGGCAGGTCATTGCAAATTAATGTAGCATTGAATAGTGCTCTTGTTAATCCATTCCAGAGAATATCACATCCATCGAGAATTCGTGATCTCCAAGTAGCTGGATCACAGGACACGCCACGGTCGCAGGATGAGGTCGTTTAGCTGATTTTTTGCAATCTTGTGTGAAATAAACACCTAAATATTGTTTATGAACTATGATTTTTTACCATCATTACGAGTTCTTCAACATTTTAATTACTCATTACTGAGTAATTACTCAATTACTCAGATAAAAAACCTGAGTAGTTACGCCTCATTTCAATTTATTTATATATAATTTATTAGTCAAAAAACACACAATTTAGTATTTTGAATCATGACTCTAGGTCAATTGGTTATTGAGATATTTAAAATGCTAAACACAGTACATGTGCAATGTTAGCTCAATTACTCTTCCAAAATGTTGTATGCGAGTCCATCTAGTTAAGTTTTATCAATAGATCTATGAAACCCTTAAATTTAATGTTTCTCATGGCAGCAAACCTATGTATTCATTGCCCATGTAATTGATTAAATAACTCGCTTAGTTATTGACATAATTTGATTAAATGTTGTATTTTTTTACTTAGTGAACATTCTTTGTTTGAAATTCATTATTGGTTATGGTGGATTGATATTATTTAGATGTTGTTGGGGTTGTCTTTGAGTCTCCGTGACGAGCGGACGTGTTTGGTTTCTTTTGTGTGTAATGGTTAGTGTATGGTCCGTTTGTAAGTTTTTTTGACTGCTTTAAACTTTTATGTTTTCAGCTTTATACCGGTTTGGTCCGGATTAAATGTTAATTAATTGTGCTATGTTTTAGATATTAGTTCACCTGAGGATGGGATCAGATTCCAGATCCCGAAACGTCGTGAAACTTTGTTTTACATAATATCGTGATGGAAAATGTCCGCAATAAGAATCTAAATAATAGTGAACATTCTTAACATAAGAAAATTGCCATTCAAAACAACCCTTTTTGCATACTCAGTCGATGAAGTTCTACGAAATTCACTCTACTCACGCCAGCGTGCTGCGTACGATCTCGTTTGTATTCAATTAATGCTCCAGACTAACAATCCTAAGGTGAGGTTCGCAACGAGTCTTGAAATATTGAGTGGTGACTTGTTTCGAAGTTTATTTATAATAATGAGTAATTGGGGTTGAGAGCTATTTCCGCTGGCGGTTCATTAGTCGTGCAGCAGCGTGTAATTTCAGGTCTGATATTAATTATAGTAGGCGGCTTGGGCCGTAAACAAGGTCCGGAGAAATGACGTCACTTCAGCAGCCGATTCGTGATTGTGGACTTGTCCATCATATTTCAGGAACTAAAGGTGCATTTACACCTTAAAAATACTGCGTTTCTTGTCAGTCAACATTGTAAATGAACGTTCTAAACGGCGGAAATGCAGTAAAGTAATGTAATCGCGCAAAGTATGTTGTCCACAAACTATATATTAGATTAGCAATCTTTTATATATTAAATTGTTTGAAACCTATATGTATAACATCATACCTTATCATAGCTTTACTAAACAGAATTATGTTTAAAACGGTTTTTGTAATTTTATCGGGAAAAATGTAGTCGTGTAGTCTTGTTACTGACTAAAGCAGACGTGTTCCTTAGACAGAACTGTTAATTAATAGCTCAACAGCCAATGGTATCTAAGGGACCTACAGTTTAACATGGATTCCGAACCACAAATAACCACAATCTTTCTTAATTACAAACTGGTCTAAACCTGAGAATGGTGTTTGTGGATGAATGTAGTATTCTATGGTGCGAACATTAATCCACACAAGAGAACACTTCACCCACCGACCATCGCTCACAACTATCCACAATTAGTCTCCAAGTAGCTGGATTACAGGATGACGCCACCATCCTAGTCAGCTGAGGTTCGGATCCCACCTTAACTGTAGGTTCCTTAAATGCCATTGGCTGTTAGGCTTTTAATTGTCTAAGTGAACCAACTATGATTCAAAAAACATGACTGAAATAGCTCCTTATTTGTTTACCACGGAAGTGGAAGCGGCTGCGCGCGGTCCACACGCGGACCCGTGAGTCACCTTTACCCGACCACATGTGTTCCCGCCAAGGTAACTAACTGGCTGATGATGTTGTTTCCCGCCAAAGTAAGCTGCCAGCTGTTTACAGAGATCGTGTTGCTACTATCACTACAATCTGATCACACTCCATGCTTCATTAGTACACTTCCGTGAGAACTAGTAGCGCCGCGTCGCGGAGACTTAGTGAACTGTAGTTTTTATTAGCCACATTATACGATGGAAAATAACTGAGGCAGGTGAATTACTTTTTTAATTGAAAAGGAACTGAATTTTGTATTGTTCCACTTGAATAAATTAAAACTAAACCCTCATCTGTGAAATTAGCATAATCTTCCTATGAACGTGAGATGCACTCATCTATCCGAAAACCATAGAAGTATATTCAGTGAAAGCATGTGTTTTCTAACTAGATAACATTACAGCCCAATGCTAAGCTTATGAGAAAAATTCAACTATAAAATTATTTATGTTTCGTCGGCTGATGATGGTCTGTTAAAAGACCGAAACCGGTTCCTGTAAGGAATTTTAATAAATTGACACCTGAAGGGCAGATGCCATTCATTTGGTAAGTTATTATTTAAAAATTAAACTTTGAGCGAGGTTTACGCTCAGAAGAAAGTGTGTTTTTGACGTGGATGTTAGATATTTCTTATCTCCGGAAAAAGTAAGTAATCGGAAGTAACGTCATATGGTTATAAGAACAGCTGTTTAGATGAACTGAAAACATTTCCATTAGACATTTCCATGATCTAAGCTGTTTCCTAAAGGGAAGTAAATCAATTTTTGATCCGACCTAGAGGTGACCGCTCAAGATGTGACGGGAGATAATTTTTTAACCCTCAAACGATCAAGTCAGTTAAGAAATGAAGTAGTTGAGTTTGCAAAAAAGTACTTCACATCGTTACATATAATTGTTGCTCTCCTGTCACTCAACTTCTGTTACTTAGAATATATTATCACTTACTATTACTTATCGTCAGTAAGTTTCATTGAAGGTCACCTTGTCATTGTCCAGGACGATTTCATACTCGCATACTCTTATCAAATCGTCTACCGCAACAATAATAACTTGTGAATTAAGTGTGCAATCATTTGGGTTAGGAGAGGACCCGTCAAATGTTCGTGTTAAAATATTTATGTTCGTCTTGGTCTGGGTTTTGTCCCCAATGTATCTAAAGATGTTTTACTTTTATGTATTATAGTTTATGTTTTATGACCGATCAGCTTTACACAAATAATTACTACAATTGATAATTTTGTTATATCAAAACACGTTCTTTAAAACATCTTAACTAAACTGACTAATAGCGCAAACGTGTATTTGTATTACAGCCTTGAAAAACTGGTCTAAATTTTGGTCTAAATTAGTTTTAACTATTTTTACAAAACTCATTTTTGTGCCATAAAAATGTATTTAAAAATCTATACTATTGTGATTGGTTCAACATTAATCAAGTATTAGAAACCATACTAAACGAGGATGAGGAAATGAGTCAAGAAAATTTTAAATTATATTTGCACTTATTACATTCACGATACATCACAGCTGTTAGTACGCACGCAAATGAAACTAGACAAATTTATGGATAGTCATAAAGACATTTCTAATCATGCAAATTAACCAGTGACTCAATTCAACTACTCGCCAAGGCTCCAGCAAGGACTTCCGGTCGAGGTCAATTAGACGAGAGGGCGTTAGTTGACAACTTATTAATCTTTGGGCGACAGCGTCGATCTGGGCATTCAGCTTCATTATGCCTATAAGGAGTGTAGAGGATGATTAGATTTTCCTACATCCGTGAATCTGACTGCGCTGTGTGCTCAATCCTTTGCAACTGCGGAGACTTTTGGTTGCATTGAGATCAAATGAGATTGTCTTTCTACCCCGCATTGCGCGACTAGTTTGAACGCCTCCCTTCTCATTTGGGGGTTAAGTTATTTAACAGCATCCCTTAAAGCCTCAAAAGTTTGGAAAATTCCATTCAGTTCAAAAAGAGATTGAAGCGTGAATTATTACATTCTGTCTTTTACATGGAGAAGGAGTTTATGGCCCACCACTGGGGGGTAAATGGGACTAAATTAAATCCCCAGGGGTACCTAGGTTAAGAGATTCAATTTGTAAAACTGTTTTATTTACTGATTCGTCATTGTTTTAATTATTTGTTATTCTTGACGTTTGCTACACAATTTTCTACAATTGTATTACTATTCTATTGTAGTTGCTAACTGGGCTGCATGCTTTGCCCTCCACGCTGCGCGACTAACTGGCTGGACCTTCTCTCTGGCACTACTTGTGTTCATTTTTTTCTTTTTATTTCACAACAGAGATTTCATTTAAATCATAAAATTAATGTATCAAAAACGTTATAGATTATACATTGTATATTGTGACTACACGACGTCACCTGGTGTAAGCTAATATCACGATTTTCATGCAAGGAGTGGTGTGGGAAAACTATAAAATTTTGGGAACGTAGATAAATAACAGACCTTTTTCACGTAACATATGTGTAATTTTGTAATTAGAAAAAATCTTAAACGAAAGAAAATTATTTTTAAAGTCCCATTTTTATCCACTAATCTTATAAAATATGTCATTTTGGGGGTCTAAAATTGATAAAAAAACAGCAATTTCAACTTAATTAGGTCACCCAAGAAGTTTGCATGAAACAATAACATATGCGTAACGAATAAGCGACTCTAGCGCCGATCCAGCGGATTTCAGTTGTCCATAACACCGCTTAGGACGAGAGAGGATTCTAAGGTGACTTTTCAACCTGTCGCAGGAAATGTTGCACTTACCACCCACCCGGGACCTGCCGTGACCCGGACAGATAACATCTACCCACCTGCATGGGAACATTGCATCAGTCGCCCCGGGAACGAACCGGCCAACGTGTGACACTGAGAGATCTCCGAGATATCTTTGTCGATGAGAGTTACGGTCCATTAAGATGGAGATAGGAAGTGGCGAATGTGGAGAATAGCCTTCGACCGTACAACAAAGACATGCAACTCGCGACTCTCAGCTCGCGGCTTAGTCACCCGGCAGGGAAGTATGAGGCTCTGACATTTCTATAGGGTCTATCGGGAAGTACTCGTGTCCGCCGTCTGCAACATTCATGCTCCAAGTAATGTGAGATTTACGAGAGTTATAGCTGTCCACCGTGAGGCAGCTTACTTATCAGTTTGATTTAATGGTAGCGGATTAAATTTCTATTGTGGATAAATCATTTGCGTTGTGAAAAGAGACGTTTAAGAGTAAACTTTGTCACAGTTTGGTTCCCCTTTTGATTATTTTTTTATTATTGGCTATTGATTTATTTAGAAAATATAGTTTTTATCTTTTTTCATTGAAATGACCTTTGTCCATTCTGTTGTTGAACTATAACATTTCTGTCCATCGCAAAATTATTTTTAACGGTTAACAGACTGTGACTGATTGCGTTCGCACTGCGCGCATGTTTCACACAAATGATAGGTTTTTTTAGTTGTTGAATCTAAAATTTTTGTGGTTTTAAATTTCCCTTTAGCCTTTTCACCTTGATCTTTCATGAAATTGAACTGGTTTAGACTGTATCAACGTGTAGGTGTGCCAACTGGGAAAACTTGTGTATTCGGTATATTAAGGCTATCGATAACTGCACATGCAACCGACACCTTGGCGGGAGTTGTGTTGGCAACCCTGACTAGGAATTACAACCCGGTATCATTGGTAACCCTGACTTTCACGATCCTGTGCTGTAGATACAGATACCCGTTCGAATTAATGGAGATAAAAATAGCTTATTGTTCATCATATTGCTCATATCAACGTGATATTGTATGGTGTTTTAATCTTTCGCAAAGATAACAATTTATAAAAATAAATAAGTAAAAATTGTTATTCAATACACCTTAAGGATTGCCCGGAGATACAGAGCTGTTGAGTTTTATGTTATGCTTATACTTACTTCATACTTTTCACTAAAATGGTGAGTTGAGAAATAGGTGTAAGACTGTAAGGATGTAACTTTTACTTTGGCTCTAAGGCTGACATGTTTCTTAGACAGGACTGTTAATTAATATCCCAACAGAAAAAAGCATCTAGGAGACTTACAATGTAACCAAAATCCAAAATTTTTCCTCTGAACTACAAGCTGTCAAAGTAAGAGGATAGATACTACACCCATTTCTAATGTACATAAGATTCAATAGTGCGGATTTTAGTTCACATCCGGGAATAATTACATCCACATGCCATCGCATATAACTATCCACAATTCGTGACCTCCAAGTAGTTGGATTACAGGACTTTAACATGAACAACATTCCTGGTTGTAGTTCATTGAAAACGTCCTCATTTCGTGTTTCCAAAGTTTTAATTTAAATTTCACTAATTAAGTTACTTATCCAAAAAAGGCACTTCCTAATTAAATGTGATACTACACTATAAAAAACAAAATACCAACATTTGTATAAAAAAACACCAATGGAAATTCCTAGTGAGAAAATAATTGGTATGGGCTGAGCATTATGGGAAATTAAATCCTCCAGAAGAAACAAAAGGCCTTGGATGTTTCAAAGAAAAACACACAATACCTTAACATTAGGAAGTGTTTAGGTTTACGACTATATTCTTTCGACCCTAACCTCGCGACTCCAAGGCTGTGGTGATCGAGACAGCTGCTGCCTTCTATGGTGGTACACGCTTAGCTCGGTATTAATATATCAGTGATACAGGATCAGATATATCTTGTGAAGCCGGAACATTGTTAACCATGAATGTCTTTAGATACATAAGGTTAGCTTGTTAAATACCGTCATTTCCTAGTGGCAAAAAACTGTAATTTTTGCTCTATAAACCTTAATGTTAAGACAAATTATAAAACTGAAATCTTGAACAAATATCACAACCACAGGCCGTCGTTTATAACTATCCACAGTTCGTGACCTCAAAGTAGCTGGACCACATATGCCTGCTCGATATCTTAGTCATCATTACAGCTACATATAGCTCCATATAGCTCCGAGCAACTTGTGATAGATGGATCTGACGATACCGCCATGTCACGATTGATCTATTTAGAGGTGCGAATTCTTTTATATATTAGCTTCGCAAAACACCGGCCTTTGTGGCGAGTCAGGGATGCAATTTTTGGCGGGTGACGAAGCACATTTACGACTTGATTGGCCTGGAATGAGCGGCTACTATAAAGAGCAACTATACATATTCATTTTTTATTAATTTGTTTTTAAATTGTAGCTTACAAAAACATTTGACAGTTTTTACTGATGAAACAGTTTTATAATAATTAAGGTACATCCCATAACTACCAAGTGGTATAAGTCAAAAAGGACGTTTTTGAAAGGACTTTTATGACAATTGATTCCTGGTACACGTAACTGGATTAAAATTTTTCCATTAAATTACACATTAAGAATTTATATTGTTTGGAAACAAAAAATCTCTGATTTTTCTAAATTAATTTATTTTTTTACTTAACTTCTATATAATAAGAATATAATATAACAATAACACTGATTTTTGAGCTTATGTTCTTAAACCGCGTGTACGCCGACTGGCCTTACATATAGGTCCAACAAATCTAAACAAAGTGCTGCTGTCAGTGACGTAAATGTGAACTAAGCCTTAGACCACTTGGGAGATGAAAAGGGGAGATTGTAGATGACTATTTTTATATCTTTAGCTCAATTATATAAATGTTGGGCTTACACCACTTGACAGCTTAGGGTGGTTTACACCACGCTCATATGGTAGAAATATGGTTTGACATGTCTTAGCTCTGGGGGGGAGCGTGTTGGCAATTTGTAAGATGAAAATTTGAAACAGGTTTCCATAGAAACTGCTGGAGCTATTGTATTAAATTTTTAACACATAAGAATAAGAACAGATCCTTAGAAAAACTGAAAACATTCCCTTCAAACATATCCATGATCTAATCTATTTTCCACAGGGAAGTAAATACAAATATTTTTTCTTTGGGTTTCTAATCCAGATTAAGTCGAATAGCTCTACAAATTGTAAAGTGTATAATTATACATAACTTAATAATATTTTTACTTAATAATAACTTAATAATAATACTTAATAGTATAATATTTTTAAATATTTTTTCGCAATTGTAATTTTAATATATTTTCAGGAAAATATCTGAACTATGTAATACTTAACTGTAATATTTAATTTTTATTTTATGAGTATATTCAAAGTAGGCTTGGTAGCTATGGTAGTGTATATTTATAATATACATATATTTTTATTTATTGCTATGATCTGTAATTAATTTCACTAACCATGCATTTCCATTTTATATTACCAGATACACAAAGAGACTAATTGTATTAACTAATTATTTCATTATTTATTCGTTAAATGGAATTATAAATTTACATGCCATTTATTTTATATTAAATAAACATTGTCTGCTATGATTTATTTTTATAATTTATCAATTTATTACTTCACTTATTCATTACAGTTGCAGCACACTGTCGGGTGTATAAATACTTCATTGAGTTACATTAAGGATCCTTCCTCGCATTTTTTCATAAATGGTGATTCCTAATTATTGTTATTTTTAGGCACTTTTTTCTTTAATCATACATTTTTGTGGCAGGCTTAGCGTCGCCTCTGCAATTTGTTTTGAGTTTTTTATTTGTTCACTATTCAAAACCAACAAGTAATCCATTCATAAGTCGTTCGTGTAGATTATAAATTGTGTTGAGAGACTCATTAACCCAGAAGGATGAGGAGGAGGCGCCAAGGTGTCAGTCATCAGTGATTGGACCTCGTTGAGACTAAGATATCTCGGTTAATCAGCTGGATATGTAAGGGTTTGGACACTCAAGAAGGCTTCGTCTGTTTAATGATCCTCCCACTTGTAGTATTTCTCCTCCTGAAGAAATTGTCATTTAAAATAAACGGTATCAGAGGACTGACGCACATTCTCCCTTAAGTAAAAACTATACATTCTTAAAGTTCCATCTAAATATCACTTGATAATTTTTTGTTTTAAAAATATTCATCAAATTTTTGAAAATAACAACAAGAGAAACAAAGTTAAATTAATTGTTAGAAATTTAATAGGTTAATTTAATGTTAAGTTTTTAAGAAAGTTTTAAATGTCGTAGTCAAATTATACTTTACCTTTTCCTTTTTGCTTTATGTACTTTTAAAAGCACACTACTTTTAAGCCCTGATGTTTTGAGAAATGCGAGTAGTTTGATTATGTTTATATTATAAAGGACTATTAGTCATACAATTTTCATCAAAATCGTTTAAGTCGTATATGAAAAATTTTCATCTTATGTGTTTTTGGGGGGTTTTAGGGGAAAATCCCCTAAAAAATTAAAAAAAGAAGAAAAGTACGAGATACCGTGGATTGTTACCTACATACAGAATTTCATGAAAATTAGACCAATAGTGTCGTCTCTAGGCTCCTTTGGGGGTGGAGGGCGCCACACACAGGCAGAAATCACCCTAGAAACCACTTTTTTCGATTTAGGTGGCACCAAAATGGATATATCCACCAGAAACACAAATTCGAAAATTATGACAAAAACAATACTTTCTCCTTATACTACTATATGGTAGGGGTGGAGAAAGTAATATTTTTGAACAAAAATTATAACACTCCCAACACAACACAAACGTCTGGAGTGGGTCCAATCGGCTTGATTGGGGTTTTAATTGGCGCCAATCTCAAGGTCGAGCGTCTGCTCCCGTGACCGCCACTGGACCGTGTCATCTGGCAGATAACGACGCCGTGAGACTCCCACACTTACCAGCTGTCATCACCAACACTTGCAACAGCATTGTATATACAGGGTGTATCTGGAATATAACGGTAAACAAAAAATGTCCTGTGAATGGCCTATCTCGCTCCATTTTCCGTCTGTTGGTGTCTATGTGCTTTTTACATAATAACTTGCTATAACTATAGAACCACTAAAGGACTAATATATCAACTAATATTTGAAACAAAGCTATATGCTAAAGGTACAACACCCCCGTAGCAGCAAATCTGCGTACTCATTATTCGTTTATGAATATTTTCAGATGATTAAAACTAAGCTTGGCCATAGGCTCCACACACCAAACGTTATCGTAATATGTTTATAAATAAGGCATTTAAATAATTTTACTTATATTCCATAAGAATATCATGGGAAATGAGTAAGTAGGTTTACTGCTATGAGAAATATTAAAAGTAGGATTTTTTATTTATTAGTAGAGCTTAACTAGATGAAGGTGTATAACGAGTTTTATCACAATATTACAAATAATAAGGAAGCTTTTTTAAACTTCATATTCTCTAATAGGAAACATGGGATATGAATGAGTACATAAATGAATAATCTCATTACATATAATATTTTATAGTACTGTATAGATTTCTAGACGGTAATCATTAAACCGAGGAAGTGCAGTTTTAAAACAATCAGTGTTTATGATGGAAGGCTAGAAACATACGAGTATGCATGCGTGATACAGAGTAGCAAGGCCGCTGTCGATGTCTGACGAGTTGTAGCGTACAGAGAACATTACTCTGTGGAGAGACGCGTTTATAAATAGCATTACTCTATGTAAACGCACGCACATGAGGATGATTAAGCATCACTTTAATACTTGTTGGCTGGCGAAGCGGCGGGTTGGAACCAATCCAAGACAGTCATCGGACTCAGCACGTGCAAATACATCGGTTAACTAATTTTATTGTTCCAAAATATTAAAAAATAAAAGTTAATCAGATAACGGACTCATAATTCTTCCCTTTAAAATAATAGATCTTTCAGTATTACACTTTTTATGCTTACCAAAACATTCAAACCTTTTTATAAAAAATAAGTGTTTCTAAATAACTTTTAAAGGGATGCCCAACTAATCCCCCCCTCCCCTTACGAGTTAATAATAATGTTTACGTTAATCCACACAAGAGAACACTACACACACCAGCCATCGCTCATAACTATCCACGATTCGTGACCTCCAAGTAGCTGGATTACAGCATGACGCCACCATTTTTGTACAGTACAGTAACTGGGCATTATATTTTTTTCTATCCGTGTGCATTCCTTATTTTTCTATCAGACAATCTATTTTCTAACCTTCTCTTTCTTTCATCTCTTCTTTTTCTGGCAAGTTGGAAGGATTAACACACATTAATATGCACTATTCATATTTGTTATTCATTCCTTTTACATAGGTATATGGAAACATATCCCAGTATGGAAGCTAGATCACTATAAAACTTTCATCAATGTAAATCCTAAATGCGGAAAGTACTTGTACGGTCTATTAAAAAGTAAATAATTACTCTGTGTTTGTTGTAACTGTCAACACTGCGATGTTGTGTCCTTACTTGTCAGTAGGTTGTATACTTTGACTTGTATAGTTATACAGCATGACACGCACGGTTTACTAACAGTTGCCAAGTCGCCATGCGGAAGGTCAGCACTCAGCGGTCGCTGTCACTCAACACGGTTCGTTAATACAGTATCGCAATACTGGGTATATTAATAGTTGTAACACTCGGTCAACAAGGCCGACTTATTGAGACTAATAGTTTGGCGACAAGAGGTTGCGGAACTGGCCAGCTGATCATCGGCGACCACCCGGAATGTATCTGACTCAACCAAAGACATCCTACATTCTTTTTCGGTTGTCTTTGTTGAATGGTGAAGTGTTTATGTTTTGACATGGATATGTCCAAGGGGGAGGTTAGCAATTTGCGAGACGCAAAAGGTGTAACGGAAGTGACGTCATATTGTTATGAGAACAGTTGACTAAGAAAACTGAAAATTCCCTTCAGACATAGCCATGACCTAGCATGAAAGTAAATACAACTTCTAAAAGGAAAAGCCATTGAGCACGTTGCCAGATATTCCATCACGATTATTAAAATAAAGTTTTAGGACGTTTTTAGATCTGTTCGAGCCGTTGCACCGTTCGAGCCGTCGTCGTTTTGTGACCTGCGGTGTTGCGTGGTTTTGTGTTATTTTTCTGCTTAGTATTTTTGTGGTTTTGCCTAAATTAAATATTTTGACAAGGATTTAAAAGAATTAGAAACATTTCCCATGGAAGTATCTATGATCTAAGCTATTTCCGAATGGAAGTCATTGTGGTTTTTTTGTTTTCAACTCCAGGACTGTTTTAAGTCTGGATAAGTTAAGTTTCAGATTCCAAAACGTAGTAAAACTTTGTTTTACATTTCCACATTGACAATTAAAAAAACCAACTATAATTATTAGAAAATTTTAAAATTGCATTTTCCATATTCGTGTTTATTTGAGATTAAGAATTTATTACAGTATTAAGTTGCATCTAGAGGAGTCTTCTTTTACTACACTCCTTCCAGCGAGGTAACACAAAGTACCCAGTAAAAGCAAAAACAGGAGTAAGGATAATGCTCATATATGGTCTACGTGTTTTACAATTACGGTATATTGTTTTACTTAATAGACTGGGAAATTGATAAGCGATACCCGGCAATATTATAGATAATAAATCATCGAAAATTTAACCGAAGGTCGGCTACACTCCGCGGATCCCATAATTCACCCAAATAGGGGCGAAATTACGGAGGAAATACGATGTGAAGATTATTTTCTGACATGATCGGCGAGCAATCACCGCCGTCGTGCGGGGAACAATTAGGCCAGCAGGCTATAAATCGCGCTAATGAAAGGTTAGGCAGATAACATCTGGGCTGGCCGCTACTGCCGCGCCGCCGCACCGGCCACACCATAATTCCTACCAGAACTATCGTAGAAATTATGGTAATTGTCTGTAAAAATATCGTAAAAACTATAAGCTCAAAATGACATCCCGCAAACTGAAAAAACTGAATGAACTAAAGAATTAAAGTATAGATATTAATGGCATGGAATGCAATAGTGCCTGTATCTTACATAATATTAGTAAAATAAACCTGAATAATTATGGTGATAACAATGTTGAACTTTTATACCGGTTCACAGTGAGTAACAACAATCACCTGATATAATTATAAACATTGTACTGCACAACTAAAGCAAATTACAACTCATACAATGTATGTGGTTCCTCATCCTAATGTAAGCGTGTTAACGTAAATGCTTACGTAAATACCAATGTGACCAGTCGATATCTCTTCTCTTGTCAGGCGAGGAAACCCAAAATTAAGACGAACAAAACTAAAAGTTCGTATTTTTGCTTGAATAGAATATATTACAATGACTTAAAACGTATTGACAAAAATGAGGTATTCAACCCTCGCATTGACTACTTTATAGAAGTAAATAAATATTATATCAAGGGTTAAAAATTAAAAAACAATTGGGTACAGTAATACAGATTAAGACTACTGCCGCTTGAAAATCAACGTCGCAATTATTACCAGACCCTAAATAGTAATTTGGTAAATCTTAAATTTTCTTCTTCAAATCTCGAAGAAAAATTGTGCTTCCAATAACATAAAAATACTATATTGCTTAAAATTTTCAAAATCTTCCTGGACTCCCCTTCAATAAATGGGTATTCAATACCCCCCAGGATGTTAACCTCCCCGAAAACTCCATCCATGACTATCTTCTATGAACACAAACTAAATATTTTGTTACCGGTACTTTTTCTAGTTTTCTAAAAATTGATAAGTGCTGAATTCAAAGCCCACATTTAATGAATCAAAAATCTTGAATGTAAGGTTAGGTTATTAAATCATTTTGTCCTATACAGTATTTCATTTTGTCACCACTTTTGTTTGATAAAATGAAGGCGGTCAGAAAAAAAGGATAAAAGGTGCTGTTAATTTATTATGAGTAACCTCATAGTATTCATCGCATATACAAAATCTATCATTAACATATAATTGATAAATGAACTTACTACGGACATATTCATTGAAAAGACGCATAAATGGCGTACCATGTATAATAATCCCCTATATCCAGAGTACAATTGTTCTCACATCATTATTGATAACGATAAGAACGGAAACATAACTTGTTCGTGACAGTTTTGAAAACGATTATCTCAAATCGTAAATTTGGCTATCTCGAGGTGAAGGTCGATCTCTGCCAATCAAGTCTTCATTGACCCTGTGCTAATAATTATTAATCAACCGGACCCAAATGGAAGATCGACCGAATATGTCTCCATTGGTTATGGTTGGATGGGAATTACACTGTTAAATAATATGTTTCCCCAGATGAAATTGGCAAATTTTAATTTGAATGTTGTTTTTATGTTATACGACGAAAAGTTAACTTCGAAATTTTTTTGAGGAGTAAAATATAAAAAAAATATAAAGACTATGTTGGGAATAGTAAAAAATTATATGAGAATGTGGTAAATACGTAGGATAATTCTTTGTACAGTACGGAGTACTATGAATGCAGGAAACATACATCTGACATGTAATTGTCTCAGCTTAACCCAAATCGTTTTACGTTCCGTTTTTCAGTATTAAGAGTGTTAAGACGTTTACTTGCCTTCTTCTAAATATAAGATCATTGTGTAACTCAAAATTCCATCAATTTTATTCTCTTTTTGGTATTATTTGATTCATCCAATTATTATTTAAATTGCTCACAAGTTAAGTTTTTATTTTTTTTTATTTTACTGAATTGTTTACTGTGTGAGTTTGTAGTGCTAGTTATTTGGTTTACGTGTTCTAGGTTAAATAATGTTTTTACAAGTCATTTATTACATTGTCTATTGTACTGTTGTATACTTAATTGCCTTGAATCTTTTGAACCTTTGAAGTACTATTGTCAAAACCAATTAACAACACGGATTTTTGTTTTCATTGCCAATAGGTGTATTAACTAGGGCCAATATGTGTATAAAGGCCTCGGGCCAATAGAGTCATTGTACAAAAATGGCAGCAGTTTAGACGTTATCAACTGATAAGGCTTGGAACGCCCTGGGCCGCGGCCAAAATTATAACAAAGCTATCAGCTGGCCATCGTGGCACACGCGCTTTTCTGTCTTCACTTTCTACCATGATCTGATACAGAGCCCTCGAAGCTGGGCGAACACAGCGCTATCTATTGTTAAAGATCATCTTGTATACACCCTTTAGAGGTAAAATGAGTAATTTTGACAAACATAAAAAATTATAATAACAAAGACAAAAATTGAAATAAAGTATAGGCCTACAATATTTAACATGATATAACAAATGAGAATGCAAGATTGGTTTGATATATGTATATAGATATGATAAATATTCAGTACATGCAATTCAAATAAATGAATATGATACGGTAGAAGTAAATAAATAAATAAACTGGATACAATATTGTCAAGCCGGAACATCAACTGCCCTGGTGTAAAGTTTGCAAGCAAGTAATGCAATAGTGCTCTTAGCATTAATCAACGCTACTCCTCAATAAGACAACGCCCTAATATATTAACATACATGCAAAATAGTGATTTTATTCATAATATGCTCACATGCATTCTTTATAAAGAATGAAGTGCCTACCTTTCATCTTAAACCTTGGTTTGCCCTCAAAATAAATGTCATTAACAATGCGAGAAATCATGTTATGAAATACTTTAGGCCAACAATAGCTCAATTGGTGTCTGCATTTCTTTTCTAATATCAGGCTCATGCAACGTTATACTCATACCTCTCCGCGTCCCTGATCTATGAAAACTGGATAAAGAGATACGCTACAGAGGATTTAACTAAATTTACTTGAGTTATCAAACACACTGGCTCGAGCCTCACCCAATAAGTTCCTGCCACAGGGGTTTTAGGGACGAACTCGAAAACGTCACAGATTAAGAAGTCAATTTAGAGGACAAAGAACTCATCCGTGCCGCTACGGTCACAAAGCGACCGAACAAGAAATACGAGCTCTGAATGTGAACTATTCCTTTGTACCGAAGGAAATGAGCGTGGAGCTTCCTCAACAACAGGTGTCAGACAACAGTCAGCTGATAAATGGCATCAGCTGAGAAACGGGCATCAATCAGCTGTTAGGGGAGTCGGACCCTCTCATTATAACCTCCGACTGAATTATTGTCGGACTGGATCTTGCGTTGTCTTACTTACCTGAGATGCTATGTCCAGATGTATTATTTTGGATGTATTTGGAAATAATGTTATATTTTGTACATGTTTGTGACCAACAAAGATATTGAATTTTTGTTTGCAACTAAAATTTCTTAGTGAGTGGTTCACTGTCACGTATTTCTTTCAAAGCGAAGAACAGTGTAAATTGAATTAAATCGAAATATCTAGACTAAGTCAGGGGTGTATGATAATTTCTTGAAAATTAACCTCCGTCAAATTGAAAAAAGGTCTGAAGATAGCCAGAGTGCACCCGAATAAATAATTTCACGAAAATCGGACGATTAAATTCAAACAATTTTTTTTCAAAATCGGACGGTTTCGGTGTCTGCACACAGACAGAAGATATTAGTCCAAAAACTTCCTTTTAAGATTCTGGGAGCTTCGAAATGGGCTTATCCACTCTCAACTGAAATAAAAAAATCTTTAAGAAATCAATAATTTCTTCGGATACTATGTATAAGGCGAGAAAGAAAAAAACCACTTTGATTTGTACAAACAAAATGAAATAAACTCAGATGCTCTTTCTGATAAAATAAAACAAATAAAGAATAAAAGTAGAGAGAGAGAGAGAGACAATAGCATTCCGAGGTCAGTATCCGCTGCCGCTGCCAGTAGCGGCTGTATCGGTGCAACAATGCGAATGCACTCTGCTCCATCCATCGCTCTCGGGCCTGCCAGACATCTCCAGTCCACCGTTCCTTCTGAGAAAAGGCCACTCGTCCCGATACAATTATCACATTCCTGCTCTCCTGTTGTTATTTGTCCGTGAGGTTAGCCAGGTCTATTCTTTTGTCAATCGATTGAAGTTCTCGACATTGTTTCTAAGAAGAATTTGTATCACGTCCGCTTTTTCGATAGTCTTTGTGCTAATTTCTGCTTCATTTGTTTTACTACTCCATCTAGTAGTCCGATTCTATGCTCCATTTTAATAATTCGTATATCATATACATTCAACGATACTTTAAAGTAGTTTAGAGGAATAGCAACAATAGCATAGAGTTTTTGTTTCGCCCTACGTTATATTTATACGTGTTCAAATCATTACAATAACTTATTATCTTGTTTAAAGAGAATATTCTATTGAAAAAACCTTTCCATGATTCAGATTCATTATCAATTTCAGTTCATCGATTGAAATCTTTTTAAGTATATGCAACTATCTAAATCCACAACATTTACTGGTCGGATCTAAATCTGTAAAAATACACATATAAGGTTTCTTCATTAAATTATCTATGCCACTTAATAAGTAACATTTAAATACCCACTCCCACTGGTTCCACGAAATTTACGATACAATCTTAGGTTGAATTTATTGAATAAAGAATAAAATGAGAAATCTAACCTATTTCAAAAATCGATAAAACAATGATCGGTCTGTAATTGTCTGGCCACGAGCGACCTCCTTCTCCGACAAACGAGACAATAGGCCTAATCAAGATGTGGGCGTGAGATAGTCACGGTTTCTAGCAGAAATGTCTTTATTAACGGAATTCAGTTGTGTAGGCAATAAGACAATAAGCAGCTACGCCAGAGAATGCCCTTACATTCCTGCGCTATCAGATGGGCCGGGCGTGCGTCGTCTCGGGTCCTCTCTATTAATTAGACCAGGGGTGGTCTGAGCTGCCTCATGTCTACTAATGCCGTTCATTAATTCAAACAAACACTTTACTTACCTTTTAGCTCCGAGATAAAATCACCCTCTAACTCACCCACTCACACACGCCGTTTTTGTCCAATAAATTGTAGACCTACAACCTATCCGCTTACTGGTGTGATGAGGGAGGTTTTCATAGGTCAATTTACGTATCTGATCGCTCAAAAAGGGATTTACAGGGCGTGTGAAGTGGGAGGGAAGGTTTTTGGGGGTTGATAACAAAAAGAGATTTTTTGTTCACGTTAATCATTGACTGAAAATTACAGTTTATAAACGCTTTCAGGAGTTCATAGGGTTCACTTTTTAGGTAAGTACTTATCAGATAAATATTACACCTTAGGCTCAAAGTAACTCCGCTTCATAAAAAAGATTTGAGATATCAAAGATTTTGTCACATCTTTTTGCTAATTTACTTTCAAATTTGTCTATGTGCTTACTGCAATACATAATCCAACCTAATACATCACCAGAAGTTCAAAAAATTTTGAAATGTCTAAATCGTTTTCTCCAGTGCGAGTATAGCTACCTCACTGTGTACATCTTAGTGGGTTTCAATACAGAAACAGATATTACGATTGCAATTATCTATTACCTTTTGCAAGGGTGACATATCTAGGTAGGTATTTTAAGCCAAGTATAAATGAGAAATGAATAGATGATTGTGGTGCGATCTTGAAGTGTTGTTACTGACTAAGGCTGATATGTTCCTTAGACAAATAAACAGAATAATGATTTTAAAGGGCACACATGGTGTAAATATGTGCAGTGCTGGGTGGTAAATATTTTTACGGAAGAGAGGCGGGAGGTTTCGTAGAATGCCGCGGGATAGCGCCACGTTCACATAACCAGTAGGAGAGGCTACTGGGAATCAACAATAGCGACTGGCGACTGGCGACTGTCGTGTTACTCGACTGTTCCGGCTGTTAACGCACGTGCTATGTGCCACGGGGGCACCTAAAGTATTTTATATTATAGGGCTCTCATATGCTATGGCTTATATTAAATTACTTTTTGAAATGGCGACCCACCCTGTTCCTTAGACAAGACTGTAAATTAATAACTCAACAGCCAATGACATTTAAGGAACCTACAGTTTAATGTGGAATCCGAACCACCTTTTCCTCTAAATTACGAACTGGTCTAATTATAAGGATTGTCCTTGCGGATGAACGTCGTATTCAACGATGTTAATCCACACCAGAGAATATCGAATCCACCGGTCATCGCTCATAACTATCCACAATTCGTGATCTCCAAGTGGCTGGATTAGAGGACATGCCACCGTACTAATCATACAAACGGGGAACACTTCACCCTTCGAGTGGCAGACCGACGTAAAAGGTTACATAAAATATCGATTGATGTCACATTTTTTAAATTTAGTTTAAAACTGTGATAGATGGAGATAATTCTTATAATCTATTGAAAGCTTATATTCTGGAGATTTATTTTATTACGACGATATAAGTCTTTATCAATTTCAACCTTCGTCCTCAATTGCATACATCCCTTTCATTTATAACTTAATACTATGCTTAACGTTACCCGTATAAATCTAAAAATACAGTTAAATAATTTTATTCTGAAATATTATTGTCCACGATCATTGTTAAATATTCATTTTGTCATATTGTTAAACTGTATTATATTTCTAAGTGCACAGTTTTGCGTGGGGAAATTAATATTTAGGAAAGGAATTAATATTTGAGATTATTCAAAGAAGGTTAATGTCCACCCAGCCGGTCGTTGGCCTTTTACAGGCCTTGCCGCCAAAACAATTTAGGCCGAACGCCATTTGAATCTCCAGGGGTTCGGGGTTGGCGAATGTTTAAAATGTCACCCTCCTGCACATCTCGCTTTATAATTGGTCCCTAAACAAGGATACTATCACACTATTACGTTGCCATCCTATTATAAACATTTTGAGATGGATGTCTAAACTCTGGGGTGAAAGTTATTCGGTTAAGTATTCTGTAATCCAGCTGCCTAGAGGTCACGAATTGTGGATAGTTATGAAAGATGGTCGATGGATATATTTATATTAACGTCTATACTATTGAATGCTATATTCATCCGCAAAGATCATCCTGATAATTAAACCAGTTCGTAATTATTCAGAGGAAAAATTAGTTTGGATTAAACTGTAGTTCCCTTACATGTTATTGGCTATTGGGATATTAATTAACAGTCCTGTCTAACAAACATGTCAGACTTAGTCAGTAACAAGACTACGAGATCGCGCTCAATCATCTTACTTTCAACTCATTCATACTTGGCTTAAAATACCTCATCAAATAATTAATTCATCCACCGATCCATCCATAAATACATCAACCCATCCATCCATCTATCCATCTATCCATTATTCCATCCAACATTCCATCAATTAATCCATCAACCGTTGCATCAATCAATCCATCATTCCATCAATCCATCCTTCAATTAATTCATCCACCAATGCATACATCAATCCATTCATCAATCAATCCATCCATCAATCAATCAATCCATCCATCCATCCTGGAGCGTCACAGACGGACAAAGAGACATACAAATAGACACACAGACACAAATTGGGATAGTATTTGTTTTGACTTCTCTAACACACGAAACGTAAAAATAACTAAAAAGTGGATAGCTCTGATCAACAGACAAAACTCGAATTTTAAAATATTTTATAATTTGTAATACAGTATAATGTTAGACTTTTATCAATCAAATGCCGGTTTCTACACACTGTTATGGTTTACAAAAGTACTTAGGCTGATTCTTACAGCAATTCATTAATTTAAGGTTCGCAATTCTACTTTACTAAATATCTAATTTAAAAAGATAAAATACTCAAAACTAGATAAATTAAAGCTAATACTAAACTTAACATTGACGAAACTGAAAAGTCAATTATTTAAATTACAAGTGTAATTATAACCATGAGAACCCCCGATTCAGGCTATTGTTCCACTCATCATGTGATGTTATTTTCTCGCAACGGGAGATCTCTTGAAGCCTCCCGGCCACAATTCAAAGTGGAATCGAATTGATCGCTTCGATCTAATTCACTTTTGTTTTCGTCGTCTCTTGTCCAGCTCCAGGGGTTGCGCTAGGTCTGATATTCTTTATGGTGATTGACGCCGGTCAAGACGACGCCAAGCTTTCAACCGCTGCCTTGCTCCCATAGTGGATATATAGATATATAAAAGTCGTGTTAGTTACACGATTGGGCTGATTTTTTATCTTTGATTTTTTGGATTCGCCACTGCTCCGAGTAACATATTCGCATATTACAGTGTTTTGTATTAAAACCTTAGAGGGCTACCTGGTTTGTAAAGATTGTTCGTGTTAAGCTTTCTATTATACATCAATTTGAATATTTTATTAACGGCTGATTTTGTGTTGCTTTATTTTCACCAGGCGACAGCTAACGTCATTGTGCGGCATTTTCAGCGAATTTTTGTGATTGTTAAGGGGAAAACACTAATAGATTACTGGTTGTTTTATTTATCCCAGTGTAATTACTAGGTCATTTGTGCAAGTGTAATTAATGAATGTTAGGTTACGCGAGTATTATTAAAAAACAATGCCGCAGTTAGGTTTGTTTGGATTAAACTTACCTTTTTTTAAACGGCGACTTACCCAGGTAGGCATTTTAAGCTTTAAGCTAATCGTTTTTCTCATCCATGTATGGATGAGAAATAATTGTAAGATAATTGTGGCGCGATCTTGTAATCTTATTACTGACTAAGGCTGACATGTTCCTCAGACAAAACTATTAATTAATAGCCCAACAGTCAACGGCATCTAAGAAGTCCACAGTTTAACGTAACCTTTTAGAGTGGTTAATTTTTTTACCCTTGCATGGACTTATCATTTTCCCCTGTACTTGGGGCTACAACAGTGCGATTCCGAAAAACGTATATATTACGTGTTGTTTACTGCCTTATAAATACTAAACAAACTACAACTTTTGTTTTGATAATATTTAGTGAAGTAAAAATTATCTGAATAAATATACATATTTATTAATAAGTATTCATTTTGATAAAATTGGGCTCAATCAAACTTCAAAATGAAAACGAAATATGTACTCTTTTTTAAATACTCTTATATAATAAAAAGCCATAAAATAAATGATGAAAAATATAATAAATAAATATTTTTTTTAATAATATAGAGTATTAATTATAAATATCGCATGGGAGAGGGGAGCAGACATGCCTGTACGGGCTTGGACCCAAGTGACTTGGTGCGTTATTTCCCAGGACCACATTTCCTTATTCCTTTTCCTGGTAATATGAGCGTTATTCCTGTACACTCAATTCAGGGGAATAACGCGCGTTTCCTTTTTTTAATATTTTGCAATTGCAATAAGTAATTAACACCTCTGATGAAACAATAGTTTCTTGGGCCGAGTTCAAGGTTGGTGCTAAAATAAACGTTTCAAAATTATATTCCGGGCTCAATGCAGCAGAACGAGCCGGCCGTACTTTGCGTACCAGGTGATATTACATTTTCACTCATTAATGTTCTTTCATGTAGTTATATTTCTAGTTTTAAAAATTCCACTTTTTAACCTATCGTATTTCTGACATTTATAAAAAATGTTATCCGCTAAAAATAGATCGTGATGTGCATGCTAACAATAAGCATTTAGCAAATAAAATAAGTGTTTATTTCATTTATAGATTTTCATATTTAAATTATTGATTCAGAGTCAGTTAAAACTATTAAGATTCCTTGTATTGGTTTAGATAATTATGCAAATAATTATGATTATACGGTTATAAAATACGTTCATAGATATAGTAGACCCTAACACAAATAATTTCAATAATATATATAAATAAAATTAGAATTTTGTCTAAAATTATAATTTTATGTGAAATTATTGGAATTGTGATATCTGTTACTTTTTTGTTACATACCACAGAAAAGCCGAAATGGGTTTGATCATAATTTCTGTCTTTCTGTAAACAAGTTTTTTGTAACAATTCTCTGTGAAAACGAGAAAACCCACCTTTGTGAAACTTATTTTCTTTATTCTATATATTTCGAGGAAGGTTTTTGTCCACTTTAAATTGATCCACAACCTATTAAACAAAGTAATTATCTCTCAGAAAACTAAGTTATGAGCAAGATTAGCTACATTTTATCACAAGTTTTACTGAACATCTCTTAAAGTAATTTTACAGAAATAAATAATCAGCGGTCAAATTGAAATCAATATTAGTTTTGTACCGTTGATTATTTAATTCAAACCAATTTTAAAATCATGCCATATTAAAAGTTTGATTCGATGTACGCTCATACTTAAAAATTTAATCAAATTTAGTATAAAATTAATACAAAAATAACTGAGACTAGAATTTGATTTATCTTTTGTTTTTTACCTATTTTGATTTACGGTATAAATTTATTAATAACAACGATAAGTATGTTGCTTCTTATTCCTAAGTCATACAACCCGTACAAAGGCTGGTTAACTGTGTTCGTTAAAATACAGTAGGAATATCAAGTGGTACTGTTCGCATCAGTAAAAGGTGTATAAAGTAAAAAATATGTACATATGCCATTAATGGGAGGATGATGAAAAGAATTTTAAAGTGTTTTTTATTTCACAGTTTAAATTTGGTTGTTCACGCACAGTTCAACTTAGAGAATATCACAGGTTCATAAATTTATGAGGAATCAGTCATAAGTTAAACTATTGACATGGATATGTCTTAGCTCTGGGGGGACTTTGAAATGGAAGTGACGTCATATGGTTAAAAGAACAGCTGTTTATAGGAACTGAATACATTCCCTTTTAGACATATCCATGATCTAAGCTATTTCCCAAAGAGAGGTAAATACATTTTTGTCTGTATAATTTGTCTGTCCAGTTCAATGGCATACTACAACAATGAGAAAATCATTTTTAGACCGGTCATGTCCAGATAGATCGATACAAAAGGTCACAACGTTATTCTTTGCCGGCGTGTCAGCTGAGTACCGGAGCCTATCATTGTGCAGGATAAAAGGGTGACATTTCGCTGTCCCGATTTATTTTAAAATACCAACTCAAAATCTTTGTAAATCCGTCAACAAAGATTTTTCTAAAGTTGTTGTTGGCTGCTATTTTCTAACTTGCAGTTTATAAAGGGATTTTCTGCTTTTCATATTTATATAATCCTGCTTAAGTATTAAATACCTTATTACCTTACGATTTTTATTAAGTTCAAGTTGCATTTACAGTATTTTTGTTGGACTTTTCAAACGCGGCTGTGTTTCTAGAGGTGGATAACTCCCACCGTTTAAAAATAGGAGATGGATAGGTATATTTTTAATATTTTTAAAATACTAATAGATTATTTATAACTACAACCTTTAATTTTAATTTAATTCTTGAGGAATAAAAACACTTGAAAACTGGGAGGTGTTTCTCCACCTCCAGAAACGTTGTGTAGTTCAAAACACAGTTTTGGAAAGGTTTAATAAAATAATATTAAAAAAGTAACTTAGTGTGCGATGAAACCACCAAGGGCAAGGTTAAAACAAAATTATAAGGCACAATAAATAGGTACGGAACCAGTTTAAAACGTTGGGTCATAACAAATTCAGAAATAAAAAACGACCCAACGCTTGTTGTATCCCGAAATCGGGTCTCGATGAACGATGGACACGCACACACACACACACACACACACACACACACACACACACACACCCACACACACGCACGGGTAAACAACCTCCGGCACCGGGCAGGTCCAGTTGTTGTTTACGATCTCCAGGAGTCCAAACAAACAAGACGGTGCAGGACTCGAACCCGCCGCCACGGGCCTGTTAGAGTCTCCCCTTTAATCTGATCTGTTTGGTGGCCTCTCATTTTCACCTCCCTGTTTATTTCCCCAAGTCATTTCCAATTAAACGAAAACACGATAAAGTCTTCCGAAAACCCAAACATCCCGTTTGTTTTCTAAATGTAAATGAAGCGATGACCACCTGCCTGGAAGTACAAATTAGGGTTCGGCCATCCGCCGTTCCCCGTGAGCTTTGGACACGGAACTGCGGATAGAATATGTAATGTATTATTCGGTAAGGTACCTTAGTTTTGTGATATACTAACATATTTTTAAATGTACTAGGTTTCTAATCTTCGTATCGTGGTTACAAAAATTCAAAGCTAAGAGCCTCATAAAATAAGTTTATTGATTTCAACAATTAATTTAATTTTAATTTCACTTCTTTTTAGTGTGAAAGGAGTTAAATAAAATTTGCTTTTCCAGTCATTATGTTTACAACCATCACACTTAACGTCGGACTGAATGTTGCTGTTTCAGACCCGCAAGGTCCTAAGGTCAACCAAAACCTAGCTCGCACGACTATTATTTATTATTTTAGATTGCCTACAGAGATGAATTTAGCAATAATAATTTACAGTCCATATGTCTCGACAGGATTATCGTAATTCATCCTTTAATAATTCACAGGTCCTTCGGCCGAGTCCTCAATTATCGGGATAGTCCTACGTGCCGGGTTATAGGACGCGTCCGCTCACGTTGCGTCAGGCTAGCCTAGCCCGGCTGTTGGATACAGATTTGAAGTTTTGGACTCATGATTGCCCTTCACCTTTACAGTAATTGCCTTTCTAAAATTTACCCTGGAAGGTATTTAAAGTAAAGTAGCCTTTCAATGAGAGAAGTGAAAAGATTGTGGCGCGATCTTTCAGTCTTGTTACTAACTAAGGCTAACATTTCCCTTAGACAGAACTGTTAATTAATAGCCCAACAGCCAAAGAAATCTAAGGTACCTACAGTTTAACGTAAACGTGAGATCCGAACTACATTTTTCTTTCTAAATTACAAACGGGTCTAATTGTGAGAATTGTCTTTACGGATGAACGTGTTATTCAATCGTGTGGACGTTAATCTACACCAGTTAATAATATCCCATCTGCCGACCATTACTCAATTCGTCCTGCCACAGTATAAGCACATTACCATGTAAAACAACCCTTATTGCAGCAAACCTGCATACCAAGTACTATTCGCTCTACTCACGCCAGCGTGCTGCGTGCGATCTCGATTTACACTAAATTTATTTTGAAGAAATATGGAATTTGTAATCTACGTACTGTATCTCGTACCTTAAAGTCTTTAGGGTAATTAATTTAAATTCACAGTAGTAAATGCAATATTATTAAGAACAGATTGGACTTAAAATGATTTTTAATACGAAATAGAAAGAAATTTTAAACTAACGATAAGTTTAATTGACTACTTTAAAATTTGTATTACGTTAGAAAGTTAGCACTATCCTTGCGAAACCCCGTTTACTCGTTAGTTCTTGCATCGTCATACAGAGGGCGTGCGAGTGCACGACCGGCCAATTAAATGTTATTAATTGGAAAGAACTATACAATTGGAGAGGTGAGCCAAGCTGTTTTCACAGTCGGATAACGAGTACAAATAATTGGGTATTGTTCGAACCAACTGTAAAATTACGAAATTTCAGCATCAACGTAATAATATCAATAACTAGAGTTTTAGTTTAATTAATCCTGTATCTGTCAAGCAGATCATCGTCTTTATGAATCTCACAGTATTATGTGTAAGTGTTTTAAATTAGTTTAAGGTAATAACCATGTGATCTGTCAACATGCAAGTTAGCTTTGTCACCGAGGTAACTATAAAACGAAAGATATGGGTCACAAACAAACTACCCGTCAAAATATGGTAGTTTGTGACCAAAGACGTAATTGTTTAATTACATGAATAGCTAAAGAATGTTTATGTTTAGATCAGGATGAATTCTAAAATTTTCCTTATTGCTGTACAGTTATTGAGTTTATCTATAGTGAAATTCTTACTCGTAGTGTGTTATTTAGTTACTGAAATGGCAACCTGTCCAGGTATTTTAAGCCAAGTTTGAATGAGAAATGAGTGTAGATTGTGGCGCGGTCTTGTAGTCTAGTTACTGACTAAGACTGACATGTTCCTTAGACAGAATCGTTAATTATCCCAACAGTGAATGGCATATCTAAGGGACCTACAGTTTAACGTGGAGTTCGAATAACTGCCTCTACGAATTGGTCTAATTATTAGGCTGTAAAATGAATTCTTTTAATTGAATAGGTTAAATAGTTAGGAATAGGCACGAAAATGGTTCCTAATCTTTATTTAATTTACTTAAAATGTTTTAGGCGCAAATTGTGTTAAAAATATTTAAATAAGATTGGAAGAAGAAGCACAATTCTCCGTCTTAAAAGGTCTGTTTCCAAAATACAACTGATTTTAAATGGGTTAGGTCTAAATATTTATTTTCGTTCATTATAGCAAATGGGGTTTTAATAGAGCCATTGAAATTAAACAAAATTTCAATGGTTAACGGCTATTTCTATTAACTTATAGGTTCAATAAAAACGGTAGGACATGTTGCAATTTAAAATAATTCAATAACATTGTTTTACAAGTTAAGTTTTAAAATCAATAGGGGCTTCTTGCTTCACTATTGTCATTAAAATTAACCAAAAATTAAATGTTTATACTGAAAACTGTTTAATAAGTCTACAGGGATTATTTTAATGTAATTTAAACAGCTGTTGTAAGAGTAACTGTTTAGATGAACTGAAAACATTACCATATAACGGAACTTTCGTTACTTCCGCTGCACTTTTTGCGTTCCAAAAATCTACTAACACCCCCAGAGCTTAGTGATAACCATGTCAAAATTACAAATACCTAGCAAAGCTAAATAACAAAACTTAAATGAAATTTTATGTCAGGTTAATATCAAAAGGCCTATATATTATCATTAGGATCTGTATGTGCAAAATGTGTTTAGATTTTTTCAATCACATCCCCATAAAGCCAAACCAAATCGCAGTTAACGTCACGTTGCAAAACCAGTAACAGTCCGATATATTTTATCACTGTATTCTTTGTACTAATTAGTGTTAATGAACTGTTAAATTATATAGATAAGTAGATAAAATTGAAAATTTATTACTCTATACGTCTGATTTATTCTAAGAAGTATGTTTTTGCTTTTACAGATTACAAAACCCCTAATAGAATTGAGTTGAAAGAATATGTATATTGAAAAGTGGGTGGATTGCCAACTAGGTTTAGGTCAGCCTTGATCCACATCCACAATCTGGTTTATGGATTTACAACAGAAAATACGAAAGAGTTCATTTTTACAACTCCTTAACCCGATCAGTAAACACTTGTTAACAATGTTAACAGCATTGTTTTGTTTGCTCTTGAGGTTTGCTGTTTTTGGCTTAGGAGTGTTTCAAAAGAAACTGTCTGAATAACAATAGTTGAAGCTTATCATTGACACACTTATCATGAAACATTTTTAAACAAAGAGTTTTGTTAGAAAATTAAATGAACCTTATTTTTTAATTATATTATGTTAAATATAATTATTGGGACATGTTTACAGAGGTGGTTTTATGTTTACTGAGTTGCGATGGAAGGAAATAAGTTTCACTAAAGGTTAAAACTTTATTAAAGGAGTTCAGTGTCTCCTATAATAGTAATAATAAAGACGTGTAAATTTTCTCAATAACATTAGCAACGATGGAAATGACATGTTTGTAGGTTATCTATGGTAACCCTACAATTATTGCTTTTAAAATATAACACACATACAAAAATATACATAAACATATATTTATTTGCATAAATATTCAAAAATTGCTAATAATTTCATAATAATATGATTAGGAAACTATTAAAACCAGTTTAAAGCCATGTACAAATCGAGTAAAGCCCATGTGTTAAATTTTATTACTAAATGATATGAGCAAATTGTGAACAGTTCAGTGCTTCAGCTTGATCCAAAAAATAAACTTTGTTATAAAATAGCTTAAACAATTATTGGTGAAAGGTGCGTTATAATATAAAAAAACAAAGTTTTTGGAAAATCGAGTTCAAACTTACATGGAACGGTAGCTAGCCCTAAAGCATAAGAGGGAATATAAATCGAAAAATATTTTTGACGACTTTTAAGGCTCCATACCTTATGTGTTATGTTTTGTAATCAGAACAAAAACCAGGAATAGTATAAAACATAATAGTCTAAAACTATCACGTTTTTTAATTTTTTTTAACATTTCGAACTCCCAAAATTATCTGAATGTCTATTAAAATTAAGTTATCATTGTTCTAGCATTGAATATACCGATGGATAACTGGTGTATTATTTTCAAACAATAGTTGACAACTTAACTTTACTTGTCAATGTAACTAAAAACATTAGGTAATATCGAAAGTGACTGAAAAATTAATATAATATAGTCATCACGAATTAAATAAACCAATAGTTAGAATAAAACTAGCATTAATGTTATTTGAAAATTAAAGTGACAATTGCAAAAATGAAGAGACATAATCTCTGAATCAGTTGATTTCACTCGCTAGAATCGGGTTTCTGTGAGCGGTTGGTGGGTTGGCGGGGGAGAGGGAAAGTGGAAAAGAGGGGAGCAACCAGCCCGACAGGAAGCGAGGAGAGGTGCCAAGCTGTCTACAGCAGCGGCCTTGACCAATGACGTCACCACCGCCGCTGACAAACACCTGATTACAACCAGCTGATTGTAAACAGCTGATTAGTCTGTCAGGTGATGACATCCCACGCATCCTCGCCCGTATCTTATGCGTTGCCTCCGTAACAGGCAAGGGAATGGTTGCCGGAAATGTAAATGCCTGGAAATGTAGGAATTAACATCAAATGAAAATAAATTATAGGTAGGCGATTTGCATCAGAATTTGAGGTATTTCATAAGAATATTTATCAGTTATAAGCAATCACAACAACTCAAATGATAACAACCTCTTGAAGGCAATAAAGGTTTAACGCACATCAATCCGCACCGACCATATCTTCTGTACTAAACTTGTAAAATATCCAAATATCAAAAATTTTAAAGATGAATATTTCACATCTGTTTCTGCACATTATACATTTTTGGTATACTTGTTTGCACTCTTTTTCCATTCGTGACACTCTACTGAATTTGTAGGTTGATAATATGACTTTCCCCCAAATCTTCCCCCCAAATCAGTGGTGTTTTTTTTAGTTTTTGGATTTCAACACAGATTATACATAGCTACTTGCATACATGCAACGCAAATTGATATCTTAATAATTGTATTTTTCTCCAAGCTATACGTCAAAAAAATTTATCTTTAGTATATCTGACTACTTTGTCAGGAAAGGAAATACACTTTGATAAATACAGAGTAGATGTACGTAGCATTAACAATAGATTATATCGAAACGCAAGGATAGCAGTATCTTGAGTATACCAATTAAAATGACTTATTTTAATTACAACTTCTTGGAAAAACTGTTTATAATTAAATTTATAATTTTATTTTATTAACAATTACTACATTGTGGGTTTAGCTTTTTATGGATCTTTTGGTAAGACTCAACCGATATATTTTTGGCAAACTAAATAGCCAAGTATGAATGAGATAAATGAGAGAGAAATGATAATTGCGGCTCGATCTTGAAGTCTTGTTACTGACTAAGGCTGACATGTTTCTTAGGGACAGGGCTATTAATTAATAGCCCAACATCCGATGGCAACTAATGGACCTACAGTTTAACGTGGAATCCAAACCACCACCTCTAAATATGAGGATGGTCTTTGCGGATTAACGTAGTATTCAATAGTGCGGACGTTAATCCACACAAGAGAACACTACACCACCGACCATCTCTCACAACTATCCACAATCCGTGACCTCCAAGTAGCTGGACTACTGCACACGCCACCGTCCTAGTACAATCTCAGATGTACATTACTTAACGTTTTGTAAACATTTCATTCGTAGCTGTCACGACATCCAACACACAAGTGGCTCGATACTGGTTATTATGTGTGTTTAGCAATCTGTTTAGAACAATAAGCCTCCGGTGTTCTCCAGTTGCCGCCGAATGGAGATATCGGAGCTGCGGTCTCGGGTTCTAGCCGCAGCCTGGTAATTATCTTATCACAGATGCCGAACCGCGGTCTGGTCCATTGGCCTGGTCTCCTCCCTCATCACCTTCCGTGTTCCAAATATAGACTCTTTACGAAGTATTATTTAATTCTCCATACCAGCTATGTTTTTACAATGGATATTACGAGTTCGCATGCCTATTGGTACTTCTCTAAACCCTATGAGGATCGCACTTACGATATATCGTCAATAGCTAGTACTGTAAAAACAGCGCTGACGAAATATCGTCAGCTAGTAGTTTTTCATATAGTATATGCTCTCTGGCACGTTTTAATCTAACAAAAATCTATTTAAAGGTTTATGTATGGTTTTGGTTGTTGTAACAACAGCCAGAAATAAATAACGCGTTTGTTTAATAGTCTGTTCACTGTTCTGATCTAAAACAACAGATGTTACATCACAATCGTGATCGATTAGTAAGTATTCATTGCCCGTATTTCTGACAGAGAATGGGTGGATGACGCTCATCTCGCGCCAGCGGACTGCGTGCGATCTCGTTTAACTTATTTTAAAGCGTGGTTGAGAACGGAAAGGTTATATAGTAGCCTTCGTCTGATTTACAGAGAATTTAGTGTCCGGTAAAGTTTATGGAGTATAAACCCGTATACGGAGACCGCAATGTGAGTGGGCTGCACTGGCAAGGTCACCAGTCGGTGAATATCTTAAACTCAGTATTACCCATATCATACAGGGTGTCCCACAAGTGAAGTGTCATACTCTAGGAAAAGGTTTTATGTGTTGAAATAAAGAGAAAATCAATATTTTTCAAAAACGTTTTTATTACCAGATACCCGCCCTCTTGTATTTTTTCAAAATAATGGTTCAAAATTCATAATGTACAAAAATCTTCAAAGTTTTTAACCAAACTTTATAAAACTAGGTAAGTATATTTAGGTAAAAGAGACTACTGAGGGAAAAATTCAGCTTAAAATTCCAATCAGTACATATGACAGCCCTTTCGTTAGACACTTCTACTGGCGCTTTTTGCGTTCCACAAATAAGCTAACACCCCACCCCCTACCCCCTCCCACAGAGCTTAGACATATCCGTGTCAAAATGAAACTAATTCGTAACTGTGGATGCTCTCGTAAACACGAGGAATCAAAAATATATAAATAGTACAGAAACACAGAAATTTTGATATGACCCATTCTAACTTTCCTGGAGAGTAAAACGTAAAAATATCATTACTCCAAACATTGTACAGACAAACCCCTAATTTTATTTACATAGAATAAACTTCAATAAAATTACAATAGTCGGAATAACATTATGTTTGTAGTTGATTGAGAACGCTGAGAAAGGATGTTTACTGTTAAAAATAAAAGTGAAACATGATTTAATGGAGTGAATTTATGAAGTGTAACGACATTCGTTTGAGGAATAGCCTCTAAAACAAGTTCTGAGGACCACCGAGGTACGGGACATTAGTCAGGTTGCGACACCGCGCCATCTCGCGGCTGCGGACCGAACCACGACGCTATTTGGAGAACCGCGAACTTCGCATGCCCGCAACTGCTATGAAGTGCGTCTGCAGTCTGGTTGACTAATCTTTAATGCACGCAGCTTCTTACTGGACCTCTGAACACGTGACATAAATGGGGAATTTAATTTATGAGCCATTCCGTTATTAACTGGAACGACAAAACAGAAACGTAACGTTTTTGATCCGGTCTAAAGCGAGGTTCTTTGACAGACTAGGAATGTTATAGGTATCTTATGCCAAGCATGAATGAGAAATTAGTGTAGGATTATTTTGGATCTAAGTCTGACATGTTCCTTAGACATGACTGTTAATTAATAACCAAACCGTTAATGACATATCTAAGGAAACTACAGTTTAACGTGGAGTCCGAACCATTGCGTCTAAATTACGAACCGGTCTACTTATGAGGACGGTCTTTGCAGATGAAAGTAGCATTTAATAGTACGGACACACAAAATCCACACAAGATAACACTGCACACACCAAAAATCGCCCATAACTACCCACAATTCGTGACCTCTAAGTAGTTGGATTACAGGACGCGCCACGGTCCCAATCTTTTTAACCATAAAAATTTTCATTATAGTCCCCATGAATGACCAGTGGTGAACTATTTTGTTCCATTTCCTATTCTTTTTGAATACCCATGCATTTATTAGACTCTCAGGTCCAGGCCACAGTGTCTCTCTGTCCCCGTGCCACCCCTTGACACTTGACACCACGACACATAATGGAACAAAGTCCACTGAAACATTTAAGAACCGAACACTTGGGAGGGTGGTTCAACGAGGCAACTCTGACAGCTCATTTTCCGTTTGATCCAACGAGCTTCAAATACTAAAAATTCCAACAAGGAAATCCAAGATTCTCCTATTTAGGATATATCCTGTGTGTTAACTGAGGCCTGTGGCGTGCCCTGTAATCCAACTACTAGGAACTGTGAGTTGTGGATAGTTATGAGCGATGGTTGGTGGATGTGATATTCTCTTGTGTGGATTAACGTTCACACTATTGAATACTTCGTTAATGCACAAAGATTATCCTCATAATTAGAACAATTCGTAATTCAGAGGCATCAATGGTTCAGATCCCACGTTAAACTGTATCCCTTGGGCTGTAATAGTCCTGTCTAAGGAACATGTCAGCCTTAGTTAGTAACAAGATCACAAGATCGTGCTACAATCATATTACACTCTTTTCTCATTCGTACTTGGCTTCAAATACCTACCTGGGTAGGTCACCATTTCAAAAAGGTTATACAGTAATCATTTATATTTTTACCTGGGTCACCATTTCAAAAAGGTTATACAGTAATCATTTATATTTTTTATCGCACTTCTAACAGTTATCCTCATGAACCCAAATGTGCAATTTATAGCGCATTGCCCCGTACTAGGTTGAGACCTAAATTATTTTGGCATCTCACCTCATGAGCATCTCACCTAATAAACAGCATTATAATTTTTAGAAACCATTTTCTTAGGTTTGATTTTAAACAAAGGTTTCCCCCTTTAAAGATAATTTTCTGTTTCTTTTTATTTCCCCATAAAAAGAAACAGAAAATTATCTTTCAGGTTGTAATGGAATTTTTAGACGTGCTAGAATAATTGAATAAAAAGAACTTCCTGAAGTAAAATGAATTTTGGAGTCAGCTCTTATTTTTTAATGGGATGCATACTAAGAATAGGACATCAGGCTTTCATAACCAAATTCCCAGTTGTTCAGGACTTAGGAGGATAATTGGAGTTTTATACTGACCTATAATGATGTTAATTGTTAAGAAAACGTGATATCTAAACACACTCTATGATATAAGCATAAAAGATCAATCGTGATAACATCTGAAATACATATCGCTGTGCGTGCAGGGTCAAGAGCAGTGGAGTTACAAACGAATGAAGACTATTACAGGTATGTTTAGTGCTTGCTCCGAGCCAAACCGCGAACTGCGGTGAGATGCTAGTGTGAAGGTCGTCTCCATGAGAGCGTTGGCTGGAGTGACTCTAGATCCACAGTACTACTGAAATCTGCCTAACGGGCTGATATGTTGGTTACATCAGCTGTTTTGGTTAACTGACACTACAAATTTACTTCCCAGTAGGAAATAGGATAGATCGTGGATAAGTCTAAATGGAATGTTTTCAGTTCGTCTAAACAGCTGTTCTTATGTTTCAAATTATGGTCGTTCAAATTGCTAACACCCGCCCCCCAGAGCTAAGACATATCCATGTCATAATGATTGTATTTACTTTATTGCTGTAAAGGTTCACAAAACACCTTTTTTACCAGTGCTGCAACTGTAACCATGAAATCCCACTTTTAAAACTAGACAGTTAATTAACAGGTATGGAATTGTTTAAAATTAAATCAGAAAAATATCTTACGATTTTATACTAATTTTACGTATAAAACCAACAAAGAATAATTACACTTTTAGCAAACCTACGATGCTTGAAACCTTCAAACAGAGAAACGTCCACTGCAAAATACACGAATGGTAATTTTTCAAACGGACAAATTGTTAACACTCGGACACTGCAGGACGTATCTCTGCGTGGTATGGGTTGTAACGTAGACAATGAGTAATAAATCCTTGTATCAACTCAAATATGGGCATCAGGCAAGCCACATTTAAGTGGTTTATTGCTCTAAGACTCAATTTTAGACCCACGGTTTAAGTGGCAATGACATTCGATGAATGGTGGATGAAACAGCTGTAAAGGTCTAAGAGGATTTATTATTGTTTCAATAGTTTTATTGAGAGGAAAATAATATTTTTTAATTTTAAAATATTGTGCCAAACATACATTTTTTAAGTTAAGGATACACATTGATAGTTTTTTGTATACTCATTAAAATGTATCGCAATTCCAAAAATGCTGACATATATATTTAAATAAATTTAAACTTTTGTTTGTACATTGCTTTAAATTATGATATTTTTACATTACGTCTAACCTCTTGGGGGGAGGGGTGTTGGCAGATTTGTGTAACGCAAAACGTGCAGCAAAAGTGTTTAGATCCTGTTTCCATAGAAACTACCAGAGCTATTATTGAATTCTTGGTTATAAGAACAGCTGTTTAGATGAACTAAAAACATTCCCTTTACACGTATCCATGATATAACGTATTTCCCACAGGGAAGGAAATATAAATTTATGTTTTACACCATAAATAACCCACAATAGGTATTTCTCAATTCATGGTTGTAACTCTGAACAACGTATTTTTGGAACCCTTCTCCGTTAGAGCACCCACTATGCTAACCTAACTTTTTTTCTTTATTCTATACTTTTTGGTGAAGGTTTTTTTACTTTTAACTGACATACACTGTATTGAAATAATGTACTGGGCTTTCAAACCCTAGATTTTAGTGATATTAGCAGCACAATTTATAAGTTTTATTTGTCAAATGAATACTAAATATTTGGTACATAATTTTTTTCCTTTTTATTTATTTGTTTATTTTTTAATTAAGGCTTTTCAAGAAATCCACTAGGTCGGCGCTAGTGTCGCTTATTCGTTACGCATGTGATTGTTTCATGCAAGCTTCCTGAGTTACCTGTTTAAGATAAAATTCAGTTTTTTCTACATTTTACTCCGAGTCATTTTAGTGGTCCGTTGTAGTTCTCAACCCGAACATTGGACGAGCTCATTGCTAATACCGTATTGCAATACTCCTCTAAAGTAGTGAATACAACGACCATCGGAGCGCGACAGGGTTTCACTCGTTCCCACAGTTTTTGATTTACACTGGCTGCATTGTAATTATCAACACAACTCTCCACTTCTCCCGCCTACGCCATTTACCGTTATTTTTAGCCTTGGGTTAATTTTTGGTTCCGGGATAAACCTATCCGTGTGTCTTTTACATTAATTTAGATACGAATTTAGAAAGTCAATTTCCACTGATCAGAGTTAGGATATGATTTTTTTGTCGATTATCATTTTTGAAATCGTGAAATCTCCGCTTAAAAATAAACTTAATTACGTAAAATTATTTTTAATTAGAAGTGGAAGTTCTTGAACAAGTATGAACTTCGGAGGTTATTGGCGAAAAAAGGATCATAAATCAGGTTAAGCTTAAATATTCATAGGTTTTGGTAAAAAAATGGTTCGGACACCACTTTAAACTTAATTAATTATTTAAGTCTTGCATAAGGAACATGTTAGCCTTAGTCAGTAAAAAAACCACAAGATCCCGCCACAATCATCTTACAGCCATTTATTTTAATACACACTTGGCTTAAAATACCTACCAGGGCAGGTTGCCGTTTCACTAACTAACTAACTAAAAAGTAACATATACAAACCAATAAAAAGTCTATTATAAACCATTACGATCTGTCCTTGGGATGGACATGTGGAAATCTAACTTGATAGAATTATCACATTTTATAAGGTGTGGACTTATTGTATTTTCAGCATGTTATGTTAATTTTACTTTTTTTAACTTTCATTTAATTATCAATATATATCTTGTTCAATTGTAAAAAAAACTTTTGCAACACAGTACTCGTGGTAACCGGTTCAACTTAATATATTGAAATCCATCCAATTAACAATAAAATCGTTTCGCCAAGCAAAAGCCTTAGCCAGTCGACATTTTTGATGGAACGGCGATCAATATTTATAGAGTTGTGGGCGGGTGGCGCGGCGAGCAACGCCGTAGGTGAAAAACCGTAATTAATGGCAAAGTGATTGATTATATCACATAATAATTACTGGCTATAAACCGAAATGTGCGGCGGAGCCGGCGAGAAGTGATACAGGGCTCAATGGAACTGGGATGAGGAAGGAAATTGGTAATAAGAGTACATTAATGTTGAGATTAACATGAAATGATAGAGTCTCGGTCGGACAACTTGACCACTTACGTAACTCTGGGTCTGGGGTTGTATTCTGAATGTTAGTCACTGTCGGACAACACGGACATTTACGTAGCTCTGGGGCTGAGGTTGTATTCTGAATGTTAGTCCCTGTCGGACAACTCGACCACTTACGTAACTCTGGGGCTGGGGTTGTATTCTGAATGTTAGTCCCTGTCGGACAACTCGACCACTTACGTAACTCTGGGTCTGGGGTTGTATTCTGAATGTTAGTCACTGTCGGACAACACGGACATTTACGTAGCTCTGGGGCTGAGATTGTACTCTGAATGTTAGTCCCTGTCGGACAACACGGACATTTACGTAGCTCTGGGGCTGAGATTGTACTCTGAATGTTAGTCACTGTCGGACAACACGGACATTTACGTAGCTCTGGGGCTGAGATTGTATCCTCAATGTTAGTCCCTGTCGGACAACACGGACATTTACGTAGCTCTGGGGCTGAGATTGTATCCTGAATGTTAGTCACTGTCGGACAACTCGGACATTTACGTAGCTCTGGGGCTGAGATTGTATCCTGAATGTTAGTCCCTGTCGGACAACACGGACATTTACGTAGCTCTGGGGCTGAGATTGTACTCTGAATGTTAGTCCCTGTCGGACAACACGGACATTTACGTAGCTCTGGGGCTGGGGTTGTATTCTGAATGTTAGTCACTGTCGGACAACACGGACATTTACGTAGCTCTGGGGCTGGGGTTGTATTCTGAATGTTAGTCACTGTCGGACAACACGGACATTTACGTAGCTCTGGGGCTGGGGTTGTATTCTGAATGTTAGTCCCTGTCGGACAACACGGACATTTACGTAGCTCTGGGGCTGAGATTGTACTCTGAATGTTAGTCCCTGTCGGACAACACGGACATTTACGTAGCTCTGGGGCTGAGATTGTACTCTGAATGTTAGTCCCTGTCGGACAACACGGACATTTACGTAACTCTGGGGCTGGGGTTGTATTCTGAATGTTAGTCCCTGTCGGACAACACGGACATTTACGTAGCTCTGGGGCTGAGATTGTACTCTGAATGTTAGTCCCTGTCGGACAACACGGACATTTACGTAACTCTGGGGCTGGGGTTGTATTCTGAATGTTAGTCCCTGTCGGACAACACGGACATTTACGTAACTCTGGGGCTGGGGTTGTATTCTGAATGTTAGTCCCTGTCGGACAACACGGACATTTACGTAACTCTGGGGCTGGGGTTGTATTCTGAATGTTAGTCACTGTCGGACAACTCAAACACTAACGTAACTCTTGGTTTGAGGTTGTACTCTAAATGTTAGTCCCTGTCGGACAACTTCTCTCCATCAATTTCTACCGGGGCTGTGGTTGCACTCGGTGTGATAGTCACAGTCTGCTACTGGTTTTGCATAGTTCTGTTTCATTTCGAAATTCCTGAAATCGACAATGAAAGCTAAAGATATTTAATGTTATTGAGAAAATTATTTGTTTCCTCCAACCTCTGCTTCTAATGTTGGGGCTCATACAGATGAAAAACACATACATTAAAGTAAAATCAACGTAATCTACCTCGGGGCTACAAGGCCTTTGTGTAACTCACTTAACCGTACTTTACGTCGTACCAGGGATAAATAAAAGAAAGTTGTATAAAAATCTGAAAACTTTATCGGCAGGTACATTTTGTAAAATCAATATTCCGACAGCAGCTCTGAATTAATCATCGTTCATTTTGTTCGACACTCGCGGCTAATCGAGCAACAGACAAGGAAACACTCTGTAAACCAGTCTGCAGAACCTGATCCGTGTAATCAGAGGGACCGAAACGTCTACGTTTATTACATAAACACTCGGTCGCTACAACGCTATAGCGGTGTGCAAAATGAAGAAGATAACAGCGAGGGTGGTGATGGGGAGGGGGAGGGGGGGACTCAGGTGCGAACACCATGTCCATTAGTGGACACGGGTTTGCCTTTAGACCCAATCAAACCATAAACACGTCCGTAAACCCTGCAATTTGAGCGGTTCGAACACGAGCGCAGCCCCAAGGTCGATCGACGAACCAGCGAGCCCGCGGCTGGGTAATCGACGTGAAATCGCCAAGCATCGCATGTGAATGAAACGATATGAATGAGGGGGAGGGAGTCGAATAAAACGTAAATATATCAGCGGATGAATGAATTAGCCATTTGTGTTTATGGCGAGGAGAAATGAGAAAGGAACTACAAAGCGTTTAGTAACCGCGACTGGTTTTATCGCGAGATAAAAACTTCGAATGTTTATATCGAAAGGAAATTAATAGCGATGTGTATCTAAATAACCGTATGAATACTTGACTTACACTTGTCGTTGACTGTATAACAGCGTGTCCTGTAATCCAGCTACTTTGAGGTTATGAATTGTGGATAGTTATGAGCGATAGTCGTTGGATGTGATATTCCGCATTATTGAAAGACCACCCCACATTCGCAAAGACCTTGTGCAAAGATACCTTTCGTAAAAATTTGTGTATATAGTTACAAAATTACGTAATCCATAGTCAAAATTGTGGTTCGGATCCCACATTAAACTGTAGGTCCCTTAGATGTCATTGGTTGTTAGGATAATTATTAGTAATGCGGTAAGGTATAATTAATAGTAACTGAGGATAGTGAGAACATATATTAATACAAGATATCAGAAGGGTGGAGTTTGGAGGATAGATTTTAATGAAACAGTTTTTAAGGAAGTAGAACCGGTGACAAGCACAATCAAAACATGAACATTTAATAAGGGCACCAGAGAATAGAGTAAGTAGAAAAGTAATAGAGAATTTAAGGGATAGTAAGATTACAAAAATCAAGGAGGACATAAGGACCCTACATATAACAATTGATGATTTAAAAGAAAAGAGAGATGCCCTAAAACACTTCATGATAAAAATACCAATTTAGCCTTGAAAACATACAAACAGATATTGGGGCGGGTGGTCTCAGATATAGAGAGAACAGCACAATCAGAACGAATGAAGATATACTAAGCTAATAAGAAGAAGGAAAGGACTTTTTCGATATCATTAAAGTGACAATGTTGGCCATAAAATCATAATAATTATAATACGGTAAGGTAATAATTTTATGATTTTGTTGTTAGGCGCTTCTGGAGGAATTGGTCAAAATCTGTGTTAGATTATTAAATTCACGCTCATAAATATCCACAACCTATGACCTCCTAGTAGCTATATTAGAGTATCAGGTTGTTCATTTATTTATACCCACCATTCGGCACCACTCACAAAAAAAGTGCAACATTTAGAATAACTTCTGTGTATTTTACTCTGTGTACTCAGTCACGACCAGGTGATTACATAGTCTGAGGCTTCGATCAGCTGATTGGGGATCACCCAACCGTATGAATACTTGACTTACACTCGTCGTTGACTGTATAACAGCGTGTCCTGTAATCCAGCTACTTTGAGGTTATGAATAATTGTGAATAGTTATAAGTGATAGTCGTTGGATGTGATATTCCGCATTATCGACAGACCACCCCACATTCGCAAAGACCTTGTGCAAAGATACCTTTCGTAAAAATTTGTGTATATAGTTACAAAATTACGTAATCCATAGTCAAAATTGTGGTTCGGATCCCACATTAAACTGTAGGTCCCTTAGATGTCATTGGCTGTTAGGATAATTATTAGTAATGCGGTAAGGTATAATTAATAGTAACTGAGGATAGTGAGAACATATATTAATACAAGATATCAGAAGGGTGGAGTTTGGAGGATAGATTTTAATGAAACAGTTTTTAAGGAAGTAGAACCGGTGACAAGCACAATGAAAACATGAACATTTAATAAGGACACCAGAGAATAGAGTAAGTAGAAAAGTAATAGAGAATTTAAGGGATAGTAAGATTACAAAAATCAAGGAGGACATAAGGACCCTACATATAACAATTGATGATTTAAAAGAAAAGAGAGATGCCCTAAAACATTTCATGATAAATATAGCAAATTAGCCTTGAAAACATACAAACAGAGATTGGGGCGGGTGGTCTCAGATATAGAGAGAACAGCACAATCAGAACGAATGAAGATATACTAAGCTAATAAGAAGAAGGAAAGGACTTTTTCGATATCATTTAAGTGACAATGTTGGCCATAAAATCATAATAATTATAATACGGTAAGGTAATAATTTCATGATTTTGTTGTTAGGCGCTTCTGGAGGAATTGGTCAAAATCTGTGTTAGATTATTAAATTCACGCTCATAAATATCCACAACCTATGACCTCCTAGTAGCTATATTAGAGTATCAGGTTGTTCATTTATTTATACCCACCATTCGGCACCACTCACAAAAAAAGTGCAACATTTAGAATAACTTCAGTGTATTTTACTCTGTGTACTCAGTCACGACCAGGTGATTACATAGTCTGAGGCTTCGATCAGCTGATTGGGGATCACCCGGGAACGCGGGACGGCGGCAGTCGAGAGTCGCTGATTGTTTAGTAATTAATTGAGACGTTTAAGACCTCAATTATCGTCTATTTGCATGTTAATCTGATCCAGACCCGGCTCGCTGCTGCGAATCCGATAAAACAAGCAAAACGGAGGTTCCCCAACAAGGTGTGTTGACCCTACACCACGCCATCTTCTTCACAGTAGTTTATTCGGCTTTGTTAAAGTGGTGCAAGCTCCGTGTAGATCAAATGAAATCCGTTAGATGGCACTAGTTTCGATTATTCCTTACAAAATATGTGATTGATTTGTACAAGCTTCCTTATTTATTTAAAATAGTAGGTCTACATCTGTTTGTTTTACATTGTTCAACTTTTTAGTGCTTTAAAACGACGTATTTTAAAATATTTACATTTGAAAAATATTTAGATTAGATGATTGAAATGGCAACCATACTACGAGGTAGGTATTTTAAGCTAATTATAAATGAGGATTGAGTGTATCTTGCACTCTTGTTACTGACTAGGGCTGACATGTTTCTTAAACAGGACTGTTAATTAAGAGCCCAACAGCCGATGGCAACTACTAAGGGACCTACAGTTTAACGTAGAATCCGAACCACGGCCTCTGAATTACGAATCGGTCTAATTATTAGGATGGTCTCTGCGGATTAACGTAGTATTCAATAGTGCGGACGTTAATCCATACAACAGAACACCACACCTATCGACCATCGCTCACAACTATCCACAATTCGTGACCGCCAAGTAGCTGGATTACAGGATGACGCCACCATCCCAGTATTTTTCCGTAGAGTATGATTTTTTTATTTTCAAATTTTCCCATACCGTTACGTCACATCAAAAACCTTTCTTGTTCGTGTACGTTGCCAAAATTTAGGTTATTAAGCATTAGTGGTTATCCTACATACCTTTCACCAATACCTCTAAATTGCATAACTAATTGCGTTGACACAAACAATATTCACTCAAAACTTAAAAAGATAGGTAAGGAAAATTTATGATATAATCAACAAGTAAATTGTAAAGTTATATTTTTTAAATAAGTTTTTTAATGTTACCACTCGCACCACCTTAATATGCGGCATGCGTTTGAACTATACCTTTTAGTTTTCCCCGAGCTAGGAAGATGACTCCAGTTTTACTTACCTGAAACAAAAAAAATACAGTAAAATTAAATTTTTTTGTATAGGTATACAGTACTAACTATTTATAGAATGAACTACTACCAAATATTACGGTTCTACACACAAGGTCCTTTGGGGGAACGCCGGTCTAGCGGTAGAGCGCAGAACCTCAGTGACTGAGATCCCGGGTTCTAATCTGCCAATCACTAATGGCTTTTACTATGAGATGATATCGTATGCCACTGTCTGAAGCTTCTAGTAAAACAGTTCCACGATGACAGTAAATAAATAAAAACCCACAAATATCTATAAAAAGGCCGTCAAAGTATAGATTTTGAATTAGCTACGGTCATTTTCACATTTTTATGTCGTAGTTGTATTTTTCCCTATCGGTAGATTCATTTGAGTAGCGTTTACATGGTAGCTCTGGTCTAGTTATGACAAAGGTTGCTGGATCGAATCCAGTTGCCGGAGTCTCCTGGCAGATCATCAAACGTCACCTCTGGTTGCTTATATGACACATGACGCGACTTTACCTCACTGTTCACAAGTTCCATGGCGATGGTTTGTTTTTATAATTTTAGTACGTATACGTTTTAGAATATTCCTTAATGTTCTCATTTTTACGATCATTTCTACAGGTTTTTTCTATCCAAGATTTTTGATAAGGAATTGGTTATTCATTGAAAAAAAACTTGGCCCCTGTTTTTTTGTGGTTGATATTAATATCAGAAAGGTAACAGCGGTTATCGATAAATATTAGTCATTAACGTCATATATGAAATTAATAGAAATGTCATTAAAAAATCCAAGTTTACAATGGACAAATGGGTAAATAAATTATGTAATCGGCTGTAGAGACATAGTTGCTGTTGGTGAATGGTCTCTAGGAGGACCTTAATACTGAGGTTTCCTCCAACGGTTACTCGAGGATGAAATTCGCATCAGATCACACATGGTGTTCCGGAGGTCAGTGATTATTGAGCCGCGGTAGCCAATGAGGGGCCCAGTGGCGAATGGGAGGTCTGTAATTTGCCTAATATGTCTCAATACGGGCCCCTCAGGGGAGCCCAGGGGCCCTCTCCCGCTCGGCGCATTCTTCTGAGAAATCCTGCTTGGGAGGGACTGGTTTGGTTAACCTCACTAATTAAATATGGATGCAAATTTCATTTTTATAAAAAGTATTTTACTGTTTGATACTGATAAGAAGTAATATATTCACGTACTACCCGACAGTTCAGTACCCTCTACGTATGCAGTTTGATGATGTTATAAAGTTGGTTTGAAGTGAATAATTAATTTTTCTCGGTCATCAAATCTACACAATTTTCAACAATGTAATATTCTTATTAGTAATCCCAGCTGATATTTTAAACCTTCTTTCACGAATTTGTCAAAGCTCTGTGAGACGTTAGCGGACATTTGCGAGACAAAGAGGTGTGACGGAAGTGACGTCATATGGATGAGAACTATTAAGCTATTTGGAGGACCTCAAACATTCTTTTTAGACATAATTAGGGAGTAAGTACTGTACATTACAGTTATGTAAAAAATCTAATTTTTTAATTTAAACGAGACTTCAAACACGTTTCACTTCAAATCTTTTTTTGTTTTTTTGACTGGACATTTATTCTTGATATGTTGGAAGATTTTCGCAAATTTGTGAAAGTTTTTACTTATGGTGAATATATGAACAGCTGTTTTAGTGGATGAATTTCACAGTTTAAGTAAATAATTTTGTAATACTTTGTGTATTATTCAAATAAAATAAAATTACAATTAATTAAGTTCCTTTTATATAATACCAAAAATACGTTTAAAAATGTTTTTATATAACAGTGTTTTGAACTGATTTATTTCAATTTTTTTTAATACTTTGTGTTTTAATACTAATTAATATATAATTTGTTTAAAAAAACATAAAAAAAAAGTGAAAATTTTATAATGAATACTGAAATTTTGATTGAAGAAAATTTTTTTCATTACGGTTTTTTATTACTTTTGATTAAAAAAATTTTACTTCATTACAATAACGAAATCTTTCGTATACAATACAAATATTTTGAATTCTTATTTAAAACCACAGTAACTGAATACTGTTTAAGGTGACGAAAAACAGATAAGAAATGAAACCGAAAGAGCGAACTAATGTTTTGTTGCTACAAGTTTTCAAACCAAGAAATGTTACAAAAAGTCACTTGTCCAACCAACATAATGACGTAAACTTCGTCTCATCCATATCCTTTTTTTTACAAAAAAATAGTCGTGTTACGTAGAGAGCTCATCTGAGCAGTTGGCTTTTCCAAGATAAAAATACTTGATGCGAAAATATCCACGTCCAGCTGCACTTTAAATATACCTGAACTAATTCAGCATCCTAAAATTCTAAAATTGCTGGACATATAAAGAGGTACCTTTCTCACATCGTAATGATCTTTACTTCCAGCAGATATTCTTTGAAATTCATTGGATTTGTCAAGTTACAAAATAATGGTACAGGTTAAAAAGTTTAAATAGGTTGGAATTAACATGTTCAATACGGTTAAAAATGTTAAAACCAAGTAAGCAGCTAGCCTATCTTCATATGAAATGGTTTGAAATTCATTTTCCATTTAATTATTCATTCAGTGAAAAACATGCTTTTTAAGGAAGAAGCTATCTACTACAGTTTTGATTTGATTATGATCATTTCCCTAATTGTAAGCAATAACTTATTGAATGTTTTACTTAATCTAGTATAAGACAATTTTAAGTCATATTTTATTCAAGTTTTAGTTAGTTACTGAAATGGCAACCTACCCAGGTAGGTATGTAAGCAAAGTATGAACGAAATATGAGTGAAAGATGATTGTGGCGTGATCTTGTAGTCTTGTTACTGACTAAGGTTGACATGTTCCTTAAACTGGACCATTAATTAATAGCCCAACAGCTAATGGCATCCAAGGGACCTACGGTTTAACGTAAAGTCCAAACCACTGCCTCTGAATTACGAACTGGTCTAATTATGAGGTTGAACTCTGCGGATTAATGTAGTATTCAATAGTCATCGTTAATCCACATAAGACAACACTACATCCAGCAACCATCGCTCACAGCTATCCACAATTCGTGACCTCCAAGTAGCTGGATTACAGGACACACCACGACATTGAAAGGGTGAACATCATTATTACAACAGGTCTGGATGATTTTTTATACATCAGTTTTGCAATATAAAGGCAGAGTAGAGAGTCATAATTTTTAAATACAATCAGTGGTTTCAAATGAGATTAAAAATTGATTACCGCAATAATTCCGACAACAAGCTTTTGAAAGAAAAAACATATATTAATCCACAGGTTTTCTATCTAAAGAACTGGGTCGTCACTTTGACTCCACACTCAATTTGACTCCGGACCCAGTTGCCATTTGTAATTGGACTTTTGATTCATTACCTATCCAACAACTGGTTGATGTTAGGTACCAACTGGGACTAGGCGTGTCCTGTAATCCAGCTTGAGGTCACGAATTGTGGATAGCTGTGAGCGATGGTTGGTAGGTGTGATAATCCTCGGTGTGGATTAACATCCGCACTATTGAATACTACGTTCATCCGCAAAATAGATCCTTATAATCAGACTAGTTCGTACAAAGGAAAAATTGGTTTGGATCCCACGTTAATTTGTAGGTCCCTTAGATGTCATTGGCTGTTGAGCTACTAATTAACAGTTCTATCTAAGGAACATACCTTAGTTAGTAACAAGACTGAAGATCACGACACAATCGTATTATAATCATTTCTTATTCATGCTTGACTTAAACTATCAACCTATATTGGTCGCCATGTCAAAAAGTTAATAGGTGAGGTAATAATAGATTTTTGGCCCGTGCCTATCAAAAGATTAAAAGTGCCTCCGGTGTTGAAAAACACAAAAATCACACAAAAGGCGGCATGTATATGTGTTGTTATGGATAGGTTTCAACAGGTCTGTCGTTGACGTGAGGACCGATGAGTCTCTCCGCAATGAATTAGCGTTCCTCACAAGTGCAGCTAATAGTTGAGAGGTGGAAAGTGTGAGGAAGGTTTTCGTCAGTCCGGTCCGGAGATGCTGTCCCACGACATTCCTATCAGCAATTATCCTAACTGGAGCAGCCTCACGCACCTCAACCTCAACCTCAACCTCCCCACAACCTTCCCCACAGTGAGATTATTGGCTGGTGCCTCCTTGGTTTTACTGCTACTTCCTCACTCCTACAAATTCCAGTCCGGAAAAAGAATGAATTGATCTTGAATGCATATACAAACTAGTATTAAAAGGAGTTATCTAGTTATACAAAGCTGCAAAGCTTCATTGACTGGAATACACTATTATTCACTTCACAAAATTGAAGCCCCATGTAGTCCAATGTTGTTACGTGAAGTGTACGAGGAGTGCCTCCGCTACAACTGACTTCTAGTGCCATAAGACAAAATGATATAAACTCAAAAACGTTTCTTGAATTCTCCAATAAAAAACAGACCTAATATTTTTTTATCTGATTTTGTTTTTCATAAATATATTTATCAGCGGTCTATTTGATTTAAGTTTTAGTAATCTTTGTTAAAATTTTTTAACCTTTTCAACCCTATATTTTATATTTTTTTATTCACATCTTCCGTAAAGGAAGATTATACTTTTTATTATGTTTCCAACTTTGAACAGGTATCATACGGAATCGGTTAAAGAATTTTCGTCAGATTAAACTTCCGATCAACACATTAACATTCACACCATTGTTGTCTTTTACTTACTTCCGACATGAACTATGTTAAATGTAAACATATACTGTGACGTTGTTTTCGAATAGGAACCTCTCTATTTGAAACGTCAAATTTTAGAATAAAACGCCATCTGATTAGAACGTTTTAGATAGTATACCCAGCATCCAAAAAACGTGATAACTAATTAATTGTAACAGTTAAATTAAGACTTCAATCACATAGGACGCTGGTAAATATATTTACTATAAACATAGGTTTAATCCGATATGTCTTAATTGGAAAGTTCATGTCTCAAGAGAGGTGTGTTTTAGAGTTTTGACATGAATATGTCTAAGGTCTTTGGGGGGTGTTAGTAGATTTTTATAACGAAAAAAGTGCAGCAGAAGTCCATAGAGCTGTTAAGATGAACTGAACATATTCCCTATGGACGTATCCATGATCTAATCTCTTTCCCACAGGGAAGTAAATTCAAACATTTTAATTGTTGATCTTACACAACTAAAAACAATTGATTGATATAAACTTACTCGTTTACCGAATATAATTGAAAAAATATGAAAATCAATAATAGTATTGTTTTAATTTTTACTTCCAACATTTTAAATTACTTCAAACACAATATTTCAAAACATTCTAACCAATAATCTGTCAAAACCTTGGCGCGTGGGATGCTCAACAACTACTTCCAGTGAAAGTCTCTGCCTATATTGATACCCAGGGACATCCGACCATCTCAACCCCACGCGTGTGATTATCCTACCAATGGGAATATGTAGATTTTGTTGAATATTTACCACTTCACAATCCGTAGACGTTCAATTCTTTTATGTAACAGTTCCCCATTTAGATCTATGTTCTATTATATTCCGACAGTAGCCAACTCGATGATCGCTTCCGGATCTAATAGAAAGCATGAAAGTATATTAAGGGTTGAAATATATTACCTTAACATAATATATAGTTTATTACGATTTTATCTGTTAACAGACTTCAGTACATCCTCCATCTTGGAGGTGTCAAATTGTAAAGTAATTGTCTAGGGAATTAAATTTTACATTTTTTATCATGAAAAAGATAAGTACTCATTGATTATTTGATACAGTTGCGTGGAAATTATGTAATTCCTTACATAATCACTTTACCTTTAATTTGACACTTCAACCATCTTCAAACAACTATCTTGTGGTCAGCAATGATGTCACGACCAAAAACAAAATATTTTGCCAATCCGGGAGTTTCTTAAGGGAATTTTCTACATGTAAGAGGATAAAAATCGAATATTTTTCTTCTAAATATTTATTTTATTTTATTTTAAATAAGAAAATATAAACTTAAACTTTTGCACTTAATTTTTAATGGCGTAATTTAAGTTTTCCTAAACCATTTTACATATACATCCACCTAATAGCATAGTGCAAAGTGTCATAAAAGTTGTTTGTTTTTAGGACTTGTATATAGTAATAAATTTGTATACGATGAGAACTGTTGAAGTTAGGTGGATGAAAATTTTGGTTCTTATTAACAGTGATATATTAAAGTATTTCTTGTATTTTGAACGTTATTGAAATTTTGATTAGATGCAAAATTAAAAACAGTTTGGTTTTTATCTAATTTTCAAATATAATTTGATTATACTTTCTATAAGAACACAATGATAAAATTACATGAGTTTTTAGTTTACCTAAACCCCTATAATATGATACCAAAATTATCAATTACTTTGGAGTAAGCAGTTTTTACAAAATAGTAATTTTAAAAAACTACAATTTTTGGGAAAAATTCCCATTTTCCTATCAAAAGTGAAAAACGAATCTAACATTTTTTATAAAGGTCTCCAGGGGAACAAAAACTGCCAAAAGTAACATAAAATAAATAAAAAATTATTTTTCCCCCTTAATCCTCCCTTAAGAGAGAAATTTAAGACCCTTAAAAAGCCTCACCATCTACAGCTCGATGACCTTCGAAGTACGAGTGAGTCAGAGTCAGAAGAGGTCTCGTGAGGAAGCCAGCCCCTCGTGGACCTCCACGGCCCGAGGCGAGAGGATTATGGGTAATGTACCACAGGACATCAGGAATTAAAGAGCACAAAGCCGCGAATTGTTATTTATCGTGACTGGCCCACAACATTATGGTCGGACAAATTATTTACCCCTTAGTGTCTCGTGCTCCAAGGTCTGTGTAATCTGTGGCTCTTTATGTAACAAGATAAATGATTTGAGGGTTTGTCTGCCGTCGCCATGCGTAAAAAATGAAAATGGAACAAAAGGACTAAATCCTTAATGGTATTTTAGGATTTTAATCTCCACAACACGTAATTGCAACGTAATACGGAAGGTATAGCTTAGTTGTTAGGAAGCATAATTAATTAATAGCCCAATGTAGAAATAGAAACTGGGTCCAGATTCGACACTTACGGGATTAGATCCGGCGACCTTCAGTTTTGAAGGCAGGCACTAAAACCATTCAGTCTCCCAGCCAATGAGGGTGGTCTTGCAAAGGTATGTAGTATTGAAATCCTCTGAGTAGTGATCTCACAACACTAAGAACATTTTTATCAGTTGATCGTCTAGGAACACACATTAACCCCTCCCTAGAAAGGTCCGTGACAAAAAGCCAAATGATGTTTTTAAACCTGGCGAAGGAATGTAACATCGCAACGTGCACAGGCAAACACTGGACTCAAGTTGTAGATAAGATGGCAAACCTATACACCAAGGCCACGGCCACTGTCAGCCGTTGCCATGAATATTACCGCTAGTGGGCAATTTCCTCATAGCTGCATCTGCTTCCAGTCAGCATACAATGTGGATGTGTGTGACTACCCATCACAGCTGACAGCTGGTGAACTCTGTCACCATTTCATTTTTCATTTTCATTTTTTGTCATTTTTCATTACGATTTTAAGTAAAACAAAGTGTCTAAACGGTACAGTTGTCCATATAAAAATTTCTTATGGTAAAAAATACCTATTTTCAGTGTTCTTTCCAGCAGCAAACCTGCATACTCTTTCCTATGTTAATCTTAGGGAGATTAGGCAATCTCTCTTCTTTATTACGAATATTATTTATTTACAGATAATTCCTGTTAAAAATTATTTTTGATTTGGAAATTCGCTGAGTATGCAGGTCTGCTGGGACGGGGATATTTTCCCTTTCGGTTAGTGCCTCGTACCAAGTTCGTTGTTTGTATGTAGACGCAGCGCGTGCCTCGAATAACTGTCGCTCCGGCCAGTGGGCTCCGTGTGCTTGTACCTTATCTAAGCGTCCTTTCTACCAGTCGTAAAGGTCGTTTACGACTTTGTGATTTACGATAGAATGAGAGGCTTTAAGGTATACGAGAAACGTAGCTTTGTCATGATAAAGTCGGAGGAATTCAACGGTTGCTGCAAGTATACGGTTTACAGAATAAAAAGAACTCGTATATTTTACAACAGCAAACCTATTTTTAGACAAAATATTTGACAAACCTTTTTGGGTTTAATTATTTATCCATGCACAAGTAATACTTGAACTCAATCTGATACGTATATTAAGTGACTATGTGAAGAATGTGCAAAGAAAGTAATGGAATTGGTGACAAGGAGGAGTTATTGCCTAATAGTAATGAAACCATTACCAACAATCCAAATAACATAGTTCTAGTATCAAACCAATACAAGTTTTTCCTCAAGTCTCAAGTTTTTCCTAGCGGTCAATGGGTAGTTGGCAAGTTAATGACTTAGTTCACCACTCCCTGCACACAAGCTTGCTTTGCAGGGACCTATTTTCACAGCTTTTATATTTATCAATCGCAATTAAATTTGTTTATGGAAATAATATCAAATTTAATTACAAGAGTTACGAGGACAGTACGTTTATTCACGTTTCTGCTACACTGTCAGGGCTCGAACGCGAGAACTTGTGATTGATCCCCAACAATGCCACACTCCTCGCCTCCACCGCTGTTTATGTTTCTCTACTTCTTCTTTTTCCACCCGTCAGTTACCTGTCCCTTGTTAAAACCTTCAGTGGCGTGTAAAAAAAGAGCACTATTAAAGCTAAGTGATTTACTGACTAGCCTCTGTCTCTCGCGGCTCTGACGTTCGACCATTCTGAGGAGAAACGAAAACGTTCTATGTATTTCGTTCGGAGGTTCTTAGTTTATCATTAAGGAAATCGCCGAACGTCGTACTCTAATTTGTACCAGTGGACCACTACATTAGGAACGGCAAATATAAGTCAGGAGTGTCGAAATATACCGTTTGGACTTTGTGTATGCTTTACGATAAACTATTTTATTGAATTTTAACGCTAAAAAATGTAAATTTTTGACACTAATCTTGGCTACACTATTTTAAAAGAAGGTTGAGTAAGTATCTGTTTATGGTGGGACAGGGAATATGCTATCGAAATTGTCATAATCATATAATTTTAAGTGGGAAAGATTAAAAAATTTATATTATTACAGTGGTTTGGTGTTTGAGAACCTCCAGAATTTGCGGTATTTAATGTTCAAACTAGTTTTCTGTTGTTGACTGGGACTACGGAGTGTCTTGTAACACAGCTACTTGTAGGTCTCGAATTGTGGACAGTTATGAGTGATGGTCGGTAGATGTAGTGTTCCCTGGTGTGGATTAATGTCCACACTATTAAATATGTTTATCCGCAAATACTATCCTCACATTTGGACCAGTTTGTGATTCAGAGGCCAAATTGTGGTTCGGATCCCACGTTTAACTATTGTTTCCTTAGATGCTGTTGAGCTGTTAAACAGTCCTGCCTAAGAAACATATCAGCCTTAGCCAGTAACAAGACTAAAACAAAAGAACATATGAAAGGAACATATCTTTAAATATTCTTTGCTACAAGATCGCCCCACAATCATTTGTCATTCATACCCGGGTAGGTCGCCATTTCAGTTAAACGTATAGCTGTACTGTAGTTGTATCCAAACGAGGCGGTGTCCTGACGGTTTGTCCTGTGACTCTGGCGTGTCCCGTAATTCAGCTAATTGGAGGTCACGAACTATGGATAGCTATGAGCGATGGTTGGTGGATGTAATATTCTCTGGTGTGGATTAACGTCCGCACTATTGAATGCTACATTAATCTGAAAAGCGTAATTTAGACGCAAACGTGGTTCGGATTCCTAGATAAACTGTAAGTCCCTTCTGTGCCTTTGACTGTTGGGCTATTAATTAACAGTCCTGTCTAAGGAACATGTCAGCCTTAGTCTGTAACAAGACTACAAGATCGCGCCACAATCATCTTATACGCATATCTCAAAAGTAACGGACGGTGTAGAGCGGAGAGCCCTTGTAACAATTCATATTCCTCGTCCAACAGCCCTCAGTATTCCCTCGGCGTACCTCGCACCTCGAGGCCGCCACTACCGCTCTGACGTCATCTTTTGTCACCGGTCCCCAACGACCATGATTAGCCTGATTCCATCGATTTGCATAAATAAAGACATCTCGCCCGGACAAATTATGTTTTATGAGACCCTTAGGCTGTGGGCCGGTCTCAAATTGTCAGCCTCTACCTTGTATACATTATTTAGAATGTTCCCCCGCCCTATGAATATGTATTTCTAATGAGGGTTGTACCTGTGCGATCTTGTTTTCACGTTTTACTTGGGCGCTGAATAAATTTGTCCCAAGATTAGTCGAGCAAAAGAGTATAAGTGAGCTGGCTATGCTTGCTGACAGCTACTTTCTACGGCACTCCCAGCGGAAGCGGAATATTTCCTAACTTACGACTTACCTAACACTTTATTAGGAATGAAGTGTATTCTACACAACTTCATTTTGTACTTTATAACAAAATAAACATAATTAGCAGTTAATCTTTATAGCATGTTTCATTGTGCTGTTTGTTCAAGGGATAAATTTTTAGTAGTTAAAATGATGTATAATCTCGTGTAGAGCTTGAATGCAAAAAGTTTATTTTACTTTTCGTAATGTTAATATATTACAATTTACTTACAACACTAAATACAATTTAAAAAATATTGTTTGATTTTAAAAACTACACTTTTACTATTGACCAATATTAAGCTAGGGATATGTCAAGCTAAGACATATCCATATAAAATTTGAAACACTGACGTAATTTGGTTAGTGGCGTCATCGTATTGTTGTAACAACAGCTGTTTTTATCCATGATCTAACCTATTTCCCGCAGGGAAGTAAATACAAACATTTTTGAATGTATAGTTTGCACTATGTTAAAAAATTCTAAAACTAATTATTTTAATGTTACGTATCAACTATGATGTAGAGGATCGCTTATTGGAACGTACCCTATAATTACCGAAGCATCGACAAGAGGCTGTAACACCAATGACTTGTAGATTCCTCATAGAGATTGTCAGAGTTTAATTCAACGCTTGTAAGCCTGTCAGTTTCACTTAACCTGGCCGGACAGCTACAAGGTACAAGGCCTGTCGGCTCCGACAGCTTCGCCGGTTTCGTACCTGTTTTTCAACCAGATCGTATCTGAGGATTCTCCACAGTCAATTAATGAACGACCATTCAAGTGTAAGATGGACTCGGACGAGGTGGTTGGTTACCTTCATTTTTTTTGCTCGTTATTACAGTTTAGGGTTTTTAGTAACTTTAGTATTTCAATTTTATGGGTGTTTGATTGGAATTTACAAAAACCAGTCGAGTTTTTATGAATACAGTATTGAAAAAGTTAAATCGTTCAAATAATAATTTTTATGTTTTTAAAAAATACTTTATTAATTTTATCGCTTGGAACAACTAATCTGTATACATAAACGTCAAAGCTCTCACTCACTCATCACTAATTCTCCCACTTCCCAATTACTTAGGAGGCTGAAATCTGGTATACTGGTACTTTAGGTCTTAAATAGGAAAGTCTAATAGTTTTCGTGACGATGTTCCCATAAGAAGCAAGCAAAAAATAGTATTTAATTATATCTAATTACTGTATAAACATATTTTTTATCACTACATTTTTGGGATTATGTTTTATGACTTAAAAAATCAAATGTATTTGTAGGCCAAATTAAAAATAATTACAATTTTTATACATATTACGTTTATTACAATAATCATCTGTTGTATTATGTTTACATTATGTACTTTTTATTTTCCTTTTGCTATCTGAAATGTATAGGTTGATATTTTGTATTATTGTCGAATACTACACAACATCCCTATACAGTTTACACACTATCAAGAAAATATTGAAACTCTCCTCTGTCTATTCATTCCCATAGCGTGGCTGTCTTGTGTTTCGCGAAGTTAATAACTGAAGATTCTAAGTAAGGTGTATAATTTTTTTATATGTGCCACTGATTTGTATCGCCGATGTATGTCACTAATTATGTTATTATTATGTAGTTCATAATGAATTTTTTCACCCTCATGAGGGACCGGACAGCCTCATCTGGTCGTAAACACTCAATCCGCCCAGCCCAACAACATTCTTATAATTTACGGACCCGTATGGCGTCGAGGCTGTATTTGATTTAAACTTGTCGTTGAAGACCGGTTGAAGACAACCAAACCATCGGCGCCCTTCCTACATGGTGTCTCAGAACTGAGTCGAGTGCCCACAAAATTCACACTATTCATAAAAAATTTAAATTTTGTCTATAAATTGTTTTAAATTATTATGTATTTCGTTGTATTCACGTTTTATGTTCTTAAATACCTTCTTCGTACTTAGACCAGTTCGTAATTCAGAGGCAGTGGCTAGGACTCCACGTAAACTGTAGGTCCCTTACTTATGCCATTGAATGTTGACTATTAGTGATTAGTTCTATCTAAGGAACATATCAGCCTTAGTTATAACAAGACTACAAGATCGCGCCACAATCAGTTTACACTCATCTCTCATTCATACTTGGCTTAAAATACCTGGTTCTGGACAGGTTGCCATTTCAGTAACTAACTAATAGTGCGAACGTTAAACCACGTCAGAGAATATCACATCCACCGACCATCGCTCACAACTATCGACAACTTGTGAGTAGCTGGATTACCGGACACGTCACCAAGAGACGCATACTCGTGGTACAAGTATGTCCCGGGACCGAGAGACCCGCGACTTGTCTGGAGGTAACTCAATACGCGAGGAGTTGGGGCAGGCTCCTCTGTCCAGTCATGCGGAGGCCGTCGGTCACCGGTGGTCGATCGACTAGAAAATGAACCCGGGCCGACCAGCGAGCATTCGACGCGGTCATTCGGTCCTGAGCTATGGAGATGAGTTGTCAAGCGACGCAGACACTGACGCTGGTAATCCTCCAACGTCATCCTACATCCTACCGCTGTGTCTGATCATACCTACCACTAAAATATTTTGACCAAGTAGGGGGTAAGTTCTTTTAAAATTTTAAATAATGTTGATGTATTTAAGATTAGTACGGTAGCGTCTCCTGTTATTCAGATCATAAATTGTGGATAGTTACTGGACTTAACGTTGAACTGTTGGTTCCTTAGATATGCCATTGACTGTTGGGCTATTAATTAACAGTTCTGTCTAAGGAATATGTCAGCTTTAGTCAGTAGCAGAGCTATAAGATCGTTCCACATTCATGTTACACTCATAGATGATTGAAACTTTGCTAAAAATACATAAATCATTTCGCCATTTCAAAAGGTATTTTAAAAATATTAGTATCCATAGAAACTATTATGGTAATGATGCTTGAAATGAAATTTCACTCACTTCATATAGTTATTTCTTTCGGCTTAAAAACAAGGTAGGAATCTTAAGGTAACACTGTTCGATATTATATCGGTCTCAGTTTGAATGAACACGGTGGCGGGAGGTCCAGTCGACCTCAGCACTCGAGAAGGACGTTCAACCAACCTACACTTCCCCGCTGTTCTAGGAAAAGCCATCGCACCTCGTAGCTTAGCGTATTAATGGCTTCATCACGAAAACTGTTAAGAATCACATAGGCATTGGTGTGCATTAACTGAATCTATTTTATTCTTTCTGCACATTTCAGGGGGAAAGTGGTGTAATTTGTTGATTTTGTTCATGTGTTGTGTGTCAAGAGGTTTTACGTTTTACGATGATTTTCCCATTTTAATTTGTGTTTACCTTAAATATCTTAAAAAGATATAGACATTGTCCTACCTCTAATCATGAACATGCATGATATTTTTAATATCTCTTTCCGACAATTGCATCGCAATTTTATCCGAACATTAATAAATGTGGAATTTAAATTAGGGAAATAAAAAATTACACAGTTGCACTATTAAAATTCGTGTTCAATTGGTGCTTGTCAACAAAGGAAAAAAATAAAGACAAAAGAGTAAATAGCTTCAGTAAATAAGTTGAGATGGATTTAAATCTGTTTTAAAATGAACTACTTCAGTTGCCGCTGGGAGAATCCGGGAGAGGACTCAAAAACATGGGCCTATCCCATGGGAAGGTTTTACCCTATACCACCCTTAAATCCCTTAACCAGGTACGCCCCTTACCATGATCATGAAAAAGAAATGACTAGCACATCCACTAGCAGATTCTAAATTACTATTAAATAAATAAACAAATTGTAATTATTTACCGGTGGGAAATAGCTTAGATTATTGATATGTCAGAAGGAAATATTTTCAGTTTCTCTAAATAGCTGTTCTCATACCCATGCGACGTCACTTCCGTTACACCTTTTGCGTCTCACAAATTGCTAAACTCCTCCCTATAGCTTTAGACATATCCATGGCAATAAAATTGTCTTTTTATTCATCAAGCGTTTCTCAGTTACAAAGATTGTTTTACAGAACAACTCTCGTAATATAATATATACAATAAATACAATACAATAATAACGTAACATATAAAAACTTCAATAACACTTAAACTCTGCATCACCATAGGCCTAGGGCCTGTCCGGTGAATTAACAGGCAGCGAGGTACCGTAGCGAGGTGACCGCTCATGATCTGACAGGAGTCGCCGGCCGCTGGTTTCATCCAGCAACCGTTGACGTACTGGGCCAGAGCGTTTACTCCTGATCTACCGTGCCGGTAATTGGCTTTACCTAAGCTATCTAGCCTTACCTCCTAATCGAAAGACTGTCTCAGCTATTCCACGGAACCGTTTTGCAAATTTCTTCAGGATCCAGGCACAGAGCGCCGTTTACCAAAGACATCGAGGTGAAAGAGATCACTCATCCTCTCAGCATCAAACCTCCAGCAGACCAGAACATTTGCCCAATGCTTTGATTTTTTTCGGACATGTCGATAACAAACAGCCTTTAGTTAGCACGTTGTGCCGTGTGACGGCGCTAGTGTCGCCGGTGTCGGTGGCAACTTGAGGCCCGCAGCCGCGTCAGCACAGCGTAAGGTCGCGCAGGTAGTCCTAGGAAGGTCAGTGAACGCGGCTGACGCGTGCTGCCTCAGCGCCGCCTAGCGTCAGCCACTAGCATCACACATCACCCCACTTGCTGCCCACAGCTGAGTGCTGACGAGTCCCTCGCATGTTTGGTCGGATTTAGAATTTAAACGAAAATACCCTAGCAGTAGACCTGCGATCTTTACGAATTTCCATTGATTGAGACAATATTTGTAACAATACACGAAAAGCTACATCGTCGATTAATCCACCGACCAAATTTCATCAAAGTATGAATTTAAATAAGGAGATTTTATCAAAATACTCTTTATACTTAAGAATGACTTAAGGAAATTTATAAGTACTGTACAACGCCATGTTTTTACACACTATCCACAAGAACAATACTAAATTCAAACAATTGCTTATGACGTTGTTTGGTACCAGTAAACATTGTCCTTGTATTTGAAACGGCAGTACACTCTAATGTATATTTTATAGATTTTCAGTTTTAAAACAATCATCTCCACAAAATTATTATTGATATTTTTGCAAAAAGGTTTATTAACATTTTATAGATATAGATCGCTGATATATTTTTATGATAAACATATTCTGACCTCAAGCTGATATTATTTTTAAATTCATGTTACGAGACTAAAATCCAATGTGAAGCGTATTGCAGACTCGTAATATGTATATAATTTGTTAATTAGTTGACAGTCAATAGAGAAATTTTAGTAGCTTTTGTAGATTAATTTTAGAGGTATTGTAACAGTTAACATCCTCACTCTCTGTAGTTTAAATGTAAACGGCGGTTTTCGTTATCTACAACCACACACTGAACTGCAGTTGGGACAATTTGGAGCCAGGGCGACGGCGACGCGGCGCGGTGGCGGCGAAATCTATAATTAACGCTGATAAGATAAAATACAGACATGACTTCTATTAATTAAATCTGATACGGCCACAGTAGCCGCCGCCACACGATTCTACAAGTGTCATATCATTATATATGAGCTTAGGTTCATCCGAGAGGTTAATGAATTAACTTCAAGAGATTCAAAACAAATATAAGGCGTTGAGCTTCTCACGTCGAGAACCAGTGGCGGAGGGGAGCGCGCTGGTCTAGGGGTAGAGCGCGGGGCTTTGGTGCCCAAGGTCCCGGGTTCAAATCCCGCCAATCACCAATGGCTTTTCGCTATGTGATAATGCCGCAACCCACACAGGGGTGCGCAAAAAGCCGCTACGGCTGAAGTGCCTTGGGAAAAAATCCGCCCCTTTCAGTAAAAAAAAAAAAAAAACCAGTGGCGGAGTCGGTCCCACAGAAAAAAATAATTATGATTATTGCCTTTTGTGACAGCTTGCCCATGTAGGTATCCTCAAGCCAAGTATGAATGGGGAACGAGTGTAAGATGATTACAGTACGAGCTGTACCAGGCTGACATATTCCTTAGCCAGGACTGTTAGTTAGCATAAAAGCTTATGGACATCCAAGGGATCCGAAACACTTTTGTCTCTTAACTAGACAACTGGTCTAATTATGAGGATAGTCTCTGTGGATGAACGTAGTATTCAATAGTGCGGATATTAATCCACAGAAAATGTCACATTCACCTACCATCGCTCATAACTTTCCCCAATTGGTGACCTCCAGGTTGACGGATTACAGGACACGCCAGCGAAAATAAATAGTGACTGAATCATTTATTAGGAAAAAATTACGATTCTGTATTATCATTTTAACTTTTCACCTACTTTCTTACAGACAATATAAAATACTTTCTTACTAAGTTAGAACAAACATTGAGTATTGTAAATTGAAGTGCGGTTTACCTAATTAAAGTAACAAATCTTGTCCTTTTCCTACATGTTATGTTACTAAATCCTGTACATAGATTCATGAGTAAATAAATAAAATTTTGATTGAATTTGCAAAAATGTAAACGAGATGAGCTTATGAACACATTTTAATATTATCATACTTTATATGTATTAATTTAATATCATCTTCATCATATTTGTTGTCATCTTCAAATACTGTATACCTATCAAAATACTGAAAACACGAAAGATTGCAATCAAAATTCCGAAAACGTTCCAGAGGCAGCACCTCCTCCCCTATCTGGGGATAAACTACCCAGAATATCCCCCAACGAATTTAGCCAAAAATATAAAAATATTCCCAAAATTTTGTAATAATTTCTGGTTGTCTAAGGTTCAGATTCAGTGACTGGGACGGTAGCGTGTCCTGTAATCCAGCAACTTTGGAGGTCATGAATTGTGGATATTTATGAGTGTTTTAAATTTGTTCCGTGGTGTGGAAAAATGTCAACACTATTGAATTAATCCGTAAAGACGATCCTCAAAATTAGACTAGTCCGTAATTCAGACGCAAAAGTGATACGGATCGCAGGTTTAACTGTAAGTTCCTTACATTCCAATGGCTGTTGGGCTATTAATTAACGGCCCTGTCCAAGGAACATGTCAGCCTTAGTCAGTAACAAGACTACAAGATAGCGTGACAATTATGTTACACACATCTTCCATTCTTACTTGGCTTAAAATACCTACCTGGATAGGTCGCCGTCTCAAAAAGGTAATAGGTGATAATAACTCATCCTAGATCCACCGCTGCCGAGAACAATAAATAGAGAATATCCCGAGGTGAGAAATGGTGTACAAGATAGACTAAGGAATTTTATGCTAAATGAGGTGAGAAACAATAGGGGAGTTTAAACGGCCATAAATATGCAGCAGGGTTAAATTGTTCCGCACGGTAGACTGAGTGAGGAATTGTTTTGTTTTGTGAGCGCTCTTTTAACAATAGCAACAGGATAACAAATGCTACAGCAATAAAACAGTGTAACATGTACTGTAGAAACAACCCGAGTTGACCGTGTTGAAGTATTTATAGTGGACTGGTATTTTTCATTGATTCTGAAAGAGGTTTTGTTTAACAAAATTGACTTCTATTTGTAAAGTGGAAAAAGAATAAATTTAAGTTGTGGACATTTTTATGCATTTCACTATAAAACATGTTGCTTTGTATCGATATTTACGAACTCTAGTGATATACTGTGTACCTTGTATTCGTCCTTGTAGTTCTTGGCGGTTCTTCATTTGCTTTAGTACGTACTTAGTATCGAGTGTTGCATCCTCAGAAGGATTAGAATCACTAATACAGTATAACCTAATTTTAGATATTATCCCACTACACCGCAATAGGATTTCAAAAAGGTTTACTTTAGACATCTTAAACCGTTTGGAGTAAACAAAAACCTGTTATATAAAATGGAGTAAGTATAAATGGACAAAGGCCTTGTTTAGCGTTATAGAAAAACAGAAAGATAGACAGTAAATAAGACGAATTTCGGATTTTCTGGGGTATAAAACGAAAATATAATAACAAGCAGTGTACAAACAAAACTAAAATATTTTTTATATAGATCATTATCATTACTAATTCAATCAATAAACAAATTTTCCTAAACATTCTAATGTATATGATAATGTATGTATAATATTCTCGAGTGATACAAATTATAATTATTATAATACATTAATACAGACATAATATAAACTAAATTAGTAATCTTTCTCTCAATTTTATCTTTATAAAAAGTTATATAGCAAATTAATACCTATGTCTTTTTATGTATAGTTATGTTATGATGTTTGTCTCATATTTTGTCCAATGTTGTTTCTGTTACATTATATTTATTTTGTAATTATACTTGTTTGAATTCGTGAGCAGAACAGTCTCTCTACAGAAAAATTATTTTATTTACTTCCCTGTGGGAAATAAGGAAAGTGTTCAGTTTATCTAAACAGCTGTTCTTATAACCATATGACGGCACTTCCGTTAAACACTTCCGCTGCACTGTTTGCGTTCCACAATTCTACTAACACCTCCCAGAACTTAGACATATGCATGGCAGAAACAAAAAGAAATTCTCAACACTATTATTTAATACTAATTTAAAATTAGGTAAATTTGATTAAACCTGAAAATGTATCTTAAGGCAAAAACTTGTTTTTCATCAAGATAGAATTAATGATCAAAATTGTAAAAAAGATAAGAAAATATAGTAAAATTTGGTCAGCTGCTGCATTGTATGATGTGAAACTTGGAGGGACCAGGACTCTGTAAAAATACGTGAAATCATCATTTGTGTTCGTAATTATAAATCAATATACTTGATCTTGTCATTAGGTCTACCGTGTTCTTCGGTTGACCGCAATGACTATCAAAACAATACGATGCACAGTTAAAATTGAAAATGTCGTAAATACTATTTTTATAATCCGATGTCTCAGAAATACTTGCCGGTAATGACTGCATGTTTAGGCGTCTCACTGGGCCACCGCGAGAGCGCGACAGCTGCTGTAGATGGCGTGATAGCGCGCTCGCCGGCCAAGCTTTTAATTAATTTACTGTTGAGTCTTCAGATAGGATCTTGTTAAACAAGAATAGACCCCGATAACACCGTGTCAGCATGTAGAAGAAAATTTGTAAACAGGAAATTACACATTGGAGTGAGAGGTTTGGCAAAATAACATTACCTATGTTATTTGTATAAAAGTAAAGAGTACATCCATCAGGGAGCAACTTTTATTAGATAAATTGTAGTCTCCACTGGTTGGCATGCAGATAAACGCAACCTATAGAGTAAATATTAGAAGTTTTTTATTTTTTTAAAGAACCATTTAAAATCAAAATCCATCATTATTAAAACCAAAATATAGGTCAATAATTTAACAAATTGTAGACCCTTTCGAAGTTTTAAACGTTGTTTCCCAGTATCATATTAACTATACCTTGTTTTTAAATGTCAACCTAGGTAGGTAGGTATTTTAAATCACGTATGAATGTAGGATGATTGTGACGCGATCTTGTAGTCTTGTTATTGACTAAGGCTGATGTGTTCCGTAAACAGAACTGTTAATTAATAGCCCAATAGTCAATGCCATATCTAAGGGAGAGTTTAACCTGGTGTCCGAACCACTGCCTCTAAATTACGAACTACGAGGATGGTACAAGAGAACATCGCACCCACCGACCAACGCTCAAAGCTATTCACAATAGTTCGTAACCTCCAAGTAGCTGGATTACAGGACACGCCATCGTCCCAGTTCGCGTTTGTCCCCACAGGTCACATCAGCAACCATTGTACCATTGTACCATATACCGTGTCCCGTGTGTGTTGTACGTACGGAACGTGCCCGCGCCGCGCTACGTGGACTGAGTCCCAGTATTTATCGTCAGTCTCGACCTTGGTCGTCTCAAGGATGGTTCGACACTGTTATGTTCACACCTGACTCAACTGCAATAATCTACTCTGCCTTTTTATACGGTTTTGAAAGTAGTGTCGTTTCTGTTTTGTCTTGCACTATATTGAGCACAGATGTTTAAAATTTTAATTCCATGTATTGTTGAATACATTTTTTCAAGTAAATTATAAGAATGCTAGATATTTTTTAAAGAGACTGTACACTCATATTAAAACAGACATTCCTCTGGAAGACTTCTGAAAGGCAACTTAAGTATACAATTTTGTAATTTTCTTTTATATCATCAATAATTTACTTTTATTCCATGGGAACCCTTGAGGCCAGTCCTAAATGAGCAACGGGAGCGACGAGATCTAGGCAATCAAAAATGTTAACTTATAAAATTCAATTTACGCTGACACATGCTCTGATTCAAACTTGAACTTTAAAATTAACAAACATCAGATTTATAAACAACATATTTACCGGCCATCTATCTGATTGAAATTTTAATAGAGCTTTTGGAATGTATCAACGATTCTTAGACCTATTTTTAGTTATAGTTTATTATTGATCCACTGAATTCTATCCAGGTCGACTCTAATATTCCCTTTAACACCGCAAAAACTAAAAGTATTTCTGGTGGCAAATAACGTGTGTTATTCCGACACTTTTAAGTTAGAGTTGTTTTTAAGGCGTCTCGACTGTGGAGTCTTCAAACCATAAGAGAACGTTAACATTGAAAAATTGTATTTGAATCTTAAAAATTATCAACATTTAGTGAGCGATGTGGTGGATTAACGTCTCCACTATTGAATACCCTACTACGTTCATCCGCAAAGTCCATCCCCATAATTAGGTAAGTTCGTAGTGCAGAGGTAAAATTGTGGTTCGGATTTCATGTTAAATTTATGTCATTTAATTGTCATTGGCTATTATTAATTAACAGTCAAGTCTATCGAATATGTCATTCTTAGTCTGTAACAAGACTACAATATTGCGCCTCAATCTTCTTACACTCATTTCTCATTCGTTACCTGTCTTACAATACGAGTACCTACCTAGGTAAGTCAACATTTCAGGCAGGTAATATTAATAAAGAAATGGTTACGCCTGCAGGTGTGTATACAGTATCCACATGTAACCACAGTACGTGTTCCCGAGCCACCGTTGGATGGTTACGCCTGCAGGTGTGTATACAGTATCCACATGTAACCACAGTACGTGTTCCCGAGCCACCGTTGGATGGTTACGCCTGCAGGTGTGTATACAGTATCCACATGTAACCACAGTACGTGTTCCCGAGCCACCGTTGGATGGTTACGCCTGCAGGTGTGTATACAGTATCCACATGTAACCACAGTACGTGTTCCCGAGCCACCGATAGATGGTTACGCCTGCAGGTGTGTATACAGTATCCACATGTAACCACAGTACGTGTTCCCGAGCCACCGTTGGATGGTTACGCCTGCAGGTGTGTATACAGTATCCTGTTCCCGAGCCACCTTTGGATGATTACGCCTGCAGGTGTGTATACAGTATCCACATGTAACCACAGTACGTGTTCCCGAGCCACCGTTGGATGGTTACGCCTGCAGGTGTGTATACAGTATCCACATGTAACCACAGTACGTGTTCCCGAGCCACCGTGGGTCGACCAACGGTTCGTTTCGCCATTCCTCTCCGTCACTCAGTCCGGATTACGCACGCTTGTTCCGGTGATAAAGTGCTCTTCAAGCCTCTCTGCATAACCGATCAGCAAAAATAAAAAGCTGCGGCCTTAATAGCTACCGAGAATTTGTTCAGACGCTGTCCCCCGCAGTCATATCTGCGTCGCTGACCTCACGGCCTGGTAGACCTCCTGGATGATAATTGGAACTGAAGTGATCCGGGTGATTAAAAAAATACTTTTTTACCTGTGAATAACATAATTTAAATAAATTAACAGACAGCTGAAGTGTAACGAGTTCACTTCGTAAACTACGATTCTCCTGTGTGATTCAAAATCTAGTCTTAAAACGCATGTTTTGTTATTTATGTATGTATATTATATAATATATTGGGCTATATATAATAGCTTTATGTTACATAGCAACAAACCAAGAGCCCTATAAGCATACATAATTACAGTCTCCTATCGAAATATAAAAACTATTCTGGAGTTAAAATATACATAAAACACCCACTTATAAAGTGGTTGGACCGAGAGGACTAAAGGTCTAGGGATCTACAGTGTCAAACGAAAGGACTAGAGGACGAGAGATCTACAGTGTTATCCAAGAGGACTAGAGAACAGTTACTACAATTGTGACCAAGAAGAATAGAAGACAAAGGACCACGGTGGCGACCAAGAGGACTAGAGGACTAGGGGAAAGACTGTGTCAACCGAGAGGACAAGAGGACCAGGGGCTACAATGTTGACTAAAAGAACTAGAAGACAGGGCCACAGCGGCGACCGAGATGACTCTCTAGTCATCTCTACGGTGGTAACTGAGAGGTATAAATGACCAGGGGCTACAATGTTGATTAAGAGGACTAGAGGACGAAGGCGAGGCTGCGGTGGCGACAAAGAAGTCTAGAGGGCTACGGTGGAGACAGAGGTCTAGAGGGCTAAAGGGCTACGGCAGTGACAGAGGTCTAGAGGAATAGAGGTCTACGGCGGTGACAGAGGTCTAGAGGGCTAAAGGGCTACGGCAGTGACAGAGGTCTAAAGAGCTACGGCGGTGACAGAGGTCTAGAGGGCTAGAGGCCACGGCGGCGACCGAGAGGGCTAGAGGGCTACGGCGGTGACAGAGGTCTAGAGGAATAGAGGTCTACGGCGGTGACAGAGGTCTAGAGGGCTAGAGGCCACGGCGGTGACAGAGGTCTAGAGGGCTAGAGGCCACGGCGGTGACAGAGGTCTAGAGGACTAGAGGTCTACGGCGGTGACAGAGGTCTAGAGTACTATAGGCCACGGCGGTGACAGAGGTCTAGAGGACTAGAGGGCTACGGCGGTGACAGAGGTCTAGAGGACTAGAGGGCTACGGCGGTGACAGAGGTCTAGAGGACTAGAGGGCTACGGCGGTGACAGAGGTCTAGAGGACTAGAGGGCTACGGCGGTGACAGAGGTCTAGAGGACTAGAGGGCTCCTGCGGTGACAGAGGTCTAGAGGAATAGAGGCCACGGCGGTGACAGAGGTCTAGAGAACTAGAGGTCTACGGCGGTGACAGAGGTCTAGAGGACTAGAGGTCTACGGCGGTGACAGAGGTCTAGAGGACTAGAGGCCATGGCGGCGACCGAGAGGTACCGATTGATGATTTATCGGCAATCACTTTGAATTTTATTAGAGTTCAAACACGGGCCAGGGAGGCCATTACGGAACCAGCGGGAGTCCCGGAGTCGAACACATTCCAGGACAATTATCCTGCGGGGAGGATGCAGTTAGAAGTCCTCCGCGAGAGATCAATTGTTCATGTGGTGATGTACTGTCTACGGACTAACTATTCATTCAATTTAATCCTGGCTTGTTTATGTCCGGCCGTGTTATATTTCAATGATACTTGGTTTATTTTACGATTGACGTGCACATAAACATCATGAGAACCTCATCGAACTATAATGTAGCACATTGTTTTACAAATTGATAACGTATTGTAGGCCTATTCATTTCCAAATCCAAGATCTTTCCAAGTTATTTTATGAACTGTATTTTTATGGGTTGTTGAATGGGTGTAGCCTAAAAATTAATTAGTGTAAATACATGTCTTTAAATGATAAGTTTTAAGGCATCACATCAGGAATGACATAGTGACAACCTGCGGAGAACTAATTAGAGTTTTAAAAAAATATGCTCTGGTAATATTTGACTCTAATTAAACTGAAACATTCGGCCGAAAAAAGTTAGATAATATTCTTTTCTGAAACTATATTTTATTGGAGTATTGATATGATTTCTGGAGTCCGGGTCGAACACATTATCGATTTAGGTATATTATCCGAGTAAAACATCCAAAAAATTGATTAATTTGGAAATATAAGTTTTCTGATTATCATGTGATTATGTGTTTATTTTTCACCGATCTTGTGTTTATAATGTGGTGTTATATTTCAATGATACTTGGTTTATTTTACATTGACGCATAACATGAAAACATAATAGCATATGTGTTACAATCGTAGATTTGTAGCATGTTTTACCAAATGGTATTATTTTCATAATCACAAGATTTTCATTTATTTATATAAATATATTATAGTTGTTATTAAAAAAAAAAATAACATGAATTTCTTTATGAATATTGATTATGAAATCCAAATTACCTGTTTGCCCAATCTTCCTGGTCGTCAATACAACTTATTTCCCGTTGAGAGAGCGAAAGTTTAGCAACGATTATGAGACTTTAATTAAAAATAATGCATGTTTTCTGGTAATATTTGTTTCTACATCTCTTAATGAAACTATTTCCTCGTTGTCTCGATAAAAAGTTAAAATGTAAATTTATGGTCTTTTTCTGAAACTACGTGACTACAACATGTACGTGGTTGGTTATATGAGATTTCTTGAAACTAAACGTTATTGTTTTGATTCCGTTTACTCTTTATCATTCGTGCTAATAGATTTCAGTGGTAATATATTATCTGCAAACACAAGGCGATATCGAGAAATTGATTGGAGTTGAAGGTAATAAATATTATTTTATTCCCCTGCTGTTTTATGTGTTTATTACTATTCTAATTCTGTGGAATAAATAGTGTAGGAATTTTTTCATGATAAAACCGATAACTGTGGTACATCACAGATATGGGGACGCATAATACGGAGAACAGCTTCCACGCGTGATCTGTTACAGAATAATCGTATTGATTAATTGTCGGTTAAGTAACCTTGTAACTTGTGTTTGATAACATAATCAGTGCACATGTGTTACTGCTCGGATAGTCATAATTCATGGGATTTTGAGATGGTGCAGACATCTCGGAGTAAGCATTAATTTCATCACAATGGATTAAAATACAAATACGAAAGCAAAATGAAACGTTTTGCGTATATAGCAAAACGTTGCTAGTTGCTAAAATCGAACTAACTTGTAACAATAAATTAAATTATGATAGTTTAACCTAAATTCTATGTTTGTACTTTCTTCTATAAAACTCTATACGGTATAGAAAGATACCAATTAAACTAAACATTAAAAGTTATTATGTATAATTAAATTTCTCGATGTCCACGAATAAATTTATTTCATAGATATCCTTAATTCAATGTACCCCATGGGCCGTCCCCATAGGTGATATCCAAACACCATGTATACATTAGTTTTAGCTCAATTAATGTGTCAGATTTCGTTGTGATATATCTTAAGTCATAAAGTCGTCCTAAATTATCACCCTGTATATAATAATGATTAATTTTAAGTTTAAATAAACTTGTTTCTATCTTGACTAGAATCTCGTTCCGATTGGTCGGTTGAAGTGTCAGCCAGGACACAATACACCTGATTGGAGAAGAGTCGGCATTGTTGGACCTGGTCTGGGCCCTCTCAGCTGATTGCTAACATAACACGACCAGCTGATTGGATCATTCTACATCAGCTGTTGGCGATCCCTAGCTCTGTTAGTTTATACAATTTGGGGCTCTGCCTTTTATAAGTCCACTATATGGATCGTTTTTATATTGACTAAAAAAATATGATTTATACTAACAAATGCTATCATGTTAGTTGATTAAAATTTTGTACAAAAATTTCACACAAATGAATACAGACATTTGAGAACTATGAATATAAAAATTTTACAAATTATCGAGCTCCATAAATAAATGTCAGATTATTGTAAATATAGAAAACCATTTGTTTGTTTTTACTCAAACCAACCAGTGAAACAGAATTAATGACTTTCAAGTTAAATAATTAAAATTCAAATAAGCTGAACATAAATTTAGGAAGACATTCTTCTTCTACAGCATTTATTTTAAGTTAGTTTTCTTATCACAGATATACAATTTAAGTATTAATGTACACATTGAATGGTGCTTAACATGCTTGTACACTTTGTTGAAAATTCATTATTGGTGATGGTGGATTGATGAGATTTAAATTTTTATTGCGGACATTTTCCATCACGATTTTATGTAAAACAAAGTTTCACGACGTTTCGGGATCTGGAATCTGATCCTGTCCTCAGGTGAACTAATATCTAAAACATAGCACAATTAACATATAATCCGGACCAAACCGGTATAAAGCTGAAAACAGTTTAAAGCAGTCAAAAATTTACGAACAAACCATTCACTAAACATTACACACAAAAGAAACCAAACACGTCCACTCGTCACGGAGACTCAAAGACAACTGTTGTCTTTGAGTCTTATACCGGCTTGGTCCGGATTATATGTTAATTGTGCTATGTTTTAGATATTAGTTCACCTGAGGACGGGTTCAGATTCAAGATCCCGAAACGTCGTGAAACTTTGTTTTACATAAAATCGTGATGAAAAATGTCCGCAATAAAAATCTAAATCACATGCTTGAATAAAAAATAATTTCAATTACAAATTTTACACTTTTTCGATTCAGGGAGCCTCAAAACGGGCAACATATACGTAAAAGTAAGTAGTCTAATAATAGTTGTCTGGAAGTCTCCTTGAGAAACAATCATCTAATCCTGTGCACTCCAATGCCGGAAAGACTTATCGACGTCTATAATCTGACTTGTACTCGATTGTCCGCTAAAACCAGAACTCACTAAGCTCGGATTAATTTAAGTGGTCGATCAAGTCAGGCCCTTCAACACGCGCGGCTACCGCTTCACCGCCACCGCTTCAGCTCAAGTGGCGTATCAGTGCTGATAACGCCGCTACAGACCTCTGTCGGCGGCCTCATGAACTAACCCCTCAACTTCGTCGTGGATACTTTTAATTTAGAATTACTACCTTTGGCACAACACCTCAAACCCATTAAGGCGGTAAGAATGCTTCCTACACGGATTGTGAACTTTTCAGACATAAATCATTACGTCAGCGAAACACTTTAGGCGAAGCAATTTTAAAAGGTATTTTGAGTTGGTAGCTAATAATTATTCATTCAGCTGGATTTGGCATTCAGCACTTAATGTGTTGGCTCTAACCATTTCAGCTGACAGTTCTATTTTATCTATACTTTACACTTTTAACTGAAATGGCAACCTACCTGGGTAGGCTGTTTTATTTTAAGCCAAGTATGAATGAGAAATGAGTGTAAGATGGTTGTGGCGCGGTTTTGTAGTCTTTGTAGTGACTAAGGCTGGCATGTTCTTTAGACAGAACTGTTAATTAATAACGCAACAGTATGGAATAACTAAGGGACCTATAGTGTAACGTGAAGTCCAACCCACTTTCTTTGAATTACAAACTGGTCTAATTATGAGGATGGTCTTTGCAGATGAACGTAGTATTCAATAGTGCGGACGTTAATCCAGACAAGAGAACACTACACCCACCGACCTTCGCTCAAAAATATTGCAAGTATCGCCTCGGTCCCATGAGCAACACTTGCGAAATCTTGGATTTAATATCGTTCATAAATTATTAATGAAAAATTATTTGGTAAAAATGTATAATGCATGAGCACATTATTGTATTTTAGAATATAAAACGTTATCATTTTTGCAACAGAACTCGTTTCCCTATACACATTTATTATAGGGTAAAAGTAGTAGTTAACACTAATATGAAGAAGTCGAATTGCTACTTTATTTATGGAAAACGAAATTGTTGCTTAGTAAGCATATGGTTTGAATATAATAATTAGTATGTAATTATATTTTCCTAAAAGCAAAAATATTGATAAACAATTTTGCTTTTGCTATCGGGCGACGGATAAACCGTAAAAAATCTTTTAGCACTCTTTAAAGGTTTTTTAAAACCATAAGGAGTGGCTGTTAAAGATTCTTAGATGAAACGAACGTTGCAATACTGTTAAAACAAATCAAGCAAAACAGGTATGAAAAAGATCCAAAAGTAAAGCGAGACACCAGAATAGAATTTACAGCCCGAACACAATGTCTTGGCCGGTCCCATTATGAAATAACCACAGCGAATAAGAATAAATAAACACAACAAAAAGACGTTCAAGACGTATGAATGGACTTTACGTGCCTGCGAGTCGTATTAAACTGCAGATAAAGAATTTATTGTATTGTGCAGGGATAATTCCCGGGAACACCGGAGATGCTGGGATATGCTGATAAATGAGCGGCGATTGCAGCGCGCCCTGCGCCGCCCACCGGAACTACTTGTTACATGTTTGTGATTAGTTGGTTTATTTTTCAACAATTAAATCGTACACTTCTAAACAGTAATGTAAATCAAGCTCTATATCTTAATACAGCTGTATTTCCAATTCTGGATCTTCGTCGAAACAGCGGGTACTTAATGGTTGCACCAAGTCGCTGAGTACTGCTGAGGATGGCGTGCTTTGTAATCCAGACGCTTGGAGGTCACGGTTTGTGGATAGTGGTAAGAGATGGTAGTTGGCTGAGGTATTCTCTGGTGTGGATTAACGTCCGCACAATTGAATAAAACATTCATCCACAAATATTATCCTCATAATTAGACCAGTTCCTAATTCAGAGGCAAAATTGTGGTTCGGATACGTTAAACTGTAGATTCCATAGATTGCATTGGCTGTTTAGCTTTTAATTAACAGTCATGCCTATGGAACTTGTCAGCCTTAGTCATTTTAACGAGACTACAAGATCGCGCCACAGTCATCTTATATTAATTTCTCATTCATACTTGGCTTAAAATACCTACCTGGGTAGCTCGTCATTTTAGTTAAAATTATTAAAGTATTGCAGATGTGAAAGTGTCAGATTTGAGCTAGAGTAAAAGCTCAAGCTAAGAGAAAGCTAGAGTAAGTTTAGGTTGTAAAGAACTACGGTATATGTGAAGAACTGTTACCTGTGATGACGTCACTAACCATAAGACGTGAGAGTTTCAAATTTTGGTCTGACAATACCCCCTCCAGAGCTAAGACATCCTTGCACAAATTTTTCTTAAGTATGTAACGTTATCAAAAGGGCGAGATAAAATACTTGCGGGCTTTAGCCACAAAGCTCATTAAATCACACTTTACAAGCGAGCGGCGGAAGTAGTGAGCTAGAGTCAATATTTGAGAGACCACAGATTAGCCGAGCGTGAAACAAACGGGGCGATAACAGACCGTGGATAAGAAGGATAAGGCCACCCGGGCCACGTGGGGAGCGGTCCACCTACTACACTGTGCACTGTGCAGGTGGCGTGTCCTTCACAGCTACCTGGAGGTCACGGATTGTGGATAGTTATGAGTGATAATCCATGGTGTGGATTAACGTCCACACTATTGAATACCACGTTAATCTACAAAGACAATCCACATAATACGACCAGTTCGTAATTCAGAGGCAAAAACGAATAAGGAACTTAGTATTATGACAACTACTTTTGCGGCGATAAGTATTACAATACGCTCATAGTTTTATTTTAAGTTGGATAGTGGTACCGTATTTTAAACAATCCATAACCAACCAAACTTAACTCCACGTCGCTGTATTTATTAATATACTGTACAACGCATTGCACAGGTAGGGTCAAATAAAATGCACACATAAAATCCTCGCAATGGCCTCAACCAATGAGGGAATTATGTTAAATGTTTCCAGCTGTTCAACACCAACACGACTATCGATAATCTAATAACCACTTCTACGCTCCTCCACGCCACCTAGCGGAGGTGTTAAACCAACAAAGCAACCGAGGCGATCAGTGGCGCGCCCACGCGGACGAATCTCGTAATACAAATCTCGAACAAACAATGGGCAACACAACTTCGAGGTCAGTGGCCCATGGTAATCAAGATGAACTCCCAAATTGTAGATGAACCATCAAAACGCCTTATCTCCGTCGTGTTATTGCTGTCGTTTGATCTCGTTTTGTCGTCTGTCTCATTGTTGACAGCTGTTGACCTTGGCAGATAGAGCTGTTACTTTGTTAATTAGTTGGCGCAGTAGATACATTCAAACCGGTTTACTTTCTTTATCAGTTTTATGGGACTTTAGAGAAATTGATACCCATAAAATGACAAAACTATGTTAAAATTAATGAAATACAAACACGTGATACGAATTACTCGTAGCATTTATTATTTTCAGACAATCATACGAGACTATTTATAGTGGTTTTATTTAGTTAGTTAGTTACAGAAATGGCAATCTGCCCAGGTATTTATAAGCCAAGTATAAATGAGAAATAAGTATAAGAGGATTGTGGTGCGATCTTGTAGTCTTATTATTGACTTAGGCGGACATGCTCCTTAGACAGAACTGTTAAGCCCAACAGTCAAAGACTTATCTATGGGACTTACAGTTTAACGTGGAGACCGAACCACTGCCTCTGAATTACGAACTGGTCTTTTAAGTGTTACGTTCAAAACTATTTGTGTTTTTCAATACACAGCTAGCCATCAACAAATCAATAAAGCGTTTTAAAAACCATTTTCCTAAACGTAGGTGTAATAAATTTTGATTTGAATAATAATATATGTAAGCAAGCTATGACTGTAATGATTTTAATATAACAACTGATAATGAAACGTAAAAATAACCAAAATATCAAAATTGCAAGCAATCTACATACATATCTCCAATTTTATGTATCACTAAGTTTGACACTTGCTAGTGTTTGCCCGCAGGTCGTCAAACAGCTGTCGCTGGCTCAGCAGACGACACGTCGTGTCGAGCGGTGGCCAACCAACCACCTGCTGAAGCAAAAATCATAACCGGTATACATCGGATTTGGTTGTGACCTAATTTATTTACTTCTTTACCTAAGTGTCCATTGACGAATTTCAATTATATTTTAAGTGTGCATGTGACGCATATGCCCTCTCATAATTTCTTAAATCATAGACCCAATTTACCAGCATTCATTAAAATTAGTGTGATAATTATTGTTCTAGTACTATATCCGTTCATCTATGGTACTATGTAGCATTGTTACTGAAAAGAACAACATTTCACTTTTATGAGTATGAATTAATAGGTAGCTAGATTCAGTCCAGAATTGAAAACGTTCTGTTATAACAGTGTCTCTTTGAAACAATCACTGCTACATTGTATTCTATCAGAAAAAGACGTATTTGGTGTAATTTATGTATACCAGTCTATTTTATCATAATCTATTTGTTTTTAATATATTTAGAGAATACAAAAAATGTAATTCGAAAAAGTTTTACACTTGTTTTATACTTTTAACCAAAATGACGACTTACCTGGGTAGATATTAAGCCAAGTATGAATTAGAAATGAGTTTAAGATGATTGAGGAACGATCTTGTAGAAAAGAATATTTAAAGATACGAGTATGTTCCTTTTATAGGTTCTTTGCTTGTAATTTCGAAGCGACTAAGGTTGACATGTTACTTAGACAGGACTGTTAATGATTAACAGTTCTGTCTAAGTAACATTCTATGTAACATTGGCTGTTAATTATTAATAGTCGATGACATCTGAAGGACCTCCAGTTTAACGTGGGATTCAAACCACATTTTCCTCTAAATTACCAACTGGTCGAATAATGAGGATGGTCTTTGTGGATGCACGTAGTATTCAATAATGGCCTTCGCCCACAACTATCCACAACTCGTAACCTTAACCTATTAGTTGTAAGAACAGAATGAAACTAAACCGCGATTTAAAAAAAAACTACAAGAAAGTTATCAGTTATCAGTAAAACTCACATTGTCTTCAAGGTTTAAAAAAATAAATGGCGGAGATACAGATTAAAACATTCTGGTGATTTGTAAGATTTCCTCGAGTTTTCCAAACTTTGTAACCCCTATAAGAACGCCGTCTGGTGAAACGCCAGGAGATAAAGTAATTTTCAGTCGCAGCCGCAGCGTTGTTGGTCAGAGAAGAAGTTGTCCCGAGGCGTTGGGCCGGCGCCAACGGAACATCGGCCTACAAGACATTAACTGTTGGCACAGGTCTTGTTACGCAGATAGTTATCGAGCCTGAGATGCATATAAACAATGTCATGTACATCAACGGCCCAACTGAAAAACCACCGCACCCCGATGCCTGGGAATTTACAATCTAGAACTCAAAATTCATTGCTCTCAGACGCATCCTGAACTGTCTTTGTCCCTATATTGGAACCCACCCATCGCAATACTGCGCCAGCCAATTTGAAATGTTTGAAATATCGTTGTAAAGTACTAAATTTATTCATAATACTCATCAGTTGACTTATACGCTCCATTTCACGTAGAAAATTAATTTCTACTTCATAAATAAACTTTCTAATAACAATTTACTTCAAACTATTGTTTTCAAACTACAGTATATAAAAATTATTTTCTTAACAGCTCATAGTAACTGGGATAGAACATTTAAATAAACGAAAAAACGAAGAATATACAGGAAATGGCATCTGAAACACCTATTATTTTACTGTAAAATATAATACTAAAATTCTATTTACTACCCTTAGAGTATGGATTTGTCTTAAAGGAATGTTTTTCAATTCCTCTAAACAGCTGCTGTCTTTTTAACCATTTGACGTCACTTCCGTTACAATTTTTGCGTGACACGATTTGTTAACACCCCAATCCAGAGTTTAGACATATCCGGAAGAGCGGATTAACACATATTAACGTAGGTTTCAGAGCTCTTTGTGCCCTCAAAATGCAACAAAGCAGCAGAAGAGGTTGTGACTTGAACGACAGGTTTGCAGCAACTCTCCGTCACCACAGCTGACAGCTACAGCAGGCTTTGTTTGGTTTGGGCTCCGTTGCTGATTCGAATTTCAAACGAGATTCCCAGCAGGACGGTCAATTATGGAGGAAGATATTCTGGATCAATCAGTTTGAATTTTAAATTTAAAAAAATTACAAAATTATACACTTTTGAAATGGGTATGTCTATGCTCTGAGAGGGTATTAGCAATTTGTGGGACGCAACAGTGTTACGGAAGTGACGTCATATGGTTATTAGAACAACTCTTTAGGGGAGGTGAACCCATTTCCTTAATTTGATTAAACGATTTAATCATAATCTAACATGGAAGTAAATACAGTTTTGTATATTAAAATTGTAAAGAAATTCTAAAATTAATGTAAATTTAGTAATGAATTTTTTTTATTTTATATAAAAAATATCCTTTATCAACTCCCGCCATATAATGGAGGACCGAGGTCAATTGTCCAAAATTGATTACTAAACTGGTTATAAAATACATCAATCGTGACATCATCAGAAAAATATCCGGACAAAACAAAAATACGCTGGAACACAATGCAGTAAATGGTGATCCTTGAAGGTGGAGTGCCATATTCAATATTCAAGGCAACGATATGTACGCCTAATGCCGTCTAAACAGGCGCGATGACAAGTTTATGGGAGAGATTGCGGACCGTGCAAAAAACTGATGACTCTGGCGACATTTCCAAAGGCACGGTTACAAGGGACAATGTCGCCGACCTTGACTCCGGGCTCCAGGTTCACTGCCTCAGGTGGACGCCGCCGCCGGTCCGTTTTGGGCATGGGCGGCACTCGGAGTAAGCCTCCTCGGGTTTGATGTCTTCCGTTTCCTTTTCTAATAAAATGCTCAAATAAATCAAACCCGGAGGACATCCGTCAGCGGGTCTGTTAAACAAAGGAATGGTTTGTGTGTTAATGTGTTTTGTACAAGTGAAAACTCTCACAGAATGAATATTCAAGTATAATAAATTATGATATATAAACATTCATTAACGAAGTTGGTGATGTTTAATTTGACTTTAGAAACTTAAGGTTTTTATTGTCGTCGTGTATTGAATGACACTGTATTTCCACATGTGGAAGGATAAATAAATGTTTATTTGTCTTCAAGTGAACGACCGTTGGTACATTTAATACCCCCGTAGCAGCAAACCTGCTTACTAAGCGAATTTACAATGTTCGTGGTATAAAATAATACAAATAAGTGTTATAACTATGGAGCTGTCAATTACACAGAGAAGAAACGTTACAGAAAGTGTTATAACAGGCAATGTAACATGAACAAAAATATTATAACTCCAAGCACAGATGTACAGACATGGCTGTTCTCGTTTTCACAGAGAAGCGTTATGAAAATACCTTGTTCAGCAAATCGAAAATACCTGTTTAGTGTTACGAAAATACCTTGCTCAGCGTTTCGAAAATATTTGTTAAGCGTTACGAAAATTCATGTTAGGGATTACGAAAATACTTGTTCAGCGTTACGAAAATGCTTGGTAAGCGTAACGAAAATACTTTGTTCATCGTTACGAAATTACCTTCTTCAGCGTTACGAAAACACCTTGTTCAGAGTTACGAATGTACTTAGTTTAGAGTTACAAAAGTACCTATTTTAGCGTTACGAAAGGACCTTGTTCAGCGTTACGAAAATACTTGGTTCAGAGTTACGAAAATACCTTGTTCAGCTTTATAGTAAAATAGAAATTGAGACAAGAGCCATTTCGTAATTAGGAAATAGCACTAAAATAACCAAAAATATTTCTATTCCAAGCAATGTAGAGATAAGAATGTGAGGACGGTGGGTGTCCTGGAAGTTACTAATTTGGATAGCTTAAGGAGTGGACTGTAGATATTGGTGTGGATTATTGAATACTACGTTTCATCTGAAAAAAAACATTCTCTTAAATTGACCAGTTCATAATTCAGATGCAGTGGTTCGGACTCCACGTTAAACTGTAGGTCCCTTAGATATGTCATTGGCTGTTGTGTTATTAATAAACAGTTCTGTCTAAGGAACATGTCAGCTTAGTCTGTAACAAGATTACAAGATCGCGCCACAATCATCGTACGGTCGTTTGTAGTTCACACTTGGCTTAAAAAGCTACCTGGTGAAGTTGTCATTTCAAAGTAGTAAGGTAGGTAGTAGGGTATTTATATATAAGTTTGTAACAATCCAAGAGACAGTTGCATGTTGCTCGCCCTCTCTGTTGCCCGCATCTCGCGACAGATAACCTCAGCACAGCAGCCATTCAGGAGCTCGCAGGTGTCCCTTATCAGATTAAATAAGGCTTGTTTACGACATATATTAACTCTCATTGAATACATGTTTAATTCATACACCCTCCAATCGGCACAGTTAATCAATCACATTCAGTTCAGTATTGTAATTTTTCCTTTCAGTTGATTTTAATGCAATGTGTTTTGGCTGACTTTTTTTATTGGAATTTATTTTATGAGTAAATTGGTTGGTTAAAATTAATAGAAATAAGCTTCATCAATACTGGAAGCCGCTCTCCATATTGAAAAAAATTAACGATTTTATTTGTCAATTAATAATGACAGCCGGAAGGCTATGGCCGTCCTGCTTATTTGTCAACAACTATATTCAAACTTAACAATGATTAAGAAACAACATAAAGTCAGCTGGGTTCTTGAAGACTATATCGCAAAATGAAATATAGTCTTTTTCGTGATAAACTTTCAACCTAATCAGCTATTCTATATAAATTGGCTACGCAACATTGTTGTAATATCTATGTAGTGAAGCGAGCCTATTGAACTGATATGTATAGTAAAAAAGTTGATGAATTTTTAATTAGGAGAATAAAGATTCATTAAAATGCAGAAATATGTATGTTTCGAAATTCTAAAGCTGACCAAAGTATGTACCATAATGATGATGAACTTTATAAAAAAACTATATTAGTAATCTACGTACAGTTTTACAAAACTTTTAGCGGTATTAATTTTAATTTAAAAAATTTCAAATAGTTTGAATTATATATTTTGAGCCTCCCTCGGTTCAAAATGTGGTTATCAAAGTAATAGCTTTCTGTCAGTATGCCTAAACACCTTCCCCGAGATCAAGTCAATAAGGTGCTAAATTTTATTTTGATAATTAGCGTCATATAGGCGTTTTTTGAAAAAGATATGTCTAAGCTCTGAGGGTGTTAACAGATTTGTGGAACGTATAAGGTGCAACGGAAGTGTCGTCATATGGTTATAAGCTTGTTATAACAGCTGTTTAGAATAACTGAAAACATTCCCTTTAGACATATCCATGATCTAACCTGTTTCCCACAGGGAAGTAAATACAGTAATCAATCAATCAATTTTACCCAGTACTTTTACTAGTTAAAATTGCTCATATTTTATATTTAACGAGATCTCAGTTGTGCACACGTAAACTTGAACACGCGTCATTGTTGTACATTTGGCGGATTCGCCACGTGTTTCAACGTATTATTGCACTCTAAATCACGGATACACACCATTCAGCCAGAGATGCTGTACGCGTCGCGGCCGGTGCCAAATAGTGCCATGAAGTACCGCCGACGTGCGAGCAGAGCGCAGGGCTGCCAACCCGTGGGCGCTGGCACCTCCACCACCCTGCGTTTCAATCAATTTACCTACATATGTGCGATAAACTTGGCAAGTGGGTGGCACTGTTCATCAGAATAAAGTTTTACGACTTGTTGCGGTAAGTTACACTGAGCCAACTATTTTTCAATGACGAGGAGAATATTACGGATATAAAAACACATGCATGCATTGATAATAAAATTCTACGTTAGTGTCCTAAAGCTTTGGCGGTTTAAGGCTGGCGCCTATTTTCTGAATGTTACTCTAAAAGAGTACTCTTAAAGAGAATCACATAGTTTTTAGTGACTTGAAATTAGTTATACACATAATATCATGTGTCTGAAATTATTTTCTATTAATTAGCGTTCTAGTGATTTATTGAACACAAATTGAGTTTAAAAATTTAGGAAATTATTTGTAACTAATATTTTAGTAATATTTAACTTAATTTATTTCTTTTTAAGAGGGGGTGTCGTTATTGGTATTAAATAAAAATAAAACTCTTTTAAAAATAAAATACTGTTTATAATTAAAATCGTTAAATATGTTTAGGTTCTGTCATAAAAAACCTGCTTGATTATACGTAGCTTCTACATACGTTTCTACGTAGCTCCTTCATTTTTTATTTTTAAAAAGGGTTTTCATTTTCACTTACGTATATAAAGAATATCTTACATCGTTAAAAGCAGCGAAATTATGGTACAACACAAAAATTATTGTACAGCCGGTAACAGTGGTGGCAACAATGGATAATAGGTGACCTTGGGCCACGGCCACAAGGTCGAACAGACGCCACTCTGTGATTGCAAGTGATCTCTTGATGATTTCAGTGTCAAGTGATGCACCGTGATGCCAAAATGCAGCCGCAGTCTGAGTCAACAGTGAACAGAAACACTGCCTGCTGGGTAAACACAGAGCAGACGCCGCCGCCGCGTCTCACATGTCTGTGTTGGGATCATGGGATCATGGAATAGTGGTGGAAAATACTCTATACCTACCAAGCCTGATCATCAATCAATATAATCTTTGAAGTTTAATTATAACATTCCATTTTCATATGCATTAGGAATCCATTATTGTTAAATTAGTCAATCTTAATAACACTTTATATTAAAGTAATTTTAGTACTGAAATGCCGAACTGCTCAGGTAGGTATTTTAAGCCAAGTATGAATGAGTTTAAGATGATTATGGTGCGATTTTATTGTCTTCTTACTGACTAAGGCTGCCATATTCCTTAGACAACAATGTTAATTAATAGCCTAACAGTCAATGGCATATCTAAGGGAACTGGTCTAATCATGAGAATGGTCTTCAGTGGCGTAGATACGGGGGGGGATAAGGGGGATATATCCCCCCCCCCATAGCGACCACCTTTACTAATAATTTCAAAACAAAAATATCCTGAAATACCGCTACGCAATAACAAACAAAAGAAAAAAGCAGTTCGTTGATGTTACTGTATGTTGTATGTCGAAATACAGTATATGCAATAAGCGATATTTCCCGACTGGTCTCCCGGTCATCCCTCCCGCCATCAAGATCGCTTAGCTGCAAAATCTTATAACTTATACTGTAGGTCTAACCTAAACAGTTAAGATCTTGACGTTAGTGATGTATGACGTCTTATGTCATATATTTTCCGTACCCTCTGCGTTTTGTGTTCGGCGTTCGTGTTTTTTGTCTGCTTTTCACTTGTTTCATTATGAAATAGCGTAAACTCGTAAAAAAAGTAATGTAAATCGCATCTAAAATAAACCTCCAAAATGATTAATTAAAGTTACGGTGACTTTGTTCGTGTCAAGACAGCACTAGATTATTGTGGTAGTATTGGTAATGATATGAAAAAAGTGTTTGTACGGCCCAGCCAGAGACAGCTAGAATATATTGTCTTTAGTTAAAATTGGACATCCAATAAGTAATAAAGCATTGAAAAATATCTATTCCATATAAATTAAATTATCAATGATATAAGGAAAAAATTTAATATTGTGAAAATGTTAACGGTGTTATAAATAAACCTTTTAACTACATGTCATAGTTATTTCGTCTGTTTGAAACAAATGAAGTTAGGGATCTTTGGCAAAAAAAATTGTATCATGATTAATTTTTTCCACGTAGCCGATTTAGAAATTTATAAACATTGAAATAAAACACTAACAGAAAATCTAATGAAATTTTCAGTATAGGCCTATTAGAATGCGCTACTAAACGAACTTTGATATCATTTTCGATTAACCTGAGAAATTTCCATCTCGATTTGGACAAAACGCCCTCCGTCGCAGTGTAGAAACTGCTCTAGACTACTTCACACTAAGTCCAAGATGGCAACGGAGGTATTGCATGATATTTATATGGTAATTAACTCATCGAAATGTCCCTTTTGTAACCTACAGTGCATACTCTAGAATAGGTTTTCACTCGGGGGGGGGGTTTATATCCCCTCCCATGAAAAAACTGTATCTACGCCACTGATGGTCTTTGCTGATTAACGTAGTATTTAATAGTGCGGACGTTAATCCATACAAGAGAACACTACATCCACCAACCATCGCTAATAACTATCCACAATTCGTGACCTCCAAGTAACTGGATTACAGGACTAGCCACCGTTGTTTTGACATGGATATGCCTAAGCTCTGGGGTGGGGTGTTGGCAGATTTGTTTAGCACTAAAAGTGCAGCGGAGGTGTTTATTGTTGCTAAGCAAAACAAAATAAAGACTTAATTATTTTTTTGACATGGATATAAAACAGGTGTTTACGTTAACTGAAAACGTTCCCTTTAGACATATCCATGATCTAACCTAATTCCCTAACACACTGAGGTAAATACAATCATTTTTGAACATGTCTTTTTTCAATATTTCTAAGACATTAAAATATATTTAGTGTAATTATAATTTAATATTGCAGTCTTTTTATCACCTTAACACATAGAAAACTTAAATTTAGTCTCAAAAAGTATCGATGGTACTATCAAATACTATCGACTATCGATAGTACTCTATTCCATGACTGGTGGCGACTGACCGCCGGAGTCCGGACTGGTGCTGGTCTACCAGATTTCAGTTTATTATTGGCGCTGCCTAGTGGCCGTGCCAAGAATCAAGCATTAGCTCCAGTCTCGTGAGTTGCTCGGCCTGTTGGCAAAAACCGTGTCTCTCATGTCTTCCACGACACAGCTCCACGCCGACCCATCGATAACGAACACTTTGTTGCATATTCACTCGCTGTCGCAGAGGTTGTTCAGATTTTGACATGTTCGATGAAAGCAGAGGTTGTTCGCACGTCATACGTGCGTGCGCCTTCACCGCATACGTCCGTTCCACATGACGTCAATACTTCTAAGAAAATGTGTATTTTTCTTAGAAGAACTAGTATCCAGGAAGAGTAGAGGTTCATCATTTGCCGAAATGTTTAATGATATCTTTTATAACTATACAAAGAACCTAACCTAACCCGAATATCATTACGTTAGTTTTGACGTGCGAATACACTTCGTTTCATTAATTGTGCATGGTTATGAGCGATGATCAATGGATGATATATTCTCTAGTATGGGTTTTGAACACTACATTAATCATCAAAGACCATCCTGATAATTAGATAAGTTCGTACTTCAAAAGGAAAATTATTGTAATTCGATCACACGTTTAACTGTCCCTTACGTGTCATTGGCTGTTGAGCTGTTTATTAACAGTCCTGACTAAGGAATATATCAGCCATAGTTACTAAAATAATACAGATCGCGCCACAATAATCAGACACCTTTACATTCACGTTTGGCCTAAAATATATTTTTTCTACACATGGATTTTTCTACTACATGGGTAGTTCACCATTCCGAATCTTGACGATTGGGAACTTATATTATTAGTTATGAATTGCCCACGGAAACACTCTGATAATCATCCGTACATGTCAAGTACATGTTTTCATAAACAATACTCATCTTTCATATCACATCAGTGTAACGTTTAAGGCGTAACTTTGGCGACGAAGCTATTTTTTTTTATTTACTTCTCCATTTTGAGAAGTTGATCTAAATTTTTAACTGAAGCGCTTTTCTATTTCTTAAAAAAATTCAAACCTTGACCTGTTTTAACGTTTGATCAGACCTACGTAGAAACCTTTAATTTGTACCATAGGGTGGGACATTTGAGAGATTGGATTATAAGCTAGAAATTGCTGGAAATGTCTAATGAAATCACAATATCATTTACCGAATAAGACTAGCTACTTTAGGCATTTTTCCTCACTGGCAAGCACTGACGGTTAAGCCTTTATATTTAACAATGTAAAATTTCACAATAAGAGAAGCGTGTCTTTGCTAGTCTTGAGCTCTCTATTTTGCTAGTTTTCACGTAGATGTATTTCTATGAGAGATTTTTTGTAACCAAGTGCTGTAATTGAGTTTCAGTCAATTATGATAATCCCTATTTCATGTTATGGAAATTGTATGTACTTAATTTAATTGTCTTACCTTCCCAAAAAAAATGGAATTAAAACTATATGATTGTGATATTTTTAAATTCCCTGGAAAGGGAAAATGTGAAAACCATAAATAGTTCTGAATTATCTTTCCCCTGTCTAGATCGTAGTGTTTCCTGTGAACGTCTGGTTGAAACATCAAAGACGGTTGATTAGGCGTCTTTGTGGATACATAAATCATCCAGAGAGCATTAAACATCAAAACTTTACATAAATCACAGCAAACACACTTTCGTCACTTAAAACCGATCTCAATCCACCACCAATGACGTTTAAGCTGGTGTCCTACTGGATGATATAACATACTACTAGCACATTTGTCATTTGCTTACACGTTCAGATTTGTATATACATATTAGCTTGCTCCAAATATTGTTCATTGTCAATAAACTAAACAAAACATACATTCCAGGGTTAAACGTTTCACACAGTTGGTACCTTAACTTCATGTTTCGTCTCAACTAATCTAAATATTTAGAAATTCTCTAATCGAATAAAATGCAGTTAATGCAGGAACACTTTTTAGTTCCCGGGTAAAGTTTCTCAAATAGTTGATTAAATAAATTATTATAAATTATAAATATTAAATATTAAATTATTGAAATGGCGACCATACTACAAGCTAAGGTATTTTAAGCCAAGTATGAATGAGGGTTGAGTGTAAGATGATTGTGGCATGATCTTGTAGTCTTGGTACTGAATAAGGCTGACATGTTCCTTAGACAGGACTGTTAATTAATAGCCCAACAGTAAATGACATATCTAAGGGACCTACAAATTAACGTGGAGTCCTAACCCCTGCCTTTGAATTACGAATTGGTCTAATTATGAGGATGATATTTGCGGATTAACGTAGTATTCAATAGTGCGGACGTTAATCCACACAAGAGAACACTACACCCACCGACCATCACTCACAACTATCCATAATTCACGAACTCCAAGTAGCTGGATTACAGGACACACCACGGTGCCTGTCTAGAGTTTAGTTTACTAGAAACTAATTAGTGTGAATTAGTGTAAATGTGACACTTCATTGCAGATCCAGTATTGAACAAAAATTTCGAAGATTTGGAGACAAATTATTCATAGGAATATTTTAAACTGTGAACTATTTTTAACTAACAGCGACGTGACGGGAGTTCAATCATAAATTTTAATAGCAAACCAGATGCGTAACATGTTTCATCTACACTGACGATAACGGAAAGTCTAGTGTTACAATTAGTTTCAAACGGGAACATCTGTCTGTCGTAACTCATGATGGCGAAAATAATTTCACGGTCGTCTCATTACAGACGGGAGAGCGCTGTACGCTGTGCGGATGAGCCTCTGTTTACCGCCGCCGCCGCCGCACGGCGCTGTAACCGGGTCAAGTGTGCTAGTGTGCTCGTCTATTTCAGTTGTGCATAGGCCTGGTCAGTCTGTCGACACCATCGCACATAGCCTACTGCCTTACTGTGCTCGGGCATTCAAGCCGAACCAAAACAATGAAAAACTACCCTAAACTCTAACTCTGTCAATAATGTGTTCAATAGTTTTTAAATGCATCCTTTTTTTCTTTTTTTTATATTATATTCCGCCAGTATATCACTTTACTCGAGACATACGACTTTTTTGACTAAGGTAAACCCAACAACGAGTTGGGTGATAAAGGCTCGTATCCGCGGGTCCCGACCCTGGACGTTCATTCTCCGACGACGAGCCGAGGAAGAATCCGGTGAAATCTGTGACCACTATTCTTCGGGGTTTGGGTGATATCGGCCACCGATTTGTGAACCCCCTCGAAGAACACGTCATACGATTTTTAGGTGTAGGCCCTGAATGTGTATCCTGAACGGAAAATACCAATACTGTGACGTTTTATTTAACTAATTCACACTTCTATACTGACATACTTTAGACAAATTTTGCTTTATGCTATTATAAAACCCTACCTAAATCGGTTTCATTATTTTATTTTCAAGTACGTTAAAAAATCAATACAACGAAGGGAGTCTGAAGTGAGGATTTTTATTTTAGGCTTAGGGAATCCTGAACTACAAAAGGTGTTTTTTTCAAGCTTCAACATAGTTATTAAATGCAACATTTCTTACTTTTTCACACTTTCATTTTGTTAATAGTAGCAGGCAATAGAATATGAAACATACAGTAAACCCCTTCCAATCATTAGAAGTAGAGGCTCTTTGGAGTTCCACAATCATCTTACACTCTTTATTATTCATACTTGGCTTAAAATACTTACTTGCCTGGGTATGTTGCCGTGTCAATGAAAAGTATAAAGTCTCTGTGAATTATAGTCTTTTTAGAATTTTAAAACCGGATCAGCCTTGTCAAGTTTAAAAGTTTCCACCGCCAAAGTAGCGAACCGTAAAATGTCTCTTAAAGTTAATTAAATCATAAAATATTCCAGTTGGGCGCGATCGGGCCCTAACGAATGGTGCATATTTATGCAGCCAGGCTGTGCACCGCTTAGCATACATTACCGGCCTGCATAAACATTTTGTCAACGACGTAAATCGTTATTAGTCGGTCGGAGTCTGGTGTGAGGGCAGTGTGGCAGTTTACGAGGTCGGTATACGAGTGTAGTCTGGCACCACGACATACACCGGCACCAGAATTACGACTATTTTTTTATTTGCTTCACTCCCGACAGCTAGCTGATCTATTTATTCTATATAAAAAGTCTTAAAATTGAGTTCTTGGATATGTCTAAGCTCCGAAGGGAGGATGTTAAACATTTACGAGGCAAAAAGTGCAACGGAAATGACGTCATTGATTTTTTTACTGGATATTTTTGGTTAATAGTAGTCATTGGTTTAATATTTTGTAAGAAAATCTCTGAGATAGTAAAATTTAACGTTATATTCCAGGATATATTATAACATTTATCATAAAATCAATAGAAATGTACTATTTACTTCCCTGTGGGAAAAAGGTTCTTATAACCAAACTATTATATTACTAGCTGTTTCAAATTTTGGTCTCGAAAATTGCCAACGCCCCTCCTCCCCCCAAAGCTAAGACATATATCCGTGTCTAAAAATTGTTTCAATTTTTATCCATTCACTAAACTAACTAATTGTGAAATTAAATCCATGAAAACTGTGGAATCTTGAAGAATAAATCGCTTTACATGTTAATTACTTCCTTTATCAAGTGAAAGACATCCTGAACACGAGAGTAACAAAGTCGCGCAAGGTGTTGCAAGTGACGCAACATGCGGACTTGCGGTGCTCTCTGTCGCACGTCCGCACGTACACCCGCCGGCTGATAACGCTGATAACAGGTCAGGGGTCAGCATGCGGCCGGCTCGGTCACTAGATAGCGCACCAGCTGATTTGTGAATTATTATCTATAGAAGATGGCTTCTTTCATCACAGATTTGCCGCTTGGTCCTTGTATTATGATCTACAAAAACAGAGACGATAAAGTTTTGCCTTGGATATGTCTAAGGTCTAAGGGGTTGGCAATTTTCGAGACGCGAAAAGTGTAGCTCAAGTGACGTCATTGAACACTTGACAGGATATTTTTTGTTTACGGTACCTAGTGTTGTATTTAATATTTTCTAATCAAATCCTTCAAATACTAAAATTTTGCATTATATTCCATAAGTAATGAAGTTATCAGACAAACTACAATGCTTCTACCTGATAGATAAATAATTAATTATATAATCATTGTTATTATCCATATTGCTGTGCAGTTAAAAATTAGGTTACATAAAGCACTCTTAGACACTTCATCTAAGCGATTTCCCATAGGGATAAATCGTTCCTTCTTTAGTCTCAGTAATTTAAAATATAATAAAACTTAAAATATCAAAATCAATTTAAATATTTCAATATTTTAGGCTTAATACATGCAAAATAATTCAGAAACGAAAAAACTCAGAGCAGAAAAAGGTTTGATCACAGCCAACGTCGTTGTTTGAAAATTCCTTGTGCGATTATTTGGGCAAACAAATTTCCGAAAATGATTTTGATTCATTGTCTGTGGTTAAAGTTTTTTACCTGTTGGGATTATATCTTAAAGGTTATTTCTCTGCACTCTTTTCCATCCTCTTTGTTTTTCAAACCTTTTTTCCTCCTCAGCAAGGATTTTTTTAAAACTATATCACATTCTTGGTGGTTCATTAAACGTTGCTTTTACAGTTAATTTCGGTTGGTAGAACAGTCCTCATCAGGTTAACCAGACCAGATGAGTTCGATGTATTAGACTGGTTTGATTGAAACATAAGTTGTAATCTGTTAATTCTCTGCTATTCTAAAAGCCAATGGACGTTTTTATGTCCGGTAGTAGTATGTATACAACTGTAATAAAAGTGAATCGTTGTGTTAAATCAGTGAACTAGTGATTGGGGAGCGGTGTTCGTTACACGAATGGCCATGTGTTGCATAACGCCTTAAAGCTAACGGCAGAAGGAGGTCAAAACCATTAATTAAAACCTACAGATGTTGGGATTCGTCTGCGATTGGAGGGGGATTTGAACCGCGAGTGTACAAGCGCCGCGGTCATCACATCGGTTGGGTAATGGTTGAGTGCGCGTGGTCGTCTCAGCTGTAATGATTGTTTTGTATGAATGAGAAGTATAAATGAGAATTGAGTGTAGGGCGATTGTGGCACGATCTTGTATTCTTATTACTGACTAACGCTGGCATGTTCCTTAGACCGAACTGTTTATTAATAGCCCAACAGTCAATGACATGTCTAAGGGACCTACAGTTTAAAGTGGAATCCGAACCACGGCCTCTGAATTACGAATTGGTCTAATTATGAGAATGGTCTTTGCGGATTAACGTAGTATTCAATAGTGCGGACGTTAAACCACACAAGAGAACACTATATCCACCGACCATCGCTCACAACTATCCACAATTCGTGATCTCCAAGTAGCTGGATTATAGGACACATCATCGTCCCAGAATAAAGCATCGCAGACATTAACTAATGAATTAGCTTTAGGTTTAGGTAATCGCTGTTGTTCGTATTTGTCTGAAAAAAAGTTTTCTTGGCTTCTCATTACTAATATACTTTAAATCGTGAAAAACCGCTGCATAGTTTAGTAACAAAACCTTTACTATAACCAGGAGAATATTACCATGAATCGTTTTGAGGTCCGTAGATGCTCAATACGCACTCAATTGAAATACCAAATTAAAGCAAAATATTCAATTGTTAATTGTTAACAATTGTTTTCACAATTTTTTGTCAAGAACATTAAATTAAGCTTGAAGATAGGTCTGCGATTCAGGGAAGTTCCAAAAGGTTTATGTACAGATGTTGCCATTTAGTTTTGTTTTAGAAGACTGTAGGCAGCAAGTGCGGCCACCCAGGCAGATAGTCGAATTTGGCCGGCTGGTCGACAGTGCTGCTGTCTGCTGTCTGCTGTCTGCTGTCTGCTGTCTGCTGCTGCTGACTGTGGGACATCGCTTATCTCGCCTCCGTAGCCGTACGTGCGGAACCATGCTATCTCAGCTTTGTATACAGGACAACACCCACATACCTCCTACCAAACTTGTCACTCTTTCCCTACTACTCTACAGACCATAGCTATTATATTCTCTTCTAACAAGTAGATTAGATTAGATTATTGAAATGGCGACCCTACCAAAAGGTAGGTATCTAAGCTATAGAGGGTTAGCAATTTTCGTGGTTTAGACGTGGATTAACAAAATTAAATACTGAAAAATTAATTTACTTCCCTTTGGGAAATAGCTTAGATCATGGATATGATCTAAAAGGTTTCAGTTCCTATTATAACCATATAACGTCATTATATAACTCCATCAGTTCGCACAGCCTCCACAGCCAGATCTGTATAGCAACGGTATGTAAATATGGCTAAACATTATCAGTTTGCGGTTTGAATGAGAGCGCTATCACAAGGTCAGGCTCGTGATAAGAGGTCAAGGTCACCCACGTTCAGTGACCAAGGCGCCGGATAACATCGTGGTCAGTATTTCAATGCTGTAATACAACTCGGAATTGACTTCGTGATTCTGACACAATTCCACGTTAAACTTAACGACTACGGCTGCGGACTTTCGTCGATGGCAACGCGATAGCTGTTGCAGAGCGGGACACCAGCTGTTCATACAAACATTCTTTACACAGACAGGTGGGAAATTATCCCGGCAAATGTTAACAAATTCACAATACATTATACAGTTAATTTAAGTTACCATTTGCAATGGCGACCTACCAAGGAAGGTGGCGCGATCTTGTAGTCTTATCATTAAATAATGACTGACATGTTCCTTAGACAGAACTGTTAATAGCCCAACAGTCAATGGCACATCTATGGAACCTAACAGTTTAACGTGGAGTCCGAACCACTGCCTCAGAATTACAAAATGGTCTAAATATAAGGATTAACGTAGTATTCAATAGTGTGGACGTTAATCCACATAAGAGAACACTAGCCAACACCCACCGACCATCGCCGTGACCTCCAAGTAGCTGGATTACAAGACATGCCACGGCCCCAGTCTAACCGTGAACGTCTCAATGTCATTGTTGAAGATAAACTACGTTACAATAATCTATTTAAACCTTTTCCAAAGTGTAGTGTGCTTTAAAATTACCACACGTTTCTGGAGCTGATGAAACTTGTTCCGTTCTCAATTGAATATATTAATCTACATCGAACTATTGTTTTCGTCTAATAAAGCCCCGGTCACAGAAAATGTTACAGGATAAAATATATGTTAAAATGGCTATAACATTCATAGTACATACAAAATATAGGTAAAATTCATCTTTAGAATTGCCAATAGTATAACTACCCCAAGGGAACCAAGAAGGAAGCACACTAGTAAAAATATATTATTGGGTCCGCCACCCCAAAGAAAGGAAACTCGAGAACTGGTTAAATAAAACTATTAAAATTTTTTATGCTGTAATGAGCCTATAACTTTTTTATTTTTGAGTTAAACAACCTTACTATTACCACCTTTCTAATATGGCAACCTGCCTAGTAAGGTATTTCAAGCAAAATATGAATGAGAAATGAGAGTGCGATCTTGTAGTTTTGTTACATACTATGGCTAACATGTTCCTTATACAGGCCTGTATAATAGCCAATGGCATATCTAAGGGACCTACAATTTAACGTGGTATATGAACCAGAATTTTGCCTCTGAATTTTGAGGATGCTTTTTGCGGATGTACACAGTGTGGACTCTCATCCACCGGCCATCACTCATAACCATCCACAATTCGGTACTTATAATTATTTTAATCAGTTCACCAAATCACCTAACACTTTAACCACATTTTATAAAATACTAGCTTAACCGTCGCGCGTTGCTGCAATGTACGTAGCAAATTGATTAGATTAAGGATCCTTTGCAACAATTAAACATAATATTATTACTCTTTTTAAATTCCAGGTGTTTTATGCATAGTCTTGTATACGAAATGAGTATAATCATGTGGATTTAATGCAAAAAAAATTGAGACAGATTATACCTTACCCTGGGTACCTCATTTACCATCTGATAACCTGGTAAACACAGGGACCAGTGTATAATATGTTAATAAATTCATAGATGTAAACTAAACACACCTGTTTTTGAGAGTGCTAGGTGCTCACTGTGTCGGGTCTCCAACGACCAAACCAACGACTCAGGCCAACGACCCTGTGTAAGGACTATAAACCCTAATCAGCGCAATGATCGTTTAGTCCCTAATTTTGGAACTGCCTACGCAAAGCCGTAAACTAAATTATCATGAGATTATAAAACGGTGTTCCGAAGCAAGAAATTATCCAACTGGAGTCCAACCATTACAATTTACATCTCATTAATTAATCAAGGTAAATAATGACATGATAAGTTCTATTCCACCGTTACACAAACAAGGTTTAGGAAAGTAAATTAATCGATTGAAAATTAAATTTATCTTACAACAAACAGCATACAATTTTCAGATAACTTAATATAAATAAATTAAAAACAACATAAATTATTGTTTTCGCCTACATTTTACCTAGCCTAATTAATTATATAAGGTGTGTATACTTACACTTTTATTTACAAGCACATTAAAAGCTAAAAAACTGTAATTAAAGACGTTAAAACGTTCATTTTTTATGTGAAATAAATTAGGAATATCCATTAAGCTGAGCTTGTGTGGGACATCCATATCTTTATTACATTTTTAAAATGAGACAATACGCGAAGGTTGAAGGTAATCGGAAATATAGTGTTTTTATTTTATAATGTTTAGGGACTGCAAAATGAAGTATGTACACATAATTTGAGAAATGAAAAAAGATAAAATACAAATGACTTATAAATTAATAATAAAGAATATAGTTAGTTAAAAAAACACACCTAAACGTGTCTTTAAATAATAATATAAGTAAAATATAGAAATTAACACAATATTTTAACTTAGTAATTATAATTTATACTGCAATATTTTACATTTTAAAATTTAAGAATGCCTAAATACATTTTGTTGTAAAAGTCTAGCCGTAAATTTATGGTAATTCATATAAGGTACGAGGTTTATTTTGATTATCAAAATATAATAAATTATCATTCCTGTAAAATATGTTTTAATTAAAACCTCGTTACGGTCTATTTTGGACAAAAAATACTTAGATTACCGTCCGCATTATTGAATACTTAGTCCGTCCGCAAATACCATAGTTAGACCAGTTCGTATTTCAGAGGCAGTGGTTCGGACTCAACGTTAAACCTATGTCTCTTATATGCTATCGGCTGTTGGGCTATTAATAAACAGTCCTGTCTGAGGAACATGTCAGCCTTAGTTAGTAACAAGACTACAATCCCCACAATCATCCTACATTCATTTCTCATTCATACTTGGCTTAAAATAACTACCTGGGTAGGTTGCCGTTTCAGTGACTGACCTGCTTTTTTGAGTTATTGGTAAATCAGCTGGTCTTTATCGATAAAAATACACCAAGCAGCACAGGTGTCAGAAATTTGAAAAGTTATGTTATAACCATTATAACTAGACCTAGGAGTAGTGACGTAAACAAAGGTTATGACGCAATTCCTATCAAGAATGTTTATGTTTACTTTATTCACTTTTAATTTTAATTAATCTAATTCGGGGATTCGGGGATAACAAACACTTCAACGTATGCCAAAAATTTTTGTAAAATGTGTAAAATAAATTTTTCTATTTATTTGTCTCTTTTCTCACAAGCACCATCTTGAAATGAACGGCTATTTCGTTAATGTTCGTGAAGGTTTGTATTGTTTATACCATTTTACACTTTTTAGGCATTTTTGCAATTGAATAAAAAACAAACGTTTTTCATAGTCTATTAAATGCAAATATTTATTCCGAATAAATTTCATCTTTTAATTCACGTTTGATCCTAAACTATTGAAAATAAACATCATTAGCAATACTAATCGATGATATGTCTCTATGGAGTAGCTTTTGACATGAAGAACCAAAAAATATCTTCTAGTCTAGAATTATATTTGGCTTCAGATAGCTACACCCACAATAAATAAATGATGAGCATTTTTACATTTCAGGTAGATATATTTAACAGAACGTTATCTGAACATATCTAAAATAAATACAAGACACAGGGTGGGTAAAAATTGGCAGAAAGGTGAACGACTGCTGAGTGGGCTCAAGGTTTGTATTTCTGTCTCAACGCCTTCCGTAGGACGTGAGTAGAGTAGACCTTTTCTTATCAATGGAGGCCAAATTTTAACGACGCTGAGTAACTGTTATCAGCAGCAACTGTTATCAGTGATAAGGTGACAAGGCCGTCTGTCAGGTGTGCGTCTGTCTGTCACTCGTAGACCCCGCATCTCAATAACAAAGCTACTCTAACTAACAGCTGGAGAGGCGGAGCTGTTGCGGGACGCCTCCACCTTGAGCTTGAAAAGTATTTTGTAGTTTCGATTGGAGAATGCGATGTGTCCAAAAAGTCTTCCCGTTTTAGTAACTAAAAGTATCATATAGAAAAAATTGCAACCCACGTAAATAACCGTTAAGTGTTAAAGAGCATCAAATACTTTCACTAGTATCAATAAATTTAATATCAGTTAAACTAACTATAATTAAGTGATAGATAAATATGTTTTACGTTTCATATTATTTCTACGTTTATGAAGGTTTACTAGATTATCAAGAGCATTGTACGACAAAAAATTACAATAAATTGTACCATTACATTAATCAAAATTAACTAAATATATTTCCAATCAGTTTATATTATTTACATGGATAGTTCACGTTCCACAACTATTTTACATCAAGACTACGCAAATATAAGTATGGAATTTATTAAATTGTATTATATATATTTTTGTGTGAAAATGTCACGAAAGAAGTTATGCATAACAGGAACACACAATATCTGTCTTTAAACATATCTAAGCATTATGTTAAAATTACACCCAATATTGTGTCCAGTAAATTTAATAGTATATCATTGTAGGGATAATTACACTTAACAGTGAAAATCATATAAAATTGTATGATAAGTGTACTCGTTAAGCTTAGTACGTGGTTCATCCATTCATCTTGGAGTTTAAACTACAGTATTTTAAAGTTAGCATTTACTCAAAGTATGAGCTTGTGATTTTTACTAAATTTGTCGAGGACTATTAATAAGGATTGGCCAGTGTACTCGTAAACTATATATTTTATTTTCACGCAATTACGCGCGTATTATGGCTTCGACGATGATTTGATACGGTGTTTTTCCGTAAGCGCGCACCGACACATAAAACACACGAAAATAACATATACATTTATAAGTTATTAAAAAAATATTAGAGGCTTGAAAAAAATTCTACGTGTGTTAAGGAGCTTATAACTGAAACAGATACACTTAAATTAAGCTCAAAGGCTCATAGGGTGAATATTTATTTAAAAATTGACTTACATGAATTTTGATAACGTTTGTCAAATATTCCAATGTGCGCGGCGAGTAAAATCGCCGCCAACAAAACGAGAAGGAAGAGTAGAGCAGAGAGCGCCGCGACGCTGGCGAGTCTCTGGCCGCCCCTGGACGTCATCTCACTCGCGACGGCCGCGCCTCACGCTCACACTCACGCACCTCCCGCCGTCGCTACCAGAGCGCGCCGCGACTGCCCGACAGGCACTGAGCACCGCGCCGCGCCGAACTTCGGTTACTTCCCGCGAGATGGCGGTGGCGGATGACGCACGACCGTCTGCCGAACGTCTGGCAGCTCAGTTTCGCGCGCGGCCTCGCGGATGAGCGTTGCCAACTGGCGCGCGCTCTCTCGACAATTAGGACTAACTACTGATACATGTGACGTGGATCAGGGGTGTACATCCACTGGGAGTGCAAACTGCTGCACTTTAAGAAGAAACCCAGTAAAATCTGTAGGACAGGGACCGTGTGTGTCCTGTAATCCAGCTATTTGGTGGTCACGAATTGTGGATAGTTGTGAGGGATGGTCGGTGGATGTAGTGTTCTCTCGTTTAGATTAACGTCCACACTATTGAATACTGCGTTATTCCGCAAAGTCCATCCTCATAATTAAACTCGGTCTTAATTCAGAGAAAGTGGTTCGGACTTCACGTTAAACTGTAGGTCCCTTAGATATACTGTTCACTGTTGGGCTATTACGTAACAGTTCATCCTGAGAACCATGTTAGCCTTAGTCAGTAGCAGACAACAAGATCACACCACAATCATCCTACACCTTTTTCTCATTCATACTTGGCTTAACATACCTACCTGGGTAGGTTGCCATTTCATTAGTAAGTATAAAGTAAAAATAAGAGGCTTTATCATTGCATTCATATTACCATTACCTTTTGATATGGCGACATCCAGGTTGGTATTTAAAGCCAAGCAGGAGTGAAAATTGAGTGTAAGATGATTGTGGCACGATCTTGTAGTCTTGTTACTGACTAAGGCTGACATGTTCCTTAGACAGAACTGTTAAGGAATAGCCTAACAGCCGATGGCACATCTAAGGGACCTACAGTTTAACGTAGAGTCCGAACCAATGTTCCTTCTGAATTAATTACGAACCGCTCATATTATGATGGAAGTCTCTCAAGATGAGCTATTTATTTAATAGTGTAAAGATTAATCCACACAACAGAATATCCTATCCGCCAACCACTACTCACAACTATCCACAATTAGTGGCCTACAAATAGATGGATTATAGGACAAGACACCGTTCCAGTCTTACACCGTATAGTATTCATACAACAACAAAAATACTTTTCACACTAAATTTCAAAAATAAAAATATTTGGTTTCAGACCATAAGAGTAATGTTAGACCTAATATTTCACCAGCGCCGTTGTACTCATAAAAATATAGTTGGTCCGTTAATTAAACTTATAACTATTATTATTAGATAAGTTATCATTTTTGGGACTGTCAGCATCGAATCCATGTGGAGGCCGACCCCTACCTGTTGACCACCACATGATCACGCTAAACTAAATAACTGATTAAAATTAAGATAATTTATGGTAGTAAAGTAATTAATTAATATTTTACATATCTCTTGTTGTACAAAAGTGAAATTAAAACAGGAAATAATTTAAATATAATTGTACAAACAAATAAATTGCTGCTTGCTTCTTGCTCAGTGCGAAAAAGTAAAAAAAACTGTAATCCTGAATTAAAAACGTTCAAATGTAAATAAAGTGAAAATATCACAACGAAATTTATTGAATAAGATTTACCAATTTTAAATAATAACGTAATCTATTTCCTGAACTTAAGCTATTTGCTCTAGTCTCGTCACTGTTTCTATTTTCAATTCTTTTGAAACAATAAAATGAACTGTAAACGTTCGTTACATTATTCGCTTCCTAAGCGTCAAAGAAAGAAGCAAATAAAACTTGTAACCAACCAACCACTTGGCCTATAGCATTTGATTGACTCACGCGAGCTTTATTACGTATTTAATGAGATATCACTGTTGATAAATATATGAAACATGAACATTGCATCTACGAGACAGAACTGGACATTACTGAGAAGCTACTGAAACTCGAGGTTCGATTTAAAACGGCCATGTGTTTCCTCCAACCGGAAAGTTTACCCATCAAGCCAACAAAACCCTCGCCGTTGCAAGAACACGTAGGATAACTGGAACGATCCAAGTGTTTATTTTTTGTACCAAACTTTCCCAAACTATTCTCGCTACTGAATTGACTGACTCAGATAAAGTTCCAATCACATTTCAGTGATGAGTACTAATCAGTAATCAATAAACAGGAATAATTGAGTATCCAAGTATAAGTCAATCAAATAAAGAGAAAAAAGTCTATCAGAAATATTGGGTATGAAAAATCCAATTTAAATAAACTCCGCCTAAATTAAACTCAACCCAAATCAACCCATTGTCCAAGAAAAGCCTTCATACTGTAACTCAAGACAACAAAAGAAAACAAATTTAACAATGACAAACCATAATTTAAATTTGAGTGAATCAAACACACTGACTTGTCAACATAATACTTGTAAGACATGACTACAAAATAAATACGACGAAAATAAATCTAAATATAAAATATATTTATATAAAACAAATTTAAAATAAAGGTTTTTGTACAGTATTTACTTCCCTGTGGGAAATGGGTTAGATCATGGATATGTCTAAAGGGAATGTTTTCAGTTAATCTAAACAGCTATTATTATTCTTATTTATTAAATATTCAATACAATAGCTCTGGTAGCTTCTATGGAAAAGATTCCGCTTTACTTTGTTTTGCGTTATACAACAACGTTAACACACCCCCAGAGCTTAGACATATTCATGTCAAAAAATCTAACACACATTTTATTACTGGGCTATTAAAGAAAAAGAAAAAACAGTACAGTATTTACTTTTGAATCTTTAAGTAGTCATAAACATTATCCTGGGTAAAGAGCCAAATATTTAACTTTGATAAAAATTTATGTAGTGTAAAAAAGTTTAAAATTTTGTATTTAACTACATATGTTAACCAATCTAGGAGCTGTGCAAGTTTAAAAAATGTTGATAAAATGTTCAATTTGATTGTGGAACAAACATCATATGTTGTCTTCTCAAATTATATAATAATCTACCGTCACTCTATATTCTGTAAGAGAAACTTCGAATAAAAACATATTCAATACTCTAAAACAAAGGTTTCTGAGAGGAAAAGTCTTAAGATAAACAAAAATAGGCCAAGCATAGTCAAATTCATTTTTATCACATGTACTTGAACAAAACGTTTAGGAAAAGTAATTAAGTAAGTGTATGCATACACACACGCACAACCCCAACAGTAGAACACAGTGCATGCATGATAGATGCAACAGAGAATACAGGGACGTAGATGTTATTTGTAGGTGAGATCAAACAACTCTCCCACTACAATAATCTCAATTTTTTTCTAAATATTGTCAATAAATTCTTAAAATAGATTTTCCTATCTTAAAGTAGGTGAAAATGTTTTTTTTCATTTTATTTTATGACTTTATTGGAATGGAAGAATTTTGAATATTTTTCTAAATGTTCTGTAAAACTCAGACTCAGTGTATTCTAATGAAAGCACTTTTTGTATTAATATTACTATCGTACATATTTATTTTAAAACAGATTATCGAAGCAAATAACCCGGAAATTAACCTGACATGGTTTTTATCAAGAAAGAATTAACAACTATCCGTAATTGTAATTGAATCAGATAGGTTTTATCTTTTGCTAGTTTTGTTGACTCATCCGTTTGAAATATCTCTCAAACTATTATTAACTATAGAAATTCTCTAATTGGCTATCTCCGTGAGCAATTATTCCTAAGGTAATTGTGTCTATAACGCACCTTATTTACGTAACGTAAAAAAGGTCCGTTATTCATTCCGTTCCCAAAATTACAGCTCAAAAGCATACGAAGTTTTCCCTCACTCCTTTTATGAAAAACACCAAATTGCCGAATTAATCTCCCTGTAATTCAAAAATGTTTCACTAAAAACTTGATACGTAAAAATATGTTTTTAAGAGTTTATTTTTTTCGGTCGCATCACCTTAATGCTGAGTCATACAACCCATTAAAGAGCTTGCTGCTAGTCTAACTAGAGAAGAGACGATAAAAATTACAAAGTGAATATTACAAGAGGAGAGTAAGAGTGTGAGTGTGAGTGTGAGTGTGAGTGTGAGTGTGAGTGTGAGTGTGAGTGTGAGTGTGGGAGTGAGTGTGAGTGTGAGTGTGGGAATGACGTTAGCCAGTAGCCAGCCTGTGTGCCATATTAGCGACCTCACCCAGGTTAATGTTCTATCCAACAATAACCTTGCGTGTAAACGCTACAGAGTTGCACCGAACTGGCTTGTGTCTCTGGTGTGTAGTCTGACTTGCCCATAAACAACCATCTCTTGGCGAATACAAATGGAACTATTTGGGATTAAAGGGCAACGACCTATCACACCCACTCTCAGCTTGAGGTATGTCCTGGTATTTCTAACACTAGCAGTCCCTTTTTGTACGGATTGTATGGAATTATAACAAAAAATATCATAATTCCAACCAATGTAAAGATGAAACTCTAATTTTATTACATTACTTATCATAACGGAAGAAATCCATCCACCTATTCTGATCGAATGTGTCGTGAAGTAATTGGAGTAGGGATTGGTCAACCGTCTATTTCCGTGTTGTTAAATCTCCCAATAAACCTCGGAGGGGAAGCGGGAGGTGACGTGTTTATGATACCGTTCGTCAATCACTTGAGATGTTCCTACCAATTGTCAGAGTCACTCATCTCTCTGATTTATTAATGTTGCATCTAACTAGGCCTGACAATGGTAATAAACCAATCGGAGTAAAAGCCCTAATATCATCGTGAGAGAAGTTAGATCAAATTTCCTCCTGCTCCTTAGACAGGGCTATTAATTAATTTGAGGAAGTTGGCAAAAATGCAATGTTTAAAATATGGTTAGTATCATTTATTCTGTAGTGATAAGAATAATGTCAGAGAATAATTAAAGCATTACTTACTCCCTGGAATAGAGTACTAAAGTAATGCTTTTATTCCCAAGAGAGAAAAAGTAATCCCTTAAGAATAACGTGGGAGAAATCTGGCACACAGTGTACAGAGCTATCAGAAATAATAGCAGCTGACAGTAAGCTTAGTAATTATTGAACGGTCAGCTGATAGTTTGTATTGACTATTTTGAGGTTAGTTAATAGGTGATTGGGTGATTTGTAAGTGTGTTTCTTGTATGTGTAGAGGGAGGAGAAATTGTATGTGCAACATGGGATTTAAGTACTTTTTATCCTCAGGAAATTGTCGCCTTGGGTGACAAGTTTCCTCCGTGACAAAATGTTTCACTTTAATCCATTATTGCACAAATAACTTAACACATTACATATTATGAAGAAGTTAAAAAACTAAAAGCTTGATGTATAACTAATAATTGATTGACTTAATAATTTTAAAAGAAACCTTTTTTTACACCAAAAAGCACCTAAGAGGTTAATAGCCAGAACAGCCGATGGCATCTGAGAGACTTACAGTTTAACGTGGGATCCGAACCACTTTAGCCCATAGGGAATAAAAAAGCTCGAGTCTTGAATATTTTTTTAGTTCGCCCCGAGGTTAAAGGTTTAGGCATTTACATTCCTTAAACACTTTTATTATTATATATTCATGGAAAACAACATAAATTATAAATTACATCATTAAGGCGGTGCGAGCGACTTTAGGGACAGCTAAAATTTGCTGGGTCAGCGCCTACTCTTACGCATAAGGTTTCTTAAGAATATGTTTCGACACTTCCTAATTTATGCTTGTGTTTAATATACTTTAGTAATTAACTTCGGTTATTTCACTTGCCCCGGCCCTGTTCTGATTTGATTGTTCTAGCAACTCCAAGAGGTAATCCAGCACCTACAGCTGAAAAGCTAATGCTGTGATTCGCCCCCCGTATACAAGTTGCTCTTACACGTCTGGACGGACGAGGGAAGGTGGGTTTACTTCGGGTAGAGGGGGTACTCATAAAGAGTTTCCACCTGCCACAAAAAAAGATTCAGGTAAGCTTCCTGGGTCACCTGGATAACAATTTAGCTTTTGTATATATTTTAAAACATGTTTGACCTCCAAAATGACATATTTTTCAATATTATCGTATACTTAATTTTTTCATACTTAAAAATTTTCACATAGGTTACATGAAAAAGGTATGTTATTCATCCACGTCCCCAATTTTCAGTTCAAACGTTTTAGGAATGTACATTCCTACACTCAAAAACAGATTTAAGCATGAAAACAGTCAAATTAATTGCAAATTAATCAGCCTGTAACCCAAAAACATTTTCACTAAAAACTTGAACAAATATCCCAAAGCTTTATTTATGATACAATCAACAAATAAAGGTTTTTTTAATAGTCAATTTTCTCGCTCGAACGACCTTAAATATCACTAAAAAATTCAAGAAAAATCAAAAATTTCATTACTAAACGACTGTGGTCAGTAATGCTATTAACTACCATAGCCCTTATGGGACAAGAAACTATGGAACAAGCAACACCACAAATGAAGACACTTCTCTTTGTTTACAAACGTCTCTCTCACTTCCTATAAGAGCCACCGGGGCGCTATGTGCAACGCGTTTCCACATCGATAAAGTAGTTTAATAGTTCCCTTGTTGTCCGATAGAGAGAATCACAGTGCTGACTAGTGAATACAAAATACAATTCAGTACCAGTTTATTTATTTGCACTGTTCATCAAAACTAAAACTATAATATTATCGAGAATAATTTAAATACTTTCGCTTGAAAAAAATACTATTTACTTTTAATGGATAATAATTTACACTTATAAACATATGTCCTAATGAGTAATTAAAAAGTCGGATAAACTATGATATTAAACCCATTACGAGTTAAATCGTGATAGTGACTTTTGATGTACTGTACTTCATAAGGCATTTAAAATTATTTTAGGAGGATTTTAAGCTATTTGAGGGCTAAAGAGAGCATTAAATTAATAAATTTACTTATTTATTAATTTAATACATAAGTAATACAATAGCCTTTGCAAATTAGGGAATACTTTGACTACAGCTAGTTACCATCACTAAACCGTCGCCCTGATCAGCTGTCTGCTGTCAAAACAAAGTAGTCTATTCCTGTCTATGTCTATGCCTGTTCGTCTTGTATTTTTTGTTTTTACCTAACATTGTTTATCAAACTATGTTTATTTAGTGATTGAACAGAATAGTGTTTCATAATACTCATTCAGCCGTCTAATGTATAGTAAAACCTGTAGATTTTCATAACTAATTTGTATCGATTTATGGGTGTATGAATTTTGATGTAAACAAGTATTATTATTATTAATATTATAAAAAGGAAATACTTGTATAATAGATGTATAAATAGAAACCTTGCATTCGTGCAATTTAATTGGATCGGTACAGTGCTGCTGGCAAAATACCCAAGTGCCTAGGTTTCCAATTGGTTAAGTGTTCAGAGGAAAAAAAATATTAAAATGTATAAAGAAAGTTTAAAATTAAAAAAAACAAGTAGCGAGCACAGAATATGTCAAGAGATGTTGTTTTGCAATTACTGTTAGACTGATGTCAGCATGACGGGTATCAAAAGTGCAGTTTCAAGGGCTCTCTCAACTCCCATTCTTGCAGATTGTTAACTGTACAAAAAAATACCCTCACGTTGCAGCCATGCGTATTTAGCGGGCTTTTATCGCATTGGTTCAATAATTATCATCGTTTTAATGATTGTAGTAGTTAAATATAACAAAGTAAATCGATATATTCATAACAAATTTCAGTGTTTCTCTATCACCTGATGGATGAAACAATGCAGTTTAGGTTTCAGCAGGTTTTGTTACACTATATTAACTGTTAGGTATTTTTGACGGATATTTATCCTTTGTTATACCAAATGGTTTAAAAATATTTTTGTAAAAACCAAATTTGTATTAATTGTCTTATTCATTAAAATAACAGAGACAGTAAAATATTTTTGATATTATAAGGAAATGCAGTTATTTGTGCAACAAGGGGTTTAAGTGAAACTTTCTATCCAGGATGGTAACTGTTTACAATTATCTGAGTAGCAAAAAATACTCCCATAATACATACACATTTTTCCTCCACCTGCATATTATATGTAACACAATCTATAAATTACCCACTAACCTGTATCAATACTATATTCTAAGTTGGCTAACATAGCCTCAAAGCAATCAATGCAAACTATCAGCTGATCGTTCAAGAATTACTACAGTCAGCTGATATTTTTTCTGATAGTTCATTTACAGAGTGTGTCAGATTTCTCCCATGTTATTGTTATGGGATTACTTTTAGTCCCTTGGAACTTTAGTATTCTATTCCAAAGAGTAATATTCGGTGGTTGATATAGGTGGAGGATGCAGTTATTTGTGCAACATGGAATTAAAGTGAAATTGTGAAATTGACACTCAAGTAATTATCAGCAAAACAGTTTTTACGTAGACAAAACGTACTTTAATCCCATGTCGTACACATTTTTCCTCAACCTAAACGACAATAGCCATAATTTAATGCCTACTACTCCTAACTAGGCTTATTTACCTTCATATGATCCTTCGCTTCAAGAAGCTTCCTTTCAATACTATAATTGATGAAGCACAATGTAGGCTATGAAAAATATAGTTTATTCACAATTTAAAATGAGTGACGTTTACCCAAAACCTTCACAACCACTGTCCATTTTGTCAACAACAGACTTACATGACACAAAATCACTGGGACAGAGATATGAATCCATCAAGATTATTTAATTTTAGATCAAAATACAGAATACCATAAAATACTTTGATAGCACAGTAACAATTAATTGAGATCAACACATAGCCTGTACATTTGGAAAATCGGTCATTTAATACAGAATATATCCTGTATAAGACTGTTTTCTACCCTCTAGGTTCGCTCGAAGGCAAGACTTTATTTGTTACACTCCAGTATATCGACAAAGCTAGGACGTGCCTCAGGCTGTGTAGTGTGTTACTGTGTCGAGCTGCACACACATCACAGATTTACCTCCGTTCTATACGAGTTCACTTTGAAATATTGAATAACTCGTTGTAGATCCTACAGTTCCGTTTGTACCACTTCTAACATACGGGTAGAATAGTATTTTTAACGTTCCCTCCTTATACATAATACATGGAGAAAGTGTCATTTTTATAGAATCTTAAAAATTCATAATAGCTTTGGTTATTTTTTGTTCTATATCTTTTTTACACGTCTATGTTTTAACTACCCAACGTTTCTAATTGTATTAGCACATTATATTTGTATTTATATTAACAAATTATATTATTGTCCAAGGTATTAATTTTGTAAAAAAACGATTAATAAATTTCTTAATCGGTATAAGGAAAATACAGGGAGAAAATGCTTTATCTTTTGCTTTCTTTTTCTTTGCTAACGTCAGCGATGGCTGTTCGCCAACAGAAGTGTCAGATTTCAGTATTTTGGTGAATTCGTCGCCTGCTCTGCCTCAGCGCTGACGCATGAACCCTTAATGTGATTTAATATTCACAAAATATATTATTTTTGTCCAACCATTCTTATCTGTTTCTTACTGAAATCATGAAGCAAATCTGTATAATGATCATATATTTAAAGTGTAAGTATTTTAAATACTAAGATGGGAATAGTATAAGTTCTGAGAAATTCGCTCTACTCACGCCTGCTGCGTGTAATCTCGTTTAAATTTTATTTATTATAAAAATGTATAATTTTGAATCGTACTAATAATAATTTGTATGGAAAACCTCCAACTTTAAGAAAATTCTGTGTTTTAGTGAATTAAAATAATTATGATTAGTCTTACGTAATCTAATTGTGTAAATCATTCTCTTGGAAAACGTGCGTAAGTACAATAATTTATTTTGAAATATCGAGATGTACCGTTATCATGAAAGCACAAACTACGGTCAATGCAATGGGATAAAGCCACGTTGTTTATGCCAACTGTTATCGGCGCTCTGGTGGAGCAAATTATAAGCTTCACAATCCCTACAACATGCAATAATGGTCTGCAATACTCTGTATCATCATATCATTATACTGAGCGAACCTCCATTAGCAGTAATGACTGTTTATAGTCTAATGACTAAAACTCATTACAGATGAACATAAAGTAAATCGTTTATTCTATTAATTAAATTTTGTAAATGTTTCTTATTGCTCAATCACTCAATCAAAACTTTTTTATTTCTAAAGATATGTATTAACATTTTTACAATATTGTAGAAAATAAATGGTATCAGAATCATGAGCCGGTATTGGCCTGTACGCGGGCACGCGTTCTTTAGCACAAGCAAGGAGTACATTGAGAAAAAAGTAAATAAGTAAAATTACACTAAACAATAGAAATAAAAAGTGACATAATTTTTCATATTTGTAAACTGCAAACAACGAGGAAACGTTGACTGAAGAAGCGGTGCTGAGATTAACGAACGAGTTACCGACAAATTGGGCCTTGCGGAGTTTTCCAGTTTGTTGGTAACATCTTCAAACTCCATTCGGAGTTTCTTTTCAGATCATGTCAATTCAATTCTCCGTATCATATGTTTCAACCTCCGGTTAGACTTCAGTTATTTTATCATCGACAATATACTCCCTTCCACTTCGATCTACCTCATGCTTTATGCTTCAAACCTAGGTTTCTTCAAATACATTCATTATCTATGGTACTTATTGTTACTTTTCATCACTCATTTTTTCCACTACAGCTGATTTCAATGAAAACAAATCTTTCCGATCAGCTGATTTTCCCTTGCTCGCAATTAGGTCACTATATAGACGCACTGCGTATCTGTACAATTTTTATATGATTTAAATCAGCTGTTTTCACATTTTAACAATTTAAACGTAAACATTAATACGTACAAGCTTCTGGTAGCAGTGTGCTGTGTTTTAATGTAAAGGTAGTGCAGGTTTACATTACTCCAAGGATTTCTAGTATTCCCGAAAATTTTACTAAAAAAGCTTCAGATGTTGCAAAATACCTTCTACCCGAGAATTCAAGAGAGAGGCATGAAAAAGAATACGAAAAGTTTACGGACTGGTGCAACCATTAACTTTACTTTTACATTATTTTTACTTTAACCATTAACGAGTTTACCTTCCCATAAAAATATTGATTGATAAATACAATAGTTTTAATTTTACCATGGTCTGTTATTCTGTTGCTTGTGTGTTTTGAGTCGTGATGCAAAGTATCGTTAATGACGTCTTCGTTTGAATTTTCCCCGCATTCTTTATAATTGTATCTTTATGACTTCTTATTTACTCTCCTATGTGAGTTATTATTTATTTAGTTTATTTAACTGTATTGATACATTATACTAGAGTGGAAATACTCCCGGAATATCCATTCCAATAAAGGCTGGATTTTTTATCATAAGATTTTTCATACCGATTGTATCTGTACATTTTTATTTATTTTCAAACTCAAAAATGCCCAACCAAATAGGGTTATATATTTAATTTTTATCATTCAAATAAAAATAAATCTTTGCTTTAGTCGTTAGTACTTTGGTACAAGAAGTCACGGATTCAAATCCCAAATTGCCCATCTGGAGTTGGACCGCTTCTCAAAAACCGTTTGTATGTGTTAAAAAATTGTTTAGTAAAATGCCTTTATCGTATATACCATCGAAACTCCATAGAAATAAGGAAAAACAGGGTCTCCCTTTATCAGTGCCAGGGCTGGCAGTGTGTTAGTGTTGTGGTGAATTTATCGCCTGCTCTGCCTCAGCGCTGACAAGTGAGGTCGCCCTCAGTTTGATTTAATATTCGCAAAAGATTTGGTCCAACCTTTATCCAGTTTTTGCCTAAATTTTGGAGAAAATCTGAATGAAAACTAATTCATTTACGCATGATTACGGAATCATATGTAATAGTTTAATACAGTTTTCAAGTCGTTTATACTCAATATTATTATTACAGGGTTTAATAATATGTCTAGTTAAAAGTTATGTCTTATAAAATAAAAAGTTTCTTTTATATCACATAAAAGGAGATTCACACAGTAGTTAACGGTCTGGAACTAGAAGATAAGAACAAATGTTACTCCTAATTTTGAAATATCTTCTTTCTTTGTTCTGATAAAGCGTTTATATAACTTCCGATAAAATCGTGACAGGAATTGTTCCAAATGTTTTAAAATTAATATTTTTTAATCAAATCCGTTCCATCTGTCTTTTAAATTTCTGAATTATTTTTTCCACGTATTTTTCGTGTTATTTTACGAAATTATAAAAACGGCTCTGACCTTTAAAATACCAAATGTTCACAAATTGACAGATAACCACTTTTCTTTGAGGTGAAAGATACATAAAAGAGTTTTTTTTTATTTTATGGGGTAAATAATTGCAATTCACCTCCTAGATTAAATTTTACTACCCAGACTGTAATTTTGTTTCTTATTATAAAGAATCATTAAATAGTTTTTAGTTTCGTTTAAATTTTACTGTGAATTGATCTACATAATATTATTTTTGTTATTTATTCATATTTTTATAAGTTTCAACTGGTTGTGTTTATGGCATTACTACTTACTGTGGAATTTATCGTTTTATCAAATATTTAATATTATTTCAATTACGATAACGATTCGTATTTAAAAGGCGGGAAATTCTACAAACAGCTGACAATAGAGCTTTTAATTAAAGTCTGAACGTGCTAAGAAGTTTAATGACAGAACCTTAATTGAACTGTTTTCCAAAAACTTCTCGTACTTTAATTAATATTAATAATAATTATTCTACACGATCTCATTAAACCATTGTTGAAGATTAAATGATTCACACACATGTCTAGAAACGTATCATTATAGAAACAGCCAACATATTTTCTGGAATAAAATTGGAAATAAATTGTTAGAACCGATGGAAAATTTCCTGTTTGAGACATTCTTTTTCAAAGACATACATTTTAGACTGATCGATCAACCGTCCAGAGAGCCATGTCACTCGAGCAGAATGTTCCTTTATATCGTGTCCATTACCATATTCGTACGAAGGGTTGAGACAAGCGCAAGCACAGCTCTCACTTCCTCTTCACGTCAGTGCTGTTACAATCGGAATTTCTTCCTTACCATATTATTTTATATTTTAAATTGCATGTTTGTCAATTTACAGCGTTTCCAGTTCAAAAGTATCACTCAGATCAGTTTAAAATGTTCTCATACTCTTAATGCCAATATGTAATAGTTTTTATTCAAAGCTAACGTACTTGGAAATTGACACGTACGTCGCTAAAACAGTGGTTAACAAAAGTCCAGATAAAACAATATCACATGTTATTAAATACTATAATGAAACGCAAGCAATGCCTCAGCGGATCCTGTTTGTTACAAATATAAATGGGAAGAGAATCAATAATAATAACAGTTTAATTTCATTCACATAATTAATAGAAGAGTCAAAGGAACTATTTATATCAACTTAATTATTAAAATTCATAAAAATAACATCTGGCACCGAAGTACAAGACGCTAACCACTAGGCTAGCAAGACACCCCACTATTTTCTGACTATACATGCGACATAAACAATACAAGTAATTACTAATTTTTGCTACTCTCTAAAATTAAATAAAATGCAAATGAGTATTAATGATTAGATAGGATCTAGTTGCCAAGCTTGCAAGAATCAGAATCAGAAAAAATGTATTCATGGTATCATAGCATGTATATTAAACAGAATGGTCTTTGCAAACATAATTGTTTAAATGTATTTTCCATATACTGTCATAGTATTTAATTGAACAGTTGTTTTTACTGATCTTTTACTAAAAAATTTATTATAATAATTCTTAGCCTTTGTTAATGGTTAAAATATTGATTAGCCGTCACAACATATACCTCGATACCAAAAACCTGATATGGGAATCAATGTTGGTATGTTAAACTTTCAAAAAGATTTCTTGTGAACAAAATTTAGATGAATTTCTTAAAACGAATACACCAGATGAAATTTTCCATCTGTAGGTGGAGTCCAGGGTAATTCTTCATCAAGTAGTTCACATTCTCATCATTTTTGCTTTAACTCATTTAAACCTAGTTTATCGTTGCCTCACTGTCGATACCATCTGACTTCATCACGTTTATAGGACAGGAATGAAAGAAGGAGGAGGGTTGGAGACAATGGAGTCCGGGTGTCATTAAGGCAAGAGTGGGCCGTTAAGTAAAAGACAGCTAAACGACCGGGGCCAGGCAGCTTGGTGGCCGACTTGTGCGTAATTACATTTGCATACTGACTATTACCTTCGCATTTAACGTTCAACTTTCATTAAAGACATTTTAGTCTTTCTAGATAAGGTTTGGTACCTTTAAAAACTTAAACAGGAGTCAAGTATTCAGTGTAGAAAATCTATTAAATATGGAGGCCGTTCTTTCTGAACAGAACTCCTCCTTTATCGCTGGGTGGATTTTGATGATTGAGATGTCACAAGGGGTTGCTATTAAAGATCCCCTCGTAAGAGTAGTATGGGGATGAACTTTTCTTATTAACATCATCTGCTATCATCTAACAGACAAATAAACGACATCAGTGGACTGTTTCAATAGTGGTAGTCAAATTCTACTTTACTTTTATTGTTTTCGTGGGAATCTTAAAAAAATATTTTTTGACATTTAAAAGCCCATAACTTTTGAACCGTCAATTTTGCAGACATTCAGTATGGCCTGAAAACATTCTCTTTAGACATATCCATGATCTAACATATTTCTAACCAAAGATTGTAAATACAATATTTTTAAGAACCATTGGTGATACAAAAAAATTAAGACCAGATTAGGGATTGGTACATAAAATACTACATAGGTCACGTAAGTAAATGAGTTTTAAAACTATATTTTGTTGCCTTTTGTTACTTAAAGTGCAATATTAGTATTTATAGTAGGAGCGACATGTTATTGGTTCGTATAATGATAGACATGTTAAGACTAACACATGATTTTCCTGAGAACATATAAAGGGAGGTAAAGAGAGCAAATGAGAAAGGAAGTCATTCATTATTCACGCTCCGTTGACGAAAACAAAGAATACTCTGTCTTGGCTGAATTATTGTCTTTCTTTAGCCATCGTTGGGAAAAGAAAGAAAATACAATATGTGTTTGGAAATAAATAGATTTATTTTTAGCTACTCTATCACCATAGGTGGCACATTAGGAGTTAAACTTGGAACAATGTTACTTTTTCATTTTGAGGTCTATAGATGCAAAAAAAACGCAGTTCACTGAAATTATATATAATAATGTATTTAATTACAATGGCCAAGATAATGGGATTTGATAAACATACCTTTTGGTAAGAATTCTCACTTGAATAAACTATGATTTAAGAATCATAGTTGAGTAAATATGTTAAGACACATTTATGATTTTGAAAAAGTTAAATATTTATATCTATGTGGATCATAAATTTCCACTGTAGATTATATTGATACATCATACACTGACTTTTATTGTTTACTCAATGGTGTTTGTGTCACAGACTATAAATCCAATATTGCTAAAACCTACAGATTTTTACGTCTATTGCTATTTTATCACCTATAAATATAGCTTCACACCGTCTCCATAGCTTCAAGTCGTTACTCAACCTCAACCCACAGACCTTGTTTTCTATTAATATTTTATGACTCAACACTTCTCGACAAATACTTATATTTAAATAATAATTATAGTTGACAACGATTTTACCCCCTTATAAAGAAATAACTTTCTGTAACATAGGTCCAATGGAATAACTACATCTTGAAACAGACAATAATAATTATACATAACGTATTTCAGAAGTATTTACTGAAATTAAAAAATAACTCACGTTTGTTCAGTTCTAACAAGAACTTGTAGAGGGTTTTTCGAATATAGTGTAACAAAAATTGTCAATCAATTTCTTGCGTTATGAATCTAGTTAACATAGTTTTTAAACTTTTAAACATAGGTCCACAAAACAATTTTCAGTGCTGCTATTTTATTTGTTTAAACTATTTTTAATATCAAACCTAAATAAATTAATTTAAATAATTAAAATTATATTGCTGGTCACAACATAAAACTATCAACAGATGCCATTTGTCTTACGAATAAAGTTAAAAAAATATTAAATTACAAGAATATCAGCATCATCATAAATACATTTTTATATGCTTTTATGTCAAGATCTTTATTCCTATTTGGCTCCAATATTATTAAAAGTTTCTCCTCAGCTGGCTTTAACTTTACTTCCTACTCCAACCAATTATAAACATCCATAGTTTCTCCATTTTGACGTAAACAATATTTCATACCAATAAAAAAAATGGTGTATATTCTGGATAAAAAAAAAACAAATTTTTAATAAATAAAATAATAATGTAAAAATTTTAAATCTTTTCATTGTTGAAAAAAATTATCATTTTTATTATAGCATACTTAAAGTTTATTATATTTTTTTGCTCTTTTCTTTGTCATAAGATAAACAAGTGTATTTATGATTTATGAATTAAAAAGTAATTTTTTAATTAAATAAAGATATAAGTTTTTAAAATTTTTTTTGATGTAGAAATCATGTTATATTACGATAAAATAAATGATCTTTCATTCACACTTCAAATACAAAATCCATTTCATATATCTCATGTACATAACGATTTTTAAAATTAACAAAAAATAAATTATGAATAAAGATAAATGTATTAGAAATAGCAAATCATGTGTGAATATAGGTTATATGACATAACAAAATCTTTCATTCACACTTCAAATACAAAATCCATTTCATATATCTCATGTACATAACGATTTTTAAAATTAACAAAAGCAAAGAGAAATGTTTTGAAATTATTTCAAATGTATTACCACAAAATCTGCCCTCTCGTGTGACTATAAGAAACATGAAACCTCCAGTCACAAGGTTTTGTGCCGTATGGTTGATGATGGGACATAACAAATTGTCAAAAAGGCAAGTCGGCTCATTTATCACTCGGTCATATCATTTAGGCTTTGCACAAAGAAGTTTTCCTTAATGGTTCCTTTAAGCAGTATTAAGCTTTTTTTGACCCAAACTATGGTTATTCAATATTTATTTACTTATTTAGTTATTAAATATAAATATTTAGTTTTGGGCAAATTCGATGATGAATAGATTACCCTACTAGGTCTCTGATTTGGGTAAATACTGTATTAAAATCACCAAGAAAAGTTTTTTAGAATATAAATGTTATTTTGTGTTCAAACCTTAAGATTTCTATAGCAGATACAAAGTAGTCAATAATAAACTATTATCCTTTAAATATGTAATCATATATCTTTTAAGATTTCTATAACATACAATGTTAATTCATTTCTATCTGAGCTTTCTATTTGATGGGGAACGGTCCAAACCGTGATTTTGTTACTAACTAACGTTGATCTGTTATTAGGAAGCATCATTAATTAATAGCCCAATGACGAAATGGCGACTGGGTCCAGATTCTACCCTTGTGGGATTCGATCCGGCGACCTTCAGTTTTGAAGGGAGGCACTGAACCTCTACTGTAATAGTTCAAAGAAAAAATGTGTTTTCCTGAGAAATATTGAAGTCTTGTGTGGTAATAGCGCATGTCGTTTTTTAACATATTTTTCATTTTATTTATAATACACATTTTTACTTATTGTATAAAACCCATAATTATCAACTATTCAACGAGAATGAATACTGAAGTATCAGGAACAATGATAGATAAATTAGACAATTTAGACGTATTGTATGTCTGAAGAAATGGATACAGTGAGAGTTTATTATAAAAATAATGAAAGAGTGGAGGTTCCAAGAAATTTATGATGTATTGTGCTTGAACGTGCAGAAACAGAGACAGAGTTTATTAGCGAAATTACGTTCACCCGAAACATAAGCGACTTACTATAACTTACTATTAATATATTATTACTTCTACGCGGAATATTTTGATAACCGAGAGTTGTAAACCCTTAGGGAAAGTATTCAAAAGTGAAATTGTAACAGAAATGTTTCCCCGCGTGAATGGTGGGTGTGGGGTGGGGGGAGTGTCGTCGCCTAGGGATAATCTCGGCACTTGCCGCTCTCTTTTAGAGTCTAATAATGTAATTGATAAACACAGAGTGTCCAGTTATTCCTCGGACGAACATAGCACCACCCCTGGGGTGGAAAACAAATTTTACAAAATAAAAAGTGTGTTTGGTTCCCCATAAGTTTGTCTTAGTTTACAATCACATGGAAAATGTAATTTCAACGATTTTAAAGTGAATAATTTTGTGCATCTAGTTGAAATTATATTTCAGACGTAATTTTGCCACTAAGTCTTAAAAAGCTGAGTAAAACTTATAGATCAAATTGAAGAGTTAAAGCCTGTGGAAGTTAGTTCCTGTGAGAGCAAAACTTTCCCGGGGAAACTTAACTCACCTAAAAGCTATAATCCAATGATTATGTTTTGATGACTTTATTGTTTAAATGGGATTTCAGGATAAAATCAGCGAAATCATGTAATCACGAGTGAAATAAAGAATTATGTCAGCTTAAATACAATTAAGTCTTAACCAATATGTTCAATGAAAAACTAATGTGCTATTTGGTCTATAGATTCTACGTTATTACAGATTCTAATCCAAGTACAATAAATAAAAAAACTATGACTTCATTCCCTCTTCACGAAAAGATGTAGGATAATGAAAATATGATTCACCTTAATGGGTGCTCTCATTTTTACCAAGAACTGTTAAAACTATATTTTTCACAGTTACAAAACGACATACAGAAATTAATACGACCCAATTCTGCTTTTCTGTGATATGAAACGAAAGCATATATAATAATTCCAAGCGATGTAAACATAAACCTCAAGTTTTATTTATATAAATATATTTTTAATGAGTATTTTGTTTATTCTATGTCATAAAATGTAAGGGAACATTGAAAACAGCTGTGATGCACGGTCGCCAGCGCATGAGGTCCGGACATGCGGATGAGGGGTGAATGATGGGGACATCAAGCCTCCATCAGCGATCGTAACTTGTCGATGATGACGTCAGAGAACTGCATTGTTGGCGAGACCATAATATACATGTGTACACCAAGCACGTCATACACCCTTATTATTATTATAACTATAATAAACCTTTAGTTATATCGTTAGTTTTAAGTTGTTGAGAACTCAGTATTAAATGTTGTTTTATACAATAATTTTTCCGTAAGTAGCTGTGGCTTTTTGTTCTTGGTGCTGTAGCCTGTAGTTTTCCCCACTAGTATCTTATAAATTTAATTGGCACTGGACTTTTAAAGGAGTGTTAACACATTATGTATTTAGAAATTAATTTCAAACCCTTTATATTATTATTACTGTAAAATAAATTACTACATATAATCTACGTCCCTCATTACTGAATCTTGTTCCTCGTTGCCATAATGTTCAGCATTTCAATTGATCCATTTTAAAAGTATTTTGCTTAATAAATTTATACAGGTATGAAATTGATTTGTTTTATAAAGATTTTAATCTTTAACCAATTAAATAAGTTTATTACTTCTTAAATTAGTATCATAACTACAGTACTGTATTTTTTGCAATTTGTTCTTGTTTTTATGGACACGCTCATTAACATTTCTCTTTGTTTTTGCGTAATAAAACAAAAAGTTTCATGTTTTTGTTAGGTATTGATTTACAATTCTTGTGCTATTGTTACTAATTGTTTGGTTTTCATTTATTATTTTGATCAAGATGATATTAGGTGTTTTAGGTGTAACTGATTTTCCATTTGACAAAACCTATGAAGCTTTCCATGTCAACATATATAATAAATATATTATAAATTCAATATTAAACATTTTACTGTTAAAAGGCATAGTTTACCACTAGGCCCTAATATGGCGCCTTTATTCGAACTCAAGCTTTACGACCGCAGTCGTAAAAAGAGGGACTTTCGAAATAGCAAATTTAGGCCTTTTGTGATGAAGTTTATTTTTCGTTATACTGTCCATTTATTTAACTCAACACTTCATACATTTATGCAGATTTAGTAACGGTTCATTGTCAACCCATTTTCAAACTATTTTTTAGGTTTTCTCAATGTCAACTGAAGTCCATCCAAACAATCGATTTAGTACAATAATATTAATTTAAATATGTAGTATTCATTGGATGTATTCACAAACTTACATACTAACTCAGTTAAAACCAATCTCAACCATTTTCCCAACAATATTTAGTCAGTTCGTTTCCCTCGTTCCCTTCGGAGCGGCTGCATATATCAATCACACCTGCCAATATGGGAAGAACTTGTTATACTTCACGCTTATTTAGTCGCTTTGTTTGTTTCATAACACACATGCTACTTCAAAAAATCAGTATTCTTTGGACCAATTCATTGATCACTATGGATGTTATATTTATGACAGTAAGATCAAAACAGCTTTGTTGTTGCTAAAAAAATCTTTAACCTTCGAGAACCAATATGGACCTTATGGCATTATGATCTTTGGTTTGGTAAAATTTACCAATTTGAAGGAAATATCTACAGACTTATATTTTAACGTGAAGTCCGAACCACTGCTTCTTAATTAAGATAATGAGGATGGTCTTTGCGGATTAACGTAGTATTCAATAGTGCTGACGTTAATCCACACAAGAGAACAACACACTCACCGACCATATTGCTCTCAACTATCCACAGTTCGTAGCCTCCAAGTAGCTGGATTACATGACACGCCACCATCGTAATCCGTGTTTGATGGAAGTAAAAACCCGTTACAGTTAACTAGGGGAATTCCATAAATAAATTAGTTTATTTACTATTATCATGGATATATCGTAGCGTATTGCGGTGGGCGCCGTCGGGAATGCGGTAGGCAATTTGAATAGTGCGTTTGGATTGCGTGTATTGGTTCTCAGGCGCTATGCTACTAAATTACGAAACCTGTATCTTTTTGCATATATTTTAACATTTTGTGGAAATATTATGGTAATGTTATTTTTATGATTGTAACCCACCACAATTAAGTTGTCTCTGTGTACTCGGTCTCCTTGAGTCCTTAAAATGTTTTTTTAATGCTTTAATCATTAAAACTATTAAAACCACGGTGGAACTATGAATTTCGTTGCTTATATGAAAAAAACCCTGTGTTCACTGAGATATGTCATCATTTAGGACTAAATTGTTTTAAACGGAAGGATAAATACTCGAATAAAATTTAAATCACACGTAAAATTGATATAAATTACAATCATATTTAGTAGAACGCTCATTTATAAAAGAGAGTAATTAAAACTGACATGGATTTGTGTTAGATTTACGACTTTGAAAAATTGTCTCCTGCATAAAGTTTTGAAACTTACATCCACCGTCATTTTGCTTGGAACTAGCAATGGCAACTATGCGTGTTAAACTGGAAAGAGTATCGTGGTTCTATCTTTCACAACTGATGCATTCTATAGCTAGGAGCGGATGGAACTGATAACCGCCATTAGAAGTATATCTGTATAGGTAACAAACCATATGAATGATTATCAATATGAACTGCTTACTGACATATTGCAATGTCTTTGAATAAATGATTTTTTCTGGCCGTTCAGGATACTGCAATTTCCTTCGTCTACTACAATGTAAACAGTAATAAGGTCCTGTCCATCAAGCTTTATAACAAAATATCCTACACGTACAACATGCAACATGTACTTATTAGATACAGCCTTCAATAAGATAGGGCCTGGTTAAATTGATCTTGTAGTCTTGTTACTGACTAAGGCTGGCATCTTCCTCAGACAGAGCTGCTAATTAATAGACCATCAGCCAATGGTTTTAGTTTAACGATGGATCCAAACCAATTTTACCTCTAAATTACAAACTTGTCTAATTAAGAGGATGGTGTTTGTGGATGAACGTTATATTCGATAGTGCAGACGTTAATTCTCAACAGGGATTATCACATCAACCGACCATTACTAATAATTATCCACAATTCAAGACCTATAAGTAGCTGGATTATAGGACACGACACCTTCCTAGTCATATACCATATAGTATACAAACAACGACATTTTTCACACTTAATTTCAAAAATAAAACCTAAAGATGTGATTACAGTATTACTATTTAGACTGATTAATATAAAATATTTGTTGCCATAAATTCGTTCAGATTAATGGCCCAGACGGGAGACTCTCAGTCGAATAAGTAGGTTTGGAGTAACGGCCCTCAACACTCAACACTCAACACCAGCACTTACACAACTGCCCTTCTACCTTCACAGTATACCTCTCCGAGAACCAGCCAACCATTCCCTCATTACTAGTCTCTGGTTGGACTGGAGTTTAAAACGACTTGCTTTTAGTAAGGATCTGGAGTAGCTTTTATTTCATATCAATTTTGGAATAATTACAACAGTCAACTGAGTTTAAATCATTGAAGATCTCTCTTCATTTCTTTTCAACAAAGTCTACTTACTTTTTTAAAATTTACCTTTTTTATTTAACCCTGTATCTTTTTAAAATATTTATTTACTTCCCTTTGGGAAATAGCTTATATCACGGATATGTCTAAAGGGAATATGTTACGGTTCCTTCAAAAATCCCTCCTTATGAACGTACTACATCACTTTCGTTTCTATTTTCACGTCACGCGAATTTCTTAAAACCCCCCACCCCCACCTACAGAGCTTAGACATATTCATGTTTGAAATATCCTCTGAGCCACTGTTGCATTATAATCAAGATATATAACAATATAATATTAATATTAAGGAAAATTCCGCTATTGACTTACACGGGTTAATTTATACTGTGACAGTTCTCATAAAATTTACTGTTTGATAAAGTTTAAGATTTTTTTGGGTGGGTTTGTATTCCGAAAATGCGTTTTTAGCGTTTTTCATATGTAATTTAATAATTTTATCTTTTACCATTAGAATTAATGTAAAAAACTATATAGTTTAGTACGTTAAAGAGTTTTTCAATATCCAGTGGTTACCATGATATTGCAAAATGAAATTTGCAGAGCACGCAGGCCTGCTGTGACGGGGAGATTTTATACATCACAATACAATGTTTCATTTCATGTGAAAATAAGAAAAAACACACCTTTACGATAAAATTATTAAACTTTAATTACAACCTATTTTCTTTTATTTTCTGAACAACAACGCTACAACTATTATTACCGCAAACCAGTTGAATAATTTCAGAAGCTACGTTTCCATGAGATTGCATTCTTTTGACCAAGTACAGGAATAAAAGTAAATATATACAATATTACGCAATCTATTATTAAAATAGTAAAAGTAAGCTATTAAATTGAGTTTTTATAGCTAGAGTGAAGTTATACCTAATTAAAATACTACATTAAAAGTTTGAAAATATTAGTATTTATTCTAATTAGACACGTTTTAATATGAAAGAAACTCCAAGCTCATAACAAACAAGCGCATCAATATGACACCTAATGCTACCCTTAACCCCGACACAAGTTAATAAAAGACCAAGGCTCATATACACAAGCAATATTGGTCCACACTACGTGTCATATTACATTCCCTGTACTTTATAAAGTAGAAGTTCTTACGGTATAAACCGACTAACCGACTTCTTTGTTTTATTTTTTGTTTGTGATCGTTTCCTAGTGGCATGGTTGAAACAATATAAGTCAATAAAAATACCATAAACAATTAAATTAAATTAAATACCGTTATATTACGTTCTTGGTTATATTAATAAATGCTTTACTTTCATTTATCACGATTGAATAAATCTACATAAAACCTGTCGGTACAGGTAATATTAGCCTTAATTGTATATTTTGCTGTAAAACTCCTGTTCTCATAAAGTCGATGAAGCGCACATGAGCTCCGTATTTATTGTATAGTTGTGTTTACTGCATTGACACGGTGCACCAACACACGTATTGTATAGTTGTGTATACTGTATTGACACGGTGCACCAACACACGTATTGTATAGTTGTGTTTACTGTATTGACACGGTGCACCAACACACGTATTGTATAGATGTATTTACTGTATTGACACGGTGCACCAACACACGTATTGTATAGTTGTGTTTACTGTATTGACACGGTGCACCAACACACGTATTGTATAGTAGTGTTTACTGTATTGACACGGTGCACCAGCACACGTATTGTATAGTTGTGTTTACTGTATTGACACGGTGCACCAACACACGTATTGTATAGTTGTGTTTACTGTATTGACACGGTGCACCAACACACGTATTGTATAGTAGTGTATACTGTATTGACGCGACGAGCCATCAGTGAAGGTTCAGCCCACTGTAGGTTCTCCATCACCCGATGACATGTCCCTGGGGCAGAACACACAACTCCACATCAAGACTTGTTCGAACAAATGTTTTATTCACTTTTTACACGTGAATTTTACCTGAACCTGAAGAAAATTGCTAAATAAACAGTAAAAATAAATTTAAAATTAGTTTATTTTAAGAGGCAAAGTTAGTTGGGAGTAGCAGGACCTCTCTACAACAAAGGAAAAACTAAAACCGTGTAAGTGCCTACAAATATAAATAAAATTAACAAAAAAGACATAAAGTAAAAAAATAAAGAAACAAAATTACTGCTCTTACATTGTCTAGGAGCGGTCAATATTTTTCTTCCTTATTTATCAACTGTGTTTCATAAAAATTGATATACAGCTTAAGGTCACATTATACCTACACAATTAGTTTTTTTTTTACTTCAGGGGGAAAGTATGGGCCGGTTGACTGATACTTTTTATTCATACTAGAACCGATGATTTTGAGTTGGAGATGTTATTTTTTGGAGAGGAAAATAAACTTTGAAAAGATTAATCAGCACACGAGGCTGTTGACGCGATTTATAGCTCATGGAGGAGGCGTGGCGCGGTCGGACAATCAGACCAGATTAATTGCAGTTCGCTTTGTCACCGATTCTGTTTAGCTGCATTTCACACTGAAGCTGCAAAAACTAAGCAATCACAATAAGAATCAGTATTATTTATAAATATAAATAAAATTTTGCCTTTGCATTACTTGGAATTATCATATTTTTCATTGTTTTCACGTTTCATAACCCAGAAAAGCCGAAATAGGTCTTATCTAAATGTCTGTTAGTCTGTAACGCTAAACAAAGCATTTGTATTCGTCTTCTCCGTGAAAACGAAAACACTAAGAGTAATGAAACTTATTTTCCTTATTCGATACCTTTTGGAAAAGGTTTATGTTTACTTTAAACAAACCATGGCCCACAGACCTACATAAAAATAAAATAAGAAGCTCTCAGTACCCAGCTTTGACCAATATTGGACATAATTTTTAAAAATCATTAAAATTAATCTTATTAGCTCCGACCTGCAATTAAATTAAAAAGATATACCTTAGTCAGTCTGCAGTTCAATGGTTTAATATTTTATTTGTTACATGATTCAATATATAGTTTGGTTATAATAAGTTTGCTTTAAATTATAGTATTTATTTGTTAAGCTTACGAACTTATGTTATTGTGTATATTGTGTGATGGAACACCCCTAAACGGACTCATTGTCTCAGGAGCCCTATTTTTTCTGTGCAATTTTGTCTGATGTCAGCCCGGATTTACTTGCGTGTACTGTATTATTGTAGCACTGTATATTGTGCAACGTTGCCGGCTAGATTCTGACATAGTTCTTGAGATGGTTGACTGGACCCAGATACCTTTAGATGATTAGGTTATTAATGACCCGAGTAAGTGCATCAGCTGATTTTGTCAGTTTCAAATCTATATATTTCATTAAATCTATTAAACTCAACGAACTAATGTTTACCTTAATATATCAACTATTGCTGGAGAAGGTCTTTTCTATGGAAATGAATACTGTCAGAGCCAGCTCAAAATATAACTCAGAGAGTTAAAAATGTGTAATTAGGATCCGTGTTAATGTATGTAGAGATGTTGGTCAAAATATTCTTAGCGAATGAACAAAACCCATTATTTATTGATTCTTCATAAAGTATAATGAGATTTTAAATTTTAACCAAAATAAAAAAACTAGATTACCAGCTGTCTCAGACTCTGGCATAATACGTAATGGTTAAATATATTTCATATTTTCTTCTTGTACAACATTAATTTAAGAGCAGTGTATTTTGAAGGAAATCAAACGATTTAGGTGTATAGAAATTTTTTCATGCAAAATGTATCTCTTCTAAGAGTAGAGATTTATATTATGAGCATTGTAAGAGGTTTTCGATACAGATAAAATAGTAACTAAGTAAATTTGTTCCTTGTTTTGAGTTGCAATGTAATATGCAAATCGGCATTGCGGAGAGCATCAACTTTATGTTGTTTTGGAGCTTACAACTTCGATAACTACTGTTAGCTATCTAGGGTTTCTCGTTTCTAGGAAATTGAAACTGAGTATAATAATATTACAAGCATAAAATAGTGATATTCATTTTACTGTGTTATGAAAACTTCCGCAAACTGATTATAAATACTTTGGTAGACTATTTAAAAGTCTTCATTTCACTACTGTTTTACAGGTTTTACATTTCATTACACTTCATTTCAAAACGGTTGCGTGTACTGTAATCCAGCTATTTAAAGGTCACGAATTGTGGATAGTTATGAGCGATGGTCGGTGGATGGGAAATTCTATGGTGTGGATTATTGAATAGTACGTCCATCCACAAATACCATCCTCAAAATTTTACTAGTACGTAATTCAGAGGTAGTAGGTCCCTTATATATGCCATTGACCGTTGGGCTATTAATTAACAGTTCTATCTAGGAAACGTGTCAGCCTTAGTCAAGACTACAATATCGTGCCAAAATCATCTCTCATTCATACTGGGCTTAAAATACCTGGAGAGGTTGCCATCTCAGTAACTAACAAACTAATAGAATTTTACATATCACAATGATCAACAGAATATTTGAGATTCATAACTACTTACTTACTTCTGTGGTCACACAAATCCAGTCACAGTCGATTTTCGGTCTCACATCTCTAAACCTTTTTAGCAATTTTTAGCAATGTTAACTGTCGTTCAATTCTTCTTATGTCATCCATCACTCTGCCATTCATTCTTATCCTTGGTCTCCGCACGGGACGCCTCTCTTGCGGTTGACCTCTCCACTCTCTTCTTACCACTGTCTTCTCTACTCTTCCTCCCATAAGGTTGGAAAGATGACACCGTAAGGTTAGCAATATGCCACCGTACATTTGGCAATATACCACCGTACAGTTGGCAATATACCACTGTAAGGTTGGCAATACGACACCGCACAGTTGGCAATATGCCAACGTACAGTTGGCAATATACCACCGTACAGTTGGCAATATACCACCGTACAGTTGGCAATATACCACCGTACAGTTGGCAATATACCACCGTACAGTTGGCAATATACCACCGTACAGTTGGCAATATACCACCGTAAAGTTGGCAATATGCCACCGCACAGCACAGATGAAGACTCTGTATCCGAGCTCAGCAGTACACACGAGAGAGCATTAGGCCAGATTGATGGTGTCGGACTCTAGTCGTAGATTACAGTCCCTGGCTACCCTAAGTGCTATTGGTTAGTGGTTATGTATAAACAACACTCTAGGGTGTCAAAGACTGTTGATTACTTAACTGGCTCAAGCGTTGTTTAACTCTAAAACTGGTCAAACTACCTCAATTATATCGATTTTCAATTTAGAACCTTTGATTGACATGGTTATTTTTTGTGAAAAATGCTTTAATTTGCATATTAAAACGTGTTATAAAATACCTCTACAATAGATCAAAAACTATGACCGGTTATTTATTCGTCCAAACTAATTAGACTTTCTTCCATCTATATTTTGGTACATGGAGGAAGTACTTGCGTCAAAATTTTCAATCTCCACAGTATGCACCATGAGGTCACAACACCCAATTTAATCCCCGTACAGTTGGCAATATTACCACCCAGTTGGGAGGTATACCCCCAAAACTTCTCTTCAAAAAACTATTTTAACTGTACAGGGGATAGGTTTTACAGAACCGATTACGTTGGGATATTAATTAACAGTTCTAAGGAACATGACAGCCTTATTCAAGACTACAATATCGTGTCAAAATGATCTCTCATTCATACTGGGCTTAAAATACCTGGAGAGGTTGCCATCTCAGTAACTAACAAACTAATAGAATTTTACATATCACAATGATCAACAGAATATTTGAGATTCATAACTACTTACTTACTTCTGTGGTCACACAAATCCAAGTCGATTTTCGGTCTCACATCTCTAAACCTTTTTAGCAATGTTATCTGTCGTTCAATTCTTCTTATGTCATCCATCACTCTGCCATTCATTCTTATCCTTGGTCTCCGCAAAGAACGCCTCTCTTGCGGTTGACCTCTCCACTCTCTTCTTACCACTGTCTTCTCTAATCTTCCTCCCATAAGGTTGGAAAGATGACACCGTAAGGTTAGCAATATACCACCGTACAGTTGGCAATATACCACCGTACAGCTGGCAATATACCACCGTACAGCTGGCAATATACCACCGTACAGTTGGCAATATACCACCGTACAGTTGGAAATATACTACCGTACAGTTGGCAATATACCACCGTACAGTTGGCAATATACCACCGTACAGTTGGCAATATACCACCGTACAGTTGGCAATATACCACCGTACAGTTGGCAATATACCACCGTACAGTTGGCAATATACCACCGTACAGTTGGCAATATACTACCGTACAGTTGGCAATATGCCACCGTACAGCAATATAAGACTCTGTATCCGAGCTCAGCAGTACACACGAGAGAGCATTAGGCCAGATTGATGGTGTCGGACTCTAGTCGTAGATTACAGTCCCTGGCTACCCTAAGTGCTATTGGTTAGTGGTTATGTATAAACAACACTCTAGGGTGTCAAAGACTGTTGATTACTTAACTGGCTCAAGCGTTGTTTAACTCTAAAACTGGTCAAACTACCTCAATTATATCGATTTTCAATTTAGAACCTTTGATTGACATGGTTATTTTTTGTGAAAAATGCTTTAATTTGCATATTAAAACGTGTTATAAAATACCTCTACAATAGATCAAAAACTATGACCGGTTATTTATTCGTCCAAACTAATTAGACTTTCTTCCATCTATATTTTGGTACATGGAGGAAGTACTTTTTGCGTCAAAATTTTCAATCTCCACTTAGTATGCACCATGAGGTCACAACACCCAATTTAATCCCCTCTAAAGGTTTGGTATTACCCCATGGGAGGGGGTATATTCCCCAAAACTTCTCTTCAAAAAACTATTTTAACTTGTAGCAAGGGGATAGGTTTTACAGAACTTTGCGATTACTTTGAAACAATAAATTGTTTAGTATTATTCAAATACAAATCAAAAAATTCAGCAGTTTTAGTTAATGTTTGCAATTTTATAATTTTACTTAAATGAGAAAATTTTATCAGTCCATTGGTACTATTTATTATTTAATATCTGGCTAGTCCTAAGGAAATATAAAATAATATTATACTGTAAACAATGCCAAAATGTTGACTTGTAAATGCAGAGTAATTATATCAAGTGCATTTTATAAATCATTTTTAATTATTGTTACTTAAATAATGGAGTTTAATCATGGAAGCAAATATTGTTTTAGATAATTTAGTGGCTGTTTGTTTTGTACTCTTTTAATTATCAGAAATTCAATTCCCTGTGTTGGACGATTTTAATGTTGAATGTAGTTCTATCAAGGTATACGTCTTTAAAATTCATAATGGCGTAGGTTATTAATTATTCAATATCTTTTGTTTGACTTCCAACTCTCGTTCTGAGCACACGCTATCTTGGAGATATGTGTTGTGGTTATTTGTTGCGTTATCAAGATAGTTTTTGTATTGTGCATGATAGTTCAGTTTAGTATTATAGACATGATATGGTTAATATCTGTAACTTAAACTTTTAATTTTTTATGTAAATTATTAGGTAATCACTTAAAAACGGGAGGAGTTTCTCCACCTCCAGAAAAATGGTGTAGTTAGAAATACAGAAGCGTTGGAACAGTCCAATTAAAAATACTGGATGAGGTAAAAGTATTAGAACTATTAAAAAATAATTTGTCTAAAATATTACGTGTATATTTTAAAGATATATCGTCAGTAAATCCTTGATAAATAAGTTTTCCATAGATATTACGGTAAGTGATCAAATTTTCTCTAATGTCTTCAGAATCCCTGAATAAATGGGTATTCCAGAGCATGACGGGATGGAAGCCTGATAGGATGTAACCGATAACGCACCCCCCCCCCAGCCCCCCTCACCATCACACTCACCTCTGACGTCATGAGGCTGATAGATATTTACGTCTTCATTTAACATTTGCGGTTTTACGATGCTGTACAAAATATCTTGTACGAATGGAATACCAAAAACACTGCATACAAAATTTTAACAAAAACCATTTATACGTTACTTAGGTAAGAACAAATTTTATATTTTCATGTTTTATTGTATTTTTAAGTGTGAACTCTTTAGGCCACTCAAAACCCACTTTCTAGCTGTAGATAATCCTTTAAAAACAACCTAAAAAGCCAAATATAAAAGTAAATTTCGGTGTAACTGTTCCGTATGAAAAGACATTTAGTAAATATTAAATAAAATTATTGAAGTAAGAGATTCTGAGTACTTTAAATATTAAAAAAAAATTACTTTTGCTTTATATAGTGTAATTCAGCTACTTTCAGTTCACGAATTTTGAATAATTATAAGTAATTCTCGGTGGATGTGATGGCACACTATTGAATACTACGTTTATCTGCAAAGACTCATCTTATAATTAGACCAGTTCGTAATTTAGGGGGAAAAGTGGTTCAGATCCCAACGTTAAACTGTAGGTCCTTTAGATGCCATCGGCTTTTGGGCTATTAATTAATAGTCATGTCTAAGGAAAAATGTTAGCCTTAGTCAGTAACAAAACTACAAGATAATATATCAATCATCTTTCATTCATACTTGGCTTAAAATACCAACATGAGTAGGTCGCTACGTCAGAAGGTTAATAAGAATAACAATAATGCAGCAATAATATATGTATTTGTTATTTCAGAGGGATATTAGATTAGATTAGATTATTTGAAATGGCGACCATACCACAAGGAAGGTATTTTAAGCCAAGTATGAATGAGGAGTGAATGTAAGATGATTGTGGCGCGATCTTGTAGTCTTGGTACTGACTAAGGCTGACATGTTCCTTAGACAGGACTGTTAATTAATAGCCCAACAGCCGATGGCAACTAAGGGTCCTACAGTTTAACGTGGAATCCGAACCACGGCCTCTGAATTACGAATTGGTCTAATTATGTGGATGGTCTTTGCGGATTAACGTAGTATTCAATAGTGCGGACGTTAATCCACACAACATAACACCACACCCACCGACCATCGCTCACAACTATCCACAATTCGTGACCTCCAAGTAGCTGGATTACAGGATGACGCCACCATCCCAGTCAAAGATTTGAACAACTAAGATATTACAAGATATTATAAGATATTACAAGATCTTGAACCACTAAGCTTCGTGTACGTAATATTGTTGACAAAATAAACTAATCTAACTATAATTTCCTATTGACCTCGCCTCTGATTCACTCATACGATGTTGTAATTGAGAAGAATGAACGGTGACAGATGAGGCTTGTTTATCCTGGTAGGTACGGGTTACCAGTTAGTTTCTGTTTCCACCGCACAATATACTCCCGCTATGTCACTCCTCCCTTACCTTTTATTTATGAGCCTAAACCACCTGATTACAATGATGGTTGGTTGAAACAATAATACATCTCTATAAAACTCTAATTAATCTAGTCGATGACCATTTTCTTTGTATGTGCCCCATACAGCACTGAATCTCATAAATATTTGTGTATAGGTTCTACTTACTGTCTATTATAAAACCCATTCTGTTCCAGGAACCTTCTTGATAGTTAAACATCTGTCATTGAAAATAGATTCTTAAATATATAAATTGAACCATTTTCAGCAACTTTTGTTCTATAAAGTTTTTTTCTGAAACTCAATTCTTGTCGACTACTTCGCAAATTAATTTGCCGGTTTTCAGATAAAAAAATGTTTGTACTTCCCTGTAGGAAATATGTTAAATCATGGATACGTCTAAAGGGAATGTTTTTAGTTCATCTAAACAGCTGTTCTTATTCTATATTAAAAATTCAATACAGTAGCTCTGGTAGAGATCAGACCAGATCAATTCAGAGTGTTTGTCTCTAAAGAAACAGTGGACAACAATTGTTTGGTTGCAAGCCCTCCCAGCACTTAACTGTATTGGCACACTCCAGCTGTATTTCACATCCACCTTACGCTTTAAATACCTAACTCTAGAATTATCATCCGGTATCATTTTATTAATAACTAAAACTTTTCTACCATTTTTACGTACAAGAAAGCCTTTTTTTCCTACAAGAAAGCGTTTTTACGAAGATGTGTTACAAAAAGTCAGACAGACATAAATTGAGTAAGACTCAGTTCCGCTTTTCTGGTAAATAAAATATAAAAATAGACAAAATCGTCATAGTTCCAAGCAATTCAAGGACAAAACTCTAATTTTAGCGAATTTCCCATAGGGAAGAAACTATTACCGTAGGTCTCATGGTAAGACTTAAGCCCGGGACCATGTTATTTTTTCGTCTTTAGGTGCCCAGAGTCCAAAAACAATAGTCGTTAAAATTTATATATATATATATATGTGTGTGTGTGTGTGTGTGTGTGTGTGTGTGTGTGTGTGTGTGTGTGTACATGTGATGATTACAAATGCTCGGATGAGTTCGTAAACCAGACATATCGGTCAATGGAAACGGGTAGTTTGGGGGGGTTTTGTACCACAAAATGGGGTTTTTTGCATTTTTCACATGTAATTTTTAAAAATTTCTAATTTTATATTTCACTATTGGAATCAGCTTAAAAAACTGCACAATTAAGTTCCTTAAAGTTTTTCTCTATCTCCAACGGTTACCGAGATATTAAAAAATCTAAACACAGTACGTTGTATTGTGGGGCTCCAATGTTAATCTTATGGAGGATAGGGAAAAATTAATATTTCCCATATTAATCAATATTTTTTGATAAAACTTGATATTTAGCTTCATGTGGTTGAGGTCTATCCATTTATGCTTAAAAATCATAGTTTATGTGTTTATCATGGCAGCAAACCTGTATACTCTTTTCCCATATTAATCATATAGTGAATAGGCAAACTCCTTTATTTATGGACAGATGTTGATAAAACTTGTCATATTTTATCATTATTATTATATTATTGATTTGGAAATTCGCTGAGTACGCAGATCTGCTGCGACGGGGGTATTATTTATATTGATAGTTGTTTGAAATGGAAGTTTTTTACAACCTAAAGCTCTACTAAACTCTACTTGAATAAAAGATTTTCTTCGTCGTATTTTCCTCTTGTGGTTAAAGGTTAATGAAGCGAGAAGTTGAGCTACTCAAATCTCAAATGATCTGACATTACATTAACGAGTGACAGAATTCGAATACCAAGCGAAATGCGAAACACGACTCTCAGAGAGGAATTTCACACCTTCAGACGCTGCGGATAAACATCGTTAGAGAAGGCAAAATCTACAAAGTAACTGAATTTGGAAGTTTCTTCCACGTCAGGTTACACTGACAATTTCTTGTAAAGTGATTGTTAATGTATTCACACGTACCTGTTACATTACATCTTTTTGGTTCATGCAGTTAGTATTTATTGGTAAAGAAACAATATTTAGAGTTTTATTTTTGACGGCCATATAAGATTGTGGTAACAACGTTGATATTTTTTAACTAAATGGCCAAAAACCTCAGCTTTGTGTCACATTAAAATTGTTTACATAGTTTTGAATACAGTAATACAAATCACTGGCTTTGGCTTATATGAATGACGTTTGGTATTTTGTCATAAGAATGAAATAAAAATGTTCGTGACAAGGGTATTATTGTTACAGCTTATTTCCAAAAGTTTACATTTAAGTCGTGGAACATTCAGGACAACGTTTGTCGGCTCCGATAGTGTTCTGTAAAAACAAAAAATTATGTCTAATGTTGCTCAAAACTGGGTTTCAATAGTTTATTTTTGATTTTGAAAACGGAAGGATATTTAAACAAAAACCTTTTTTCAAAATTTATGAAATAATAAACATAAATAACAGAAGAAACAGCAACAACAATAGTTTGAGCAATAATAAAAATAGCAAACTGTGCAAGAGTTAAGTTCCAAAATACAATTTTCTTTTTAAATATACCGATTGACAGGGTTTTGGTGCTGTCTTGGAGTTCGTTGTACAACGACGGGCCAAAATACGAGAATCCCTTCCTCCCAACCTCTTGATTGACCTTAAATGGAGACGTCTGTCCTGCAGAGAGACATCCCGCCGAAGGGAGAGTTTGTCGCATAGGTACTGAGGCTCTCCAGCAATGAGAGCTTTGTGGACCAAACAGCAGGTTGGCACTCTACACATAGCATTCATAGGGAGTAATTGTAAAGATTCTAGGAAAGGTGACACATGGTCAGGTGGATTAGACAGAACAAAAATCGTACTGCACTGTTCTTAGATACTATTGCCATATGCAGGGAAAGAATATTGAAATAATGATAGAATAAGAGATTGTACTAGCTGAACCTTTGCTGTTTCTGGTAACAGATTTCTGATCTGTTCAGTCCCCTCAACCTACCGATGGCACGCTGGTTTGTTTGACTGATGTGGTCAGAAAGGAGAGATACTGTCTAGGATGACGCCAAGTTTTTTTAATTTCAAAAGTTCATTTCACCAAAGAAGTGTCGTTAAGGGGGCGGTGCGCCACACTCCAGTTGCGCGACCCCAATGTGTTATGGAGGATTGCTATTTTCATCCCACACTGTTAAAGATAAAGTCAACGATTAAAATTAACTTTAAAAACTTTACTTAACATGGGCAGGTTAGGTTCTGATATTAGAGACTAAATATTTTAAAATACTCGACTGTAATTGACTATAAATTGGGTAGGCTATTTATTTTAACATGTAGGCCTAACCCAAATATTTGATTGAAAGAGTATATACCAGCATGATAATGATTACAATTTGTCTTCCCCTATCAAATTCCAAAACGTCCAAAACATTTCGCGCTCCCTTCATCAGGTTAAAACATACATGTATGTTTTAACTACTTTGTTAATCAAACTCATTTACCATTACAGTTAAAAAATATGTTAGTAGTTAACTGTCACTAACAGTAAACTACTTCATACAAACTCATTAGTTTATTGTTTAATAATTCATCATAAATATGTGTTATTAGTTTTGTGTATATAAATAGTTGGTTACTGAAATGGCAACCTGTCCAGGACCAGATATTTTAAGCCAAGTATAAATGACCAAGTATGAATGAGAAACGAATGTAGGATGATTGTGGCGCGATCTTGTAGTCTTGTTACTGACTAAGGCTGACGTGTTCCTTAGACAGAACTATTAATTAATAGTCCAACAGTCTAATGGCATTTCTAAGGGACCTACAGTTTAAATCTGAACCATTGCCTCTGAATTACGACCTGGTCTAATTACGGAGATGGTCTTTGCAGATTAATGCAGTATTCATTAGTGCTGACGTTAATCCACACATGTGAACACTACACCCCCAAAAATCACTCAAAACTATCAACAATTCATGTCCTCCAAGTAGCTGGATTACAGGACGAAGCCACCGTCCCAGAGATGAGTGTAAGATGATTGTGGAGCGATTTTGTAGTCTTGTCACTAAATAATGCTTTCAAGTTCCTTAGACAGGACTGTTTATTAATAGTCCAACAGTCTAATGGCATATCTGAGGGACCTACAGTTTAACGTGGAGTCCAAACCACTGTCGCTGTACTGGTCTAATTATGAGGATGGTCTTTGTGGATTAACGTAGTTTAATAGTTCGGAAAAATATAATCTTGGGAAACTTTAAAGACAAGCCCACCATTGACTTAGGCCGATCAACGTCTTTAATATCTTAAAAATGTAACAGTACTTGTAGCATTAGTTCTGAATTTTAGTCAAATTACACCAAATAATTATCTATTTAGGGCCTACAACTCTGTCTCTTTCCATTGATTTAAATTATTTTATTGACGGTATACCATCAGTATTATACGTTATAATGTTGTATAATGTTGTAATTATACGTTGTAATGTGTTCATATTACTAACACAATTAGAAAAAATAATATGTCTCCTTTTTAAATTTTATTCTATGTTTAACTGTCGTCCCAAAATTGTCCACAGCGATCATAAGTTGGAAAGATGTTCGATTCTTTATGTTATACCGAGAGGTTCAAGAAGCTTTAGTAAAAATAAAATTTTATTTTATTTTTTGGAAATATTTTTGGATACCGGTGGAATTATAGCACAATAAATATAATTAATCGGATATTTGACAGTAACGAGGCACCACAGCTCTGGTGATTAAAGCCAGAAACGTTTAAGAATGTAAGACAAAACTTGGTGGCGTGGCGTTACTCAAATACCAAGAGCTGTGCTGCGACTCACAATCAGCTGACGCCGTACCGCGAACACGTTGGGAAGAACTTAAAATGCAATACAATGGTTATAAAAGATAATACAAGTTCGGTCTTTAAACTTTACAGACTACTTTAATACTTCCTTAACTGCATCTTCAACATTGTAAAAAATTCAGGAAATTTAGGATCTCTTAGGCATAGTTTCGAAGTTCCTGTCTAATTTAAATTAAATATATAAAAAAGAGCTCAGCATTTGAGAGAAAACAGTTTACGTATATGAAGAATAAAATAAAACGGTCTTCCAAAATAAAGGTCTCGATCTATCCAGGGTAGTTAAAGAAAAATGGTTAATAATAAAAAAATTATATTAAACTTACCCCAAACGTACATAGTAAGCAAGCTTTGAAAACAAATATTTAAATATTCATATGAATTAATACCCATACCTACATACACTATGTACACACACAAAAATACAACAGATATAATCACCGAGTTACTGCTGTATATCAAAAAGAAAATCCGTACTGCTTAATTGCAAAAGCCATTTCCTTAATCTTTTTCTGAAAACCAACTTTGATGAAGCATCCTTAATATAAAGAGGTAATTTATTGAACATTTGTGGTGCTATAAAATTATTAGTTCTTATATCATAAACGTTATTTGGATTTGGAACAGCAAAATTATTGAAATTTCTAAGTTTTTGTTTATAAATATTATCAAGTATATTGGTTTATTCCCACTTCTCAAATAAATTAAATTCAAAGATATTTCTTGTTAACAGGATATTGAGGTTTTTGAAAAGAGGGCTCGAATGATGGAATCTATTTTTGAATGCTATTATCCTTATTATATGTTTTTGCTGCAAAAAAATTGAATCTAAATATTTTTTAAATGTATTGCCCCAGACGACAATTTCATACGCTATACGACTTTGTACTAATGAAAAATAGAGCAAACGCAAAATTCTCTCATTACACAATTTTCGCAAAAAATAGAAATATCTTATTACATTTTTTAACTTTGATTTAATTAAATTCATGTGAAATTTCCAAGACAAATCATTTTCCACAATTATTCCCAAATATTTCAATTTATCTGTACTTTCTACAAATGAACATTCATTTGTTATACATGTGGAACCAATGCCAGATTTTTCAAGGCAGTTAGCACACATATGCAACCTGTCCAGAAATTATGAGTATTACATTTCAAGCTAAAAATCATAAATTTGGTCTTCTCAGCACTTAGGACCATGTAATTAGCAGTGAACCACCACTGCAACGCTCTTAAATCCTCAGCAATTTCTGATTTTACTGAATTAAGATCGCTTTGCATATAAGACAAAGCAGTATCATCAGCAAAACATGTCAGGTTACTCTTTAATCTAGCCCCACACAGGTCATTTGTATAAATAATAAATAACATTGCCCCTAAAACAGATCCCTGTGGAACACCATTCATTATATCCCCTACTTCACTAAAAACATTATTCACTTTTACAATTTGTTTCCTTCCCAGCAGATAGCTCTCAAACCACTAGTGAGTGGTCCCTCTGACACCACAAACGTAAAGTTTATTCAAGATGACTGTGATTGACCGTGTCGAACGCTTTCTTTATGTCTAAGAATAAACCACTCACACATTTTCCCTCATTCAAGCCATCATTTACTTCATTGAAATATTTTTTTCAGTGTTTAGAGCTGTTCTAAAACCAAATTGATTACTACTGAAAAATTTAGTTTTTTCAAGAAAAGATACTACTCTTTTTTTCATTATTTTCTCAAAAATCTTAGCGAAACATGATAACAAGGATATTGGTCTATAATTATTACATTGGTGTTTTAATCCACTTTTATATACAGGCAAAACCACAGCAACTTTCAATTTGTCAGGGAAAACACCAGTACTAAAGCTAACATTAATAATATATGATAAGACATCAATTATATGTATACTAATCCTTTTCAATAAATAAGTACTAATGCCATCAATTCCCGCAGCTGTGTTATTTTTTAGCGAGTTGATAGTGGTAATAAGCTCTTGTGGTAATACTGGTTCTAACACAATAGATCGAGATTCTGACCTACTTGGAAACTGATTTTTGTATCTTAGGTTTAAAAAATCCTCTTTTACATTTTTATTCAAATTTAAATGCTTAACTATACTTAAAAAGAAACTATTGAATTCATTGGCTATTTTTGAAGGATCATTAACAATTTCATTATTAATTTCTAATTCAATGTGAGAATCTCTATTTTTAGTTTGACCTGTTATATCATTTATCAATCTCCAAGTAGCTTTGGGATCACCCTTACATTTATCAAATTGTTTCTGATAATATTTATTTTTTAATTCTCTTATATCTTTATTTAATTCTGAAAGATACGTAGTACTGCTTCAATTTTGAATTTCCAGGATGTTTTTAAATTGATTTAAATAAGTTATTCAAAAAAATCCTCTTTTACATTTATATTAAGCCTTTTAAATACTGTACAGCATGCACCTAACTCAACTATACTTTCCAGTATGCAGTTGTTCAATATTTCAAAAAAACTGTCATAAGCAGATGACGCTTCAGGTTGACTGATGTCCAGTCCGCAGCAGTTATCAGCTGTTCAAGCTTTGCGTAATCTGTGCGCTAAAAATGATCTGTGTTTAATGAGTTATTAAATTTTCATCTTACAAATTTCCAACCCCCCCCCTCAGAGCTAAGACATATCCATGTCAAAATATATTAACAAAACTACTTATGAATATTAAAGTTCAAGCTGAACAGGGATATTTTGTGCTACTACGTCCCTGAAGGTGATATAGCTCAACCTGCAGAAGATATACTGCTAATGCGAAATGTAAGGGTATATTATTTTGTGAGTAATTGCATCACGAAACTTCAGTTCTACTTTATAACTACTATACATTCATAATACAGTAAACACATGTCTTTAAGATGGCATGTTATCCAATGTTTACGGCTTCATTGTGAATTTATTCTGGGTTTAGTGAATAACAATACTGAAACGATAAAACATATTAATATATTCCAAAAAATAAATCTGAGTGGATTAATTCACAATTTTCAAATCAATCCAAACCAAACGAAACCTAACTGTAATACGGCTTTTATAGGAAAGATATACAACAGCTGATTATTATAATAAACGTAATAATATCATTGTAATTATCATATAAACATGACTTAATTAATCAGACAGTAAATATAAATACATAATCCCCTAAAACCGTAACTATTAACGTGGTGATTAAAGCTGTTCATTTACAGTACACATTTACTTCATAGTTTTACATTAATGAATGATCCAGATAGCATTGGATAGTAAAGCATACGGTATTGTAATGGAAAGTAAACCAATCAGCTGTAGCTAAGAAATCAAATGTTTTCATTGTAGACAATTTGTAAACAAACTTACTCTCCCTATGGTTAACATTAGAAATTTAAAAGTTAAAATGGAACTTATGGGGTTTTCGAAATTTTTTTTCACTACTACCTTCCCGGAATATAGAGCAACTTCCTAAAATTTCATGGCAATTGGATGAGTAGTTTGGCAACGCATAAAGGACATACAGACAGACAGACCGACATACATTCAGTTCTACTTTATAACTAATTAATTTTGCATGTCATTACTATGGATAATTCATCAAAATTCCTTAAGTGGCTTTTAAAATGCATATTAAACAGTGTATGTTTTACTGGACAGTAATTTACAATTTCGAATATATAAAAGAACATAAACGTGTGAAAACGAGAAATAAAAGTTGAGTAACGCTAAACAAATACGGTCCGACAGCCTGATTTCCATTGTTATTGCAGTAACGTCCCGCCCTGTAAATACGGAGTGCATTCGTGCATTCATGACTATATTATAAACTGCGCGTCGATCTCGTGGAAGTTAACAATCCACCACTGTTGAATTGAATACGTTATGATACTGTTAAAAATGAATTCAATTCATTAGTCTTGAATTGAAATCAGAACTGGTTCAAAAGAAAAAAAATGATTGAATACTCAAAATCAACTACATTATGAAGTTAATAATATTATTTAAAATATTTAGTAATTCTGTACAAAGTTAATAGTTGAATGTTTCAATGTGATAGGATTTAAACTACTTATGTTTTCCGTGTTGATGTTGAGGTTCATTTTCAACTTTCCTGCTTTAATATTTCTCTAATGACAATCTATAATGAATAAAGTAAATAATGTAATACTCTTTGAATTTATGGTTATTAAAATATTTGCTATTCAGCATGAGTTATAGGTTTGCTTTGCACCAGTAAGCTAATTGTATAGATAGAAGAACTAGTTAAGTTTGAAACGGTACTAAAAGCATTGTATCGTGAAGTCATTAAATATTAGAGACTAAACAAATATACTTCAAAGTATCAGATTACAAATATTAGAGGTTGCATCTAGGGAACAGGCAAAATCTACGAATTATAAAGGTTTTTGGAGTTTTACTGTATTGCACCAGTGAACCTTATATGTAATTTAACTTAAAACATGGCCGCATTAGTCCCATATGAACGTAGGTGATTTATGGAAATTGTGTTTATGGAGCTCTGATCTCACTTGGTTTACGGTGACTTTTATCACTGTATTTATGGCTGTTTGGAACGTATATGAAGCATTTATTTGTTAACATAACTTTATTGCGCGATTACAACAATAATATTAAAGTTTTCCATTTTACTATAGCTTGTTTGTGTATTCAGGTAATGTCAATACGTCAGTCGTGTGATTTATTCTCTTTGTAAAATTAAAACTTGATAAAATTTAAATATGAAATTAAACACATTTATAGATGATTTTCTGGAACACTAACGAAGTAAAGTAATGGTATACTCTTTCAATCAAACATTTGGTTTAGGCCTACATGTTAAAATAAATAGCCTACCCAATTTGTAGTCAATAGCAAAGTACAGCTGAAACTTACTAATTGAAACCTTGATAGTTCGAAAACCTTTACAGTTCGTAGATTTTGTCTGTTCCCCTTATAAAACCTCTAATATTCGAAGAAATATATTATGATATTTCGGAGTATTTTTGACGCGTAATTTAGCCACTGAAATTCAAGTTTGCTTGTACTTGAGCTTCTAAAACCAACTCAAGCATCACAATTTTCCACTGGCTTGTTTTTTAAAGAAAAGAAATTTATTGTATTTGAAAATAAGATTTTGAGGGAAGTGTATGGACCAATTTTTCAGGATGGAGAATGGAGATCGAGTATGTATCCAGTTAAATTTTTATATGCTACCAAATTGATTTTACTCTACAGTAGATTTTTTAGAACGTAGTTAACCTCTATAATTCAAATTTTTTAATAATGCTAACTTTTATCATTCAAACTTCTTCGAATTCGAAGTAAATTTTCAACTGTAATATTTCTTACATAATTTTTTTCAACTACATTTCTCTTAGATTTTACATCTTTTACTGGGCATGAGTAGTAAAATAAAAACTCATTAAATTCATATTGAAACAATATTTTTGGTTTGTCATACGTTAAAATTGGTTACGAAAGTAAAAAGGTGTTGACAAATCGTGTATGACAAATAACACGTGTAAGGATGTTAGAAAACAATTTAAATATCTAAAATGCGCGTACATCTGATATATAAACGTCGTATAAAGATATGAAGTCGAATACCTTTTATGAGAAATGTTTTGCAGCCAATAGCGACGGTGACAAGGCTTCCAATAAGTCCAAGTGTATAAAGCAAGGCTAAACCCGGACAATAAAAGCGCGACAACCGCAGTTTATGTTAACTGTAACGGAACAAGTCTTTATGTTCGGCTCCTTTTAACACTCTTGAACCGTCTGTATTTTTACCGTAAAATATTTTATTTTTTGAAACTAAAAATGAAAATCAAGCTGTTTGTTGTACGAAACAATAAAAAAAGATTCACATTGTAACCCGCATATTTCATGTGATAAGGGAATATTTGTAAAAAGTACCGATGCGGGCTTCTGGACTGAATTTTATTTTTTTACATTAGAGGGAATTATTTTTCGATTTGTTAGTGAACGTATATAATGTGCCGTATTTCATTTAGGCTAAGTTTATAGATGTAAATGCCTTGGTGGAACAGTAACAAACGACAAAGATGTGAAAAATTAAGTTCGGAATAAAATAATTCTAGCCTCAAAAACCCACGGATCGAGTACACTTCGTTAGGTTTCATCTGAGCCCTGAGATGCGCGAGAGGGGAGGTAAAGCCGTAGTCTACTGCGCATTCAAAACTCAGGGCTCCGATGAAAATTGACGAAATGTAAATATTTTAAACTCAAAACTTCTCTAAAAAATCAAAGTTAAATTGTATCACACAGTAATTCTCTCTGTATTATTGTCTGGAACAGGTTTGAGCACGATCAAATCAATGTGAAAGGAATAAATTAATAAATTTGAATTGTGATTTTTATTAATTTTTTATAAATATTTCATTTCTAAATCGATTTGAGAATTTATTTATTTTAGTACTACATATATACACATCCTATGTGGTACCTGTTTAAGGGATCAGAATTAAAAGTGTCAAAACCATGTTATTTTTATTAGCCTTTGTACAAATCATCATAAACTACAACTGTCAACTAAATATTCTAATTGCGTGAAAATGTAAGTCGGATATACTCTAGTGTTTCGAATATCGCGATGCCATTCACCAGTCAAGGGGTGAGAATGCCTAATGCGATTCACCCCCCCCCCGTCTGACGTCACAGATGTGTCAGGAAAAGGAGAGAAGCTTAGACGCGATCCTGCTCTTGCTTCAAGCATTACGTCACAACCGCCTCTCAATATTCAACCTTCCTTAGGAACTTGTACTTGGATACGAGTATTACATAGTCTGCAGTGTGGCGAAGTATTTCATTTCAGCCGCAAGAGAACATTATTCATTTATTGACTACATTACTTACTACTTTAAACTTTACTACTTTAAACCTAATGTTATTTTATTTTATATTTCATTATTATTACTGACATGAATGTTATTATTATATTAATTGAGGTTAATTGTAAGAGAGGACCATGTGGTCCTAAATTCGCCTCAAAATAAAGAAGTATTTTCATTCATTCATTACTGGTTACACGAACACTTGGTTGAGATTCTTAGTTTGAAATTCATCATTGGCGGCGGTGGATTTATGTTATTTAGTTTTTAATACGGACATTTTCCGTCACTATTTTAAGTAAAAACAAAGTTTCACGACGTTTCAGGATCTAGAATCTGACCGTCCTCAGGCGAGCTGGTACCTAAAACATAACACGATTAGTACATAATCTGGACTAATCCTATACCGGCTTAGTCCGGATTATGTACTAATCTGAAAACAAAAAGGGTTTTAAGCAATCACAAAACTTACAAACATAACCATTCACTAACAATTACGCACACAAGAAGCAAAACACGTCCATTCGTCACGAAGACTCAATGACAACTGAACAGGAGTGGACGTGTCCCACGGAACCGGAAACAAAATGGCCGCGTCAAAAAACCTGAAACCCAGGTGAAGAGTGTCTAACAAATTTTCAAAAATAAATTTCAAATTCTTCTTTACGTCCATGAAGTATAACAGTACACAAATAAGTGTACAGAGCAAAAACACATTATTTTTATACTAAAAGAAAATGCCTCGCTTCGAGCAAGCCTTACAACGAGTTAGCATACCATGAGAATTTTGATTCGGAGTTATAATAACACTATTGACAGATACTTTGTTTTCCTTCCATACCATGAAATTATAATAGATTTTCTGAAACAATTGATAAACTATCGGACTGTGTGTTATTGTTTTAGCGGAGTCAAATAATTCATCGCAGGAAGTGAGGCCAGAGTAGGTCAACCGGAAAGACCTGATTGTATTTGCGGTTAAAATGTGAACCAAAACATTGACTGCTAAGGTAAAATAGAGTAGTAGTTGTGTAATGTGTAATGAGAACAATATAGAACTTAACCAGATTTTATGTTATAGGTTTTTAAAGTTGTTATACTATTTGATTTATTTTCAGTTCATTAGGTGTTAATCTTATTACAATTTCGTCTCTTCTGTTTGATTTGTTAATGCAGAGTATGTAATATTTTGAAATGTACAATGAGTAAAGCCAACTAAATTGGTAGCGATCAGAAGCAATCCTTTTCTACATTTCAATAACATCTGGTAAGAAATAGGAAGAAATTTTAAATAAATTTAATATTGTCATTTATTTGTTGAAATCAACCCCAAGACCACAGAAAATTGACATCTCGATATTTTAAATAACAAATGATTCCAATCTCAGACGTTTTTTATGATTGACATTAATATTTCTAGCTTTTTAGTCGTATTAGTATGCATTAATTAGTAATTAAAATTGAACTTTAGAGAAAATACAAAATATTACGGTTTCCTATCTATTGTGAATTTCTTGAAAGCAAATAAAATTAACGTTAAAGTCTTAAATTTAAGTAGCCACCTAGCAGAGTTAAACTAACCATACAAAATAAAATAATGCACTTTTGAAAATTACGTTAGTAACGAGAGAAGCAGAATCTTTAATTGTCATAATGGCATTGGTAATTAACTAATAGTATTATTTTATTGGATTTTTCCAATTTTTTTGAGTTTTTAGACACGTATGAAAAGTCCAATAAAAATTAAGGTCAATAATATTATTAATAAGAGGTTGAGTTAATAATTGAAATTCTTAAAAAATAGTAATAAACATTTCTAAATAAATATACTTTATGTGATTATACAATACTGTACAGTATTTCGAAAATGTACTGTTCGAAAAACAGTATTTTAAATACGAATTAACGATCGTAAAACACTTTATAACGTACGAGAAATCGTTCGAGGTGAATTTATCTTTAAAATGTGAAATTGTTTTCCGATTAATTGCCAATTAATTAGCAGCCCAGTAATTGATCGACTGTCTCTGTTCCAATGACAAAGAGAGTAAACCGGATCGGAAATTAAACCGATAAAATTACTGGAAGCGCTAATCGTATTTGAGGAACACAAACGTATTTTAATTTCACAAGAAAGTTGAACACACAGCGCTGTTTACGTTTTGCTACGATTTGCAGATTGTCACACGTTTGGTTATGTGAAAATACTATTGATATCAATAATACTATCCATGTTATCGACAGTATTATCAATACCATTAAATAATAATAATACTAGTGGTAGCGTTAGTAATAGTATTGTTTTAATACTATCAAAGGTTTTCCGATAGTGAGACTATCAGTATTGAAACAGTCAATAGTTATGCAAGCTAAATCCGTAACGAAAAACATTAAAAGTGTAAAGAACATGATTATAATACAACTCTACCATGCTTCTTTAAAGTGATAATTTATATATTATCTCAGTGTTGATACCACCTAACCAACCTTAGCCTTAACGAGTCCCGTTGGAACACTACAGGCTAATCCACGATCACCACGACACAGAACAAAGCTATTGAACCCTTAAGGTTATGTTTTGCAATTTTGGAAGGATAGCTCCAGCAACATTTTAGCAGACATTGCAAGAAAATATTTGTGTGTGCAAGCTAAATCATTGCCTGAAGAGGGTTTTTTCTAAGGCCAGAGAAACAGATACTCAAGCACAAGATAATGGACGCATTGATTTTTAGAAAGCCCTTCATGTGGTTTTGAAAGTTAAAGTGCGACCATTTTATTTTAATCATTTCCATCCGTAGTTTAATATTTTGTGTTTGTTTTTGTTTAAATATATTTTGGTTAAAATATTTTATGGTTTTTTTATTGTATGCTACGTTTTTACCCAAGTTTTTTTTTTATTTTTAGTAATGAATTTCAACCTTAAATTCAGCATTTACTTATTTTTAGTTTAAATAATACAGTTTGAAGCGAAAGTTTTAATTTTTCAAGATGTATCTTTTTGAATATTTCTAATATTTGTTATAGATCGAATTAAGATTGCAGTTACATCACATTAAACTGTGGAAAACATAAATTTTAAGTAACAAAGAATTATCAATAGTTAAAAACTATTGCTCGACTATTTATCACTGCATAGGTAACCGAATAGGTCGAATTGTGAATTCTGTTACAATTCTTACTTATATGAGCTGTTCGAATCAGGCAATGATCATTAGTAAGCAAGTCCTAGCTCCTGGGATAACCAATGGAATACAAATACAGTTATGCATATTCATGCCGTTAATATAGCCATTTACATTATACAATTATCAATACGTATTCGTATACGTGATTTATGTATCACATAACAAGTTTTAAGTTTTTTAACGGATAATGATTTTAGCAAATAAGTTAAAAATGTAAAAAATTAAACTATAAGTTCATTGCCTATTCGACTACGTAACATAGCCCGTGGTGAGAGGATTCGAACTTGGACCGTCTAGTACACATCCCATTGGATGTGTATCAGTAAGTATATTTACTTACTGATACTCGGTTTAGGTTGGGACACTTTTATATTTTGACTGAAACGGTGACCTACCCAGTTAGGTATGAATTAAATGTGAGTGTAAGGTGATTGTGGCGCGATCTTGTAGTCTTGTTACTGACTAAGGCTGACATGTCCCTTAGACAGGACTTAACCATACATGTGTAATTTCCATGTGATCTACTAAAGCAATTTAGCATTACGAGAACTCCAACTTTCAAATAAAACGAAGGTTTGTTAAAATTGATTATGTCATATTTAATGTTATGTTTAACGTATTACAAGTTCTAAATGATACAAATTTTGTAATTTAAAAATAATAAGAAACCTACATAATTGAGCTGGGAATTTACTTTTTCTTTTTGAATATTTGTTCCAATTTGAGGTTAGTATTTTGTTATAGTACAAAGATACTTACTTGTTTCTTAACACTGAATAGTACGACGAACCGATAAAATGTTTAGTGCACAATTATTTTAATAATCAAAATATTTTTTAATCATTATAAATAGACGATTCCTGAAATCACAGTTTCAATTAAATATCCTGTTAATTAGGAAAGCAAAAACAAATAAACGTTTTGTAGTTGGAAATAATTAGGTTTCAGAGATTCTAGCACAGTAGGGGAATAACATCGACAGTGGACGTGCCATAGAGCTTACAACCACACCAGCTGCCTGCCAAGTTAATTAAAGGAGTCAATTCCATAAAAACAGAAAAAAACTAATGGCTTCCTTGGTTTCCAGTTCACATTTTTTCACACTGAAAACTAGCAGTTATTTCTTCTTACCCATAAAAAAATATTCTAAAATAGTCTACAAAAAAGATTCTAGTTATAAATTTAAAGTAAACAAATCATTGCTCAAACATTTTTTTCATAATTAAATACTGTAACATTTTACATAGCCAACTTTTATATTTTTCTTTGTTTTTTATAACAATCATCAAACTGTAATCGTATATGTAAAGATTTGCACTCTTTCATATTCAGTATTCTAATGAATCATAAAAACATGGCCAAATTGAATTGGAAACACAATAAAGTAATTCAATGCATCGTATTGTAAGCATTTGAAACTAATTTAATTGTGATGATTTCTAATGTTTTGTAAACTTTTTTATGTAAAAAGAAGCCTCTCAGCTTTTGGCTCTGGCTGTCGTAACAATATTGCTCTTCGCATCACATCTTACTTCGCAGAATGTTACTACAGTTAGAACATCGACCGTACTTAGCTTTTCGTGGTTCATCTTTTGGATCGGTGAGGTTACTTCCGGATGTTTTGGAACACGATCTGAGGACATCCACTCTGATCCACAATAATCAATCCCAACTCAGCTTACAAATGTTTGGTAAGTGGTGGGAGGGCCCAACTAAAATAAAAGATGTCCGGCTAGCATCCGATGTTGGCGGCATTTGTAGACTTAATTGGGATTTCAGTGAACACCTGAGTTGCCTCTTTCAATATTTTATGGTTAAGGGGGGACGTTTTGTGTTTTTTTATACTGAACAAGAAGAGATGTTAGTTCTATCTGACAGTTGAAACTTATCTCTGTAGAGGGCTTTATGAAACTAACATTGGAACCCATGATTGTTTTTGGTGATGCAAATATAATGGGAAGTAGACGATTCATCAGAGGGAATGTTGTCATGGCCGACCAAGCGGAAAGCCCTGATTGTGTATGCGGTTAGCTGCATGCAGACCCACTCTTGATTGCGTTGATTGTTGGCCGTAGAACAAAGCGAAGTGATTGAAAATTCAACTAATCCTATATTGGGTAAGTAAAACCAGAAATGTATACATAAACATATAAACACAAACATAACACATACGCCCAATATAGATGAATAACTCGGATAATGCAGTCGAGACATCAATTCAAGATTCATTCAAGATTAAAGGAATATAAATTGAACTTATAGGCTAAAGTACAAACAAATTATAATTTAAAGGCTAAATTATGCGTCAAAAATACTTCAAAATTATCGGAGTACGCTTTTTTGAATATTATACGTTTTCTCAAGGGAACAGACAGATAAATCTACGAATTATTGTAGAGGTTTTCGACTTATCGATGTTCGAATCAACATCGATAAACATTAAGTTCAGTTCACTCAGCTGTTCAAATCTTATTTTTAAACATCTTAGTTAACAACCGGTGTTTTGTAAGTTAATTCAAATAACATAATAATGAACTGAGCCATTCCAAATATTATATGAATTGAGCTTTTAATAATTACGAATGTTTCACAGATTATTGAATACAAGCGTAAACATAATAAAATTTAAAAATAATCGTTCACTAAATTCAATGTTTTGTTATCTACCCTGATATAAGGTATCTAGTTGTAGTAGTCTATATACGGTTGTCTACCTAGTTTGTGTAAGAAATTATAGTAATGTTTAAAAACTATCTAAGTTAAAAGAAATTAATTATTCATAAACAATTGGTTTTACTTTGACAAGAAACATTAATTAATGTTCCTTCTAATATTGTTCACAAAACATAGTAATTAAGAATGAAAACTAAGTTGGTTTGAACAAAAAGTCAAACTTTTCGACAGATTCATTTAGACGGAGACAATTATTTCTCAATCTTTAAAAGCAAAAAATTAAAGTCAATATGAGCTAATTGATGTATTCTAACAGAGCTTTTAGATTCCCTATCATTCATTTTACACAAATGCATAAATCTAAATCTATTAACTAATTTAATATTCTGGGGCACGAGAATATGGATGTGTAATTGGTTAATTATTTTTTAATTGCTGAAATTTCTGTACACTACCATAAAATATATTTCCATGCATTTCTGTTTGAACATATTTCATTATTATAAGTATTTCGTAGAGTAGCCTTAAACTTATGTATTTATTTTTATTTACATAAATTTACTGTATTTTGTTTTTCAATATTGTATTCTTATTTAATATGCTACATAGTTCTTGTGTTATACCGGTAGGGGTATTGTTTACCTAGATATTTTTGCTTTTTCTAGTCATCCCTTGTATTTTTTTTCTAAAAGTGTAATTTAGTATTTTGATGTCAAAATTTAGATTTTTGATGTGAAAAAATTATGATTTGAATATATTTAATTGAAGATTAAGTTTTTCTGGTAGTTTAATTGGTGGTTTATACTTTATATTTAATATCTGGTGACCGAGCTTTGCTCGTATAGAAAAAGACATGTATTATAAAAATTAATTAGAAAAATTAAAACACATGTATTACTCAATGTAAACATTTATGTGGTTCAAATAAAACCGATTTAATACACCATGATTAATATAGCACTGAACAAAAAATATCGCGCCTAGTGGTGGGGATGGAACTCGCGACCTCTATTTCTTGAGGCCGACACGCTACCACTCAGCTACGGCGTCTGTCAAATGAGCAATGCCGTTTAACGTATTTTAGCCAACCTCAATTGTTTTAGCAGATCATTTACTGTTTAACTATCCATACAGTTATTATTAGCCTGTGATCAACTGATTTTGTTAGAAACGGAGGATTGAAAAGCAAAAGAGAAATTTAATATACACCAATTATTTGGTTTGTTACAGTGGCTTCAAGCAATAGAATGAATACGTTTTCTTTCAAAACACAAAAGATTTTGGAAATAATTTTCTCTGCTTTTATTTTGTACAATTATTTTACCCTTTAGTTTTTACAAATTGTTTAGTAATTTGATAATTTTTCATTTATTACATACATAAAATAAATATTAATGCAAAACCTCTATTCGAATATTGTTTTCCACCATCTTCAATCAACAACTGTCAAACGGTTATAAACAGCTGTTTTGGTTTGCATTGTTTACATTTTATTCTCCATAAGCGTAATGTTAAATTTTTAGATTTTAAACTTAATATTACAAGAAAACACGAATTTTCCTGGACATTAGACCTATCTAGAACTTATTTTCTACTCGGAAATTTGTTATTTCCAAAATTTAAAGAAATTCCTTAGTGCCGTTTTCGAGCGTATATATATACAAACCTTGCTCGTATTATAGTATTGGATTAGTTTACCTTTTTACAATATCAATCCTCCCTCTACTCAAGAACAAACTTTCACCTACAAAAAAGAAGGTTCGTTTTGGTTTCAGTTTGATGAAGGCCGCAGTATTGCTGACCATAGTTTACGACACGCTGCAGTATTGCTAACCTGTGTTTATGACCCGCTGCAGTATTGCTGACCAGAGTTTACGAACCGCTGCAGTATTGCTGACCAGAGTTTACGAACCACTGCAGTATTGCTGACCAAAGTTTACGACCCGCTGCAGTATTGCTGGCCTGTGTTTATAAATTTTGTTTATGATGTTTTGTTTTCATGATGGCTAGTTAAGTCAGTGAACAACGTGTCTCTGAAAAAATCTTTTCTACTAGATGAATATCATTCTGTAACTGAAACTTTTGCTCCCATTAAAAATAAAACATTTTTAAAATGTCAACAAATTTTAAAAATATATACGGTCAAGATATAGTTGTGTACGTAGTTTAAAAATTACTATAAGAATTTTAATTGTGTGTTTTAAATTGTTTAATGTTTCAGTGAGGGTCAAGGCAGAGGATTGCCCCGCGTCTCCTAGATGGTCATATCGCTATGATGCGAACAGATGCAGTGTTGACGCTGCATTGATCTCGTCTGGAATGACAGCAGTTTCACTATGGTAAAGAACTCGAAGAAGCAACCGGTAGTATGTCCTGGGATATTACACCTAGGGTATAAGGAACGGGGACGATAGTGGCAAAGGAATTACTGAGTAGACTCTACATCTGATTTTAAGTGACAGTGTACTCAATCTAAGATAATAGGAGCCAAATGATTTTGTTTTAATTACTTAGAAATGTCTGAGAGACGCTTTACTTATCTCACAGGGCTTACGTTAGTTTTCCAAGTCCATTTTACGATCTCGGTTTGAGCTCGAAAACTTGGATCAAATCCAACAGCGTCACTTTGGACCATGATATTAAAAATGTACAGACTTTTCAATTTGAGGGCGGCATAAATTAAAGTGACACAATAATATTTATAACTTTTTGGGATAAATTATGATTAGTTTTTTCGTACCTAAAATGTTACACCGATAAATATTATTTAGGAACACAATATAACTTAAGGGGTTTGAACCTTATTAAAGAAATTCTTTTTTCTCTAACAAAGTATTTGGTTATTATACATTTAGTAATTTTACTCAATTAATGTTTATTTACTATATTATTATTCGGAGTTAAGGGAATTTTAGGATAATTTAAAGAATTTCACATTGTTTACTTTGAATTTTCCATAATGCAAACCAGTTTTGACGGAGAGAGGCCCACAAGTCGTTATGGCAACGTGGCTTGAACCGTGAAATGAGACCCAGAACAATCATTCACTGCTCACAGGAAACTGAGGCAAAGTAACTGTGACACCCAGTCCACTGTGACGCATTGTTTAAATTTGAATAATTGATTAGTCATTCTTGTCTATGACTACGAAAATCAACTTTTTATCTTTATAAACAAATATTCAAGACAAATAATTTTAAATGTAAAAATACTTCCATGATGAATATTTTTACATTGTCATATATGGTGGCGTCATCCTGTAATCCAGCTACTTGGAGGTCACGAATAGTGGATAGTTGTGAGCGATGGTCGGTGGGTGTAGTGTTCTGTTGTGTGGATTAACGTCCGCACTATTGAATACTACGTTAATCCGCAAAGACCATCATCATAATTAGACCAATTCGTAATTCAGAGGTCGTGGTTCGGATTCCACGTTAAACTGTAGGTCCCTTAGTTGCCATCGGCTGTTGGGCTATTAAATAACAGTCCTGTCTAAGGAACATGTCAGCCTTAGTCAGTAACAAGACTACAAGATCGCGCCACAATCATCTTACATCCAATCCTCATTCATACTTGGCTTAAAATACCTACCTTGTGGTATGGTCGCCATTTCAAATAATCTAATCTAATCTAATCTAAAACAACATTTATTGCAGCAATCCTGCATACTCAGTACTATTCAATTATTATGATGGGAATAATATAAGTTCTATGAAGTTTGGTGTACTCACACCAGCATGCTGCGTGCGATCTCGTTTATGGATCTAAAATTACGAGACATATCTTTTAACATAAAGATTATATGATGGATTCCTGGTATTGAAGATGTAATAATGTGATTAGGAATGAACATTGCCTTGGACCGCAAACAATCCTCGTTCTCGAGGGACCGGGATTGAAGCTCAGTCGGAGTAATTAAACTGATCCGTTTCCGAATATTATTTTAAATTGTCAATTCCTTAATACATTATTAAACGTTAAATGCTCTTACAAAATTTTCCATTCTAGAGGAATATGCCACCTAGACTTCGTTGACATTCTTTAACATTTTCCTTTAGGATTTCAGGTTTATATTTTGTCATTCTAAATAATAATAAGTTTCTTCTCAACACTGAGACGTACAATATGTACATAGGACGGACTAACCGCTGCTAAAAGTAAAAATCAGTTATCTTCCCAGCCTTGTGGTTTAGCGTCTTGGACTCCGATGCAAGAGGTCACAGGTTCAAATTCCGGAATACCAGTTTGGGTTTGGAACGTTTTCCTAAAAAATCGTATGTGTATAATCACTCTTTCGCTCTGTTAAAATGTACTTTTCGTAGAAAGAGCAAATAATATTATTATCAAGAGGATAAATGTAAGAAGGGTCATTTAACCCTAGAATTGACTGAAAAAAACTAACGATTTTTCATTTCTTTTCAATAATGCAAAAGGTTTTTCATACTTTCTAGGAATAAAATTTGTGTCATTGGCTCCTTCGAAGTAGTGAGGTGATATGCAACGCAGTAACGTTGTGCGTGAAGCGTAGGCATGTTTCAGGCGCTGCGTAATGGTTGGAGAGGAGGGGCGGTCTTCAGACGACCTTGCTTCCCCCATACTCGCGGCGGCCATCACGTTGCTTCTAGAAATATGCCTTATCTTATCCGACGGCATTTAATTCATCTTGATTCTTTCATAAATTTACCATGCATGCTATTTCATTAATATTTTATTTACCGCTAAAAGGTCTTTTGCATTCGCCTTCCCCATAGAAACGGGAGTAACCTGTGATGAAAGTTTTTTTAGTTATTCTATGCTTTTTATAGAATGTTTTTATGTGATTTCAATACATCCACGATTTATGAATATAAATAAAACTAAAGTTTTTTCCATTAAAGTGTTCACAATTACGATAGATTTTCATATTTATCCGTTTTATATTCCAGAAAAGCCGGAATGAGTTATATTTTTAAATTAAAATCCTCTTGCGTATTTTTATGATGAGGTTTATTATGGTATTAGTGTCTTGCTTCGGTTGAAAAATATTTGTTTTGTTTTCTTGATTTATAAATATCGGAAAACTGAGGTATTATTCAACCCAGTCCAGCTATTTGATTTATCAGTTGAATGCTTCATGTTCGTACAGTACGTTTGGAATAGTTTAAGTCGATATAAAGAAACCTGAAAAAATAACTAAGATACGTATGACAATATTTATTCAAAACGCAAAAATACATTTATAATGACTACTTTTTTGTCTAAAATATAATACATTATGTTACAAATGACAACACTGTAGCCTTCTGTTATAAGAAGGCTAACAATTAATATAAATAATAATTAATTATGTTCAAAACAATTTTCAATCTTTTTCATATAGAGGAACACTTGTAATTATAAAATGTATATTTATACGAGTTCTTATTTCCACTACTCTTACACACTCTACTAACATACAATAGTATTTAACACCAAATAAAAAATGTTTTTAACAACTGAGAAATTATCTATCTGTACAAATTTAATCTTTAACAATTTCCAAATTCATTACACAGTTAACAACATTATACGTTTTACAATTAAAGTATTGTAACTATCAACATATTATAGACGTCATTATAAAATTAAATACCCATGCATAAAGACTTGTTCCATGATATATTATGGTGTTCTATTTATTAGTCCGACGTGAATTCACGTTAGTGAATTGTGAAAATAATTAATTAATTATGTTTGTAATTTCAACTACAAATAAACTACAAATATTTAATAAAATGTTATGAAAACTCAAATATTATTTTGTGAACTATATTATTCATGTTATTTTTGTATTATTGTTGCAAATACAAATAAGAATAATATTTGTCAGCCCGAAAGGATAAGAAGATGGTGGATGGGTCCCAGCTTTATGGTGGATATCACACGTTTCTATGTTAAGCAGATACTTAAACTCTAGTGCGTTGACCTCTTCCAAGTTTCAAACATTGTCTGGCTAAATGGAAATAAAACTTAAAAGTACAATAAAGAAAATTTATTTATAAACCACTGTTTTAAACAAAATCTTTTAAAACTCCCTAAATTTTACCTAACTAGACAATATAAATATCTCATTGCTTAAAATAGTTTTTAAAACTTAAAACTCTTGTATGATTAACTAAACAAAATTCCCTATTTCCTAAAGAATAACAATCTTTGTAAAACAAATGTTCTGAAATTAGCACCAACAATATCTTTTATAAATTATTATATCATGGGAATCCCATCCATACTATATAATACATATAAACCTATGAGATTACATTGGTCCCCAAATACAATTTCATGGAGATATTTTTATTATTATTTTATCAGTCAGAGAATACTGTATTTATGAATACTAGCCATGACAAAGTTCATTTAATGTAGACAGCAAAATCGCTATTATTCAGAGACTAATAGTTAGTTCCCATGTTTAATAGAGGGAGAGTAAAATTAATTGTATTTCCCACGTTAGTATGATACAGGATAATATTTATTCTTGAAACCTTTTTAAAACCACTTTAAAAATAAAATTTTGAAATTTAAAACTGCTTCGTTTTGTGTTTAAGGTTTACAATTATTGATTTTCGTAAATTTTAATTAATTATCGCGGTAGTTCCAAATGATTTTGCGGACTAAAGCTTTATTGTCTGCATTGTTAAGATGAGATGAACACCGTTCACGGAGGAAAGTTTTGTAATTGATTCTTCTCGTGTGTGTAGTCTACTTGTTGGTTCGCCCAGAGTACATCTCCACTAAGGGGGGTAGATGGGGGGGGGGGGGGGGGAGTGGGGGGGGAGGTAGGGGGGGGGGTGCAGGGGGGGGTGTTGGGTGATAGATGGGGGTACATCTCCACTAAGTTAAGTACTTAAGTACACTCTCATCCAAGATAGTTAAGGTTTTTCTTGTCCCACTGACTTCTACAGCTCATCAGGTCATAGCCAAGGGCTTCTAGACGAACAATACAATGTGGCGTGGAATCCTGTGGTGGGTTTACATTTCCAGTCCGCCAATACTGTAGACTGCCCTGCTGCCGGATGCTAGGGGTGCTAGACGTTGATGTAATACTCCCTCGGGGCCCTCGCCAGAGGGATGGCCCTGGGTCACGCATGCGCAGTATGCTCGTGGCGCTTCTTGCAGTTCTCGTGCAGCAGGTAGCACAGCGCTATGGTGATCAGCACCGCTATCGTGATGGCCAGCCCGATGGACATCCACACGATCTCCTCGTTGATGCCAGTGAGACTTTGACCTGCAACACCAAATTGAATCTTGTAACTTTAAAGATTATTACGAGGTATTACACTAAAACCTCGTTTATCCGAAATTCCGGTTTGTCCGAAATGGTTCCAAGAGAAAAATAAAAAATGTTGCTGGAAAATACGGCGCGATTTTCGACAACCTAAACAGCGCGGACTGTATTCGGCCGGTACTGCACGGCGATTCGTCCAAACGTTCATATACTGTCGTAAAAGTCAACTCTGTAAAAACACTTTAATCAAAGAAACGCAACCGTAATGCGCTCCCGTATTACAGGTACGGTATAGAAAAAACTGAAAGCGTTTATTTAGCCTAAAATCGGTAAAACGGGTTATCCGAAAATTCGCTTATCCGAAATGTACCTGGTCCCAGCCAAAACCGGATAAACAAGGTTTTAGTGTATTATTGATTTTTGACATGGATATGTCTTAGCTCTGGGGGTGTGTTGGCAATATGCACGACCAAAATTTGAAACATTTACAGCTGTTTAGATGAACTGAAAACATTCCCTTTAGACATATCCATGATCTAACCTATTTCCCATAGGGAACTAAATACAAACATTTCTGAGATGGCAACCTACCTAGGTAGGTAGATTAGATTAGATTATTGAAACGGTGACCCTTTTTCGAAGGGGGTCCGGGAAAACTTTTGAAAAAATAAAATAAAAAAATGTATTTTCATGTTATTGGAAGCACATTTTTTAAAAGGTAAAGAAGAAAACTTTAGATTTAGAAAATTACGATTTAGGGTCTTAAAACGCAGCGGTCTTACTTATTATTATCAACCACTTTTTTAATTTTAAATCTTAATACAATTAATTTTTATTTGGTTTGTACAAAAGGCAAGGCAAGGGTTGTATACCTTACAAATTGTAAAACTCAATTGTTGACAACTACTATTAACGATAAAAATAAATATATTTGCCAAAAGGCTTTTGGGACAATGTTTCTCATCTACCTCTCGTATCTATTGTTTTTTGTTTCAACTAACCATCAATATGGGGATATGAGAGTTCAATAAGGCTATGAGGTGCAACTGAAGACAAAATTCAAATGTATTTATTTCTAAAAAATGTATTACGAAAATGATTTGTTTACTAAAACATATTTAGCCAATAAAACATTTTACATAAACTAAAATTGGTTAGTCTGAAATCTATTTCCAGTACAATTAATGTTTCGGAAGTGTACGCACATGGAAAATTAAATGGTTTTTTTTAATTTAAAGAGATACGAATAGATAAGAAAATTTAGATTAATACAGATGTACTGTTAATAGATTGAACAGATTGAAACGAGACGAGATGCGTTGGAGACGAAAGCAGGACAATGGACTACGTTTTATCAGTGTCAAGGTCAGTGGTCAGAGGTTCTGTAGATAGAGATAACAACATGCTCAGCATCTTATCTTTCAATCTCTAATAGCCGAAAATGCAACTTCCGCTTGAACGAGTCCAATAAACCTACAAAATTGTTAAAATTGGGAGGGGGAATTTTTCTGTACAAGATATAAACTGGGTGAAAGAGTTTAGGTACAGCCAAATACATTATATTTTGGTTTAAGTCTGTGGTTTAGGTATTACTCACTCAAAATGTGATTTGACTGGTGAAAAGTAAACTTTTCGAAGAGCTGTAAACAAAATTTCATAGCTAAGAAACCTCTCCTGAAAATAAAAATTCCTATTTCAAGGTGTATTGTTAGCAAGGAACCTAGATTCTAAATCACAAAAAGATGACTAGTTTAATAACTGTTGTATACATAATGCATGAAGCATAACTTTGTTGGTCTTAAATAAACAGGAACTGTGATAGTATAGAGGTTTCTCATGAGTTACAAAATTTATAGTACAAGCTTTTATTTCCGTATATCAAAACGGTTCATGGCGAGGTAGCACGTTGACTTGAGAATTTAATTTGTGTGCTTGATTATACTGAAAGTAAAAAGCATCTCTGAGACAAACTAGGAGATTACAGTAATATGAGAATAAAACTTTTAAGAGAAATGACTGTTAAATAAATATATAAACCACATATATGTTTAGACACATTATGTAGCCAGAAGTGAACACTCTAGATGTGATATAAGTCGACCAACACGATTAACAGCTATTCTTATAACCACATGACGACACTTCCGATAAGCACTTCCGCTGCCCTTTTTGCATTCCACAAATCTGGTAAACCCCCCTCCCCCTTAGCTTACACATAGTCCTGTCAATACGTATTTCTTTCCTGGAACAAAAAAGAAAACAACTGACGTTATAAGTAAAAAAATGCATTATCCGCCCAAGAATAAAAATGAAATGACATGTTGAAGTTAAATAAATCTAAACCAGCTGCTCATTTGATGTGAGAAAAATTTGGAAGCCTTTTTTGGAGTAAAGTCGTAAAATAAATGACTCTGTCAAGTACACGAATTACAAAATAACTATACATAAAAAACAAACGTAAAATCGTAAAAAAATAATAACAATAATAGCAGGAATATAGAACCCCTTTTGGGAACAAATGTAAACAGGTTGTGAGATATTGTTGTATGATCATAAAACAAAATGAACATGGAAACGGAAGATCGATGTCATAACGATTACAGGAGAACGTGAACTAAAATAATCTACTAAAACAATCAATATGCTTACATCATTTGAGGCTACATCAGTAAAAATATGTCACTATGTAAGTCCACAAAAACCAGGTTAATCACTGTAATTTTGAAAGGTTTTTATTCAAAAGTAAATTCTAATTGTATTTAAATATCAACCGATCTCTCTAACGAGATTCGTCAATTTTCCTAACAATGACGAGCTGCCGCAAAACACAATAGCTCTCATTTGCGGTTGTAAAAGTTTTCAATACAAATATACGCCCGCAAGGACTTGAAAAAGTTAATGTTTGCACTGAATACTAAAACTCTTTCGGAGAAAGTCACACGAAACAACGGTAGAGTACAAAGGGTTTAGACCACACAAAGAGGGATAGCCTGTGGGGGGGAGAAGTGGGAGAAAAGAGATGGTTATAAATTGAATCGTGAACTGATCTATTTAAATGGTTTATGTGTATTAAACTTATATCATAACAAAAATAGATCTTTAATTTGTTTTAATTTGTTGTTAAGTTGAGAACCATTTTTACTTTCTCCCCCTAGAGGATATAGCATTGTTTTCATCAGAAGTTTTGAATTTGAGTAGATATATGAGAGAATATATTTGAATTCTGGTGGATATATCCATTTTAGTGCCCCCAGAATCGAAAAAAGAGGTTTTTAGAGTGATGTCTGTTAGAGTGATGTGTGTGGGGGATGGGCAGAAGCCTAGAGACGAGGCTGTTGGTCCGATTTTCATGAAATTCAGTAAGTAAGTAACAATCAACGGTATCTTGGAAAAATTAATTATTTTTGGAATTTTTTATTGTTGTAGGAGTATACTACCCCTAAAAACCCCCAAAAAAGTTAACTAATTTAATTTAACTATTTAAAAAATAATACCCACGTTTTTAAACTACAAATGGAATGATAATTTGATGGAGTATTGTTCAGAACTTGTATTGCGACTGAACAAACCCATTATCTTGGAGTCGATTACTAATAGCCTTTGATGACATCGAGTGACATGACGCTACCGGCATATTGTCTCGGACGTGCGACTGAAGGAACTCGTTATCTTGGAGTCGATTACTAATAGCCTTTGACGACATCAAGTGACATGACGCTACCTACTGTAATGCTACATATCTAATGCTACATGTGTAATCCTACATGTGTTATGACACAAGTGTAATGCTACACATATCATGCTTTATGTGTAAAAATATATGTGTATTGATATATTTGTAATGCTACACATGTAATGCTACACGTGTAATGCTACGTTTGTAATGCTACACGTGTAATGCTACACGTGTAATGATACACGTGTAGTGCTACACATGTAACGCTACACGTGTAATGCTACACGTGTAATGCTACACGTGTAATGCTACACGTGTAATACTACACGTGTAATGCTACATTTGTAATGATTCATGTGTAATGCTACACACATGTAAAATACATGTGTCTTAACTATTTAAAGACAGATGCCAAGTACCAAAATAATCAATTGAAAAACGACTGAGACATAGAATATTTTGTAAAAGATGTTAAATGTTGGATCCCCATAGGAACATTTTTGCTTTTTTATATGCTAAACGACATCATGAAGTTTGTCTATTTTAGGAACACCCTGTATATTATAATGCCTAATAAAAGTAAACTACGTTTTACAAATAATAAAACAAATTACATTATTTACAAATACTTGTTATATGGAATTTATATTGTTGACGTGATAAACTTATGTTATTACAGTTAGTTGAGGTGACTCACCATTCCTGACGCCATAGCTCTGCACTCCTCCGACTTTGCCACCTCGACCTCCTACCGGCATCTCGACTAGACCATGGATATCCTGCAATCAAAAGCATAACAATCATATCTTGACCCATAATAAATTTGACAATAGGTTCTTTTATCAGCTGTTCTTTTAACCAAACTAAGCCGTCACTAACCATTTGACGTCACTTTCCAAATTACGTCACTGTTTCAAATTTTGTATCGAAAATTGCCTAGACATATCCTTATCAAAATGTTTATGATTACTTTAAAAGGACCCAAAACCTATTAAGTAATGAATTGTCTAATTGTTTTGTTTTACTGAATTATTGTGATCAATTAGGTTTATTAAGAGCTGTTAAATTAAAATTAATATTATTTGGTTTACATCTGATTAATCAACAAAAATTATTTTAAAATTACTTTACCAAAATTTTTTCTTAACGTAAACCAAATTTTATAATGATACACATTTGCTAATTTTTGAAAAAGCTAAAATTAAGTATTTTTATTTATTTGATTTATTATTTTACTTATTTAGATTTGTCATAGTAATTATCTCGCTGCTTAAAAACTGAGTCATAAAACCCTTACAAAAGTCAGATAAATTATTATAGCCTAATTATAAAATTGTACATTGACAGAAAGTATTGTAATGAGGAAGTAATTCCAGAGTGTCATTGTTGCAAGTTTAATTCAAATAATACACTTTTAGGGTACTTGTTAAATAATTTTGCACATAAAATTGTTTAGTTTATAATCGAAATACTTAACAAGACTTCGATAAAAGTCACTGTGAGACTCAACAGTGCAAATTACAAAGAGTAATTGTAAAAATCCAAATTGAAAATAGTATCTTTTATGGTTTAAAGGCATGGTGATTAGTGAATCTGACAAATTGGCTGACTTTTTCTTATTATAAGCAAATCGAGCTGTTTTATTCAATTAGACAGGTTACTGCTATAAACCCCAAATGCATAGTGCTGGTAATAGTGTTTATGCTTCATTGACCTCTTGAAAAATCATTTTTTATATATAAAAAATCTTCTGTTAGTATGACAAATTTACAATAAAACTCTTCCGTACTAATTATTGCAACAATAAATTACGCACGAAACACTACTTAGTTAATACTTGAAACTACATAATTACATTTTCCACCTCATAAACTAGGAACCTAACAGTACAACCCAACAGTAGGAACGATTTTTTTAATTGTTAATTTTAGTTTGAAGTAGATTGGTCAAATTGGTCAATGTGGCATTTATTTAATAATAATTCAAGATATTAAACATAATATTATGGAAACGCTGAAAATGTCACTGACGTTGATAAACATAAAGTAAACCAAAAATAAATCACGTTGAGAAGTGTTCCTACCTTGTGATAATCTTGCGGACTGGATATACAACAGTTCCTTAATATTTCCACGCCACACCATAGCTACCACCGTCCACAACAATTTCTCTGTGTGCCCCCAGAGGAAGTGGGGGCAGGATGACCTCTCCCTGCATATCTGCCCCCAGAGGAAGTAGGGGCAGGACTACCTCTCCCTGCATATCCGCCCCCAGAGAAAGCAGGGGCAGGACTACCTCTCCCTGCATATCCGCCCCCAGAGGAAGTAGGGGCAGGACTACCTCTCCCTGCATATCCGCCCCCAGAGAAAGCAGGGGCAGGACTACCTCTCCCTGCATATCCGCCCCCAGAGGAATTAGGGGCAGGACTACCTCTCCCTGTGTATCCGCCCTCAGAGGGAGTAGGGGCAGGACTACCTCTCCCTGCATATCCGCCACCAGAGGAAGTAGGGGCAGGTCTACCCCTCCCTGCACATCCACCCCCAGAGGAAGGAGGGGCAGGACTACCTCTCCCTGCATATCCAACCCCAGAAGAAGTAGGGGCAGGACTACCTCTCCCCTGGGCAGCAGGGCCCCTAAGTCCTGGAGGATTGAAAGAACCAAACTCTGAGAACGGTTTGTACTGACGGTTCACGCCGACCCTGGTGTGGGATGTCATATTAGTCGTGGACCTCAACATGGACCTGCCTCTCCCTATGGTCACCACGCTGGGCTGGGGATGACGATGACGAAGGCGTAAAAGAGCTGCTCTCTCCCCAGCTGTCAGAGGTCTTCCAAACTCGGGGTTCGCCTTGTAAGTGCAGAACCTCACGTAGTCTGGCATGTCGTGCCGCGTCCACACTTCCCCCCAGGTCCACGTGTCGTCACATCCACTAACTGGGTTTATAAACGGCTCGGAAACCTCGAGAACACCCGCGCCATCGACAGCAAGTCCGTCGGAGTTCATGTCAGTCGAGGAACTGGAACTGACCTGTGGTCCGGTGGTCTGTGGACTGTGGACTTTGACAAAGGCCCCCTCCCCTCTTTACATTCCTATTCATAGCCTACATTCTATTCTAACAAAATACAACAATATCCGTCAGACCCTTATTCTTGCTATTCGTCTAAATTCTGTTTCGAATTGTTTGTTGTTGTTTTCTGCCTAACAACGCCAGTGTTTGGTTTTTCTAAAAGGGAACGGTGTGAAGACCTGTTGTAGAATAAGTAATTAATAGCCCAATTATAAATGGCGACTTGATCCGGGATCAAACCTGCAACGCTAGACGTCAATGTTATAAATAAGCTTCATTTAAATAAGCTTTCTAATAGTTTCATTATATAAAAACTAAATTTTATAATTTAAAAATTAGTTAAATAATAAAATAACAAAATATACAGTCAGGGGGTTATAATATTTATAAGAATTAATACCCAATTTCACTTAATATTATTGACATTTGCTAATAAATTTTGTATTCGTCTATAATATTAGTTAATAGGTGGGAGGTTTGGGGGAAGAACATAATAGGGTGAGTTTAAAGTAAACTAATCCTTCGTCAAACCGTATAGAATATTGAAAATAAGTAGGTGAAATCATAGTGGGTATTCTCATTTTCATCGAAAAGTGTTACAAAACCCTTGTTTAGCGTTATAGAAAGACAGACAGATATTGAGGAAAATGTTGCTAATATCACTCAAAACTGGGATTTTGATAGCTCATTAGTAATTTTAATTGGTTGTGGGTTAGGTTACAGTAAACAGAAACAACGGAAATGCGTTTCATCAAAATGTCTGACGAAGAAGCGTTACAGAAATACAGAGAGGGTTTTCTGGGATATACCGCGTAAAATAACCAAAAATACTAGAATTCCAAATAATTAACAAACCTAAATGTATTTTTTATAGATATTTAGCTTAATGCTTATCAGAAATTTAATGGTTGATTATAGCTCTACAAAAATCGACAGTTGAAAAGTATATATGAAAAATGCGCACAGTCAAACAAAAATTATTATTACTATTCTACGGAAAATAAAAAAGTGCGAATGGCTGACTCAGTGTCTCAGCCTAGCCACTGAGGATGGCACTTCACAGCAAGGATGTTTGGCAATACAAACTACATTACGACGCGGTTGACGCCGAAAATCAACGTGACGTTGACACCGGCCGCGAAAGCCTACGTTTGAACATGATAAATGATAACTTAAAATACCGAGTAAAGATAACATGATAAATGTAAACATTGATGACGACTCTGTATAGCCCCAAAATTATGTGGTCTGATTTTGTACTGTTTAGAAGGGTATTTCCACAGCATGAGAATAATAATTGATCATTACCCTGAGCGAAAGTGTAGGCCTATTTTTAGTACTTATGTATTTCCAAGCTCGGAAAATTTAAAGTAAAAGTAATTTCTAAAAGGGAGATATTAAAATTAGACAATGTAATAAACAGGAGTTGACGAACCTTAGTGCGTGGATAAGGTGAGACTCCGCACCAGCTGCGAGCGCCAACATCACTGATACTGAACTCTGCCCCCCCCCCAGAACCACCCCCTAACATTGACACCCCCAACAACCTTGCCCCCACAGACGCACCAGCGTATAGTGCAATATTAGTATTCATATGAGAAAATTTGTTTTGCATTTTGAAAGTGTTTTAAAGCCACGCAGTTCATTCAGTACCAAAAGGTATAAAGTGGTAGATGATTCCTTTTATAACTTAACTATCTGTCTTCCATCAGTCTGTCTGCCTGTGTACAGATTACGAGACCAAACTGATTGTGTAATTTATTTGAAATTCGGTACATTGGTGCACTTTGGATATACCTACAGACATTTTTTATTTTCGATTTTTAATGGTAGTTCAATCCTAAAACGACTTAAAAATGTGAAAAATACGAATTTCTCAAAAATCACACAAACTATTTTCAGTAAAATTTCATAGTTCACAGATTTTAAGGTTCCAAATAACATGACACTACCCGTATACCTGTAAAACTGAATTTATGGGCTTTTAAATTTTAAAACCTTCCTTTACATTTTCTAGCAAAATGATAAATTTGTAAAATATTTTGACTATCCTCATTAAAACCAGCCCAAACAATTTACTTGAGGAAAAAATTATGTGACAGTCCACAGATACCGTTTATTTTGTTATTCCACTTGAATAAAAGAGAGAATTTCAGTGGTTGTATTCAGTCGCACTTACCAAGGAGCCCAACTGATACTTCAATAATTGAATTCCGCCTCGGTACGACACAGCAGGACAAACTGAAAATATTTCACGTTAAGTTTCGTTGCAGTAAATAAAGTGAGCGAAAGTGAGTCGTTAAATATAAGTTGAACTCCTATCAGTCCTCATGTCTCTAACCGGTGAGTTTGGCTGAACACCTTTATTACCTTTTCTGAATTTGCGACCTACTCAGGAAGGTGGTAAGCCAAATACGAATGATAAACAAGTGTAAGATGAGGAAACTTAACTTAAAATGATTTGTAATTATAATTGACACGTTAAATGTTCTCCACGAACATGTTAATAAAGAATTATTGTCTCAGAAACGGAGGGGTAGGCCTACTTAAAATAAAAGGATTTTATTTTTTGCATAACGTATATTGGGATGTATTTTATTAGAAATGTTCATAAAGGATATACTGAAAATTGAACTTATAAATCACATTTTGAGGAGAAGATATTACGTGAGAGGGTGAGGGCCAAGGTAAGCCAGTCAGACGACTCCCGGCGGGCAAGTTTACAAATTAACTTACCTTCCCGACTTCTGGGATGGTCTTGTTTTACATTGATCAATGACTTTCTCTCTGAATCAAAACTAATAATTATGAATCAAAACAAAAAACTTAAATACAGACTGAATAAAATGTCTTAACTCTTTTGCGAGTTCTCCGTTTATATTATTGTTAAATCTGTGTGCTAAGATTTCATAAGGGGCTTAAAAAAGATTTTAAAGTATTTATAGATCACGATTACGTGATATTTTATATTCACTATTAAGTAAATATAAAATTTCTAAATAATGTAGCGTATGTATCTTCTTCGAAGACGATTAAGCCAATAAATCTATATAAATAAGAGTTTTTAATCTGTAATTGAACACTCTTGCGGAGTATAATTTGATCTATGAAGGTGTGCTGGGGAGGGGGGAGGGGACACCGCCATTCGACGGTGTATTGCTGGTCACTCTGTATTGTGGTACGACCATACCACAAAGTACCGGTCAATCACCTCACATCCGCTCGATCACAACCCTTAGCCCATTAATCGCAGTATTAGATGTGTTTAATAATAAAAACCTTTTTCTTTCTATAAAACTAATAACTTCAATGAGCGGGGTTTTATTGGTTGCGGTCATTTTAAATCCTTGTTTTACATTACTGTATTGATTTACTGAAAAAATGGTGACCTACCCAGGTAAGTATTTTATTCTAAGTACGAATGAACTAATGAGAAATGAGACTAATATGATTAGTTAGATAGATAGAGTAGGCTATAGATGATTAGGAACTCAGTGGTAGGCTGCCACCGATTTGATTGAAAAAAATTATAGTTCGATATAATTTTTGTACATAAATATGAATTGAAAATAATTATAGGTGAATATCCATAAACTAATTTCCTGCTAAATATCTTCTAACTTTTATTTCTACAACTACAGTACTTCTACTTCTAACATCTTCTTCACTCTCGAAAATAATAAAAATATTATACACGGTGTTTTTTTACTGTGTCTCAATTGGGACAGTAACTTTAGGTAACAACATTTTCTTGTTTTATACATATTTAAAAATATGAGATTAAAATGTTTGTAAAAGGTCATCATTATCCAATCTGGTTGACAGCATATTTTTCTTATAGGAAATCTTTGTATTGGTTCCGGATGGTACCAAAGACTTTTTATACTTGAGTAATTTTTTATATACCGAATCGTTTACGAGATACTGAGAGACCTTTAACAAAATATTTTTATCATTCGCAACTTTTACCATTTCACATTTTAAACTATCTAACAGTAAACTTTAAACGAGAAACATTACTTTTATGGAGGAGTTTAACAATAATGTAGTTAAGGTTTTCATAAGTACTCGCCATTTTCCAACTGTAGGTCAACTGAATTTATTTTAAAACAGTTAACTTTTTATAATTAATTTTATGAATAAAAAATTTGTTACGAATTTAATAGTAGTTTTTAATTAGTTTGAACAATATAAGGTTAGAAGTAGGTGGACAATACGGGTCACAACAAACCCAACAAAGCAAGAGGACGTATTCATCATGAAAGGAATGAATCTCAATACAAAAACCTCTTCTAGTTGCTTTGATTCCTGCCAGTTCGGTGAAACAATCCCGTGCCAGACGACATGCGCAGTTATTTTATATTAAACTTAGAAGCAGTATATTCAAGATTTTTTATTTCCACACAAATACTCCAATATAGCACAGGTAACAAAAAATAAATTCATAAAAATGCATAGTTAAAACTAGCAATAAAGAATATTCTAACTTAAAACAATATTACTACGTCATTTTTAGGGAGATTCTATCATTCACCTCCAAGGAGGAGTGTTCTGTAATCCAGCAACTTTGAGGTCAGGAATTTTGGATACTTATGAGCGATAGTCGGTGCATGGGGTATTCTCTGGTGTGGATTAACTTCCGAACTACTGAATACTAAGTCCATCCGCAAATGCCATCCTTAATTAGACTAGCTCGTAATTCAGAGGTGGTGGTTCTGACTCCAAGTTAAACTGCAGGTCCCTTATATATGCCGTTGACTGTTGGGTTAATAATTAACAGTTCTGTTTAAGGAACATGTCAGCCTTAGTCAGTAAGATTACAAGATTACAATCATCTTACACTCATTTTCATTCTTACTTGGCTTAAAATACCTACCTGAGTAGGTCACCATTCAGTAACTAACTAAGAATCTTCCAGCCTTGAAAGAACCTATTACAACACAATACTATTTCAATATATAACGATATTATTTTATGAGGTGAAAAAGTTATGTCTTTCGTACGAGCTCAAGGTTTGAACAGCTGATAACCTCGACATCAGCTGACTCTACTATAGTTTTATGACTCAAGACTTAAGAGTCTGTTTTACGAGCTGTATGACTCAGTATTTTGAAGCAAACCATTCTCCGACATTTTTATCCGTCATTAAATATCGTTAGTAAATTAAATTTACTCTAGGACTCTTTCTCTAGGCTATTTTTTGAAAAATCCATTACGTATTGCTCACAATTTAATGTAGTTCAACTTTAAAATAGGTTTTAAAATCAATTTTCAATAAATATAATATTTTTTTAAAGAAGGAATAGCAATTTTGGCTTTCCTTTTGTATAAAATGGAAAATTACCCAAAACATGTGCAGACAAAACTCTAAATTTAACATATTAATCAGACGCCAGCTGTTAGCCCGTACGCGTGTTTGTACGGGTTATATGACCCAGTGGCGTTACAAAATAAAAAATTTTTGTATTGACTTCCCTGTGCGAAATAGGTTAGATCATGGATATCTCTAAAGGGAATGGTCTCAGCAGTTCATCTAAACAGCTGTTGTTATTATTTTATATTAAAAATTACATGGGCAATGGGTACGTTGTTTTTCTCTTGAACGAAACATTAAATTTGGAGCTTTTATGGATTTAATGATAAAACCTATTTAGATGGACTTGCATACCAAATTTTAGAAGAACAAATAACTAAATAAGTGAGTTATTAATTTATAGTTATTCTCTATGAGATAACATTAGACAACGTACTGTGTTTACCATTTTGAATACCTCAGTAACCAATTGAGCTAGAGTCATCATTCAAAATACTAAATTGTGTGTTTTTGAGCTGAATCCAATGGTAAAATGAAAAATTATATTCTTTCAAAAATTATACGTAAATGAACTGAAAACCCCATGTTTGGGGTACAACCCCCCCTCCCGAAGTGTAGCTAACGCAGTCCAATTGCGTTTCCCAACAAACTTATCCAATATATTGCAGCCGTTATCGTGTCAACACATATATACTGTATTCTTATATAATTTTGAATGACTCCACCAAAACGTGTTAACGGGGTTGAGTTATGAACTTCTATTATGGTCCCATGCGGGTCTTGTGAATAGCTCACTTTTCCGTAGGAAATTCGCTAATAAATGATCGTACAGTAAATTTTGAGTTGGCAGTAAAGTACAGAAACTGTGTAAGTGTGCTGGCCCGCGGCGACACGACGGGAGCGGCTGGAATGTGCTCCGGAACGCGAAGGAATCTCACACAAAGCAGGGATCATTTTTTACTCTACCTCCATGCTTTTAAGCGTCATACATTATCTAATTATATTTTATAAGCGATATTAGCTTCTCTCTTATTTTCGTTACAAAATGTGGTAATTATTTACATTGTTTATTCAATATCTTTTATTGGACTTTTCCAACACGTCTGTGTTTTTAACTACACGTTTCTGGTGGTGGAGAAACTCCTTATCAATACTCTGTATCATGTTGTCAATAAACCTATACTTTACTATATTATGCTGTAACTTAAACTTTAAATTTTTAATATAAATTATCAGGAAATCACTTGAAAACGGAAGAGTTTCCACGCCCCCAGAAACGTTGTGTAGTTAAAAACACAGTCGAAAGGTCCAATGAAAAGATATTGAAAAATTAATAACCAACGCCGTTATGAATTTTAAAGATTCCATATTTAAATTCGTCGCCACCATCTTCCTAATCGATTTGAGTTTGTTTCGAAACAGGTTATATTCATTGGATTTTCATGTAGCTTTCATATCCAAGAGTTCAGTTACCCCTCAGTAAAGATAGACTTATCTTCCTCATATTTCGCAGCTTATCAGTTGTATCGATAAGACTTAATATTTATCTATCTCTGGGACGGTGGCGTGTCCTGTAATCCAGCAAATTGGAGTTCGCGAATTGTGGGTAGATAGGAGCGATGGTCGATGGATGGATATTCCATGGTGTGGTGTGGATTTTTTTTCAAACGTTTTTAGTCAAAATAAGTCTTACCTCAATTTCTGTCTTCTTTAACGCCAAAAAAGGTATTTTTGTAACGCCAAACAAGGTATTTTTGTAATGCCAAACAAGGTAATTTTGTAACGCCAAACCAGGTCTTTCTGTAACGCCAAACAAGGTCTTTCTGTAACGCCAAACAACGTCTTTCTGTAACGCCAAACAACGTCTTTCTGTAACGCCAAACAAGGTCTTTCTGTAACGCCAAACAAGGTATTTTTGTAACGCCAAACAAGGCCTTTCTGTAACGCTACACCGTGAAAACGAGAGCATCAACAATGATGTAACTTATTTTCATTAATCCATAACGTTTTCAGAAGGTTTTTGTTTGCCCACAAAGTATATTAATCTTGTGAGGGATAAGGAAAAATTAATATTTCACTTATTAATCTATATTTTTGGATGACACTTGGTGTTTAGCTTTATTTGGTTGAGATCCGTCCATTTGTGATTCAAAATCACAGTTTGTGTTTTTAATGGCAGCTAACCTGCATTATGAATAGTCAAACTCTCTTATTTGTTACAGATATTGATCAATCCTCCTATTATACCTCGTTTAACGTACTGAGTACGCAGGTCTTCTGCGACGGGGAAATTGTTTTATATTTTTCTTATTTTGATTAAAGGTCTGAGTAATACAACCCGAACAAAGAACGGGCTAAATGCTAATTTAAAATAAAATAATGAGCTACATGTCCAATAAAAACCAATACAAGGCTTCTCTCGATCTCTACCAACATAAGACGCTGAGACATCGTGTAAGCCAATATCCAATACGTCTCCAGTCGCAACGACTCGATATAAATAGATCCTTAATGTGAGAGAAGTTTAGTTCTCTAAGTGGATTGAACATGAGTCAAAACGTGCACTTCTACACATTGGATCAAATTACTACCATTGTACGAGTATCTTCCGTGGCAAAAAGCTTTTAAGGCTCTGACACGATCTTGTTAATAAAGAGAACAAGACTTCTTTTTAGACGTATTGAAGTTTTTTCCACTACTGTCCACTACTGTCAGTAGTGGTCTGACCTTCGTGTCGTGCGGTCCTACTTATTTTTACGTCCGCTAGCTCGGAGGCGGAGTGTTAGTGTCGTTAGTTTGCAATTTTCCGAATGTACAGAATAGGCTAAGTAGAATGTTTTGTTTACAATTTTTTTCTATAGTTATATTTTTTGTTGTGTTTTTTGACCGGTTTCTTTTTTATATGTAGAAATAACCTTTTGTTTGTACAGATGTAAATATTGTTAGGCACTTGAAAACGGGAGTAGTTTATCCAACTCTCGAAACGTTGCGTGGATTTTAAACACAAGACGCGTTGGGAAAGTCCAACTAATTGTTAATTTTAATAATAATTAATAACCAACGCCATCATGAATTTTCAAAACTCTGTACTCTTATTAATTACATTTTTATGTTAAAATAATAAAAAAATGTTATATTTACTTCCCTGTGGTAAATAGGTCAGATCATGGATATGTCTAAAGGTAATGTTTACAGCTCATCAACACAACTAGTCTTAAAACCATTTGACGGCACTTCCATTAAACACTTCCGCTGCACCTTTTGCGTTCCACAAATCTGCTAACACGCCCTAGAGCTTACACATATCCATGTTAAAAAAATTGTATGGTTTTCTTGAATGTAATTTTATTTACGTTACAAATAAAGTTACAAATTTTATCTAATTTAAACAATAGTAGTTTAATAAGAATACATACTAAAGACCATAAGTAGAAAATCCACAAGAAAAAACTGTGCAGTTAATAAATCTAAGCCATTTCTTTTAAAAATTATTTTAAAGGATATGTTCAATTAAATCACTAAACTTTTTAAACTTAAAACGTTTCGTTTTAAAATCATTTTAGGTATACGCAGGATTCCTAAAATTCAGTAAATTTTGATTCAACTTTACAACTAATATTTACTAAGAAAATTATCTAAGATCAATTAACTTCACTATTTTATTTTATTCTAATAAAATGGCGACGTACCCAGGTAGCTATTGTAAGCCAAGTATGAACAGCGTATATAAAACTATTCATTCATGAAAAGTCAAAGAGAACATGTTGAATGCTTTCCCTCATTCCTAGTTAACGTTATTCAGAGTGGGCCTTCCGCCAACCCTCTCAACCTCGGGGAACAGGTTTGTGAAGTTTGTTCAGTTCTTGCAATTCTAGGCCTATTACAAAGCCACGAAACTGTCTCTCGCCAAGTTTTCAGTGCAACACAGTAACAACATTACGTGCAATGTTTGCAATTCCACAGATTCGCAACAAATCCAACTGTAGTCCGCAATCTATATTTTATTGAGTTATCTATTTTGTAAAACTACTTAGTTAAAGTAGGCTTGGTAATAAATAAATTTACTGATTATTGATACTGCACATTTTTTATTTATTATTTTTGACAAAGTCCTATGTTAATCTGTACGAGTATATTGTGTTCTTTTACTATGTTATCTGTCAAATTCTTTATTAGGCAATCCATCAGCTGTGTTTTGTTTATATTATTCAATAGTTCGGTGAATTCAGTCAGATTCGCAATGAAAATTATAATTATTTCTTTATTTTATTAAGTTTATTAATTAATTAATGAAATATGCTGGATTCTCTAGTTAGGAGTGTGAACTAGCCACAAAACACGTTAAGTTAGTGTTTGGGCTAGCAATGTTATGACAACCATTCGGGAGCAAATATTATTTTGGCGCGTAGCCAAAACAATTAGTCTTCTGAAACAAAAATAAATTATATTAGTGAACTGGTAAAGCTTTCTGAACGCTTATCAGCTTAACAGAAATATATTGTTTCAATAATATTCATCAAACATTCCTATAAAATAAACTAACATTCTTCCTGATAAGGTAAGGCTGGTACTAAGGTAGTTACCGGTACGAAGTTTGCTACATAATGCCCATGTTTACTTGGACACCTTCTTTTGTGCGGCTTCCACATCCTCTCACTGCCTTTTTGAGAGATTTCCAGTAAAACAATGGGTTGGAGGTGGAAGCTCTGATGGAGTTCCTCGAGAAGGTGGCCTACTGCGTGTACGGGAATGTCAGATCCAACTCTAATGGAGTTGCCTTAGGACTTTGCGAGACAGATTGTCTGATTATTTAATAAATGTGAATATCCCCGCCTACCTTTTGGCCCTGTCATCTGGGCTCCTCTCCTGCCGACTCCATCCTCGGTTGCTGCAATGGACCTGGCAAATCATAGACACTCCTGATTGCTGCATACCGCAAGTTTGTTCGACAACACAAATTTCCACCATACATTGCGGTACAACCTTTAAAAATTTGGTGGCCCAAAACATAAATTTGTGATAAACAAGTAAATTTTGCCTATTAAAATTTCTTTTAAATCACTTGGTGGTAAGATGTAATGTAAATGTAAGCTCTAATATTCAATTTGAATTAGACTCTCAACTCGTACTTTGATACAGTCATCTCGCAAAAGAAACAGTTAATGTCAACATACAGAAAACAAACTGCAGCACTCTGGTGGAAGTTAACGGAACTAAGACAACAGGGACGCTTTAATGGACTTGTCATGTCGTCTGTCACTGAGGCTCTACAAACATTGAATAGACTGTAGGCATGCACGGCAATGGCAATGATCCATTCAATAACAACTATAATAGGCTAATTACGCTTTAGTTTACAGTTTACACTACAACAATCAACTTACAAGTAATTAATTGACATTTGTTAATTAATTTACTTGAGTGAAAAGTGTCAAAGGTGTTAAGAGCAACTGTAAACATTCCCTTTATCCATATCCATTATCTAAGTTATTACTTCTCAAAGGGAAGTAAATATATTTTAACATTAATATATTATCTCTGGGGTAGCAATTGGCAATTCGTCAGACCAAAATTTGAAACAAAAGTGACGTCATATGGTTATAGGACAAGAGTATAGAGGAGCTGAAAACATTACCCTTTAGGCATATCCATGATCTGAGCTAGGGGAGGGGAGGGTGTTGGCAGTCTGCCAGACCAAAATTTGAACGATGACCGATATGTTATAAGGACTGCTGTTTAGAGGAACTGAAAACATTCCTTTTAGTTTCCCTTTCCATTTATTCCTTACATTGCTTTTGGCAAAAATTGTTTAATTTGACTTGAGAGTGGAAATATCTGTTTTGAGGCTCCCTGCACCCAACAGTGGGTTCCGACTGATGTTTGTCAGTATATAAACCCCAGACCATACTGATTATCCAATGTTTATGAAATTAGTTACACAGGTGCACTTTAGCCAAATCTCCAGACCATTGTATTTGTGTTTTATTTTGAAGGGATGTTAACCCTTAAAAATATATAAAAATAAATTCAGCAAATTCAACTCTAACAATTTCGATAAAAATTTCATGGTTTAGGGCCCAAATAATATGACAAATATTTCTGTAAAAAAATTGGTTCAAAAGTTATAGACTTAAAAATATTGAAAATTTCTTAAGAATTTAATCAATAAATTTGATTTATTATCAAACTCTGATTTGAACCGGTTAAGAATAAAAATACTTAAATTCAAATATTCTACTTAATAATTAGATACTTAAAAGAGGAAATTGATATAAAATTTAGTTTAATGAGCAACAGCTATTTTAAGTTTTTATTTTTTTTTTGTTTTTCACTTATTGAATTTTATTTAAGTTATCCCTAATGGGCAGTTTGCCGGAGGAACTAAACACTACTCATGATCTGACAGGAGTCGCCGGCCATGAGTTTCGATCCAGCAACCTTAGACTTACTGAGCCAGAGTGTTATGCCTGAGCTACTTATCAGGTACATATTACCTTTTCAGTAGATAAACATAATATTACAGAAAGACAGAAATTAATTTCTCTTGACTTGAAACTTGAAAATTCTCAGCAACAGCTGAAGGTCGCCGAAAGGCGATTCACAGCTAGTTGCTCTTGAAACAACTTTTGATTTTGAATATACAAATTAAAAACCTACTACACATTACCGTATACATTGATGATATTAATAATAATATTAGATATAGGATTTTTAAATAAAAATTAAGCATTGAACGATAACTCTTTTATTTATATAAAGCAAGATTATTTACAAATCCTGTACAAAAGTTAAAAATATTCATAAATTATGTAACAAATATAGAAATGATATAAATGTGATGTAAACACAACATAAAATACTTTAAGTACATATAATTCAAAGGTAAAGCAAGTAAAATGAAGTTGAAAGTTTATGAGGAATGTAAGGGCATGTGACTAGTAAATACCATAAAAACAAAGTGATGTTCCACAGTGTTTATATACAAAATGCATAATCATAGCGACTAAATTATTAGTAAATCGTCTGAAATAGTTGGAATATTTGAGACAAGCTGCGAACATATAACTATTGAAAAATAAAAATATGACAATGATGTTTTGAATTCTTGAATGTTTTCATATAGGATTGCCCATACTGATTATGGTGTACATATAGATTCAGAAAGATGAAAGTATAAATTTTATCAACGTTAAAACACAAACAAGGAAGAAGAAAATAAATAACTCAACCCAGTTGTAATTTTATCATTTGCCTCTTTAAAGACACTGTAAATATAAGATACAAAATCCATAACGCAAATCTATCACAATCACAATAAACATTTTATATTTGGATTGAGAATATTTTACAAACTATAACATGTTTGAAATACACTATGTGACACTATAACATAATGTGTCTCAATGCTGCCTAAACTTAACATTTGAAAGTTGAGTTGCCTTAAATTAAGCGAGATCAAAAAACTGTACACCATAATTTGTTCAAGTTCAGTAAAGTATAAAATATTTTTTAAATAATACATTCTAAAATAAAAAATAGTTATATATTACAATTACTAGAGAAAATATAAGAAAATAGATGTCAGTCAGTAGATTTCACTCTCCTAAACGTAAAAAAATATTTAGAACAAAGGACACCACGAAAAAGCTTATCTTTGGTATAGGATTCAATATTGAGACATGCGTAACGAAATAAAAATTCCAACATTGACTTTAGTTACAAATAATAATAAAAATATACATTGTAGTTTTTAAATGTTTGTAAAAAAAATGACATTACATTTTTAGTAATAGTTTAAGTTCAAACCAATTTTTTATAATAATAACACCACTCACTGTTCCTAATAAAGATTTTAAAATGGCATCAGTATTGAACATAATCCAAAAAATACAAATACTAAGCATTTATGAAGATAGAAAACTTGTTCTTGCTGATTTTGAACAATCAATACAGAATAAATGTTTGTGTAACCAAATTTCAAACCTAATAACATATGGTAAACCACAGTTTAATAATTCTATAAAATATATTGCAGCACAACTCGTCATGTCTAACATAATTAATGATGGAGTTGCACAATTACATTCTCAGGACGAAAGCCAAATTTAAACTTGACGCGGCAAAATCTGAATCACCCGAACAATTGATCCCACCCCTGATGCACATTCAATAGTAAATATACACAATTACAGCGGATTTTTCAAGCTGATACACGAAATAAATATAATTTTCAAAGCAAATAAGTGTTATTTCTTAAAATTTTCTTCTGTCTAATCTCCAAGCAGACTAAGTTAACCCTTTGAGTGCTATGAACTGTTCACGTTATTCACGTCAATAAACAATTACTTGACACTAAACACTATACTGTATGTTTTTAACCCTAGAACCGTTACGTATTTCGCCAATAACTGAATAGTATAATTACTATTCAGATCTTCTCAAAATAATCAGTATACACAAAAACACACCCCCATAACCATAAAAGAAGCAAAACAGGTGTCCACTGCAATCCTAATCAAGCCTACAAATGCTGTCAACTTACACCCAAGCCGGTCACCGTTTATTTTAGGTGGCCCTCCCACCACTGTATCATACATTTGAAAGCCAAATTGGGATTGCTCATGGTCAGGAATTGAACCCGAGTACTTCCGAGAGGCTTCCAGTGCTTGCTAATGCTAATGCTGTAACCCACTGGACCATTGTATACCATGAGACAAAGCGCTTTACTGGTGTTTCCTACCTCCGCAGTATGCTGCACAGCGTGCTCTGTGATTAAGGTAACTGCGTCGTCCAACAAACACCAACAAGAAATCATTGTATTGACGGTTGCATTGAAATCAAATGAGACTGTCTTCCTACCTCTGCAGTTAGTGGCTTGTCACACACTCACATGATTTCAATGCAACCAGTAGTTGGTCATTGTTGTGGGTACACAGTCAACTTAATTACGGAGGCTGCACAACATACTGTGGAGGAAGGAAAACGCCATTAAAGCTTAACTAGCGGAAAAACAACAAACTCCATAAGATAGTTTCAGAATTAGCTCATAGATGGCAACTCGGTAGACGAGATGAACAAACAATTTCACTATATTGTCAATACATGCCACTACACGACACTAACAATGATACATTTCTCCACAGCACTGAAAGGGTTAACATTTACTCAACTAAATTATAAAACAAATAGTTTTTAACTATTTAGTAAGTTAATATCCACGGAGCTTATCAACAGACACTCTGATTTTACTCAAAGGCAGTTACAAGGCTGATGAAAGTAATTAAAATTGTGTTTTTCTGACAGAGAAAACATACCGGTAAAAGAATCATTAAGAGGAAAGGAGCCAGTAAATACAAAAGGGATTGAGAAAATTGAAACAAAGCAAATTAATAAAGTTGAACAATCTATATTAAATTGAGTTTGGATATCTTGATTCTTTCACTTAATTCACAATTAACTCATCGTACTTAACAAACAATCACAATAAACTAAGAAAGCTCATATATATTTGCCCATTCCATGCTGTAACTTAATCCTTATAAACAATTTAAGTGCTGTATATTTTATCACCACTCAAAGTTTACACGCCCACATAAGTCTTAAAGCATACAAACAAAATACTAATGATTTCACACGTTACTTACCAAATTACAAAACATAATAAATAAGGAAAACAACAATATTTTTTTAATTATCTACTAAGAATGTGAAAACAGATAACAAAAACATTAAACAACACAAAAAATCTTTGGTAACTTTATAGTGTATGGCTGAATTTTTCTATTACCTATGTATTACGAAAAATGCAAATGGATTTTTTAATAGAATACTTGCCGAATATTTTTTCTGTTTCTAATAATACTGTAACAAAATAATGAACAATTATTATCTAAAACGCTTCATAATGCACTATATTTCTCTTAAAAATATTCTACTTCTAAAGAAAATAATTCAAGCCCTCAATGGCACACTGACTAGTGATAAACTTCATAAGGATATTTAAATTTTAACCACATTTATTCAGTTACGTTCGCTACTTGTGGTTTTTTCAAAACAGTCGGTTCATCTTTCAGAAACGTGCCGGACCGGGATCCTACCATGGGCCGAGGGGGCGCTTCAGTCTTATTGTTGTTACCTGAATTGTTATTATTAACAACCACCTTCTTAGTGCTGTTCACTTTCGTTTGTATTTTGTTAATATTTCCTTTCATGTTCAATGAAGTTGACGCTACAGTCGAGATTTCTTTTTGTTTAATACCCGCCCCTTTCACCGGGCTCGATGATTTAGCTTGAACTCGGTACGTGGCATTTCGCTTCAGCAAAGTGGACTTGGTGTCCGTACTCGCATGGGTTTTTTCTTTGGGAGACAAAGTGTTTCGCTTCACAGACGGAGACGGTGTCGAATTCACCGTACCTTTATTCTGGGAAACAGGGGAGTCCTTAACGAGAGGAGAACTTTGGGCGCTACTCTTCTTACTCAATGGAACAGGCGAATACTTTGGTTTTTCGTTCTCAAACTTTGAAGTCTGTGTGAATCTTCCTTTCGGGTCGCTCGAGGCGACACGATTAACAGACGTTCCAGTCTTGTTACTATTAGACTTCACGGATAGTGATCGGACGTTTTTCTCAATAAAATCAATCCGTGAGAGAGGTTGAGTTCTGGCAGTAGACTCTGCTTTCTTCTTGGAGCCAGCACTGGATGTGGAGTTAGGGTCAGCCAGTGAGTCTGTAGACATGGTGAGAGTTTCATCTCTCTTACCTGGCACACTGCGGGACGGCCGCTGGGGGAGAGAGCGGCGCATCGCAGGCGAAGAGGTTCTGGAGGAGTCGGACGACGAGATGATGGACTTACTCACATTGCGTCTCACCGTTGGTGTAAGGTTCGTTTTGTCCTGCTTTGCTGCCGCCATCGCAGGTGATTGCTTCGGCGTTTGTTTTGGCTCCAGGTATCTTGACTTGACCTAAAGAAGTAATTATTTAACAGCAACTAATATTTAGTGTTCCTCAATAACAAATTTATGAAGCTTGGAATTTCGACAGTTACCTCTTTGTATATTTTAGATTGTTTGTTATATGTTAAAATTAATGTAGATAATTTTGCGACTAATGATTCAGTACATAGTCATTTCACAAGAAATAGTCACAACCTTCGACCAGCTCAATGTAACTTCCAAACCACTATTACCAGTTTTTCTGAATTTGGCAAAAAGCTTTATAATATGTTACCTTACTGTATTAAATGTTTAAATGTTAAAACTTTTAAAAATAGAATAAGAGCTATATTATGTGATCTTTTTATTTATGATGTAAAAGAGTTTATTGAGTACTTATCTTCTAAAAGTAATGGTAATGGAAATGATAGGCTATATTAGAATTAAATACTTTTTAGAATAAAATATAATAGGTAGTCAAATGTATTACTTGACGATGCCATGCATATATTGTGTTTATACGGCAATAAAGAATTTCTGATTTCTGATGGCTCAAATGTTGGAAATATCAAACACTTACAATAATTGTGAATCTTGTGATGTACTTACATGTTGCATGTTTGTTGTATTTCATCGTGTAAATATTTCCACAACTCACCTACCAGAATATATTTGGATGTTTTATGCTATGCTATTGAAATAAGAGTATTGTTTTGGGAACAATATTTCAAAACTACATTTAAATTTAACAAGTAATTCAAAATTAGTAATTTATTGTTCATAATAATAAAAGTTAAGTAAGTATAACTACAAATATGGCTATTCTATATCACTAATTTTTATAGAATGAATAAACTAGGAAGAGAGTGATGGAACAGTTGCAAAAGTATCCAAGTTTTTCCATGGTGTACACCTGAGTCCTGGTAATTCCAACACCTGTTAGTCATTACATAGTTGCGCCATCGTATTATAACATAGATATCAAGCATTCGGATGTAGCAGTAATCCGAACAGGTTCGGTCCCAATTAGTTTGGATCTGGTGTACTTTCCTACGTACCTCAGATATTTTATAAGGCCAAGTTTTGGGTCGAGGCCCGGAGTTTTCAGATTTCACAGTCGGCTGGGGAGTCTTGGGCTTGACACTGGCCAGGGACCGAGAGAACTGCGGAGTCTTCCTAACACTTGGTTCCGCCACAGCAGGTTTCGCCAGAGAGTCAATAGACTGCTTGCCGGTACTACTGGTTGCTTCAGCTCTCTGTAATGACAGATCAAACCATTGATTTTTCGGAGGACAGACGTTCAGTAGTGGTGATTCCAGCCAGCCTACATGTTAAGTACAAGTAATTCCACATTCCAATCAATTGTAACTGTAATTTCATTGTGTAATTGTAGGATTCTCCTTGCACTGTAGCTGGATTACAGAACACACCACTGTCTCACTCTAATGGTACGCACAGTGGTTCCAAATACAGTAGCAGTCGTGGTAGATGCTCACCTTGTGCAGATGACGAGCCCTGCGCCGGTCGTCACCCGGCACAATCACGAGGCACGCAGCATCCTGTATCTTGTGCCTCAGCTGTGGCTCCATCAGCGTCCAAGCAGGTGTGCGTGACGCACGAGCCGCTTGCTTCAGCAGACACGCCTCCACTGTCGTCTGCAGGATATGCAGGAACTCTACGAACCCCTAAAAGAAACCAAAGTCAACTTAAAGGCTACTTGTAAATCAAAATGTGATTGGGAAGAGTAAAAGGGTTGAGTTGGTATAACAATTTAATTTATTGGTTTTGTAAACTTTAATATCTATGATACGTTGAATATACGAAAATTAGCTTCAGTCAACATAAGTTATTTTTTCTAAATATTCTTTGTCTTAATATTACTTGTTACTTTCTAAGTATTATTGGCCATCTACTACTTAAATGGACCTGTAGACTATCTTCATAATTAGACCAGTTCGTAATTCAGAGGCAATGGTTTGGACTCAATGTTAAACTATAGGTCCCTTAGATATGCCATTGGGATATTAATTAACAGTTTTGTCTATAGAAAATGTCAGCCTAAGTCAGTTCCAAGTCTACAAGATTGCGCCACAATCATCTTACACTCATTTCTCATTCATACTTGGCTTAAAATACCTACCTGAGTAAGTTGCCATTTCAGTTAAAGGTATAAAATATAAAGTAAAGTATAAAGTATTCACAGAGGAGGCTTAAGTCAAGAGAAAGTTAAGGAATTACAATGAGAATAAATGAGGTTATGTTAAAATGGATGAACAAAAAATAAATTTTGAGAAGCTCAATTTTATGGTTGGGCAATTGATGAAAACTATGAATTTTAGTAGGGTCTTATACAATGTTGCACGCAGTTGCAAACTTAAGGGTTGCAAGTAGAACTTTGTCACAACGATTTATATCTCAATCACTTTTGATTGGTGAAAGTAAACAAAAAATTCACCCTAAACCCTTCTTTGAAACTTTTTTTGATTTGTTTGGTTTTTGAACTTAACCCAAAAGTTTTCCTTTTCACCCATGTAGCAAATTTCATTTCAATCAGACAATTTTTACGTGAGTTATCATGCCTAGGTCAGGTCACGGCCCCACGCACATTTGTTAGTTTTGCACAAATGGTGTTTTTGGTATCTGGGTTCAGATTGGTCCCCAGTCTAGGCTATGAGCTCTATTTATATAGAAAACTCGCTAAAAGAACTACTATAGGTTAAGACCTATAGTAGTTCTTTTAGGGAGTTTCACTTCTGACAGAATTTTATTTTTTTTATGATGAAAAAGTATTTTGTTTTTTAGAACCCCAAATATTAGCAGCAATGCTCAAATTCTGGCAGTCAAAATTTAGATGGTACAAAGACTGACATCGTTGAGCTTAATGTCAAGAGGCGCCTGCGGTGATTCAACCAGGTTGAGCAGCTTATGTAGCTGTGAGTAGCACTTGCAGGCCTGGTCTGGCGGCAGCTTCTCTGCAGCCGACAGCAGGACTTCCTCCAGTCTTGACATGGTCCACAGCTGTTCTCGGCCACACGACATCAACCTGCAACATCAAACCAAAATAAAAATTCCCTCAAATTTCCAGGTCTTCCAAACCAGTATTTAGAAAATTCCAGGTTCATAACAAAAAGCAAAACACGGGTTCTCGTGAATTTTTCTAATGTCCCTGATGGAAGTGGGAAGAAAGGTTTTGCTAGAAATTAAACAATAACAGAAAACGAACCAAGTGGTTTTGAGGAACAACGTCAAAATGCACAATAAGCATTTAAAGTGTTCATCTATTTCTTTATTTTATTTTTATTTATTTGCAGACTCACAGCCATCCAACCAAACATTATTTTAATAGAAAGAAATTATTTCCCAAAACTAAAATTAAATTAAATTCATAAAAAACTAAAATATTAGTGAACGATTCATGGAGATTTTGAGCCACCACACAAGTGCATAAATGTTACGCTGGAGTTCCTAAAATCCTACATACATGTCACTGGAGAGAATATCGCAGAAGTGCTGGGACGTGAACTTTATGCAGGCTTCGTACAGCTTGTTGGTGAGGGCCAATACAGGCTCTGCCCACCTGATGTTCGGGATCAGACCTTGCAGTTTGCTGCAGCACAGTATCGTCTCCAGCACATTATCCACAGTCTACAACAGAACGGTAAATAGTAACTATGAACTGTGAAAGCCAAATGTCAATCTGTGGCAAATGTTGTGTTGAATTGTTCTGTGAACACTACTGTCTGTGTGATCCAACCTGAATCATCTGTCAGATCAGTCAGTTTACAGCCTCACTGTTTGTAATCATCACTTTAGTTAACTTTGGGAGATCGTCCCATACTATTCACTGTATTCACTTAACCCTAGAGTGCCTTCGGCCTGTGAGACCGTTTTCATTCATCGGGCCTACTACACCTTGGGTTTCTTCGGTGTTGTAGACTGACGTCAACGGTTTTCATGACAAATTAGGTGTTTTCGGTCCGCTGACATGCCGCCTCAGGTGTCTTCAGTGTATGGGACTGAAGCAAAGAATCGCGGAAGATACTCTAACCTCAAAATTACACCTGTGCGTCTGGTGGTAGACTAACTCGAGGTAGGAAGGTAGCGGGAGGCACATGTCCTACACCCTAGTGGGGGAAGCAGGGACTTCAAAATACTAAACATCGGTCTCACAGATCTAAGATACCACTCTAAGGTCAATTGAATTATTTACTTAATTGTTCTTTACTTTATGTATTTGTTTGTTGTTTAGTTTTTAAAACAACACTTTTAAATACAACTAGCTTAGGCCCTACAATATTTCAATTTTAACGAGTTTTATTATGTTTTCCTGACTAAGTACTGTATATCACCATATTATTGTGTTTTATCTGGGATGGTGGCGACATCCTGTAATCCAGCTTACTTGGAGGTCACGAATTGTGGATAGTTGTGAGCGATGGTCGGTGGGTGTAGTGTTCTCTTGTGTGGATTAACATCCGCACTACTGAATACTACGTTAATCCACAAACGACTATCCTCATAATTAGACCAATTCGTAATTCAGAGGCCGTGGTTCGGATTCCACGTTAAACTGTAGGTCCATTAGTTGCCATCGGCTGTTGGGCTATTAATTAACAGTCCTGTCTAAGGAACATGTCAGCATTAGTCAGTAACAAGACTACAAGATCGCGCCACAATCATCTTACATTCAATCCTCATTCATACTTGGCTTAAAATACCTACCTTGTGGTATGGTCGCCATTTCAAATAATCTAATATAATCTAATCTAATCTATCAAGGTTGAATTCACTTTGATTCATTATTACAAAGTTAACTAGTAAATCTGTAAACATTTATACATTGAAATCTTAGCTGACCTAACCTCAATATAACACATTCCTTGACATAACATTTTTCCCTTCCCTTCAAATGAGTTATATTTGATGAGCCTACCATATGGACGATGTGTTGTTTGTAGCATTTGTCAAGCAGTTCCCGTGGTAAAGTCGCAAACCCCTTGGTGGGCCAAACTCGGACAAAGTGTTTGGTGATCCAACGCAGACTCTTGCGATATATCTCATCCAAGCCGTAAGCTGCAGCCAGCGGCAGACACTCCAACACTCCCACCGAGCACATCGGACAGGGCTGCAAAACGTCAAAAAGTTATGATAGTGATTAGTTGTTGACTAGGATGATACAGTAGAGCGTCGAAAATCCAAACCTATTGGGATCGTAGAAAGTACAGATTATTGATTAGTCCGAATCATGCAAAATTTAAAATATGGTGCTACAAAAACCTGTGGAGTAGTTCAGATTTTTTATGTTCCAGATTTTTGACCTCCGAACTTTTAATGATCTTCTGTATGATGTCAGTTTTTAGTAAATCCAATTACTTTTATTTAAACTTGTCCCTTAAAGGATAACATACCACTCTGTTTCATTTCATACAACCACACTTCTTCTATAGATAATGGATTGTAGACTGTATAGATAACGTTTGTTCACCTTGTTGAAAGAGTAGCAGTATTTGTCATTGAGCGTTATAGCCTACATAGAAAAAGTAAAAAAAAGTACATGAATATAGCTAACGTGGATACAAAAAAATAATAGGTTACAGTATATTAGTCAAAAATTCAATTCATTTTTCAACTAGTTTTGGTATTATTAGCTTTGTAGTTAAAATTCACACAACTCTTACATACTGAAACTAGTCGCCTAATCATTATTACAATTTAATTTTTGACAAAGGTACAGTAACCTATTAGTAGTCTATATCAATTCTGGAGACAAGAATATTAAAAAAAAGTTAAAAATAAATCATTCACATCATAGAAAAATAGGCAGGAAATGACACATGTGGGTCAACATGAAGAAAGTTATAGTAAGTTCATAAATGTAGATAACATTAAATAGTTCACCTTATGAAAAAAGTGGCAATATTTGACTTTGAGCGTGTACATGATGACTTCCTTGAGCCCCTCCAAGCACAACATGTCTGCCAGGGTGGCGAGTTCCACGATGTTGATGGAGTCAGGCACGTTGCTGGCCCCGCTGTAGATGTGGCACAAGGCAAAGTGCACGGCACTGTAGGAAAATCTGGGGGAAACAACACCACTTCTGCTTTATATATGATATATTTGCAATCAGTTTGGGAAAACCGCAAAGTTAGTTCGTCTGGAATACCCTCAATTACAGTTTGTTTTAACTATGATTCTATTTTAATCTACAGCAGTGCTTCAGCATAAAAAACCCCCAATAACTGAATGCCAACTAAGGTAGACTTTCTTGAAAGGATAGTAAAAGAGCTGTTACACATAATCAAAAGGTCTAATTAATATAACAGGCAATAATAGATCATGATTTATGTGTAATATTTTGATGTTACAATTTAAAATAGATTAAAAATATAGTCTCAATTGACTGTAACAACACTGTAAAATGGACAAAAAATTTGAGTCTTGCTGTCAAAGATTTGTAATCACTCCCAAGTATATACCAAACCTCTATCTTAATTAAGTTTAACAACCTCTTAAATGTGCCAATTCATAGTTTTATGTCTTTGACACATTCTTTTAATTTATATGATATTTTATTTCGTTAGCTTTAATACCTCTGTAACAAAAGCTGTATATGTTTGGAAAGCCAGAGTCCTAGCAATGGCCAAGGGAGCTAGCACACTCTCAACATCCAGTGATCAATGTAAATAAAATGTTTAAATATTTATAGTTTTTTTATTATTCTCATCATTGTAATATAATATACAGTCCATAGCTATTCTTACAATATAATTGAGGCGACAGCAAATCCATCAAAAGAATTTGATTTTTCCCCCACAATAGACAGGCTTTAAATATTCTAAAGGTATACAAAAAAAATACCTAATTTAAATTTCTCATTTGAATTTTAAGTGAAGGTAAACGTATTCAAAACTGAGTTACCCTTGCAACGAGATAACATTTCCAGCACTCTCCACCCAACCACCACTCAGAATGGCAGCGAAATACTGACATCTGGAGCTCAGGATACATTTATGTGCCTTGATGCGGCGACCAGACACTTCCAGAGTAACGTCCGGACTGATCTCCTCCAGGAACATCCGGAGCAGATCCTCGCCTAGCCGGGACACTGGGCCTCCGCACGAGGACGCTGATGTCTCCTCCGTACTGCCCTCTGCAAGTATCACTTTCATTGCAGTCATCCAGTTTTGTTCAAAAAGTGATTAAAATTAGTCAAAAGATTAGTCATAAACCTTATTTTGTTTATCAGTTTTTACTTCATAAACGTTTAAATTAGTGGACAATTTTAGGAGTGATTACTGTATTTCCAAAAGGTTGAAGTGAGCTTTGCTTCAATTCTCTGGGTTTTTACAACAAGTTAGGTTGTGTATTTAATCTAATAAATATTTTAAAAATTATTGTTATAAATACTAAAATCTGTTAAAAACTGAAAATTTGTATAACTTGAAAAACTCTCTATAGAATAAATTGAGTGAGAACATTTCCACCAATGAACACTGACAAAAGAGCTAAAAATATGTACTTTTGTGATTTTTTCTATTTTGCTAATAACTCTACCTTTATTCCCTTCCTACATATAAATATACAGTAGACTCTCGCTCATCCGGATCAGCCTTGTCTGGACAGTATGTTACAGCATATATTTTTTCATTTTACTTGTGTTTTAACTGTCTAAAGTTATTTTTTATTTACGTCCAGTTTGTAATGTTTAGTTTCCCAATTGTAAATTTTTGGTTTTTTATGACCATTAACCCTTTTGCATCAAAATAGTATTGACATTTTAAAACGTCTTTATATGTTTACGCAAAAAGGAGTAGTGACCTTTTAAAACATCATTTGACAAAATTTGAGCAAATGCTTTATAGATATTTATAACATAATACAGATTGATTCTTAAGTCATAAAGACATGTAGTTATGTGGCATATGTGTATTGGTGTATTCAGTAGGGTAGGTGATCTACAGGAGAGGGAGTATCATACGAGGCAGCAGCGAAAAAGGTGACAGCCGTGGCGTGAAGTTTTGGCGCAAAAGGTAGCAGTTCCCTTTGGTATTAGCGTGTGATTTGACAAAACCGCTCGCTGTAACAGCAAAATTTACAAATACTTACTCTACTACCGATAGTCCACATTTTTTTAAATCCGGACCGGACGTCCATCACATTAGTCCAGATGAGCGAGAGTCTACTGTACTTAAAATCTTATACAAGTCATGGGAAGGCTTACCAAGTGCTGAAGGATCCATGCTGCTCTGCATACTACTGATCTCTGAAAAGTCAGTTTCTTGTTCCGCAGAGTCTGGAGTCAGGTTGCGAGCAGATGCATTCAGGTGAGGAAACAAACGGCTCAGTGATCGACTTGTTGCACTCCTTGTCATCATTTTACTCTCGATCCAAGAAGCTTCCGGAATACTTCTCGTCATTCTATTTGGTATGCTTTTGCCTTCCAAGGACACCTTGCTTGGTTCTTTATCCATATCAGATAATTTAACAAAGCTGAATTTATTTTCTACTTGCGGTAATTCTATCTGAGAAATACTCTGATCCGGAGTCCTAGGTATATCTGCAGATTTTCTCTCACTGACATCATCAAAATCGGTTCCAGTCTTATCACTATCATCTTTGGATAGCTGACTGACAACATCAGTAGTCGGCGTTGTTAACTCTAAGTCTTCACTCGTAGCGTTAGCAACATTTGAAACATCACTAACTATGAATGTAGAACTATTTATCCCAGTATTGCTAGATTCATTCGAGGCATTGCTGAAATCGTCACTTCTATTTATAGAAGCCATTTCATCAATCTTCTCATGGGATTGAGTTTCATCTACCAAATCAGGTTTAAATTCTGAAGGACTTTTTAGTTTGAAACTTTTATCTCTATTTTCTTTCCATTCGCTATTTGTGATCACCTTTTGAAGTTCAGCACAAGGTTTTATTGACCCGTGCCAAGAAGCCATCATACCTCTGTTGTTGATAGATCTAGAGGCTGTATCATCGATAGATGATGGTCCAGATTCATACCCTGTGGAATTACTTGTAGAGACTTTTACTGAAGAGACACTTGATGCTTTGTTTTTCTCTTCCTCTACATTGAACATAACCTCTAGAGATTTATTCACTGAAACACTGTGAGATCTTTTATGAACTTTCCTGGACACTTCCTCTGATGGTGCTGCAGACAAATGTATATTGTGGGACTCAAAATTCCATGAATGCCTTTGCGATGTTGGTTGTAGGCCTGAAGGTAGACTTTTACGATGAGGCACAGGAGATTGTTCCGATTCAATGAGCATACTGACATTTTGTTTTTTGTTTTGCTCCTCTAATTTATTTTTACTGCTACACCTCCTCGACGTGTGCATTTCTTTTTCTAGTGAAATTTTCTCTTTCGAAGCTTCAACTGATTCAGTGAGTTCAAGACTGGACTCTGAGCTAAGTTCACTTGACCTGCTTCTAATATCACATTTTGGGAAGACCCCAGAAAATGTCCTTCTGTGGTTTCTTTTCTTGAAAAGGTGTGGGGAATTTGTTTTAGATTTATTTTCTTCGCTACCTCCAGACTCGCTGATATCAATGAACATGGAAAAAAGTTTTTTGTCTGGAGCTGGTGTCTCTTTCTCGACAATCTTGCTCTTACTTCCTGTTGGGCTGTTAAAATCAACAAAAAAACCACACGATGAACTATTGCTATTGAAATTAGCAGTGCCTGAAAGTGACTCGGCCCCAGATGTTTGATCAGTACCGGTATCGACTTCTTTGCCTGTAACATGATTAGAACATCTGCTACTCTCATTACTGGGCTTGTCTTTGACATTATCATCCAAAGAAATAAAAAAACCCAATGAGGAATTTGATTTCGAAGCTTTTTCTGTATTTACCGAATTTAGACTTGAAACGGAATCATTCAGCTGCTTCTTTTTCATTCCAGGTGATGATTTTTCAAAACTCATATCAATTACCCATGATTCAGATATTGCAAAGGGAGGACTGGCCTTGGGCTTAAGTTCTATTTCTTCCTCTAACTCTAAAACTGATCCTCCTGAGATTATTGGAGCCAATTCTGTTTTCCTCCTACTCGTAAGAGGACTAAAATATGGTTTTTCTGGTGATGACAAATCTTTTAAAGAAACACCACCTGAAATAATAGGTGTAGATTCTAATTTTGTTTCATTATGTTCCACACTTGTCTTAGGTGAACTGGATACATTTTCATGACTATTTGAGAATTTAAAGTCATTTATGTGATTTTCACAGTTATCATTAAAACTCACTTCATCACTCTCCAGTCTAGTGACTTTTTCTGACCCTGATTCATGTGTGTTTATTTCAAATGGCAGTGAGTAATGACTATGAACGTTTTTAGAAAATTTATTGAACATGTTATCTAATGGTCCATCATTGTTGAGTGAATCCGGAGAGTGTAGTTCATCTTCACATTTTTTCAAAGAATCAAAAGAGTTTAATTCAGAAACAAGTGAGTTGACATGTTTTGTATTATTAGGTAAATTAATTAATCCTGAGTAAGACTCTAAAGAAAGTCCTTCACCCGGCGTTAACGAATTTTGGTTCCCTTCAGTGCCACTTATTTTACATAATACTTTATCTTTATGTCTTTCATATTCATTCCTCAAAACTGTAAGCCTTTCATCATCAAGATCAAGTTCAAATGTATTACGGCGAATAATACTCGCTCGTCTTCTTTCAAAATCATTATCGACGTCAACACTTTTTTCTTTCTCGATATGGTTTAACTCGCTTATGTCTTGTGAATCGTGATTCTTATCCGTATGATTCTGTTTGTCCACTTCAGAATCAGGACAAGAAAATTTATAGGAATTATCTGGAACATCAATACCATTATAGGAAATTGAATTAGTTGGTGCCAGAGAGATTTCACTTTCATCCAATAAACTTGCTGCATCAATAAAAAAATTGTTCTTGACATTTATAAATCTACTGTCTTTGCTATCAGTTAAGGAGGTGTCAATCATAGTATTTTCATTGTATTCCAAAATATTAGCTGGTTCAATAGTCAAACATTCTTCAGCAAGGTAGTTCTCAGAGGGGCAAAGTGAATTTTTTCCATCAACAATTTGCAAGTTTGAATTTAAAGCAGATTCAGATTTAGAACCTAAATCTATTTGAATGAAACCAGACAATCTAGTATTTGTTACTTCTGAATCTCCTCTATCATCAACAGGTATCTTCTTTGCATTACTTTCGTCTTCTTTGTCAGTGCCAGGGTCCCATGTTCCGGCGTCCGAGGACATTGATGAGGACCTAGCAGATTGATCATTGTCGTGAGGAATATCCTCACTTGTAGCAATTTCCGTTACATCTCCTCCGTAGCCATCTGAAGTCGTATGATCCCTCGGGCTACTTCCAGTCACATAACCTGAGGAAGCAGCTTCTAGGCAAGAGTCAGGTCCTATGCTCTCCGCTTCCATAGCCTCTTCACCTTCTAATTTAGCCTTGTTCATTGCTAATAAATCAAGAATATCTCCATTATAATTACCTACATTAACCCTTACATTTTCCTTCACATTCTTGTCCCAAAGAAAACCTTCTGATTCTTTTAAATGCCTAGTACTCACTGAATTTTTCAATTGAATCCCATCCCTAGGGTTGGTTTTGATATTTAACTTGAGTTCTAAACCTTTTGAGCCCTTAGTACCTGCACAGTTTGTGGTAGGCTTATGAGAAGTACACGGCCTATTAGGTGGAGAATGTATAACAAATGGTTTGCTTTTTGGACTTTTCGACTCCTTGTGGAGTATGGACTTGAAAGATTTGAAAAGCTGATCCTGTTCGGCTAACTCTTTTTCTAAAATATCCCCGGCCTCAGGTCCGTAGACTTCATCCACAGTAACCAGAGAGTAATAGAGGGGCGAGGGCAAGTATTTGCTGTTCGACTCTACTAAAGAGCTCAAACCACTGTCTGAAGCACAGCGAGCATGTCCAAAAGTGTAGCGGGTGTTCGTAGGGGAAGTTTCAGGAGTAAGATATACATCAGATTCTGGAGTCAATACTTCTGTCTTCAACTTTTTTAGTTTCGATAAATACTCTACAATTGCTATTTCCTTCTCTTGGATCTTATTTTGCGTGTATACATCTCTGTAAAAAGAAAACACTTTTATACAATGATAAATAGATTGATTTTATTTTATTGATAGATTTTTGATTTTGATTGGTTTTACACATTCTTTAAATGACCATTCTATATAAAACCCCTAAAAATTTGTTTAATTTACATAACACCATACAATGATGACCATGCTATCATGCTACGATGAACAATGAAATAATGTACAATACGTTTATAGGAGCCTATAATTTTTATTGATGTATAATTAAGATTAAGTAAAACTAAAATCAAAATTATTTTACCAAATATCAAAGAAATTCATAGATATTAAACACAGCCATGCTTTTATGATACTACAATTTTTATTGCAAACCTACACAATAATCTACACTAACTTATAACCAACTCATTAGTTCTCAGAATGAAAATTAAATTGATTGTTTCTTTCAGTAATGTTGCAAGGGAAAATACAATATCTAAACAGAAATATAATTGGAAATACAATCATTTTCTATTTAAATATTAAATAAAAGGTTCAACTGTAAATTAATAATAATTTTTGTATTACATTATTATTAAAAAGTGTATGAATTAAATGTATTGGATCCTTTTAAGTAGAGAAAAATTTGGTTAAATCAAACTCATTCTTTGTTCATTACATTTCAAAATCATGCATAGGCCTAATCAATTAATATTCCTGGTGAAAAAGAATATTTTTTAGCGAATTTCCCATAGGGAAGAAGCTATTACCGTAGGTCTCATGGTGAGACTTAAGCCCAGGACCATGTTATTTTTTCTTCTTTAGGTGCCCAGAGTCCAAAAACAATAGTCGTTAAAATTTATATATATATATATATATATATATATATATATATGTATATATATGTATGTGTCTGTTAGCACGATAACTCTCGTAAAAATGGTCCGATCGAGACAAAATTTGGTAGAGACGTGTATTCCTACAAATGCTCGGACGAGTTCGTTAACCAGACATATCGGTCAATGGGAACGGGTAGTTTGGGGGGGTTTTGTACCCCAAAATAGGTTTTTTGCGTTTTTCACATGTAGTTTTTAAAAATTTCTAATTTTATATTTCACCATTAGAATCAGCTTAAAAAACTACACAATTAAGTTTCTTAAAGTTTTTCTCTATCTCCAACGGTTACCGAGATATTAAAAAATCTAAACACAGTACGTTGTATTGTGGGGCTCCAATGTTAATCTTATGGAGGATAGGGAAAAATTAATATTTCCCATATTAATGAATATTTTTGGATAAAACTTGATATTTAGCTTCATGTGGTTGAGATCTATCCATTTATGCTCAAAAATCATAGTTTATGTGTTTATCATGGCAGCAAACCTGCTTACTCTTTTCCCATATTAATCATATAGTGAATAGGTAAACTCCTTTATTTATGGACAGATGTTGATGAAAGTTGGTATAAATGTTAAGATAAAAATTATTTATGGTAGAAATGCCTAATTTCAGTGTTCCTCATAGCAGCAAACCTGCACACTCTTTGCCATGTTAATCTTATGGAGAATAAGCAAATAATTCCCATGTTTATGGACAGATGTTTATAAAACTTGCCATATATTATTATTATTATTATTATTATATTATTGATTTTGAAATTCGCTCAGAACGCAGGTCTGCTGCGACGGGGGTATTTTGTATTTTTTAAATGTACTAGTTTTACCCAGATGTAAAGCTAACACTACTGACAGGTGTAAAGCTTTTCACTACTGACAGGAATAAAGCTGACACTAGTGACAGGTGTAAATCGACAATATTTTATTTAATTGTAAGAATCAGATTTCCAAGTGGTCTGTTCCAATATACAAAACACACATTTAAAGTCAGGATAACTGAACAGTTTTGAGTATGGTAGCAAGGAAGGGGTGAGTATTACTATCTTGGTAGCACTTATAGTCCTATCAGTCCTAGTTTCATTAAACTACACCTTTGTTTTCGTAGTTTGAAAGAGACATTTATGGTAAAAGTTTTAAAGTATTCACATTGCACTATACATGCATAACCAGTTATACAAAATCTACAAGGAAAAAAACTGTATTTTAAACGAAAAAACGCAGTTCAGTTAATTTTTACATAAACAAGCAATCTTAGGCAGAATAATACAGCTTTTAAACTTAATTTTCATGCAATAAAAAAGCCTTGTAAAAATATATTTCCAAAAATACAACATTGAACAAGTTTATTGAACGAATACCTGACAAATGATTCAATAGAAAACTGATCAACTTTGCGCAAAATAACGACCGACTGAGAAGTACAGTAGTGTGAGCACAGTTCAGAGAAGAATCTGGGGGCTCGAGTCTTCAGCAAACTACTGTGAGTTTGTATGCAGCCATAGTCGAGTGTTATTTCCAAATCAGTGTACAATGACTCAGAATGGATCCTAAAAATATTATTTCATCTACAAATTTGTACTTGAAATCAATTTCAGCCTTTAACTAAAGGAATTCCAACACTGCAATCTAGGATTTGTTTCCAAACACGAAACATATTTAATTGAATAAAAATTATTGCTTATGAAAAAACGAAACCAATAAAGTTTAGGCATACTATTGTAATTGGTAGCGCTCAATAAGAAATTGTTTCAACTTTGACATACAAGTTTTGATTCAGTTAACATTATTGTCATTTAATTGTCATGCACGCTCACCAACATTGCCATTGTCTATGATGGCGGAATGGATCATTGTGGAGCTTATAGTTAATACCCATTCAAATAGAATAATATTATAATAATTTTCACTTTATAGTTTTATATATATATACATTATTCATATTGTTATTCAGACTAATAGTTTTTTTCGTACTTTTTTATTATACCGACTACATTGTGTTGTACAATGTATTGTATATTCCGACATCCAGCGCTTTGCGGAATAAAGTTAGGGGTTATTGATATTTTTAACCTATTAATATTATTTTACTAAGGAACCAAACTTAACTCCGCAGAACGCTGGATTTTGGATATAAAATACATTGTATGAATGTGGTCGGTATAATACGAAAGTAGGGCCTACTATTTTTTTTTAATCGGACTGCAGTCTACGTAGGGTCCAGCTGACTAGCAATAAATGGATGTGTGCAGGGACGCAGAGTTGGTATTGACACGTTCCTAGGTATTAAATTTATAAATTTGTTGTAGGCCTAGCGGAATTATTCATAAACTGAAAATTTATAACAAACAAGACATAAAAATAAATCTTTGTTAAAAGGTTATTTACTTATTAGTAAAACTGTTTTTTTGCATGTTTTGAATGCTACTAGAGGCCACCAAGGCCTCCAATAATAAGTAGGCTAATGGGTTGATCCCAAAATCTAAAGCTACGGTTTATGGTCAAATGAAGGGTTGCGAAGAGACATATTAAACTTTTTTACAATTGCTATTGGACCACAGATATCCTTGAGAAGTTAGTAATAGTTAGTAACATATTGGTACCATGTAAAAATATAAAATAGTAACACAATTGTAACTTACCTTTTTAAATCAGCCTTTAGCTGAGCTTCAAGTTTCTCATTCAGTATACTCAACTCTGCGATACGCCTTTTACTGGAGGGTAGGAAAGGGGATGTGGAGTTTATTTTTTCTGCCATTAGTCATGACTGTGTAATTGATGATTCTTCTTTTTCCTAGACCTACTGAAAACAAACATAATTTTGAAAAAAATTATCCTGATAGTGAAATAATAGAAAAGGGTTTTAAGTAAGTTTAATAAATTGAGACTCTTACTCAGAAACCTAAGCCTAAATGTCTATTACTAAAGGTGGAACTCTCCCACAGTTTATCAACTAACAAACCATCTTACAATACAAATCCATTTCAGTGCAAGTAATATAGTTCTTTGGACGAATACATATAAAACGGCACAACAATGATAATAATTAATTACGTCGTAATTACAGAATTAATTAAAATCTACTTTCATTTAAGTAATGTAGTAGTTGATTACACCCACAAAAATTATCGCATTACCGTAAATGAATAGTGTAAATACTGCATTGAGCAGATAATGTTCAAATCAATACTTACAGTTTTCTAAATTTAAGCAAGATTTACTCATCACATCGTGATCTCAAATACCAAAGATGAAACTTTAAGAATAAAATATAACAGTGAAAGTTTTCTACCAACAACTTCGATCGAAATAATAATTGACAATTGTCAGATCCTCTCCTATCCTCACACTCCCAATCGCCTTTTGACAAACACTTTTTTCTCGTGAGAACCAGGTTTAGATCGCCACATAGAGGTCACGAATTATGTATAAAGGTTGTATTATTAAGATGATTTCAAATTTTAAAAAGCATGCAAAGAATCAGTCTTGTCCACTCACACTCCATCACATTTTTAAACTCGTTAAACTATATTTATTATTCTGAGCTTCAAGAAAACTAATTTTAATATTTTGAATCTTTTGCCCAATGTAAATTGGTTACTGAGATAAAAACACAGTTCGTTGTCCTTTTGGAGCCCCAATTTTATTTCTTAGGGTGAAAGGTAAAAAAGTACATCTCATTTATTATTTTGAACAGTTAAGATAAAAAGTTGTACTGTTTCATGTAGTTCTAAGCTCTAATGTTTGTTGAAATCCAAAGTTTATTATTCATCGTGGCAGCAAACCTACTTACTCATTCCCCATATTATTCTTTTGGCGGATAATCATAACTATAAAACTTTCTTTTTTATTTGAAACTATTTTTATTGTGATAAAAATAGTCTCTAATAAATATCACTAAATGTCACTAATAAAATTAATCACTTCAGTTTTAGGACATATCTTGGCTTATGCACTAGAGCAATCAAAGCAATGTATCTACAGATTATGGTATCTACCATCGCCCTAGGTTCTGTTCAGTTGAAACCAACGGAGCTTGTCGGTCAACGGATCGTCTGTCACCGGCCAAGCAAAGCTACATGTCATATAATCCATTTTATTCATCAGATTATTCTTTAAATACCCTTGTAGCCGGGTCGTCGTCTCTAGAATAAGATTGGAAACGATTGACTGGAGATTAAGTTTCTTTATATTTATATTGCGAAGGGTCAAAACTTATTGTTTTAAAAACTGACTTGCCAATCGCACTAAACCAAATACTAGTAATTACCGATATGTTGTAATTTTAAAATATTTACAATTAACGCGAGGAACATAAAGCACCGATTTGAAACCATTAAAAAATAATCTTGTCCTATATTGGATCTATTTGTCGCGTTGTCTATCCTAAACAAAAAATTCGATAATTTTATGAGCTCTGGTGAGAGGTACTTGGTACTTTTATATTGTTCATTGAAGAACCGCTTAGGTAAGATAACTAAATTATTACGGTTCCATTGTGGAATAACTTATTGAAATAACTTTAGGTAAAATTAAATACACTAGGTGGCAACACTGATAAAAGAGTTTTCTTCCATCGAAAAGTAAAAGATTAGACTAGGATTTGGAACTGGAAGGGACGAGTGACAGACTGAAGGAGGCAAACTACGTGATTGCAAAAATGAAAACTGGAGGGAAAAGGCAAAGCATTCATCTTGCTGCTGCTAAAACTAATGAAGAATACGAGTTGAATATGTCGCCAGAAAGGTAAATTTACTATAGTAGGTTAATTTATATTCGTAATTAGTAGTTTAACCACAATTCTACTTTAATGCATGTTTTATTAGATAAAATATCTGAACTCAACGAGCCCGCCAATACTTTGCCAACGAAGCTTTTGCATTTCTAATAGATCTATCACGATTTTCATGTGAATTACATTTAATTTATCAATAAAAATTCCATCATGTTATTGATTTTGTTCTATCATTTTCATTGCAAAATATATTGGTCAAACAAACCATTTTATAATTTATTTTCACCAAATTTTGTCATTTTGATCTAGTTTAATGATTCCATAAAATTGTCTGGAATTTGTTAATACTAATTAGAAAGTTAAACTATTGATGAGCAAGTTAACCATCTATATATTTTGAAATATCATAACGACGGAAATTATAGTATTAATACAATGATAACATAATGATACCTGAATGATTTGTTTGGACTATTCAAATATTCAGAAACCTAGTTTATTGGTTTAAGTTTCAGATTTTGGTTAAGATCATTTTCAGGCTACTTTTCTCTTTATTTACTTCTTTCCTCCTTTTAATGAGGTCAAATTACTTTTTATATTAAGCTTACAACCGTAATCTGTTGGTTATTTTTGCTTACCATTCAGACCCACCCAATTCAGTATAACTACTCTCCACCTAGACCATGACTTGTGAATTAAACCTATAAGTGTAACCTATTCTTAATTAGCCATTTTACATTCAGCAGAAAAATTTTGTTGGTAAACCCTAGAAGTGGCAAATTTCACAACACCAAATTCAATAAGAAGTGGCAGGTGGAGGCAACTGTTGTCAAATTTAGTGACCTTGTATGGTTCTAGCTATAACGAGTGAAAAGTCAGCCTTTCGGAAGTGCTAGGGTTCGAATCCCGACCATGGGCAATCCCAATTTGGCATGTAAATGTGTGGTATAGTGAAGAGAAGGCCCAACTTAAATAAACGGTGACTGGTTTGGGTCGAAGTTGATGGTATTTATAGGCTTGATTGGGATTGCAGTGAACACCTTTTTTGCTTCTTTTACGATTGTATGGTTAAGGAAGGGTTTTTGTTTGTAGGCTACCTAATATTTTAAGAAGGAATGCATAATTATTTTTTATTACAGGTAAAAGGAAAACGCTCTTACTTCTAGGGTTAATGTTTAATTTTCATAAGGGATTAATTTACTAAAACCAATTTTAAGATTTCTTATAATTTTTTAAGAACCTCTTCAAACTGTTGACTTGAGTGCTTTTGCGCTTTTTTCATTGCTTAGTTTTCAAAATTTTAAAGCAGGGGCTGAACTAAAGGATAATTCAAGCAGCTCCTACTTACCCCAAAATTACTTCAGCTGGCTTAATTATAACATACCATCATAACATTTATTATAGCGATTAACCTATGATCAAACTCTGTATGTATAATCTCAAGTAATACATGAATCAATGGGAATTAACTGAGTTGCAGGTCTGTTGTTACGTGGATATCTTTAAGTCTACTTATTTCAAAAATAATATTACTCACAATTTTACAGATAAAACATGTTGTTTTTATTATAAATTGCATGAACCTATTCACTTTTTAACTAGAAAAAATACTTATCTTCTTGATACTGTTTACTAATGAAGGTGACTGTGATTTAAAATTTAAGATATCAGAAAAAACTGCAATATTATATTTTATGAAACAGAAAACTGTTTTAAAAATAAAAGGTTTTACTAAATAATTTTTTTCTTACATTAATAAAAAATAAAATTTGATAAAAAGTTTAAAAAAAAAAGCATAATGCCCCCTCCTTAAACCACTAACAAAAGCAAAAGGTCCACTCAATCCAATAAGCCTAAAATGCCGTCCCTTAAAGTATTTAACATCCTCTAAGTTACACAGAGCATTCAACTCTGTAGAACTCAAACTGGTGATAGAGCGTAGGCTTAATGTAGAGCCGTTCCGGTGTATATTATTTTTAGTTACACGGTGGCAGGCTCCCAGGGGCCCCACAGGCAACACGGTCACGTAGGCGCTACTGTCTAAAGAGTTCACTAAACTGACGACAGTTAATACCTCCACTAATGGTCTTATTAAATTTTTACGAATTACTGTTCACAAAAAAACACTGTATAATGAATACTAAATAATAAAAAACTTACTCTTCATACTATTTTATAATGAAATTTTACATGGTACAAACAATTGAAAAAATGTTATAATAAATACTATAATGAGAAATACGATAATGAATACTAAAAAAAAGAAAACTTACTTGACATATTATAATGAAGCTCTAAATGGTACAAACAGTGGCTATAGCGTGTTAATACGTCACCGTCGTCACTTACCTCACCCGGTGGCGAGGTCTGTGCTATGTGACTCTCGGGCTTCGACTGAATAGAAGGGGTTGGAAGAGAAAATTGAGGTCATGCTGGTTCCTAGAAAGAGGTAAGGTGACTCCCGTGACTGCTAACCGGCAACAACACATATTTTTTTTACAGAAATAAAAGTGCCCGGAGAAAAACTCCATTGTTTCACTGATGGAGGGTTAGGATGCATACATCAGTAAAATTTAAAAAGCTTTTTAAAACCAAAATGTATCAAAAGTAATGTTGAGGCATGATTAGGTTTTAAATTGTGAATAGAAACTGATACGCTTCTTTACCATTAGACATAGATAAAATATTTTTTCATATTTGTGATATGTACTAGGAATTATTGTCAATTAATAATGTTGATGTAGGGTAACTACAATACAACAACATTTATAAAATAGACAACAATACGTGAAACATAACAACAAATACATCAATATAACTTTAATTTATATACTATCAATTAAATTATTCATGGGGCCTAACATGTGATGAAGCTTGTACGGTTATAATAATTTATAACTAAATCAAGGAAAATTCTCTGAGTATGCAGTTCTGATGGTATTGGTGTATTTTTTAATTTCTTAATTTAGGGAATTACTTTATTATCATTGGCAAATTTTTGTTTTAAACTTCTTGGTAAAACGTGGAATTATTCAGTTGTTGATGAGATTTGAAACTTGAGCTACAAAGAAATGGGACTATGACAATAGTTTCTGAATAGTATATATATATGGATTAAATTAAAATTTGAAGCTCCTAGACTTGAAAATAATTAGAAATATTTAAAGTAAGTAAATGTTTGTCAACACCAGATGATAAGGGATTATGTTAAGGGTGTAGGTTAGCATTGATTTATTTACAAACATAAATATTTTATTAATTGTCTGTAATTATATAGAACAAGGAGAGATTACTAGATATTATACTGATTTGAAATGGGAAGGTAGGGTATATAATGTAATTTGAACTGTCCAACATATGTTAGTTGGACAGAAACACAAACACACACTTAACACTTTTCTCAAAAGAATATTTTTATATCCTTTTTGGAATAAAGTTGTCTTCCTTTAGCTGTGATAACGTAATATCTTCATCATTTCAAAGCTTTATTGTTTGGTCAAACTTATTACTGTAGATTTACAACCCTAATTGATATATTATTTACCCATCATTAGTTTGGACCCACAAAGTTTACAATGCCTAATCACCGATGAAATTTTTCAGGAAACGTACAAAAATAGAAAACAATAACACCTTTAAGGATACAGAAAAGATTGCAGTGATGTATGTTAATCATTTGAGTGAAATGGGTGTCGGTGAACTTCCAAGCAGTGATAATGAAGACGACTCCAGCGATAACGAAGGAGTTACTTGGCTAAACGCAGTGCCTGATAAGGTGAGGCTATTTTTCCCTCAAAATACCATTATTTATAAATGCACAAGAATAGGCTTTTGATCTTTCATACTATATTAGGGCCTTTGTTAAGGTGTGTGATTTTTTGATATTATTTGATGCTCCATAGATCTTTCTGAGGACCTTTTTTTCTTCCTTCTTGTTTAGGGTCCAGGTTTCTGAGACGAACATCAGTACTGGTCTTATAATTGATTTGTAAAACTCCACTTTTGGTGAGTGTGAGATGTTTATTGTATGCAAAGAAACTTTTATTTGCTGTTCTTATTCTGTTGGTAATTTCCAGTTCTTCTGAGCTATTGACAATAAGTGAAGTGTCAAATCTAGGTATGTAAAATGCTCCACTTCTTATAATCTGATTGTAATGAAGAGTATAATTACTAGCTAGATATATTGCAATTACTGGACTATCTAAATATATAAATCAAAATTGTATTAGTCATACCATTTATAACTCGAGAACGGCTGGACCAATTAAAATGCTCTTAGCTTTTTTTTATACGTCTCTGCTCCGAGTAGGCTATAGGCATATTTAGTTTTGTATTTAACCTTAGGGATAAGCCCTACTTGACTATAAAGTTGTAAGAAATTGTCTGAATAAGCTTATATCAAAGGCGAAGAAGTCATGGTATGCAAATAAGATAGCTAACCCTAAAAATCCTAAAGAGTTTTGGTCGTGTCTTCGTCAATGTGACATTTTAGCCAAAAAAATGAGAGCTGTGTTATTAAAATGGACATAAATAATATATATAGGCGTTTCGTAAGCATGGGGACGGATTTGAAGTCTGACAGTAAATTGGTTGATTTTTATAGGTTAAATAAACATCCTGGGATAGAAAAGTTTTTTGTTTAAAGCCGTTAAAAAGTCAGATGTGTTTGATGCTATTCATGCAATCGATTCGAGAGCAGTTGGCACAGATCAAATATCTATTGATATGGTCAAATCTGTAAGCCCCTATTACGGCAATCACTCATCTTATTATTATTAAATTTGTCCTTGTTTTCAGGCATATTTCCTGATAATTGGAAAAATAGTATAGTCCGACCATTGCCGAAAATTAAATCCCCATCCAGTGTTTAAAACTTAAGACCTATTTCTGTACTTCCAGCTTTATCTAAAGTTCTGGTAAAGATCGTAGCTCATCAGATAGAAAAAAACATTGATGAACAAAATATTTTGCCTGCATTTCAATCTGGCTTTCGTAAAAACTATAGCACCTGTACAGCGTTACTTAATCTTTTTAATGATCTTTTTGTAAGAAAGGTAAAGGCCAATGCAGTACACTTGTTTTATTGGACTATTCTCAGGCGTTTGACTCCATTTGTCCCAATTTACTTCTGATGAAATTAAAATATTTTTGTTTTGATGACAAATCAATTGATTGGGTTCGGTCTTATATAGAAAACCGTTTTCAAGTTACAAAAATTAACAATGAAATGTTGGAAAGTCTTCAAAAGAGCCGAGGTGTCCCACAGGGAAGTTGTCTTGGGCCAATATTTTATAATACAGTGGAACTTGGTTATAACGTCATTGAAGGGACCACACAATTAATGACGCTATATCAGAGTGACGCTATAAAAGAGGTTACATAATTTTAATTTAAAACCAAGGAAAAATAGGGAAACACATTTTTTACATGAAATTAGGACATTTAATGAAGGTAATTTGAAATACACCGTAAGTTTATCTTTATGACTGACTGACTACTCTACTATATAGAAAATCAAATTTGAAAATATTGCAATGAAGTTCGGCTTGGTGAATTCAACTGTTGGTTCGATTTTAAAAAACAAGCCCGAACACACGTCTGCTATCTTACGTCCCTTCTTACACGCTCTTATAACTCACACCTTTTCTTCAGCAAAACCTTTCTCTTAACACTTGCAATTATTTTTTAATACTGTATTCGTAAATTAAAATGACGAAAAACAAACTGTAAAAGACATACACTAAACTAACGATATCTACACAAACTGTAGGTACGTACGAACGGCATCACAGTGATTTGATGCGACGTGAGTCACTGACACTGACCTGATGACCGGCGACAGCGGATATAGGGTAGGGGAGGGGGTTGGGGTGGTTAGCGGTAAGACAGCAATAAAATGCCGTTTCTAAAAATAGAATGTAGCTAAACAATAGCCGCAGCCCTCACGTTGCACCACCGACCGAACTTTCTCTATTTAGCTATATGTTGCCTTCATCTCGGCCCGATTTTCTTGACGTTATATACGAGGTTTGAGAATTTACTGACGATATATCCGAGGTTTTTTCCTATGTAAATACATATAGTTTGGCGGAACCTAAAAATAAATGACGTTTTATCTGAGTCGACGTTATGGCCGAGGCCGCAATAACCGAGTTGCACTGTATTTACACAGCTGATATAACAAGTACCGTGAAACATTGTCGGATGCATTTGTACGCTGATGATTGTCAGCTTCACTACGTATATAATAAGGCCTCTACCAAAGATACCTTCAAAATTATATATGAGGAGCTAAAGTCTGTGGCAGAATGGTCTGTGAAACATGGTCTAAGGTTGAACTTAGATAAATGTTCTGTCCTCCACATAACACCTCAAGCTATTGCTGATTTAATAGTAAGGGGAGACATTCCTGGGATCCTGTTTGATGGTGTACCTTTACAAATTTGTAAGCAGATAAAAACTCAGGGAGTTATCTTGGATGAAGGACTTACTCTTTCTGACCATGTGACAGCAACATGTCAACGAGCACTCGGTAAGCTAAGAGGGCTTTATAGGCATAGGGACTTGCTGTCAGTAGAAGCTAAAATTAAAATTATCAAATCTGTGATTCTTTCGGCTTTTGAATACTGCTTCCCTGTACATGGGAACAGTATATCGAAGAAAGACACCGAAAGAATTCAGAGATTGCAGAATGCCTCAGTAAGATTTGTTTATGGTTTAAGAAGGTGAGACCATGTAACGTCACATAAGAAAGATGCCCAGTTGACAACAATGGGTGTAGCTTGTAAGGTGTTAACGAGCTCTTTAATCCATAAGATATTAACCCTAGAGTAGCCCAAATATCTCCTGGAAAAATTAATAGCTAGGCAGGACGTCTCGGAGCACCACACTCGGAGTGACAAGCTAATTCATTTTTCAAGAGTATGCCTTGAGTGTGGAAGGAAGGCTTTTTCATATTTCGGCCACACCTTATATAATTCAATCCCACCTGTGATAAAAAATAGTAATGTAATGTCTTTTAAAAGTAAAGTAAAACAATACTATACAAATGACAGTTTTTAAGTGTAATAATTTATTTATTTATTTATTGTTGACTATACCGTTTATATTTAGTTTTTTTAAGGTTTATTTATTTAGGACTAAATTGATGTCGTTCTTGTTAAGTTTATAATTATTCTTGTTAATGCTAATTCACAATAATTATATATTTATATAGACAATTGTTATATCTGAAAACCAGTTGTTACAGCTGAGATAACGCTAGCTCCAATAAAGACATTTTTCTTTCTTTCTTTCTTTTTTCTTGTCTGTAAAGTTTGTATATGTTAAGCTTATGAGGAAAGGACATTGATCACATGTTTAAATCAATAATGTGTGCAAGGCCTCTACATGCACGTCGTCGAGCGTCGAAAGATGGTCATAATAAAAATGTATTGGCGTAAATGTGTCTATTTATGCACGACGTCGATAGAGTACGACCGTTGGGCGCTCGTCGAAAATTTGCCTTAATAACATTGTGGTATATGGAGCTATTTATGCAAGGCGTCTTTCGACGCACGTCGAAACGACAGTCGTCGGTCACTTGCCTGACGACCGTCGGGCGCGCTTCCCCTCCCCTCCTCACCACGTGGGTTTGTTGAGTGGAAGCAGTCCAACAGTTATTTATGTTGATGCTGTTGATGTTTACTGGAACAGTTGAAGCTGGTGCGTGCCTGGGAAAATGGTTGACATAGACACAGAACTTTTAATTGATGCAGTTAAGTCGAAACCTGAACTGTGGGATTGCAGTAAGGAAGAGTATAAAGATAGAATGAAGAAAAGAGATGTGTGGAATTTTGTTTGTTGTCTGACTGTGCCGGAATTTGAAGGAAAAATTTATATTGAAAAAACAAAATAGGTATGTTCACAATTATTATAATCAATATCTGAGCCCTAAAAACATATAAACTACACAGGGATCCATGACGGAGAACACTGTGAGTGTGCTTGAGGTGGTGGACTGGTTGTTTCGTCCAGTCCCACGCTTGCGCGACGGTCGCCCGACGACCGTCATTTCGACGCCGTGCATAAAAGGGTGACATTTTCTCGGCGTCGGGCGACCGTTGTGACGACACCATGCATAAAAGGGGCCTAATGTAATGCATTTTATTAACAGCTGATTTTGTGTTGTTATATTTTCACCAGTCGACAGGAAACATCATTTTCAGCAAATGTTTGTGATTGTTTAGAAAAATGTTTAGATTACTGGATGGTTTCCCAGTGTAAGTATTGGTTGTTTTTTATGCGAGTGGAATTAATGAATGTTAGATTACTCGAGTATTATTAGTAGTCTATAAACAATGCCATGATTCAGAAAATTTAATCTTTACTCTAAAAGTCGTGTTGCAGTTAGGTTTGGTTTGGGTTTAGATTGAATTGGAAACCGTGAATAAATCCACCTAGATTTATTTGTTTTGTGGGGATGTTATTAATATGTCTTATCGTATCAGTATTGTTATTAACTATTCCCCAACCTATAATATTTACTCTCTCACTACGAAACCTTAATGCTATTCCAATTCAGAACAAGGCCAATCCTAAAGTTAACACATATTTACTGTTGGGCGTTACGAAGTTCGTCGGGTCAGCTAGTAATCTATAGATTATAATCTAATTATAAACTCTTGGCAGTTGTTGATTTTGAAAAGTTTTACATTATAACCTTGAAGTAATAATCTGTATCAGCTGTTGTTTGTTATATTATATGTTTTATAGTTAATCAATATTTTAATTAGTTTAGTGATACAAATTATCAAACTAAGCCGATCTAGTGTGAATAGAGCATTATAAGTGTAATGTTGTATATAAATGTAACGCTGTGTATAAGTATAACGTTGTATATAGATGTAACGCTGTGTATAAGTGTCCAATTACCAGGAACGTTAATATGTCTGATATAAATCGTTTTATTGGTTTAAAAGCCTCTTTCTGTTGTATATATTTGTGTTCAATTTTAGATTTTTATTAAGTTTGAATATTGCATTAATTTAAAACTTTTATTGTGTGACTTTTAGTAGATGTAGCTCATAGACATCTTCCAAAGTAATTTTTTACAGTTATGTTTAGAACACGAATTTCATTAGTGTTGTAGAAAGTAAATAAAACTATTATTAAATTATTCTAAATTTAATCTCTGAGCACATTGATGTATAATATGTTTTATTTAAGCCCATATTATACTTGAATTTCTTTTATATATATGTCTGTACAGGGCTTAGATGTTCCCAGCACTTCAAAGCAGACTTTGTAGAATCTGGAGGGTTAACTAATATTAGTTACTATATACAATTAACTTTACTAATATTATTATTATTTCCATACATAACATCTGAATTAATTTTACTGTAATTTTGGTTTTCTTGCTGCAGGTGTCAACGGACAAATCTGATGAGTCCTCCGTTGATTCTGCAGTCTTCAAATCGCCACTTAGCAGCGTGAAGCAGTCTCAAACTATCATGATCACGCCGCCAGATCAGATAAGATCTTTGCGAACGCGGCGCTCTGTCCAAATCATGGGCAAACTTGGTTTGTAACAATCTAATATTCTATTATCTGTTTGTAGTAAGATAACTAACAACACTCAGCCCTCCCTCTAATTATTTTTAATCTGTTTATCACAATTTGGTGCTTTACTCTTCAGTTTTCAAAGATAGACAACTTTGAAATCCTTATCTTTAAAAATTCCATATCTGTTTTGTTTGCATAAACTGTATGGAAAGATACCAGTAACTTTGTTGACTAGTGTATTGTATTTTTATTGGGATATTGGGATTTTAAAGCAAACATGTGAAATTCAGAATAAGGGTTACAATCTTATTGTGGCTATTTATATTTTTTACAGAGACATCTAACGTAACAATAGTTTAGAAATGAAATTGAATATATTAGTATTGTAAGTAAGAGCCCATAGAATATTTGATTTGTACACATGCATCTTCTGTATTTCACTGTTTTCTTTGGAAATTTAAGCTATTCACATGACCTTTGCAGGTATTTAACCCTCTGAGTGCCGAGCTTTTGAACTTAATTTGTATTTTTTACTTTGACTTTGCAACTCTTCTTAGAATACTAAGAACAATTTAAAAAAATAAATTATGATGATAAAATAAATTCTAAATATATATCACAGGATAGCTTACTGGTAGCTTAAAATATTCTACAAAGTAAAAATATGGAAACAATTTTATCATAGTTTGTGAATATTAGATGTCAGTTGAACTTGTAAAAAATATGCCTTAACTTTAAAGTTTGAAATCACTGAAAACATTTTTTTTGTCGCTATAAACACAGTACAAAATATTCCTTTATTCAAACCGCTTTGAGGGCTAAAATTGTTGTGGACAAACCAGTTGAGATTGAATGTTGGAGTAAATGCATTACTTACTATATGAACTCCAAGAAGCAGTGTAGAAAAGTTTCTCCGGATTCAGGGTGTACCTGGATGAAGAAACTGAGGGTTGATAACGATAAGAGAAAGATTGAAATACTCTTCCCTCTCACCTGCACCCTGCGTGCGATTAGGTTTTTGTTTGAATAAACATACTTATTTTAATTCTGTTATTGAGATTTGTGTTGCTAAATGTAACAATTTGCATTTCAGATGTATTTAGTATGTTGTCAGACGAAATAGTCCTGATGATTATGCAATGGCTGCCACGCCAAAGTCTCTGCGACTGTGCCATGGTGTGCCAGCGATGGCGACGCATCGCTTACGACGAGTCGCTGTGGCAACGTATCGATCTCACGAGCTCCTCGCTGCGACCTGATCACATGGCCCATGTGCTACAACGCAATCCAGTCATACTGCGCATGGCTCAGGCTGAGGTGATGAGCGCTAGGAATGCTGAGTATTCCTTCTGAAAAATCAAGAAAATAATCCCTATTTATTGATGATGAGTTTGATTGAAACTTTAAATGCTTCTTAATCACCCATTATGTGGAATTTAACATTTTTTCCATAAGTTATGGAGAGTGTAATTATATATTGTTATACCTACTTGATCTTAACTGTGTATTAGCGTGGAGTAACGACTAAACCAATTTAGGAAATGGAGATGACTTTCTTTTCCTTACTTTGGACTACAACTCAATCATAGAATAAAATTCTTCAGTCACCTAACATATCAGTTTTGTGTGCTGAACTACGGCCAGACACTAAACATTGTTTAAAATTAAATTATATATAACTTAAAAGTGGTGTCAGATTTCTTCTGATAGCAAGAGTGAGTGGCCTGGAAACTTTATGCTATGGACACATTGTTAATCATTTCAGTGCTATGGATCTCAATATTGTCGTTAGTTTCCATTCCAAACAGTTAAATGGCAAGTAGCATCTATTGATGATTTAGTGAAATAGTTAACTGTCGTAATATGTCGTTAATTTTGGTTGTGCGGTTAAGTGAAATGTTGGAACCCATTCGGAAGGGGGGAAGATATGTTTAACCCATTCCTGTCTGAATTTCCATGAGAGGCCTGAGACCCTCCAGTCTTAAGTTAAAATTGAGCCTTGTTCACAACGATTGCGCTGGAACATTGGACATTAGTGACAAATTATAAATACAATGATTTAAAGAAAGAGCTAACACTATCTATCAGATGAGAAATGAACATATATAAAAAAATGAGTAACTAAACCCCTTTAGCACAGAGCTTGGTATACACAAAAATTATCAGCATTGAATGTGTTAACAACATAAATAACACGAAAAATGCACACCACTGAAATGGTTAAAAATAGTTTTAAGTGACAACATTGTTGGAATTGATATTTTCATGTAGGCTAATAGTTCAAATTGGTAGCTTTTAAGGGCCAAGGCCTTAAAAGCTACAGCTTAATGTTGAATGTTAACATATTCTCGGGCAATTGACATCATGACATTACGGTTTCAGCAACATTTTTTTGTTTGTTAAAATAAACCCTTGATGATGAAAAACATGTAGTATTAAAGATATTCTTCTAATTGAAAATGTTTGTCAAAATTTAACTCACATTGTAATTTGTAAATGTGTTACAGGTAGTAGAACCCATGTTCAAAGAGTTGGCTCCTGCTATGGAAGATTTCACATGCCAATTGCAGTATTTGGATCTAAGTATGGCTTTGATCAAAGCAAATGGTAAGAAATTTTTTTATTAATATGTGCTAGTTACTAAAACAAACCAATCTTTTGCTAAAACTGTCACATTTGTAAAAATAACTGGAGTTATTATGTAATCCATTCATGTACTTTACATAATATCCCAAGTTTCCAGTAAAATCTTAAATACAAGGGTTGTCCATTACATAAAGGGGCGGAGACAAGTCCCAATTGGCTTTTTGCACACCCCCTAATGATGGTGATGAAGAGTTCAGGTAAACTGCTGCAGTCTACCAACCAGCTCCTCCGGTGATAGGTGTCTACCCCTCTCCATGAATCCAAGAGTTGTAGCCCTAACCTCACATAGTTCAGTAAAAACAGCAGATGATCTATAGTCTCCCCAGACTGCACACACCATCTGCATGCTGGATCCCCAGTGTAGAATCCCAACCGTGCCAGATGCTTTCTCAACTGTCCCGTGTCCCACCATGAGACCTATGATGTGTCTTATTTCCGCCCTACCTAGTCGAAGATCTTCGGCAACCCTCGCAGAAGGGGACCTGAGGGTCAACTTATTCACTCAGGGGGGGGGATCACCATCTTCTGTGATGACTCATGCGCTCAAGCCATGATTGCTTGATCAGTACGTGCCCTAGAAATCCCACAGAAAGGCTGTGGTCCCGTGAAGGGGGTGTCTGCTCTTCGTTCGCAAGACGGTCGTCCATAAAGTAACCTCCTTTTTGAAAAAAAAAACCAAGTTGAGATACGAAAATTTTAGAATACATACTATAAATACAGATTTTCTTTCTTATTCTATATATTCACCAAAAGAAATGTTGAAAAATGTTAAAGTCTGTCTAAAATATCTGCCCCCTGAGAACGTAACCATCTTTAGTCACTGCGTTTTGAAGCTCTTCATCGCTCGCATACCTCTGAGATGCAAGCCGCAGTATTGACTGTTTTGTTTCAGCATTCACATAGACCTAAGTCTCATCTCCAGTAACGACCCTGTTCAAATAAGTTTCTCCTTCAAAGTCATCCTGAGTACGAAAGTCAGTGGAAGATCTCATTCTTTTCATTTTGTGATCATCAGTGAACACTTTTGGAACTCAACAAGCACAAAACTTGCGATTTTCTTTGAGTTTTCTGTCACTTTTTCATGTACATGACAAAAATTTCAGGAAAGTTATCAGAAAGTTTCAAGATTGTGTAGAGCTGGTTCTCACGAATTTTCTTGTTCACTTTGTGCACCAAGTCATCACTGACGAGAGATAGCCTACCACTCCAGTCCTCATCGTCACGTTCATTTTCTATAGATTTTTTAACTAACCCATTGCCGGTCTACGGTTAGCATTGGTGCTACTGGGGAAAAAAGGAAAGAATTTAAATATAATGCAGAAATATATTTATGATTATAAAATAAGAAAACCTTTTTTCATGTTAAAAAATGTATTCGTAATATTGAGACATGATTCAGCTTGGCTGAGGTTAAATTATCTAAGATTTTATTTTATTCAAATTGGGAATATTTATTTCAAATTTTGATCCACAGACTTGGCAGAGTTACTGGGCAAATGTAGAAATCTGAAGAAGCTCAGTGTGGAACATTGTGTCACTGACGCATATGTGTGCGCCAGCATTGCTGCCAACTCCGACCTAGAGGTTCTCAACATGTCTCAGTGTTACGAACTCGATGCGGCAGGTCTAGAGGAAATACTTATCAATTGTAGCGAGTAAGTCATTGTGTGGATTTGGTTATTTATAAATGTTACGAACAAATGGAAGAATTTAATAAATTTTGTAATTCTATAAAATATTTGTTGAAAGTACTAAGTTTTTTTTGTATATTGACAAGCATCCCATAAGGATACGACATCTGTAAATTTTAAATGTTTATGGTAATCATTAGGGGTGTGTGAAGATTTGAGTCATCAGATTTTTTAAAGCTCGGCTAAACTCAATGTGTTTTGAAAAAGCTTTAAGTTCAAGTCGAGCTTATTATGCAAAGTTGAAATATTCTTAATATACTTAATTATTCTATTTGAGTCATATGTTTGTTTTTATATCAGCGCATGTTGATCTGAAAGAAATGTTTCGTTTACTCGTAATAAGAAACAGTCATCATTGTTTTGGTGATACTTGAATTAGAATACCAACCGTCGCCTTGCTGACTAAAAATTATCGTACCAGTAAACAAAGTAACGTAGTTTTATTCTCCAAATGTGCAGTTAACCTCAAGTGCGCCTGACGGCGTTTCAAAATCAGTGCGCTTAACTGAATAATGTCACTTCAACCTTGAATAGTGTCAAACTATTCAAGGTTCACTGTTTTGTATTGAGTGTAAGCTCTAATTAATAAAACTTTTCCAGATTGGTTGAGTTAAACCTGGCCTGGACCAGGCTGGATGGTGAATGCATCGACATCGTTTGCAAACTAGTCAATGAAAATCTGCAAAAAGTCAACCTGAGTGGGTGTATTAGGAATATGAGGGACTCACGTAAGTTTTTACAACAGTTGAGGTCACATTATAGTGGACAATTTAAATTAACGACGACAAAACAGTTTGGTGTGATTGTTTCTTATATGTGGCTATATTGATCTTGGTATCTTTGATAATTAGGGGTGTGCGAGCCTGGAATTGTGAGCTCCAGCCAAGCCAAGCTTTTTGAACAAATTTTGATCCGAGCCTTGTTTAACCTGATTGTTTAAACTGATAATGATTGTTTAAACTCTTGACTATTTATACAAATTCATAAAAGGTTTAAATGGATTGGGATAGGAATTACCGCAGTTTCAAGTCTGGGCAGCTCATTTTCAAATTCAAAAATAACAAGTTAATTCCTTCTCATTGAAAAGGTCGGGTTTCCGAAATATCATCTAATAAATTATCATCATCAAATGAATTTCGAGTATCATCCGAACAACAAGGATCAGCTATTTAAAACTTTTAACAGTAAACAAGGCAAAAGAAGCAGTTGCTACAAGTCGTCGCGTAGCAATAGCGGCAGCTTATTGCATCATTTGGCTTTTGGATATTTTAGCCAGTAAATCTTATTATCAATAATCATAATAGGAATATAAAAGTTGATATATTTATATGCAGAACTAAGTGGGGAATCTATTGGTACAATTTATTTTTAAATTAGTTCAATTGGTACTGCGCTATAGCGTTCAAAAATAACCGTCGTAAATTATGACGCTATCACTTCACAAGTGGTATTGACCGTCGTAAATTACGACGGTCATCAGTTTGATGATACGCTGGTTACTTTAGGTTACTTGTATATTTCCTCAGTATTAGTTCCTTGAGTATGTTAAGCACGATATTTGCACAGATGTAAAGGAGCTAGTGTCTCGCTGCACCTGTCTCGCCGAGCTCGATCTGAGCGACTGCACCGAGCTGACCGACAACTGTATCGAGTCTATCATGAAAAATCTCTGTGACATTGAAGAGCTTTCGTTCAGCCGATGCTACAACATTCTGCCCTCAAAATATTTGTAAGTTTTGGTTGTCAATTTCCAACTTGTGATCCAAATTTTTGCAGAAGTGTGTTTCATAGTGAGCCTATACTGAATGTATTTATGAAGCACGAACCAGTGAAATAGCTTTTTATTGCACTAAATTTTCCCTGACATAAGTATTGTTTCTCAATGGAGATTTTTGCGACTTTAAACACCATAAAATTTGCCAATGTTTTTGACAAAATGTACATTGTATTCTGGATACGGTGATGAAAATATAGTAGTTTGCAAATGGTACACTTGTTCATAAATGTTCGTTTGCAGCTCTTTATATCAACTGCAAGTCCATGTGACACGTTTCACCAAACTAAATACGATCATGATAATTCATGTTTAGTTTCATTGAAATAGTTTTTTCCTCAAAAATATGTTGTGGTTTGTGTTTAATATTTAAAAGTATGGAAAATGTAAGATATTGTGACACGTACTGACAGTGCACTTCTGGAAAATGGTTTACCTCTGTTGGACAACGTTACTATTCACTCCCTACTCCCTATACAAAGATATGAGGATTCTGATATATTCAGCTCATAAAATCATCCAGCTCTTCAATTGCTGATGGGTTTATGATGAAAAATTGTATAAGGTAAAAATTTATCTCTCTAATTGAAAAAGATATGTTGAATGAAACATTTGTTCATTTAGAAAACTGGAAAGTTGCAAGTCCTTGCAGTACCTGAATATTTTTGGGTTAATGCATCCGAAACAATTTGAAGCGTTCTGCAAGGGCTTCAAGGTTCTACAGATCAACAAACATGAGTTTTCCACCGTCGCCAGGCCCACAGTCGGCATCAGACGTACTTCCATTTGGGGACTTCGCGTCCGAGACTGATTTGTGAGTATTTTCTAATAATTTGTTATTTTATTTTTTTACTATTTAACCTTGATACTACCTCAAAAATCCTTAAAAATAGCAGTGTTTTTTTTTTCATTTTAAACCTTCCTGTACCACCAGGATTATTTCAAATTTCTCCTTTTCAAAAGGTGATGAAATAATAAATCTTTCAGGTGAATCTGTTTCTGTGCTCCTTTTGAGGTTATGGTGCCCACATCTTTTTTTGTAAATCACTCATTCACTCTTCTCATTTCAAAGATTACCTACATAATTGTAAGGATTTTGCACTGAAACTTATACATTATTTTACATAAATATAGCAGTAATTATTTGGCCTACATACAAAATAATTAGGTAATAAATAATAAGTAATAAATAAGTATAATGCAATTATTAACCCTTACTGAGCAACTATGCAAAAACTATAATTTGGTTGGGGTCAAAAAATAAATTTTTAAATTTTGATGTTTTTTACTTGTATCCAGTGGTTGAAGTGAATTATACAAAATTTTTCATAAAAATAATTGTTTAAAATGTTTTGGGGTATAAATTCTTCAAAATTCTAATCATTCAGCCTAGGGTTATTTTCACTAAACATCACTGTCTAATCCATTGAATATATATTCACTAATCTTTATCTCACTGAACGTAAACAAAATCTGCCTAAGCACGAAAAACGAAAATACGAGGATAACATGGCCGGCTGGTAGAACGGGTGTTTTGAAATCAGTAATGCCAACCCACCAAACAGAAATTTACCAAATAATTTATCATACAAATAATATTTATTTATGGCCTAAGGTAACTGAAGACAGCCAAGAAACAATTTTAACATACCTAAGAGAAATTTTAAATTTTTTGATGTACAGTAGAACCTCGATTAACCGTCACCCTTTTAACCGTCAGTCACTATTAACCGCCAACCCACTAGCGCAAACAACATTATGTTTTCGCGTCAGCGCCGGCCTGGATCATCTGTGTCTATGATGAGTAGTGATGAATGTACTGTACACCTGCAATGTGCGTGAATCATTGGCGGCAAGGGTAGTGATCCAGCTGGTTAATCCCTTACACTGTCTTCTGCATTCCACTGCTACTGTTTCATTTCAGTTCAGTATGGTGCGTTGCTACAGTGAACTGAAGTTATTGCCGATTTCGAGTGCAATGCCTTACGCCAATGTTTTACATGCTTTACCGTTATATTGTTGACAGTGCTGTTTATACGTAGTGTGTGCCTCTTATGTTATGGCTGAGAAACGGAACCGTGTAGTTTTTGGACTCGACAATAAATAATAAATTATTAAACGCATGGTGCTTCTTCTCAGAAAAAATTAGAAACATGACCGCCTGAAAAGCTCGACGGGGAAAGAAACAAAAGAAAATGACTGATTATTTTAAAAACTTACCGGCAACGTAAGTTTTGAGAGTAAAAGTACGTACATGTACAGTTGATATTTCATTGTTTTCTTATTAAAATATTTTAATAAAGTATTTTCCTCTTGAACTGGCCTAGTTTTGTTTTTTCTCATTTAAAATAAATTCACATTCAGCAATCATGAAAGTTAATTAGGACTTACAATTACGCCGTTATAACATGAATTGCGATGTTGCCATGCCAAACCTTGTCTAGGTGCTAAGTTGTATCGGCGCTATTATTATTTCTGTTATCCGTCTATTTGGTTATCCGTCATGGTCTCGGTCCCGAGGGTGACGGTTAATCGAGGTTCTACTGTATATGTATGTCAAATCCCAGTGAACCCCAGATTGAGATGCGTTCACGGCAATCGCTCGGGATGGGTTAACAAAATAAGTTATAATGTAAGGTTGAAGTTGTATAATTTTATTATCAATAGAGTGAATAATAATTTTATGTATTAGCCTATTTTTGAGAACTTCTTTAATTTGGACATTAGGTTGGTTCAATTTTTTTCACTGGGCCCTTGAGTTTTGAACTAAGCGGGTTCTAAGTTCTACTATATGGTTGAAAAAGCGGAGACTGAATGTGAGTTGTAAAGAGTTTTATGATGAACACAATTATTATCACAAATTGTGGATAGTTGTGAGCGATGGTCTGTGGTTATAGTGTTCTCTTGTGTGGAATAATACCACACTATTGAATGAATACTACTGTAACGAGACTACAAGATCGTGCCACAATCATCTCACACTCATTCCTCATTCATACTTGGCTTAAAATACCTACCTGGGTAGGTTGCCATTTCAGTTGCAAAAGCATAAATACTATGACAGCTCACACAATACCGCAAGTGATGTTTTTATACAGTTGCATTTGAATTAAAATTGAATTTGTCCCTCCTGCCTAATGTGATTCCTGTTTTCTCATGTTAACTCATTTCTCTGTTGACGATTTTTTTTGTTACAGCAGTGATGTTCCGATATGGTCAACATTAGCTATTGGCTCCAGTTGACAAGTGTTCTTTTGTTGGTTGTGTTAGAGTAATTATCAGTATGTTCATAAATAATTTTTTTATGTTTCCTGAAGCATTGTTTGTTATTTGTAGTCATTAGGTATAAATAATAGGTTACAGACTCACAACAGGATACTGCTTACAATGCTATGTCGATATGCCATAGTTAATTTATGTTATAAGTAAATATATTTTATAAGTATGTTGTGTAGGTTAGCTTTTAAAAATTCCTAATTGGCTCAAAATATCATTGAATGTTTATTTAAGTGCCTCTTGGGTCTGTATATTAATATGGCATTGCCTTATTTTGCAAAATGCTACTACACACACTGATTGTAAAGTCTGTATCCCGTTGGTGATAAGTTTGGCAAAAAACATTTAATATTTGCCAACATTTAGTACATGGAACGGAAGGTACCTAATCTTCTGAATGTGCTGATGAATTTCTTTGTTTTGTAGAATATACTTCTATATATCTTTAACTGTGATATGTTCACGGAATGTTCATACTGTATCCTTTCAGACTGAGAAAGGATAACATACGTTTATGTGAGACTGCTGCATTTTCCATGTATTTTTGTTTATCGAAGTAATAATAAAATTGTAGCTATTGTACCTCTCACACTTGTTTCTGAATTAGCAGAAACCATACTGACTGTTAACTATCCCCGATAAATATTTGAGAGTTTTTACTATCTAGATGGTGTCAGCTTAATATAAACCTTCCAAAATGGGATTTCCAACTTACCAACCTCCTCAAAGTTATAGCTATGATGTCATGATTCAATTACCAGTATATTATCATATCATATATTTTAGCCACATTTACAGCTTTAGAAGTGTTTTGTGAACAAATTAAGATATCCAGGTAGGAAATTCTTAAAAGTGTTTCATGGTTACACTATACTGCTCAATGCATACAATTCTACAATAAATACAACATCTTTCTTATGTATGTAAATATATTTATTTCCAAGGCTTTCTTTGCACAGCAAGATTTTTACATTAGTCATTGGGTAAGGTTGTACATCTGTTGTTATATTTTTATATGTATTAGTATTTCGCTTGTTTGGTTTGAGCATAACTCATTGTTACAGAAAATATTTAATTCTCGTTGTTGCTTTACCTTAAATTTATAATTTTTCTGTTCATCTGTTAGGGAATTTAACATTTCTAATTTGGTCACAAAAATTTTTATAATCTAACTAAGGTTTATTATGAAGCATAACTAATTTCATTTTATGAAAATAAATTTTCTTGGTTATTTAAATTTAGCAGGTCCTAAATATTGTAGCTTGTTAGGGTTTAAAAGGACATATTAATCAAAGTTACTTTAGTTAATTTAATTGTTATTAGAAATTTATTCTTAATATTACTTGTAATTCAGTATTTTTATTTTAAGTTATTTGCAAAAACCTAAAATTTCAACTTGTTTATAACTTGGGTTGATTTTTTTACAGAAACCTAAGTTTTTTAGATCTCATAAGTTATATCCTGATTCAATATATAAATTTACAATAGATAGCAAGTCTGTCTGACCCATGCTATGGAGTGTTTAACATTTGTAGATATGTTAGTATGTATTATTATTTATATATATAATGTATTTTTGTAATATAGTAAATAAATCTTTATTATCAAAAAGTCTGAAATGTATATAGGAGATATGCTATTTGCTCATTTCCAATTGTTTATGTTTAGTCATGGTGCTTAGTTTATATTAGACAATCGTTTAAAATTATTTTGAATAAAAAGAAAATGTTTTATTTTTCATCCATTACTTTAGTGAATTTAATTATACAGGTGATAATTAATTTAAATGAGTTTGGCTTTGTTTCTAGTTTGGTTCTCTGAAAAGAGTTTTGTCGAGAAATAAACACTATGGCTCAGTGTTCTATTTCAATAAAGGATTTTGTTTGTTATTTGGAGTTTAATTTTTCCTTTCTAATGTCTTTTTAGGTGGTGTGCTTGATTTTCATTTTTAATATATAGATATATAGGTATAAATACTAATACTACTGTCAGATTTTTTATCGACAATGGTTTTTTAATTTAAAATCTTAACCCTTTGCGAGCAAATTATTTTAGTATAGGGGGAAAAAACTTTTGTTTGTTTTACATGGATTATGTTCAGAAATAGTATAATTGCACTAGAAACCCCACCTTTTCGTTCAAATATTTTTTATTTTTTTTTTACTGAACAGGATACGGTGCATTCTTCTCTGATGCGTGAGAAGAATTACATAGAAATGGAAGCGGACCAAGATACAAATGACATAGAATGAAAATGGCGGATGTATCCGTCAAACGCTAGTGAAGGGGCAACATCAACATTAATAGATTTTGTATGATATGATTTTTGAGACGGAAACTTGTGGGAGGAACAGATATAGCAAGAAACACAATATCTCTTCTACTAAAGGATTTCCCTCCCTCTTGCAACAATACGAGTCCCTCTCCCACTTCCTCCCCCTCAACTGTCTCTCTCTTCTCTCCAACTTCCTCCCCCTCAAAATTAATCAGTACAATTATTAAGGTGCTCTTATTCTTTTATTCCGAAGATACACTAAGGTAAAATACACGTTAGAAAGTCAACACATTATGATACAGGCAATGAAATGTACCCATGGCAAGATTAAGTTCTTGAAACTGGATTAACCTTCGTCACAAATTTTTTAATTATCATATGCGATTTGAAATAAATATGTCTTAATTTTTAAAATTTCATGTGTTGAATATCAAGTTAGTTAAATGCAAAACTACTAAGTAAGTATTTGTTATAACAAATATAATTTATTGACCATGATGTGATTGTTTGAGTTTGTGGTGTGGGTGTTTGATGTCCGCCCAGTGCAGACATCCTCCTCACTACGCGGCCTGCGGACTAAATGTGACCCTTATATTATTATCACATATTTGGAAGCTACTAACCACCACCCACTGCTTGTGGGTTCCTTCATTACAGTTAAAGGAGAATGTGCTTTAGTAGCTTATAAACACGAGTTAAGACTTTTAATTTCAAATTATTATCCGCGGGCCTCCCCCCCCCCCAGGATGTGTCCCCTCGCCCGACCACAAAGGGATCACGAACAGCACTGCTTGCGGTCCGAACAGAAAATTTTATGAATAACAATTGGCTTTAAAAAATCCTAATAAAGATCCCTTGTAGAAAGCCCTTAAAGATATGTATATTTTATCCTAAACTATATCGATACTTTTCAAGTACAGAAAAATAATCATCAATAAATCTGTTGGATATTTTTTGTGATTAGGATTTTCCAACATCACTAAAAAGTAAAAAAAAATATGCACAACTTACACACTTATGACTCAAGAATGTTTCGAAATGAATTAATTTCATATTTAAAAGTCATTCATTCATTTAGGAATGAGTAGCGAAAATTTAAGCCTCAAGTAAGCACAAATTGCAGATGTTTTTATACTGTAATCTGAGAATGCAAATTCAGAAATATACAATCAAAATATTGAAAGCAATCTGTAGTGTGTCTGGCTAAAATAAAGGGTATCAGTGGGGTCTAAATAACATTTAATAATTTATTGATTCAAAAATAATCATCCAACTTCTGAAAATAACAAGAGAAACATACTTCAATCAATTGTTAGAATTTTATGGGGGACAACCCATCCCCCCAAATAACAAGCTTTTTGGGTGGATTTTGTTGGGTGATGTGACCTTATGTGCGCTGCATACCAAGTTTCATGGGAAATAAGGAAGAAATTGAAATTCAAATATTCTCCATTAGAATATAATGTTTGGGCTCTCCTTGACAACATACTATGTTTACCATGGACAGTAAATTTAACTTTTCTCTGGAACTATTAGTCATAGCATAGATAATAGAAGAACTTCTATATTTATAAACAATGGTCATAGAGAAATAATAAAAATATCAATTTCTTTAGTTTTTTATGGTGGTGGTCAAATTATACTTTACCTTTATTGTTTTTGGGGAAAACTTTTTAAAAATATTTTTTTTATATTTTAATACCTATAACTTTATAACGTTTTTACAGAGATGCATATGGTGTAATTTAGTACTCTATGCACTATAAATTACAACATTTTAATTAAAACCTTTAGTCATTTTGTAAGAAATTTGGATTTTATTAGGAGTGAACCACCCGAAAAATAAATTCAAAAAAATGAAAAAGCCTGAATATACATACCAAGGTTCATCTAAGTCGGACCAATAGGTACTGTAGGTTAGGCTGTGTCTTTATACACATCCAGACACGGACGGAAGGACATACATCACGTCGAAACCCATTTTTTGGATTCAGGGGACTCCAAAAAAGATATATCCACTCTCAACTCAAATTCGAAAAATTTTTTCGAAAACAATTTCTCTATACTATCGTATAAGTGGGAGAGTTAAAAATTATGTAGGACCAAAGACAATTTTATTCTAATATAAATTGGAATGGGACTAGTTGAGAAGAAAATCGGAAAACGTTAAACGTTTTACTGCTCGATATTCCACGCGTTTGTTCTATGATGGTACAAAATTTACCGTACTCGTAACGTCAAATTCGAGGGCACAAGGGTCCTTAAAGTTACCTGACCTTGAACAATCAGCTGATCTCTGCGACACCGGGCTGCTCTCTCTCTCTCTCTCTCTTCCCCCCTGATTCCTAAACTTAACTGTCAAAAGAAGACTTGTAACTAAAACTATCTTGATTACACTGTGTATAAAAATATTAAAACCAACTTTACCTATTCCTATTTAATTTATGAGTAAAGTAACCTTCAAAATACTTGTATATGTTTCTTACAGATTGAGTTTGAATTCAGCAGTTAATATCATTTAGGCCTATTAGGAAATAAAAATTCTTGTCATATGTCAACAAAACATTCTCTTACGTATTTGTCAATTCACTAGTTCACGTCCAGTAAGTGACGTGTTGGCCTGATGCGTTGACGTCTTTCGGTTATATTCAATTGAAATCTTGTCGGAGTCAGCGTGTTGGTAATTTGAGTGAGTGTTGGATTGTGGTTGCTTTAGATATAGGAAGAAATCTAGACTCGCTTGTTATCTAAACGTGTTTGTGCAACGTAAGCATAAGTTTATTTGATCTTGATCGAAGTCCAAAGTGACAAATTCTACTTCCCTATTCATTTACTCTTATCATGTAACTTATAACTATGTTCTTTAGTCAATCTCAAGATTTCATTAGCAGTGCATGAAAAAGCTAGATTAGCCCCATTACGAAATAAGTTAGAGATTCAGTATTACTTGTGTATTCCTTTTGATAGTGGCATTTTGTAAAGCCAAAATTTATTTTTTTTAGGTTTATAAATTGGTATTTGCATCGGCATTACCACTTTCCTACAACTAAGGTAAATAGTGAAGATGGCTAGCATCAAACAAGTAAGTAAAACATTACCCCTTTAGATTACAGTAAAGTTTTAGTCAATTCTAATAATTTACCCATATTTCAATAGGACTAAGCTGGTTAAGAATAGCCTACATTGACTTGATAGAGTTGGAAAGTTGAAATTTTAAATGAATGGTTCTTTTCTTCAATAGCAAGAGAATCCTACATAAGTTACATAGTAGCTCAAGGCAACGCTCCAACCTAGTAGTCCTAGGCCCTTAGTCAAAAGTGCCTGGTTTCAGTGCTAAGTCACTCCTATCAGATCATAGACAGTAAATCACCTTTGGCTAGCCTGAAGGTTCATGTAAGAAAACAAAAATAATGATATGGTAACAATTCTAAATACCTAACCTATTGTGGTGAATCCTAATCCTGTTCTTTGGAAATCAGTTCATTGGGCTCTGTGAATATCACAAGGAATATATCTTCTGAACATTTTTAATTCATACGGTAAGATTTTAAATCATGGGTTCTCAAAATTCATCTACTCAAACACGCCTGCAATAAATTATTTATGTAATGAGGACCCTCTACAATTAATTAGTCCCCCTACTCCCCACAATGACACCTGACACAACAAGTAAAAAGATTTTTGTTAATATGTCATACTTATGTTATATTTGTGTTTATAAAGAACAGATTGAATATAAATATTTTCGTAAAAATTTTAATCTAAGTATCTTTTACTGTAGTCCACATCCAACGTGTTTTTTAATTGGGTAGTTAGCCGATCGCCCAAAGCAGTTTGAGGTTATTATTATTTATAGTTTATTTTCTGTAGTGATTATGAAACCTAGTCATTTATCTGTTAATCATAAAAAATTCCTAAAATTATTAAAAGGTGACAGTAATTTTTCAATGAGTGATTCGAATTGGAGTAATGAGTCATCAAGTTTAGCCTTTAACAATACGAACAGTGAACATGATCTTAATAATCAGAATCTTAAAAAAAATATATTAAGAATATTTAGAATCATTTTACTCGCTTACACAGTTATAGGCACATTTTTATTCAAATTCTATGTCTAATGTAGGCCTATACATATTTTAAAGTTTGGTCAATATTTTCAGTAACTCATGCGAAAATGTAAACTCATAAAATTTTCTAAATTTATCATAAAATTTTATTTTTGAAGATAAATGTTAAATGTTAAATTGTTTATGTATGTTCACAACTAAGTAGACTTAAATGCAAAAATACTCAATTTCAAGTGTTTTTTCAAGGGAATTTTCAAAGGAAATATTCAAAAGATTTTTTAAATATTCAAAGGAATTTTCAACTGGTTTAGGCTAATATTTTTACTTCAAACAGAAAAATTTACTATAAAATATTACGTTAACGTAATAATTTGTTGTATTGTTTGTATTATATGAATATTAAGTAAATTTATTTTATGTGTTACATCTACTTGACTTATTTATGAACAAAACAAAACCAAAAGTAACCATTTTCATTAGTTATATATATAATAAAACAGTGATAATTTTTTTCAAAAAGCTAAAATTGATATTCTTAAGCTAGCATTTTCCACACACAATAGGAATAACACCTAGCACTGAAAGGTTTAGAGGCATTCCCAATAATAACTATGTAAAATTCAATGTTTTTTAATTATTAATTGTAAGTATAAAACTATGCTATATCAAAATTACTAATCCTGAAATTGTTTAGAACCTACTTTTTTATAGACCTATCTGATTTTTCAGGTTATTTGATCTGATAGGCATACTATCATTGTTTATTAGGGTCTTGTAAAAAATCATTTATAAATTTTTAATTGATTACCCTTATTGGATTTGGTAAATAGCTGGAACACCAGATTGATTGTATTTGTAAATTTATTTTTAGGTATTCCAATCAGTGATTCGAAATGGAGGAAAATCAAGTTCACGCATGTTTTCCTCTGCTCAAGCTCAGGCAGAACAATATTCTGAGCATAAACATGCAAGTGGAGTGGCTTTCGGTAAGTTAAACTAAATTGTCTTATATTATTTCCTTATTTATTTTAGGTGCTGTAAGATAAATGATTTCAATGAAAGTCATTTCATTGAAAATTAACAGTTGGTAAGATAAAATACGTTTAAATCATTTGACCTAAATTGGTGATTCGTTGGTTATAGTTTCCATTTCATAATTTGAAGGTTGATGTTTGATTCTGAGCAAGATACAAAAAAATGTAATCTTTTGCAAAATCTGTTTTCGTAGAATATTCACTGTTGAAAGGTTCCATTGAAAAGTTAACCTTTAATCACGGTATTGTTTATTTTAAATAGGCTATTTGATTAGATTTATTATTATTATTTTAACCCTCCAGGTGCTAACATCTCATAGTGAGATGTCAGCGAAGTCCAATTGTATAGCACTATCGAAGTCATTATCCACTATTATTATCATCCCTAGAATATTATCCCCGACTTAAATGAACACTCTGTATATAGAGATTATTCTACGTGTTTTAAAGAACGTTAGAAACGTCTGTACCATTTTTGAAAGCAGTGAGGGTGGGTTTTGTATTTTCATAATAATGAACCAATTTATATTTTTAAGGACAGTTAATTTAAGATTTTGGAGTTGTTTCACTCTTCACTGGATTTTAATTAAAGCTCTTTTGAGATGGAAGAAATTAATCTAATGTCATTAAGGCCCTCACGTGCCTACCTCTTCCCAGAACAGGCAGTTTACAGCCCCTGTACCCTTGACTGTTAAATTAAATTTTTTAAGTTACTAAATTGCTACCTTTCTTGACATACAAAAAAGAAATTATTTTACCATTCGGAGGGACGAGGGTTAGAATCCCGACCATGAGCAATCCCAATTTGGCTTGCAAATGTGTGGTATAGTGGCGTGGAGGGCCCACCTTAAATAAACGGTGACCGGCTTGGGTGGAAGTTGACGGCATTTGTAGGCTTAATTGGGATTGCAGTGGACACCTATTTTGCTTTTATGGTTAGTGGTTATAAGGGGGGGGGCATGTTTTGTGATTTTTTGGGTATGCTTGGTATTTTATTAAGAGTTGCATAAAAATAACAAAATTTAAATTGTCATAGCACCTGGAGGGTTAAGTTAATGCTTGAAAATCAGGTCAATAGATAAATAAGTTTTAGGCATGATTAAATTTTGCTTAAAAGTAACTATAGAGTAATGATATGACAATGTACCTGTATTTTATATGTCTGTTGTATTTTTTTGTAATATATATATAAATAAAATTAGAGTTTTGTCTGTACATTGCTCATAATTATAAATTTTTGAGTTATTTTTACGTTTTATGCGTTAGAGACGCCGAAACAAGTTTTATCTCAATTAGTGTCTGTGACACTCCAGGTGGCATTTTACGCCGTCTTCTCCGAAAAACGGGAGAACTAATAACAATGAAACTTATTTCATACATTCTCGAGAAGGTTTATAAAAGCTTAAAATTGTCCGCTCACCCTTGAAAAGTAAATAACAAGCATTTAAAAACCCTGTTTTTACGCGATATTGGTCATATTTTGCTTCAGTTTTAAATGAATAAACTACTGGCAACTGTCTTAGTAGTTTAAACATTTAATAGAAAGAAAAAACAGCTGTTGAATCAGTATTAGTTAGTTTATATTGGTCATTGATTTAAACCCATTTCGAAATTATACTATATTGAAAAGTTCTTTTAACGTATAACTAGTAATGATAATGGTAACATTTAATTGTAAAGCAATGCTAAATAATAAAGCTGGGTATTGATTTATTTTCTTTGTTTTTATTAGTTTAGGATTTCAGGTTTACATTTTGGTATGATGATCTTTCTTCTTTAAACTGAATCCTACAACCCGTACAAAGGATGTGCTTACTGCTAGTCTTAAATAATAATGTTATTAATTCTTCAATGAATTTACTGGTTTCAATTAGATTAGACCTAACAGTCTATAATTCAAACTAGTGTGAAATAAGTAATTATTACTGTGAAATATATTTATAATATGCTAGATCCAAGATATATTTATCTTTGAAAAGTGAATAGTAGTGGAGTAATGTTTGCATTCACTATGAACCTTTAAGAAGAATAGATGATAATTTACATTCTAGGGTGTTCTGCCTTGCATTATTCAACGGATTCATAAGAAGACATTGTACACAATGGTAATGAAGTGTAAGGTAGGTTATCTGTGTATTGTTCATTACAAAGCCAAAAATTCATCTGTGTCTTTACATATTACACCCGTCATCGTAAAATTATGTCGTTGTATGTTCATTCCTTATGTCATTAATTCACAAGTAAAAACTGTTACAATCATACCTTATATAAATAATATATTAAATGAATTTCCCACAGGGAAGAAGCTATTAGCCTAGGTCTCATGGCAAGACCTAAGCCTGAAACCTTATTTTTTAGGTACCTGGAGACCAAAAACAATAGTTATTAAAATATATATGTGTGTGTGTTTATATGTATGTATATATCTATGTGTCTGTTAACATGATAACTCTAGTAGAACCAATTCCTTGGAACCGTTAACTCATAGAATCGATCGAGACCAAATTTGGTGGAGACGTGTATTCCTACATTTACTCGAACAAGTTCATAATCCAGATATCAGTCAATCAGAACGGATAGTTTGGGGGGTTTTGTGCTTCAAAATGGGGTTTTATTTGTTTTTTATAAGTAGTAAAAAAAAGTTAAACTTTGTCTTTTACCATAAGATTCAGCTCAAAAACCTACACTATTTAGTTCACCAAAGTTTTGCTCTATCTCCAATGGTTACCAAGATATTGAAAAATCTAAACACAGTACGTTTTATTTTGGGACTCCAATATTAATCTTATGGAAGATAAGGAAAATTTATATTTTACTATATTATTGGATCTTATTTGGTATTTAGCTTCATGTCGAGATCCATCCATTTATACCTCGGCAAACCCACTTATTTACTGACAGATATTAATTAAACTTACTATACGAGTATATAATTATTGTGTATTTATGAATATGGTAATGTTAATATTTTATAATAATGGGGAAGCAAATTCAAAATTAATAATTATGAAATAAATAAGTAGGCCCATTGTATATAATACCTACTGTAATTTATCTCGTATATGAGATTTCAACCATTGTGTTTGAGATTTCAAACACAAGAGAAATAATTCCATTGCAAAAGATTTAATTGAATAATTTATTCCTTTGTTTTGTAGCGAATTCCAAAACTAAAATTACAGCATCTTTAAAGGAAATTTATATTTAGTTTAAAAAGTAAAAGTTTTCAAACAAAAAAATCTAAATCTATGTACTGTAATACAATTAGTATATAGTTTTACAAAATATTTTGATTGATATTTGATTGATATTGATTGATATTTTGAAAAAAGATCCCCTAAGTCCACAATAGAGCAGCAGTAAGCAGAGTAGGCTTATTATTGGCAATACTTGTGACCTTGAAGTTTGTGTTTCTGACATTATCAATAACATAGTTCTCCCTGTTAGTTCTGCTGCGACAGGGGTATTTAATATTTCAGATACATGATTAACAAGTTTTGAAAAATGTTTGATTAAACAAAATACCCCCGTCGCAGCAGACCTGCGTACTCAGCGAATTTCCAAATCAATAACATAATAATAATAATATATGACAAGTTTTTATAAAAATCTGTCCATAAACATGAGAATTATTTGCCTATTCTCCATAACATTGACATGGGAAAGAGTGTGCAGGTTTGCTGCTGTGAGGAATACTGAAAGTAGGTGTTTCTACCATAAATAATTTTTATTTTTAACATTTATAGCAACTTTCATGAACATCTGTCCATAAATAAAGGAGTTTGCCTATTCCCTATATGAATAACATGGGAAAAGAGTATACAGGTTTGCTGCCATGATAAACATATAAACTGATTTTTAAGCATAAATGGATAGACCTCAACCACATGAAGCTAAATATCAAGTTTTATCCAAAAATATTGATTAATATAGGAAATATTAATTTTTCCCTATCCTCCATAAGATCAACATTGGAGCCCCTCAATACAACATACTGTGTTTAGATTTTTTAATATCTCGGGAACCGTTGGAGATAAAGAAAAAATTTAAGGAACTTAATTGTGTAGTTTTTTAAGCTGATTCCAATAGTGAAATGTAAAATTATAAATTTTTAAAAATTACATGTGAAAAATGCAAAAAACCCCATTTTGGGGTACAAAACCCCCCCCAAACTACCCGTTCCCATCGACCGATATGTCTGGTTTACGAACTGGTCCGAGCATTTGTAGGAATACACGTCTCTACCAAATTTGGTCTCGATCGGACCATTTTTACGAGAGTTATCGTGTTCACAGACACACACACACACACACATATATATATATAAATTTTAACGACTATTGTTTTTGGACTCTGGGCACCTAAAGAAGAAAAAATAACATGGTCCCGGGCTTAAGTCTCGCCATGAGACCTCCGGTAAAAAGCTTCTTCCCTATGGGAAATTCACTAAAAATACATGATGTTAAAAGAAGAAATATCCAAAATACTGTGACAGTTTAATTAGAGCTGATATTTATTTATTACGTACTTAATAATACGACTATAGACTTTTAATATAACTTCGTGGTGATGGCAAAACCTCCTATTAGATATTCTATAACTTCAAGAAGGGCACAAAAAACACTTCTGCTCGTCGGTGACATAAATATCGACTGATTAACTCAAGTTCCTAAAAACAAGTTGCTTGAAGAAGAGCTGTACCCACAAAACATCTAGCAATACCCTCTTTGGACCACTAAAATAACTCTCAACGTTGCCATCTCCAAAGAATTCTTCTGCTCAAACATTGCTCATACAGAAATCAGTGGTCAATTCCTGCAAACTGGACTGTCTGAACACACTGTGCGACTATGCCAACTAAAAACGTGCTAAGAGAACAATTTTCAAAAATTTTACTAAGCAGAAACCTCACAACTACAAACCTAAATAAACACCTGCACCTGCAAGACTGGAAACATGAGCACTCCAGACCTTGACACTGCCTATAAGACCTTCAAAAATGCCCTCCAAATCACCCTCGACTCCACATTTCCTGTGAAGAAAACAAATGTCAGCAGAAACAAAAAACAACTGAAATACTATGACTCTGAAGCAAAGATCCTCAAAGAGAGCTTTTTGTATGTGACAACAAATTAACTTATGGCTATTGTTATTTGTGTAGATTGAGGAAAAATGTTGTTCATATCGTTGGATTAAAGTACTTTTTGCCCCTCAGGAACATTGTTATAATTTTTTGTACTTAGTAGATATCATTGTTACAGAGTTGAATGACACTCAGAGGGAGTTCCAGGAGCTAGCGCGGAAATTTGCGGAGGAGGAGATTATCCCGAAAGCAGCCCACCATGACAGGACTGGAGAATTCCCATGGGAAATTGTGAAGAAAGCGCATTCCCTGGGCCTGATGAACGGTCACATCCCCACCAGCTGTGGTAAGTCATGTTTATGTTTTGATTACTTTAGTGTAGGCTATATTGTTTTAATCAAGCTTTTAAAATCATCTCAGAGTATCAATACTAGCACTACATTTAGCTCCTACGTAACTAGTTTATGCGTTTTGGTGTATTATGTAAATTCAAAAGCGTTTTTCATTTTTTAGTAATTGCTTTGACCGAATCAAAAAATTTGAACTACCTAGTTTCAGAATTGAACCTATAACTGAAGTAAGCAAGTTAATACACACTGCCCTGCCAGTTAGTTTTGTGCTGTCAGTCTTAAATTTGGATTTATTTAGTTGTTTTAGTGTACATCTGTATTATGATTAGGGTTGAGTCGATTCCAAACATTAATTCCAGGTGTGTCATTGGCAGGGTGTGCAGAGTACGTCAACCGGGGTCAAAAAGTTAAACAAGCAATGCAAGAAAATAAAAATTTTCTGGGTCTAGCTTAAAAAAACAAAAAACTGCTTTGTTAAAATTTTACACCATTAATTTTTTATCCTTAACTATTTTATTAAGTGAATTATTCATAAAACTTGAGTGTTTAATTTATGTTTTGCATAGCTGATTGGATTGGATTCCTCAGGTGGCCTAGGCTTATCTGTATTTGAAGGTTGTTTGATAGCAGAACAGTTTTCTCGTGGTTGCAGTGGTATTAATGGTTTTATGACCACAGGCATAGCAGTGAGTATTTTAATGTATTATGATGGAATGTGCAATTTGGTTTCAGGGATAATCTTGAGGTTGTGTGGAATGATGTCCTTACAAGTATATTTCCATGTAATAGTTATATCTCTAAATTTCAATGTATAATATATATCATTCCTAGCCAAATAATTTGATTTTGGTTCCGTGCACAATTGTTAGCTATAGCTGTATCGTAATTTAACTTTTTTGTACTCAAGAAATTGTCCTGCAAAAGCTATTTAGTTTTGATGCTCACTTAGGAATCCACACATTCTGTTGTACAAGTTGTAATACTGGTTATTATTGGAAGGAATATCAAGCCTCAAGCCCACTTTGAATGATCTCACGATTGTTTTCTTACAAAAAGTCTTTTCCATGGAAAAAAGGTCAAACATGTTAATTCATAGTAAACTTAAGTTTAAAATTTATATAAACAAATAAAATTCTATTAAAAAAAGTTTCAACATAAATCTCAAGTATATAGTTGGTTTTCGAGGAACTGGAAAAACAAATTTTCCTTAGCCGGTATAAATATTTCAGACAGATAATAATGTTTACTACTAAGAGATATGCTTGGGGCTGTGAAAATTGAAAACAGTTTAACGACCTCCATTTAGAACCAACATTTCCACTTCTACAAACACACTTTAAATAATTATCAAATGTCAAAACAGGTGGGCTCGGGTTAGGTGTGTTTGATGGTTCATTGATTGTGGAAGAATTTGCTAGAGGCTGCAGCGGGATAATGGTCGCTCTGACTATCACCAATGTCGCTGTGAGTCTCTGACATGTGGAGCATGACTATTGGCACGAGCGAGCTTATTTGTGGTGCAGGCGTCCTGAACATAGTCCTACCACATGCCAACCTTTGGTTACTTAGTGGTAAATACAGGGTGTATCTGAAATATAAAAAAAAATTAGGATATTGTTCCTGAGGTCAAAACAAACAAAAAATGTCCTGTAAACATCATATGACCTATCTCGCTCCATTTTCCGTCTGTTGGTGTATGTGTGTGTTTTTTGCATAACTTCGGAACCACTTGAGGTACCAAAATTCACATCTTAACTGTTATTTTTATAATTTTTTTTCTAAACCCGATTGGGATGATTTTGGAATCCAGATGATTCAGATCCGGTATTCGGACTTAACTGTATTATCTATTGGGTATCATATCTTGAATGTGGATGATTAGTGACTTTATCTTGGATGTCCCACAGTCATTCTCACTCTGAAAGCACTTGTGAAAACACCTTTCTGTGATTCAATTCAAACATATGATACAATTCTTTCCCCCTTTTACTTGATCAGTCTAGTCATTTTGATGGGTAATTGTTAGGAAATGATTGCTATTGAGTACACTCAGTATTTTATCACACTATGATTTTCCTTCAGGTGGAATGGAAATTGGTGTATTTAATGATTGCTTGATATGTGAAGAACTGGCCAGGGGTTGCACAGGAATAACTCTGGCAATCCATGGTACCTCTTTGGGTGTAAGTATCAGGGTTACATGACTTTGTTGGGGAAATTAACTGAAGCTTATAATAATATGTTGGTATTATAGCTTTCAAGGCTCATGTACTACTTTTTACATATTCTTGGATGACCATGTGTTTTGTTACACTTGAGCTTGATGTATTTCAAAAGATTCTTTGTTAACAAACAGGAGGTCTCTGTATGTTTTAATCTCTGAAATGGATTAACTAATAATATAACGATTTTGTTCCTTTCCCGACAGTGATGTTAGGACAGTTCAGTTTCTTCCATATTGTATTGCTCACTAAACATAGCGATATGTGTCTGTTTAATTACTGGCAAGCTACACAATCTATTTTATGTTTCTTTAATTTTATCTGTTTTACTGAAATTTCGTATCAGCTGTTTCGTGCCTTTCCTGGGTCAACTTATTCAGTATCAGACTACAAGATCGTGCCACAATCATCCTACACTCATTTCTTATCCATACTTGGCTTAAAATACCTACCTGGGTAGGTTGCCATTTCAGTTTAAAGTATAAAGTAACGTATTATGCGTAAAAAGTCGTGTATGTTTGGTCATAGTTCAACAAACATGAATTTTTTTGTAATTGGACAAGGCATATATTTTTCAATATTAGGAATTTATTGGTCTTACAAGTTTTAGGGGGTTATTTGGTCAAAATATTTTGTAACTTACATTGGTTAATATATTGTAGGAGCCTATATCAAATGAGATGCCATGTTAGGTTGTGTGCACAATGGTTTTACGTGTCATATCTTGGATAGACGGCTCCATTTGTTACATATCTCGCTACCTGTCAGTCGTATGAATAAGGGGCGTGACGAGGGTGGTCATTCGATTCCTAGACCCCTAATGTCCAATAATATTTAAAAAATAATAATTAAAATGATTAAATCTGAAGGATTAATAATAATGTGGTTTAAACATATACCCTTAAACGCTTAAAGGTTAAGAATAGCATTGACACATGTAAATTTGAAATAAAAAATATAAGCAGCAATATATCTGCAGATATGTCTTTTGACATGCATTGGGTGTATTCCAAAGAGCCAAATGGTCAGCTTGTCTATTTATAAAAGAATTGGCGATATGACAGCCGCCTCGCTCCTTTCCAAAAAATAAAAAAAAACAAAAATTTGGAATTTCGCTTTTAAAAAAATCAAATTAGATCAAAACTTTCAAATCAAATCGAACCATCGGCAAGGTTTCGGTTATTGGAAAGACAGACACCAGTCCAAAAACCACTTTTTTGAATCCAAGAAGCCTCAAAACAGATATTTCCAATAGCACCTACCTTCTCAAAGTGTCCAGGCCCCCCGGAATACCGGTTATTGTATCACTTGTACTGATGTGCTGTGCGGCTGTGTGTGCAGGTGGTATGGGGATGGGGGTGTTCGACGGCTGTCTGATCGCGGAGCAGCTCGCTTACGGCTGCACCGGCATTATGACGGCTCTCGAAGCCAGCGGCCTCGGTGTAAGTCCTTCCATCATCTGCTGACTGTTGCCATTCTTTGATTCTAAATCGAATAATGTATTCAGATAAATAACTCCTAGTTTTTTCGAGTTTCTCATAGCTTTGTAAATGTAGCTTCATTTATGTAGCTTTATCTGTAGTTCGCATGGCTTTTTTAGATGGTAGATTAGTTTGTGTTCTTGCATGATTGTAATTGTTTTATGCGTTTCATAGAATAGAAACGTAACTGTTTAGAAGTAGAAGATTAACTGAAGGGTTTTGGTGTTGATCAATAATTATTCTCGATCAATAGTTTATTTAGGGAAAAGAAGGATTATGAATTAACAGTTGTAAGAAACTGTTTGTGATAAGATGGTCATATTTTATTAGTTATTTTTAAACACCATGATTGGAATTTATGGAAAATAACTTAAATTAACCAATTTTTACCTTGTTTGTACTTTTAGATAAAAATTTGTATATGAATATAAGTCTCAAATTATTAATATATTTTGGAAATGGAGGCAATATATTTTTTTAGAAATTTGATCAAAAGAGGTAAAAAATTTACGTTTCTCTAGTTTGGCTGGTAAATTTTTTGTGATTAAAAATTCATCATACCAGTACACCAATAATTTAGATGAATAGGTCAGTTGATATATTGACTCTAGAACGCTCAGTTCAACTGTTTTTTATTAAATTCTAATAGGACTTGTTTTATCTCAAAATTCTTGCAACAATTTTTAATATTCAAAATTGTATAGGTAGTATAAAAGTGGTAGGTAGTATTGCTTGTATAGGTAGTATAGTATTTATAGGTAGTAGCATTTATCTGTTGTTTCTACTTAAACATACTGTAATTACAATCAAAATAAAGAGATAAAAATATTTGATTTTAAGTGTTACATTTTAACCAGATAGCAATCACATTTTATGTTTCAAAGGAGCTTTGTTTATTGTAGCTTAACAAATTAAAACATCAATTAACTAAAGCATTTTTTTGGGTTTAATTTTTCAAAACTTCAACTGGTGATGTAAGTTTTCTTAAACTAATATTTTTAATTTTACTTTAAAGTTCAAAGAAGATTTTCTTCCCAAACTTTGATTTAACAATTTGATTTTTAGCAAACTCCAGTGTTGGTTGCTGGAAGTGATGCTCAGAAGAAGAAGTATCTTGGAAGGCTGGTCGATGAACCATTACTTGCTGTAAGTTCTTCATTTAGTTTAGAAGGATTGAAGAAAAGTACGGCGCTCTCTTCTTAATCAATATTTGTAAAATTTTTCTTATAGTTCAAAAGTAAATATTGGTTGACACTTCATTTGTTTTTACCAACATAATGTCAGCAAAAAAGTGCTTAAAAAAGGGTTGCTGAAGTAATATGTTGTTCCCCGGTAAAACGTTTTTTGTTTTTTTTGTCACAATATATCACCGTAGTCTGTAAGATCACCATTAAAAAAATAGACTTTTCAGTGGGGTAAGGTAAAAAAAAGGAACCGTTAAAGGTTAACCAGTGAAATATTTAATCTAATGACCTTTATGGTTTGGAAGTACTGTCTCGTTAAATTATTGTCAGTGTCATGTCTTAAATTTGTCTTTCAAAGATTAGTGAATTTATAGCTCATAAAATACATAAGACAAAATGTATTTAATATTTTTTATTCATGTTTATCCAAAGCATGGCTGAAAGTTAAAAAAAAACATCATATACAAGAGACCGAAATAGATTAAAAGAAAAGAATCAACACAGAAGGATGATTTAATGTTTCAGGCGTACTGTGTCACGGAGCCGGGCGCAGGATCTGACGTGAATGGAGTCAAAACCAGAGCTGTCAAGAAGGGTGACGAGTATATCGTGAATGGCCAGAAAATGTGGATCACAAACGGAGGAGTCGCCAACTGGTCAGTTATCCATCATAAAATAGAATATGTTTTTATGAAGTTTTAAGAACCCTTTTAGGACCACTAAATATTTTCAACAAATTTGTTGCACACATTTTTTGTTGTTGATTACATTACATAGGTACAGTTGAAAAATACCGTAGCAAAAAAGGACTTATTGTAAAGTTTTATTAGTTCACTAATAAAATCATTTATTACAAATATATAAGATAATTTTTATGTAATTTTATTTGTAATTTATTTATTTGTTTATCGTATGGTTATGTCAGCAAATCATACACACAAAGATATAGAGTACTATTCACTCACGTCAATAAATATATAAATAAGAACAAATAAATAAAATAAAAAATTGAAATAAAATGCCTATCATGTTTTGAATTATTACAGAGCTAGGTCCAACCCTTTGAGCCATTCCACGGACAAAGGGTTTATTTGTAATAAAGTTTACTTTAAGAAAAATATAAGTTTTTCAGATAAACACAAGCAAAAATTATAATAACCACTTTTTGAAATGCATAATATTTTTATTTTCACAAATTTTTTCAATCAATATATTGTAGCTCAAAAAGTAGGAAAATATAAACCGTAGAAAACTTGCTCAATCTCTTTGTTAGATATTTTTCTCTTATAGTGCATAGCTTCGTTTAGTTACAGTGCAATTCATATAAGATATAAAACATGGTGTAGTGAAATCCACAAAATTTGATTTTTGGCCAATAAAGAGTATACATACATAAATACGTGTTTACTACTAGCCTACTATCACATAACTTAAGTCACAATTTAGCTAACGAAGAAATACCTGTATCTATGTTAAAACTACTTAATAAAAATAACCACAACAATAAGTTTACAATTAGAACAAACAGAACAGAAAATCGAGCAGACGACAGAGCACTACTCAGTTGTTAACAGTTGTTAAATGTTTCATTTTCAATTTTTAGTCCATCTGATGTTATTGCTGCCAACATCAGATAATGAAATGTACAACATCAGTAAAAATAAATATGAAGAACAATGTGACGAAACTCCCAGCTGTAAGAAACAAATAAGTGTTAAAAAACAGAATCATATGTTGTGGGCAATGGATCGCCCGCGCCGTCTTTCTGGCATAGGTTTTTTGCGGGCAATAGTTCACCTGTTAGGTTTTTTTGCATAGTACGTGCGGGCTATAGATCGCCAAATTGGTCCTAAAAGGGTTAAAATATTCTCTTGAGCAGATTTGTATTCGAATTAAGCATAAACTGATGAATTTGAAAGGTCAATATTTTAACCATTTATTTTTGCATTATTTATAAATTCTGAGCACAGTAGAGTCCTGTTTAACCGAGGTGTTGTGTTAACCGATCCTACTTTGGTGCATTAAACATAAAATATCAGATGATTCATACTAATGAATCAGACAGAAGTAGCATCACATTTTAAGTTTTTTTGTAATTACTGTACAATAAAATTAATTATCATGAGTTAATATATGTTTTATATTTGAATTGTTTAAATGATTTCATTAGGCTTTATCATATTATTTCCACCCCTCTTATAATGACCTTTTCAATGAGGAGAAGTTAATATTTGTTGACTGTGCAGGTACTTCCTGCTGGCACGTACTGACCCAGACCCCAAGGCCCCGGCTAGCAGAGCCTTCACTGGCTTCATCGTGGAGAGGGATACCCCCGGACTCACTCCCGGAAGAAAGGTAAACATTTTTGACAAAAGTTACCCAATAATTAATACTGCCGCAAACAGCAAGAACTTAAGTTGCGTCTGAAATCTGAAAAATTGCATGAGATAAAACTCAACTAAATTTTAAATGTTATTAATATTTTTCAACCTGATCCGGGTGATTCAGATCTAGATGAACTGGAGTTTACTGTAGTTAGCTAGAAGCTGGAAGACAAAAATATACCTTAGGGTTTTGACAATAAAATTAAAATAAATAAAGTATCAAAAAAGTAATCAGATAAAGTAATTTGAGCCCTTTCGCCTCTCAGGGGATCCTAAGTGACTAGTTGGAGTAATTACTTTAATTATTGAGATCTAATAAATATTGGTAATTTTTTCCTTGAAATAATGGAATATAATTTTTTTAATGTGGTTGGACTTCAAACGATTGTTCAACCCCTTAACTGTTACACACGAGTTATTCTGGGGTAGTAGTTTGTACTTGCTATAGCGACATACGGAATATCATGTGCAACAACCTTGTTGTGTTAACCGTGATGCCCAAGTTTTTAGACAGACTTGACGTTCTCATCTGATTTATTTTGTTGATTCAAGTCGTCCGCTAGTTTTTTTTCAATATATGACTGTTTAATTTACCTTGAGTAGTGACAGACCATTTGGTGCTGCAATCTATTGAATCTTTCTGAAACTACGTCCACACCACGTACTCTGCAGTATGAAATGTCTCGCTTAGCAGCTTTTTTTTTGCATTGCAACCACGTAAAGTTGCGAAAAACCCCTGCGGTGGGCCATCGGCAGGTAATAATTAAAACCACGCACCACTGATCGCGTTGAAACTTTGCTGTGGCAATTTACTCGGCGGTTAAAGGGTTAATAATCCACAGAATATTGTTTTAACAATATTGTATTTTGAAACAGGAAATCAATATGGGTCAACGAGCTTCCGATACCAGAGGCATCACGTTTGAAGATGTTCGAATCCCTAAAGAGAATGTGCTCGGCGCTGAAGGGCTAGGCTTCAAAATCGCAATGGAGACATTCGACAAGACACGCCCACCAGTGAGTTGAAAGTGTTTTTATCGTTGGTCTAACACGGAATAAAAAGTGACATGAGGGGCTGGCATTGTAGTCTCGACATTGTGGCACTCTGACACAATTGATTGGTTATCAGTTGACCCTGGTTCAATGTACAATCCAAGCAGTAGCAACATACGGAAATCAAATGAATCTTGTTTTGACCTTTGAATCGTTCCTAATGTTTATAATTAATTAAGTAGGTATCTTTTTTCATTGTACTGTGGAGCTTTCGATGATTATGTAATTCGACTATCTATACTGTTTATTTTAACTAAATTAAAATAAACAGGAAATTTATTTTAATTCATATTGAAAGTATGATTTCAATGTAAAATAGTATAAACAATTAAATTAATAAGGTTTAAAAATTATTATTGAAAACCATCTTTATAATTGTATTAACAAAATGATTTATTTCACTAGTATTCAAATTACATTATTGTCCATGAATATTTCATATTTATAAAGAATTAAACTTTTTAAAGTAGAAAATTAAGTTAACGTTAAAATACAAATTCATCATCATGATGGGACACCAGACAAGTGATTCCATATGAAACTTAGATGGATAGTAAATAAAGCTGTTTTATACATTCAACATATAGTTGTTTCTTTATTTGAAGTTTATGAAATAAAAGTACTCATATATCTATTGTGAATACAGACGTCCAATATAGTAGACTTCTGATTATCCGCGGTTAAAAAAAAATTTACCAACTGTAGCAAGCAAGTTAGGACATAAACGTCCATCCTCGTCCCTGCAAATTTTAGTTACCGCCCTGACACACTTGGCCTTGGGCGATAGAGCTTGGCAACTGCCCACCATTATGCAGATGGACTATTAAACTTCTTGGAAGGGAAATGTGAAACTTTTTGTGCAATATATTGGTCCTCAGAAAAATTTGGTCAACCATTGTCAAAAAAGTGGCAAATGCCAAGAAACAAAAATCAATAATGTTTTTTAACCAAAGCCAATAAATACGGCAACAGCAGGCCTGTATTACAGTGCACTTGTTTAACGTGCTGGATTGTTTGTTCATTAAAAAAAGGTTATCGTCTATTTGAAGTCTTTCAAAGTACTAAACCCAACACTCAGTAACAGTTATTAACACATTCGATGTGAATAACCTTAAAACGTGTCACCTCGTGTCCATCCCATGTGCGGACGACGCAAAGTGTGTTCCTGTGTGCTCAATTTTCACTGGTTATGGAGCCATGAACCAGTTTGAAGGTTATGTTTCACTATTCTTGTTGGCTGTAGTTGTTCCTTCACCGTGTATAATGCTTTGTTTGTGATGTTTAAAAGATAATTTTTTAAAATTAATAACAAAACCCTAAAACCCTTTAGCACAGGGCTTGCCATACATAAAAATTATCAGCATTGAACGTGTTTAGCACTTACTTTGCTTTTCAGTCATTTTAACTATTGTAATTCTAGCATATTTTAAGTCAGGTTTTGCTTTATCCGAGATTTCAATTATAGGTCGCTCATCCACCTATTACCGTGGATAATCAGCAGTCTACTGTACTTCTTACCAATAAATAAATTCCTTCCATTTCTTTCCCATTTAAATTGTTTATCCTGAGTCCTGCATAATATAAATGCCCAATGAGCATTTCGGGAGTCCCTTAATTCTTCAATCTGACATCACAGGGGTCAAGACTAAAGACACCTGCCTGTTAGTGGTTGGAGTGGTAACACTTGCATTAAATGGACTATAAAGGCGTTTTGATTTTAATAAAAGTGTTTTGATACGTATAAGCTCATTGGTGTAAAAATACTTATTCCGTCCGCCAGGTGGCCGCAGGAGCGGTCGGTCTGGCTCAGAGGGCCCTGGACGAGGCTACCAAGTACTCGCTGGAGAGGAAGGCTTTCGGCATTCCCATTGCAGGACACCAGGTCTGAAAATACATCACAGTGATTACTGATTAGTGTTGATTAGATTATCATACTCAGGAAAACTACAGTATGAAATACTGATTTTCCGATCAATTTTTTAAAGACACTTTTTAATAACGCTAGTCCGGAATTTAATTTATATTAAAATACACATGAAAAAGTCAAGGAAAATTTATCTTTATATTTGGTTGCTAGACACCATGGGACGTTTTCTAAATTTTACAATTATACTCAGGAAAACTACAGTATGAAATACTGATTTTCTGATCAATTTTTTAAAGACAATTTTTAATAACACTATCCCGGAATTTAATTTATATTAAAATACACATGAAAAAGTCAAGGAAAATTTATCTTTATATTTGGTTGCTAGACACCATGGGACGTTTTCTAAATTATACAATTAATTACAGCATATTTTAAAAATTAATCCACACAGAGTTCCAGTCGAAAAACCTTGAAAATAGTATGATCGATATAATAAATGTTATACAGGCTGTGGCTTTCATGTTGGCGGACATGGCTGTTGGAGTGGAGTCCGCTCGGCTGGCGTGGTGGAAGTCTGCGTGGGAGGTTGACCAGGGTCGCAGGTATGTCTCTCCTCCAAGTCTCAGTCATATTGGATAGTTGTCATAACCTTTCTGGCTGACAAAGTGGTCTTGGCCTTTTTTGATGCAGATTCCCCCTTCCTTGGTAACCCATTGTGTAGATTATTGTTTGGTCTCAGGAGTACAGTAATGTATCCATGTGGTATCCACAGTGACGAACCCCTCAGCTTGGTTTGCCGTCATATTAACACAGCGTGTAAGGCTGGTGGGTTGACGCTATATTAATGCTCTGTGTCAACCAGTCATATGCTGCTATCTTTTGGTGAATATCGGAACTATTTCAGTTCCTTGTAAAATGGAGGACGTTCTTTATGAATCAAGGAATGATTTCAAGTTATATATGAGTTTCTCTAAGCATTTTTCCATTTTTTTTTGTGAAAAGTTAAAATAATCAACTCTGTCAAACAAGTAAGCTCACGGAATAGCAGATTATGCATAACTTATTGCGTTTACAGTCATTTTTTTATAATTTTTATAGAGTAATACCGTTATTTGTGTTGTAATAGCAATTTTTCATTGTTGGTCTGTGTAATCCATTAATTCTGCATTGAATTAATGAAAAATTTTAAGTTAGAACTCGTCTTGGACTATGAACTTCATGATGATCGTTTTCAGCGAATCTAACTACTGATTGATTTTCAGGAACACTTATTACGCTTCCATCGCCAAGTGTCTGGCCGCAGATGTCGCAAACAAGTGTGCTACAGACGCAGTGCAGGTGAGACAGAATGTCTGTCCTAGTATTTTGTGTTTTTCTACACCTTTTGGAAATTTTAACTTTTTGATGGGGAATGGTCCAAAACCCCGGTTTTTTTACTACCTAACGTCGATAATTGTTTGGTTATGATACAAGAAGGTTTAAAGCCACTATTAACACAATGTTGAATCAATCAACTAAAATAAATTTCAGTTTCCAACTAGCCAGTGATGTCAGTTTGGAATATAGTAGCACATAGTTGCGTTTTGTCATCATATGAATGTTAGGATGGCTCGGAAACAAGTTGGCTTTGTATTTACTCTGATTGGTGTGGACTTATCCCAATATCAATTTCTAAATCAAGAGCTTAGAACTGTTTGTATAATGAGATTGACTAAATTGATTTTTTTTAACCACAGTAAAAACTTGAAATATACAAAATTAGTATAAAAAATGATAATGAGTATTGAAAATGTAGACCCAGACTGGTAGGTTCAGATGTCTGTTGAACCAAGGCATTCCAAATTGTTTAAGGTAAAAAAATTAATATTAAACTAGATAAAATCATTCTTAAGAAATCTTCACTCTCTCACATTGTTGTCTATCAATGGAAAATTACCTAAAAAATTAATATGTTTACTAAATTTAAGACATATTTTTTCAGGTTTTTGGTGGAAATGGATTCAATTCCGACTACCCAGTAGAGAAACTGATGCGAGATGCTAAAATTTACCAAATATACGAAGGAACCGCCCAGATTCAACGTTTGATCATCTCCCGTGCTATTTTGGACAAAGCTAAGGGGAAGTAAACGGAAATGTATCACCCCTCTTTCAATCGGCCAGACTTCGGTTAAAGTTATTTTTACTTCAACCGAGTAATATAACTTCAGAGAATACTGTAAAGCACTAACTTAGTTCTTTAGCTTTAAATAAGGTAATATCTATCTTTTTCCTGATAGACAAAAATTATTCAAAGTTTACTGATAGCGCTGTTTACTTTTTTATAAAATATATTAACCAATAGAAAACTTTCATGTACATTTTTATATTGAAGCAAACCAATTTAAAATGGGTCGTTGCTCTGAAATTTCATAAATTAGGTTCAAATATCCTCAACTTTCTTAAGGTTACAAGAGAGTTCAACAATCCCCTGAAGTGTGCCTTGAAAATATTGTACAAATCTACCAGTTACTAATGGAGAATGCTCTGCAATACATTTTAGTGATGTTTATTGCATATAGGTAACTTAAATGCTTTGATAAATGAATTTACAGGAATTGTTTAACTTAAGACTGAAATAAATTTGCATGACTGAGATGCATGGTTATAGAATTATGTGTTATACGGAGATTTTATAATTATATTTTATTGTATCGTGTTTGGTAGAAGTATCATGATTTTATCATGTAATTATTGTGAATTGATTATATAAACTTGGTTTACATTGAGAGTGTTTACTTAATTTCCTTTTTTATCTTCTTAACATAGTGTTCTAAGGTAAGTCCGCTGCAGAATTAATTTTTATATTATATTATTAAATCTATACTTTTTTTACTTTGTAAATAAATGAATCAACAAGACAAATAAATAAAGAATGTAAAATTAATTTTTTACCAATCACACTTTCAATCAAGCAAATAAGAGTAATTCTCCAAATACAGATATCCACACGTGCTGCTAGTAATTTAAGCAAGCCTACCCAATGTCCAGCATGCCACACCACAACAGCTCTAAGGTAACCATTAATTTAATACTGCAAATCAGGCAAATTGATCAATTAGATTGATCTAATTGATCAATCAAATCAGGGACACTTGATCTGCTCCCGCTGTTGGCTGTTAATAACAATCATGTATAAGGAATATGTCAGCCTTAGTCAGAAATAAGAGTGCAAGATAACACCACAATCATCTGCTCTCATTTAGCTCTCATACTTGGCTTAAAATACCTACCTGGGTAGACAGTCATTTTAGAAAGGTAAAACATTTCTTTGAAACTGAAACTGGAGGTTCTGAAATATATCCATACATTAATACTATACATTTTCCAAGTACTATCGTGTGGGTTGAAGAAAGTAGGAAATAGTGACACAAATTTAAACAGGTCTGAAAGGTAATATAAATTTATGGTCACAGGTACTACAGTAACACATTGATATGAAATGAAGAATACCCCTGTAGCAGCACATTTTCGTACACAGTGAATCTTCATTGACTTATTGGGTGTTGCCTACCTCCGCAGTTTGGTTCACGATTACGTTAACTGCGTCGCGTCAAAAATCGCCAACTTGCTGCATGCATTGAGACGCAGTGTGCGACTAGCCGCTAATTACGACGAAGGACGGGTCTCATTTGATCTCAATGCAACCAGCAATTGGTCATTGTTGAAATCAGTTAAGTAGGTGCCATAACGTATATTAAAATTGGTGCATTTTTCAACATATAATTGTATTGTAGACCTTAACTTAATGAAGACGAATACCAAGTTTGATCATAACAATAGTTTAAATAATAAGCAAAATATTAATTTTTGCTTTCCTTCATCAGTAATTATGTTGCCCAAGGAAGCAATGTACTGTGTTTGAAACCAATTTCTTCTTTAACCGGGGAAAGACAGGACAAAGATTTAAATCACAAAATGTTTTTGAGGTGAAGCGTCATATTTTAGGACTGGGTAGTGACGGGTGATGTGTGTCATTGTCGGGACAGGAACTGGGGCGACAGAGATTGAGGGATTGGAGCGTGTTTGTCTGATCTAGGTTTTTTTGTTTAAAAAACAAAGTTAATTTAATTTGTTATTTGTTTTATGTTATGTTATTATTAACGATTTAAGATTTTTATTTTAGTTAATGTCAATTTTGTTTATTAGAGGTTAAGTGGTAGAGAGGACTTTTTAGTCCTAACTTATCCTCTCAAATAAAGACATTTTTCATTTCATTTCATTTTAATGGTGCAAAAAGTTTTTATATCAATTATAGGTAAGCATCCCCAATTTGAGGTAAACCCCCCTCTTTGGATATACCAAGTTGTTTTTCTAACTTGATTGAAAAATTTCACATTTACGTGATACATACTCTCAAAATTAATTTTATATTACTAGCCTTGGTGTTTTTAGTATCTGAGGACTTCAAAAGCAAAAGAAATGGCCCCAGGTCTTGTCTAGAGGATTGCTGTAATTCTCAGAACAAAGATACGGACATCTGGGAGTGGGGGTTGAGTATGGAAACTCTTCCAACAAGGAGGGGGGTCCCAGGATTTTAAATTTTTGAATCAAATGGTTAGTTTTAGGTCTTAGCTTTGACTTCAGTTAAAATGTGAGTTTCAACTATTATTGTTTCATTGTGCATTAAATTGAGATTGTAAATGTCAGCTAATGCTCTATTTTATTCGACCTTCATAGAATACCTACAGACATTTCTAATATTTTTGCTATACCGACAGGGTCAGGGAGTCGAAAAGAGGAACCACCCCTACAAAATAGGGACTTTTAGCAACCCTTGTCTTGTCATAATGAAGACCACAATAATAGCTGTATTTTCCTTTAGGAAATTCGTTGAGATCAATAAAATGTCAATCTTTTATTATTATATTTTTAATTTCTTATGTTTTGTCAGGTTGAGCATAAATCTACGCCTACTTACTAACTTTGAATGAATAAAATTATCCTACTTTTGACATGGACATGTATAGAAGTAATGGCACTTGGTTATAAAGACAGTTATTTAGCCCAAGAGTAGTTACATTATTGACAGTTACTTGATGAGTGTCCTGGTGAGATTTTTTCTCACAAGATCCTTATTCAAAAATTATAAAAAATTATACATATATTTTTTATTGATAAATTCATCGAAATATGATTACAGTTAGTTGAACATGTGTGTAATAGTTTAGTAAACAGAAAACTGAATATCCACTAACGGGGTCAGTCGCGTGGTGAGAAAAATCTACGCCAGGAGGAGCGACACGATCAGTCGCATTGTGAGATACAGACTTACGGGTTGGAGCAGAACACTTTCCTTTTCCTTCCCTGTCACGACTCAACCTCCCCCCCACTACTATAAAGGCGGGACTGTAGGGCCTACATAGTCATTTTCAGACATGCTCCTTAAGGATTAGCTGGCACCTCAATCTTAAAAAAATCTGACATAAAAATTACTTTAAAAAAAAGAACATGGTTAAGATTTTTCTCCCCACGGAACTGCTCTCGCTGGTTAAAAGAACTTGGAAATAGCTTAGATCATAGGCATATGCATCTAATGTCTAAGCCCCAAAAAGTGTACACATTTTTGTTCAGTCAAAGGTATAACATTATATAACATAACATTAACATTTTATATAACATATAACACATATAACTATACAACATTTTAAAGTTCACAACTCATTTCCATTTTCTTGTTTGAATCAATATTAATGTATCTGGAATGCAGAAGTATGCTAAAGTAGATGTAGCATTGTTTTAAACTGGAAAAAATAATTATTCTCCTTTGAAAGGTATGTACTGTTTCAAACTGATCTTCAAATAGTTCCACATACCCACACAAGAGAGCATGAAAGTGCCTTGTTGGCAGAAAGGAAAAGTATTATCAGTACAACAACTGAAAACTACCTAATTTTTAACCCTAGTTTGACTGGCTGCTTCATATATTATAAACAATTACATAAATTATTAACAAATTTTTAACCGTCCTTGTGAGCTTAGCTCCACTCTTTCAATATTGATTAATGGATGACCTACTTTCCATTGTCTGTGATGAAACTGAAATTTTATCCTTGAAAAATTTCGTCCTTGAGAAGGGTTTTACTCTAATAAAAAGCAAAATTTCAATGACCGGTCGAGCTCAATATCATTAAATGCTATATCCTATCAATGGTAAATGTAAATTAAATTATAATTGACCATCGAAAGTAACAACTTAACACTCTATTGACCTTTAAGTCATGTTTGTCTGATGCGAAGTGCAAGTGAAGTGGCCTACCGACCTATATTTTGAATGATACAATTTTTCATTTTTCAGACTTTTTTATGTGTTGTTTTATTATTTTGGTGGGTTTTATGACATTTTCGTGCTAATTTAGAGACCTTTGGCGGTAATCTCTTTAGAAGCATGAACGAGGAGGCAGAGCTGAAGATTCAAGCGGGCGCTGCAGCGGCTTCAACTACCCGACTTGACCCACCTTCAGCTGTGGTGGATCAAAACAATTCTCCCGAGCTACAAGTGTCATTTTCATCCAATTCGACAGGTACAGAATTTAGACAAAATGACTGTATTATTTGAAAGAAAAATAATCGATTTACATCAATAACTACAATAAATTACCACCCATCCTTTTAAATTGCATTCCTCAGTGAAAATAAGGTGCTTCGTCATGAAAGGTTATGTTGGCTTATTACTACGTCCTAGGCAGGCATTGCCATAATTATTGAAGATGTGTCCTGAAAATCGATCCAAATGAACAAATGAGAGACCGCGTTCCTTTCCAGGAAGGTGCTGAGTGACTTAACAGTAGGAAGAGAGATGTTCTGGCTTGCCCACTTAACCTAAATTTGTTTGTTCAGTCAAGGACCAGACCTTGGATTTGTTGCACTACCCACCACTATTGCTAGTCCTCAAGTCTCAGCACTAAAGAACATATGAGTAAAGATAGCATTTGTATGGAGTTAATTATTACATTTTTTAAGTATCTCAAGTTACCTAGCCTAGGCTCTAAAATCAAATCTAGGTCTATGCCCTGTACATATCCATGTTAAGGCTTTTATAACAGGAGTATGCACATCTTTTAGAGGAATTTAAATATTTTTAGTGAGTGCAATAATTTTTTTTCAAATTTTATGTTTTGTTCAAAATTGCCTATAAAATAAATTGAAATAAGTTATGTAACTCTGAAGAGATTGATAGTCTTATTATGTCGAGGAGACTAAGAGGTTAAGTGTTAAAACTGTTGTTAGTTATTTCATCTCTTTTTCTATGTCTTTTGGCTTTTATAATGTTTTGATGAAGAATGGTCCAAATGTTTGTCCTGTAACATCTACTTGTTGTTCAGGAGCATGTCTATTTAATAGGCAAATGGCCAATGGGTCTAGATTTGACCCTTGTATGATTCAATCCAGCAATCTTTTGAAGGGGGCACTATTATCACCAGCCAGTGTTGTTATTGGCTTAGTATATCTTTTCACAAGCCTACCAGTATTGAATGTAATTTTTGACAAGACAGGGTTTGCAAATGTAAAAGAACATTCCTTTATAAAAATACAGTTATTAGTAGTTTTAAAGTAAGCTAGTTATCACATTACATGATTTCTTTCTTTCCGCGAAGTTTTAAGGAGTCGCTGTAATCGTATGACAAAGGGGTGGAAGATAAGGCCTAATGAGGCCTAATTTCTCTGAAAATGTTCATTTACTGTTTAACTTACATGGGTTGAAGAGACTGCACTTAGTTACTTAAAAACAAACAATCTTAATTCAGAGATTAATCAGTGAAAATTAGTAGCCTCGAGATATCAGTAAGCCCTAGTTGAATAATAAATAATTCAGTCAAATACTTCTATTTCAAAATCAGTAAATGGTGACTCCTATCCAGTGGTGTTTTGGAGCAGGAAGAGTATTCCCACACTGGTTTTATACAGTGAAAAATTTGAAATTTATTTATAAATACTGATTTGATATGAAATTATTGCTGTATTTAGCCTATAGCCTATTATAAAACAATAGCCTACATAAGAAACATTTGTAGACTCAGCAGATCCTTGTGATATGAATTTTCATTGTAAATATATTTCAATGTAACCTTGCTCTTTCTACTATGCACAGGACAGTAGACTGCGATTTGGAAGTTTTTAAACCTAACAAATGTGGCTGGTCTTTTGTTTGGTGCTACCGTCCATTGCAGGTTTACGAATTTGATTCTTTATAATTTGACAAAAATATTTATTGTTTAAAGTTTGCACAGTTGAAAATTTACCACTATACCTACCATTGCTCCTACCGGATCAAGAACCTTTGGCTAGCCTATGTGACAAAAGCCGATACGGTACCTTGCTATCTCACTACCTAATAGGCCCGAGTCCAATGGTGATGGACAGTTGAGGTTTTTCATTTAAAAAATTGCAGAATTCAGAAAATTCTTGATACCTTGCCACAGATGCTAACTTAACATATGCTATCTTAACACGTTCGGTGCTACCGCTGCCAGGACGCAGCGTGAGGTATATCTCTCTCTTTGTAACCAACATATTATAGCTTTTATCTGTCAGTAGCACTAGTACAGGAAAGTTCTTCGTAGTATAGCATTATTTACTGGTTAGGGGTTAGATTTTGTGCAGTGGTAAATTCAACATGGCATCCTCAGTTCCTATGATCGCTAATTTGTATGTGTGCCAACACCTGAAGAACGCATCATAATTTTCTTGAGCAGTGAATGTATTAACCATATAATAGTAAAATAAGCAAAACAGGTGTCCGCTGGAATTCCAATTAAACCTACAAATGCTCGCAATTTCCACTCAAGCCGGTCACCGCTTATTTGAGGTGGGCCCCCTTCACATATACCACACATTTGTAAGCCAAATTTGAATTGCTCATGATTGGGATTCAAACCCTAGATCTTCCGAAAGGCTTGCGACGTTTCACTCATCAGCTGGTGCCATAAACCTCTTGGACACGTGTGCATAGTCAGAGCAAGCGTTTACTTGGCTACAAGGCATACCCTAGCGGCAGTATAATGAAGTGCATAAGCAAGTTCATGAATCAGCTCCCAGAAGGCAACACGGCCACAAAGGCGATGGTGACGAACAAGTTCACTAAATTGACGACAGATGTCTCCACCTTCCGTATCTTAATGAATTTGTAAATGTGTCATCTATTACAACTTTGGCAGTGTTGTGGGAACTATCTCAGAACCTTGAAACAATATATCAGCGCCAAGTTAGGTGCGTCGTTGACGAAGTTGCTAGTGTAATGGACTTCGAAACTGAGTCAATGATAGCCGGTTCTGACTCCGGATCAACTAATCAGTTTTTATCAGTAATTTACTTTCCACCTATTACTAACTCGGATTAATTCAATTTTCTTCATAAGTCTCTCACATAAATGTGTAGTCTACATGGGCAGGCCTAGTAGAAGTAAAAGAGACTGCCACTCTTTAAAAATTATAAATAAAAAAATAGAAGAAAAGATACCAGTGTGGGATCTATAAATTCACCTCATCTACTCAATATGAAATTTAGGAAACTTAAGTAAAGTGTTTACTGTTTTCTCAAAAATGCAAATGATAGTGGTTGTGGGGTCTTATTTGGTGTAAGAATCTCACACTTTGTTTTATTTTAGGTGAACTTTTCATTGTTTGTTTCATTAGGACAGGGACCTTTAAAATACCAAATTTGTTTGGAAACGAGATCTTTCTGCAGAGCAGGAGAGCAAGATTTCTGATAGACTTGATAAAGATTTCACAAATATGGTTAACAACTTCAGGTCCTCCAAAGCATATTGCCTTTAAATGTTATTTTGGTATTTTTATATTGTGTAAAATAAATGTAGGCCCAAGTGACATTAAATTTATTGAAAACTTGAAAATTTTTGATAATATATTGCTATTTTTTAGCTTCATCAAAGCCCACAAAGATATTTTATAATCCACTTATAATGTTTAGTATGATTATTCAACTCGTTTATGACTACAGAAAAAATGCCAATCTCAGTGAACAATATACAATATTGACTCCAACCCTTAAAAAAATTAGGCCTGCTCAAGTTTTTACGTTTGATGTTCTACAATTTACAATGTGTATTATATTGATAAAGATACATCCTTTTTACCCTCTACACTCGGATTCCAAGGCTCCAGTGGACACCTTACACTTGTGTTTAGATTGAATGGAGAATTGCAAGCATATGATTTGAATAATGCTACCTAGGTTATTATTTGAAACCTCTATAAACAATATATTTTCTGATTCAGTGTAACATTGGCACGTTTTGGTGAAAAAAAAGTTTTTGATAAAATATAACAAAAATGTTATCCCCGCAAGTTAATAAATATAAATGTACGTTATGTAAAAATCATCGTTTTTTTCATAAATTTGAGAGATATGTTTTATTTCTAGAGGTAAGATAATCAATACACACCAATCATTACTTGGTGTGATTGGTTCCACATAGGCGGTATCAACTGAGGCGACTCTCAAACCGATTATGATTTTCATAACCAGTGTTAACCCAAAACAGACAAAAAGATAAAACGATTATTTCACAAAATCACGGTCGCATGAAATAAAAACTGAAAGCATTGGATGTGGATAAAAGTAGCCCCATCTGTTGAATGTTGTTTTTTTCTTCTTTAATTTGACTAAAGACACAAATTTACCATATGAGTGTCAATATTCACAGAGAAACAAAATATCCCACTAAACGTGACATAAGAGTGTAACCGGATTTGGCCGATGTCGCGCTGGGAGCGACATACGAGTGGAAAGGGTTAATATGTGGTTACATACATAATAGGCCTATATAAACCTCAACTATTATAGCCGTTCTTGGTTTAAAGTTCTTTGAAATGAACATGGGACATTGGTGGTCAGTCGTCTGTGCACTTAAATTATGACTGTCATGACTCACTATTCGCTTTCGTAAAGATCTGCGTGGGCCACTGGTTGTGAACATGTTAATGGTTCTAAAGGCACTTAATACTCTTTTTGGGTGCTTTGTAGAGTTCAGTCACATTGATTGACCATATTTGCATCACTAAACCCTAAGAAAGCATTAAATACCCCAACAAAGGCTCACTACGCTAGGAATTTAATTTTACACTAATTTTCTCAGTATTTCTGCTTTTTCTTGCCATGATGAGATGACAGCTTTTTAAGTAGTTGCTGGTAAATCAGGCGAATTTACAATTTCTTGCCTGCTATAATGGTTTGAATTAAAAATTTTAAATTATTGAAGTTCTGAGAATGTTTTAAACAGCGACAAATTTCATAAGGCATGGTACACAATTACCAGGTAAGGTTTGCTTATGCTCTCCCAGAGCTTCCTTAGTAAGTACTCTGGATAACTGCATACCTTTTCAATGTGGGTGTTCCAGTTTAGCCCTCTGTCCATCCAAAATCCCAGCAGCTTCACCATTAATTTTAAAAAGCCTAATTTAAAAAAAGTTTTTCTTATTTAAATTTAAGCTTCACCGAGCTCTTGTTTCGCTCGTGGCTGTAGGGTGCAGAGTACAGATTGTGTCTTGTCTTTGTTAACCTTGAAGCAGTTACATACAAACCATTCCTTGGCCTCTCTCAGTAACTCATCAGGCTCAGACCTCAGCAGCATGGTATCCTTCCCTCTATTGTACAAGGTGGTGTCATCGGTAAACAATAGGGTGCATCCTTTCAAGTACAGGTCATCATCATGATATGAAAAGTAAAGTATATACATCATGATGCTGAAAAGTAAAGGGCCCACCACTGAGCCCTGTGGCACTCCGTGGGGAACGATTTGAACACTGCAGGATGTCTCACTCACAGACACCAACTGCCTCCTGTTATCCAAGTCTGAGTCTCAACAACTCTCAACACCACACCTCTAATTCTATATTTCCTCAGCTTGGCCAGAAGGATGACGTGCGATACGACATCAAAGGCCTTACTAAGGTTACAAAGTCTTAGAAGGACCGACTCATTGTTCTCATAGGCGTCCGTGACAATATCCACAAGAGTCATCAGCGCAGTGAATATGGAGAGCATCCACCTCTGAATTTATGCCTACTGTGTTTGTAAGAGGTCGGATGGTAGTTTAGATATCTTAAGTACTCTGTCATCTTCCTCCACATACAGTAAATATTTTACCAATCCAGTAAAACCGGCTTTCAGTATAGTTTCTTTCATATATATGAATTGTTTGTCTCTATATTTATGGGGGAAACCCAAAACACGACAAAATAAATCCTAAATGTTGGAAGTGAAGATTTATAGAATACGATTTGAGATTTTTTATTAGAATATGTGAGCCTGTTTAACATAAGTTGTTAGATAAAGGCTCATGTAATTTTCTATCCAAAATCTAGTAGCCTGTCAGAGCTTTCAGGTCGCACTTCTGTTGGCTAATCGATTGGGCTTAATTTTTCGGGTAGGCAGTTAATGTCTACCTGACAATATTACTATGCTGGGAATAATATTAATAATAAGTTCTGTGAAATATTTTCTACTCACGCCAGTGTGCTGCCGGCAATCTCGTTTCATTTTCTATACTACCAAATTATATATTATGACTCATTCATGTATATTTCATAAAAATTATTTGATTTGATTCTCAGATTAGTTTGTACAGCTCTATATAACTTTGGGAAATTTTTGAATGATTCATAAAAGGTGTCCCGCATCTGACAAGAAAAGGTTTGCACTTTATCTGCATGAAAATTAACCCCTTTTTTCTAATCATTAATTCTGGTACGATTTGTACTTTATCAATTTAATAATTAATTATTCTGGGCAGTTTTTGAAATCACAGGGCTTCTAATTGTAAGTATTACTGTGTAGAGACCATAAAAATACTCTCTCAGACTCCAACAAATGCAATGTAATAGTCCCTCGTATGGCAGTGCTAGTATCCCAGTTTTACATAAAGTTACATTTGATTACAAATATGTATTCGCAAATATGGTAGCCTTACATAAGCAAGAAAATATGAAGGTATGATCATCCTCTTTGCACACTCTTAAATTGAATTATTTATGATTAAATCTAGGTAATTATTTACAAAATAATGCTTCATTTTAGTCAATTTCTTTATAAAGGAATAAGTTATTAACTCCAGGTGTAACATAATTAGGTGTAAAAATAATTAATAATTTTAAGCTATATATTATGTAATTAATATATTAAGTACAAATCGTATCAAATTCATATTTCAAAAGTTAGAGGGTTTATTTGCCCAGATGAAGTAGCACACCTTGTCCTGCAGGTATGTTTTTAACAATCATTCTACTATTTAATTATTAATTACTATTTAGCCCGGGACCATGTTAATTTTACACATTTTGGGTCCATAGAAAAGGCACTGCCTCAAATGAAATTTGTTAAATAATTGTAATTGTGGGACTATTTGGATAAGTTTGAAAACCAGACATTTATATCTATTTGAAGGGGTGGTTATATGGCATTTCTTTGCACAAAAATTAGTTTTTGATGTTTTCATCTAATTTTTTAAATTCTATATTTTACTGACTATGTGCCGCTTAAAAAATTAATGTTAAGGTTTTCAAATGATAGCTCCATTATGTTGATAAGTTAACAAACAATATGGAAAGTATAATAATATGGAATACTATAATATGAAAAGTTACTCATTACATTTATTTTCTTTCTTACATCATCCATTGAAGGAAAACTAAATTTGCTCTCTTCCATGAGAAACTTAGAGAGTCAAGCTGTCTGCTTTGTTTACATTTAGGCCTACCACATGTATAATTGAAGTAGCACAGGTTGATGTTGTCTGCTTTACATTTACCTAACATATGGTTTTCAAATCAAATCATAGTGACAGCCATATTGGAATGATGTACAATGCTGCATATTACACATAGATAAATAATAGTATAGCATAGTACGGTGCTACAAAAGCAAGCATGAAATGGAAATTTGCTGAGTACGCAGATCTGCTGTGACAGGGTGTTTGTGAATTTCTATATGTAAGAAGATGGTAGTAATTTTTTTTGTAATGCAATGAAGTTCTAAAACCTTTTTCTAAAAAGTTTTTTACACATTATAGGGCCTAATCTACAAAAAATTAGAACTTAATCAATTAACAAAAAAGCAGTAATTTAGTCGTTGAATCTTTGTTCTATGTAAAGAATGGTTACTGAGGTTAATTGGTTTATTATTATTATTATTACAGTTTTGCCCTTCTGAAATGGCAGTAGGTATTTTATGCCTAGTTTGAGTGAGAAATGAGTGTAATATGGGATTTGAACCATAATGATTAATTTTGCCCCTGAATTACGAAGTGGTTTAATTATGAGGATGGTCCTGGCATAAGATATTATTCAATTGTGCCGCGAATATCGCATCCACTATCGCTCATAACTATAGTTTTGACGACGTGCTGAAGTTTTTGTAGAGTTCTGGAACACTCTGCATATCCCATACAATGTTTGATTACATGTGTTTCCCATTGGGTGACGCGCTATTATCAGTTGCACTTTCTTCTGTTACCCCATCACTTTCGCCGGTGCCGCTGCTGGTGTTGGCTGTTAGCTCACCGCCCACCATGACGCGTGATGCGACGCCGGCGCACCCTGGCCGCCCTGGCCTCTGGCTACGGTCTCCAATCTTCGTTGTCCAAGCAATTGTGGAATCCCCAAACTAATAGGTGCACAGACCGCAAGGTGAAACTAACACATGGACTTTCGGTCCAAATATACAATGAGTCCAGCCTTAAGTTTTCCAATACCTAACTTTTTATATCTGACGACTGTAAATCTAGATAAGATTAGATTATTGAAATTGCGGCCATACTACAAGGTAGGTATTTTGAGCCAAGTATAAATGAGGATTGACTGTGATTGTGGCGCTATATTGTAGTCTTGTTACTGACTAAGGCTGTCGTTTTCCTTAGAAAGGACTCTTAATTAATATCCCAACAGCCGATGGGAACTAAGGGACCACAGTTTGACGTGGAATCCGAACCACTGCCTCCAAATTACCAATTAGTCTTATTATGTAGATAGTCTTTACGGATTAACGTAGTATTCAATAGTGCGGACGTCAATCCACACAAGACAACACTACAACCACCGACCATCGCTCACAGCTATCCACAATTCGTGACCTCCAAGTAGCTCGGACGACGCCACTGTCCCAGTCAGAAAAGTTCTGTAAAAAAAGATTTTTCTACATTTAAAAGTTCATAACTATTTGTTTTACAGCCGCACGGAAGGTTTCATATTATTTAGGACCTTAATTATTATTATAAACCCCAACATTTTAATCAAAATCTTTAGATCGTTTTTTTTATTTGCGGTCATTTGCAATAATTTTAATTTCATATTTTTAAACTTCCACAAAGATAAGGGAATGTTTCCTATTATTGGCGGCGCGAGCGGCGTTAGGGACAACTGAAATCCGCTAGGTAAGCGCTAGTGTCGCTTATTTGTCATGTCACGTTCTCACGTATATATGATTGTTTCATGCAAGCTTCCTGAGTGATCTTTTTACGATTACAATTCTTTTTTGTACATTTAAAAACACATTTGGACCTCCAAGATGACATATTCCACAAGATTATCGGATCAAAATGTGGCTTTGAAAAATCATTTTCTGTAGTATACGAAAATGTTTCCTTTTATTTCAAAATGTCACATAGCTTACGAGAAAAAAGTTTGTTATTCATCTACTTTCCCAAAATTTCAGTAGCATTAGTAGTTTTCCCACACTCCTTGCATGCATGAAAACCGCCAAGTTTCCAAATTAATCACCCCGTAACTCAAAACATTTTCACTATGAACTTGAAAAAAATTATGCCAAAAAATTTTAGGATACAACCAACAAATAAACGTAAATATTATGTTTTTTAATATAGTCGATTTTTTTTCTCCCACCACCTGGATGTTGAGATGTTTGAGTGTACAAAAATGTTGAGTGTCAGAAGTTTGCAAGATCCTAGTGGTCGCACAGTTATAAAAATACACAACACTCAATACATATATTTCAATGCAGTGTGTTTGGGGCATCTATGGGGCCCAAAGTGAAAAGTAACATGGTCCAGGGAATAACCCTTACCGTGTCGCCTACGGCATAGCCTGTTTCCTTATTGACAAATGCTCTAAAAACAGAGATGACTTTGCGAAAATCCAGAGGGCCTCCATTTCCACTGGTAAATCAGATGATTCATAGAAAACAGGAGAGTATAGAGTAAACAAGAGGGAAAATGAGAAAGTAAGACGTGTTTATACAGGGTGATGATGTAGTCTTATGACAACTTACTGTCTAACTAAAATATAACAAATATATCACAACCAAATTTGCCACATTATTACCGGTAATACTCAGCTACTTTTGACATAGACACGTCTTAGGTGTGGGGAGGGGGTGTTGGTAAATTTTAAGTTGAAAATTTGAAACAGGTTTCCGTAGAAACTACAAGAGCTATTGTATTGAATTTTTAATATATAAGAATAAGAACAGCTGTTTGGAAGAACTGAAAACATTTCCTTTAGATATATCCATCATCTTACCTACCACAGGGAAGTAAATACAAACATTTTTTGTGTACATGGTGATCAAATGTCACCTATGGGGGTCATCCCTTGAGAATAAACTTAAAAATGTTTAAGGGAAGCTTAGGTTGATATGTACATGAAATTAAAGGTCTTGTTTGAATAAAAAATGCCGCAAACCCAACGTTAAAAAGTTTATGTGGTGGTTTGAAAATGGAAAGATATGAACTTCAAGTCACCGGCATTTTGTTTTGGGATCGTCCTTTTGTTGCGTTTTATTCCAAATTAAAATACCTCTTATGCTGAAACTATACATTTCCTGTGATTCCTTGTAGGTCGATTCAACAAGTTCAAAACTATCCATTTCCAAACCACCGCCATTTTTTTCCATCAACCTTTTAACCGATATTCTGTGGATGAGATATGCTCTTGTGTGTATGAACGTACACACTATTGAATATTGCGTTAATCTGGAAAGACCATCCTCATAATTAGACCAGTTGGTAATTGAGAGCCATTAGTTCGGACTTCACGTTAAACTGAAGGTCCCTTAGATGCAATTGGCTATTTGGCTATTAATAAACAAGTCTGTCTAAGGAACATATCAGCCTTAGTAACAAGACTACAATATCGCGCGCAATCACCTTACACTCATTTCTCATTCATATTTTGCTTAAAATACCTACCTGTTTAGGTCATCATTTGGTCGGTGTTAGTCGGCTGAAAACATAGATAATGGAGTAAAAACAATCGTAGGTATCTACTGGCCCGGTAACACAGAACGGCTGGGAATCATGACGAGATGTGTGCCAAGGATAATCATACGGCTGTTCCACGCTATTTGCGAACACGCCCCTTCCAACGATCCTGCCGCGGTCCGGCTCTACAAACACCTGCGATTGTCTATTGTACACCAGATATAATTTATGTATTGCATTTGCCCTGACACCGGGTGTCCAGACTTAAGTTTTCCAAAGCTAACTTATTTATGTCTGACAGTAAACTTCTTTTGGGGACAGCATTTATTTTTATACTGCTTTTTATTATTTCCAGTCATATTTTTGTATTCAAATTTTCTAAATTTCCCACAATTTTTCTAATATTAAGGTTACCTTTGTCTTTTCGTATGAACATCTTTACTTATTATGACGCCAAATTTAAAGAAGTCGGTTCATTAATAATAACGAAGAAAATTGTGTTCTTGTCATTGTCGACTGTTATCATTTACATCGCTGTTAGTGGGCCACTTCGTTCATCTGTATCAAGTTATTACCATTAAACAGCTGATTGTTAAAATATGAGCGATATCACATGATAACAGCTGATAAATTTTATGATCCTTTAAATTCTGCGTCGTTAGATTCAAAATTAAATTTTCTTGTTGAAAAGTAATAGCTACTTTTCAATCACAAGCGGTTTTTGAGACAGCCATTATTTTGAAAATGGTAATGGGAAAAATGTTTTTTTCTGTAATTAAGCCTTTAAGTGATCATACCAAATTTCATTTCAATATATGTATCCGATTTTAAATTTGTTATGTGATGTGATGTGAACAATATGTCGGCTATGTGAGTAAATTTTCAGTTTTCGTATTTTTGTATATGATACAGTATTTCGGCTTGTCTATGGTCTAGTAACAAGGTCGGTAGAGACTTCAGTGACACCCTATAGATATTCACGTTCATGTTGAATTGAAATCATAATCGTGTAGAAGGCGACTTGGCAACCGCGACAATGTTGACGAACATTACTCTTGTTTATCGCGCTCTTTATATGTCTTAATAGCATCAGACACGCCAGACTTGAATTGTAGCGTTTGAGAATAAAATATGTATTATTTGAAGTATTGTAGACCTCCTAGGTTCCACACGAACCTTCCTTCAACTACCTTACAATGCAGTTATCCTCGTAACTAAGGAGGACCCCGGTTAATAATAATACAGAGGGAAAGTTGGTTCGGATCCCACGTTGAACTACAGGTCCTTTAGAACCCTTTGGCTGTTGGGCTATTAATTAACAGTTCTGTCTAAGGAACATGCCAGCCTTAGTAACAAGACTACAAGATCGCGCTACAATCATCTTACATACATTTCTCATCCATACTTGACTTGAAATACCTTCCTGGATAGGTCGCCATTTCAAAAGGTAATACTGTGTAACTTGACATTATTCCCAAATGAAAACTAACGCTTGTAATAATTTGTGATTTTCAGCGGTTTTTAAAAATTGAACATCCAAACCATTGTACACATTTAAATAAACCTAAACATAATCTGTTTAATGTTATTTAGATTATTATTGACGACAGTACGATTAGTAAAACAAAGTTTCACGATAATTCGACTCATAATGTTATCGTAAATCGGCCAAAAGGTTTAGCTTACATCTGACCGAAAAGTGTACGTATTTTTGTCACGGATTTCTAAGCTCTGGGGAGTGCAATTTGCGAGACGCAAAAAGTGTAACGGAAGCGACGTCATAGACCTCAAGATCGGATACCGTGTATTACTAAAAAACACATAACGAGAAAAATATCTTAGAAAAGTTGAGATCTCTAATATGAAATAGTACTACCGTATCAATAATAACCTGATAAAAAATCCAAACTTATTAATTTAAAAATTAATTTCAAACATTAGCTGGTCTTGAGTTATGACTCATATCCTCATCCAAGGATAGTGAAACCACCGAGATTAGTTCTTAACTGTGGGGAAACTGACTGTGACTGTGATTGTGTCGTTTAGGCTCGTGAAACTCGGTATAATGTATCATTCGTCAGTCTATAACAGTCACCCTCAATACGTGGACTGATATAAATTAAAACAAACAATACCGGTATGGAACACCTGGAAAAGTCAGGGATTTGTGTTTTGGTAGCCACCATGGATCAATTATATATTAATTTATAATTAAAAGGTGTTTGCCGTCGCGCCTTGCAGCGATCTACAAAACAGATTTATTAGGTTTAGGTTCGCTGGCAAATATAAAACATATAACTATTATAACCTTATTGAACTTGTGGCCTATCTACTAGTATTTTAAGCAAAAAACTGGTAAGACATGAGTGTATTCATATGGACTTGAAAAATTGAAACAGTGTTTATCGTCTTGCACCAAAGTACCTTTCATCATTTTACAGCCCGGCAAATACACACTCTCGCACGTACACGCGCACACACACACACCCCCACACAAAATATCGATAATAATACACAATATCAATATTTTATACATTTCAGATAGCAGAAAGAAAATAAAACAATACAACATCTGATTATAATAATAAACATGAAATGTATAAACAATGTGATTATTTTAAATTTAGCCGTAAATATACATTTGATTTTAATCGTAAAATATAATCCAAAAAATCTGTACAGAGAAAAATTCGATTTATACAGTAATTAGATGCCATTAAGTACTATTTTATCCGCGTTTCTTTGGCTTGCTCAATCGTTAAAGTAAAAACAGCTGCTGCTTATACCTTAAAACAACATATGTTGGAATCCTCATTTATTAACAAGCCATACATACATGATGCTCTATGTATTGTTGATCTTGAATACAACATTATTTCCCAATAAGATTAATATGGAAACTTTGAAGTCGTACAGGTTTATGGGAAAATTGTCACAAAAACTTTTAGACTTTCCTATTTTAGTCCTAAAGAACCAATATACCAAATTTCAGCCTCCTGAGTAATTGGGAAGTGGGAGAATTAGTGATGAGTGAGTGAGTAAAGGCTTTGACGTTTATTCAAACAGATTATTAGTTAAATAAAAAAATAACTTGTACTGTACTGTAATAAGACCGTCTTAACGATTCAGTATTGATAAGCCAGATATTGATTACTACAACGTGTGCTAGTAGTTGTGTTCATTCAGATTGAACCGTTAGTCATTGGGGTAAGGTACATCAACATGTAGGCATATTTACTCCCCTTTGGAAAATAGCTTAAGTTGAGGATGTTTTCAGTTCCTCCTAACAGCTGTCCTTGTAACCAAATGACGTCACTTCCATTTTAAATGTTGGTCTGACGGATTGCTAACCCCCCTCAGAGCTAAGACATATCAATGTCAAACAATTATAGTATTTACTTCCCTGTGAGAAATAGGTTACAACATGGATATGTGTTAATGGAATGTTTTAGTTCATATAAACAGCTGTTTTATAACCATATGGCGCCATAGGATCACATACACTATGTGTTAGGTATATATTATTGCAATCTTAATGAAACCAGAGATAGATCTATACAAAAAATTATAAATAAGTTTTTTTTTTAATTTTGGAAGTAACCTTCTTAACTTAAAATAAGGCGGTTTAAGGCGATTCGGATCGGAACGAAGAGCTCTTGTTGATTGAGGGAGGTCGCGTCGCCGTGGTTATTTTGGAAAGGGGTCAGCCGGCCAGTAGTGCCAATGTCAGGTTATGTAAGGCCGCGATAACCCCCCGCCGCCGGGGAAACAGTGAAAATACCCCGCTCGGATATATACATATATCACTAAACAGTTCCTACCTGCAAGCCAAAACTTATATAGATAGCGTGTCAGTTTTAAATTGACAAAACATCAAGCACCTCACTGCGTGTACTTATTTTGAAAACGTTTGTTGACCTCCAAACGCAACTTTCATCTCCAAATAAATTTGTACAGCTTTTCACCTCATAATAAAAAGTTTAATATTTATCATAGTACTTTTTCATAAATGATTTTATAAATTATGCCTTTGAACCTCCGTATTCAAGAACCTTTTTCATAATTTTTTTAGTACATTGTCACAAGCGAATCTGATGTTTTTCCTTTCAAGTATAGATTTACAGGTGCAACTTACTGCACAAACATTCTCAAGTGATTGAGAGAAATTAATAAAATGGCGGCGAAACATGCATTACCTATTATAAGTTTAAATCAACACCTCAGGGTTAAACTAGATCTTAAGCTCTCAACTAGGTTTAAACTAAACTACACACATTCCGTACGTAAGCCTTCACATGTAGTTATCGATCTTGTCCAGATTGTACTGTATTTATTTATAATATCATTACAAACTAAAATAACATAAATAAACATTTAATTAGACGAACACTAGATAATTTAGTTGTATAAACGTCTGGCAGGTGTTAATAAATGTCAGATAGTATCGTAGGACCCCCCTAATTGCTAGTAGTAATGTGGGTCGGTTAAATACCCAAAACCTGAGTACTTATTTTTTATTTATTTATAGGGTAAAGACTAAGTTTTTTGCGATCCACATGCTCTAAGTATGGTTAAAATAAGATCAAAAGTGTTTATTATTGTATTCACAACCATATAACTTCTGAAAATATTTTGTTAAAACGCCCTAGGCCTGGAGATAGATGATTCGGTAAAATTAAGGGAATATCTAGTTTATTGTTACACATGATATGCTCTAAGGGTTAAGGGTGATAATAAGGGTTTTAAAGTTTTCAATGTGTTTTCCGCAATGATTTTTTTAATTAAAAACCCCCTAAATATTTTACCCGTATCTGAAGGTTTCATTCTGATTGTATCCTACTAACATTAGCTATTATTTACAAACTACATGAATGAAGTTTTAAAACCCTAGATTTGCTACATTCTCAGAGGACACACGGAGTACCTGTCCATTTAATTACACGATGATGTAGTTTTTGTCTACCCCACATATAACATCTTAATAGGGCTTGGTACGTCCTGTAGTATTAATGTTTACATAATGTACATTTTCTGAATAACATTATATACTTTGAAAATTCGAAAACAATTTTGTGGATGCCATAAAAAGTGTGATAACTTTAATATTTTTTTAAGAAACTAGGTCACAAGATCGATCAGCCCATTCAACATATCAATGATATAATTTATTTCCCACAGAAAATACTTTTTTTTTACTTTTGTGTAAATTTTCATAATTATATCTATGTAGTTTCTTCCCTTCCAAAGCGAGTACTTTTAACGTTACACAATTATTCTGAGAGCGGACATTACACCGATTTTGGAGTTCCGCTCTAAAAACATTGTACAAAAGATAAAATTTATCCAGACCGCAGCCACAATGCGGGGTGATACACATTGATCCGCCCAGGGGGAGGGGGAGGGGGTGCGTTACTGCGTGCGCGGGGTAAGTAGGTCAATCGATGTGCGTAGCTACGTGAGCCCGTGGTCCTTGGCCGGGTCAGGTCCGTCCCGGGGTGGCCAGTGGCCTGTGGCCGCAGTTGTATGTAGGTATCGTTTAAATGAATGTAATTAAATATTGACAGGGATATCTTAGCTCTGGGGAGAGGTGGTTGACAATTTGCGCGACCAAAATTTGAAATAGCGGCGTCGTACTTTGGTTATAAGAACAGCTGTTTGGTTGAACTGAAAACATCCCCTTTAAACATATCATGATCTCACCTATTTCCCACAGGGAAGTAAATACAGTACAAACATTTTTTTACATACAGTAGGAGAGGGTGTCTACATTCTGGAAAGTCAGGGATAATCCTGGAAGGTCGAGGGAAAATTTTTAAACAAGCATAGTGAGGGATATTGCCAATAAAATCTGGAAAGTCAGTGAAATACACCTGAATGGTGAATTTTTGAGGTATTTTCAATGCTTCAGTCCAGAGTTTCTCAGAGTGCAGTCTGCGAAAAATTTTTTTGAGTCCGCAAAGGCATTCTAATCAAATTTATTTTTAATTACTAACATTATAATTCAAGCTCAACGCATGCCTATTAGCAGGGAAATATTGTTTTTCCTTGTTATTTAGGGGGAGATCTTCGGGGTGAATGGGGGGAAGGGGAGGGTAATTTTAGAGGGTCCACATTACATACATCACTTATTACGGGGGTCGTGGGGAAATAGAAGTTTAAAAACCACTGCCTGCCTAGTCGCTCCAACCTTAACCCTAAAGCAGCATTTCAAGATTTTTCACAAACTAATGTATGACAATTCAATTTTTTGTTGTGTTTGTGCTTGAAATGACTAGCGGTGTAAATTTAATATATTGTGGCTTGATAAACTATTAGAAACTTATTGATAAACTATAAGTTTCTCAAATACGTTTGAACATTTATTATAAAACAATAATTACTCCTTTTTATTCTGAAAATTTACATTTCACAGTTTTCTCTGTTACATAACTTATTTAAGCATAACTATTTTTGTATGTATGTTATATAATGATATTTGAATCAAGATAGCAAGTCTGGGAAATCAATGATAATGGTCCTGGATATTCAGGGAAAGTCATGGAAATTAATTATAAATTTTCTGTAAACACCCTGTAGAACTTCGCTAATTCGAACCCCATACCTCTTCGAAAACCTCTTCAATTCGTAGACATTTCTGTTTTCGAATTAGGCTCCATTAATTCGAAAATCTGTCTCTAAAATTCGAATTGAACCTTTACAATTATTTAATGTCGGTTCCCTTAAGTCTCTAAAGTTTGAAGTAATTATAAAATACCGTTGTCGCAGCAGACCTGCGTACTCATCGAATTTCCAAATCAATAATATTACAATAATAGTATATGTCAAGTTTTATCAGATACAGTTTTTTTTATCGTTACGCTCCTTTTAAAATCTAAAATGGAACAGAATAGAGTTTAGCTGATGGTAAGAGTTTAAGCAGTAAGGTCAGCGTATCCATTTTCTTTATTCCCGCAAGAAATGGAACTCGAAAGTGTTATTTATTAAGCCATAGAGTATCGATTCTGTAATTCCATGGAGTATCGATGTGCGCTACGTCGCGGCGGTCCGGTCGTCCTTGACGGCGACGCATGTGTCTGGTTCACCCCCTCAGCCCCCCCACCCCCACCCACACCACCCTCCGTCCATTCATCTCAGCTGGGGTTAAAGTGTGCAGATCTCTAATTTTATTATTTATTTGCAAATACATCATAGACAACTAAAATAATGTGTTATAAAATTGTGTGCACAATAAGAGCATCATTTTTTTAATGTTACATTTTTACAGAGCCTAATTCTTTAACATAAGGTAGACCTTGTATAAGATCCCCTTCTATGACTTAGAATCGTAGGTTCGCAGTTTGTATGCGATTAAATTTATTTTATTTTATTAGTTTAATTCAATTCTTTTCTCTGATCAGTTACCATAGTTAGTTTATGGTTTAACTTACATGAGTTTACCCCCAACTTGAAAAAGTCCATCAAGTTTTGCCGTTCGAGGTTTACTATTAGATATTCTTCTACTAGACCTACAAGGCGTTATGCATTTCAATATAATTATGTGATGTGGTATCACCGATGTTTCAACAACGTGGGTTTCGACGTGAAATATGTCTGTGTGTGTGTGTGTGTTCGTGCATGAGTCTGGATGTCTACAGAATGGTATGTATGTATTCTCCGTATCTCCAGTTTTTTTGAATTTTTGATTTTTAAGGGTTGTCACCCCCTAAAAGCCTTATATAACCTGAAAATCCAAATTCTCAAAATAACCTAAAGATTTTGATGAAAATTTTGTAGTTTATAGTGCATAGAGTACGTAATAATATGATACCACCCGCTTTTAAATATCAAGAAATCGATTTTTAAAGTTTTCCGCGAAAAAATACAGGTAAAGGATGATTTTGCAACGTCCATTACAGCCAGATGGGAAAAAACGTATTAAACTAGTATTTTGAATTATTTGTCTACGACTAACGGTCCCAGAGGAAAGTTTAATTTATAGTCCATGATAAACGTAGTGCACTGATTGAGAGCAGCCAATTTTATCTTTAAGGAGAATATTTTGTTCAATTTTTTCTTCCTTTTTCCCAACCGTTTTCCATGAAACTTGGTATGCAGTGTAAGGCTCCATCATCCAATAAAAGCCAACAAAAAACTTGGTATTACCAGCGGTGGGGTGGGGGGGTTAAACCCATAAAATTCTAACAATTATTATAACTTTGTTTCTCTTATTGTTGTTTTCATAAATTAGATGATTATTTATGAAACAATATGTTGAATTAAATGATATTTATATACACTTTAAAAAGAATTCATTAACAATTGTTGTTTTTTTAATTTACTTAAGGAAGAACGGATGTGTCAGTCCTCTGATATCGTTAATTTTCGTCAATTACAACCGAGAAACTAGTTTGTCTATAATATCAGAACGTAACAGCATGAAACGCCAGCATGAATATAATTATCAAATATTGCTGAACACGCAATGTGGTGGCGTGTCCTGTAGTCCAGCTACTTGGAGGCCGTGGATTGTGGATAGTTGGGAGCGATGGTCGGTGGATATAGTGTTCTCTTGTGGATTAACGTCCGCACTATTGAATACTATGTGCATACGGAAAGACCTCGTAATTAGACCAGTTCGTAATTTAGAGGCAAAACTATAGTTCGAACCCCACGTTAAACTGTAGGTCCCTTAGATGTTATTGGTAGTTGGGCTATTAATTAACAGTGCTATCTAAGTAACAGGTAGTCAGTAACAATACTACAAAATCGCGCCACGATCATCGTACACTCATTCCTCATTCATACTTACTTAGTTAAAAATACCTGCCTGGAAAGGTATTTCAGTTAAAAGTATTGCTAATGCAATTAATTAGTGCTTTCTAATAACGGATTCTTCGAAATGTTGTTTTATGCCAGTGCGGCTGGGGTATCTCCATCTATCTATGTAGAGCAACAGTCTGATAAGGGAATTGTTTAATGTTTATGCCTTCAGCTGTGGGGGAGTATTGGCAATCTCTCAGACCAAAATTTGAAACTGTGACGTCATTTAGTTATATGGACAGCTGTTTAGAGGAGCTGAAAATATCCCTTTTACGCATATCCATGATCCTAACCATCTAACCCATTTCTCACAGGGAAGTAAACTCAATAATTTTTTATTCAGGCTTCAACTCCTCCGACCGAGTTCTACCTCAGCCACCTGTCGAGTTGACCATGTTCCGAGACGTGCGGCGTCCCGAAAACTAAATAGCACGTGTGATTGTTTGTACATAATTTTTTACACATAATACCATCGGTTGTGGTGAACACCTGTCCAGTGGCCTTGGCGGTGGAGGGGGAACGGTGTCAGGGTTGGCCGCGCGCATGCGCACCACGCACCACGCGCACTCGCCGCTTGTGCAACGCCGATTCTCCTTTTGGGGGGCGAACTGTTTTGTGTCCATCGGTTGTCTGCTGGGACTGATTAACCGTGTTGCCAATCGTGGGGTAATATAAAGAGCACTGGGTTAATGGAGTATATGTGGTATTTTTGAACTCGTTGGATCTTATTAAAAAATTAAATAAATCATATGTTACTTTTGCCGTTAGAAATAACACCTCATGAAATGATATGATTTGTAAATCTTAGAACTTTTCAAACAGTTCTTCCTCTGTGTGAAGCACAGTAGTACCATTCATTGACTGGGACCGTGGCCTGTCCTGTAGTCTAGCTACTTGAAGGTCACGACTTGTGAGTCCGTGTGTGTAGTGTTCACTTGTGTGGATTAACGTCCGCACTATTGAATACTACGTTAATCCGCAAAGACCATCCTATTATTAAACCAGTTCGTAATGCAGAGGCAGTGGTTCGGATTCTACATTAAATTTTAGGTCGCTTTGATATTCCATTGACTGTTGGGCTATTAATTAACAGTTCTGTCTAAGGAACATGTTATCCTTAATGTAAACATTGAAACTTAGGACGTTCACAGGGTGTAGCCCGAGAGGATTTTAAGGATTTTAATTTTTTTTACTTTGTGTTGCATGAGTTTAAGATCTACCTTTGTGTAAAATTTCAAACTGTTTGGTTCAGTATTTTTTGCGTTTACTTGCCACAACAAACACACCCACAAACAAATATATAGACACCACCTCTTCTTTATAATATTATAGATATCAAGCCCAGTTTGCTTGGTTCTTCATAAGAAGAGAATGAGAAATGAATAATTTGTGTATGCCTTTACCAGATTTTCTCCATTGGAAAATGCATATTTTTACTGTACCATGTCGATAACCTTATTATCTGTACTGTAAATCCTAGTAATAAATGTATCTTAGGATTTATTAAAATATTGAATGTAATTCATGTCATTACATTATCACAACATAGGTTAACTGCGGCACGCCACACTCTAAATGCGCAGTGTTCATTTGAATGACCATCTTGCCGAGCCAACTGGGCATGATCTGAGGGAGTTGATGAGGTTGAAGGGTCATCACATCGTCGTTTTGTTATATTGTTGTCTAGTTTATCGTTTTAACAAGGGCGACCAACAAACCGAGTGGGAGGGCAGAGTTGCATTTGAATGTTTATATGTAAAATATAATTCCTTATTGTGAATATTAATACAGAAAACTTGCTAGAAAGTAATAAACTCTCTAGAGCAAGATCTCGCAGCCGACTACCAGTATAGCTTACTAGGCCTAGTAGAAGGCCTAGCTGCGAGAGATCTACCGAGTTATTTTTTGGAGTAATCTGTAACAGTTATTGCTTCGGTCTATATGGTTGTCTTTGGGTTTGTATATTCTCTCTGTATTTCTTTGACAGTTAACGTTTTAATATGTTTATCTATTTAGAAGTTACGTTATTCTAGCCGCTGGCAAGGTTTTAATCACAAAGCTAACACGAAGCTTCCAGCTATTTTTAAAGTAATAGACAGGTTCAAATCACATGAGAAAAATCATTGGTTCATCTTTTATTTTTTCAGTTATTTTTTAATTTTTAGCAAAACCTTTCTTGCCATAAGGAATAACATAATTACATCATAACATTTGAAAATTTTAAGAGAACCGTGTAGTGTTTTATGTCGAGAACCTGGAGTTTTTTAAATACTGGTAGGGAACACCTGGAAAAGGCAGGAATTTGTGCTTTGGCAGACACCATGGAACAATTATATATTAATTGATAACTAACCCGCATTACTCTCGCGCATTGCAGTGATGTACAAAACAGATTGATTAGGGTTTAGATTAGTTGGCAAATATGAAACATAGTACATGTATAGTAATGAAACATTAAAACATATATGAAGGATTTAGACAAACTATATCATCTTACACCAGGGTACCTTCGATCATTTTACAGCCTGGTAAATACACACTCTCGCACGCACACACACACATTAAAACATATTCGATAATAATACACAATGTCCACCATTTATATATTTTAGATAGCTTTCAGCATTAGAATAATATAAAAATATTCAGCAGATGATTATTATACTAAACGTAACATGTATAATAATTATTTTTAACTTGGCTAACATGTAAACATTTAATATTTAATCATAAACCTTAATCCATAAAATCTGTACTGAGAAAAATTATATGTTACAGTTATTAGATGCCATTGAGTACTATTTTATTCTTGCTTTGTTGGCTTGCTCAATTGTTCAAATAAAAACAAATATGCTGGAATTCAAAAGAAATGATGTAAATTATTTCTTCATAAGACCAACATGGGTACTTTGAAAGCGTATAGGTTAGAGATTTAATGGAAAATCGTCACAAAAACTATTTGATTTTCCTATTTTAGGTCTTAAGAACCAGTATACCAAATTTCAGCCTCCTAAGTGGTTGGGAAATGGGAGAATTAGTGATGAGTGAGGGCTTTCACGTGTATATATACAGATATGAATCATAAATAATTTATTTGTTTATTTGGTGAATTTATTGTTATGGAACAGTATTTACCAGACGTGGGCTAATTCCCTAAACACTCTTTGTCGGATGAAAAATTTAACTGTAAGGAAATTAACACTAAAATATTATAATGGTTATTATTACTCTTGAAATGACGTGGCGTGACCAGCCACTAAGGTTTGGTTGTTTGCAGATAGTTTGTGGTTTTGTTCCATCTCAATTATTTGCACAATTCGATCGTCTGTCAGTAATATTTCAAAAGCATTATTTTTGTGTTTTATGACTCACAAACTGATTGTTTGAAAATGCAATTGATGAATTTGTTTATCAGTTTCACGTTAGGAAAGTAAATATACATACCACATGTTTAGTTTAACTGGGAAGGTGACGTGTCCTGTATTCAAGCTACTTAGACGTCACGAGTTTTGGATGGTTAAAAGCGATCATTAGTGGTTGTGATATGCAGATTGACATCCACACCATTGAATACTCATATTTTCATTTGAAAATAAAACATCCTCATAATTAGACCAGTTCGTAATTCGGAGGTAAAATAGTGGTTGGGAGCCCATGTTAAACTGTAGCTCCCTTAGATGTCATCGGCTGTTGGGCTAGTAATTAACAGTTCTGTCTATGGAACATGTCAGTCTTAGTCAGTAACAAGACTGTAAGATCGCGTCACAATCATCTTATATTCATTTCTCATTTATATTTGGCTTAATAAATGGCCAGGTTGTCATTTCAGAAAAGTAATAAGGTTTTAAATATGTGCGTTCGAATATTTAAACGTATCAAAAGAATTAAGAGTTTTTTCTGAAGTAATTTTTGTTTTCAGAAGGCGCAGAATCAGCTCATCCGTCGGAATTCAATGGTAAGTTGCTGTATGCATTGTATGATTTATTTTCCCAAAGGGAGGCTCTGCCGTGATAGCTGTGCTGGACTAAAGAAGGTTCGAGCCCTGGCAATGTCAAGGCCGTGCTCTCATTGTCAAAATAACCGAACTACATACAGACGTGTCGTCAAGTTCGCCCAGATATTATACGTTGCTGCGTGGTTGTCTTTGCGCCTATTTCAGACTTTTTGACACGGATATGTCTAAGCTCGGAGGATGGGGGGTTAGCAATTCGCGAGACGCTAACAGTGTAACGGAAGTTACGTCATTTATCACGTGGCTAGAATTTTTTTGTTTACGGTAGTCATGTAAGTAATGCATTTACAAGAAAAACTACAATGTTTAACAAATTAAACAGTTGCTTTTCGAATATAATATATTTTACGTGAGATATAATTATTTTATATAACAACAAAAATTCGACCAACATTCCAAAATTTAAATTCTGTAGTTAAAAATGGCCTAACTGGTTTAAAAATCAGAAATGAAACAAATGGTCTATTTATATTATATAGAAAGTATATTTACGAACAAAATATTTCAAATAATATGTGGACAGTTTTATAGTTTCCACGTTGCGTATTCCGGGATCCTCGCGTTTATACAACGATATTAAACGTGCAGATTTGCCAAAATGGTTATAACTTATTTATTCTTCGTCGGAGAAGCATAAAGTTAGTGTTGAAATAGCTATAAAAATGTGGAACTAAAAACGCAATTTTTTATCCTTTAGGCAGTCCTAGTAAAGTTCTAATAGAAACTAGAACATAGTAGTTTCTACTACGTTCTTTAGAAATGGTAGTTTCTTGTACATTTTATATAACGTAGTAGTTTATAGTATGTTCTATTGATCGTAGAAGTTTTTAGTAAGTTCTATCGAATGTAATATTTTTAGAACGAACTAGAAACTACTAAGTTCTATAGAACCTACTAGATACTAGTACGCTCTACACAACGTATTAGTTTCTAGTACGTTCTATATAACGTAGTAGTTTCTAGTACGTTCTATATAACGTATTAGTTTCTAGTACGTTCTATATAACGTATTAGTTTCTAGTACGTTCTATATAACGTAGCAGTTTCTAGTACGTTCTATATAACGTAGTAGCTTCTAGTACGTTATATATAACGTATTAGTTTCTAGTACGTTCTATAATCTCGATTCCAACGTGTACATGTTTATTTCATCGACGTAGGCCTACAGGGGTTCGTGGGGTTCGTAGCCACCCACGTCGTCCATGAGTCTGCTGTTACGGTTGTCGACTGTTCATTTATGAGGGGGATATTAGAATCAGCAGAATCGGACACGTTTAGTGTTACAAGCTCTGCCGTATTATGATCATCTGTATGCATCTGAACCTCACAAACTAGATCAGCATACCCTTTACTATTTCTAACGTCAGTATCAGGAATATCACCTTGTTTGTAATACAATAAGACTGGGACCGTGGCGTGTCCTGTAATCCAGCCACTTGGAGGTCACGATTTGTGGATAGATGTGACCGATGGACTGTGGTTGTAGTGCTCTCTTGTGTGGATTAACGTCCGCACTATTGAATACTACGTTAATCCGCAAAGATCATCCTCGTAATTAGACGAGTTCATAATTCAGAGGCAGTGGTTCGGACTCAACGTTAAACTGTAGGTCCCTTAGATAAGCCATTGACTGTTGGACTATTAGTTAACATTTCGGTCTAAGGAACATGTCAGCATTAGTCAGTAACAAGACTTCAAGATCGCGCTACAATAATCTGTCTTTCATACTTGGCTTAATACCTACCTGTGTAGGTTGTCATTCCAGTTAAAAGTATAAATAGAGTGATAAAGAATTGGAGATGTCTTATTAAATCACACGTTATATGTGATTGAATTTCCTCGCTGATACTACTGTATCGCCAATCTTCAATAATTGTGCAGTGTTAACAAAATACAAATGTTATAAGATATGATTTTAAAATCCTTGTTTGCCTCTAGACGCTAAACAGATGATGACAAGTCCAGTGCGGTAATGATCAGTTATCGCCAGTGGTTGTCGCTTGTCGCTTGTCGCGCCGCGCGGTCCGTGGTCCGGTCGCAGAACCTTGACACACATGCGCCCCTCAGGCTTCTCTGCTCACCTCACCCAACATACATTATGACCATTTTTCTGGGAAGAAAGATGAACAAACATGTTGATAAACACGTAAGCAAAATGTGTACTGTCAATACTGAAATATCAGGTGGTGTAATAGACAAACTAAATGGTATCGGTAGACTGTCACATACTTTAGTCCATTTTTAAAACGGCAATCTGTTATAAAATTTGTATATTCTTTAAAGTTTATCTAAATATCATGTAATAATGAATTGTTTCAAAAAACCTACATACCGAAATTTATGAAATTCGGGCCAATAGTCTCGTCTCTAGGCTTGTGCGCCCCCCCCATCCCCCCACACACAGACAGACATCACTGTTGAAACAACCTTTTTTAGAGGGAGCACTAATATGGATATATCCAACAGAAACTCAAAACGAAAATTCTGACGAAAACAATACTTTCTCCTTAAACTGTCGTAAAAGGGGAGAAACTAAATATTGCAACATGTTGCTAATGATAGTTTGTAATTCTGAGGTAAAATTTGTGGTTCAGATCCGACGTCGAACTGAATTTCTCTTAGATTCCATTGGTTGTTTGACTAATAATGAATTATTTTATAAAATAGCAATGTAACGGAGAAAATATCCCCTTCGCAGCAGACTTGCGTACTCAGCGAATTTCCAAATCAATAATATAATAATAATAATATATGACAAGTTATATCATTGAGAACTATTTGCCTATTCTCCGTAAGATAAACATGGAAAAGATTGTGCAGGTTTGCTGCGGTGAGGAACGCTGAAAGTAGGTGTTTCTAGCGTAAACAATTTATATTTTGACCATTTATATCAAGTGTCATCAACATTTGTCCACAAATAAAAGAGTTTTTTTAGTAGAGAATGTTTTTGGGAAACTTGGAGGTATTGGTATTTAATTTGGAGTCCAGCCACATTAGGCGGCCAAGCGCGACTATGGTGTCCTTAGATTTTTCCCAATGCTCGTGTCTCAACACGGCACCAGGAGCCCAGGAGCCGGGAGTTCTGGCTCAACAGCGATCCAGGGCGACCGCGTCGCGTCGTTGACCACGTTTTTGTCACTTCATTTCGCCTTGAACCATCGGAGATGCTGCGCAAATAAGCGAAGACGCGTTCACATTAAATCACTTATTTACCTCTCTGAAATTTCTTGCCATTTTAAGCCAAGTATGAGTAAAAAAATGGGAGTAAGTAAGGTGTAATATCACATCCACCGTCCCAGTCTACTAATAAAAACTGGAAACTACAACGCGCATCTATTGCTGAAAACCTTGATCTATTGTAAAAACAACACAAGTGACCCAATTACTCCAATCTGCAATTGGAATCAAATATATTTGAAGGCTAAGTACTGACTATATAATAGATTAAGACATTTGAAAACACATGAGGCAGAGTGGCTGAGTGGTCGGTTGGGAGGGGCGGGGGGGAGGCATGGCGCGTCTTATCTGAGATACCGTGTGAGTGTGTCAATGTCAGATAGACTAACTGGGTCACAGTATAGGCTGCGACACGACAGACATGCAGGAACCGGCGTTAGCCCAGGCTTAAACTACACGAAATAAAGGTTACGAACGGTAGTGACACCTTAGACTAACGATACGTCCATGTGAGTGTCATAATACTACAGGGAATCAATATGTCCACAAGTATGTCATTCCACCTCAGACTACAGATATGTCCACAAATATGTCATTACACCATAGACTAATGATGCGTCCATGAGTGTCATAATACAGTACTACAATGAATCAATATATCCATAAGATGTCACTCCAACATCAGACTTATGTCCACAAAGATGTTATGACACCATAGACTAATGATGCGTCCATGAGTGTCATAATACTACAGTGAATCAATATGTCCATAAGATGTCACTCCAACATCAGACTTATGTCCACAAAGATGTTATGACACCATAGACTAATGATGCGTCCATGAGTGTCATAATACTACAGTGAATCAATATGTCCATAAGATGTCACACCACACTATCAGATTATGTCCACAAATATGTCATGACACCATAGACTAAAGATACGTCCATGAGTGTCATAATACTACAGTGAATCAATATGTCCATAAGATGTCACACCACCATCAGACTTATGTCCACAATGATGTTATGACACCATAGACTAATGATGCGTCCATGAGTGTCATAATACTACAGTGAATCAATATGTCCATAAGATGTCACTCCACTATCAGACTTATGTCCACAAATATGTCATGACACCATAGACTAATGATGCGTCCATGAGTGTCATAATACTACAGTGAATCAATATGTCCATAAGATGTCACTCCAACATCAGACTTATGTCCACAATGATGTTATGACACCATAGACTAATGATGCGTCCATGAGTGTCATAATACTACAGTGAATCAATATGTCCATAAGATGTCACTCCAACATCAGACTTATGTCCACAAAGATGTTATGACACCATAGACTAATGATGCGTCCATGAGTGTCATAATACTACAGTGAATCAATATGTCCATAAGATGTCACACCACCATCAGACTTATGTCCACAATGATGTTATGACACCACCAAGTTTTGATATTTCCAGTTGGGTGTCATGCCATAGTCCGTAGTCCTCTAACGACAATACAGTGTAATGTCACGAGGTTGCGTCGTACTGAAGACGAATATTGATGAACAAACTCTCCACAAATGACGTGCTCGCCGCCAATAAACTAGAGTTGCGTCATCGTCCACGGCTCCTGAATAATACTGATCAAAACCTATAACAGCTTTATATTATATACACAAATATACCATATAGGTATTTGAAAATAAATTCAGCTACATTATTGTGAGAATTTGTTGTACATCGGAGAGAAACCGAAAAAATGATCAACCTTTAAACGCGCTAAATATTTTTTTTGCAAAAATATAGTAACACTAAGAGGTTAATGGATACATTTGTATAAAACTTATCTATATAGCTTAACGTTGTAATCAGTAGATTTATCATTAGAATCGAGTATCACTCAAAATCTTTAAAAAAATGTGTCCTAAGAATTAATTATACTCTGGATTCGTCTTCCAGCTGTTAGTACCCCCAGACTACATTTTCCGCATTAACCGAATGCAATAATAGAAATTTATACCTCATACCGTTGTTTACCCATTAAAACAATATTAAATAATGTTCAAGGTTCTTGTATTTTTTCTGTGTAATACAATACATTAAAATGTTGTATATACATACGCCATCGATATAAATAAAATTAGTTTTAGTAAATTGCTTGGATTTCTGATATTTTTTGTTATTTTTACGTCTCTGGATTTTTATAATCCACAACAGCCTTAATGGGTTTTTTCTTAATTTCTCTCCGACTGTCTTTCAGTAACGCTAAATAAAGTTTATGAACGCTTCTCGCAGAAACCGAGATTACAGTTGTGAAACTAACTTTTATTTTTCTATACCTTTTAGAGAAGGTTTAGGTTTAATTTAAACCTACTCACTATGAAAATGAAACAATAAGCTTTCAAAAACCCAGTTTTGAGTTATATGAGACATATTTTTACAGAACAAGTGATCTATAAGTTGTAATACAACTACATATTAGTAAATAGACTGAACTAGAAGTAACTTCTCTATTTCGTAGATAAACAAATTTACGTGAAATAGTGTCAGTTATATCATACGTCTTTAAAGTTAAACAAGCAATGTTCTTACTATCTATTTACATTAAGTATACATCAGCATTTGCCCGATAATACTCCTGAACGTCATAGAAGACACCCTCAAGTAGATAATGTTTTACCCTCTTCTCCCTGACACAGTTCTACATTCTTATGCTCAAAGACAGAGCGTTGAATAATTTTATGCCAGAACAATTCCGGTGTTTTTTTTCGAAAAATGTTGTTCTGTGTCGTGGGATTGATATTAACTCTTTTTTTCTTAAGTTATAGGAATGAGTAGAATTTTTACTGTTGAAGAAATTGAAATGTTTTTTCACAAATTTTTAAACACTGAAAGATGTACAGATAAGTAAATGTGAATATTTGATTATTTTTTTAAATCTCGGCAATAATGACGGTAAGGTAAACTAAAAACTGCTCTTATTAAAATGTTACCTTGACGTGTAAGAAATTTTAATAATACAGTAATAAAAGTTTTTTTTTAATTTTATTTAATTTACCGAATTGTAAATTAATGTTAACTAATGTAAACTAGCTTGCTGCTTGTGTTGGTGTGTGACTTGTTCACTTCGTTTAGCCAGCGGGACTCGGGTTCGAGCCCAGACTGGAAGCCTGGACCGGGGAAACATCTGGGAAGATGGGAAGCCAACGAGATAGTGATGAACACAAAGGAACGTCGGAAAAACATAAATAATAGGATTAGATGTGCGCGGCCATGACACTATTGGGGGGAAAGTGGGCTTTCCTGCGGACGACCTTCGTCGGGCTGTGAGTCAGCTTGGGGGCGATGGGGGCTCCTGGGGGCGACGGGGGCTTTTGGGGGTTCGCGAGTGACAGATCGAAAAAAGGGATTCAATTAATAAATATATATCAATAAAATTAAGTCTTTTGTCTGTACATTGCTTGAAATTGGGATAGTTTTACGTTTCATAACCTAGAAAATCCGAAACGGGTTTTCGGATTTTTGTCTGTCTGTCTTTCTGTAACGCTGTATCTGTGTTCGTGTCCTGAAAAAGAGATCACCCACAGTTATGAAACAAATTTTCCTTATTTTGTTACGTTTGGAGAAGGGTGTTGTTTACTTTTGAACTGAACCACGCATTAACAAAATAAAATAATAATAAATAATTTTTAACCCATAGATCAGAGACTTGGGAACTCGTATACCTTATGTAATAGATATTATTGTTAATACCTTTCTGAAATGGCGACCTACCCAGGTAGATATTTTGAGCAATATGTCAATGAGAAATGAGTGTAAGAATATTGTGGTACGATGTTGTTGTGTTGTTACTAAGGCTGCCATGTTCCTTACACAGGACTGTTAATTAATAGGCTAACCAATGACATAACAGTTTAATGTGGGATCTGAACCACGGCCTCTGAATTGCAAACTGGTCTAATTATGAGGATTATCTTCGCGGATAAACGTTGTATTTAATAGTGCGTATGTTAATGTTAATACACAGTAGAGAATATCACTTCCGCCGACCATCGCTCATAACTATCCACAATCCGTGACCTACAAGTAGCTGTATTACAGGACGTACTACCGCTCCAGTCTGGCAAACAATTATTAATATCGAAGCTACGAGATTATTTAGTACATTCCTTCATTCGCAAGTTATATTTAGTCTAGAGATATCGGCAGAGGTATTATATTTTTGTGAAATGTTGTACTTAGACATCTTAAATAAAGGGAATTATGAGATAGGTTTAATTGCAATCATAAATGTAAACAAACTAATATTAATTTGAATTTTACTCCTGATTATTTATTTCTGTTAAATTACTTGAATTAATCTCATGTTTGGTAAAATCAAGAAAAAATGTTGCTGGTATTGACCAAAACTGAAGTTTTTTGGAGCTGATTAATTTATTTTCATTTATTGTGTGTCAGTTTAAAGTAAACGAAATTTTTTTAAAGTATTGATTAATGAAAATATATATTTTTAAATAATTAAGTTGCTACGACTATTTCTTATGTAAGGTAGTTTGACAGCTGTGGAAAAATGAATATTTTAGGTTAGGAAAATGAAAGGTAGGATTGGCTGCCTCGCCCACAATGGAAAGGGCAACCGTCAACCATGGCGCTTGACGGATACAATAGTTCAAATTGGAGGGGTCCGGTGGCGGATCCATAGAAGGGGGAGGGGGAAATTTCCCCCAAATCATTTGAAAATGTGGATAAAACCGATGCTAAAATTTTATTTGTACTTAATAAGTTTGATGGTCCATGCATTGAAATAAATTTCAATTATTCCAAATAATGTTGTAAGTGATCAACATCAGATGAATTGGTGAACAAAAGTTTCTATCTATTTACATACCCTGTTCAAATCAGTTTTTTTGCGAGGTGGAAAATTATTTCAAATAAAGTTCTAACTTTGACAGTTAGGTCTACAAGATTGCTTTATTTAGTTGTATTCCAAACCTAGGAACTTTATACAAATGATTAACGACTTGAATAATTGTGTAATAATTACATGTCAGATGCTTCAAAACCACTTCTAAGGGCATGCAAATTCAAAACTTGTTTCTTCGGAACTCCTCCATTCCTCGGGATATTCCATAACCCCCGGATCCCCGCTGCCCTCCCCAAATCGTTTCCCTGGATCCGCCCTTGGAGGGGTCCAGGAGCGACGAAGATGTTAGGTAAGCTTACCTCACTGTGACAGTGGAATTGGTCACACGGTAGTCGTGAAAGATAATTTTAGTTACAGTTCTAGAGAAATTTTTTTTTAATTTATGTTATCTTAACCTGTTAGGTCTATTAATGAATAGTAAAAACAAATTAAAATTTGTAATCTATATAAATAAATTATATTTTTGTCTGTACATTGCATGGAATTATGATATTTTTGATTATTTTTACGTTTTATACCCCCCAAAAACGAAATGTGTGTTATCTCAATTTTGTCCGTCCTCTCGTCTCTCCCAGATACTTGGAGTTCACGACTTGTGGATAGTTTTGAACATTGGTCGGTTGATGTGGTATTCCCTGGTGTGGATTAACGTCCGCACACATAATTAGGCCAGTTCGTAATTCAGAGTAAAAATTGTGGTTCGGATCCCACATTAAACTGTAGGTCCCTTTCATGTCATTGGCTGTTGGGCTATTGATTAAAAGACATGTCTAAGGAACATGTCAGCCAGTCGGTAACAAGACTACGAGATCGCGCCACAATCTTTAAATACCTATCTGGGTCGATATGTCAGAAAGGTAATATGTTTGGTCAGATGTTTGTTCTTGACCCTACCTCTCGTCATTATTTTAGATACCATGGTTTTGACTATCTTGTGAGAAGTTCCATCCACGGCATTGATAAAGACTCTTTAATGATATAGTGAATGTCACAACAATGATTGACAGCTTGTTCAATTGTCTGGTTTTGAATTACAATAATCAGCAAGTCTGTCGCGTTCTCAGTGGACGCTCGTGCATTGTGGCGATGACTCGATAGTTTATAGTCGATAACTATGTCGATAATCGATAGTCGCAGTGATTTGTGCTCCGTGTGTATAGTTTACCTCTATCGACAATCAGCGTGATTTTCCTTACTCGAAAAAACACTATTTCATAGTTTTACAAAAGTAAAAACAATTATTATATGGTAATCGTGATTATTATATACAACCGTTATATACAAGAGAAGGTATTACGTGATGGGCTTGTGTGGCTATGGTATTGCGAACGAACAGCTGATTCGGTTATAGGATGATTAATTTACTAGATCCAGATGAAAAAATGAGGAAAAAAATCCAATATTTTGGCTTGGAAATCTTTACGTTATAAATGGGTGTTAGCTATTTGTGAGACGCAAAATGTGTAACGGAAACTACGTCATGCGGTTATAGAACAGCTGTTTTGACGAGCTGAAAATATTTCCTTTAAACAAATCGGTCGCACCCTCACACACCCGCAGGGGCTCTCGACTTCTTTCAATTCAAATTCATCAAACAACCCTTAATACCAACTCTTCCATTGACTCTGCTTCTAGAAACTGTACTGAAAATGAAGGTAACCGTGCTGGGTTCGGGGCGGAGGTGAAGCGTCTTATAATAGGGCGGCATAGTGACGGGTGATGTGAGAGAAGAATAGTGTTTGTCTCACTTAGGGTTTAAATATTTGACTAGGGCCTATTTTATTTCAATTTATGCTATTATTCTCTACTTAAGTTTTTGTATCTTTGTTTTTTGTAAATATTAGAGCTCTTTTTTTATAGAGTAATTGGGTGGAGAGGACTTGTTAGTCTTAACTACGGCTCTCAAATTAAGACGTTTTCATTTTATATCATCCGTTATCCAAGCGAATTTTTAAAGGTAAGTCAATACGATGTTGCATCAGCATTTGTAACCTTTCGGTTTTAGGAGAATCGAAATACAGAAATTACTAGAATTTGAAATATATCTCGTATAGTATTTGTGTTGAGGTGTTATCACCTACAAATTAGGTCAGAACATTTACTACTTCACTTCAATCAGTCCTAAACCTCTTTAACTCGTGTCTTAGTCCCATCCGTTCACAACAAATAATGCCAAGGTCACACAAACTGGGTTAACCGTTTAGCCAGTTAAAAAATCTAAAATCTGACGTAATACTGCGATTAACCCCTGGACAATTATCTGCGTGTCCCCCGGACGGTGGGGGGGGGGTGGGGGTGTGATTGATAATTTGTTGTGGTAGGCGGGCCTCGGCGTCGGCGTCGGCCTTGTGCACACTAACATTGCCACTAGTGACCCACTTGTTGGCCAACTATGTCACGGCCGTGCCGCGTACTGCACTACTGTAGACCCTAGTTGCGTCACTGTACCGCCAGATGCCGCCAACACCGGACTGTTAGGAATTAAAACAAAATTAGAGTTAGGGAAAAAAATCTCATAAAAAACTACAACATTCTGAATTACAAAGTTTTTTAACGCCAATCATGCTTGATTATTTGTCACAATTAAGAAAACTGTACTTCAGGCAGCTTAAAACACTTTCAGGCTTTTCAAAGGTTTCCGGTTGGGTCCTTGTTTACTTACCCCCAGATCCTCCTCATGTGTATTCCCATAAAATCAATCACCCGCCGCCACTGCTTCCTGAGGACATTTATCCAAACCCATTGGCTCTCTGAGAAATCCTAGAGAGGTTCCTAGTGTAGGCGTGTTGTTTCCAAAAAGTGCTGTTTTGGTTTTCAGTATAAAGAAAACTTACATAAAGCTAACTTGGTTGCGGTATCATACATTTTTCAGATGAAATAGCTTTTTCCCAAAATGATGTTTAAAATTTAAATGTTAACATACTACAAGGTTCTGCATCTTCGCCATCCGTACATTTAATACACCTATTACCTGATTGTGTTAATTTTTAACGTCTCCTTCCTAATACACATACACACTGGCTGTAACTGCGCTAGAAATATCTTATTTTGGAAATTGCACAAACCTTTTGGAATACCATCCTACTTGAAATTTAAAATGCTTCATATTCTCTGCCTAAATGACGGAGATATTTTTCGAAGAAAGTCTAGAAATGTATTTTTTATATATCTCTCGTAAACATCTTTTGTCACATTGTATGTTTGGGATTAGTCCTATTTTGCATTTTTACAAACGCAAAAGATTTGTCTGTGACCGATATTACTAAAAAAAACACCAAAATTCATTACAGTAAAAATAACAAAACTCCTCTCTTAACTCATCCCCCTGCGTAATATAATCATATTACGTAGGGAAATAGTGTTAATGCTCTTTATGCTCTATAGTTTGGGATCATTCAAATTTCTTTTGGATTTTACGCCCTACTCAGTATTATCTTCCAGTATAACAGTCAGAATAGAGAAAGTCCGGCTCGGATGGACCATACACGAAAAAGTGGCTAATTTTTATTGTTAAATATATTGTATATATTCGTTATTTATGTAAAGAAACCAGACTTAAAGGAAGGTTTTTTAAGAGCAGCTCCTCCGCCATTTTGGATTTTAGTCCTATAAGAACAATGTTAATTTTGTAACAGTGTTACAGATCACTCGATTGTCGTAAAAAGATGGTTGAGGTGTCATATTAAGCGTAAAGTGATTATCTAGGAAATTGTTATGCTCTCACAAAATGAACTTTGTTCTTTAGGGGTTAAAACGTGATATTGCGTTGCATTGCAGGGTCGCTAGGTAGGCAGCAGTTATCCATATCCAGGCCAGCGGCTGCGCGTGCGCGCCTGCATGTCTTGGTCCTTGAGCCCTTTATATTAATCTGCTGAATCAAATAAGTCTTATATCACGCATAATAGCTGTGTAAAGAATTTGAATCACTTTGGTGAATTGCAAATACAGTAGTTCTAGCCCGTCAGCTGCAGCATAATCGGTGGCGTCAGGAGTTGGGTCATAAATAGTGATAATAATATTAAAATTGGGCAAATTTTTTAAAGTACCTTATTGAATAAATATTTGAAGATACTTTTCAACAAATATATAATATTTCTGAAAAAAAATTAGAATACATGAGTTCAAATTATATTTCAATAATATTCAAATAAGGATTACAGTATTACAGTAAATTACAGTATTATAGAATGTTATTGTCATATGGCTACGATTTTTTTGTGACTTGCGGCCCCGAGGAAAATTTTATGCAAAACAACTGTTACTCTAAACTCCTAATGAACATCTCTGATCTATGTGCAGAGATAGTGTGGTCCGCAGACCCCTAGGGGATCCGGAAAAAAATCTAATCAAATTAAATTTCAATTGCTCACATTAGAAGCCCCTATTTCCTATGGGCAGGTAAATTTTGTTTTCCCTTGTTTTTGTAAGGGGTCATCGGCGGGGGTGATTGTTGAGGGTTCCTTATTACATACATAATCCATTACGGCGATCCTTCAGTAGATGACATTTGAGAACCCCTGATAGAGTATCAGCAGTAGTCAACCAGGATGCTCCAACTCTTGTTTATACAATTTTATGAGACTAGATTAGATTACCTTAGCTACACCGATTGGCTGCATTATATGCATTTTTTTAGTTTCACTTTACGGACTATAATTAAAAAGTTCAAATACACGATTGTTAAATTATGATACTTTTTTTAATTCATGACGAATATTTAATTATTTATTTTACAATCAATTAGACTTTTCCTATCGCATTTGTTTTTTAAACTACACAACGTTTCTGGAGGTGGAGAAACTCCTCCCATTTTCTAGTGATTACCTAATAATTTACAGTAAAAAATTGAATGTTCAACTTCAAATATTAATTGAACATTCAATTTTTAATGTAAATTATTAGGTAATCACTTTTCGTGAAAACTACTTCACTACTTATCACCGCTTTCGCAAATATACTGTTTATTCGCCCACGTTCCGAACGGTAAATATAAAAAGGTAATGGGCTGTGAGATTTATTATGTATAATTGATCAAAATATAATAATTTTAGGTATTCAGGGTTGGGTAAAATACCTTTACTAAAAGCATTGAAGAAAATGAGCATGACGCGAGTGATCGGGTGGAGGTTTTTTGTCAAGTTGTATAATTGACATAAACAGTAGTATTGGTAGGTGTGCAAGGTCGAGAGCTGTTGCGCGTTGGGGAGGTATTGAGGCATTGTGTCCCCAGGCAGGAGAGCGGGCCTGCTTGCCTCCAATCCACAGGCGTGCGACAAAAGCTATTGTGGAACCCTTTATTCTTGTTCCTCAGTTTTGACCTAATTCTCAAGTTGACAACGCTTTTTTGAAGATTAAGCAATTTACCGAATCTCACGCCTTTGCCGGGAACGGGGTGGTATTGGAGAGGTCCTGGACCTTGGTCCAAGGGTGTATGAATTATGATGAGTGCCAAAGGGCTGTTTGTTGTGTGGGCACAGCGGTCAGCGTGGAAAACTAAATTTTAAAAAAGGTTAAGTAACTTGGAGTTTTACAAAGGAGTGTCTGTATGTGACCAGGTTTCTAGAGATCATTGAGATGGAAGTATCAGAAGAATGAAAAAGTGTAAAATGGTCCGATTTCGTGTCCGTGTGTTACTTTCATGACGTTCCGTAGAGACAATCTTCTGTGTCTAAAACCAAAGTTTGCCAAGTACTCTTCATTTTGAAAGGGTGCATCGAAGTCAAAACACTCTACCCTTAAGCCAAACCAATTTATTAAATCTTGAAGGTCGTAAATTCCACATAACAAATACATGGAAACACAATTCACAGCAGTTGTAACTGATTAACTTTGCACCAATCACAACCCAGCTCAGGCGAGATTGAGCTTAGGAGATTTTAATCTCTCCGTGACGCGTCGTAATTGAAAGTGATTGGACGAAATATATACGTATTGTGAATGGTTGATGTGTTGTTGTCTATTTGTACATGTGTTTTGAGAAAATATTGTGAAAAAGTGTGGATCTCAATAATAAGTGGTGGTATTGAATAACGCTTTTGTCTTGAAGATGCAAATGGCGTGGTTGTCATCCAAGAGCAATATTATGTAAATATTTTTTATAAAAAATGAATGAAACTATTTTCGGTAATGTTTGGTACTTTTGACGAAAACTGAGGGTTGAATTTTTTTTGAGGAGGTCTACAGATTTAATTATTTTGAACCAATAATAAATATTAAATTAACTATTTATTTCTTTTCATCAGCGATGGACGTGACGTGGTATTTCGGAAGCAGGCTTTGTTTACATGCGTTCTGGCGGAGGCTGCGACGGTATTTTTAGCACGTTGAGATAGGCCTGGGACTCGCGTATCTGGGTCAAGTATAACGTTATTGTCGCCGCGGAGAGCTAAGCTGAGTTAACCCCCCCCCCGAACCACCGCCCCACGCAACGCCTCAACAAACAAAACGATCCACATTCAATTCCTTCACAATGACAAGGAACGTTCTGTGTCAACCGTTGCTCCTGATAGTTCCACGGTTGTCCGCCAGAGCGCATTGACAGCCCTATCAGCTGTTAAACGTTTAATTACCGTAATATAGCAGTCAGCTGTTACCGCGTGTCAAGGCGACACTTTCATTTGCTGTTTTCTGGGATTGGAGTATATTCCCTTGACATGGTATGTTTCATTCGCGGATACCGGTACGTTCGCGTATTTTACCGCTATTGGATATCAAGTATCAGCGTTTGTTGTCCAAGTCCTAAATAAAAAGGTAGCTTAACCATATTGATAGAAAATGGATTGTGGCGAAACCCGAAACTCATTCCAATAATCAAATATAAATTTACAGAGTAGCCGGATAACATTGAACCAATATGTGTAAACAAAATATTGTTATTATTACTTTTCTGAAATAGTGACCTACCCAGGTAGGTATAAGCCTGAAATGCTCCAAAAGACTGTTAATTGCCCAACTCCAACAGTCAATGGCGTCTAAAGACCGACAGTTTATTGTGCGATCTGACCCCCATTTTTGCCTCTGAATTACGAACAGGTCTAATTATGAGGATGGTCTTTGCGGATGAACGTAGTCTTCATTAATGAGGACGTTAATCCACACCAGATAATACCACATCCACCGACCATTGCTCATAACTATACACAATTCGTTACCTACAAGTACAGTAACTGGATCACAGGACACGCCACCGTAGGTTTTAAATGTTACAATACTATTTTTACCTGCAAAACAATTACAGCACTCCCTTTAGTTAATTACTAAATTACTTAATTAGTTACTTAAATTTTCGGCTACCCATCTTAATCAAAGTAATTAGTAAAAGAAATGCGCATAGTTCTTATTCTAGTCGTAGTTGAGTAATGAAGATTATCAATAAGAATTGCCAAATTAAATTTTGGTAACTTAACAAACAATTACAGTATTTTTAATACAATTTTTTTATTATTATTTCGTAAGGTAAATTTAATGCAATGGTATTTTATAAAGAAGGTTTTATGTGGCTTTACGATTTTAAAATTTTACCTAAGTAGGTAAGAGTTACCTAAACTAATTTTAACTAATTTTCATCGTCAAAGATTCTTGAAAATTCTTCATTGTACATTAATGATTGTTGATTAATTGTTTACTAAAAGGCAATAATCTATTGTTAATCGTTAGTCTAAACTGTTAACCTGTGGCCGAGTGGACACTCAGTCTCGCTGAACGTCGGTGGGGGGGGGGCAGGGGGGGAAGTGCAGAAGGGTGTCAAGGCTTCGGTTCCCAGCGTCCCGTGATATAACACTTATTCTTCTCTCCGCAACCTTCGGCAAGTGAATCAGAGGAAATGTAGCATGGCTCGTTATGGTCTTAAGTATTACTCGATTAATACGTCTTAACCCTCGAGTGCTGGATTGACAGTAATAAAGACGAACGCCAATGGATGAACACGTTAAATGTATAACCACTTTTATTATTATCATCAAAATTAAGGTCATCAATTTTTTGCTTCTAAAAATAGTATGGTCCTTTATTCCAGATTTAGGGCACATTCTGTACGTCAAAATTAGAAATAATTCGAACATTCCTATCAAAATTTTTACTAAGGAAGGAATTTCAAAATTCAGTGACAATTATTTTAACAAAATTAGGAAACCATACAAACCACTTGGATATAGATAGATCTTCGAGCAACAGTGAGTGATACAGAATAAAACGCTACAATATTCTTTAACAATATTTTTGTATTTTTATAAAGTCTTTAATGTAGGCTTTTTTAGTTAAAGAAGGCCTGCTAATGAGTTTAAATTTATCATATTTACAAACTGTTTAAATTGTGCAGAAAATATTGCAAATCAAATACGTTTGAAAATATTACGAACTTAAATCATCCTTTAGACCGAAAACTTCGGTTTACATAAAAGTATTCGCAAAGAATACATGTGAATTCCAATTTATTCCACGTACTGTATGCTATTTCGCGTGTTTATTACAATTCTACGCGCGTAGGCTTATGCTTATTTTTATGCGGCATGCTTTTTAAAATCGTACTATTGATTCAATATTACAAATTTGCTCTATTGTAAAACCATTGTAAAGATAATGTTAGTTTTGATGTGTGATGTTAAAAATTATTTAGTGATTTTAAAATGAAGTCCATAGTGAGAATAGTGTAAAAAAGTATGAATGAAAGAATACTAAATCAGTGGAAATTAGGAGATAGGTTGTCAAGAGATTCATTTAAATTAACTTTAATTATAATTAGTGAGAAACAAAGACCAAGACATTTACGCTGTGTGAGAATATTCAAAGATGGATATTTCCAAAGCCTTGGCTCGGATTTTTTAGTTTTTCTGTGCGTTACGTGGCGCAGAAAGGAGAATTAATATCTGGTTTGTCAGTTGACTAGGAAGTGGCGTACAAATTTAGACAGTGAAACGACAAAGGCGCCGGCGTCTTGGCAGCGGTCTTCGGTCGGCGGGAAATAACACAATACAGGTCTACCAACATATACAGTCTAGATATATACAGGTCTACCATCCGACCCATAATTGTACAATAAGTTTAACACTGGTACCCAACCATGAAAAGATTCGAAATTTAAAAAAAAAGTGGAACATAAGGAAATCCTGCGGGCGTCGTGAGATGGTTTTGGTAGATAATTCGTTCGAACCAACTTATAGTGAAAAGAATCAAAATTTCAAGTATATGCATTAATAGATAGGAAAAATTACGCTTATAAGCCTGGCGGCTTATCGAAGCGAAATTTACTGAATTAATAAAATAAATTTAATGTAGGATAAAAGAAAAATGTAAGGATCTGTGAAAAATACCTACGGTACTGATAATTTTTTGAGAATACGTAAAATCCTTAAATAATTGTGTAAACCTTTAAAATTAAGAAATTTTAAGAATACATGAATTTTCTGTAAATTTTGAAATTTAGGGAACGAGTTTTCGAAGAATTCCCAAAGAGTTTAGAGTTTAACAATACAAAAGGGTTTCTTCAAAGTGCGTTCCCAGAGTACTATTGAATACTCAATAATTAATTAAGGGAAGTGCGAAAACCTTATCTCCGCCATGTTGAATTTGTCAACTTTAGGTTCACTTTTCTCAGAAACTATTCAAGATATAGAGTTGAACTGTTATATGTGTATTTCTATATATTGTAAACCTACACTACTAGAATTATTTTTAATTCTTGAAAAATATTTTTTTCTCAGCAACTAATATTTTAATGTAATAATTCTAGTACTGTAGCTTAGTATTATATAGTTGTACATGCATAGAAAATCTCAATTCCTTATCTCTTATTGATTCTGAGTGTACCTTTGTAAAAAAAACACTTATCGGTAAATGATCCCTAAGGCGCTACTAGCATTGAACATAAAACTCGAGACATACTATATTGATTCGTTAAAAAATATACTTAAGATCATAATACAAAAATTCTAAGATCAGTTCCTGAAGGAGGAAGGGGCCTTCTTTAAAATTACAACAAAAAACATAATTTGTTTACTCTTCCCACTCCCCATAAATAAGAATTACAATTTATTAAAGTCCCCAAAAAGATAAGCAAGGCTATTCTCGTCCTGCGTCGCTCATTCTTCGATATTCCTCTTCCATTCAGGTGAGTTTGCCAATCAATTCGTCCTTTGCATTCTTGAGGGCTTATACAACTGGACACCGCTGTGACTTCATCGAAGGTGTTGTTGCTGCATTGCCTTCACCGATCATTCGTACAGTAATTTTCACTACCTTGATGGGATTTATATTTGCGCAATATTTATCATGTTATCCTCTTGTGTTCAAACGTATACTAAAAAATCTTTTAACTCTCTTATAAACATGTTTGTATTTACTTCACTATAGCAAATAGGTTGGAACATGGAAATGTCTAAAGGGAATTTTTTCAGATCATCTAAACAGTTGCTCCTATAACGTCATTTGGTCAGTGACGTCATATGGTTAGTGACGTCACTGACCAAAAGACGTTACTGTGTCAAATTTTCGTCTAGCAAATTGCTAACACACCCACCCTCAGAGCTAAGACATATACATGTCAATAGTATAAAATATATCTGTCGTTCTTATAAAATGTTGCCATCCTTATAATTAGGTCAATTTGTAATTCAGAGGCTAAATTGTGGTTAGCATTCTAGACCTAGATCTCTTAGATGATATTGGATGTTGAGCTATTAATTAACAGTCCTGTCTAAGGAACATGTCAGCCTTAGTCAGTAACAAGACTACAAGATCGCGCCACAATCATGGCCCACTCATTCCTCATTCATACTTGGCTTAAAATACCTTCCTGGGTAGTTCGTCATTTCAGAAGGTTATAATAAACGAGTCGTTTATAAGTAAATAAAAATAACATAGCAAAATATAGTGTTATTTGTATTATTGTTATGTTCCACAAGCAGTATGAAATGCAGTCCTTCAGGATGCTATGTCGGACAAGTTTACCACATACACACATAATACTGGTTAAAGTGCTGAATCTTCGTTGTTTATTGATTGATTTTCATCATTTTGATTTTATTATATTGTAAATTAAATTTGACATAACTTTTTATTCTTAGTAAATTTTAAATGTCAGTTATGTTGAAACTACTGTCTGTGTGTGTTTTGTTATGTTAAACATTAAATCACATTGATATTTTTGTCTAAATTGGGTCTTAACTATTTAAAGACAAGCCAAAGTTTATATAATCGATTGAAAAATGACTGAGTAATAAAATATTATATAAGAAAATTAAAAACTGCAGATTTATGGCTAAGTATGCGTTTAGAACATATGCTCAGGGGTCATACTTCCGTTTTTTGCTTATTTTGACCCAATGAACCACATCTTGAAGTTTGGTGACGGACTTATCACACACCGTGTATGTCTAATATAGCTCAAAACAGAGTTTTTGAGAGCTTATTATTTTATTTTCATAATGCGTGGATCAGATTAAGTAAATAAAAACCAAAAGGTATAGAAAGTGCAAAATAAGTTTTAACTGTAGATGCTTTCGTTTTCACCGGGAATACGAACATAAAGCCTTGGTAAGCGTTACATACAGACAATAATCTAGATAAGACCCATTTCGGCTTTTTGGGGTTATAAAACATAGAAATAACAAAAAACATTATAATCCCAAGCAATGTACTCTAATTCTATTTATGTAGATTTATGCAAAGAAAGAGAAAACAAGGTCTAAACACTAAATTTTTGTTCAGTTCTCAATCAAAACCTTAACAGTGGCACTCACAACCTCCTTGACTTCCCCCCTCAAATTTCAAATTGAAAACAGCCTGACCGCCAAACCGGTGTGTCATATTGGATTTGGAGTAGACATTAGACATCGGAATAATGTATTGGGGTCAGCGAGTCTGAGGCAGTACGGTGCTGCACTCCGGTGACGGGATCGAGCATCACGCGGCTCTGGCTCTGGCTCTAGTGGTTGGCCTTCGGAGCCTTCTTGTTAGGACCACCATCCCCCCTCCCCCTCCCCCCCGTCATTACACGCGGTCGTGTCTGACGCGGTAACGAGGCTGGGAGACAAACAACGACGGTTCCAGACTCCAGACCCTCCAGAGGATATCGACATTTTGAAACGCCAAGGGGAGCCCCGCAGTCACAGTCGCCCGTCAATGGCTTTATTTTTGGTCCTTCGAGACGGATGCAGAAAAATTATTTTGTATCACACCCTCCAAGCTACCAGACACATATCCCGCTGTTAAGGCCCGTTTTGCGCGATGCCAGTAGAGGTCTGACTGGAATGCAAGTGAATTGACGCTTTACTAGATTCCATTGTTGGTAAAAACGTTTTATACCTTTCTATAGAGTTACGGATGGCAGAAACGCCACAAACTATCATACTTATAAATCAAGTTTGTTCCTTGTCAAAAGTTCTATGCGAGGAACTCCTGGAAATAGTATGTACCGAGTGTTCAAGTTTAAAAGAGATTACGTAAGTTAATTCGTTAACAGTTTTACACAAGTTTGTTGTATATAGTAGTTTAAAGTTTTAAATTACGTTTTATTTTGACAACTGAACAGTTTGGTAAACTTTTGTTTATGATAAGTCCGATCTTAACTTGTAGTAATGGCACATTTTTGCGCAAAAATCTGTCAGCCAGACCTAGACCTGGAATACAGTAATACACGCGTACTATTAAGCTCCTGGTGGAGGTAACTGGCCATGAAAACAAAAATTGTTGGTCTACTGGCGCTTCCAGCTAACTGGCGTCTTCATTTTTGGCGAAGCCTGTTTACACGACAAACTACGCAACAAATAACCGCAATACGTTATCAATAAAGTTTTTGTATTGTGCATGATAGATAAGTATGGTATTATTGACAACATGATATAACTAATATCTGTAACTTAAACTTTTATTTGTTAATGAGTTTCTCCACCTCCAGAACCGTTGTGTACTTAAAAACACTGACGGGTTGGAAAAGTTCATATAATATCTGAAATATCAGGTAGGTATTTTAAGCCGTATATGAGAATAATGATGATTGTCGCATTTTATTTAGCTTCAAAATACTTGATGGATTTTTAATAGAACACATGGCAGAGTATGATCAGTTACGCATGGATAACCACAGTGAATTACATGGCTAATATGAGGGGCTTATTGAGAAAAACTATTACAGTGAGGTTCCGCACGCGCCCAACCACCGATCTCACAACTAACTGTGACTCCAAGAGCTTGTACAATGTACAATCCCGTCTATATAGTTCAGTAGAATATTAAATAACGTTAGTATACATTGTTCTCTCAGTTTTACTTGTTCTGCTTATGAGAAAAAATGAATGCATGACAATAGCCATGCTTAAATACAATTTTTTTGAGGAAAAGAGATCATTAATAAATTTACATAATATGTTTTGCAATTGAAAAATTTTATGTTACAGTTTTATTTTTTTAAACTTAGTTCATACTACACGTTTAGAAATTAGGCATCATACAATGTTTTGTAATACAGTACGTAAAAGTTCAGAGGAAGACATTAAAGTATTATATATTATTGTTATTGTTTGTCGTTACATGTTATTTTGTTTCTGCTATTTGTTGAAATGAAAAACAATTTTGCCACTTAGAAAGGCTTTAAAAAGACATTTTTATTTATTTGTTGTGAAGATTACAGATCGTTGCAGATTAAAATTTTCAAATATTGAAAACAATTAACGCTAACTTCCATTTTCATCATAAACACCTAACGGAGGGGTTAAAACCGTTCGGGGAAATGTCTTTGTAATACGTACGTAGGAAAGTTTGTCGACAGACGTGAAGAAATTATTATAGTAATTTCGACTTACGCGGTCAACGGCTGTTGTTGATTGGAAATACCGAATCCTTATGTTCCAAGAAGAGTCCGGTTTAGAAAATAGTCCTGACTTTCCAGTGTTGTTTGGACCTAATGTTAATAATTACAGTTTTCTATTGTTGTGTTGAACGTGACGAGGAGGGAAACGTCCAGGAGGGCTGTGAGTTGTGGACTCCCAGTGTCGTACGTCGTGACCACCCCATGGGGACTACCTTGTCCCAGGACGAGTGTAGCAACGAGCCGTCCAGGAGAGTGGTGGAACTATCACGTCTCGCCGGTTCCAGGAAGACTTCCAATGTCGTACATCGTGACCACCCCATGGGGACTACCTTGTCCCAGGACGAGTGTAGCAACGAGCCGTCCAGGAGAGTGGTGGAACTATCACGTCTCGCCGGTTCCAGGAAGACTTCCAATGTCGTACATCGTGACCACCCCATGGGGACTACCTTGTCCCAGGACGAGTGTAGCAACGAGCCGTCCAGGAGAGTGGTGGAACTATCACGTCTCGCCGGTTCCAGGAAGACTTCCAATGTCGTACATCGTGACCACCCCATGGGGACTACCTTGTCCCAGGACGAGTGTAGCAACGAGCCGTCCAGGAGAGTGGTGGAACTATCACGTCTCGCCGGTTCCAGGAAGACTTCCAATGTCGTACATCGTGACCACCCCATGGGGACTACCTTGTCCCAGGACTAGTGTAGCAACGAGCCGTCCAGGAGAGTGGTGGAACTATCACGTCTCGCCGGTTCCAGGAAGACTTCCAATGTCGTACATCGTGACCACCCCATGGGGACTACCTTGTCCCAGGACGAGTGTAGCAACGAGCCGTCCAGGAGAGTGGTGGAACTATCACGTCTCGCCGGTTCCAGGAAGACTTCCAATGTCGTACATCGTGACCACCCCATGGGGACTACTTGTCCCAGGACGAAGCAACGAGCCTTCCAGAATGTGTGGAATGAACTATCACGTCTCGCCGGTTCCAGGAAGACTTCCAATGTCGTATTCAATAACATCATTATTGTCAGAAGATTTGCATTTTATTTATCTTTGGTGTCCGCACAGACAGTTGATATTAACACAATACACTAGTTGCATTTTTGACTTTTGAGTCGCTTGAGTGTTGTGGCTATTTGGCTAATTGTACAGCAATTAAACATCAATTTAAGTCATTATATTGGTAAAGCCGAATTTGCCAAAACTACTCATCCTTTAATCTTTAACTGATTTGAGTTGTCAACAAAATCCGCTTTAAAAATCATATTTACCCCAATAAAATAATCATTAAGATTATTTCTTTATTAGCAGGAATAAACTCAGTCAATCGACAAAAACATTTGTTTCTACTGAATATATTTGGGTGAGAGTATGCCTACCTACTTTGGATACTGTACATCACGGCCCTCAGTATGTACTTATCCATTTTGACGACACAATAAAAATATTGTTTTTATTATTTATTGATTAATACAATTTTCTACATGGAAAAATTCATTCATTCCTAGCAGTAATTCCGTCCGTCCTTTGAACGGCTTAAACTTAAAATCTTAAACAAATAAATACAAAACAATATTATCTCAGTTATTTACTGCTGTATTCATTTTAAATTAGATTTTATTAAATTAAATAAATGTCTATGAGTGTAAAAATTTGGTTTGGTTTGATTATAATTTTAATAAAGTATAATTTAGTAATAGATTTAAAAAAAGGTCTTAATCAGCGTTACAGAAAGACAGAAATTGAGATAAGACCAATTTCGGATATTCTGGGGTACAAGAAATATCAGATACCAAGCAACGTACAGGAAGAGCTTTATTTTTAATTGTATAGATTAATTGCTCACCTTAAACATTCCTCATACACCAAATACTTAATTCGTATTTTATCATTGTGCAACCAGTTGTCAAGTATGAAAGAAAAAAAACCTAAAAAATCTCAATCACAGTTTCCGCCTCTAGTTATACGGGTATGATGACTGAGCCTTCTTGTTTTACAATCCACGTTAATTAGCAAGCTATTATTATCCTCAATTTCCTCTCCAACGTTTCCGCTGCGTGGTTGTGCTTCAGCTCTATCGGCCAGATGTAATTGGTTGGCCACCACATTGACTAAATTCAACCTTTATTTAGGACCAATTTTAAAAGTTTTAATTTGTATACAGTTATACGAAGCAAATGGACTTACCTTCTTCAATTATATTTTGGATATTGAGTCTGCAGTACTGGTGCCACGTTTTGGATATTGAGTCTGCAGTACTGGCGCCACGTTTTGGATATTGAGTCTGCAGTACTGGCGCCACGTTTTGGATATTGAGTGTGCAGTACTGGCGCCACGTTTTGGATATCGAGTTTGCAGTACTGGTGCTTCGTTTTGGATATTGAGTATGCAGTACTGGCACCACGTTTTGGATATTGAGTCTGCAGTACTGGTGCCACGTTTTGGATATTGAGTCTGCAGTACTGGCGCCACGTTTTGGATATTGAGTATGCAGTACTGGCGCCACGTTTTGGATATTGAGTCTGCAGTACTGGTGCTTCGTTTTGGATATTGAGTATGCAGTACTGGCGCCTCGTTTTGGATATCGAGTTTGCAGTACTGGCGCCTCGTTTTGGATATCGAGTTTGCAGTATTAGTTCCTAGTTTTAATGATTTCCCATAAGAATAACGTGAAATTTAAAACATCGCTGTGCTGTTATATTGTACCAAATCAAACCCATTTGTTTTCAGTATTTTATAGTACTTTTTGCAATTCATGACAGATGAATAAAAGTCCACTTAGGTCATAAATGTTACTGTAGTCAGAGTGAGTTGTTATAAAAGTTCATAAAACAATAAATTATAACAAAAAAATTATAAACAAAAAGGAAAATTTAACATAGATAGGCCTATTCTTATTTTTTAGTCAAAATATAAAGGTGTACAAAATACAAAGAGAAAAACTAAAAATTAAGAAAAGGTAGTTAGTACATAAACGTAATAATTATAGTCTTGTAATAAAAAACTTCTTCTTGCATGATTGGTTATACAAAATTAATTAATTAAATGTTTATATTTAGAGATAAGTTGGAGAAGAAAATAACTTTTGAGAAACTTAGACTAAGATAATATTTATTCTTTGGAAAAAGAAATGTGCGGTTTTGTGGCTAGTTATTTGTAGTCGGAGTGTTTACATGATCTTTTCATGATTGCTATAAGAAACCTGCTTTAAGGCGGAATAATACTGTAAATAAAGTGCAATATAGAGTAGAGGAAATATGTTTCATAACTTTGTTTGCTTTCAGTTTCACAGAGAAGTGTGACAAAAATATCACGTTTAGAGTTACAGAAACAGACAAAAATGGAGACCAATTTGGAAGTTTCGGGGGTGTAAAACATAAAAATATTTATAATAAATAATTTTGTTTAATTTTCAGGTACTGAAGAAGATGGAGACCCCTTTTCAGGTAAACATCAAACAATTCTTGAAAACAAATTAATGTTATAATATTGTTACTGGAAATTCACTTAAAAGTTTTCTTTCGTGTAAGTTTCTTATAGTACTTAAAGTTGGTAATAATACTTCATTACTGTTTTAACATTAAAATACGTATTTCACATGCATTTGTTTAAAATAAATATAACATCAAAAGCTTAATTCTTTTCTTAAAAATGTTATATTTTATAATAAGTTTAAAAGTATATCTTTAATTTTCCTCTTATAAATTTTAAAGTTAAAACTTTCGTAATAAGCACTTCATCAATTTTGTTAAATTTTCCACACTTTGGATTCCATTTATTTTGAATTAATCGAGGAAATAAAGTTATTGGAATGTTATTGTATAACACATTAATTGAAGTCTTTTTTTTCTTTTTTTTAACACTATCTTTTTTTAACTTTTCACTGTCACTTTCGCTAAAACTTAACAAACTTTTACTAACTCTAGCTTACATAGACAATGTTTTACTTATACTTTACAAATTGAAATTTCACATCACGGCCCGAATGTTTTTAAAATCACAGTTTATTATTATACTTGTTTTTATGCAGTATGTCTACATTACTTTTTTCATTTTAAAAATATTTCTTAATAAATTGTAGCTGTCCTATCTTAATTTAGGTCTTATTTATGTCCAACATTTAATTATTATTTTTTTTATTTCCGCGTAACTCGTAAGGTACGAAGCTGTATATACTCAAGAACTCGTCCCGCGCACAGGTCATTACTGACCTATGCGGGACTATTATTTGGAGGTATTTACATTGCTTCTTGTAAAGCTGTATATTTCATGCAATAAATGATTTTTTGATTTGATTTTGAAGTTGCATGTAGAGTGAAATTTGATTAGTTTTATCTGTTTCCTATTCCTATTGATTCCTCAACTCCTTTGTACCTTCTTTGCTCCATGTCGTTATTTTGAAATTACCTGATTAACGTTTGTCCTTTTTAACCAACAGAATTTTAGACAAAACATTTCACATCTTCAACATTACGTCTAACCTTTCACGTGGACATTATTGTGTTGTAGTTATTGCGTCTAACGAAAGCTGAACTAATATGTAAAGGCAGTCTATGAAATGGAGACACGATTTCTCCAAAACCCCCCAAAGATGTCTCCACATTCTGTCAGCAAGAAAAATCGTGGCACCTTTTTTATGTGACAACGAGGGTGAAAGGGGCTAAAAAAATAACGCAAAAAGGTAAGGTGAAACAGTGAAAAATCTACGTCGGGCGAAACAAAACAAGAGTTGGGATAAACGTTGAAGAAAAAAAAGAGAAAGACATCATCCCTCAGCCAGTTGTACTTACCAGCTGAAAGGTGCTGAAAGATTTTGGATGGGAGAAATTCAGTCATCCTCCGTAAGTACCCGCGCGACATAGACGTGGCCCGCAAACCTCTTCATACAACCTCTTTACAATATATGTATAAAAATACAATATTTTTGTATTATTTCAATACCCGGAAAAAACTCCGTGAGTCATCATTTGTGTTTTAAAATCAAAGTCACCGACGAAGGGTTAAGTTCTTAGGCAGTAAATTTCTTTTACGTTGAAATATACACTTGCGCCACGCCATGATAAGTGACAGTGCAAATAGGGAGTTCGTTGAAAAGTAGCTTAATAGCGTAGCGTTTAAATAGATGTAATACAAAATTTCCCTTACACTTTGTCAATTTTTGGGCAGAGGCTATTCTCACGTCAGACGTGCGCCGTTACCGCACACGTCCGTTCCACATGACGTTAAAGTACGTTCCAGTTGTTTCTTAGAAAAACAGTATCCAGGAACAGTAGAGGGTCATCTTTCATCGGAAAGGTTGGTGGTATCTTTTACAGTTAAATATACAAAGAACCTAACCTAACCCGACTATCGGTATCTACATTTTGACGTCAAAAAGTCACTTTGAATTTTTTACTTCAAAACGTCTGCTACTTGGTGGATAGCCCTCGTGAATGAGCTTTTCTCTTAATGGAATTATTTCTCTATGTTAATCAACAAAATTTAGACAAATAATTTCAAAGAATTTAGACTTGATCTGTGCTGCATTACACAGATGCGGCGGGCCGGGCCGGTGTACCAATCAAATTAGGACCGTTAACATAACCGTAAACCGCTTTAGATCTAGATATGAGTTATGGAGAGTCTGGGAACAGGATTGAGTGACAATTATTAACTAGTTATCCATAGAAAAATATTATTTAATTTACGGAACCCGCTATAATCTGAACAACTCGTTGGTTGAGACGATAAAGCGCCCATTGCTTTGAAAGATCACGTATGTACCGAGGTAAAGACCGGCTTCAGTAATGTAGGATACTAGTGAAGAGGGTGACTTGTAGCTGAGCGGTGGAAGAGAGTGGAGGAGGGTGACATGTAGCTTGGCGGGAGAAGAGAGTGGAGGAAGGTGACTTGTAGCTGAGCGGGAGAAGAGACGGGGAGTGATTATTGTCAATGGACAAACTTGTAGCTGAGGGGGAAAGAGAGTGGAGTGACATGTAGCTGAGCGGGAGAAGAGAGTGAAGAGGGTGACTTGTAGCTGAGCGGTGGAAGAGAGTGGAGGAGGGTGACTTGTAGCTGCGCGGGGAATGAGAGTGGAGGAGGGTGACTTGTAGCTGCGCGGGGAAAGAGAGTGGAGGAGGGTGACATGTAGCTTGGCGGGAGAAGAGAGTGAAGGAAGGTGACTTGTAGCTGAGCGGGGAAAGAGAGTGGAGGAGGGTGACATGTAGCTTGGCGGGAGAAGAGAGTGGAGGAAGGTGACTTGTAGCTGAGCGGGGAAAGAGAGTGGAGGAGGGTGACATGTAGCTTGGCGGGAGAAGAGAGTGGAGGAAGGTGACTTGTAGCTGAGCGGGGAAAGAGAGTGGAGGAGGGTGACTTGTAGCTGAGCGGGAGAAGAGACGGGGAGTGATTTATTGCTCAATGGGACAAACTTATGAGAGTTGTATGGAATACTAAAATTTGAGTTTTTTTAGTGGACTTGGGTTTGGGTGATTGTGGAAATGAACTTGATAATGATGTAAGAATAATTTCACTGTGATGTTATGAATGAGGCCACATTTGACGACTACCGTAGAAGGTTTGGACAGTAACGCCGAGTGACAGGTCGAGTCGTCGATGGGGGCGCCCAAGCTTGTCGTCCTGTCGCAGCTCACGACGTCCGCGGCCAGTGACGCAAGCGTCGCGAAGATATCGAAAGTGGTGCACGATCGGACAATACTGGAATTCTGTACAATAAATGTGGCCGCAGCTATGAATTCACCTGCTAATGGGCGCGTCTATGTGGGTCATGACGTCACGAGCGCGCGGAGCATGACGGGATAGTTGCGTCACATAACGACCTCGCCTGCCGCCTGGCGCGCCACTGTCGCCGTCGTCCCCGGGGGAAGCGCCTCGCTCGGGTCCGGGGTCCGGACGATGAAAGGAAGGATGTCCAGGGGAAAGGCGGCTGGAGTGTGGAAATACATGAAATGGATTGTGACACGCGCGGAGAGCTGGTGCCGATGCCGGGGATGTTGTGATGGAGGCCGTTGTATACCGAATATATCTGTGGTTCTCTCGTTGTAGAACAAGTTAAATAGTACCTGAAATTTGAAGATTTTAATTGAGAATTAAATTCATAATAAGTTGCAATTTTATAAAAAAAACAATAATAATATTTTTATTAGACTTTTCCAACGCGTCTGTACAGTTAAAAACTGTACAACGTTTATGGAAGTAAGGAACTCCTCTCGTTTTCAAGCGATCGCCTAATGATGATATTTAAATAAAACGTTTTTGTTGGAGGCTCTATTACAGACTAGGACTTTGCGTGTCCTGTAAGCTTCTCGAAGGTCACGAATTGTGGATAGCTATGAGCGATGGTCAGTGGATATTCCCTGGTTTGAATAAACGTCAGCAATATTGATATCTGCGTTTTCCGCCAGTCCATCCTCATAATTAGACCAGTTTGTAATTCAGAGGCAAAAGTGGTTCGAATCCCACGTTAAACTGTAAGTACATTAGATGTCATTGGCTTTTGGGCTATTAATTAACGGTCCTGTCTAAGGAACATTTCAGCCTGAGTCATTTTGTGTGTAATCAAAACCTACCTGAAATGGTCGCCATTTCAGGATCTCTTGAAAACGAAAGGAGTTTCTCCACCAACCGCTGTGTAGTTAAAAAAAACTTTGTGACGGTCACTTTAACTAAAAAAATAGAATCCACATAGTCCAACCTACGTCTAAATCCTGTTCTTTTTACTTTTACGATCAACCCTTGACAGCCTTGGGACCTTTTAGGGCGAATTTTAATACTTTTATCGTTCTTTAACAGCCGAAACACAGGAACGATAAAGTTCCCAGATGTTTACGGAACCACGACCCAGGCAGTAGGATGATGGCGAAGCCCTGCGAGACGAGACGCGGGCTGTAGATGCAAATGAGGACATATATGTGTCTGCGGATGGCATTTGAGAGGGCAGAAACACCTCCTCCCACGGCGGTGCGCAGCTCTCTCACCTTTGACTCGCCAAGTGTCTGGTCTGGGCGTGTGCTAGTGGGGAAATAACCTCGTTTCGCACAATTTCGTCTATAACACGCTCTAGCGATCCCCCATAGCCCGGATGGATCTAAACTTGGTAGTTCGTTGAAATATACCTTTTAACAAATCATAAGGCCTCATGAATAGGGGAGACATACGCTCATAAGCCGCGCATGTTCAATTTCTTAACTTTATTTTCATTTTTTCTTAGAAAACATTAAAAATACATGGTTGAAATTTCTACTGCTTACAAATCACACTAGTGTACTCACTCTCCACTATTTTTGAGCTTTTTTATTAAAAAATAATATTTTAAAAAACTTTTGGACAAAATTCTGTGCTTTACTTAATAAAATATTTGTTCAAACTTATTTTATAAGTTTAGAAAAAATTTTTGTATTTACTTCTCTGTAGGAAATTAAATAAAATTAAAACAGGTTCGATCATGGATATGAATATAAGGAATGCTTTTAGCTCATCTAAACAGCTGTTATTATAACCAAATTATGACGTCACTGTTTCAAATTTTGGTCGCGCAAATTGCCAAACCCTCCCAGAAAAAAACCCAGAGCTAAGACATATCCAAGTCAAAAAATCAGGAAGACGAGTCTAAAGCTTAATCCTGAGAAAAATGACACTCGGGAAATAGTAATAATGCTACTGAAGTTGCTATTGTTGGTGAAGAAACGTACGACAGAAAGGGGGTGAATAAAAACAAAACAAAACACAGCTGATAAACAAATATGATCAAATAACAGGTCAGCCAACCGACTATTAAGTAATATTTCACAGTGCAGCTATACATATATTTATGTGTAATAACGCTTGATAACCAGTCACGTAAATGTACACTTATTTATATATTTAAGGAGCTTTGTGCAGTCGTTATTTTTTAAATTGATATTGTTAGCAATAAACAATATAAATATTTATTTTAAAAATATGGAATACACAACCCCTCAAAACATTTTCTGCTGTCACTTAAATTCGTAAACGCTAACGATAACTCAAAACTTGATTTAATTAAATTAATTAACTTAATTAATTTAGCCTAATTTAATAGGTCCAGTTTGTAATAATATTTAAAACAATTGTTTAAAATATTGTTGTGTAACATATAAGTAACAATTGTTTTTGGAGCGCATAAAGAGGTAGACACCATTGTTAAGAATTAGATTAGTGAATAAATATTTATTTAATTAGCTTTATGCTAGCTTTATACTTGAAATACTTGGATAACCACTTGGATTTTTAAAAGCTAATGTCAGTCAGGATAATTGATTATTTTCCACGGTTTATAATTTTTTTTATTTACCAAGGAACTATTAAAATTTTAAAAACATAAATGATTACTGTACTTAGTAGAAACTTCCTTAGTAATATAATCTAAAATTGCATAAACCAGTTACATTTCTTTGGTACTGTACTACGTGTTGTGAAATCACCTAATAATTAATTTAGAAACTTTTGTATATGTTAAATTATTTCGCTTTTTTATTTCGATTCCCATGCACGGACCGGATACGCAAGTGGAGTGGATGGTCCTGAGTGTTTTAGGAAATGTCGCGTGTGTCGGTTGCGCGCGTGTTGCGACAGGCGGCGTGTTGCAAGGCAGTGTTTTGGCTCCACTATTGTTCTTGTCATGTTAACACGCCGGCAGCCTCGCCCCGCAGTTATCGACACAATTGTAGCTTCTACGTATTTTGAAACTCGCCCCCACGGTACAGTAGCTTTTTGGCTGCAGCTGCTTTGTCTCTTATGTTGTCTATAACATATTGTATGTTGATTCTGCTACCTTTTTTTGGTGAAAGATATGCTTTTAGAGCTTACAGTAACTTTAACTCAACTATTTACAAAAAATAGTTCTTAGTTTAATGTTAAGATATCTCAACGTTGCGTTCCAAAAGAAACTTTTTATACAATAAAAAATACTTGGAGTTGGCTATTCATTTTTAACCCCTATGTTAAAAGCTTCAAAACACATCTTGACAAAAACCATCAAAGCTCTATCATGTATGATTCCTAAAAAATATAGTTTCCTGAAATTAAAATGTATATGGAACAGCACCCGCCCCTTTTACAGTTGTATACGGTTACAACTTGAGCACTTCCGATTTAGGTATTTTTGCAATCAATTAAATGCATTTTCAAATTTATCTCAGTGTTATACTGTTTTCTTGAGAATTCAAATTAGGTTCAATTGTTGAAACATATTTTAGCAAACATCGCTTTGGTAAAATTATTGTTTTTTGTTTGAAAACAGTACGCTACTTACCATTCCCAAACAAAAATTTGTGTAAAACCCAACAAAATCGAAATATACAATTTTTATCATAGTATTTAAGAGCATGTAATAACTATTCCTTATTTTTGTAAGGTTAAGGATGCTAAATTCAAACTTGCTAACAAATGCTAAAATCTTTCTGATTAGTATTCAAGGAGGATCTTTCTCGTCAGATTAATTATCAACATAAAATACCAGTGGAAAGTTCTGAAAAAGGATGTATTAGAATATCAATCAACAATATCGCTGAATTTATCAGCGAATTTATCAGAATTTATAATAAAAATATTCAGACTTCACAATAATCCTATTCGTCTTAAATTTAACATACTTTTTTGAAAAAAGGTATGTTTTAGATTCCTTTAACATTGTTTTCAGGAACAATTAGTCAAATAAGTGTAGTTTAAGTATTGAAGTGGTGTTACTAAAAAATCCCTTTTGTATATGACGGTGGCGTGTCCTGTAATCCAGCTACTTGGAGGTCACAAATTTGGGATAGTTATGCGCGATGGTCGGTGGATGTGATATTCTCTGGTGTGGAATAATGTCCGCACTATTGAGTTATTGAAAATACCATCCTCATAATTACATCAGTTCAGATCCCACGTTAAAATGTATGATCCTTAGATGCCATTGGCTGTTGGGCTATTAACTAATAGTCTTGTCTAAAGTACTTGTCAGCCTTAGTAACAAGATGACAATATCGCGCCACAATTATCTTAAACTCGTCTCTCATTCACACTCCCATGTAACGTACTGTCGAAAGTTTAACGTAAGAACCAATTATGCGGATGCATCACGCTTCATAGTGGTAAACATGCCGTGGTATTGTTCGAGATAAAATGCATCGTATGAGGCCTTGAATTGAAAATGGAAAGCCGATTAATGCGGAGAAAGTGTTGTTTGACGGCCTTCGCGAAACTAGCCATCGAAACGGGCCTTGAAAATGCACTCTGACTCAACGGTTAGCGCCCCCAACACCGGTAGCTGAACAGACTGCACACTGGGACCGTGGCGTGTCCTGTGATACAGCTACTTGGAGCTATACAGCTACTTGGAGGTCCGAATTGTGGATAGTTGTGAGCGATGGTCGAGTGGTGTAGTATTACCCTTTCCTCATGTATATCTCGTGTATGTGGTGTACCCGAAGCACATTTCACCACAGTTTGCGTATATTAAATGGTATAAGGGTTTTACGTAGTCGTTATGTCTAGACATAGTGACTACGTAAAAACTTTATACCCTTGATGATACCACTCTCAGTGGCAAAATGTGTATCGGGTACATCACCCACTCGAGATCTACATGAGAAAAAGGTAAATGTTACATCTCGTTTACCCTTTACGTTCCTCCGAGCTGGACCAAACGTTCTGTTGACATCAAAGGATAAAGTGCTTGAAACCATGAGAATACTTGTACCATATCGTACACCAAATTATTTTTTTACCTTATTTTCCAACTCGATTCGATCCCGCTATCAGTGAGATCGTTCCCGCTCGTAACGGAGAACGTGATAATCGTCGGTGGCCGGATGTGAAGAAGAAAACCAAAACAGAGGAGGCCGGGTGGGTTGGATGCGGTGTAACAAAGAGAATGTGGGAAGGGAAGGGAAAGCGTGGCCGATGGTGATGAGCCGGAGCCGGAGTCGGTGGTGGCGGCGGCGGTCCGAGGGTCGTCATGCTCCCCTGCATCAGTGCATCGTCGCTGCAGCCGACCGCTCGGTGATCCATCACTGTATAGTTAGTTAACTGGATCACACTAACTATACGAATTACGTGCCTTTAATTCGAAACCTCGCCTATCCGAAATCGATTGATTATATTGATATTATAAATGGAGTTCTAACACTATTATACAGTAAAGAGGACTTACTAGATACAGGGTCACTGCCACCAGATCGAAATCCGCCCAACGGCTAATGTTCTACCATTATTATGTAGAAATCCGAAAACGGAAAAATCCAGTTAATCCGGTAAAGAGAAATTTGAAATCACTGAAGGATTACCAAAGCGGTGGTAACTAAAGTGAAAGATTGTGTTCAAACAGGATTAGACAAGAAAATAATTGGGATGTCAACAGGTGACCACTCACTAATTCTATCCAACTTTCGGTTCCACCAGCCACGCTCTCCTATAGACGGACGAGTGTAGCTTACCTGTAGGTCCATCTAGGACCTGTAGGCCCGTCCAGTAGCTGTAGGTCCCTCCCATTACCTGTTGTCCTTCCAGTACCCGTAAGTCCCTCCAGGACCTGTAGGTCCCTCCAGTACCCGTAAGTCCCTCCAGGACCTGTAGGTCCCTCCAGTACCCGTAAGTCCCTCCAGGACCTGTAGGCCCGTCCAGTACCTGTTGTCCTTCCAGTGCCCGTGAGTCCCTCCAGGGCCAGAGGCCCCTGCAGTACTTGTAGGTCCCTCCAGGGACGCATGCTCCCATTGATCATTCTGAATCTTTGAGCGCAAAATGGGTCGAACGAACTGGTCTTGAAGCCGTAAAAGTGGCAAATGCCAACCGCTCGCAGCACAGCTCGGTGCACAATAGTTAACCTACATCGGTCATGTGTGCCGGCGCTTCGCCAACATGTGCGCTACTGGTGTGTACTGTGGTCGGCCTCCCAGCAGTGGCGGATACACCGGTGGAAAGGGGAAATCCCCTCTAAATCTCAAAATCGGGGATAAAACCGACGCAAAAAAGTTATTTGTCCTCAATCTTTTTTTAAAAATCTTTTTAAGTTTGAAGGCCTGCTGATACCTACTGATGTTGCAGTTTTCAAACATCATTCGATTATTCCAAATAATAATTGATCAACATCTGATGAATTGGTGAACTTTAAGATAACATTTATCTATACCCTTTTTAAATCAGATTTTTTGGCGAGGTTGTTAAAAATTAATTTAAAAATTGTACAAAAAAGTTATATTTTAAATGTAGGCTTGATTTAGTTATATGTAAAACCTAGGAACTCTATTCAAATATCTAACGGTTTAACTATAAAACTAGTTTGAAGCTTGAATTGCAATTTTGTTTTTATTACATGTTGCTCAACTTGGCTATTTAGTTTGTCAGATGCTTCAAAACCATTCCTAAGTGCATTCAAACTGAAGTTCAAAAATTTTCCCTGAGCTCCACTCTACCTAGGTATATTCCATAACCCCTAGACCCACGGCCCCCGCAAATAGTCTCCCAAGATCGCCCGTGCCTCTTTGTTGCAAAGGAGCATAAAGGATGCTAAGGACATTCAACCATTTTTTAACCAAAAAATATAGCGTACTTTGAAATTAATAATTGTATTAACTTCCCTGTAGGAAATAGGTTAGATCATGAATATGTCTAAAGGAAATGTTTTCAATACCTCTAAACAGCTGTCCATATAACCAGACTATTGTAGTAAACATACACGGTACAACGCTATTGTCAAGACTGAATATGGGTTTTGTATCTCCACTCAGCCGGAGAGGGCTTTAATATCATAGAACTATGATGCAACTATGATTATCTACTAATACCTACCTCCATCCTAGATGGCGTTGGTGTCGCTACGTTACAATATGACGGACAGTTTAAAGCATTACCTTTATAACCTTTCTGGAAGGGTTAATGTAACCCTTTTCAAGCGATTACCCTATATGGATTATTATTACTATTAATTTTTGAAATGGCGACCTACCCTGGTTGGTATTTAAGGCCAAATATGAATGAGAAATGAGTGTACGCGCAATTTTTAGTCTTGTAGTCTTGTTACTGACGTGTTACTTAGACAGGACTGTTAATCAGCGGCCAATGACTGTTACAGGGCAGCCAATGGTATCTGAGGGACCTACAGTTAAACGTGGGATCCGAATCACCATTTTCGCTCTGAATTACGAAATGTTCTTATTTTGAGGATGGTCGTTGATACATGTTACGTCCCCACAGGAGGAGTTACGTGTTATTTAAAGATATTAAATTCAATTATTTCAATAAATCAGTTCTCAAAAACCACATTTTAAACAATATTGGACATATTTTGACATGTATATCACTAAGGTCTGGGGGGTGGTGGCGTTACCAATTCGCGTCACACAAAAATTGTGACGTCATATGGTTATAAGGACAGCTGTTTAGAGGTATTAAAATTTCCTTTAGACATATCCATGATCTAACCTGTGGATGAGAACCTCAGCAGACCGACAGCGATCTCATCTGTAACATCACGCAGCTATGACGTCAGACGTCAGATGCAGCTGTACACCAGTCTGTCTGTTTGTGGAAATTGTTTGAATTTTTTTCAAAAATTTTCAGATTTTTTCATAGCCTAGGTTTTCTTTTTATTTCTATTATTCTACCTTTCATAGGTAATACGATTCGACCGTGGTTCGTAATGTTGCTCGAGGTGGCAATGGATAGTTATCCCAGTCTGGAAACACATCAAAGCTATATCTAACAAATTATTGAAGATCATGGGTTATATTATGCTAGTGTAATTAGTATATGTATTTTATATTGACTCAAATCAGCCTCACGATGTCATAACATGGTAGAAACCTGAAAACCCGTGATTATCAGTATTGTTCATCTTTCCTGGTTTCTCCCATTCGAATTGTTCCATATGTTAGAGAAGCCGCCCATTTCTAAATTCTTTCCAGAGTATTCAGTCGTTAGACGCCCGGGGACGTAATGATGTGGGGGATAGAAGATGTCCGGAGAGAAAGTATGATGGGAGTGAGGGGGGAGGGGAGGGGGAGACGCCATGATGATGCAGCGATGGCTTTGTGTGCGTGTTGTACGGACGTGAGAACTAACCGGTGATTACTCTTATATAAGACGTGAACATTCCAGCCCGCCACGACACGGCGACCTTGAACGTGGAGCTCTGGGTACCCTACTGCCTCAGCGACCGCATCAAATACAACTATACAACTCAGACACCTCACCGAACAAATACGAGGCTATCTCAGCGATTGCATCAAATACAACTATACAACTCGCTGTCTTGGACACCTCACCGAGCAGATACGAGGCTATCTCAGCGATCGCATCAAATATAAAACTCTCTGCCTCATCGACCGCATCAAATATACAACTCTCTGCCTCGCATCAAATATACAACTCGCTGTCTCAGACACCTCACCGACCTCATCAAATATACAACTCGCTGTCCCAGGCACCTCACCGAACCAATACGAGGTCGTCTCAGCGATCGCATCAAATAATCAACTCTCTGCCTCACCGACCGCATTATATATACAACTCTCTGCCTCGCATCAAATATACAACTCGCTGTCTCAGACACCTCACCGACCGTATCAAATATACAACTCGCTGTCTCAGGCACCTCACCAAACAAATACGAGGTCGTCTCAGCAATTGCATCAAATACAACTATACAACTCAGACACCTCACCGAACAAATACGAGGCTATCTCAGCGATTGCATCAAATATACAACTCAGACACCTCACCGAACAAATACGAGGCTATCTCAGCGATTGCATCAAATACAACTATACAACTCGCTGTCTCAGACACCTCACCGAACAAATACGAGGCTATCTCAGCGATTGCATCAAATACAACTATACAACTCGCTGTCTCAGACACCTCACCGAACAAATACGAGGCTATCTCAGCGACCTCATCAAATACAACTATACAACTCGCTGTCTCAGACACCTCACCGAACAAATACGAGGCTATCTCAGCGATTGCATCAAATACAACTATACAACTCAGACACCTCACCGAACAAATACGAGGCTATCTCAGCGATTGCATCAAATACAACTATACAACTCAGACACCTCACCGAACAAATACGAGGCTATCTCAGCGATTGCATCAAATACAACTATACAACTCAGACACCTCACCGAACAAATACGAGGCTATCTCAGCGACCTCATCAAATACAACTATACAACTCGCTGTCTCAGACACCTCACCGAACAAATACGAGGCTATCTCAGCGATTGCATCAAATACAACTATACAACTCGCTGTCTCAGACACCTCACCGAACAAATACGAGGCTATCTCAGCGAGCTCATCAAATACAACTATACAACTCGCTGTCTCGGACACCTCACCGAGCAGATACGAGGCTATCTCAGCTATCGCATCAAATATAAAACTCTCTGCCTCATCGACCGCATCAAATATACAACTCTCTGCCTCGCATCAAATATACAACTCGCTCTCTCAGGCACCTCACCGAACCAATACGAGGTCGTCTCACCGACCGTATCGAATATACAGCTCGCTGTCTCAAGCCCCTCACCAAACAAATACGAGGTTATCTCAGCGATAGCATCAAAAAGCAACTTACTATCTCAGTGACAGTTTCAAATAAGCAACTCGCTGTCTCAGGCACCTCACCGAACCAATACGAGGTCGTCTCAGCGATCGCATCAAATATACAACTCTCTGCCTCGCATCAAATATACAACTCGCTGTCTCAGACATCTCACCGACCGCATCAAATATACAATATGTGATACATTTGATTGTATCACATAAACATCTCGCTGCGTCGACGACGTCATCAGATGTACAACACGCTGGCCCAGCGACTGCCTCAGCGCTGTCGTGAAGCTCTGAATTCTTCTGCAAGCGAGGTGACAACACTCATCGGGATATAGACTCAGGGGTTTAACCTATTACAAATGTTAGTAACATTCTGTGACAAGTCTCAGTGAAGGGGATATGAAGCAGCTCCGCACAATTGAGTTGGCGTTTACTATCAGCAGATAAATACACGAAAATCCACATAGCTTAGAATAACGGAGGTATAATTAACAATATTAGAATGCAACTGGTAAGGAGTCAATATTGTTGAATTTTCACTTGATGGACGACTGCGACGTTGCCGCATCTACACAAGGATGGACGAAGGCCCTTGACACAGATCTGGCAACATCTATTCGCTGACTCCCGCCGATTGTGGCCGTTAAAATTGCAATTTCAAATTTTATGTGGCTTAGTTTTTGGAGCCCTGGAGCTTTCGGAGGTAAAACTTATGAATCCTGTAGTAAAAACGGAAAATCCTTACAAAAAAACTACTTTAAGAATCATTGAACCATATTATAGCCATATATTAATTAAAAAAATAAAAATAAGACTTAGTCTCTACGAGAGCATTTTTTTGTATTTGCTTATTTGAAAATCAGTCTTTAAAATATAGTTTCTGTAGGAAATGCAATTATTGATATTTTTAAAAGTCCAACACCACCAACAGAGTTGTTTTTAATTTTAGCAAGTTTAGATTTTGCTACGAATATTATTTTTCGAGAACAATAAACGTCAATGTTTAGTATTCAGTGTAATTAAATTATAATTATCAATCTAGACTCCGGATTAAAAATTGTAGTTTCATTAAGTTAATTTCAACATGATTTGCCATTACGTCAATGTTTATTATGGTTTAACTCTTATTCAGTGTAATTAAATTATAGTTATTAATCTAGACTTCGGGTTAAAAATTGTAGTTTCATTAAGTTCATTTCAACATGATATGCCATTTCGACATTTCGGCTATCAATTTATGATGCTACCTAACAACATAAGTAGTAACAAGACCGGGGTTTGGACCGTTCCCCATCAAAACGATAACGAATACCGAAATGCATAGAAAGACACAAGAACAAAACAAAACTCTTGCATCAATTATATTAGACTGTACTAACGTATAACGACGAGGCTCGTCTCGCACGAGATTTGTTTTTGGCTAATCTCAACTCCAATTTTAAGGTTGGCTGCGCGGGCCGAACATTTCCATTTCCATGTTGGCAACCGTTCTTCGCCTTGATCTGCCTTATCTGCTCCCCCTCATCCCCTGTGTATTGGCGTCCTAGTTCTCGTTCTGCGTATCTCAGCACAATCCTGACACTGAATATTAATAATTCGTTTAAACCTTGAACTTTGAAAATACACAATATTTTCTTGTAAACATATAAAATCAAACTAATTATTTATTTTCTGAAAATTTACTTAAATGAATACTTAAGAATAAAGTAATGTTTTTGTAACCTATTCTCAGAATTTAATTTTCTTTTAGAATTTAAACATCATACAAAATATGCAGAGCATGAAAAAGCTACTAAATAAATTTAAGGTTCCATTGCAATATCTTGTAGTTTTAAGATTACAAGGGTGCCATCATGAACATTCGATGAACATTTGACAAAAAAAGATAAATAATGAATTACACAATTAATTGCGAACTCAAATAAGCTGGTTAGAACGAGAATGAGTTGCGTTCCGAGTGCACAAACTTATCTATTTTCTGCAAAATGTTAAGTGTTAAGGGAAATTTGTAAGGATTAAAATAGTTTGCACTGCCGCGCAGTGTTTCTTCACCCCCCCCCCATCAGGGAGAACGGTGTTACGGTGAGATACTTGACCTTGGATCAGTCATACACCTAGCGATTACCTCAGGTTACGCAATTCTCCGATTCTCTACGTTTTAAAAGACAATTTACATATATTGCAACATTCAGGTAAACTAAGAGCGAGGGAGAATATAAGTTTTTAAATCATGCTAAACATATTGAATGATGACTTCATACATTGGAACACTCTTTTCTGCTATGGCGCCATGGCTTAGTATGATAGGCGCCGTGCCGCGGGGGGGTTAGCAGGGCTGGTGGGCGCCGCGCCGCGAGGGTAGCAGGGCTGATGGGCGCCGCGCCGCGAGGGTAGCAGGGCTGATGGGCGCCGCGCCGCGAGGGTAGCAGGGCTGGTGGGCGCCGCGCCGCGAGGCTAGCAGGGCTGGTGGGCGCCGCGCCGCGAGGGTAGCAGGGCTGGTGGGCGCCGCGCCGCGAGGGTAGCAGGGCTGGCGGGCGCCGCGCCGCGAGGGTAGCAGGGCTGGTGGGCGCCGCGCCGCGAGGGTAGCAGGGCTGGTGGGCGCCGCGCCGCGAGGGTAGCAGGGCTGGTGGGCGCCGCGCCGCGAGGGTAGCAGGGCTGGTGGGCGCCGCGCCGCGAGGGTAGCAGGGCTGGCGGGCGCCGCGCCGCGAGGGTAGCAGGGCTGGTGGGCGCCGCGCCGCGAGGGTAGCAGGGCTGGTGGGCGCCGCGCCGCGAGGGTAGCAGGGCTGGTGGGCGCCGCGCCGCGAGGGTAGCAGGGCTGGTGGGCGCCGCGCCGCGAGGGTAGCAGGGCTGGTGGGCGCCGCGCCGCGAGGGTAAGGGCTGGTGGGCGCCGCGCCGCGAGGGTAGCAGGGCTGACGGGCGCCGCCGCGAGGGTAGCAGCGCGCCGCGCCGAGGAGTGTAGCAGGGCTGGCGGGCGCCGCGCCGCGAGGGTAGCAAGGCTGGTGGGCGCCGCGCCGCGAGGGTAGCAGGGCTGGTGGGCGCCGCGCCGCGAGGGTAGCAAGGCTGGTGGGCGCCGTGCCGCGAGGGTAGCAAGGCTGGTGGGCGCCGCGCCGCGAGGGTAGCAGGGCGTAGTGTCCCCTCCAGCGCCGCGACGCTGGTTGTGGTGGGGGTCGCGAAGGCCGTCCGTCGCTTTCCACCTCCCATCTGTGTCAAGGCCACGCCGTAACCGACGCTGATACAAAAACACCGACTCCACTTTCCATTTCATTGTTGTTACTTCACTGCGCCTTCATTTGTTGGAAATCAGTTTCGGATGTAACAAGGAGGATTATTGGAATATCGATATATTCTATATATGCATGTGTTGCGTTAGTGGGTTTTATGTGGGAACAGTATCGTACTGGCCTACCATAGCTCGAATGTATTGGTAAGAGCTACTACAATATGTTAAGTTGTCAGATGGAAGTGTGTTCTTCCCTACACTTGATGACTTCCCACTTGCCAACTTTTTCATGACTGTCACGTACTCGAATGGTTTTTAATCATATTTTCCTCATTGAAAACTTTGATGTACGGCCCCACCAGGTTTACTCCTACCCAGATACCCAGATAATGACAATGACAGGCCGTAGATGTTTACATTGCCACCCTGATAGAGTCCGCACCAGATACATCCTGGTATTAATCTCACAATAAAACGTCACTTCCACCACTCGTGTTATTTCGCACCAATGATTAAGTTTTAACTTTAACATTAATTTTTAATTGATTAAAAAAGTTAAAGTTTTAATTAGCCTGGTCGTAATACTATAGATTTTATGATTTGTTAAATTAAAGATATAGCCATTGTTATTTTACAATAATTGACATAACGACTTTACGTTATGACTATGATAAATAAAAATTGTTACAACTTCATTTGTACACACACACTAATATTTTTACAATAATATTACAATTATTATTTTACACTTTTCATTACTCTGAATAATTAATCATGCTTGTACATGTAATAAAACAGCACTTGATTTTGAACACGTTAACGAACATTAATTTGCAAAATATTTAAACGTGTGAACGTTTTTTCCTGGAACTATGATCCCTTATTTCATTATGATAACCTCTGAGTGATCTTTATTTTGTCAGATTCAGAACTTGACGATAAAATAAAATTTGTATCAAAATATTTTTCAAATTCGAAGTTTTGTCTAGAACAGGTTCATATTCAGAACAGCTTTATGATTAGTTAGTTTTCTGAATATTTAAACACTGGCGGGGATGGTTCCTTCAATTCTGCTGTAGCGAGGGTATGATGCAACCCGCAACACTCGGCGACATCTGGATTGCGGACCTTGCGCCGTGCTATTGGCTGGCTCGTTTATTATAGAGACCGGTCTAGATTTGTCCCTCATAGTGTTTGAGAACTTTGTTTTACCATATTGGATTTTAGCTCCACAAGAATAATGTTAAATTGTATTCTCCACTCGATTACTCTTCATACGAAAATCATCTAAAGATAAGAAATTAACATAATTTAACGTAATAGCTTCGAAGATTAAATTAATTGGTAAAAATAACCAAAAATATCATTTGTCCAAGAAATGTACAAACAACTCTAATTTTATTGATATTGATATAGGTCACCTCCTATATGCCCCGTGTGCCTGTCCTACGGCATTCTACAAATACTATAAATTTTTATAATCATTTGACTGCGCGAATATTAATAACGTAAAGACCGAATAAAAGACATGGTAAATACAGTACTATATTTTTGAAAATAGTTACAATATCATTTTTTTATATTTACTGAATCAGTTTTTTAATATTTTATTTAAATCTCTTAGTAATCGTGTTATTGCCTAAATAAAAAAATACGTAACCAGTTTTTTATGAATGGTAAATGAAGTCCGATATCTTAATTATTACTAGCTAAATTATAGATAATTAATCATATATATGTGCAGATCCAATTAATTTTATGGCCGAATCTATACGTCTTTCTACTGATTTACAATCTGTACCCACTCAAATCTCCAGAAGTCGCGCCTACCCGTCTCAGTCAAATATTGATCAATCCAATCCCACAGTTTCTTGCGGTTGTCCCAGCCCGAATTATGAACTTCTTCAATCAACATTACTCGATTCAGTTTTAGTATTTAATTTACATCCTAATAAAACGTGTGAGTAACAAAATATACTCGATAGTAATACTAAATTTCATTTGTAGAAGATGTTAAAGTGGAACTTTCACCTGAAGTAATAAAATTCCAGTGTATGCAGTTTATCCTCATGTTTACTGTTAGTACAAACCCCTTATGAAATGGAAAATCTAAGCTAATCGACTTATTCTAATTACGTACATCAAATCAACTAAAAATTATATTAAAATTTAGTCTTAAGAGTCTGCAGTACCTCAGCCATTTTGGATTCTAGACCCATAAGAACTTATGATTGAGGTGTTAAATTAAAGGTCAAGTTAAAGTTATTACTGGATTTAATTTTTCCGGTAAATAATATGAAACAATCAATAATACAATTCCTTAAATAATCACTTCATCAACCTAAAATATGGTTGACTACTGTATCGGGTGTCCAGTAATGCTGTCACAAAATAAACATTTTTCTTAAGGGACTGACATCCAAGATGGCGGAGGTGCAGTAAGTTGTATGCAATAGTTTCTATCAGTTACGTGTTAGGTGTAAGTGTAAGTGGGCCAGAGGCATTCAAATACAGACCTTGCCTCTAAACCGCCATCAGCTGGTTCTCACGACTCACGTTCATACGTGATTCATTTGAAACTCTCAATTTGAGGTTATGTTTTATTAAAAGTGCTGGGGCAGTGTGAGCGAGATCATTATACTGTCCACATATACAAATCAGGAATACTCGTCCGTCCCTCCGTTCAAAGTATAGAGTTTGTAAAGAGATCTTAAACAGAAAATTTAGGAGCCGTTGTGAAATTTGGCTTGAATTTAATTTTTCCGATAGTAGCACCGGTCACAATATATTATGTTAAATTTTATTTCTCTAGAAATAATAGTTCTGTTTTAAATTTTAACAACATAAAGGTACCCTAACTAACTAATCAATAACCGATAGAAAATTTAAAAAATCTAAATACTGGAGTTTTATCTTCATTCAATTGTTTTGATTGGTTACGCCATTGCCCTTTTGACCACCCGGACATGCGAACAGCTGACTGTGCGTCGTCAGCTGATCCACACTGGAATCAGCTGATCTACCACAGTCGGAATGCGCGGTCGTCCACCTCCGCTTGTAAACATCAGGGTTCACCGCCTGTCATGTTTGGTAACTTGAACAGATGTTTGAGAATCTCACTACTCGAGGTCGGTGGCAAGACAGTCATGGATGTTTGAATAATATGCAAACTGATATTATTTCGCCACGGGTCGCACGAAACACTACCGCAACTCATCAGAAAATGTGTTTAAATTTTTGAAAATTATAATATTGTTTCTAGCACGTATGTTTTTCACTGTATAATGAAAAGATTCAGAGGTGATGTTTAGACTATTGTATACAACAATAAATTACACAGCAAACTGGGACGGTGGCGTATCCTGTAATTCAGTAATTCATCCTGTAATTCATGATTGGAATTGGTCACGAAATGTGGATAATTGTGAGATATTCCACTATTGAATACTAAGTGCATCCGAAAAACATCCCCATAATTAGACCAGTTCACAATTTAGAGGCAAAATTGTGGTACGGGTCATACGTTAAACTGTAGGTCCCTTAGATGCCTAATAATAATGACTAATGCCTGTTTATCTACAATTTTTCAATAGTTCTTTTAAAATTATATACATTAATGATTATAATATTTTATTAAGCTAGTTTTTACACAAAACATTTACATGCACCTTGGTTATCACAAACGACTCTATACACAACAATATAAAAATACTCAAAGTTAGATAAATAAAAAAAAATAAAATTGCCTTTTATTATTGAGCGTTTCTCAGTTATAACTGCTTTACAGAACTACTCTCGTCATATTTAATGTTAATGTATATCTTATTACAAAATATATAACAATAAAATCATACTAACAACAATGAGGAAAACAAATTAGAATGGTAAAAGCTTAGAAAAAAACAGTTATGCAGGTCTTAATAATTCTATAAGCTTATTTCTAAAAGTTTTGCCTTTAACCTTTAAGTTCAGAGGGGAGGTCATTGTACAACTTCGGGCCGAAATAAGATAAACTTCCCCTTCCCATTAAGTCTGACTTTTGGGAAGTGTAGGAGCCCCCATGGCGGGTACTACGTTAAGAATAAATTTCCAAATTTAGCATCAAGTATCATGACAGACTCGATAACCCCATCAATTTTCTCGCCCAGAATCTTTTAAACAACAGCCAAATTACGTAAAGACTTTCCAGAAACAACATTTCAGACTTGTCTGTGTGGGTGACAATTTAGGAAATGTTATATTTTTTGTTACCATCATCGTCTTAGCCAGTGCAAGTGGGTATTAGAACTTATTTATTTCCCAACAATCATAATATTTACTCATTGTTCAGTATAGCTTATATTGTGAATTAAATGATATTGTGAATAAATTTAGCTCATGGATCAACACTGTAGTTGTCGCGTTTTTATGTCAGTTAACTATAAAGTTAGGGAATTTGTGAGCTTTTACTGCAACTCGGTTTTAATAATTTCAGTTGAAATCTGATTTTGACTAAGAACATATGATTTATTCGGTAAAACAATGAATGCCCTGCAATGTTCGGTGCTGTTGGTTCGGTCACCCTTACTGAAGCGTTACGTAATCTTTTGTACAGGGTGTGCCGGTGTTAGATGGCCTAATAGACAGGAAATAACTTTGGAAACTCCGCCCTTTGCCGTCCATCCATGGGAAATTGATTCACCAACTCAGTTGGGCAAAGTCTTGTTCACTGTCGCATTTTACTGTTAATTTTACACACCGTGTACTTGGTGGTCATAAATTGTGGATAGATGTGAGCGATAGTTGTATGTGTTCTCTTGTGCGGATTAACGTCCGCACTATTGAATACTACATTGATCTGCAAAGACCATCCTCATAATTAGACCTATTCGTAATTCAGAGGCAGTGGTTAGGACACGTTAAACTTAAATATTCCATTGACTGTTGGGCTATTAATTAACAGTCCTGTCTAAGGAACGTGTCAGCCTTAGTCAGTAACAAAACTACAAGATCGTGCCACAATCATCCCTCATTCATACTTGGCCTAAAATACCTGGTCCTGGTTAGGATGCAATTGCATCAACTAAGTTTCATTTTATTTAAGTTTTTATAAAGAAAAAAATCATAAAATGTGTTGAACTCAGGAATAATTAAATGGTAATTCTGCACCAATCTCTTGTATTGTTTTTTATTATGAATTGCTTTACTGGTAACCATTGTAAACAGTCTGTTCATGTGTCAAAATAAAGGGAAACTGGTTATCTAGGGAATTACGTTCTGTTATTTCTGTACTACAGAGGTATTTCCAATGGTTATATACGTAGTTCCCTAGATTACAATATCATCTTTAATTTGAAACGTCATCCGAGTGGTCAATATTGCTGTCACCAAATTTACATTATTCTTATAGGTCTAAAACTCAAGATGGCGGAGGCTCTTATCGTTGGATCTTAAATTAAAGATATTTTTCTATTCTTACTATTAAGGTTTGTCAAACACATCATGCATTTTTAAGTTAGCTAATATAAACTGTAAGATATGTAGATTTTTTTCTTGTTCCCAGTACTCTTTTTTTCATTTTCTGTAGACCAATGTTTGAAATACTTCTAATATATCTTGTAAAGACCGTTAAAGGTAATCTACATATAGCGACCCTTCAATTTGTTATACATCTACATATATTGCACAGTAACGCTAAGTTACATATTTTATGCATCTTCGATTTATAGACCATTTGTCTACAGTACTGTTCCTGCACCTATACTGATTTTGTATACAAATATTCGTCTCTAATGATAAGCCTATAATGTAATAAAAATAAATTTAGTTTTGTTCTTATGTTGGCCAACATTCAAATTTAAATATACTTTGCAAACGAACGTTACTTTCCATAAAGGAAGGAATAGCCTTAGAAAATGTAAGAATATTTTATTTGATATATATAAATTTTAAAGTAATTAAAATTCAATATCTATTAAAAAGGTTCTTAATTCATAGACTTTCATGCATTTATAATTTTTGCACAGCAAATTTTCTGAGTCAATGAAAATACTTAACTTGAGGTGCTTTCATGTTAAAACCAATAACATTATAGAAAATTATTTAATTTACAGCATTTTATGGTTAAATTTGATGAGTAATTGCAACTATCTTAAGTATGTTTTTGTTCCACAGACGGATTCCTAGCTACGAATGTAACTGCCTAGAACTGAAATTAAAAATGTAAATTTATAAAAGAAAATTCTGTACTATCAATCACGCCACTATTGAATACTACGTTAATCCGCAAAGACCATCCACATAATTAGACCAATTCGACCAATACAGAGGCGTGGTTCGGATTCCACGTTAAACTGTAGGTCCCTTAATTGCCATCGGCTGTTGTGATATTAATTAACAGTCCTGTCTAAGGAACATGTCAGTAACAAGGCTACCAGATCGCGCCACAATCATCTTACACTCAATTCTCATTCATACTTGGCTTGAAATACCTACCTTGTAGTATGGTCGCCATTTCAATAATCTAATCTAATCTAATCTAACCCCAAGGTAGTAGGCTCTACACACCAAGGCCCCCCTCAATTGGTGTCGTTTTGCTTATTAAACTGCACAAACACTGAGGTAAAAGTATTAATTTCCCGGAGTGTATCTTAGAAGTAATCTGTAAGCGCGTTTTATTTCCAACATTTTAATTATTACACCGTGTAAGCGCGAGAGTCTTCCCTTGGCCTACTTCGCCGCGCCGCGCCGCGCCGGCAACATCATATGATTTAAACCTGCGTTTATAACTCTTCTGTTAATTTGTTAATACACCGTTTATTCAATTTTGATTTAATTTTCATGTAATACCCGTTCCAAAGTCCTCCAACTCGAATTTGGAAAAAAAACTTTTAAAAATGGGTAAGAGGAAGAAACGTACATTTTTACCGTCAGTAATTAATAAAATAATGATTTAATAAAGCATCTGTAGAGACTAAAAAGGATAAATGTCACACATTTTATTTTGACATGGGTAGGTCTTAGCTCTAGGGGGTGTTGGCAATTTGTGAGTTTCTTATTCTTCCTTTTACAATTACATTAAATCACTACCATATAATGAACTTAAATTAATGACAAACTAAAACATTGACATTTACAACTATTTTCATCTGAGGTTTGTGACTTACAAGAATTATAACTGTTCTTCATCTTACAAATATTAGGCGATGTTGACAATAAACACATTTTTTTTATTTCTCAGTAGTAAGGACTATATCAATTTATTTTGTTACCACCTTCATAGCCATAGTCCTTGTAGATTACTAATACTGTGGCATCTTTATGGAGTAACCGAAAGTTTTCTACTAAATTTACTTACATACAATTTTATACACTATTGCACTACTACTGTTACTGAAGATGCCACGATAGTGGTGAAATGCAATTGAGTGAAACCTGAAATCTACAGGGACCAAGACTACGAAAATTGTGACAAAATAAATTGATATTTCACATGGATATGTGTTAACTCTGCGAGGGTTCTTATTCGCAATCTGTTCGACCAAAATTTGAAACGGAAGGGACGGCATATTTAGAGGACAGCTATTTGAAGGAACTGAAAAAAAGATTCCCTTTAGACATATTTGTTATCTAAGCTATTTCCCAAGATGACGTAAATGCATTTTTGACAAGGATACGTCTAAGCTCTGGGGGAGGGGTGTTAGCAGATTTTTGGTTAGCAAAAAGTGCAGCCAAAGTTTTTAAACTGCCGTCATATGGTTAAAAGAACGGCTGTTTAGATGAACTGAAAACATCACCTTTAGACATATCCATGGTCTAACCTATTTCCTACATGGAAGTATACACAATATTTTTTGTTTATATTTGGCCTTATATTATTGACCTTTAATAATAGTAAAAAAATTTACTACTATAGCAATTTTTAATACAGTAATTTGAAGTCTTCTACTTTTTGAATTGTTACTAGACAAATTATTATAATAAACTTTTGTTCTCGAAGTGTTTTCTATTTCTAAAAACCGAAGCTGATATCAAATTTTAACGACGAACAGGTCGGCCGACATAAACGGATGAGCGTGGAAATAACAATTTATTGGCCACTTTCCCTTGGCCCAGTTGTCGGGGGTGGTTCGTATGTAGGCCACCCGCCCTCGCCCACGCCACCCCTCGACCTACTTCTCAACGTCACCACATCATCCCCTGTACCACAATCACACCACGACGTGCTTGCTGTCGCTCTCGCTCTCACACGTGCTCAAACCGCCGAGAAACGGGACCAAGGTTCCCGTACAATGGCGAATAATTTAAGAATGTTGGAAACATCGCGGTAAACAAATTCGACTAATATATGGGATTTGAAACCTATTTTGGATTATACTTCGTAATGACCAGTGTCAATTGAAATTTACCATTCTACATTTTTTCTGGAAGATTTTAAAACTCCGTAAAGGTCTAAAAATGTTAGAAGATAAAAAATGAAAGCAATGTTTGTACCAAACAACTTAGATTAAACTGTAAGTGAACGTTATTAGATTAGCAGGACCATTAAGTTTAAGTGTAACATATGTTGTCTTTGAAATACATTAGGTCAAGATGTACATAAAAAATACTAGTTATAATTTGGACTATCCTAATTAACCCTCACATTCCCGAGTCTGTGAAATATGCTGTCACGTATGACTCAATGATCGTCCTAATTATTTATGATTATTAACTCTGAATAATTATTAAAAAGGCTTCGATCAATGTTTATCTATGTAGATTATTCTAAACTGGGTGACATTAATTGTCATATTATCAACAGAATATACAGTAGTTTTACATTTTATAAAAAAAAATAAAAAAATAATTACTCTATTTTATCGGATGAATATAATTGCTAAGCTATTATACACGATAATTGACAAGTAATTATATTTTTTATGATATAAAAACTAAACAAAAATGGGAACCTTAAATTTGACCTTAACCTTCTTGTGGTTATTAGTTAGTAATACTATCCCTGATCAATGTTACGATAGAAATGCAATACCACTGATTGAGCTATTGGGAGACATCGGGTGGGAGTGTTTTGTCAACAAGGGTCTGTCTGTCTGTCTGCCGAAGGTACCTGTCAAGGGTCGTCCCGGGCGGGGTGAGGCGTGTGGCGGCGCATCAAAAGCGGCACAAGTGATGACAGAGGGCTGATTTACAGGGGCAGAGGGTTGCTTTCTCTTTTACGAGTCTATAAATACCTAGAGCGCAGACATTTGAAATCTCTCCATTTCCTGATTCAGTTTTTCGCTCCGACATAAAAGTATGAAAGAAGCGCCGGTTTCCCGGAGCATCGGGAACCATGTGCGATGTGGCCTGAGAAAAACCTTCAGACAGTTTTGAATTTTCGATACTTGGAACAGCTGGAGCTCTCAACGACCTTTGCAAATGAAACTAACTAATGACGAGTCCATCACACGCATGTCTCGCACTTCCCTCACAATATACGGAACAGACATCGTACCTTACAGATGCATATTGTATCTCAATAGAAAAGATTTATTGGTATTGATATGTCTTAGCTCTCGGGGAGGGGGTGGCAATTTGCAAGACCAAAATTTGAAACAGCGACGTCATATGGCTATAAGCACGGCTGTTTAGAGGAACTGAAAACATTAACTTTAAACATATTCATGATCTAACCTATATCCTACAGGGACGTTAATACAATCATTTTTTATTTAACTAGTGGTTAAATATTTTATTAAGTAGCATTAAGCCAGTTTTTACGGGCTTAAAGAAGCAAGATTACTACACCTAAATATTGCCTAAAAAATTAGCATAAAAACTGAACAAAAATTTTTGTGAATAAAATATATTTAGGATTATTTTTAATAGCGGCTAAAACATGGAGGAATAACGAGAAAAATGCTATCGCACGATTGTTGTATCGCGTACATGAAGTCCTCCCGCTAACACCTCTCCCCAGAGCTTAGACATATACATTTTAATAAATAAATTAAACAACCTTTTAGCTCAATAGTTTCGTTATAACGTGTATCATTAGTGAAATTCAGTTTACCCTTTAATTTGGATAAAATAATAATAAAGCACAATATTAAAATCAACCATTAAAACTGGTTGTGTAGAATAACTTGCATAAAAAGAACCTCGTGCATTTTGAAATAATGTGTGTAAAAGGTTTGTTTTTAGATTTATGGCCTGAAGAAAATTTGGGGTCCTATATTATATTTAACAGCATTCTTCATTGGAAGTGAATAGACAAAGCAATGAGGTATGTGTGACCTATCCAGTTAAACGAGGGAATAAGAGAATAAATTATACATTATTTGGGGTTTCAAATTGTATTGTATTGTGGATGTTAACTGTAGATGATATATTCTCTGATGTGGATGAACATCCGCACTATTGAATATACGTTCATCTATGATGATCATCCTCACAATTAGATCAGTACGTAATTCACAGAAAATGTTTGTTTCGGATCCCACGTTAAACTGTAGGTCCCTTAGATGCCATTGGTTGTTGGGATATTAATTAACAGTCCTGTCTAAGGGACATGTTAGCCTTAGTCAGTTACAAGACTACAAGATCGCGCCACAATCTTAAACACTCGTGTCATATTTGCCTTACCTCGGTAGGTCACCATTTCAGAATGGTGATGAGCGAAAAGGCGTAAGGCGTATTGCGAATCATGTGAAGTAATTGGGGCTGCAATTAATGAAAACTCAGCCGCTGGTCGTCGCAATAGACTCTGTGTTCTGTCCCCACCACCCGCCAGCCCGCCAGCCGTCACTATTGGCGGGTATTCCAATGTTATCACTTCTATGAAAGAAAACAGATAAGACACACAAGAGTCTGTGATATCTCCGCCTTTTTCATGATTCCCCAACGATCACTCTTAAGTCACTAAAGTTTAGTGAAGTTTTAGATAAAAATAATCTGAGATTGGAACTACAGTATTGGAAAAATTAGTATAATGTTATGGATACACAGCAGATAATTTTATTAATATTTCATTGACGTAAATCAATATTGAAAATCTAGATAATATTTGAAATAAATTGTAGTTTTCGGCCCCGGGGGAATCCTGTTGTGGAACGCATTGTTTATACAAGAAATGCACAGTACAGTAATCTTGATTTTGTATAGAACAGACAATTGTACTTGTGTTATGATCTAATATTATAAAGAAGAGGTGGTTTCTGAATGTTTGTGGGTTTTTGAGTGTTTGTGGGTTTGTTGTGGCAAGTGAACGCAAAAAAAACTGAACCAAACAGTTTGAAATTTTACACAAAGACAGATCTTAAACTCATGCAACACATAGGCATACTCATTTCCTTAAAATCCTCTCGGGCTACGCCCTGTGAACGTCCTAAGTTTCAATGTTTACATTTTTAGAAAATGAAAACATAAAATTACTTGAATGTCAACAGCTGTGAACACTAAAATTTGACAGTTCGAGAAGCAGAAGACATGGTTGCTGTAAATACCCTGGGATTCAATGTTTACAGTTTTTAATGTCAACATCCGTTTACTTTACATTTTGACAGTTCGGGAAGAAAAAGAAATAAAGTTAATTTTTACACATAAACTGCTGGATCGAAATTAGTGAATTATTAGTTCGAAATAGTGGAATGGTAGATTTTTAATTTTCTCCCGATGCCTGCCTCTATTACGTTAATGCTTATCCTCCCAATATTTGACATATGTTACTTTGTCATGTTTAGAGATATACTTAGACACGTGTTTTGTCATTTTGTAAACAATAAAGAATTAATTATCAATAACTTAAATGTATCTGTAGAGCCTACACCTCTCAGCCTTTTTTACCCCTTGCGAAGAACGGGTACTTTGGCTAGTGATCTAATATTTCAGACGAAACGTCTTAAAATCGTAGCTTGTAAAATTGACAAAATAGTCGTTAGATATTGTCTGTAAGTCTGCAGGAGTGGCGAAATATTCTTATTTAGACCAACAAGAACAATATTCGGTGACTGCGTTGCACAACTTTCGTACAAATGGTCGAGGTGTCAAATAAAAGGTGAAATGGTTTATCTTGGGAATTGTTTTTCCGGGAAAAATAATTACCACGCAATTATATTCGATATTTTTACAAGTAATTATCCTTTCTATGATATAAAATTAAAAAATGTGTAGTAAAACTCCCTTTAATTTCATTCTTCAATTCTCCTTCTTATTTACGACCATCGTAACCTGTGATGCTGTCACAAAATTAACATTGCTCCAAGATGGCAAAGGTAACTGACGAAACAGTGGTTAGTTATTTTAACTTACGCCTAACTCGAACCTTATACCGAAATCGGACCAGCGTATGATAATTATTTTCTGCCATATATAAAGGCCCGTTCACTAAAACTTACACTGATTTTGCGGTGGCATAGTTGCCGCGAACCGCCTTCAAGTTATGAAGAGGCATCCGTTTTAGCAGCTTACAAACAAAGTGCGTCAGGTTTTGTGGTTGTCCTGGTTAATAAAATTCAAAATTATTTTATTATAGTGACAATACTTACAAATTGAAAATTTTAAATCCCCGCGAGGGGAAAAATATATACAAATTCGGGAAATTACGAAATTAGTTAATAAAATTTGTAAATAAGCTTCATGATTTATGCTATCTTGCTACAATAATTGACTGCTACTTGATCAATCAATTCAATTTATGGGTTTAAAATCAGATATACCTTTAACAAAATAAAAATCAATTCTTTTGAAAAAAAATAATTAAGTAAATTTAACTGTAAATTATAAATAAAAAATAATTTTTCAAATTATTTAATAGTAACTTTTTTAAATCCCCGTGAGGGGAAAAATATGTACAAATTCGGGAAATTACGAAATTCGTTAATAAAATTAAGTGTATATCACAAGTGAAATTTTAGGTTACACCTTCGGTTGGGACTGTGTCGTCTGATGTAAGTGTGTATGGAATTTCACTGGAAACTGTTGCTGTAAATAAGCTTCATGATTTATGCTATCTTTAATAATAATTGAGTGTTACTTTATCAATCAATTCCGTTTATGGGTTTAAAATCACCTATACCTTTAACAATATAAAAATCAATCTTTTTGAAAAAATAAAATAATAATTAAGTAAATTTAACTGCAAATTATAAATAAAAAATAATTTTTCAAATTATTTAATAGTAACTTTTTTCATAGCGTTTGGGGTACATGAATTATTAAATAATTAAAGAATTATTAGTGTTAAGGTCTCTGTGTGATAAATATTTTATAGAAACTTAAAAATTACATATTTTATATTGCAAAATATTTTTAGTAAGAATTTTTTAATTGTAATAAATACGTATCTTTAATAATAATTGAGTGCTACTTTATCAATAAATTCCGTTTATGGGTTTAAAATCACCTATACCTTTAACAATATAAAAATTAATTCTTTTGAAAAAAAATAATTAAGTAAATTTTACTGTAAATTATAAATAAAAAATATTTTTTCAATTAATTTAACGGTAACTTTTTCATAGGGTTGGGGGTACATGAATGTTTAAAAAGAATTATTAGTGTTAAGGTCTCTGTGTGATAAATATTTTATAGAAACTTAAAAATTACATATTTTATATTGCAAAATATTTTTAGTAAGAATTTTTTAATTGTAATAAATACGTAATACTTAATATGTTTATATATTTTTTGGAAATTTTATTTTTGACCGTGAAACTTGAATTTATATTTAAGTATAAAGTTATTTCTTATTTCAAAAATATACGTGATCAAAATGAAATTTTTTATACTGTTGGGATTGTTTTTCACCGGAGCAAGTGTTGATAGTACGGGATGAGTCAATAGGAGTCAGGTTGTCTGAGGTAGGGTGGGTGTCGGAGGGGTGGTGTGTGGCGAGGTGGTGGAGGGGGTAGCAAGTAGGTCAGTAGGCCGCTCCCCTCCCGCGCGATCTAGGTCAGAACCGTCACTTTCACTGTCGGCCGGCTCGCGGGCCTCACTCGTCGTGCGACCAGGCTAGTGACTAGTGCGCGCACCGTACCGCGTGTGTTAGTGATATGTGTTCGAGTGTCGTGCCCTCTTGATTATGTTATTGGACATGGAGCAACACCCGACCCTGGCCTCCCTCAACATGTCCCACGCCTCGTACCTCAGCTCAGGCGGTGGCAGCCCCAACAGCCCCGCCGGGGGTAGTGGCAGCCCCCGGGGCGGCGCTACAGGGGTCTCCGCTCAGCCGCCGCCTGTGTACGGCTCTCCGCCGCTCTACACCCCGTCCTCGGCGACTCAGCAACATCATCCCCAACACGAATATTCCCTGTTCCACCCCACCAGCCCTTCCACACCCTTGTACTCCCAAGCCAACAAACCTCCCTCGCCTATGTCCTACTGCATAGAGTCCTCTACGGCGAACAAACCTATGCACCCTACAAGTCCCTCGGCGCCTCTCTACACCCAAGCCAACAAACCTCCCTCGCCCATGTCCTACTGCATAGAGTCCTCCACCGCGAACAAACCTCTGCACCCTACCAGCCCCTCCGCACCCCTCTACACCCAAGTGAACAAGTCCCAATCGTCCATGTACTGCATCGACACCACCAACACCAACACCAACGCCAACAAACCTCCTTCTTCCCTCTACAACATAGATACAGCCTGTTTCTTTTCGTTCCCAGGGATCGGGAACATGGACTGTGTCTCCTACCCGCAGGCCACTTCACAGCTACCCTCCGCCTCGGTGGCCAACCCCGACCTGCCCGACACCAAGGAGGGCTTCGAGGAACTGTGTCCGGTGTGCGGAGACAAAGTGTCCGGATATCACTACGGCTTACTGACGTGCGAGTCGTGCAAAGGATTCTTCAAGCGGACCGTACAGAACAAGAAGGTGTACACTTGTGTGGCCGACCGCTCATGTCATATAGACAAGACGCAGAGGAAAAGGTGCCCGTACTGTCGTTTCCAGAAGTGCCTCGAAGTCGGCATGAAGCTAGAAGGTATGTCTGTATTCTGTGTTGCATGTTAGTATGATTAGGCCTACCCGGCAATAGCATATGCGAAACAAGTTTAAGCGTAAAAATTGTTCAATTTCTAGGTTAAACGTTATCAAACATACTAGCTTAATTACAAATTCTAGACATATTCAAAGTTGGTCAAACAGTTAACTATTTCGCGTAAAACACCGTTGATGTAGGAATAGATTTATTTTTACGTATTCAAATAAATTTCATTTTATTCAAAGCACACTTCACAAAGTTATTTCATTTTCCACATAAATTCTATTTCGTAATATACAATTCACACCCCAAAATGTGAGTGCATTTTTCAAACTCATTTGCCGAAATAAACGTTTTAAGTTGCCACTTAGTATTCTCAAGTTTTGTAGGCTTCAGTAACGAGCTTTCAACGCGCGCCGCCGTGAGTGTAATAACATGGAACTTTTAACTTAACAATTGATGACTAATGCGCTCGCAATTGTGATAATACGTAAACATTTACTATTGCGACCCTGACACAGAAACACCGTTTCCAAAGGCCAAACATGGACGGGCTCCTTCCCATTCCTCCTCTTGTGGCTGTTATCTTCGGGGGGGGGAGATTACGTGAAATAAACTGATAAGGAACTCCGCTTTTGTGTAAACAATAAATTATTCATAAAACTGTTAAGTTTTTTTTACTAGCATTGTGAAAAAGTTTTCATTGTTGATATTTTAGTTTTTTTATTTTATTTTAAAATCAAATTTAAAAAACTTAACACGTTCAAAAAATTTATACTCAGTTGGATTAGTATTCAATGACAGAAAATATTTACAAGAACCTTTTTCGATTTTCTTTATTTTTATTTCAGAATTTACATATCGTTGTTGATATTATTATGAAATTGAAAAGTTTCCTAGCAGTATGTTCGGTTCATGTCATGCCTTAAATGATAACAGTTAGTTTACAAGTAATAATTCGTGTAAAATAAACAAATATGCGCTTTCCCTTGGAACAGTTCGTAGTTGTGTAGGAAAAATAACTTATAGTCGTTTAACATGTTTTAATAGTATTGAGTCTAAATATCAGCCCTTTTATTGGATGAAATTCTTAATAAACTACAAGAAATAATTTCCTGATGTAACCTATTGTTTTAAGGACTCTCAAATTCGAACGTTTTTATATATCTTATAAGTATATTCTAATTAGTCAATATTTTATTGTATACGTTATAGATAATTAAAGTTATAGATTAAAGATAATTTACTGTAAAATTTAAAATCTAAAACTGGCAAGGTAGTAAATAACATATCCAATACTCGATTAGCCATTTATTTTAACTAACTTTTAATTGTTCCGTGAATGTCTGTTAATATTTCAACGATTTATATTTTATAATCCGGGTTGAGAAGTATCGTTCGTTGATTGTAGACAACAACATAATTTTCTACTTGTCTTCTGCAATTTGAAATTAAAATCTATCTATTCCTCTCGGTGTAAAACATTTTTAATAAACAGACTTTTTTATAGATAGCTGGCTATACAATAATTACAGTTGAGGTATTAAATTACAGTTAATGTGGCTAACGCAGGAGGAAAATAACTGAACTTGTTTTTTCTTTATTAAAAGTCATGATAATTGACAGGGCAACCAAGCGGTCGTTATATTTTTTTACTCATCAGAAAAATACATTGGTCGGAAACCACGACTACATTTCATGGCTAATGGTTGAGAAGTAATGAACGGCAAAATTTAAAATCTCTCTAATAGGATTACAATCCGATACGGCGATATTGATGAGTTCTCTTAATACGTCTTAAGGGACATTTATATAGAGGAGTGAGGGGAGTGTAACAGTAGAGACAAAAAACAAAATGTTCAGTAGTGTATAGTTGTCGCCAGATGGCAGCCGTGTTGTACAGTAGTGTATAGTTGTCGCCAGATGGCAGCCGTGTTGTACAGTAGTGTATAGTTGAGTACAGTAGTGTATAGCAGATGTGTTGTACAGTAGTGTATAGTTGTCGCCAGATAGTAGTGTCATCGTGATAGTGTATAGTTGTCGCCAGATGGCAGCCGTGTTGTACAGTAGTGTATAGTTGTCGCCAGATGGCAGCCGTGCTGTACAGTAGTGTATAGTTGTCGCCAGATGGCAGCCGTGCTGTACAGTAGTGTATAGTTGTCGCCAGATGGCAGCCGTGCTGTACAGTAGTGTATAGTTGTCGCCAGATGGCAGCCGTGCTGTACAGTAGTGTATAGTTGTCGCCAGATGGCAGCCGTGTTGTACAGTAGTGTATAGTTGTCGCCAGATGGCAGCCGTGTTGTACAGTAGTGTATAGTTGTCGCCAGATGGCAGCCGTGCTGTACAGTAGTGTATAGTTGTCGCCAGATGGCAGCCGTGTTGTACAGTAGTGTATAGTTGTCGCCAGATGGCAGCCGTGCTGTACAGTAGTGTATAGTTGTTGCCAGATGGCAGCTATGTTGTACGGTAGTGTATAGTTGTCGCCAGATGGCAGCCGTGCTGTACAGTAGTGTATAGTTGTCGCCAGATGGCAGCCGTGTTGTACAGTAGTGTATAGTTGTCGCCAGATGGCAGCCGTGCTGTACAGTAGTGTATAGTTGTTGCCAGATGGCAGCCGTGTTGTACGGTAGTGTATAGTTGTCGCCAGATGGCAGCCGTGCTGTACAGTAGTGTATAGTTGTCGCCAGATGGCAGCCGTGCTGTACAGTAGTGTATAGTTGTCGCCAGATGGCAGCTATGTTGTACAGTAGTGTATAGTTGTCGCCAGATGGCAGCCGTGCTGTACAGTAGTGTATAGTTGTCGCCAGATGGCAGCCGTGCTGTACAGTAGTGTATAGTTGTCGCCAGATGGCAGCCGTGCTGTACAGTAGTGTATAGTTGTCGCCAGATGGCAGCCGTGCTGTACAGTAGTGTATAGTTGTCGCCAGATGGCAGCCGTGCTGTACAGTAGTGTATAGTTGTCGCCAGATTGCGCCAGTTACCTATCTCAGAGATAACCATCACTGCAGAGCCAGTGTTTGCCTCGGTGTGACCCAGATGTACGCGGTTGTGTAGCGCGAATCAACACTACACACGCCGCCACCTGTTCCTCGCGAAACGCTGTAAATCTAAACACTAGGAATGCACAAAATTACATCCGGGTCCATTAGAACGCGAATTTTGGTTAATAATCCTCATATTTCTTGCCATGTTACGTAATAATTGACCATCGAGATGAGATCTAGGAGGAATGTGATTTTATATTATACAAATTTATTATTTCATGGAAGTAAAAGAATAATAATAGTTTTTAACCACCGTACAGTTTTGTTGTATTCAAATCCCATAAGAACATCGTTAATTGTGTGACAGCATTACGGCTCACCTGATTGTCGTAAAAAGATGGGTTAGGTTTCAAGAGAAAGGTAAAATGCTTATCTAGAGAATTATATTTTAAACACAACTGTTAAAAATTAAAAGTATAATTGTTAACTACCGATTATAAATTGCGTGTTAATTTCATTTTCCTCAATCTTTTTTGCAACTATCGAATAGTCAGTGATGTCACAAAATTAATGTTGTTGTTATGGGACTAATATTCAAGATGGCAGAGACCAACTTAACGAGAGTTAACCAAGCTTTTCCGAGGAACACGATGAGTTGAGTGACAAAGCGATGCGCGCGCTGCCAAATGACGTCACTTGTCGGCTTATGAGCTCAGCACCACGAAAGAATATTAAAATATTTTACATTCTCTTTATATTATTTGGTGTCACACGAAACCGGTATTGTATGGAACTAACGTTGATCAGTAAAATTAAAGCTTGTTTGAAACATTATTTCAGCTTTAGTACGGACGTCTAGTCTATCAAATAACTCAAAAAACTTTATTTCAATAGCTTGAAATAATAAATTTTCATGTCTTAAAACTTTTGTTTTGTATTACTAAAAAAATGCCCCCGTCGCAGCAGACCCGCATACTTAGCGAATTTCCAAATCAATAATATAATATACGACACCTATTACTAATACCTGACGATAAATATTAGACTTATTTATTTATTCTCCATATGATTAACATGGGAAAGAGTATACGGGTTTGCTGCTGTGAGGAACACTGAAAGTAGGCATTACTACCATACAATTTATTAATCCATTAATTACCATAATCAATTTTTATTTTGACCATATACCTACCAAGTATTATAGGCCATAATATTTGTTCATAAAAAGGACGTTGCTTTTTCTCTGAAACATAAATGTATGGATCTCAACCACATGAAGCTAAATACCTGGTTTCATCCAATAATTAATTATGAGTATTGTCTTTGTGGATGAACGTAGTATACAATAATGCGGACGTTAATTCACACCAGGGAATATCACATCCAGCGACCATCAGAACAATTCAGAACCTTTAAAGTTCATAATGGCGTTAATTATTAATTATTTAATATCTTTTTATTGGACTTTTCCAACGCGTCCGTGTTTTTAACTTAACAACGTTTCTGGAGGTGGAGAAACTCCTCCCGTTTTCAAGTGATTACTTAATAGTTTACATTAAAAATTGAATGTTTAAAGTTACAGATATTAATTATATCATGTTGTCAATAATACTATATTTATATATCATGCACAACACAAAAACTATATTTGTAAGGCAAAAAATGACCTCAACACTTTGCCTCCAATCTAGCGGGGCGACACAATATAGGGTGCGCTCAAAATAGGAGTTGGAGTACGACTGTGTCTTTAAAACATGATATAAATTAATGTCTGTAACTTTAAACATTCAATTCTTAATGGTAATTATTAGGTAATCAGATGAAAACGGAGTTTCTCCACCTCAAGAAACCTGTAGTTAAAACACAGACTCGTTGGTAAGGATCAATAAAGGATATTGAATAGTACAATTCGATGTATCTATAAAATCCTGGTTTTTGAGTTTAGCAATTAGTGCCTTCCAAAGCCGGAGTGTTTAAACCCAAAAGTGTGGTGGTGTATGAGTATGCGTGATCGCTAGCCTATAGTGTCTACAAGCCGGATGGGCAGAGGCGCGGCACAAATGCAGACCTGATTTCCCAATTTGCCGAACAGTGAAAGTTCCGTTGGCCAAGCCGTTGTGGCCCTTCGCTCGGCTCTTGTTTTTGTCACTGGTCCTCAGATGAGCCATCTCGTCTGCAGCACTCTACATCCTCTTTTTAAAACAATGTTAATATTTTTTATAACTATCTTTGTCTTTAATCTGACACCTAAACCATCTCTTTACGACAATCCTGTAACCAATAATGCCGTCACAAAGTTAATATTGTTCTTATGGGCTATACGAAATATTTCACCAGTATAATAGACTCACAGATAGACAACACCCACCAGAGTGGGACGGTGTCTAGTGTATGAATATTATGTCGTTCTGCGGATGTCGGTTGGCGCACGCTTCCTCTATGGAGACGCACGGTATACTGTATCTCTGATTGAAAGATGTCTCCTTGTGAGGTTTTGTAACTACTCACGATTAGCGTCGGCCATCTTGGTTCTGGTTGAGTTTCGGTTAGTCATGGAAGATTCATCAACTGGTAGTCTATATCTTGAAACCCTTAAAGCAAGCCAGAATACATTTTTAAGGTATTATGGATCCTTAGATTAGTCATCTAGATTAGATTATATTAGATTACCTTTTTTAATTGACCTACGCAGGGACTGGGACGGTTGCGACATCCTGTAATCCAGCTACTTGGAGGTCACGAATTGTTTATAGTTGTGAGGGATGGTCGGTGGATGTAGTGTTCTCTTGTGTGGATTGACGTCCGCACTATTGAATACTACGTTAATCCGCAAATCCTATCCTCATAATTAGACCAATTCGTGATTCAGAGGCCGTGGTTCGGATTCCACGTTAAACTGCAGGTCCATTAGTTGCCATCGGCTGTTGGGCTATTAATTAACAGTCCTGTCTAAGGAACATGTCAGCCTTAGTCAGTAACAAGACTACAAAATCGCGCCACAATAATCCTACACTCAATCCTCATTCATACTTGGCTTAAAATACTTACATGTAGTATGGTTGCCATTTCAATGATCTAATCTAATCTAGGTGTTTTAAGCCAAGTTATGAAAGAGAAATGAGTGGAAGATGATTGCTGCGAGATCTTGTAGTCCCCTAGAGCTATCCTTGTAAGGGCTCACAAGTTCCTTAGACAGGACTGTTACGGTGATTTAATTTATATTATTGATGTAGAAACAATTACAATGCTTCATGGCATATCATCCATTTCCTAGATCGTATTTTAATACACTCGGGTCTAAATATATGCTCAGTTGATCTTGCTCTTCAGCATAATCATGAAAAATGTTCCTTCTTACAGTTTTGTCATTCGTCCTCAAATGGCACTAGCATTTTAAATCCTGCAATGCCTCCTGTCCTTATTTATGGAAATGTTTCGCCTATGGCTGAATCTTCCAGCACACGTTTTTTCTTGAGCTACCGCGGTATTGTGCGGTTAGACGTTGGACTAGCCCACGTGACAAGGTGTAAATGTACTGCGGTTATCATCAAAGATAACACCTTATATAATGAGCTTGCCAAGCACTAAATACTGTTCCTACCTTCCTTCCATTTTTGATAAGGCTTTGTTAAAAATGGGGAAATATAAACGTATGTGGTAATTGTAACTAAAAATACAATTAAAATGTCAAATATTGAAGTGCAGTAAATTAAAATAGTTTTGTCAGAATATCATAGTTTTTATTTAAATATTGAAAGTAGTTTGAGGTTTTTACAATAAATTAAATTTATTAAATAGTACGAGGCGAAACGTCTCCAAATACGTTTTGGTACATGATATAAATATGACGAAGTTACAATTTTCATCAATATGATAAATTTCTCAAAAGCTTACCATTTTAAAGGCAACTATGCTTTACGAAAAGGGTTTTTGATAATGGTATTAAAATTGTAATTCGTATCCTAATTAACAATCAATAATAAGAGTTCTATCCATGTGATGTAATCAAAATACAGTCAATATCAATAGTAAAATGTAGTTTTAAAGATATACTATTTAAATATTTGTAAAATAACTGTATCCTAAAACTGTTTTGGATCGACATTAAACAACAAAGGAGGGTCTCAAAGTGTTGGTAGTTTGAGCTTTTCATATATATGACATCCTCATGTATTAGTTATATGTCAGTTAGTTAGTGAAGAAGTCTTTGCTAACCTCCAAAATCTGTACAAAACTAGATAATCGATCTATGTTGCTCCAGAACTGAACTTTCTTTATATATTCAAACCCAACGCAAAAAACGCAAACATGTACACAGCCGTATAATAAAACAATTACAGTATTCACAAATCCTTTTTTTTATAAAAGAATATAAATATTCAAAAACACTCATATCCTATCCTATCTTAGAAAATGATGGCCGACAAGACTTCTTTAGAGATTTGAAACAGCAAACGTCGCAGCCAGTGTTTGCAAGGAGCGCTCGTAACATTTTGCAACGTTTTCCCAGAGGCGCACTAAGTTAGGAAACTAAAGAATAACCCCAAGACGTAAGATAAGACGAAATACCGCCGAGAACGTCAACGAGCAAAGACACAAACAGGAAACACCGACGGCTATTGACACGGACTGTTTAGAAATAAAAACCGGTGCATCAAAACACGAGGTCAGTATAGCCGCTGTGACGTCACTGGTGCAACGACTCGTGTGTTTTACAAATACGATCGGTTCGGTGACCAACGTTAAGTCGAATTGATTAAATAAAACACCTTGTGCATCAAAACACGAGGTCAGTATCGCCGCTGTGACGTCACTGGTGCAACGACTCGTGTGTTTTACAAATACGATCGGTTCGGTGACCAACGTTAAGTCGAATTGATTAAATAAAACACCTTGTGCATCAAAGCACGAGGTCAGTATCGCCTCTGTGACGTCACTGGTGCAACGACTCGTGTGTTTTACAAATACGATCGGTTCGGTGACCAACGTTAAGTCGAATTGATTAAATAAAACACCTTGTGCATCAAAACACGAGGTTAGTATCGCCGCTGTGACGTCACTGGTGCAACGACTTGTGTGTTTTACAAATACGATCGGTTCGGTGACCAACGTTAGGTCGAATTGATTAAATAAAACACCTTGTGCATCAAAACACGAGGTTAGTATCGCCGCTGTGACGTCACTGGTGCAACGACTTGTGTGTTTTACAAATACGGTAGTTCGCTGACCAATTTTTAAGTTCACGAAATTACGAGTTTGGTGGCATAATGTATGCTTATATTACCATGATTAACCCTTATAAGGATTTTTTACATTTGGAATATTCTATCACTTTCAGAATTATCTAATTTAGAAATAGTATTTCAGTGTAGTACTTTATGTTATCCAATCCAACCATGGTCAGTGATATTCATGTTATTTTCAATTTCCAAAAATGCTCAAAAAAAGTCTAAACGAACTGAATGTTGTCACTAATGAATGTCCACTAAAAAAAATATTGCACACTTTGTCAGTCAAGTTATCCTAACGAGAAACCAAGAGTCATTCGTAAATAAAACTTAATTTTCAGCAAATAAAATTACAAAAAATAATTAAAATAAATTACACAATGTTTGAATTGTCACTTTAAAAAACGTTAGACAACACCAAAGAGCATAAACAAACCTAGAAGTGGGGTTTTTTAAAAATTTTTCTTCTATAAAGTTACTTCAGCAATTTAAATATTTGCTTGCATCGACACCAGTAGCTGTTGGGCCATTACTGAAAATCTCTTCTCCACGGATCTGTTGACTGTCTGTGTCTGAAACTCTGAACCTAGTCGTAGTCGCGGAGCTAGGCCACCACATGAATGGCGACCCCCCCTCCGCCCCGCGCCTATTTACGAAATGGACCCAATTATGCAACCGAGGCCCACTCCAACATTGTTTCGCTTATTTTCGCGCCGGTGTGGCAACTGGCGCCACAACCACCTGTGGCTGGGACGCCGCTGAAAAGGCGGGAAAACGTCAGCTGATAGGATCTCCAAGGAGGAAGAAACATTTTTAAATAGTATTTTGGTTACAATATTGCTACAGAAGTTGGTTTGTCTTACGTGTTACGTCGTGCAGTACCGACAACTGTTGTGTAGTAACATTTTATTCGTATATTAAACGTTTAAAATGGTTAAAGTTTTTCAACAGGGGTGCGCAAAAAGCCACTTGGCTGACGTGCTACAGGAACTCTGTTCTGCCCCTTTGTGTAATGTAATGTATGTTTAAAATGTTTAGTAGCTTAACATTCTTTGAACAGGCTATTTTAAAGTTATACTCATCACACATGGGTTGAATATGAAAACTATCTTCATTCCTCATAGTTTGAAGCTTAAAGAATTCGAATTCCAATGTCATGTGATTTTTTTTCTAACACAATTTTTCACTGATTTGATTCTATCTCCTCGAAGGATAGTTTATTTGTGGTTGGATATACTCGTAGATAAGTCTAAAGCATATCAGTGGGTGATTTGAGAATTTTAATCCAACCACTTTGGGTTCAGTCACCCTATATCACCATAACCTCGAGGAACTCACAAGTGAGATTCTCTAATACTAACGTTCCCTCAATGTTCGTTGACTTCGAATTTTTCCCCCAAATGGTTGTTCCAGTATCTTGTAAGACTCTTGAGTTCTGAGTTATTTAAGACAACGTTGTGGTCCTTACAATACATGCCATATTTTGTGTGGTTGGAAAATGTCAACATGTTGTAGGGTAAAAGGTGGTAGCCTGTCGGTTGGAACAGAAGGGAATGGATTAGTCAGTTTTACCTAACAATCCAACCCAGTTGCGGGTTTGTAGATTGCACCAGACAAGGGTAAGGAACCTCCAATAAGATATGAAAACATATTCGCCATTAAAATCCTAATTTGGGCCAAAACACGGATAATGCGTACAGATAGGGAGACGCAACTCGTAGCGAGGATCAACTGTGTGCGGCGAACGAGAAGAAACCAAGGTCATAGGAATATCCGAATATCACTAATAATAATGTCGAAACTTATTTGTTTTGGCAAAACCAAGCCTGAGAACAGTGAACGGTGTACTGTGTGTAGGACGACTGGTGTGTCCATATCTCAGTGACAGATGCGCCTCCTGGCTAGGCGTGGCCCCCGACATGTAGCTGCCGTATCTATCAGATTACCAATGTATACTACCCCTCTAGGAGAGTAAATTGCTCTATATTTTATTATTACCTTTCTGAAATAGCGACCTACCCAGATAGGTATTATGGGTCAAGTATAAATGAGAATGAGTGCAAGACTGTGGTGCGATGTCGGAGGTCTTGAATCGTGGATGTGACAATTGTCGCGTTCCACCTATGTTCGTCCGCAAAGACCATCCTCGTAATTAGACCAGTTTGTAATTCAGAGGCAAAAGTGGTTTGGATCCCATGTTAAACTGCCATTGGCTATTGGGCTATTTATTAACAGTCCTGTAAGGAACATACCAGCCTTGGCCTACAATACAAGACTTCAAGATCGTCACAATCCTATTACACTCATCTCTCATTCACATTGGCTTAAAATGCCAAACTGGGAAGGTACGATAGTAATAGTCTTGTTACTGACTAAAGCTGACACTTTTAATTAATAGCCCAACAGCCGATGGCATATCTAAGGGACCTACAGTTTAACGCGCAATCCGAGTTTTGCCTCTGAATTACGAACTGGTTTAATCATGAGGATTGTCTTTGCGGATGAATGAAAGAAACCAGTAGCGGTGACGTTAATCCACACCAGGAATATCTTATCCAACTCCAGATGTTGGTTCCGGAGGTGCGCGCCAAGGGCCAGGCGGGCGTGGTCCCCGTGCCACCCCCACGTCACCGTCGTCGCCGTGCTGCGACTGCCGGGTGCCGGGTGTGGGGCGTCCCACCAGGATGCAGACAGGTCCGTTACTTATCTCAAGGCCTGGAGTGAATCACAATTGCAACTCACATCTTTCGCTTACCTGCCTGACACTACATTCTCGTAGACAACTCCTGTTGGCTCCCAAATTATCCTTCGATGTGATTCAAGGCTAATGCAACTATTCTTGGTGCTTACAGTACTGTAGGCACAATTGGAATCAAAGAAGTAGAACACGACATAGTGTTTTGAATCGTCTCTCTATCTTGAATTGAAATTCTGAGATAGATTTATAAACTCAGCTGTTAGTATTTTGCAGTCCTAAACTTATGTTTGTATCATCTAGTAGTGGTTGTATACTGTATACTGTATGGTGTGCAGTATGGTACTGTGGCAGCCAGGCGGCGTGGTGTAGGGAGGCGAACCATCTATTGAGGCCAACCATTGTGAAACATTAACTGTCGCTATCTACAGCACTCTCGCTGCCATACTCTGACGTGTATCCGCTGTATGGTGTATGGTGTGCAGTATGGTACTGCGGCAGCCAGGCGGCGTGGTGTAGCGAGGCGAACCATCTATTGAGGCCAACCATTGTGAAACATTAACTGTCGCTATCTACAGCACTCTCGCTGCCATACTCTGACGTGTATCCGCTGTATGTTGTATGGTGTATGGTGTGCAGTATGGTACTGCGGCAGCCAGGCGGCGTGGTGTAGCGAGGCGAACCATCTATTGAGGCCAACCATTGTGAAACATTAACTGTCGCTATCTACAGCACTCTCGCTGCCATACTCTGACGTGTATCCGCTGTATGGTGTATGGTGTGCAGTATGGTACTGCGGCAGCCAGGCGGCGTGGTGTAGCGAGGCGAACCATCTATTGAGGCCAACCATTGTGAAACATTAACTGTCGCTATCTACAGCACTCTCGCTGCCATACTCTGACGTGTATCCGCTGTTTTCACTCTCGCACTCAGTTTGCAAGGTACGTCCCGGGATCATGGGGCCATCCACACGCGCTTACAAACGCTCCTACTGTATTTTTTATTTGTATTATGTAAATTTTTTGATAGTATTACTGATTACAGGTTGTCAAATTAAAGGTCAAGTGGTTAAAACTATCTAGGGAATGACATTTTAATTTTTTTTAAGTTATCTATCTTAAACACCTCATTTCTTGTAAATTATGTGATATAATTATGTGGTAATTATACAGTATTTACTCGGGAAAAATGAAGATACGTAGATAATGCAGTTTACGTTTAATTTAAAACCTCAACCATCTATTTATAACCATCATGTTAACCAGTAATGATGTCACAAATTTACATAGTTTTTCGTAGTTAAAATAAAATATTTCGTCGCTGCAAACTCTTAATAAAAGATTACATTCAATAACGTACTGATATCTGTAGAAAATGCCGTATCAAACATAAACAAAATACGAAATCAATCATACAATAAATATATTCCATAGCGAATATTCTATTACTTATTATGTCGGATCTCTACTGTTCACCTGTTATTAATAATTAAATCTGTTTTCCAATATTAATTTTAAGAGGGAAAATCATTTCTAGCCACGCCTACGCCCAGAGCAAAATAGTTTTGAAAATATAAAACTTTATTCCTTCATAGGTCGTGATTTAATAGTTTCGATTATCACGTAGTCTTTTTCAAAGGAGTATAATATTCTTGATTAATTGTAATAACTGTTAAAATGTATTATAAACTCTTTAGTAAAGTTCACTGGCAGACTAACATTATTTTTTAGGAAGTTACAACGGAACAGTGGACGTAAGGTATGTAATATTTGTTCACTGTGGCCCAACGCGAATTGTGATGACGCTTTTCCCCATAACCGGCCTGACAGCTGATGACGATCTAATCGGTTGATCGCCGCCTCGACAGCGCGCATATCTGTTGCGCAAGGCGCGGCGCGGCGTTGAATGCATTACGCCGAAATTAAGGTGGTTGTATGCGGGATCCTGGTCGTGACGTCATGGAAGACCTTGATCACGGCCTCAGCACACCGCTCGGCACGTTAGCTAACAACGCTCGACGTTAGTTGCATAGTTCAACACTAATTAATCAACGTTAGTCGAATAGATCAACACTTTGGTTAACCAACGTTAGTCGTATAGATCAACACTTTGGTTAACCAACGTTAGTCGTATAGATCAACACTTTGGTTAACCAACGTTAGTCGTATAGATCAACACTTTGGTTAACCAACGTTAGCCACATGGATCAACACTTTGGTTAACTAACGTCAGTCGTATAGATCAACACTTTAGTTAACCAACGTTAGCCACATGGATCAACACTTTGGTTAACTAACGTCAGTCGTATAGATCAACACTTTAGTTAACCAACGTTAGCCACATGGATCAACACTTTGGTTAACTAACGTCAGTCGTATAGATCAACACTTTAGTTAACCAACGTCAATCGTATAGATCAACACTTTGGTTAACCTACGTCAGATGCATGGATTAATGTCGTAACTAACCAACGTTACTCGCGTAGATCAACACTTTAGGTAACCAATGTTCGGCACATGAATCAAAACTTTTACTTTAATCAACCTTCTTTAGCTACAGAGATAAACACTTTGGGTAATCAATGTTAGCTACATAGATCAACAATTTAACTACCCAACATTAGCCGTATGCATCAATACATTACCTATATCTTCATGACGTCTACAGCTTTACAATATGAATTCAATCCAGGTGGATATTGTTTCTCTTATAAACTCATGTGTTCTACTTCGGTTAAAATCTTATAATCTGGAAAATATTTTTGTATCTCATCCATCACAATTATTGGAAGAAGTGTGGAGAGATTAATGTAACACACGTAAGTGACTATTTTGTTATTTATTGCTCTCAAATGCAAAATGAATATCGTGTTCGCTGTGTGTTAGCATTTGTGCCGCACAATACTGAAGGCAGACAGTAAGGTAATTGTGCGGGTCAATGCACTCGATATCTGCATTGCGTAAAACTCCTCATACAGTAGAAGCACAGTGAACACTGTAAATGTCTTCTCTCCGATCAGCTGGGCCTGGCTCCGGCTCCATTGTGTCTCAGCTGGGCTGCAACATCTCAACATCTGATCTGGTTGATTAGTGACCTATTTAGTCAGCGCCGGCCACATTATTATTCGTTCGCTTGGTTTGGTAAAGTTTGTTTCTAGTTTTTTGCTCTTCACAAAATTTACGTTTTTTAAACAGTTTAGTAACTGTATTTTAAATTGATTACTAAAAGAATTAATAATTCACGAGACACATACCTAACCTTGTGTATTTTGTAGTGAGTAAGTGTGAATTGGTGACCAAGAAGTTCATGAGTACTCAAATAAAAACCACAAAAGGTCAAGCTGTAGCTTTTAGAAAATTTGTTGTGAATCGAATACAGTTAGGTTAAATTTATGTTTATTCTTGCTATTGATTCCTGGATCTATTACCTACTATTATGTTTCTGAAATGGCAACCTACCCAGGTAGGTATTTTAAGCCAAGTATAAATAAGAATTGAGTGTAAGATGATTATGGCGTGATCTTGTAGTCTTGTTACTGAATAAGGCCGACATGTTCCTTGAAGTAAACGTTAGCAAATAATAAGTTAAAATATATAGTAAATACTTTTACATCGTCAATCCTGATAAATTTTATTATAACTAGTTTCTAGGCTTATGTCTCATTATGAAGTATTCTAGTGGAAGAGTTTTGACATTTTGAGAAAAAATATTATATGAGGCATTTTTTTTAAATAAATGTTGCTAATTATGATCTGTTTTTGAACACCGTTGAAAATCACACCGCCCCTAATCTACGGACTTATCTAAACCCACGATTAAACCATCCCTGTTTTGATTCCATTGCACGAATTAATCAACCATCTTCCAAAAGCCCTCAAAATCCTCTCATTGCCCAATACCGATCGTTGTGTACACAAACACAATAAAAGATTGCCTCAGTGTAAATGTTAATGTATACCATCAGGTCGAGAAGAGTCCAGTCTTTGTTCCCAGGTCGATGTGGGCAGCGCCAGCGCGGCGGAGCCCGAGGAACGTGGCGTATGAATGCAATCCCGTCGTGATCGCTCCGTAAAGGTCGCCCGAGTGAAAGGAACTCACACACCGTCATCGTTCACGCGGTGGTTACCGAGTGTGGAATCCGATGAGACCCTCCGTCCGATAGTCGAGCGTGTCATCGTTCACGCGGTGGTTACCGAGTGTGGAATCCGATGAGACCCTCCGTCCGATAGTCGAGCGTGTCATCGTTCACGCGGTGGTTACCGAGTGTGGAATCCGATGAGACCCTCCGTCCGATAGTCGAGCGTGTCATCGTTCACGCGGTGGTTACCGAGTGTGGAATCCGATGAGACCCTCCGTCCGATAGTCGAGCGTGTCATCGTTCACGCGGTGGTTACCGAGTGTGGAATCCGATGAGACCCTCCGTCCGATAGTCGAACGTGTCATCGTTCACGCGGTGGTTACCGAGTGTGGAATCCGATGAGACCCTCCGTCCGATAGTCGAACGTGTCATCGTTCACGCGGTGGTTACCGAGTGTGGAATCCGATGAGACCCTCCGTCCGATAGTCGAACGTGTCATCGTTCACGCGGTGGTTACCGAGTGTGGAATCCGATGAGACCCTCCGTCCGATAGTCGAACGTGTCATCGTTCACGCGGTGGTTACCGAGTGTGGAATCCGATGAGACCCTCCGTCCGATAGTCGAACGTGTCATCGTTCACGCGGTGGTTACCGAGTGTGGAATCCGATGAGACCCTCCGTCCGATAGTCGAACGTGTCATCGTTCACGCGGTGGTTACCGAGTGTGGAATCCGATGAGACCCTCCGTCCGATAGTCGAACGTGTCATCGTTCACGCGATAGTTACTAAATGTGTAGTTCAGATACAAAGATTTAGGTTCGGATACCACGTCAAACTGTAGTTATCTTAAACTGTTTGGCAATAAATTAACAGTCCTGTCTGAGGAACATGTCAGCCTTAGTCAGCAACAAGACCGTCCCACAATCATCTTACACACTAATTTCTTATTCATATCTTCGCTTGAAATACCTACCTGGGTAGGTCCACCTTTTTAGAAAGGTAATTAATGTAAAGTAATTCGATGAGACCAGCGTTTACTGTCTGAGGTGTTGCCTTAACTTGCATGATGAGTCTTCAAGGTATATCATAACACTTTTTGAACCTGTTGATTTGATCAAACCCATGACGTTTCCAATTGAAATCTCTTGTCAAGACGAAATCCGTTACACATATTCAACATCAATAATGATTTTTTGTTCTCTTCAAAGGCGGTTCACATTAGTTAAGGTGACGGACACGCTACCTGTTGCAGAGCGCTGTGCCGTGTAGTGTGTACTGTGTGCTGTGTGGTGGTTTAGTGTTAAGTGGCGTGAATATTCAGATATTCGGAGGCGTCGCCACGGCCGGTGAACACACGTTTCCCACAGCGGCGTAATAACATGACCAACAGGCCGGATGTCCGGTGGCCGCTGTCGGCTCGCGTCCATCTACATTCTACATCTACACGCTGCTCTACCGTAGCCGTAGCATACAATACGATGTATCATAATACCATATTCATGTATTAGAATGCAGTTTAAATACGTGTTTGTGTGGATCCGATTGATTGTTTGGAGATTATCAAATCAAATGATTTGAGAATTAAAGCAAATGAGTCGATTTGAGAGCATCCGAAAAGTATTTTTGTCACTCGAAAATTTTAGGATTTGCAATCTGTTTATCTCAGATAGAAATGGGGAATGTTAATCCAACTTTATCCTTGAGTTACGGTACGATACACCACCGGCGAAGAAGAAATGGCTCCGATTTGAGTTCAGACTAAGCCCATCGCTAGTTTCGGGGATGAAGAAGTTCCTTAACATTGAAGGGAAGTCAAAATCAATATACGTTGTGTACACTCCCAAAACTTAAATTGCGCTGTATCGCAATTGTTTCAGATCATGATTACGTATTTCATAGGGCGAGCAGAATCTCTCTTGAACTAATGTTACCGACGCTGGGATTCCAGGATGAGATCAATTATGTATGGAGTCATAGAGGGGTCTCCAGTAAATGAGAGAACAACACAATCCCGAAGCTAATTCGTGGAATTGAAGAAAACGTCAGTGATCCCGAGAGTAACAACCAAGCTTCCATCCGTTTGGCGTGAGAACGTTCGAGCTTGGCTGCGTCAGGTCGACTCCCAATTAATTACGTCGGGGTCACAAATTTGTGGCACGAAGTAATGATAAGCAAGAATAATAATTAATTCTCTGAAATCAAATCAAGTACATCAGAAGGTTTATTTATCTTTCACTCAAAGAAAGAATAATTCAAAATGTAAACAAATACAACAAAGATTAAAATTTATGATTTAACAATATAAACAAACTATATGCCAGTAGTTAATCACAGCCATACATCTATGATTTCTGTGATAATTTGTAATTTCATTCAAATTCCGTATAATATAGTGTTGTTTTTCAACCTTTTTTACACACTTGTAGCAATTTTGTTTTCATCATGATTTTACTTGTCGGCCAGGTTTATAATCCGATGTCGATCCTCGAACTCTTGACCTACTTGTATTCGCATTTACACCTACGATTAAAGATTTCGCATTGTTTAGTTAATTCGAAAAACCCCATAAAAAATAATTAATTGTGTTTAAAACAACAACAAATTTAAACAATAAACCAAGTTCCTATTCTCCCGTCTTAATGTACATACTGATACTCGAGCTAGGTTAGGTTAGGTTTGGTTCTTTGTATACAAGATACCGTCAACATTTTCGACAAACTATGAACCTCTACTTTTCCTGGATAGTAGTTCTTCTATGAAACCCCTTATTTTTCCAAGTAATATTGACGTCATGTGGGACGGACGTGTGCGGTAACGGCGCACGTCGACGAGTAGCCTTTGCCTTAAAACATTTTCCAATAACCATTGCAGTTTCTCTAGTAACTTCACTACTTATGGAATGCAACGTAACATTTTAATATAACAAAAGTTATCCGGTCACGTGATCAATGAAGTCACTTCCGTTGCACTTTTTGCGTCTCGCAAATTTCTAGATGCCTCATAGAACTTAGACCTATCCATGTCAGAATTATTTAAACGTATGATGCTCGTTAGACTGTTTCGGTGGGCCGCGCGGCGACGCGGCTGTGGGTTGTGGCGGGTTAGCTCGCAGCACCGAAGCAAGTGAGTCAGTCCGGCAACGTCGCTCTCCTACACGAATAATTGCCGGCGACTCTCAAATTTATAGATCAACCACGCATTCCCCTTATCCCGGCCGGCTGATTTGAATTTAAAATTCTATAACGCCATTAACTGTAAATAGCTCCGGTTGATTTTGATGCGAATCTTTTATGAGTTTTTTAAGATGTACCTTTTGTCTTGTGACGGATAAGATTCGTACCTAAAGCATTACTGTAGTACATTACGATTTAATGTTAAAATGTGGACCACAAATCAAAAGGATTGATGTACAAACCTCAGTTACATCAGTATTAACAAACTTGTCCATTATTAGGAATAAACGTTGTTACATTAGAACTCAGCTTTTTTACATTGCTGTAGTACAAGAGTATTGCATTTGTATGAAGTTTAGCATAAGTGTCAGAACTAAATTAACTTTAGTTGTCGTTACTGTAGTTTTATTTCATGAGCATAAAAATTTGATTGAGCGCCTCAATCGATATGAGCGATATGATAACAGAATTACGAGACAGTAGATACGTTTGGGAGCTAGGGTTGTTTTTTCCATATTCGACCGATTAGTTGCTGTAGTTAATCATTTCTGTAAACGTTTGAGGCCTACAACGTTTACCTAATAACAAACAATAGCATTCCTTACATTCTCAAATGTCTATTGATATGTGAGTTATTCATTATTAATTCGTCAATTGTTTTGAATACAGTGACACAATTTATAAAACATGACCAGTAACAATGAGTCGTTGATTGTCAATCCAAACTCGAAACTGAGGGTCGGGAGAAGCGATAATAGAATTGGCGAGAGAGGAGAGACGGTCGTTTGGAATGTGACCTATTTGAGGTGGCGCAATGTGTAGCGCTCTTATCTGACCTACTTATCCGTTATCTGTGGTGATAACGCACAGACATTGTCACCTTGTGTTATCACTCAGAGGCCGGTCACTCTACCATTGGATCAGTCCCAATCACCGCGTGATCATCCCTGGACCGCTCTTATCTGATCTACTTATCCGTTATCTGCGGTGATAACGCACAGACATTGTCACCTTGTGTTATCACTCAGAGGCCGGTCACTCTACCATTGGCTCAGTCCCAATCACCGCGTGATCATCCCTGGACCGCTCTTATCTGATCTACTTATCCGTTATCTGCGGTGATAACGCACAGACATTGTCACCTTTTGTTATCACTCAGAGGCCGGTCACTCTACCATTGGCTCAGTCCCAATCACCGCGTGATCCCTGGACCGCTCTTATCTGATCTACTTATCCGTTATCTGTGGTGATAACGCACAGGCATTGTCACCTTGTGTTATAACTCAGAGGCCGGTCACTCTACCATTGGCTCAGTCCCAATCACCGCGTGATCTTCCCTGGACCGCTCTTATCTGATCTACTTATCCGTTATCTGCGGTGATAACGCACAGACATTGTCACCTTTTGTTATCACTCAGAGGCCGGTCACTCTACCATTGGCTCAGTCCCAATCACCGCGTGATCTTCCCTGGACCGCTCTTATCTGACCTATTTATCCGTTATCTGCGGTGATAACGCACAGACATTGTCACCCTTTGTTATCACTCAGAGGGTGGTCACTCTACCATTGGCTCAGTCCCAATCACCGCGTGATCCCTGGACCGCTCTTATCTGATCTACTTATCCGTTATCTGCGGTGATAACGCATAGACATTGTCACCTCGTGTTATCGCTCTCTGTGGTTGTTTATGCTACGACTGCATCATCCGAATTAGCATTGCTAATTTCATTTCACTTTCATTACCAGATTAGACTCTTTGTGTGTTGTATTGTTCACAGAGCGATGATGAAAAGAGACATTTTGCAACAACAAAGCTGGGCTTGCGCGTGTTCAATATTCATTTAGCTGCAGATATTGACTCTAGTCGGTTTGCGCTAACGTAGTGAATAAAAATACAAAAATTCAATTTTATCTTCTGAAATTGGTTTTCTCGATCACGCATGCAAACCGCTGGTAAATAAATTTCCCTCGTCTTTCACGGTATTCTATGCAGTTTCTACCGGAATTCATGGAAAAAAGGAGTGAAGCGGTAGTAACCAAGCGTGATAAGCTGTATCTGAGGCCTGAGCTCAGAGCGGCGCGAGGCGCGGGACTGTTTGGCGGGAGTGTTTAGTACATGGTGCGGCCGTGTAGACGCTGGCGCGGGTTGCGCAGTCGCCAAATGGCAACAGCGGCGATGACGAAACGTAACCGGTACACAGGCCGCGCCACACTAGCACACTACCACACTAGCGCACACTTGGTCACGTGACGGGGTGCAATCGCCTACGAGCTTTGTTTACTTTGTCTGAATCAATTTACAAATTATTGATGTATTGAGTCATTTACGGAGCCCCCACTTTTTCCCAATGCGCTCTAGCGTAAACCTAATTTGAAAAAAAATCCCGTCTGAGAATTGCAATAGTAATGCAAAACCAATGTAATTTTTTCAAAAAAAGTATTTGTTTATTGCTAAGATAACAGAGTTATTGCAGACTAAATGTAAAAAAAGGGTTATTTTGGCTACGTTTTTTGGGTTCGAAGCAGTTTTCAAAACAACTCGACTTACAGCTCCGGGACCAGTTTTTTTAGTTTTTCATTTCTTTATGCATGAAATAAACTACATTTCACACTTTAATCAACGCTAACAGGACGGATTTTTTCCGAACCCAGTTTAGACAAACATTCTTATTTCATAATTTCCCTAGTAGATCACGTCTTTCTATGCTTTTCGTTTCCGATGAATCACCCATATGCCTTAACCAAGGGCGTCATATCAGTTTCTTGTTGTTTCCTCCTGGATGTGCCGGAGTGCGCAGGTCCGCGGCGTGTCGTGTGCTTGTTTTATTTGGCCGTATAATACGCGTTTATCGCCGCGGCGAGGGGCCCGCGATGGGAGCGCCGTGGGACACCTGCGAACACAAGTCCATCCAAACTCATCACTCTATCACATTTAATTACAGTTTGAAACCGTGTGCCTCCATTGAGAATAATTTTAAAAAACTTCAACTCAATATTATTTCAAAACCTTATCTTAAACTGTTTATTTGTTCAACTTGAGTATAAAATCCTTACTAGTATTATCAACGTTTCCGGAGGTGGAGAAACTCTATAACTAAAACTTGAAAACGGGGGGAGTCCACCTGCTGAAACCTTGTCTAAGGCCCGTTGGACAACCCCATTAGTAATTTCATGGAATCTGTATAAAATCTTACCAGAATTTCGGCTTCAATTCTGTTCATTTTCGTCCGAAACCATAGAATTGTTAACCGAAGCGTGGACTCAATGTTCTGGAAACCTCGCACCGGTATATTCTTTGAATCCGTATTGAAAGGTGCTAATTCTTAATTTGTATTGGATACGTTTTATAATATAAAAGTAATGTTATTCGAACGAGAGCCAACATTTTTGTTCCATTGCGACTACCAGGGAATCTTGTTGTAATTGCGAGAAGATATTATAATGTTAAGGTGTTTTTGTTGGAAATGTAAAATCCACGAAATGTTCAACCTATTGATACAGATTTATCACGAGAATTGTAATATTTGAATATAATTTCACACCGGTTTTATCATTTACATGGTTTTACAAACAATTCCTGTAAGGTAAATCGCAAAATGAATCGCAAACTTTTCTCACAGTTGCCTCGATTGAACAACCCATCGTTTTATAATCTATTACTAGCTATGCTGTAGGCCTAGTTACTTATCTAGATTTGTCAAATCCACTTCACTGAAGTTATTAAGATAGCTCATTTGTATATTTTCTAACACTTTCTCTTTGTCTATCACGACTTAGGTTTTTGACATTGATATGTCTTAGCTCGGGGGAGGAGTGTGTTGGCAATTTGCGAGATCGACATTTAAAACAGTGACGTCATGAATGCTTAGTGACGTCATATGGCTATAACGACAGCTCTTAAGAGGAACTGAAAACATTCTCTTTGACATATCAATGACATAACCTATTTCCCATAGGGAAGTAAATACTAACATTTTTAACTGCCTTTTTGACTCCTCTTGCTACATCCTTGTTCAGTCTGCCTCGTGCCTTCAGAAGGTCGTCCGTGCATGTTCAGGGTACCAGCAGACCGAGGCTGTTGAGCAACAGTCATGGAGGCGGTACAAACACAACAGCTACAGGCTTCTAGTACTTGATCAGTCAAGAGAAATCAGTCGCGTCCTTTAAAAGTTAGAATAAATGTAGTTTCTAATAACTGACATCGTACAGCGATATGCATCTACAAGACTGGTTATCAGTAATTTGAATAAGACGCTCAGTCAATCACCAGTGCCTCATCGCGCTTCTTTAATCTTCCTGAAGATTATCTGAACAAGCCGGATAATCTATTAATATTCAAAGAGGATGAGCTTTCTACAGAGACTTTCTCCAAATTTGATTCAAAACGTTTGATGCTGTTGGGGCTGCAGTGGTGCCACCACACCAGTGCAGCCGGTAGTGGTACCAACCTTGATAGAGTGGACTACCTGTACTGCCACTTATATAACCTCACCTTCACATTGACCCACAACTCTCGCTCGCTTCGCTCACTCTTCACTCAACTCGATTTTATATAAGTATTTACCCGCAATTGACATTGGTACTTTTAATTTAATTTACTATTTTATATTGTTTAAATAAAAATGAAAATTGGATATTTCAGAAACTTGCTCTTTTAAGACTACTGAATAAATTTGTGCCTCTAGATTACAATCTTAAAAAAACTCGTACATGTAATTAGAATACATGTAATTTAAAACTTACACTTGTGATTGTTCTTAACATTACTAAGTGGTGTCTCGCTGGCCCATTATGATCCAACAGCAATGGTTTGTAAGGGACCTACTGTTAAACGTGGGAAACCAACAATCTTTTTCTCTGCGCTACGAACTGGTTTAACCATGAGGATAGTATTTGCAGATGAACGTAGCATTGTATAGTGTGAACGTTAATCCACGAATATCATATCATGTTTTTGAGACACTAAATAAACCATCTGTTATGTAATTTTAGGTAGATACGAGTGAAGGGTAACTGTACCGATACGTAAAACAGACATTTACCGTTGCTGTAATAGAAATGACAAATAATAAACCCAAGGGTATCCGATGAAAAGTGTCCGTCATCCAATCGAATTATGTGAGTAATATTTAGACAAGACTGTAAATTAATATCCCAAAACCCAATGGCAAATAAGGTACCTAAAGTTTAACGCGGGGTTCGAACCACTTTTGCTTCTGAATTTTCCTAAATGCTGCCAAAGGCCAGGAAGCAGGTCCATATCCACCCTCATTCCACCGACCACCGACCACGCCGCCCTCTGTCTCAGGCCCACCGCAAGTATGCGGTCAGACGGGTGGCCGACACGTCGCTCCTGCTGCATTTGGTTATTACAAGAACCATCGAGACGTGTGACGCCAACCAATACTTACCAAGCCTCAAGATGACTTAATCGTGGACGACGTGAGATGCTCGGTGGATGTGATATTCCCTGTGTTAATAATTAACGTCCGCACTTTTTAATACAACTTTCCTCATAATTAAATCAGTGGCAGAATTGTGGTTCGGATACCACGTTAAACTATAGCTCCCTTAAAACTGTTGGGCTATTAATTAACAGTCCTGTCTAAGGAACATGACAGCCTTTGTAAGTAACGAGACTACAAGATCGGGCCATAATCATTTCTCATTCATACTTAAAATACCTACTAGTGTAGGGCGCCTTTTCAGAAAGGTGACAATAATGGAAGTTCAGGAAATGGGAATAGTTTACTTTGTGAAACAAATATTTCACAACTTTACAATGTTAACAGTTCTTGATAGTGTCTTGTCCACGTCGTGACCAATGTTGAGGGAGGAAGTGTAAGGTTAACGTACAAGTTCAGTAGAGGACGGTTTGTGTCATTCCGAAAGGTTGAGACCAAGTCGGTAAATTTCTGGAGAAGACGATCCCATTCGTTACTTCATGGGTTTCTCCGAAACGTTTAATGACGTCTCGCCTTCAGCTTGTGTTTAGAATTCCATCTTCGGTAGCGAATTTGGAGACATCACCACCAAGATACCACTTACCAGGATTGTTGTTAAATTTTTATAATGTTTCTAAAATATCTTGGTAATTAAAATCGGTTAGTTATGTTTACCGTACGAGTAAACGGAAAAAACACAAGGGTTTTTTACAACCATCCGGCGTGAATAACCTAGAACAACGGCGTTTAATTAGCAACAATGTTATCTAAGCCTTCAAGGAAGACTGGTCTGGGATAGGATATGATTCACCGAGTAATAATAGCCTACACTCAAGTCATAAAGTCATTCGACTTGTATGTTGTATGGCTTCCAAGAATAATTCACTGTACAGTAATATGAAAGAGTTTCTAGATAGATTTTTAATTAGTTCTCTCGGTTTATGTATTTTGAGTTCTTGGCACAAAAGGAACAACGAAGAGTGCGTCATCCTAGTCGAGGAACTGGAGTGATCCACGGCACTCCGAAATGTTGAGTCAAGGTTAACTCGAACCCCGGAGGACCGCTTCACTAATGGCACGAGGATCGCGGAATTCCTCGTCCGTGCCGCGCGGGAGACGGGATAACCTTGGAAAGATGTTAGCCTTGGAGCACGCGTGGCGTAGTCACAACAGAGAAGTCAACGACAAGGTGTGTTCCGGGTGTCGGCGTCAGCGTGCTGAGGCAGCGTACAGGTAGAGGTCACGGTCACCACGGGAGCTTACAGCTAGCGACTATATCATTGGTGACCATTGGCGATATGGTGTGTTCCGGGTGTCGGCGTCAGCGTGCTGAGGTAGCGCACAGGTAGAGGTCACGGTCACCACGGGAGCTTACAGCTAGCGACTATATCATTGGTGACCATTGGCGATATGGTGTGTTCCGGGTGTCGGCGTCAGCGTGCTGAGGTAGCGTACAGGTAGAGGTCACGGTCACCACGGGAGCTTACAGCTAGCGACTATATCATTGGTGACCATTGGCGATATGGTGTGTTCCGGGTGTCGGCGTCAGCGTGCTGAGGTAGCGTACAGGTAGAGGTCACGGTCACCCACGGGAGCTTACAGCTAGCGACTATATCATTGGTGACCATTGGCGATATGGTGTGTTCCGGGTGTCGGCGTCAGCGTGCTGAGGTAGCGTACAGGTAGAGGTCACGGTCACCACGGGAGCTTACAGCTAGCGACTATATCATTGGTGACCATTGGCGATATGGTGTGTTCCGGGTGTCGGCGTCAGCGTGCTGAGGTAGCGTACAGGTAGAGGTCACGGTCACCACGGGAGCTTACAGCTAGCGACTATATCATTGGTGACCATTGGCGATATGGTGTGTTCCGGGTGTCGGCGTCAGCGTGCTGAGGTAGCGCACAGGTAGAGGTCACGGTCACCACGGGAGCTTACAGCTAGCGACTATATCATTGGTGACCATTGGCGATATGGTGTGTTCCGGGTGTCGGCGTCAGCGTGCTGAGGTAGCGCACAGGTAGAGGTCACGGTGTAGCCATAGAAATCTCAAATTTTCTATGTTCCAGGACAAATAATATATGAGTGTTAATATTTTCGAGCGTACGTGCTGTTAGATTTTTTTTGATTTCTCAAGGCAGATTCGTCGTGGTAAGACACGACTCAGGACATTGCTGTTGAAACTGTTAATAATCTTTATACATTTTTACTGTGAGCCATGTGCAGTATTTAAGACTTACGTGGTTACATCTGCAACGTTATATTTTGTATTCAGTATCTGAATATAATTGAACCAGTGTTCACTTATTTATTTTCCGATTGGGTAAAAATGAAAAGCTTTATAGATAAACTAGTTTACGAACCGATTCAGCTGCAACTGAACCCTTGAAACAACGCTTGCAAGGGTCAAATGTCGCTGTAATGCCAGGTCTGCGCCACGAGCAACCCGAGCCAGTCTTCGGACCAACCTTGCGTGACGGACTGAAGAGTCCTGGCGAACAAGTGTACGCCTCCAACATTCGACCTGCTTGCGACGCTCTTGCTTGAAAACATTAGAAAACCTTGAATGTGATTCGATAGGAACTGTAGTAAATCCTGACTTGTTGGGTTAAAGTACGGAAATAGCAATAATCGGAAAACGCAAGGGTAGTATTGCCCAAGAAAGGTTGCCCAAGCACTTGTTTATCAAGACCAATGACTTTCACTCCCTGTTTATCCCACATCTTTTGCAACTCCCGGAAAGCTTTTAACGCCTAGAGTGTTGGAAGCCCGAAGTAAATTTTGGGATTGATTTAGACAATTATTTGTCAATTATAAGTAACTGTTCCAGAGCAGTACCGTTGATTCATTTAAATTGTTCATAAATTAATGTTTGCATTTAGTTTTGAATAGGCTGTCGCAACAAGTATAGATCAGACGTTTCAAACGTCCAGGAGAAATTATTCGTTTAGCTAAGTAGCCTCGATGCTATTGGGTTAAAACAGATCAAACCACCGTCCGAAGAATCAGATTCCATTCATTCCCTGATGATATCCAACTTTCCCTCAAGCAATAACTCTTAACAGACAAAGTCAAGACTCAGCAGAAGCTCAAGACTATAAAAACGATTTAAATACAAGTCATAAAGAGGTGTCAGGGAGATTTAGTCAAGCCTTTATGGTTGGGGCTTTGACCTGTATGACTAATAAATATTATAACAATTTCTTTCTTTGAATATATTTAGTATTAAAACAATAACAAATCGGTGTAGAAAGAAAGGAGAATAATGAGAGAGTGTAAGGAATGCGTGTTGGTCCCCCCATTACGACCTCAGTGCGTGAGAACCCGCAGGGGGCCGTTGTTTTGGTAATTACAACCTTAATAGTCGGTGTACCTGAGGCCCGGGCTAGACTGGCCGACACAGCCACAGCCCACTTTCACCCACCTGATAAGTCGGCTTCCTCTTTGTCTCGGGTGATCATCGGTCAGGGAGGGGCGAGAAAGCATCCTCGGTGGCCATCCTGTAATCTCACACTATCGCATTAAAATTAGTGGTAAACGTCGTGGGGAAAGTGTAATGGGGTTATTTATTGATCTGGGACTCCGGAGCTTTCATGAGCCTGTACCTGGGAGTCTCCCCTCCCCCTCCTCCGACCCACCGGTCCCTCCCCTCGATGGTACGGGACACACCGTTACGAGAACCCTGAGATTACGAGAGTTGTAGGATTATGGTTTCCATGTGCCTTCTAACATGTAGTTGGCCTGATAAATGAAGGGACAATTTGTAAAACGCAGGATTCCAATGTGTTGTTTTTTTCTACTACGTTAAATCTGTAAATTTATGTTCCAAAATTAAAAAAACTTGATTAACATTCCATTTACAATGGAATTATTTCCAAATGCTAAAAATGTATGTTGCAAACCAAATACTTAGTCTTTCAAAGTAAACTTTCTTGTGTGGATTATCAAGTTGTCCATGTGTATTATCAAACGGAGTAAACTTCACTGAAAAAGGTAAAAGGAAAGCTAATTAGTTTATTTTAGTAATTGATTCCTAATTGTGTTTTGAAAGATGTTTGAAATTTAATTGACTTTAAAACGGATACTAATCTTCTTTGTTGTACGGGTATAAATGTAACCTAAAGTTGTGTTCCTAGTTTAATCAAAGTCGGGTGAATATTTTCCACCAGATGTCTGCGCGCTGACGAGGATTGGCGTATAAAAAGCCGCAGGACCGGTTTGGCGACCACATTAACTTATTTATTGCGGCGAGATCTCGGAGACTTTAACGCCAAGTCCAACTCTCTGTGTCATGTCTCATTCGATCGATCCAACCTTTGCTTCACCGAAAACTCTCTGTGTCATGTCTCATTCGATCGATCCAATATGTGCTTCACCGAAAACTCTCTGTGTCATGTCTCATTCGATCGATCCAATATTTGCTTCACCGAAAACTCTCTGTGTCATGTCTCATTCGATCGATCCAACCTTTGCTTCACTGAAAACTCTCTGTGTCATGTCTCATTCGATCGATCCAACCTTTGTTTCACCAACAACTCTACGACATGTCTCGTTCGAACGATCCAATCTTTGATTCATCAACAAAGTTTTACTGTTGCGGATATTCCATTTTCCTAAAACATATTCGTAAAATGGCACAGTAGCAAATTACTGTTTGGTATGAATGTAAAAGTTAACCTATGTGTAAACCATATCTAACGCTGGAAGTCTAAAAAATATCAAATCAAGTAAATGAAAATATTCATGTCTATACAAATTCAGTAACGAAAGCTAAATGACATGACTTGATGGAGCTTTAAGATATTGAACATACAATAATACATAGTAATATTATTATTATCTTTTGAAATGGCAACCTATCCTGGTTGGTATTTTAAGAGAAATGTCAGGCCAGATCTTTATTGGTTAGGTATGAATGAGAAATGAGTGCAAGATGATTTTGGCGCGACCTTGTATTCTTGTTACTAAGTCGGACTTAAACGTGGGGTCCGAACCACAAATTTTCCTCTGAATTACGAACTGGTGTAAGTACGAGGAAGGTCTTTGCGGATAAACGTAATATTGAATAGTGCGGACCACCGCTCGGAATCATGCACACTTCCCCGTCCCTATCTATTTTGAGTGTAAAATGTTGTCGAGTTATTTAAGAATGCTAGAAAATTAGGCTCAGAAGTCCAAAAGGATCTGAAGAATTCCGATTGCTGACGGATATCGGTTTAGAAAAACGACAGATGAATTGTAGTAGACGTCGTCTGGCAAATATAGGATAGGTAAAATGAAGGTGAATGTTGACAAGGTGATGGCAGAGGATGATCGACGGAGCGGCGCGGTGGCAAGTAGGTCGACGACGACGGCGAAGCATGTAATCAGCCAGACCTTGCGAGCAGAGGATCCGCCGATGTCGTAACCATCTCCATCGGGGCCAAGGCCGCCCCACTGGCTCCACGGCTATGCAAAATACACTTTCGCTTCCGATCATAACCGCCTTGACCACCGCCACCGGTGCTTCCACTTCCACCTGCTTCCCATCGTCCAAGGTGGACCTGTCCAGTGTCCAGATCGCGACGCGGGGTGCGAGATGTCGCGTTACCGGTGCAACTATTTGCATACGTTTCCTCCAAGAAAACCTAATTTGGGTTTCCTGTTTACATTTTGTCACTTGCCTTCAAGCTTGCTTATTTATGAAGAGCATACAACGTTTTTCATAAATAAAGTAGTTAACTTTGGCGAAAATCACTAACAACAATGGTTATTTATAACCATTGTTGTAAACAAAATTCTTTTCCCTTACGTTGTTACCTTATTATCGTTCTGAAATGGCAACATTCACAGGAAGGCATTTTAAGCCGAGCATGAAGGATAAATAAGCGTAAGACGATTCTGACGCGATGTTCAAGTCATATTACTAACTAAGGCTGGCGTGTTTCTTAGCCAATGGCATTTAAGGGTCCTACAGATTAACATGGGATCCGAACCACAATTTTGCCTATAAATTATGATGATGGACTTTGCGGACGTTAATCCACACCAGTGAATACGAACCATCCATTGGCTCATAACTATCTTCAACTCGTGACCTCCAAGTAGCCGGATTACACACGGCACATTTCGATAGTCAAGACAACAAAATATGTTTTCATAAGGGAAATCCACCCAGGGAGTGTAGTTGCATGAGGTAGTAGAGAGTCTCTACTATTTGAACATTATTCTTGATGGACTCGTTGGTAGAGAACATACAACGTCCACAAAATTAGTACCCAAACTCACAGTGTTCTAATGTACTGCGTCAAGGACTTGATTATTATTTGACATTGATTGTTTTTAACTTGATACTCGGAAGACCAGTGGAGTCGTAGCTCTTTCTGTCTCCGACGTTCCTGCGCAGCAATACTTGTTCTCAAACCGGCTGGATCTGCTTTCCTAGTTCGTGCCTGTCCCCCTTACCTTATTATCCAAACGTGGTAGACGTCGGATCGGGATCTCTGGGTTTGTCACTTATGCTTCGGTCCAATAAAATTACAGTTCGTCTGTGCTTTAGAGTATAGAATATCGAATGTTCAGTTGGGGTATAGAGTAAACAAGCTATTTTTTGTGTTGTATATATTTTTACGATGGAAATGTCATTCTTGTCAGCGACGTACTCATAAAGAACACTGTGTGGTGTATGAGTTTATGAGTTATTCGAATCACAGTGAATTAATGTTCTACAGATTAACTTTTTTGTGTTTGAATAATACGTGTAGATATTGAATTAAAAATTAAGATAGATAAACAACTCAATCCTTGATTCCGCTTGTACTCTACGTCATTATTCGACACACATTTAGCGCATCGTACCAACACTCGTTGAGAATACAGTGACATATGATACGTGACAGAAGGTTTGAAAAATAATTGGTTTATTGGAGTTAAGTAGTATCAGCTTTCACCGAATCCGCCGCAATAGAGGTTAGTATGCTGGCCAGGCGGCTTTGCATCACCGTAGTGATGAAACTGTTGTGTCACCGGCTGGTCGTCACTCTGGGACCTGCCCCTGCCAGACACCCCGGAGCTCCTGCCCCTGCCAGACACCCTGGAGGTCCTGCCCCTGCCCGACATCCCGGAGGTCCTGCCCCTACCTGACACCTCGGAGGTCCTGCCCCTACCCGACACTCCGGAGGTCCTGCCCCTGCCAGACACCTTCAAGGACCTGCACCTACCCGACACATTGCAGGATTCAGCCTATCAAAATTGTTTAATTCGAAGGGGCAGGATTTAGGTTTTAGGGTCAGGGGACCTATAGAGTATCAGTCAGATCAAGTTAAATTAATCATAACAGACTTCGACGGTGGCGTCGCCTTGTTAACCTGCTACTTGGAGGTCACATATTGTGGATAGTTGTGAGCAATGGTCGGTGGGTGTAGTGTTCTCTTGCGTGGATTTAACGTCCGCACTATTGAATACTACGTTAATCCGCAAAGACCATCCTCATTAATATACCAGTTCTTAATTCAGAGGCAATGGTTAGGATTCCTTATTAAACCGTAGGTCCCTTAGATATGCCATTGACTGTTGGGCTATTAATTAGCAGTACCTAAAAAGTATTGAAAGTAATTAAAGTGCCTACCATGGTGTACGGTCGCCATTTAATCTTCAAATAATCTTCATTTAATCATCTAATCCATCCGACACCCTAGATTACCTGACTGCTCAACATACTGATGGACCTGTCGCTATTCTCCACCCTGGAGTGCATGCCCCCACCCGAAGCCCTAGAGGATCCACCCTGCCCGACACCCTCTAGAATCTTCCCCTGTCTTTCACTCTGCCCGACACGATGGAGGATCCACAACATTAATACTCCCCCCCGCCTATCTACCTTTGTCTGACATCCTGATAGTCCTTGCAGTACCTGCAGAACTTATCCGACGCCCTGGAAGACGTGTCCTGACCGATACTATGAAGGATTCCTATCCTACACCCTGGAAGACCTGCCCCTTCCTGAAATCCTGGAAGATTTACCTTCTCCGACACTCTGGAGGACCTACCCCTACCTGATACCATGAAGGACCAACCCTTGCCAGGCATTCCTGGAAAACCTACCCCGGTCATCACCTACCTCGGGGTCCTGACGCCGTCTTTCACTGTATGACGGACCTGCTGAAGTGTATCGACGTAGATATATATCTGCCTAAAATGTGTCTCATTATATTGCATCCACGCCACCTATATCGTTCTGATTATACTGTTAGTAACATACGAGAAAAGCTAGCCTCGTGCCGGGTTCCACCGTGCTACCCAAAGACAGCTCCCACAGCCAGTACTATAGTAGCCTCGTGCCGGGTTCCAAAGACAGCTCCCACAGCCAGTATTATAGTAGCCTCGTGCCGGGTTCCAAAGACAGCTCCCACAGCCAGTACTATAGTAGCCTCGTGCCGGGTTCAAACCAGGTTACACGTGCATCGTCTCTTACAAAACACACTTTCTCCGGGAAAGGGAAATCTTTGACCTTGGATGCACTTTTTAAACCGGCCGCTTCCCCCACCGGCCGCCCGGCACCATTATTTAGTCTTCTTTATATAACAAACCCAATTGAAGTCTCACCTTTATTATAGCGGCTTGCGCAAGACACTCATCGGACATGGTGTTGTCTGGTGGGGCGCTTTCTTTTGATATTCTTTCACTAAATTACCTCGGCCGTCTTACGGTTTGAAAAAAGAAAGTTCGGAATGTCTCGAGAATTAATGTGTGGTTGTTCAACCTGTGACAAATATGGATGTGTGTGTTTTTAACAGGAAACAGGAGTGTCACAAACCTAGAAGGAACCACCCTTAATAATATAGAAAATACATGTTTTTTTTATAAAATTATTTTTAATTAAGATTTGAAACTTGTGGGATCATGAATATTCGATAAATAATTTATTGATCTCCTTATCATAACATCCTGTGACTTCGCTTCGATTTACAAAACCATTTTAATCTGCTATTCGCTGAGGGATACACTAAAGTTTAAATAAGTTTATTTATGTTTTAATGCTTTAAATTTAGTTGTGCATTAGTTATGAGTTTTGATTTATTGTGATTATGGCGTTTCTGATCGTGTTTTCTGTTTTCAGGTTTGTATTTCCTACACATACGAGAGATTTATGTGAGTTAAAAATTTACTTAGTTAATATTGATACATATTGAAGTGTTTCGTTACTACATTTACTACATTTAACATTAAACCTGAAAGATTTCTTTGAATAAATAAATTCAGATCTAGAGTGTCGGATAGATAAGATTATTGAAAGGTATTTTTAAGCCGAGTATGAATGAGAAACGAGTGTAGATTGTGGCGCGATGTTGTAGTCATGATACTGACTAAGGCTGACAATTTCCATAGACATAACTTTTAATTAATAGCCTAACAGTTAATAGCATATCTAAGAGACCTACAGTTTAATGTGGAATCCGAACCACTGCTTCTGAATTTCAAATTGGTATAATTATGGTCTTTGCGGACATAGTATTCAATCGTGCGGACGTTAATCCATATAAGAGAACACTACACCCTCCTCCAAGTAGCTGGATCACAGGACGACGCCACGGTCCCAGTTTTACATATTATAAACTTTTTCTGTAAATGTACATATACTGTAATTACATATCGCCAGTACTTCTGAATCATGGGCAGCACATTATGCATTTAAAGTTACTTTTTCATTAATTTTGCCACGCCTGATCTAATTTTAAAATATTATACCCAGGAATTTTGTGTGATATTCAATGTAGATACTGAGAGTTGCTTCCTCTCTGCACAGTGCAAGTTGCAACCATGGAGATGGTCGGTCAGACTCGGTGACGTGAGATACAGATTAATTTTGTCCCAGTTTGTTCATAAACAGACAGACAGACGGTCCGACACGATGACGTCACGTGCAGTCCTGGTCACGCTATGTATCGTGCCACATCAGTGTTGGGCTCAATTGCATCTAGATACGTCCTCAACACGGCTGTTTGTTCTCTGTTGAAATTCCGCTGGAATCAATACACTGCCAACGAGACTGTCTCATTAAATGTACAACTTGGACTACCTTACTTAACGTTAAGGGTACAAAATACGTTTCTAATTTAACATTTATTATTAATTTCTCTTGATTAAAGTCAATTGAATATTTGCTCGGCTCGGATTGCCTTCGCTTCTTCTTATGAGTGAGTAGAGAAAGCGTTACCCCTTTCACACAATAAAACATAATATACATGACACTTTACCTTTGACACTATTCGAGTAAGGACTAAGGCTGGCTGGCATGTCAGCCTAGTCAGCATCAAGACTAATCATCTGTCCTCTTTCATACTTGGCTTAAATAACTACCTGGGTAGGTTGCAATATCAAGAAAAAGTTTCAAATTTCCTCTGAACCAACCTGACCACCCTCGAATTATCGAGGTGAGAACTTTAAAACAGTGAACACGCAACTCCACGCGCAAGAATATGATATATGTGAGCAAGAAATAGTATTATAATTACCTTTTGAAATGGCGACCCACCTAGGTAGGTATGCCAAGTACGAATGAGAAATTAGTGTATGATGATTTTGGTGCGATCTTGTAGTCTTTTTATTGATTTGGCTGACATTTTTTTGATACAGGACTGTTAATTAATAGTCCAGCAGTTTTAAGGGACGTGTAGTTTAACGTGTGATCCGAACCACTCTTGCCTCTGAATTACGAACTGATCTTATGTTATTAGAGGATCGCCATCTTTTGGAGCAATTTTGAATAAATTTGATCCTCCGCGTGGTCGAGGAGGTCGGTGGGTCGGGCCAGGGGTCGAGACGCAGCCCCCGTTGCCGAATTCGATCGCCGAGCCCCTGCCCCTGCCCCTTGACCCCGCCATTGTATCATATTGTTATTATTTAGTGTGTGTCCGCCCAGAGCGCGCCACTGTCGCAACGCTGCTTGCGACAACCACCCACGCCGCTCCACGGTCCACCGTTCCCCGGTTCCCCCGTACCACCCCGGGCTGCGAACGTGATCCATACCCTCTCATTGGCCCGCCACACCATTGACTTTAATCTTCCATTTTCCGATCGAGGGTTTCTAACCTCCCAGACAGTCTAATTTACCACTTCGGTAGATTCCACTGCATCCAGTGGATAAGACGTCAAAACCGTGGAACTTCACTCTAGACGAGTCTCCTAGAGGTTTTATTGTAAATTAGAATTTTAAATAATTCCCGCAATATTTCCAGTATACGGAAAAACGTAAACTTATAACCATATCAGTAATTTCCTAGGATAGAACATGGCAGTACATACTATACAGTATGTTTAAATTTAAACCCGTTATTTAGGGGTTTACGACGATTACAATCCAGTGTTAATTGACTTAACAACTGTTGAGTAATGTAGTGTGCGACTTTTTTCAAAACTTATTTCTTCGATTTCCAAAATAGTTTTTGTCGGAGCGAGGACCTTGAGAGCCCAGCGGCTCGTCAGTCGTCGACGCAGGGGATTCCGTCAGCGGCGACTGCAACTTTCCCGTGTCCTTGAAAGATTGCGCAAGAGCGGCGTTGCCGGCCGACACGGTGATTCGCGCAGCGCCGCCGCCTGAGAAACTGCGCGGGAAACGTTGCGACGAGCAACACCTTTGTTCACATATCAATTGGAATTTAAATTCTCGATAAAGTCACTTAGTAACCATGGTGTGAGGGAATCGTATCGGCTTAAGCAATGGAAGAATATCAATATTTTCAGTAATTTTAACCTGCACAATTTGACGTGGTGCTAACTTTTCGGTACTTCACCACTGTATGTATTATTTGTAAGTGAAGTTTTTAGGACATTAACCATTCCGCAAAATCTCACTGTTTGTTACTCGGCGGACACGGTGGATTGTGTTCTTGACCGTGAAAAGCAAGGCCTCTTGGTTGATAGCCAATCGTCGACAACATTGTAATGAGGAGATTCAAATGACTTGGTTCGAGAACTATACGAATGACTGTAGTCAGAAATATGCAAGAAAACTGTAGCAACCCATTGTCAGATCAGGTAACTCAGTTGTCCAATTAGAAGTTGTTTTCGCGACGGGAAGCCCCACGTGAGTCACAGTCACAGGTGTCGACAATCGGTGGTACGCAGTTACAGCACAGCTCGTGTGGGGATGAGGAGGTCTCGGTCTATATTTACCTCGGACCTTGCAACTCCTCGCTGCACCGACACCTGTTACCGTGTCACTACTGATTATCCGGCCCTCGTCGTCACACACTCTGTAACGGTGGTGGACATGGTCAGTTGTACGCAGTTACAGCACAGCTCGTGTGGGGATGAGGAGGTCTCGGTCTATATTTACCTCGGACCTTGCAACTCCTCGCTGCACCGACACCTGTTACCGTGTCACTACTGATTATCCGGCCCTCGTCGTCACACACTCTGTAACGGCGGTGGACATGGTCAGGTGTACGCAGTTACAGCACAGCTCGTGTGGGGATGAGGAGGTCTCGGTCTATATTTACCTCGGACCTTGCAACTCCTCGCTGCACCGACACCTGTTACCGTGTCACTACTGATTATCCGGCTCTCGTCGTCACACACTCTGTAACGGCGATGGACATGGTCAGGTGTACGCAGTTACAGCACAGCTCGTGTGGGGATGAGGAGGTCTCGGTCTATATTTACCTCGGACCTTGCAACTCCTCGCTGCACCGACACCTGTTACCGTGTCACTACTGATTATCCGGCTCTCGTCGTCACACACTCTGTAACGGCGATGGACATGGTCAGTTGTACGCAGTTACAGCACAGCTCGTGAGGGGATGAGGAGGTCTCGGTCTATATTTACCGCGGACCTTGCAACTCCTCGCTGCACCGACACCTGTTACCGTGTCACTACTGATTATCCGGCCCTCGTCGTCACACACTCTGTAACGGCGATGGACATGGTCAGTTGTACGCAGTTACAGCACAGCTCGTGTGGGGATGAGGAGGTCTCGGTCTATATTTACCTCGGACCTTGCAACTCCTCGCTGCACCGACACCTGTTACCGTGTCACTACTGATTATCCGGCTCTCGTCGTCACACACTCTGTAACGGCGGTGGACATGGTCAGCTGTACGCAGTTACAGCACAGCTCGTGTGGGGATGAGGAGGTCTCGGTCTATATTTACCTCGGACCTTGCAACTCCTCGCTGCACCGACACCTGTTACCGTGTCACTACTGATTATCCGGCTCTCGTCGTCACACACTCTGTAACGGCGGTGGACATGGTCAGCTGTACGCAGTTACAGCACAGCTCGTGTGGGGATGAGGAGGTCTCGGTCTATATTTACCTCGGACCTTGCAACTCCTCGCTGCACCGACACCTGTTACCGTGTCACTACTGATTATCCGGCCCTCGTCGTCACACACTCTGTAACGGCGATGGACATGGTCAGTTGTACGCAGTTACAGCACAGCTCGTGAGGGGATGAGGAGGTCTCGGTCTATATTTACCGCGGACCTTGCAACTCCTCGCTGCACCGACATCTGTTACCGTGTCACTACTGATTATTCGGCTCTCGTCGTCACACACTCTGTAACGGCTGGACATGGTCAGTGTACGCAGTTACAGCACAGCTCGTGTGATGAGGAGGTCTCGGTCTATATTTACCTCGGACCTTGCAACTCCTCGCTGCACCGACACCTGTTACCGTGTCACTATGATTATCCGGCCCTCGTCGTCACACACACTGTAACGGCGGTGGACATGGTCAGTGTACGCAGTTACAGCACAGCTCGTGGGGATGAGGAGGTCTCGGTCTATATTTACCTCGGACCTTGCAACTCCTCGCTGCACCGACACCTGTTACCGTGTCACTACTGATTATCCGGCTCTCGTCGTCACACACTCTGTAACGGCGGTGGACATGGTCAGCTGTACGCAGTTACAGCACAGCTCGTGTGGGGATGAGGAGGTCTCAGTCTATATTTACCTCGGACCTTGCAACTACCTGCACCGACACCTGTTATGTCACTACTGATTATCCGGCCCTCGTCGTCACACACTCTGTAACGGCGGTGGACATGGTCAGGTGTACGCAGTTACAGCACAGCTCGTGAGGGGATGAGGAGGTCTCGGTCTATATTTACCTCGGACCTTGCAACTCCTCGCTGCACCGACACCTGTTACCGTGTCAATATGATTATCCGGCCCTCGTCGTACACACTCTGTAACGGCGGTGGACATGGTCAGTACGCAGTTACAGCACAGCTCGTGTGGGGATGAGGAGTCTCGGTCTATATTATCGGACCTTGCAACTCCTCGCTGCACCGTCACCTGATACCGTGTCACTACTGATTATTTTCGTCGTCACACACTCTGTAACGGCGGTGGACATGGTCAGTGGTACGCATTTACAGCACAGCTCGTGAGGGGATGAGCAGGTCTCGGTCTATATTACCGCACCTTGCAACTCCTTCCCTCCGACTCCACCGTGTCACTACTGATTTATCCGCCCGTCGTCACACACTCTGTAACGGCGATTACATGGTCATGTACGCATAAACACAGCTCGTGAATTATCGGTCTATATTTATGACCTGCAATTGCTGCAAATTATTTACATATATTTTCGTTGTCACAACAGATGGTATCAGTACAGTTTGATTGTAATTGACACGTCGCGCAAATGATACATTCATGTACGCTGTACGCAAGACATTATGACTTCCGAACAATGTTTTGTAATGACACGATATGATGATTTCAGCTGGTGTTTGTCAGTATCAAAGGCACATGTCGTCAAATCCGTCACCCTTATCACACTCTTGCTTCCTATTACCTTTTTGACATGGCGACCTACCCAGGTAAATATTTAGCCACTACGAAAAAGAAATATATGTAAAATGATTACGGCGCGATTTTGTAAGCTTGCTATTGTCTAAGGCTGACATGTTCCTTGACAGGACTGTTAATTAATAGCCCAACAACCAATTATATCAAAGGGGCCTACAGTTTAACGTGGAGTCCAAACCACTGTTTAGTTTTTGAATTATGAACCGATGAGGATGGTCTTTGCAGATGAACATACTACCAAAGACAATTTAATAAATTGTCTTTGGTCGTATTCAATAGTGCGGACGTTAATTCACACCAGAGAACACCACTCTGTTCTTGACTTCATGAAAGGACGGTATATTTATACGTGAATATAACCTTTTTTCAGTGTGTATGATCTCTCGCCATTTTGTGTGGACTAAACCAGCCACAAAGCTATACGATACCAACTGTAGCTGCGTGTATACGCGTGGTGCGGCCAGTATAGTGGATCTGTGTCAGATCGCGGCGCGGTGTTGCCAGTTCTCCTCACGATCCCCCCCTCCCCCTTCCCTCCCGCGCTCATGGTCAATCATCGCCGGCTACAACTAAGTTATCAAACGCGGCGTGTTCACCTGGGAAACACATCATTACATTGATTTACGTATTTCGATAACTCATACAGTTAGGTTATCCGATGTGAAAGTCGTCAAAACAATTATACGATGAGCAATACCCAGTAATGAATTATTGATGAATCATTCATTATAAAACCAAGTTTTGTACTATTTTCTTTTGTAAACCAATTTAAGATTCCAAGAATATCTAACCGCGGCTCCTTCTACCCCCTCTCCCTACCACTTTGGCTTCATCTCTAAGCTCTCAACCTAAATTCAGTTAATCCGCATGTTAGTCAATGTCCATGACTTGGATAGTTGCCTGACATGTGTGTCAGGCTACACGCTTTAAAGGCTTTGATTGTAATAACTCTTCTTCCTTTTCCGTTTAAGAGTTATATTTATTCCATCGTTTTTTGCACATTTTGAAACGTTTGTTATCACATACAGAATTGTTTTTCGTGAAATATCAATTTACAAAAATACACAATCGTAAATTATGTTATGCTGTACAACCACAATAATAATAATAATTTGAAATTGATTTAACTAATTACTTATTTTATATTCAAAATTTACTTGTTCACTCACTCCGTTCTATGGGCTGCAATAGTGGTGCATACTTTCCTAGGACCTTTGACGCTCCACCGCGACGCGATCTCAGCGACCAAGGACAAACTGATTTGAATCTCCAGATATCGCTGAGACGGCGTCGCCTAGGTAGTGACTATGCCTCATAGTCTGCTGTGGGAGCGTCTGAGCGTCTGGCCCAGTGAGAGTACAGTACCACAGTACCAGCACCTCGCATCCTGTGTCAGCGTCAGGTAGACCGGCCGCTATCTACGAGCATCTCGGCGTTGCCACATCTACCTGGACCGCCACCGCCAGACGCAGACGACTATTGTAGGGTTTTTATAATCCTTAACGGGACCCACCCCTGCCCAGCCGCCTATCTCGCCCCTCATTATTTGTGACAGATATTTCTTTGTTGCGTACAACAAGTGGATTCCTCACGTTTCTCACGAGGTGTACATATTTGCAGCTGCAGCTACCAACTTCAGGTGCCGAATGGAGCTATTCACTTCTTAGTTCAACTTTAACGGTTTAACCACAGATCACACAACTTTTACTTTGTGATCATTGGGTATTACCTGAGAGTTCTGTCACAACTGCAGGACATCTAACATTTGACTCGAGCCGCACTCTTGTTAAATTTCCCTATATTCGTACCTATTTTATTTTTTAAACTAAAAATCACATTCATATTACATACATTTATTACTTTGATCTCTTTTAGTATTTTTTGTAAAAAGGTTGTAACCGTCTAAAAGTGTATCTAATCATATCATAATATTTATTGCATTTAAAGACACTCGCGTCATGTGTTGGCATAACAGGTTTTCGCTTGTGGAGGTACTGCATATAATAAACCCGCGTACCAAGTTTGATGCCCCCCTCCCCCCACCACTGGCTAATTGGCTTCTCGTAAATGACACGGCAAGCCTGTTAAAGCATTATATTTTCCACTTGTGTGTTTGCAATTAAATTAAGGATAGATATTTTACAGTGTCCGTGTACGTTTCTGCAATTACGGCGTCTTTGTTCTTTCTCCTCTGTTTGAAATTACTTTTAAATAACTCTTAATTAAAGTAAATTCTTCTTTATTAAATTGAACCTATTTAATTGTAATTTTCTATTTTTCATAGTCTTGTGAAATATTAGAGTCTCCTTTACTGGTGAAATATTTAAATTCATCAATGTTAATTTGTGACAGCATTACTGATCGTAAAAAGATGGCAAGATGATGTGGTGACAAATTAAAGGTGAAATGATCACCTGGGGAATTACAATAAACACCACACCATTATATCCGATAGTGAACAAGAAATTATCTTTTTTATGAAGGAAAATGTTTTAAAAAAATCGCAAATCCCTGCAACAGGCAACACAACAACGACAGCAACAACAGAGGTTATTTAACCGTTGTTAGATAACCTTTAATTTATCACTTCAATCGTCTTTTTACGGGTTTTTACAACTATACATTTTCAAACCGATCAAGTAGTAGGTGATTTTGTCACAAAACTATTACTGTTCTCATGGGATTTGAATCCAATATGGCAGACTCCTAAGTTTGGTCATCAGATGACAGTATATTAGTGTTTAGTTCTAGCATCTATTGGTCGACCGCGTGTCGTTAAAAATAACTGTCGTATTAAAATGAAAGTTACACTGGCAATCTGAGAAAATAAGATATTACAATTCTGGCGTCGTTAACAAAGAAGATACTGTAATTTCATATTAATTATGAGGTATATAATAAAGTATCTGTCGTTCTTCTTTCCTTTCAAGGGCACACCTAATCAGTACTACCTTTTTGGGCATATAGTTTACCTCGAATCTTGTTATTCGTTCATTCATCAACTATCCATTATTGATTAAACCAGAGAAAAATTTTGCATCGGATCCCACGTTAAACTATAGGTCCTTCAGACACCATAGGTTGTTAGTCTATTAGTTAACAGCCCTATGAAAAGAATATGTCAGCCTTAGTCAGTAACAAGACTACAATATCGTGCCACAATCATACACTCATTTATTATTCGTACTTGGCTTAAAATATCTACCTGGGTAGTTCACCTTTCAGAAAGGGTTAAGGTAATTATTCTCTGTGTTAGTGCAATATTTTGATAGTTTATTTTTTGTAATGAACCAGGTCTTATTATGTTCTAACCGAGTAGTTGTGACTTGCTTACTCTGTGTAAGGTTAGTTTCGCTCCAGTAACAACAGCTGTGAGGCGGAGCTGTAGGCCCAAGCCTACGCCGCAGAGGCACAGGCACAGGCAGTCTGTATGGACGACACGAATAGTAATGTCAATATTACACCACAGAGAAAGTCACATGCATACACACTCTCACTGAATGCCAATAGATATTCGGGACTGTCTGTGGCATGAAACGTCCGCCGTGGCCACCGGGTCAGTGAGGCCTCGAGAACGGGAGAACAAGGAACAGACTGTTGTTCGTTATTTTTACGTGTTATACTCCACAAAATGCAGAATTGGTCTTATATCACTTTCTGTAACGCTAAACAAGATATTTTTGTGCCGCTTCTCCGTTATAATGGGAGCATTCACTAGGATTAAACTTATTATCACCTTTTTTGAGAATGATTTTGTTTACTCTAAACCACCCCATAACCTTTTACAGTTAAGTAATGAACTCCCAAAAACCTAATATTTAGCTATACTGTATTAGCAACATTTCATAACTGATTTTAACCTTTTCGAAATTATCCTATACAAAAGTCATAATCAGGATAAATTAACATTGGTTCATGCACCCCGTGGAAACGAATGACCTTTCTGCTAGTTGATATCTATTAATAATAATTATAATTACAATGTGTGCCATTTGTTTTCTGATGCCTCTCAATTATGGTAGTATAAGCTACATCAGCGGATAACATTTTACTTATTCACTTTGACCTAAGTTTGTTACTTAATTGGCGACCTACCCAGGAAGATATTCGAAGACAAGTATGAATGAGAAATGAGTGAAAGATGATTGTGGTGCATCTCGTGTTCCTTAGAACTATACTGAGGAAATTTAGAGGCTACAGTACCGTACTTGTCCCAGCTTGTATTTTAGTCCCATAAGAACAATTTTGAATTTGAGACAACGTTACTGATCACTCAATTGTCGTAAACAGATGGTTGGTTTATAAAATTAAAGGTAAAGCTGTTATCTAGGGAATTATTTTTCTTTTTTTATTTTGAACATAATTAGTTGTTAGTAAGGATATAATTTGGTGATAATTGTAATTCCCTAGTTGATCACATTACCTTTAACTTGACACCTCGACCATCGTTTACGACGATCGAATGGTCAAGCAATGCTGTCTCGTGATATGAACATTGTTCTTATAGGACTGTTCCAAGACGGAGAGATTGCAGACTCCTAACAGTAGAAGGTCTACTGAAGATCATTGGTGCTAGTATTACGCCTTGAAGACTGCCGATGCTTTAATTATGAAACGAATTAGTCTTGAGTGATGGCATTTCCTGCAAGGAAAGCACGGGCTGTGTTATGATGTAGCAAATAAATAATTAGGTAGCTGAGAGCGTACATAAACAAGATGCGACGATGTGACTGTTTGGTTTGGCGATAAATGGCGATAGTATTGTTGTTGAATGAGTGTTGACGTCAGGTTAGGTGGGACGGTTGTTGCATCTGAACCGACTCGTCACGTACGTTGCAAATGTGACCAACTAGGAACAACAATTAAAATTATCATTAGAACTACAAAATTAAAAATAACGCAGACCAACTCACTCCATATTAACCCTAGAACACAAAGGCTCCCAGAGCCAAGCGTTGTTACAAAGGCATAGTCTCCCAGACTACTTTTTTTGAAAATATATAAAAAATACTTTTAATGACGAGGAATTATTTTTAATTATAAAAACACTTAAAGTGAACATTGAATTAATGTTTTATAAGAGTTTAATGTCGAAATCTTAATTGTTCTGGCACTGGCAGCAGATTGTCCCTTATCGTTCGCCCCACATGACTTTTGCGCAACGTCCATAAAAATGTTTTGTCATGCGCCGTAATCTTGGGGGTAAGAAGGCACACACCTTCCTACCTTGTTGGACTGGTTGTGGAGCTTCATTTGGCACACTTAAATTTAAAATATAAGCAATAGATTGCCGGACGAGAGTTCGTTGCACATTGTGCCCTGAAGCCAGTACTTCAGGAGCTCTCTGTGCATTTCTCTAAAACATTTTGCCGACTTAGGGGCTTATACGATTGGCTCAGACACGATTTTCTACATATAATACGTATATATCATTTAAAGTGATGTTTATAATGTTGTAAAACATGTATAGGGGCCACCTCCTTGTTTTATGACTAAACGAAGTTTTACTGCATATTTGGTTCAATTCAAATAAATATTTACACTATATACAACATATATTTCCAATATAATGTTTAACTAACAACAAACACGCGAAAAAGCAAAGGTATACTAAATTCTGCAACAGGACACCACAATCCGTATATGTTGCGAGTCTGCCGCAAACTGTGCGTTGTTACAAAGGCGTAGTCGACCTGACGACGCGAACTTAAAAAACTTTAAAATCTCGTTAAACAAAGGACGCAAGCGAACACCAACCAGACCCTTTTAATATTAGGCCAAGACTGACAGCTACACGGAGTTTTGTGGATTTTAGTGGAGTGGAAGGGGGTAAGGGGTAGAAATGACACCTTGCGCGTCGTCTCTCAGACGACGCCTTTGTGTTCTAGGGTTAAGAAACTCCTAGACATAGATGACGGCGCTGCTGAGGACTTAATCAAATCGCAATACTGTATATGACTTGAATCACCCGCGTAGACCATTATTTCATTTTGTTTTGTTTGTGGTACTTTTTTAAGCACCTACACAAATTAGTATTTTAAGCCAAGTATGAATGTGAAATGAGTGTAAGATGATTGTGGTGCGATCTTGTCTTGTTGGCTACGACTGGTTCCTTAGAACTGTTAATGAAAATCTTCATTCAAACAGTCAATGATGTCTTAGGGAGCTACAATTTAATGTGGGATCCGACCCACAATTTCGCCTGTGAATTACGAACTAGTCTAATTATGAGGATGGTCTTTATGGATTAATAGTGCGGACGGTAATCCACATTATCCTCAATTGGTTATATAATAGTGGCTGAATCCTTCCTTTACGTATACTGTTCCAGAGTGTCTGATATCTCTACAGTATGTTGTCGGCGCTGGTCCAATGCGTTGCGCAGCGCAGGCCACGCGGAACCTGCAATTATTGCTTTGCCCAATCGATCGTTATAGGTCATTGGATCCGACAACTCATAGACAGTTCTTGTGATTCGATTGTTTTGTGAAACAAACAATCGAAATATTTTGTTTGCCGTCGAACCTGCAACGACTGTGGAATTCGTGATTAAAATTCAGTTGTTAACGATACTTTAAAACAATTCTATCTAGTTGGTATTTTTGTCTTCAAATTTACTAGTTCGGCTTTGTTTTAAAGGACCGTATTTATAGTTGTGAAAAGGTCAAACTATTTACTAACCCGTCCATTGTACGGGTTGTATCACTAGTAAGAAGTAAGATTCATACTTATTTGAAAACAAAATAAGTGAACAAAACAAAACAAAAATTAATAGGAAAGATATGTTTGTTTGTATTGTTTTAAATTAGAATGTTTTTTGTCATTAGTAAGATTTTGACGTTCAAACATTTGTTCACTGAATAATGTTTAAACTTGGTCTAAAATCAGCGATAAAAGTAAAACAATGTTTTTAACTTTAATTTGACTTCTGGTGATTGACTTTTGTTAAATCACTTTAAACAGATCACATGTTTTGTGAAAATATGCAGCTGATATTGATTAAAAGTATAGTTTTGAGTTAAAAACTAGGGGCTTGCTCATTACTTATTTTTAATGGCTGTGGGTCAGTTTAAATTTAAGAAACCCTTACTCAAAAGAGTAATGAACTTAAGTTTTATCAGAGTAGGTTTCACAGAAAAACATTCCTATGTGACTCATCTCGGCTTTTATGGGGTATAAAATGTAAAAATAACGAAATACATGCAGTCAGTTTATACAGACAAAACTAAAATGTTTGTGTATAAACGAATGCTTTAGTAAATTTTAATCGTAGTACTTCAAGGGAATATTTAATACTACATGTTGTTTATTTACAACGCAGTAAAACTAAATCTCATAAAATTAACATTCAATAAATTGTGTCAACAACACACTGCTTCCCGCACCGCGTCCCAGATTCCATATTGTTCTCGACTCGACGATAAAGTCTGCGTATCACCTTTTTGAGGTCAGTTGAGATATAAAACTGTTGTTATAATTTGAAACTAAATTAACTTGTCTTGGATTCCTGTCTATGAGAAAGTGGGTTTTATTTATGAATATTGAATAAGTTTAATGCATTCACAGTGAGTAATTGAGATGAGTTTATAGAAAAAAGTTAATAAGTTATATTGATTGATTTGTGAAAGGGTTTGTTTAACATTGATTGTTTATTTGTCAAAGTGGTTTGAGTTCTAACAATAATGACTGTCTTTAGTGTGCATATAACGCTATGTTTAACGTAACTACATTATCCAAGATTTATGTTTCTAAAGATAGAAAGTATGAGACAGCGCAGTAGGTTTTCATTTATAATAAATATTACTTATTATTTTCTAAAACTAAGCTAAGTCTAAATGAGAAATGAGTGTAAGATGATTGTGGCGCGATCTTGTAGTCTTGTTACTGATTAAGGCTGACATGTTCCTTAGACAGGACTGTTAATTATATAATAGTGTGGACGTTCATCCACACAAGAGAATACTACACACCACCATTAGTGACCCCAAGTAGCTGGATTATAGGACACGCCAGCGTCATCTGCAATCTACTTGCATTTTCTAAAGGTTCACTATTGTATATATAATTTGTACCGAAAACCACGAACGTCTCAACGTCCCTGAACCGCTGCAGAACCGAGTTCCTCAAAGCTATTCATCTCTAGAAAGCTATAATCAGAGCGCAAAGTGGTTACCATACAAAGAAAACTACCCAAGGTCGGATGATTTGCGGACGCCAAGTCGCGCCAAGGACCTCGCCGTGCGACGTTGATGGAGATGCGTCTAAATATAGATCACATCTGCACTTCGGTGATGAATCTACGTAATGCAATTTCCCTTTGTCGTAATTCGCACCAAAGACAGCTCCAATGTGTCAGTTTCCGACAGATTGATGTGGTGTTTTCCCGACCTATATCTATATGTGGCTCGTCGGTATGCGGTAGTAGTAGACGACTTTGGTCTAGGATGTTTAGGAATATTGTGGTCCGGGTTCGAGTGCCCAAGGTACGGCATATCCGGCCCGACGCGGCCTTCTGTATCGGTGTCAAGGCTTACAGCCAGCCGTACGTGACGTGCAGACTGTCGTACGAGATGTCAGTAGCTAATTGAAATTAATTATGACTCTCAAATAAGTCTTATTTTGTTTACTTTTGGGTTTACCACTCTACAGGATAGGGAACGGTCCAAACCCTAGCCCTGTAACCATCGAGCTGCTGTAAGATGGGACTCAACTACAAAGGGTACTTACTACTGATCTCAAGAAACATTATTTTATACTATGATCTCTCCAAATTAAATTTTTAGTATACGGTACCTCCTTTGGTATCTTTATGGTGCGTTAGATGCATTACTATTCACAATTGTAAACCATACGTTTTGTCATGTTACCTTTTTCTCGTTTTACAAAAATAACTTGTTCATCGTCACAGAAAGACATAAATTTAAATCCAATTTGGTTGTCTGGAATATAACAATGTACAAACAAAATTCCAATTTAATTTAAATCGATTTGGAAAGATTTTGCGTTATTTGATAAGAATTAGACCATAATGTTATAAGGAATTTGATTGATTTATGTTACTTCTTTGTTCTAACAGAAAGTTTCTTTTTTCAGGTGAGTGCTAGTTGGTCTATTGGTTACAGTTCCGATCAAGTAATCTGGCAAGTATACGTAGAAAATAACAGTATAACACTATAAAACAGTAGTTAATATTTTGTCTTATTCTATATCTTATTATTACTGTTGAAATGATGCCCTACCCAGGTAGGTTCTAAACCAAGCATGAATTAGAAATGAGTATAATTAGATTGTTGCGCGATCCTGTTACTGACCAAAGCGGATAGTTACTTAGACAAAACTATTAATGATTAATAGCCGGACATCCAATGGCATCTAAGGGACCTACAGTTAACGTTGAATCCGAACCACTTTTACCTCTAAATTATGAACTGGTCTAATTATGAGGATGGTTTTCATGGATACAGTAACCCATTCCAAAGAACGTCACACCCACCGCCCCATGATCCATAATTTATCCACAATTCGTGAAGGACACGCAACCGTCCCAGTCTACATCACGTTATGAGTTCTTGTTTGAATACTTGAAATCTGCTCTAAAAAGAATTCCCTGTAAATGATGAATATCAGTATTATAGTATTAGCGTGCGTGCGCTCGCACGTGTGCGCACTGCGCAGCAGGCAGCGGAGGCCCTTCCTGCAATTATCCACAGCCGCTCGCCCATGGCTGGGAATTTACTCTTCTTGATATTTTAACGAATTTCCCACAAAACTTGCATGACGAGTTTACATTTCAAGGCCTGTTGGATATATGTCTTAGCTCTTGGGGATGTTATAGTGTTATAGAAGTGACGTGATATGGTTAAAAAATACAGCTGTGTAGAGGAACTGAAAACATCCCCTTGACATATCCATAATCTAACCTATTCCCCACAGGGAAGTAAATACTGTACTTTTTTGTAAAATATTTACCATTATTTGATATCTTTAATTGGACTTTTCCAACGCGTCTGTGTTTTTTACTACACAACTCCTCCCGTTTTCAAGTGATTACCTAATAATTTATTATTTCAATTGAAATTTTAAGTTATTTTCAACTACAGTACACAGTTCTTATGGTAGTTTAACTTCGTAACTTGAACTTTCAATTTTTAATGTAAATTATTAGGTAATCACTTGAAAACGGAGGGGTTTCTCCACCTCCAGAAACGTTGTGTAGTTAAAACCACAAACGCCTTGAAAAAGTCCAATAAAAGATATTGAATAATTAATATCCAACGCCATTATGAATTTTAAAGATTTACCCCAATGCTATCCTGATTTCGATATTTGGAGTGGACAAAGTAAATAATTTATATTGAGTAATGTTTGTTGATTTTCCTTTCCTTCACAATGGTCGATTATCATGGAAATGATGTGGAAATAACACGTAATTAGCGCAAGGTCTTGACGTCTGGGTCAGCTCTACTTGGTATTAAAATTGGTGTACGGTATTGGTGAAAACAAATACTGTATAACGGTTGAGTAACGTTATAGAGTATTATAATTTATTGGGTCTTAATAAGTAATTTAATATGTTGAGCCTGAAAGGTAAACAATTATTTCGACGATACCAAATGAATTTATTCCTCTAAATAAACAAAGTTACAATAATTATATATGTTACATAGAAATTACAACGCATATAAAATATCGGACTTGTCATAGGCTATAGAGTTTGTAAACATTTCAAATAGTAACACATAATAGTAGTAGTAGTTTAGATTTAGGACCGTTCTTTTTAAACATCCAATAAACAAGACAATCTTTTATAAAACTATCATATTCTTTAAAGTTTACCTAAATATGTACCATTTCATAATTTTTTTCAACAATAACCATCCAATTTCTGAAAATACCAACAAGAGGAGCAAAGTTAAATTAATTACAGAATTAATTTGTCACAAGAGGACAACACTGAAGGACAAGGGACCGTTTTCTCTTTTCCTTCCTTAAGGAGCAAAAGCGAGGAGGAGAGAGAATTCTCGATAGTCGATAGTATAACGAGAATATCTTAGTCTACATGTCATGAAGCGTGCACAGTCTACATGTTTACTTTCTCATACATGTACGATAGAATAGAAAGTATTGTTTTTGTAAAAAACTTTGAATTTTGGTTTAGAGTGGATTTATCCGTTTTGGGGTCCCCTGAATCCAAAAAAGTGGGTTTCGACGTGATGTCTGTCTGTCTGTGTGTGTGTGGGAGGGGGGATCAGGATGTCTACAGAGCCACAGGCTACCCCGTTGGTCCGATTCAGATGAAATTTGGTATGTATGTATATATTCACCGTATCTATAGGTTTTTTTATTGAGGGTAGTTCATCAATAATATGTTTATAACAATAACATATATAACCTCTTTCCTTTGGGCGTTACGTCGACCTATCGGTCGACACCACACCGTCCTTTTTGGCGAGGTTGGCCCCGAAGAAAACGAAGACGTCGTCTTGTCCTTAAAAAAAATCTCCTACCCCTCTTACTACTCGCCAAGTTTGAGGGTGAACCCGAAAAAATTTATTTAGTCTGTACAAGAACTCTTCCTCGAGTTAAGAGTAAATACCAGGGTTTTAATGAAGTTTAAGATACAGTATTCAATATTTGGGGGAGAGACAGACGTTCTACTTCAGTACTTCTCATTTTCTATGAAGGCAGCGTGCTTTACGAGTACACTCGGATTTTTTTAAGAGTTTAGGAATTTTTTCCTAACAAGGCTGAATAGTTAACTCTCTAGTCCAGTTACAGTAAGGTTAGGTTAGTTACAAGACGAGTTAAGTTGCAGAGGGTCGGCGCACAGCGGTTGTCGGAGGGCAAGGAGCGAGTGGCCTAATTCAAAAATTGCCTATCATCAGTCTCCCGGACGCGGCGGTCGAGCGATCCCCGAGCTTTACATTTGGAGTGCAGTGAAGTTGGAGCAAACGCGTGTTTCCATCATCAGTTGATGCTAATGCAGTTGCACTGCAATTTATGTTTATCCATTAATATTTTTACATAAACATTTGTTGACTCTTTGAGCCAATGTTACAGATTTGCTTAGGCGAAGCGTTCTACCAGAAGGTCGTATTTGTTGACAAATATGTTTGTTAGTTTTTCTTTTCTCGACAAAAGTGCTGATTATAATAAGCACGTTTGCGAGGTTGACACAACGGTTGGATCGTTAGCCTTGTCCTAAGGTGGATGGCCTGGTCGGACGCATTTGTAAACAAGAGTGGCCGCATCAGCAGGGACGCTATGGAACAGCTGTGCTGTGCTGATGTCGGCAAGGCTGCCCGCCGTGACGTCACGGGCCGGTCGCCCTTGACGACTCGGGGTCGTTGTCAACATCAACACGACAATCAGCCGTTTGCCGTAGTCAACGTTTAATGGTTTGAATTTTTATATACCGTATCGAATATACACTATTTTATCCAAGCTCTGAGGGCGAAGAAGTGTAATTAGCAATTTGCGAGACGCAAAACGTGTAACGGAAGTGGCGTCATTGATCACGTAACCGGATATTTTTTATTTATGGTAGATTATGTTTAATAATTTGTGAGAAAATCGCTGACATACTATAATGTTGCGTTTCAGTCCGTAAATTAAGTTATTAAAGAAACTAAAATGCTTATTGGAAACGTTTATTTTCAAGCTAATTTTAAGAAACTACTCTCTGCTTCCAACGGGATGTCGTACAAAGAACGTGTTAAACTGTTCTGTAAACGTCGGCTAGAGAGGAGAAACCATATCAGCTCGCTTAGACTTATCCATGATATAAGATATTTTCAGGAAAGTCGTTCAGCACCTTTTTTGCTGGGTAAGAATGAAAATATTTCTTTTTTTACTACTTAAACTTTTACTACATCTCATTCAAGCTCAGTCTTGTTAGCTACTTCGTTGTCTCAAAATACCACAATGCAGAAAAATATATTCTTTGCGTTTTTCTGTTCTCTAGAGTTAGTAAGAGAATATGAGGAGTAAAAGGTTGGCGGATGATATAAAATATATACTTTATGTCACTAAGCTTTGTAGCTTGTATTTTAAAACTGTCAACATCTCTATTTCGAGTATTTTCTTGTCTGATATTTCTGCCACTGTAATGTTTAAAATCAACACTTTTTCAAAGATTATTCTTATTTTTAATTATTGTAAAACAAAATCACATTACAAACATTTTAAAACTTGTTCTTGTAATAGACCATTGCCTATACCATACTTAATCTTATACGATGAGTGACGCATTCTTCGTGAAAGTCTTTCATCCGCATTTCGTCTATAAACAAGTTTTAATTTAAAACTATTAATTTTTCATGTCAAATTTTTTGCTTTTACGATGTATTAAAGAAGTTAAATAGTATAATTAGAGAGTTTCGTAGCGAACGGGACAGCCACACTACAGTCACTACAATAGACGGAAGTGAGTGACTGAATTCCGTATCAGCTGAGCGGTGAAATCAGATGTTTAAACTTTCGGTTTTGGTCAACAGAGGGCGCCGTTGAAAGTTACGTCACCAATTAACATGGGTTTCCACATCGTGTGGCAAGACGCGAGGAATGACCACGAAGCATTCACAAAAATTAATGTAGAATTTCTGTTTTCGGTTTTGATAGAAAAATGGCCAATTCTACTGATTCGTGATAAATAAGTATGCAAATTACAAATAGTGGCTTCGGAGTTGAACTCTAGTCTCGTGGATTTTGAGATAAGCACAGTCTGCTTGTAACACAACGAATAAATAAACACCGGTACAGGTAGACGTAAAGAGGATTGTGAAATAAATATTTAAATAAATAAAAAGTCAGAATTGCTGTACACATTTTATACATGGTGGTAATTAAGTCTTATGACGAATATACTATATACGGCGTATACTGTGTACGGCGGTTCAAAGTTGATAGCATTCCATTTTAAAACCTTTTCCATATTTGCACATCGTGTAAGGTCGTGTTTCCGGCATTAATTTTAGTTTAACGATATCTTCAATTTGATGTATATATGAACCATTCTTTGTTTACCTTTAAAATTTTCAACTCCCCACAGGCCGCCCCCATAGGTCAGCCAATAGCTTCTGGTGCAAGTCCGTACGCTCTACAGTATAACAGTATTATCAACAGACGTAGACGTGTGCGTGTCGGCGCATACTGATACTAGCGGTGATACTGTCCAGTGTCACTCATTAGTATCATTATATCACCACTGACGATACCGCACTTCGGAAGTGCCAGAATTGTGAGTTGATTTTTCCCTGTTTTAAAAGAAACCGTTTGATTATTTCTTTTGTACTCATTCACTCAAAATATTCTGTATGGATGGATGGATCCTGTATCATGTTCCTGTGTAGATGGAATATATTCATGAAAAACAATACATTTACAAAAAAGTATATTTCGAATAATATTTTTTCCAGTTTACTTGAACATCCTGCGGTTAGTTAGAGTATACGTGAAAGTTTTCTATACGTTTGGGTTTAATATTTTTGTATTTGTCTGTAAACATTGCGATTATGCGTCAAAGGATAGGTGGTGTGAAACTCAATAAAATCTCATGTATATTATGTTGCCTTAATGAAATGGCGACAAATCCAGATACTGTAATAATTCGAGAGAAGTCAAAGTTATGAACGAGAAATGACTGAAAGATGATTGTGCGATCTTTGTGTTCTTGTTACTGACATGACTGTTAATTAATGGGACCTACAGTTTAACGTGGGATCCGAACCACAATTTTGTCTCTGAATTACGAACTGGTCTACTTTTGAGGATGGTGTTTTCCGATAAACGTAGTATTCAATAGTTAATCCACAAGAGGGATAATCATATACACAGACCATCAAATTATACAGTGGGCGTAAGAATAAAAATTTAACATGGGTAGGTGATTTGAAATGTGAAGGGAATGGTGTGAAGGCACGTGGCATGGAGGAGGGTGAGGGTGGTCGATGCGGTAGGGGTAGGTCGGGGTCACAGGGGTCGCGACCTTGTCCCTGGCGCACGCCAATATTTGCAATTCTATCTGCCCCACCCCCTCCCCCTCCTGAACCGGGTGGGGGCTGCTACCTGCACCATGATGCACTGATTACGACGCTCCATAACTTACCATTGTTGAGACAGTTTAGCCGTACATTACACTACACCTACCAACAACACCTCTGCCTGTGCAACACTTCGACGTCCATACTTCCTATAGATGACAGAGTAGGTGTCCAATAGCTTCTGATGGGGGACCCCATTTACTTGCATATGCTGCTTTTAGGTGCGATTTCAATATGCCCGACAACTTTTTGGCTAATAGAGCACCCTATATTTTACAATGATTTTAGATAAGAAATCCTATTTAAAAACGCATTTATTCTTAGTCTTTCTTTGTTAAAGCTAACCAATCAGGTTCTAGGGCGCTTTTAAAATTGAATTTCCCTATTTCTCCGAGAATCATGCGGTCGAAAGAGATTTTTTTATTTTATTATATCTATACTTGCTATGGAAGCCTTGGTTTTTTTGCTCCTTTCAGGTTTTCATGTATACAATTTTCTAAATCTTCAGCAATTTTACTGAATAAGGCTGACATGTTCTTTAGACTGGTCTGTTACTAACTAGACCGACATCCAATTGCATCTTTTAAGGATCTACAGTTGGGATCCGAACTGGTCTAGTTACGAGGATGGTCTCTGCGGATGATCGTAGTAGACGTACGGTATTCAATAGTGCGAACGTTAATCCACGCAAGGCAATATCCTATCCATTGACCATCGCGCATAACTATCAACAATTCGTGACCTCCAAGTAACTGGATTACAGCTTAAAACGTTTAAGCGTATTCTCAACATTGGCGCGGGGTTTAAGTTAAAGAGATGACACATACAGTTGATTACATACGTTGAATGATTCGTTCATTCGATATTCACTTCGATTAAAGTAAACTGAATGATTCGATTATTTACATAACCGTTATCGGTTCGTTGGATTATACCATCGCACCAGTAGCAGTAGCACAGGCCCAGGCCCAGGCGAGTGTCGGGTTTGGCGGCGGAAACGGAGGCGACCTTGAAACGCGAATCACGCCGCGCCGCCCGCGTAATAATAGCAGACTTGTGCGTCGCCGCCTTGCGAAAATAGAGGGCCTTGACCACGGCAGCTGCCGGAGATCGCCGATAAGGTGGCGCGCCTCTGCGGCGGGGACCCGAACTTATAAGTTGTAATAGAAAAATAACAGTTTATGTCTCTATGAAACCGTGGAGTAACCATTGAACTACGACTCAGTTGTGTAAGCAGAAGCTATCCTCATGTGGATTCTACATGACGTGAATATTTCTTAGAAAAACGCGTTAGAAACTAGTATCCAGGAACAGTATAGGTGCGTCGTTTACCGAATTGGTTGGTGGTAACTTTTGTAACTATACAAAGAACCTAACCTAACCCGAGTATCAGTATGTACATTTAAACGTGCGGATAGAAACCTCGTATTGTGAACTTGTGAACTGTTAGACCGTTTAGAAATCAATTGATGGACTATGTGAGAACATGTAAACGTAGTGGAACCTTCAACGTTGCTCGCAGGAGTATGGCTCTTGTAGCCCTTTGAATTATTGCAAATACATTAAATGTAAAGGATTATTTTGAGGTAGATAAAATAACAAAAACTCAATCTTAAGTTACACAGTAGCTTGTTTTATATTCGGTATCCAACAATCACGTAGTCAGACCATCCTGTAGCGATCTTTCCCCCAGCTGATATATGGAGGGCTTTACTAACTTTAGTAAAACCACGGGAGCGATTACAATTTTTTATTACACGCTTTAGTCTCTACAATCTAAAAAATAAAAAGTTGGAGGTTAATGCTTTGGTTTTATATTCGGTTAAGTCCAACAATCACGTGGTCAGGACTACCAAAAAAAAAAAGAAAAAAATCTTTAAAGAAGATAAAAAAAAAAAAATCGAAAAAGGGCTTTACTAACTTTAGTAAAACCACGGGAGCGATTACAATAGTTTATTACACGCTTTAGTCTCTACAATCTAGCGGGTAAACGGTGTTTATACGGATAAGATAGCGACTGCCATGAGTTCTTATTCTCGTTATTCAGTTTGCGTTGCCAACAGCGATTCACACATTCACCGCATCGGTGACATTGCTATACATTATTTATACTTCTTGGTACATTTGTTCAATTATTTTCTCTAGGGGTGTGGATTAAACCCATGTATTCGTGTTAACGAGAACTACGGTGGCGTGTCCTGTAATCCAGCAACTTGGAGGTCAAGAGTTGGATGGGATATTCTCTTGGGTGGATTAACGTCCGCACTGTTGAATACTACATTCATCAGCAAATACCATCCTCATAATTAGACCAGTTCGTAATCCAGAGACAGTGGTTCGGACTCGAATGTTGCAAAGATTCTTCAAGAGAAATTCTTACAACGGAAAGTTTATAGGCAACAAAACTCTATCGTGATGACGTCATTGAGCTGATGCAAAGCCTGTCGAAATGTCATATTGATGCTTAGTGTGAACGTGGCTGAAACGTGTGTTTAATTTCAACTATAGCAATATAGTGTATACTACTACTTCGTACTTTGTAGACCATCCTCACAATTAGACTAGTTCCTAACTTAGGGAAAGTGGGTCGTGTTACACGTTAAACTGTAGGTTCCTGAGATGTCATTGACTGTTGGGCTACTCGTATTAATTAACAGTTCTGTCAAAGTAAAATGTCAGCCTTAGTCAGTAACAAGATCGCGCCACAATCATGGCCCACTCATACTTTACTTAAAATACCTATCTGAGTAAGTCGCCATTTCAGAAAGTAATTGATATTGAGGTTTCTCGTGTTCGACACAATAAACAGCAATTTAACCAAAGCGAAGGAACGAATCCAACGGAATCGTATGTCTCACGGAGCGCTATCGCCCCGCAATTTGGCACCACGCCTAGGAGGAAATTGTAATTATCTCTAGAGCTCGGTCCATTGTAGTGATTCACTATAGTTTTGTTTATCTATTTTCTGTTATTTAGCATCTTACTGTCTGAAAGCTGTATGCAATTGCTGTCTCTCTCATAGCCTTTAAGCTTGATACAATTTCAATTTAAGGTAAAATGATTATGTTTTTTCTAAGCCCACTGTATTAATTGGTGATACTAAAATTCAATTCAGTCAGTTTTGGGTCTCCTTATTGACTAACATCTCAATTTCTCTTTTCTCATTGATAAGGTTATCAAAACATTAAGCAGTTGTGTTTTTGTACTTCTACAATAGGGTGATTCTTCTGCGCGCCAACTATGGCTGTTTTTATCCCCACTTGGTTTAAGGTTTTGTCACCTGGAGATCTGAAACTGAGAAAAACTAGCAGGTGTTGCCATGTCAAAAGAAGGCTCTCATATTTTCGGCACTAGGAAAGGGGGGGATTCTTGCGGGGGTTATTCACCAGAAATGGAATTCTATCGTTCTCCGGTTTATATATTTAAAACTAACGCAACTTCAACCTCTCACTTTTTCACTTCTCCGTTTGAAAAACAAACATTCTACTGTGCCATTAAACGTTACAACGCTGTACCATTTAACTTGAATAAGGTATCAGACGGGATTAAATTCAGAATTAAAATCTTTTCTTCTTGATAGGGAGTACTACACTACTTTTTTTAATGACAAGTGTCAATAGTTGAATCGATTATTTTATAAATGACTTTGAAATTAATGTTGTGAACTCGTGTAACTTATTTGATATTAGAGCATGAGTTCCCATATTCTCCCGTCATATGCTCAATCTAACGCTCTTGTCTGTGTTCCAGCGGTACGAGCGGACAGGATGAGAGGAGGAAGGAACAAATTTGGACCGATGTACAAGAGAGACAGAGCGCGGAAGCTGCAGATGATGAGGCAGAGGCAGATCGCCATCCAGACGATCCGAGGGTCGGCGGCGCAGTACGCGCTGGGAGAGGGTGTGACGCTCAGCTACCCGGGGAGTAGTTCGCCCTTCGCCAGTCTGCACATCAAGCAGGAGATCCAGATCCCTCAGGTGTCGTCGCTGACGTCCTCGCCGGACAGTTCACCATCGCCGATCGCCGTGGCTCTGGGTCAGGCCGGCCTGGGGGGCATGGTGGTCAACAACCCCCAGCAACAACCCCCCAGCGCCGGCACCTCCGGACAACAACCCCAGGAGCACGCCAAGCTGTGGGGCCAGCCTAACTCCACCACCCCCTCACACTCTCCTCACTCGCCCTTCGACGCCAACAACCCCGCCGCCTCCAACCCGACCGCCGCCCCCGCCAACACCGCCCCCAGTCAATCCAAGATCTCACCCATGATCAGGGACTTTGTGCAATCCGTGGACGACCGCGAGTGGCAGAACTCGTTGTACGGACTGTTGCAAAACCAGACGTATAACCAGTGCGAAGTGGACCTTTTCGAACTAATGTGTAAAGTGTTGGACCAAAATCTTTTCTCCCAAGTGGATTGGGCGAGAAATTCCTCGTTTTTCAAAGACCTCAAGGTAAGTCGAGTGAGTTTAATACTGTAATACAGTACTGTAGTTAGAACATCACTTTCAAACTTTGGGACTAAATTGCAGTATTTTGCTCCCTAACCGAAAAACACTTAAATCATATTCATTAACTTTGCCCTTTTGAAATTCTCGCCTTTATCATAGGCAACTTTTCTTAACGTTTCGTACGAACACCAAACATAATGGAAATACATAAAACTAATTGACACGTAAAAATATGTTAATTTGTTCCTAATTACATCAATTTAATCCACTCTGCATAACTAACAAGACACTGTACAATACCGATACATCCAACAATTGTAATTAGAAACATCACAATCAGCTGGCGATCGCAGATCCCAGCTCGTAGTGTAGGCATAGACTAGCGTAGATGTGTAGCCTAAGTATTGCTTATCAGTTGAAAGTGAAAGCGACTTTTCGCAACCGTCTGCAACGTCGATTCTTCACGGCCCGCCACTTGCTTCACTCCCCCCTCCAATGCCGGAGTCGTGGGGGGGGTGATAAAGAAATTAAAACAATTGATCAAAATAGATAAATGTATAACCTTGTCTTTTGAGGAGAGACTGTGTCATAGGTGAACATTTTGTAGGGATACACATATAATCCCCTATTGTTTCTTGTACTTCCTCTATGGACAGATGGTACTTGTTCAGCAATGTTAGTCCGAGGTAGAGTCTACATTTTATATCCACACCAGCCTATTGGAGGTTCTAAACGTATCTCTCTATTCCTTCTATTAACGTTGAAAGTCTCCTTCTACCATAGTTAGTATATTGAATCACAGTCGGAGACAGATAAAAATAATAAACTAAATATACAGCACGATAGAGATCATTTGGCCGATAACGCACCACACTTTTTTTGTTATTTTTAACATATTCTGAGTACTAGAAAGCCCTTGTAACGGCTCTATGTGCTCAAAGAAGAGTTGCTTAGAGAACAGAACCCCTTTTCAATAATTTAATACAAAATTAGGTTAATTTTAAATCAATCCACTATTAGTTAAACTCTCATATTTTAATCTATAGGAGCAAATGAATCCAAGCGAAGTTAAACGCCCCGTAGAAATATAATGTAGAAAATCTAAAACCTCGCAAAACTGCAAAATGGGTCGAATTTGGAGTGGTTGACTCCTCACGGTTGAAATGGTTGAGATATGAAGGAAATTTTTAATTTTTCATTCGGTTAGGTATTTTATTGTCAACCCATGTTTGAATACGCTGAAAAAATATTTCAAATTACATCGATTAAGCGAAGTGCCTTCTTTAACAAGTGATTTTCAACATTTATTTAGTTTTTACAATATTTTATGAGTTTACTGGATTGACTTGGACCGTGGCGTGAATCCAGCTACCAGGAGGTCACGAATTATGGATAGCTGTGAGCGATGGTCGAGGGGTGTAGTGTTCTCTTGTGTGGATTAACGTCCGCACTATTGAAAACTATGTTAATCCGCAAAGACCATCCTCATTAGTAATTTAGAGACCAGTTCGTAATTTAGAGGTAGTGGTTCGTATCCCACGATAAATTGTAGGATTTTTAGTTACCATTGGCTTTTGGGTTATTAAATAGCTCTCCTGTCTAAGAAACATTTTAGCCTTAGTAAATAACAAGACTACAAGATCGCGCCACTATCATACTACACTCATTTCTCATTCATACTTGGCTTAAAATAACTGGTTAGTTCGCCATTTCACAAAGTAATAGTAAATTATAGTAACGTTTGCTCACCGTATCGTCAGTGTTTTTAACATAGTAACTACATGTTCCCTTTGTTCTCTGTTTCGGCGGTTTCATTTCCTTTATCCCCGTGGACGGCACGTTTCCCCCGTTCCCCGGTCCAGCACGTGCGGCTGATAGCGGTGTAATGGTGTAAACAGTGTGATCGATGCGGCTGCGGCTGCGGCTGTGATGAATGGTGCACGGTTTGGCAACGCTGTACACGTGGTCCGCCTGCCGCAATACTCTGTCCGTTACGCAACCCGCCCGGCTACGCGCTCCGCTGTTGCCAATTCTCTCGGTTTATCTCCCCACCCTTACAATCTCCTAGCAAGGTGTGATACCGTTGAAATTAGTTAACATTTTACTAAGAGTAACGTTAATTAGTTCTAATTGTAATCGCTATCAGTGTAAGGCATGGGCAGAGAACTATAGCATCGGTAAAGCATAAGAATTATATTTATCTTGGCTGTTTTAACCAACATTATGTATTATATTCTTCGAAATTCGTATAAGGAAAATTTACGAAGTTAACCAGTCAGTTCACTGTCCAATACAAAAAATTAAAAATATTATTTAATGATAAATTATTTAAAAAAAATCTCATTCCTATCCTTATGAAAGCATCACAAAAGACACAAAAATGTCACTAATTCTGCGTAGTTGGCACGGTGCCGTTACTAAAATATATAAAATATTGTACCCATTAAACTTCGGCAGAAATCCAAACCGCGTCGAAAGTCAAAGACAAGGTCAGTTGGGCGAAGTAATATTCATAATTAATCTGGTAACATTATTTCACACAAAGTCTTAGTTCGGTTTATTGTGTAAGAAATAATTTATGTTGTTGAAAAGTTTAAATTTAAACCCTATTATTTTGTTATTTTTAAATTTTGTTGGCGTTTCTTACGAAATATATAATGTTTTAAACGTCTTTTTGTAACAAAATACATAATTTTACCCGAATAACCAACAAACTAGCATGATATCGTGGACAAAATTCAAAACTACGAGTCCAAAACAATTTACCCTTATACAAATTTGTGTTGAATTCCAAATTCAACAATACCAGTATTAAACACTAGAGATTTCCTTACTCTCCATGCTACGTTACAATGTAATCCATACAGATTTAAAAATTCAATATTTTCGAGAAGATATTTCAAAATTTAGTCAAAATTGTGAGTGTAAAGTAAAAAAAAACATCTTAACTACCTGACTTTAAATCTTCTGGATAATAGTCAGTGTACATATAGGTTGAAAAGACGCAACATCCTTGATCGCCTTAATGTTTGTTTGTAATCGTCGCAATATGTTCGAAGTAAAAAAAATTATATATAATAATAATAATAAGAAGAAGAAGAAGAAATTCGCACTTCAAAATATAGATACTGATACTCGGATTAGGTTCGATTCTTTTTACCATTATAAAAGATACCATCAACCATTTCGGCAAACGTTGAACGTCTGCTGTTCCTGGACACTAGGTTTTCCAGAAGAAAAAACTAGATCTGGAACGTGCTTTGACGTCAAGTGGATCGGACGTGTGCATTATAGCGCACGTTTGACGTGCGAATAGCCTCTTTTCTTATGTAACATTTACGTACTGTATTGTTCTTGTAGTAACAGATTTAAAAATAAAAACTTGAAACATTAAGAAACGTCTCAACAGCTGTTGAGTTTGACGTTGTTGGTTGCGCCGCCAGTCGGTAGGTGTCGCTGTCGGCGCAGGCGCGTGTCCTTGGCGGCGCGAAAAGTGAAAACGGTGTCAGAGCTATCCGGGCCAAGTTCGCGTCCGCGGTTACGTCACGCGCAGGATGTGTATTGTCTTGTCAAGTGGGCATCGGGCCTGTGAGCCGCGAGTCAACATGGCAGCCTGCGTATGGTCTGTGACTCTGTGACTCGCCCCGGGGCCGTACCTCGTCAACTTTCATACATACTCGGCAGTGGCGTCGTGGAAAATTTTCAAAAATGGGAACGCTAAATAAATGTATTTGTTGAATTAAAGGAAACTCGTGAACAGTGGGAGTTGCGCCAGACTACTGTCCAGCCGCCACCGTTGGCTCGGTAATCTTCCGGATCGCAAGTATACGAGCAAACAAGGCTGAATTAAAATTATTTTACAATTCATATCATCATCTAAATATATAAAACAAAGTCGTGTTAGTTACACGCATTATAACTCGAGAACGGCTAGACCGATTTTAATGATCTTTGATTTTTTGGATTCGTCTCTGCTCCGGTCATGCTTTAGGCATATTCAGTTTCCATAAATTCAATCAGTTTCCATTTTATAGCGTTTTCAATTTCTAATGTTGACCTTATGGGGAATAAGTTTGTTTACAAATTTTCTAAAATCAAAACATTTGATTTCTTAAAACAGCTGTTGGTTTACTCTCCGTTAGCAATATGCTTTACTATCCAATGTCATAGGAATCATTCATTAATGTAAAACTATGAAGGAAATATGTGCTGTACAAAATGAACAGCATTATTCGCCACGTTAATAGTTTACGGTTTTTGGGAATTATGTACTGTATTTATTTTTTTCTGAATGATTAAAAGTAACGTGTTTATATGTTTGCCAAATAAAATAATTACAATGTTTATACATATTAGGTTTGTTATAATAATCAGCTGTTGAATATTTAAAGCTTTCACAACGAAGCCGCAATGTTATTTGACTTCAGTAAATGGCCAATCTTAAAGTTAACATGTATTTTCTGTTAGGCGTTACAAAGTTCGCCGGGTCAGCTAGTTTAAGATACTCGTCAATCGATTTAACAAATGCTTCTGAAGTACTGAAGTGTTTTATAATAAGCAATACAACCATAATTTTATTTTAACACCAATAAATTTCAAAATTTTCAGTGTGAAAAACCGGCGCGACACAATGTTCCTGCACCACGACACCACCACACCACTAATAATACTCAGGCCTCTCCTACAATCTCACTCATATGTAGTTATTTGGCGTCGTGTTAACCTCATGTTTACGAACAGATTAGGATTTTTAAGGCTGAGGTCAAAACGTAATCTGGATAAACCGTAAGGGTGAATCCCGCAAGGGTCATTTGGCTATTATAATACTTCCTAACAACAGGTTGACGTTAGCTAGTAACAAGAACGTCGCACTGTTCCCTATCAAAACGATAAAAATTATGAAAGGCGTAGAAAAACAAAAACAAAATGAGACCTACTTCATTTTACTTAAGTTTTAGACGTTTTGAATATAGTTTATGTTAGAAACGTGTTATACTCGAAATAATATTCAATTTAAGAAAGACGGTAACGAATTCCTTACATTTTCCATCTTACTTTTTCTGAACCATATGATGACGTGTAAGGAGAAAGCATTGTTTTCGCCAGCATTTTTAAAGGGTAAGGGGGTCTCGAAGTGATGCGAGTGTGTGTTTGGTATTTATGCTTATATCCAGGCATTTTCTTTATTTTTATTTTTATGGCTATTTTGCCACAGCCAACCCGTGAAAAATCCTAATTTCTCATAATAAGGTTCTAACGACTTTGATTATAATTTATTTGTTCATGGTGTTTAAGGTTCCAAATAATACGAAATAACCCATTTGTCTGTAAAATTGACGGTTCACAAGTAATAGACTTTTATATGTTCAAAACAATTAATTTATAAAATAATTTAATTTGACCATTAAAACTAGCTCAAAACTGAACTAGTATCTATTCAGGAGAATAAAAAACCTCGAAGGTAATCATCAAAATTACATAAACAAGAAACAAGATATTTTTGATAAACAAGAATGTTTCGTGTGACATAAATAGCAGAATGAAAATAACATGTTGTATTGTTGACGTTCTTGTCGATCCAAGTTGGTCAAGAAAAATTACGTTTAGTAAAGTTTCACTCAGTAAAATTAATTAGGTGTAATTTTGAGTTAAAAACTTTCACTATTGTTAACCAGTGACGAAGATTGATTGAGATGGTTTCCCAACCGTACCCGTGCGCAGGGTCGCGATTTCATTACATTCCAAAATCATACTTTCTCCATAATTGTTCACCGATACGTGGACACTGTTCTTAATTAGTTAACGATTTGGCAACACATATTTTGAAGGGTAATTTTGAAACATTTACAAACTGAATAGTAGCTATTCAACGGATGGTAATACTGAAATCGTTTATAAGAAATGTAAGGAATTTTTTGTAAATGTGGAGCTGAAGGGTAAAGATTGAAGTATGGCCTACTGAATATCATTTCAAACGGATATCTGGCAGAAAATGCTTCTGATTCTTATGGACTTTCTAGCACTAACATTTTGTAATCAACATATACTGGGTAGTATAGAAGTGTGGATAGTTCCGAGCGGTTGTCGCTGGATGTGATTTTCTGTGGTGTGGATTAATGTCCGAATGATTGAATACTACGTTCGTAATTCAGAGGCAAAAATGGATCGGATCCCACGTTAAACTATAGGTCGGTTAGATGTAGAGTTTGGAAAGTCTGCATCATACTTTTTTGACCGAAAAGAAAAATAAAAAGTTCGTTCTTAATCCCTCAGAAAATCACAATTATGGTAAATTAACACCATGAACTTATTTGTTGTCTATGGAGTGATGACGGAAAAGGAATAATGATATGATAATGAATAATTTAACGTTGTTTTCATGGGAATAAAAATATTATTTGGCGTCGCTCTCTTATTACTTTAAAAATAATTTTGGAAACATAATATAATATAAATAAAAGATGTAGATAGCCAAAAAATGTTTACATGGAACAGCATTATTATAATCGGCATTTACTGTTCAAAAATAAAATATTGCACATGCGCACCTTAATACGTACCTGGCCACGTCTTTAGATCAGTTTAGACCTTCCAGGTAGGTACTTTTCCTGGCTAAGGTTGTCTTTCAATTACGAACTGGTCTAATCATCTTAGTATCGTCTTTGCGATTGCACGTGATATTCAGTAGTGGGGACGTTAATCCACACGAGATGTCAGATCCACCGACCGCCAAATAGCTTGTGTTTGTACAACAGTATTTTTTGCGCTATTCAAGAATGAATGTTAGGCACTCATGCGTTTTCGGAAACACACAATGTACGACCGAATGTTTTATAAACACTGTCCCGGGTCCCCACAAGTATTGTCTGTTAGTGTGGCCGTGACGAAAGTGTTTTAGGACATCCAAATTGAGAGACAATACCGGCCAAGGTCGCACCCTGCGTCGCTGTGGCCGAAACAAGGGCAAACAAAGTAAACAAGATGTCAGGGGTTGGTGGGTCCTCGGTCCTCGGCCCTCGCCCCGCACTGGGTCACTGGTTCGCCGAAACGGCCGAAGCTAATTTCACTTTTAGCGATTCCCTTTCAACCTGTGAGAACTTTCTCCCCACTCTTGTTTTCAAACACTGTCTGTTTCACCGGCGATGAATAACTTTTACACTTGGACTGTTTTGTTTGGGGATTTTAAGCGTGTTCTTGTAAATGCGTTTTACGGTTATTGGTCGACCTCGCTGACACGCTGCGCGGCGTTCACACGAACACCTCGATGTTTTAAAATGTGGGACATTTACACTAATTTTTTTGGTGTGTCGAATGCACTTCAGGTCCCATAAATTTAGGAACCAATCGGTTCACCACCCAACTTAATTGTGTATATACGACTATAATGATAGCCGCTGTTCCCATCTGCTTAGTATTTTAAGGCTTTTAATTTTTAGTTCGTTTGCTGTACTACAAATCGTACTTTTAAATTTAAAAACTTTTAAACACGTTTAAATTTTTGTAAAATTTACAAATCGTGGATTATTCGTTAAAAATGCATCGCTCTCATGCATGTTAACTGAAACCCATGAATTTATCAGAAAATAAAATTTAACCTTAAAATTGTTTTCATAGTCGAAGTTAAATATAACATGATTTTTAATACAACATCCATACTTAAAAATACTAAAAATTACAGTTCAAAAATAACGAGTTTTTGAATGTTCAAATCAATAACATTTTAAATAGTTTAACAATCGCTATCAAACCCACCTCAAACACTAAATTAGTAGTTTGAATTATATTAGCATTCAAATAATGGTTCCAGAGAAAATTTAATTTTAATCTCCCTGTATCGCAGTACGTTGTCGCAGAGCTTTGATATTATTGTTGGGAATAGAAAAAATCAGTTTGTTACTTAACTCTCAGCCGTTTTTCATGGAACTTTGTATTGAACGTAACCAATGAAATCCATTCAAAAGGTTTGGCACTACCTAATGGGGTTTACCTTGGAGGTCACGAACTGTGGATCGTAAGAGCGATGTGATGTTCTGAGGAGTGGTTTAACATACGCACGGTTAAATACTACGTTCGTCCGCAAAAACGATCCTCATAATTAGACCTGTTCGTAATTTATAGGTAAAAGTGGTTCGGATTCCACGTTAAACTGTAGATGCAATTTATTGTTTGGTAATGTTATTATTACCAGTTCTGTCTGAGGCACAACTTGGGTAGTCCCCCGAGCGTCGCGACGCGGGGGAGGGGCGCCCCGGCGCCGCAGTTGCGAGCCCCGCGTTGACCTTGACCTGTTTACGTCGGTTACTCCATCGTTGCGAAACGTCACCCTTTCACAGCCGCCCCCCACTCTCCCTCCCCCGCTCCCGCCCTACCCACCGTACTATTATCACTCCTTTTGTTTTAGCCAAGTTCGTGTTATATTTTGAAAGTTTCACAGCTGTGGACTGGGACGGTGGCTTGCCCTGTAATCCAGCTACGTGGTGGTTACGAATTGTGGATAGTATAAGCGATGGACTGTGGATGCGATATTCCCTGGTGTGAACTATTGAAAACTTCGTTTATCCGCAAAGGTTATTCTCGTTATTAGACCAGTTCGAAATTCAGAGGCAGTGGTTCGGATCCCACGTTGAACTAGATCTCTTTAATACTACTGGCTGTTGGGCTAAACAACAAGCCAACAGTTCTGTCAGCCTTAGGTAGTTACAAGACAAAAATTGTTGTATTTACTTCCCTGTGGGAAATAAGTTAGACCATGGATATGTCTACAGGGAATATTTTCAGTTCATCAAAACAGCTGTTCTCATGTTTCAAATTTAGTCGTTCAAATTGCTAACATCCCCCCCCCCTGAGCTAAGATATATCCATGTCAAAAATCTCGCCACAATAATCTTACAGCCCTTTCTCATTCATACCTGGGTATGTTGCCAATTCAGATATAAGTACTGATCTCACGTTGAACTAGCTCTCTTTAATACCACTGGCTGTTAAGCTAAACAACCATCCAACAGTTCTGTCAGCCTTAGTTAGTTACAAGACAAAAATTGTTGCATTTACTTCCCTGTGGGAAATAAGTTAGATCATGGATGGATATGTATACAGGGAATATTTTCAGTTCATCAAAACAGCTGTTCTCATGTTTCAAATTTAGTCGTTCAAATTGCTAACATCCCCCCCTGAGCTAAGGAATGTCCATGTCAAAAATCTCGCCACAATAATCTTACACCCCTTTCTCATTCATACCTGAGTTTGCCAATTCAGATATAAGTATTAAAGTATTTTTTGAAACTACTTTCGTTCCACTTTGTTGCGTATAACATTAAAATTAGTTTAAACCTCTTGAAGAATGTTGTACGGAGATTAACTAACAGTTTTAGTTTTATTTCCCCAATTTAAACGTTAAATTTGTATGTATGTTTGACGTTATTTTTGAGACAATGCCAAAGCCGTTGCGTATTGTGTGGTCGTTATGAATGTAAGTGTGTAATGAATTTAAATTAATTTTCCTGGATTTCATGCTTCTATACCTAACCAAACAGTATTGTTATCGGTACAATATCGATGACATCGGATGAATATGTATTATATATCTGTAAAAATTCGGAAACTTGTCAAACCCCCTTAGACACTCCGACAATAGCTGCGCTAGTTTACATCTCAGCCCTATTAGAACAATGTTAATTTTGTGACGACATCACTCACTAGTTACACGATAGTCGTAAAAGATTATAAAAGTGTCAATTTAAATATAGATGGTATATAATAAATGACTTGTTAACCATTGTGTATAATGTCTTGGTAACAACTGTATATTTTTCCGGAAAATGATAAATTACCTTTATCTGAAAACACAACAATCTTTTTATGACGATCGTGTAACTAGTAATTCTGTTGCAAAATTAAACATTGATGATTGGGCCTAACCGAAACATTTCACCATCCCGTAACATAACGACATTTCAGCATAACTTTGCCCCTACCCTTAGGTACGTGTCCGTCCTCCAGTACCCGGGTCAATGCAATAAGGATCGCAATTAAGGTAAATGTAAGCCTCAAAGGAGTGTATAGTAGATTAACTGATTACTAATCAGTTGAAGGGCGAATGTTGGGGGAGGGAGTGCGGCCTGCGGGCAGCAGTCGCGGGTCAGTAGGTCGGTGGATCGATCACACTAGGTCGCAGGTCGCACTGTGGCTAGAGAGGAAAACTCGTAGTCTCCATTACTGCCGCCGTGCAGGATTTGAGGCTATTGATAGTATTGGGATGGTGGTGTATCCTGTAATCCAACTTACAAGTGACTTGGAAATGACGTATTGTGGATGGTTAGGCACGATATTCTCTGGTGTCGATTAACGTCCGCACTATTGAATACCACGTTTATCTGCAAATACCATTATCATTAGACCAGTTCGTAATACAGAGAAAAAATTGTGGTTCGGAACACACGTTAAACTGTCCCTTAAATGCAATTGGCTGTTGGGCTATTAATTAACAGTACTGTCTAATGAACATGCCTGCCTTGGTCAGTATCAAGACGACAAGATTGTGCCACAGTCATCTTACACTCATTTCTCATTCATTTTTGGTTGGCTTAAAATACCTATCAGGGTCGGTCGTCATGTCAGAAAGGTAATAACTATTTCTCGACTGGATTATCCATTCTGTTACACATTGGTAGGCAACTTAGCTAGTTAAAGTGCTTGTGTAGAAGGGGCACCTCTCTCGTACTCTCATGAAGATGCCGTTGTGTTGGTTGTACGAGTATATAAACATCATATGTTTCTTGGTTGAAGGCGCGTTTCTGTTACTCAAAAGGAGGTGCCATTCTGTCGTTTGAAGATAGGGAACCAAATGTTTCTCCACTGGTAGTACCTTTCTGCAACTGGAAGGGAGACGATTGTTTTACAATTTGTAAAATTCACTTACAATGAAGAATTTTAATTTCATAATCGTTTGTGTATAGTTACTGCATATTTCTCTACTGGATGCATCATTCTCTGAGGTGTACTTCATTACCTCGTTTCTGATATGACGACCTACCTAGGTAGGTATTTTGAGCTAAGTAGTATAAATGAGAGATGAGCGAAAGATGATTGTGACACGATCTTGTAGTCTTGTTACTAACTAAGGTTGACATGTTACTTAGACAGGACTGTTTATCAATATCCCGACAGCCAACGGCGTCTAAGGGACGTCAAGTCATGTTTGATCCTGTTACATGTATAAAGATTTAATTTAAATAATGTTAGAATGAGTGTATTTTTATCGTTGCCGTGGTTGTAGTAGCATTGTAGCCGATGGGCCGGGGACAGCACCTGCGCCGGTGCCGGTGAGTGCGCGTGCGGGAGATACCGTGTCGAAACAGCCGGCGAGCCGCGCTCCACCGCCCAACCGGAACCGGGGCCCAGACTCGGCAAGGATTCAAATAATGGTCTAATACCTGCGGGAGGGGGCAATCAGGAATGTTCTCTTCGCCTCCACCTCCAGCCTCGCCTCCGCCCCGCGGCTGGACACTGCCGTGTGACATCGACCATTATTACTATTGCCTTTTGGGATGGCGACCTGTCCTTAGTTACATATCTTCACATCACACAATGACATCTCCCAACAACCTACAGTAGTAGGAGCACAATGATGTCTTATCTGTACGGAAAGGTGACTCCAGTCGAGAAATATTCAATTACCTGTTTACACACGACTTCATGTCTAAGGAACATGTCAGTCTTAGTCAGTAACAAGACTACAAGATCACTCCACAATCATACTACATACATTTCTCATTTATACTTGGCTTAAAATGAAATGAAATGGCATTAGACCAGTGTTTCCAATCGAGATATACATACGAGTATGTACCCATCTATAAAGAAAACGATGACACTTCCTTTTGGGAGACAGTAACGTGCCTCAATTCAAAAAGCATATAACTATATGTTTTTGCTATATGTTTATATACTCGTATAGGAAACTCCCTTTACGGTATTTTCCAAAGAGTACGAGATAGGTTTTCCTTCTACACAAGCACTCTGGAACTGGCTTTGTTCACTGAAACGGAAAGTTCCCTACGTGTGACAGAATAGTTCCCCCAGCCGAGAAATAGGTACTTAAATTAGGTATTTCAAGCCAAGTATGAATGATAAATGAGTGTAAGATGATTGTGGCACGATCTTGTTGTTTTGTTACTGACAAAGGCTGGGATATTCCTTACACAGGAGTGTGGATGTAATTTATAATAATTGAAAAGACGTATATTGTAGGCTACTTACTAGTCATAAAAGAGCAAAAACGCCACATCGATTTAACAACGAGTTAAAATAACCAGTTTCGTTGATACCAGTTGTAACGGTTTCTTTAAAAAAATTAAAAAATACCACCGAGAAATTAAAAATAAAACAATCACTTTGTAAGAAGTAGGAACTGAGAAAAGACTTATTCAAAGCATTCTAACAGATGGAGAAGTTTTGCAGTTCACAAGACGCATTTCTTAAGAAAATCGTCATTTTCTTTCAAGATCCTCGGGCTGAAATATAAACCTCTCATTTTGAAAAGTCTGAGTTTTGGAAACAGTTTCTCAGACTTTAACTACACAAGACCATTATTTTGATACCTTAATCATTAGAATCTATTTTGGGATAACGGATGAGATTTTTCGGAAGAAACAGCCTACTGGTATTAATACTATACGAGGGAGAACCCTTAAGTTAGAACTTTTTTATTTTTTCAGATTATGAAGTTTTTTCATTTAGTAATTTATTTCAATCCTTTTATCACATTACAGTTAATATTTTAGTTTCTAGCGAATTTATAGAAGTATATAATATCGAAGTCGACACGATAGACCCACACTGGGACCAGTTTTGTTTAACCTAATACGTTTACATCGTATGACCTATGATACTGATTCGAAGACCGATTTAAACAAGTGTCTTGAGTGCTCAAATCAAACGTGTTATAATCTACGATACTACTGTACATTTCAAGTGCCTTTAGCGCTCTACATTGTATGACAACAATAATTCTTAGGTAGCTTTAAACAAGTATCTGCAGTCGACTACATTGTATGATCTATAAAACTATAATTCAAAGATGGAATGTACTTTAGTTTAATCGAATTCATCATCATGAGTTCTCTGGGGCTCTTCAAGCAAACAAATCTCAATAAAATTTTTCTCATTAAAAAGAGATCCATACGTATTATTTTTTAATACTAAAACCATCCGATTCTTGTTTTCAATATTGTTTAATTAGGTTTTTAACTGTTCCGTTGCTATATCCTGTTATTGGCCGCGACAACGCCTCAATGGCTGAGGTCTAGTGTTGATGACTGGCTGGTCTGTAGATTTTAATTAGTTTCTCTGAAGGTCCTCTTAGTATGACCTATGATACGACATTTCGAGGGTTGGCTCGAAGTTAACTGCCACGGATGTTGACAAAGTACCAAGCGATTTCAGAGTGTAAATTCATCGATGAGGGATGTGGTTTAGCCATTTTTGCCGATTCTTTGTGTATCTTACGCAACGAATTAAATCAAGAAAACACTTTGAAATTAAACGTACAAAATACAGTTGACGGTAACTATCCCAATACAGTGTATATTGTTGCCATCCCCACTAGTGTCGGGTGTCGGGTTCCGCATCCCTTGATCTGTTGTGTCTTGTGCGGCGTCGCAGGTAGGGGTAGGAAGTGATCGCTTCCTCGGTCCCGACCTTGGACCTCCAAGGCTCTTCCTCGACCACGACCGCCGGACCTTGGACCGCGACTACCACTTGCCGAACTGTCATCGACTACTGTACTAGACAATCGCGTCTTTGTGTTCCACGCCGAATTTTGACATGGATGTATCTTAGCTCCGGGAAGGGGTATTGGCAATTTGGACCAACATTTGAAACTAAAAGATACGGTTATATGGTCAGCTATTTAGAGGAACTGAAATCATTCCCTTTAGACAAATACATGATATAACCTATTTCCCAAAGGAAGTAATACATTTTTTTATCTTCATCAACCTATAACTTTGTCTTTTTGTATTTTCTACGCAAATACAATCTTTTCGTTTTGATAGGGATATCCAAAACCCTAGCCTAGTGACATTAATTAATTCATTAGAGGAATAGTTAAAATGCTACTCAGACCGGAATTGATCCTACGAAGCTCACTCGAAGTTAACTCGAAGCACAAAGTTTTGCAAATGTAAAATTTTTAGTTGAGTGAATTTATCATCAAATCACATCAAAATTACGTCCGTGCAACGGTATTAGTAATCATAATGTTTAAGGTGTAACTAGGTTTCTGGAGGAAAATACGTAGAAATACGAAAAATTAGTCCTAATAGACAGAATTTGATTGTATCTTCACATGAAAATTTTTTATAAAGAGTTCAAAAATAAGTTTGATAATGCTAGAATATACCGAATATGGGAAGTAGGCACACTGGGGCACTCATGGGACATTTAATTACCAATGACTTTTCTGTAATAGTTAAAAAGATCATATACAAGGGTTCAAAACTAGATTTGTTACCTATTGAGAATTTTGTTTTAACACGGGAGAAAACAAATTTTGTAGAGTACTAGTTAGATTATAATGTTCAAGAGTTTAACATGATTTGTGGTATAAATAATTAAATTAAATAAGCCCTAAAGTAGTAATGTGTTGAAAAATTTCAGTAATCCTTGGAGAAGGTGGGATTTTACAAAAAAACTTTAGTCCTATAACAATAATCACTCGATTGTCGTAAAAATATGGCTGAGGCATCTAATTAAAGTTTTTAACTAAGGAATTACCTTTTCCATTTTTTAAATGTTTCTATTGTAATAAAAGATGATACTTCTTAATCATTGGATATAATCAAAGATTTACAGATTGGAACAAGCCTAAATAAACATTACAAATTTTACTAGGATGTATGTAAAATCTTAACAAACAAGAAAAATTGCTCATGACATCTTGTGGCGCAAATTTTCAATATGAGGAGCACTTGTCAATTTCTCTTCCTCAGAATATTCCATGACCCCTAGCAGCCAGTTCTAGTTCTACCAGTATTTGTCTGTTTGGATGCAGGTGGACGACCAGATGAAGCTGTTGCAACACTCGTGGTCCGACATGCTTGTGCTGGACCACATGCACCAGAGGATGCACAACAACCTCCCCGACGAGACGACGCTGCCCAACGGCCAGAAGTTCGACCTCCTATCCCTGGGTCTGCTGGGCGTACCCTCGCTCGCCTCACACTTCGACGATATCACACGGCATCTGCAGGAACTCAAGTTTGACCTCTCCGACTACATCTGTGTCAAGTTCCTTCTGTTATTAAACCCAGGTGTGTAAACTGCAACTATGACGAATAAATAAATCACAGGCTGACCAATAACAAAATAAAAATCAAACTTAAATGAAGATTAAAACTTAGTGCTGTATGGCTGTTTGCTTTAGTGGTTCCTCACAATTATAATATGAACTTAACTAGTTCTGAAGGAGCAAAAAACTCCTATAATTTTTATTTTATCCAGTGTTGTGATAACTCTTTTGCCCGCTTATGAAATTATGGTCAAAATAATTTGAAAATTCCTATTTCTTATGGTGTAAAGTTTATATCTGCCCGATTTATACTTTTTGAGATACAAATTCTTGGTTGATCCATACTTTTGAACAGCCTTGCTTAATTTGTTACTTTATAAAATAACATTATATCTAAAAGTAAGCCCAATGCTTCGTATATGTTATTTGTATGTAAACTTGTACATTTCATATAATATATAATTGAAAAGTTCTCTAATGTAGAACCAATGTCAAAGTTACAATGGGGCGATTTTGTCCAGTTATCGCTTTGTATGACCACTTACATTTAAAATTTATAGATTAGATTAGATCATTGAAATGGCAACCATACTACAATGTAGGTATTTTAAGCCAAGTATGAATGAGGATTGAATGTAAGATTGATTTATAATAGTGGAAGGTAAATTTAAAGCCGTAAAGCACAGTCAGTTTTATTGTTGTTCATTTGCATCCCCTTCTTGCCGTCAATTCGGTTGATTTATCTACACTCCTCAATTTCACCAGATGTTACTGGTTATGCAATATCTGATGAGTTGTACGTTTTGCAAAGTAATCAGTTGATTTTAAAAATTCAGATCCCTCTAAATCATTTAAAATATATAGTTTTCCAATTTTAAACAATCTTTTCTTAGTCATCTCGAAATGTTTCTGTTCTCAGCTATAAAAAATAGCCTGACTTAAAACTACAGGTTTTCTTTGAGGAGTACATTACATAAATAATCTTAAGAAAATTAAATATACAGTATTAAATCAGCCACTTACAGTATTAGTTTTTGAGATTAAATTAGAAGAAACAGTTGTTGCCCTACAGTATAATAACTATCATTAATACTATACTTTTGTCAATGTTTTTCAAAAGCAATTAAGTTTTGATACTTTTTGAAATTTTCAAACATCAACTTCAACCATTGAATTTTTAGATTTAAACAACCAACATCTTACATAATCCAATTATGGCTACTACAATCCTTTAATTAGCACATATTAAAATTATTTGTCTCTTTGCCAGGCATTTGCATAAAGTGTGTTATCGTTATGTCACAGACGTGAGAGGGCTGATGAACCGCAAACATGTGCAAGAAGGCCACGAGCAGGTGCAACAGGCGCTGATGGAGTACTGCGTCCAGTGCTACCCCCAGATCACGGTAACTACCCCCACCCTAACAGCTCCCTCGTTCCGACCAAACCACTAACTTGATCACTTTCACATACTATGGCTTTCATGAACCCTCAAAAGGAATACAGAAGTATATCAAACGAAACCAGAGAGCTTCAACAGAAAAAATCCCAAATTGATTAATAATACAGTTGAACCTCGCTAATTCGAAATTCAAGGGAAAGCCAATTTACTTTGAATTATCGGAAATTTGATGATAGAGTTTATTATTTTGAAAATTTAAATTACAATGGTTCAATTCAATAGTTTGAACTGTAGAGGATAAAAGCAAAGTTGTAGCAAGGTTAATATTTGAATTATACTTGTACTTCTTTGAACTCTTTCGGAAAATAAATCCACTAGAGAGTAAAATAAAAATATTGTTATACAAAAATACTGAACTGCTTACAACACGAAAACTCATATCACAATAACCATTGATATGCATACTAACATGTAATGAAGCAAAGGAAACAATGTTGCCGCCAATCCAAACCTGGAGGAATTGCACTGGTTTATGTAAGACTGGTTCGTTTTTTTGTTTAAATTATTTTGAATTTCAAAGGCTCATAGGAAGCCTTTAATCGTATTGACTCATTGCTTCGAATTTTAAAGGTAAGGTTTTGAATTAAAGGAACATAATCCAAATTATAAAGGCTTCAGTACAAACAAATTTGTAGCTTAATTATGCGTCAAAGAGAGAGTGTTAGAGGTTTTCTCTTGGGAACCGACAAAATCTATGAATCGTAGAGGTTTTTGAATTATCGAGGTTCCACTGTATCTTCTGAACTATATGGAAATTTAAACATCAGTTCCGATGGATATAATGTTTCCTGCATATTAAACATTACGGTAATTTGGGTAGTTGGATATAGGACTAAATTATAATCAGCCAGCAAGCGTGATGGAGCACTAACTTCACTAATTTTCTCTTGTGCTCTTAAACGCCAATTCCAGAGTACTATGTAGTTCGGACAGCCAGGTACTTGTACATTACAAGTGATGCAAATCCACCTCCATGCAAGACTCAGACATTATCATTACACTATTGTAATTAAGCTGTGATTAGGCTTAGCAAAGAACACTAGCGGCTAAAAGACTCAATAATAGGTCCAAATATTCCTTCCTTTCATTCTTTATATTAGCCTCTTCCAATAAATCCTATGATGCCAATTTCTAAGAGGATGTAAATTGTCTGGTACACGTATTACTTATATCTAAATAACATAAAATGTTAAGTTTTTAACAGATATTTTAAATTAACCATTTTATTTTACTACCATAAAGGTTTTTATCCAGTTAAAAACAAAATTCCACAAAAAATTAATTATAGCTATTATTATTAATTATGATTGAATATTATCATGTTCTAGGCTTTGATAAATAAACTATAGCAGGGCTTTCTGTAACGTTGAAAAAATACAATCCCTTGATGATTATAATAAAGTTTACTTAAATGTATTGAAAGGAATACCAGTACCAGTATTGACCTACAAAAAATTGGAACATGTTCTAAAATGATAATTGTTAGTTTGTGTTAACGATCAACAGGATTTGGAATACAGTTGACTTGAAATGAATGGTTTTGTTTACGTTCATGTTTTCAAGTGTTAAAGTCATTGTTGAGATGTTTATTTTCCACATTCTCGTTATGAACAAAGAACAATTACAACACTATAGGCCTGGGGCCTGTGCCGTGAGTTAAAGAAAGCAAGGTACTGTAGCAGCGTTAGTCATACAGATCATCCAAAAGTGATCTAACAGAAGTCTATACCAAAACGTGAATAACTGATACAATACATCCTCTAAGAAAATAAGTTTTATATTCACCTTCCTTAGCTGCATTTAGTAATATTGATGGGATAGTGTTGGTTATAACTAATGACACAGTGAGTAGTTTCAGTGGATGAACTAGAGCTGCATTTGAATGGAACTTACAAGGGATATCTATGCCACTCTTTTAAGATTAGTAAAGAGATTTTTCAATTTAGTTTAAAATTAAATTTATTCATATTTATTTGTGAAAGCTCACAATACCGATTCACGATTGATTACTTTTGTAAAATCATTTTTCTCTTTCAATTCAGAAAAATTAAAACATTCAGATGAAAAGTAATTTAGATACATCACTTTTCAGAAAACCGGCTAAGAAATAAACTGGCTTTTCTTGATAAGAATGGTTTAACAGCTTCTGATGTTGAAATATTGCTAACAACAACACTGTCAATCTGTTAAATATATGTAACTTGTTTCTTGATATTTTATTTTGGACGTTTTCTTCTGTTACTCATAACCAATACTTCCCTAAATATGCTCCTTAGCAGTTAGTGCAAGCTAAGAGGAAGAAATTAAACTTTTTGGCATTGTTTTCAGGTTCTGGTCGCCCGGTTGATTTCTTAGCCCGGTCACCAGTCTTCCCACAACTTAGCTTTACTGTTGCTGATTTACTCCTTAGCTTCAATATTGTATCAATTAGTAACTATCCTCCTCTATAACTCTAACTACTCAAGTCTTCAAGTATCTGTCTTTTATTGATTGAATTGGTATTTTCTAAATATTGTCTCAATGAGAATTTAAAATATATACTATTGGAAGCATTGGGAAAAAAGTAAAAATTATTGGATTGTAAAAAACAGACTTACACTTCTTACTACCTATCAATTATCAATTGTTTTAATAATAAATTTGATAAATTACTATTAAAATGACATCTATCTGCATTGTTAGTGACTTTAATGTCAATTGCTTGATTCCATCAAGAAAGAATTCAGCTTTTCAAGAGGCACTGGCTTTATTTGAACATTCCTAGAGCCAAAAATAATTACGAACATCTTTGTTACTTTTTTTGATACCGTCTACACAAGTTTTGATAATGATAGAATACAGATTGAAGTCATCAACACATACCTCTATGATTACACGACAATTGAAGAAAAACTCAAAACAAACAACTCTTCTACTGTTTTTCAATGACACAGACTACTTGCAATGTTTTAAGGAATGTTACAATGTTTTTGTTCTCTGTGAGTTAGTATAGTCACAATAAGTGGGATTGAAATCTAAATTGCTAAAGCTATAGCTACGTAGCTAAAAATATGTTCAAGTACTGCTACATCACATAAAATAAAAAAAGGAAACACATCAATATGAGTAACTTATTGATATCCAAACTTAAATCACAACTCTCTGACTTGTACATGATGAATTGATCGTTTTGTGTATGTGTAGGACAAGTTTCAACAACTGCTGAAGATTTTGCCGGAGATCCACTCGCTAGCAAGTAGAGGAGAGGACTTCCTGTACCACAAACATTGCAACGGCAGTGCTCCGACGCAGACGCTCCTCATGGAAATGCTTCACGCCAAGCGAAAATAACCGTCATGTAAGTAGTCACAAAATTTATTAGGTTATTTTTGATTGATTAACATCTATGTTCCTGCCCCGGCTAGTATTATTATTCTAAACAGCATGACCTGCATTTATGTACCTACCTGCTGTATGTATCAATCTGCTATATGACCTGCCTGCTGTATGACCTGCCTGTATGTACTTACATGCTGTATGACCTGCCTGTATGTACCTACATGCTGTATGACCTGCCTGTATGTACCTACCTGCTCTATGACCTGCCTGTATGTACCTATCTGCTGCATGACCAGCCTGTATGTACCTATCTACTGTATGACCTGCCTGTATGTACCTACCTGCTGTATGACCTGCCTATATGTACCTACCTGCTGTATGACTTGCCTGTATGTATCTACCTGATGTATGTACCTACCTGCTGTATGACCTGCCTGTATGTACCTACCTGCTGTATGACCTGCCTGTATGTACCTACCTGCTGTATGACCTGCCTGTATGCACCTACCTGCTGTATGACCTGCCTTTATGTACCTACCTGCTGTATGACCTGCCTGTATGTACCTACCTGCTGTAATGATGTTTGATCGTCACAAAAGCGACGTTCACTGGTTGTTGGGTTAAATGATATCTGGGGCCAGACAACCAAATAAAAAGTTATATTAATATTATAATAGTTATTAGATTAAGTTATAATATGCCAAAATATCTGTATTTATAATATAAAACTGTAAAATAATAAAACACATTTATTCATTCTTCGTAAAAGTTCTTTCCTCATAAACACTGGAATATTTTTTGGGTTATGTTTACTTGTTAACGTAAGCCTACATTGCATGACAGTTCTGGTACCCATCATTGCGATACTGTTCATGTTCCTCGTGCATGATTTCTATAATGGCGGAACTAGTTTGACTAATTCTGACTTGATGTTACAGGTGAGGTGGAGGCCATGAGGATGTGCGGGTCGCGAGCAAAGCAGACGACGCAGCGCTCCTCGGAACAGTGCAATAACAGTGCTACAGTATTACCAACATTACCAACACGTGTCGTGATAGTGCGGTGACAGACACCGTGCAGAAACATGCCTTCAAAAAAAGTACAAAAGTCATAAAAACTGTTAAGGAAATACCACATGTAACTAAAGGCATTATTCGTGTAGTATTGTGTACAGGCTATGGAGGTTCAGAACCGATGTTCAATAATCGTGTTTGTAAGATACATTTGAAAATTAATGTAATTTATATTTTGTATGTTATTTTTTTGTATCGGATTATTGTATATAGAATACAATATTACGGAAGGTATTTTGTTATGCTTTTCATAAAAGCAGATAACAAAAGTTGACGACAATGTGGCATGCTTGTGCGACCGACTTTTGGTTCTGGGCCTCCCTGCAGCAAGCTGTTGTTGCTCATTTTAATTTTAAATTGTAATTGTACGATTAATTATGTTACATTCCAGTTTGTCGCTCTGGAAGGGATTGTTTGGGCATCAAATCTTTTCTTAACTTTGACCTTTATCTTCTTGCTTCCTAACGTTTTGAGGTCCCTCGCATTTCAAAAAAAAACTTTTCGGCTCCTCGAGATAACATTCCAAGCTTTCTTCTGCTCTTCTTCCGACCACTCATTTTTCACATCCGCTAAATTCAAATTCGGTTACGGTTTATTTCTTAGCTCTGCACTTCTTCTCTCGACTCATTAACACGACTTGGGGTCTCGGTGATGGGACAAACAAAAAGTTTCCTTTAGATCGTTTTAATTTAGGAATACCGGCCTGTAGAGCCTGTAGAGCGGTGTGTTCATGTTCATTAAGTTTAAACTGTAAAGATGTTATTGTACTTGAATAGGTTTAACGAGTGAATGAATAATGTATTTAAATTTGTATAAAATATTGTTAATCGCGATGTGTTGTCACAGTTACCTTGATCGCCTCCCCGCACACAGCCTCTCTGTCAACACGTGCCTCCGATTTATATATCTCTTTTTTATTTTATTAATACTCGACCGACCGTTGTAACCGATTTCTACACAGTGCGAGTTTGTATGTATTGTATATATGTATGTGTGTTTGTGTGTGTGAGGTAGGACTGTGTGCGTAGAGGCTTCCTCCACTTTTTCACTGCCACAAATCCACGATCTGGCAACTTACCCGTATGTACATTTGTTTTTATAAATTGTCCAATAAATGTGCTATTTTGGTATGTAGAGTATATTTTTATGGTTGAGATTTTAAAATGAAGCGGGCCGTGATTAATATATTGTGATGCAAAGAGAATTTATTTTTAAAAGTATCTACAGTTAACATGTAATCCGGTTTTTAGAAGTTTATTGTTGTTAAAAGGTAAAATTTGTAGTTTTATAGTGTTTTATTTCTGTAAATTGTAAATTTATATTAGATGACATCACAGTTTTACATTTTTTATTATATACGATTATTGTTTTTACTTTATACTATAGATCATCAGGATTTTTTATAAATTTTCATACAAAACCTGTCGAAGCATGTCGAAAGTGTCGGTTGATGTTTCCGTGATAGTATTACAGGCTCAGCTGTTGAAATTCCATTTTGTGGCACTTGTTTTATTTATCTGCTGCTTATTGTTTTTATTTAGACCACTATGTTATATTAAGAAACAAATTTTGTTACCTCAGTTTGTTGTACTTGTATTTACCATTTACAAGTCACTTTACCATGTTTTACACTGTATATAGCCTAGTGCGCGTATCCGTTGTAAGGATACCCGAGTTCATTTTGTTCCTGGATTCTGGTAGTTTCACAACAACACTCAACTATTCGTGTTTGAAACACGATCAAATGTTGTAAAAATAGCTTATATTTTCTAAAATATTTATTATTTTATTAGTCCAAAAACAGGTGATACTGCCCAGTTCCAGCAGACAAAAGTATTTGTGAATGAATTTTAGAAATGAAATAAAAACCAAAACACATATTTTAAATTGTTTATAGTTGCAATTTTATTTCACCTTTTAAGGAGCTTTTTAGTATTTATCATTATAAGCGGGGTTTAGTCACTCAGGTGATGTCACCATCGCCTAACCCTTCAGTATTGGTATGCTCAATAATGAGTTGGTGTTCAAGCCCAGTTCGACGATTATTTATTTGAGAAAGATCCTGTCTAAATTGATGATGTTTTGCTAAACATTAAAATTATACTTCCCCTTGATTCTAATATTTATAGCACTATAAGCTAGAATAATAACATTCAAATATGCATAAAAGACAGAGGGTCAATAAATAATAATAGTATAATAGTAAATATAATAGTTGGTTTTGATAATCCAAAAATTGAAAATGAGTAGCTCTGAAACATCTGGTTTGTATTCAATTCAATTCAAAACATCTTTATTCTTCAGCATATACAATATACAGGAATGGTGTCACTGTTAAAACTATTCTAATTGACAAAAATTAAACTAATTTCAAAATTATACAAAAATTATTATTATTCTAATTATACAAAATTGTTTAAAACTAAATAACGTTGATAGCATTTGTATGTGTATGGAATAAAATATGGTATTTGTAATCATATTAGAGCTCATCAAAGGAATACAATGCTTTGTTGATGAGAAAGATCTTTAATTTTTTTTTTTTTAATATGTTTATTGAATTTTTTTTGTTTATTGAATTATTTTTAATTATTATTGAAAGACAGTTTAAGCCCTATGTGGGAAAATTGACAAAAAAATTAATTTTCAAATATTGTTAATAATACATAATTCCTATTTAAAATTGTATGCTAGAAATAACATTTGTTTTGCTCTAATGATAACAATAAGGTCATAAACGACTGGGATGGTGACGTCATCCTGTAATCCAGCTACTTGGAGGTCACGAATTGTGGATAGTTATGAGCGATAGTCAGTTGGTGTAGTGTTCTCTTGTGTGGATTAACGTCTGCACTATTGAATACTACGTTAATCCGCAAAGACCATCCTCATATCTGGTCTAATATAATATATGATATCGAATCTAATCTAAATTATTTGTTTTTGAAATCATTTCGTCTGATGAAAAAGTTCAAAAAGTAAAAGCTTGATATCTCGCCTTTTATACCTCCTATGAGAAAACTAATGGTATTTGCGGAATCAGCGTGAAATTTTAAAGAATATTTAATTTAAATTTAATCTTGAAACAAATTTTTTTTACCAACATACACCTAATATAGACAAAATCTCCCCTATCCCTTTGAGATGAAAAACCAATATTTTAAGTAATATTATTTTTGTCACAATATTATGTACATGTACAGACAGACAAGGACTAGCATTTTATTTGTCAAGTTATATTAGTTAATAGTCCAATAACCAAAGCTAGCTGACTCGATTGTGGTGGTCAAGACTACAGAGTACTCTGGTGAGTGCCTTACAAGGAACATGTAAACAATTCTGCTTTATTTCAATTAGAATCGGGATCCTTCTTTTTTAAAATCAAATCAATACAATTGTTACACACCCAGTCTCCTGCCAGTGTACTTTCCGGCAAACTCTGAACTACCAACCCCAAATAAAAGAGTCAAAGCTATCAATAGGTTCATGAAAGTTATTATGTTTGTTTATGCTGATTCATATATCCCTGCCACAAATCTTCATTTGCAGCAATGTGAATTGAACCAAGTTTTATAAGCTTTACGAGAATACCTTCTGCATCTGATATCAGCAAATTAAAATTAAGAGATCTAGAGCCTGTTCGCCGAAAAAGGGATCTCTTTCACCCAAATAGTCTGCCACAATTCTTTGTTTTGGAATCAGTAGTGAGAAAGGACAAATAGTAAAGGTATGTGTTACCATTATGTGGATGTTACTCTTAGGCTTTCAAATTGTACTATCACAAGTTAAATGGGTGTAGTCATTAAAGATTACTCAATGCTTTAATGTACCCTATGAACTTATTCTTACTTGAGTAAGAATGTTTAAATGACTCACCTGGTGTTGTGTGCACCTGCTTTTTGTTGGCGTAAACTTTGAAGAAAGTGTGATGCTGCATTATTCGAAATGCAGTATGTTAAAAAATATTACTCAATAGTTTGTTTGACACAAAGACTAACACAGTGACAAAATACCCCAACAGTGGAGTGTCGTTGATGAGTTTCTTAATAAAACCACTCAGACCAAATACTCGTGACTGGCTACTTGGGCCAGGATCTATGCTGTTGTAAGCTCTAGATACATTGTTAGCAATATAAATTATTGAAATTAGACTAATTCAATTGCCAAAATTGTATGTTCCATTATTTTTTTGATATGTTAAGATTGAACTCTTCATTAATTCAAGCAAACCTTTCAACGAAATTTGCCCTTAACAAGATAAAGAAAATATCAAACAAACAAATATAATAAGAATATTTGCATACTCCTAGTTATTCTGCTGTTAAAATACTACCTTCATGATCCTTATGATATAATGTCCTGTTGAGATTGAATTAACAGTGTTTTTAGTTTTCGTTAAGCCTACATTTTTTCATGTTCTCCTCGTAGTTCATGTTGTGTCTGGAGTACTTTATGGACTTGTGAAATTTGAGGAACTAGGGAACTCTTTCAAGCAGTCTCTTTCCCATCCAGTGCTTGCCTGATCACTTTTGTCAACTCATATAGAGCAGTGTTTGTCGATGTTCCTCCCCAATATGCTTAAATAAAAGTAAAATAAAAAATAAAGTAAAAAAATTAATCCCTGCTCCAGGAATTGAAGGTATCGGCAGGATCCTGTCCTACTTAGCTCCTGTCTACGAGGGTCATCCTTAACCCCGGGTTCTCCCAGTTTTGGGTACGTTGCTAAAGGTCGAAAATTTTGGCCTCCTCTCCTATGTCTTGTAGTACTTGCCCGCGGCAGTTACACCTGCCCTGAGTTTTCGTTTAATAGTTTATCTGCTTCCATATTGAATAGTTAGGGAAGTATCCGTCCACCAGAACAGAGCCCCGCATGTCCAAGTGAGGCTACATATTGCAGGAGGTCGCATGGTATCCTGCAAGTATTGTTCTCGACACCATTTACAAGGCCTGGTGCCATCCACATCACACCTTGAGTTGGCCTGACTGGGTTTGCAGATAGATGAAGACAGTCTATCCATTTATCCATGCATTGGAGGGGAGGGTAGAAGAAGCATAGGTAGATAGGAAAGACCCTGCTCGAATGAAGAGTGGTCAGAGAGGCTGATTGCTATACACCTATACAGTGAATCGGATGCATTTTGAGTAACGGGAACAGCAGTTTCATACTTCCTACTTCATATGGAAGTAATTTCACTATTAATATTTTTCAGCCCTGCTAAAACTATTATAATTTTTTTTCAGCAGTTAACTTGTCAATAGCGACAGTAAAATTATTTCCTAAATTTGTTTCAGCAAAAAATATAAAAATTATTTTTTTACTTCTATTATTTATTTTCATTTTGTTTTAAGATGTGATTAAAAGGTCTCAATATCTATTGGTCTGACTTTGACAAAAAAACCTCTTTAAAACTTTCTCGGAAAGGGTACGTCCCTGAAATTTATCTCTCCTATACCATTACCATTAGTTTGCTAATTATACCAGTCTAAAATGTTTCCTATAAAGAATTCTTACATTCTTATTGAAAATCACCAATCAAACTTAATCCACCTCAGTCTAATGACGAATTCAGGACAGATAAAAGGGATCAGTAAAGCAACACAAATAAAACACATAAAAAACATATTTATTCACTTTCCATATACATTTTGTGATTAAGACATATAAATGCATACTAGAATTAAGTTTAACAAACCAATAAATGATGATTTAATAACCAAATTAACACTTTGTAAAATAAATAATAAAACTTTCTTTGATGGGTTTATAAGAATGATTTATCTCAAAAATGCTAAGAAGTGGTTTACAACACCGTGCTCTCAAGGTAATCCAATTCTTTTGCTCAAGTTTATACACTTCAAATTCAATTCTTTGTAGAAGTTGTTTTATGCTCCAGCTTATCACATTACAATTTACTTAACTTAGCCACGGAAAACTTTTATCTCCATTAAATGTAATTCTTGCAGCATAATTCTTGATAAAGAGATAGCTAAAACCCTAAAACCATAACGTAAGAAAATTTCTCAATGAAAAATTAAGAAGTGGTAATAAAGTGAATGAAAATTAAAGTTTTGCAAGCAACAATAGCTATTAATGTAAACAAAATTATAAAGATAAAAGTATGCCAAAAATAGCATCTTCTTATAAGAAATAAAAAAATAGACTAAAAACAAGAAAGTTTCTCTTGGAAAATAAAATAAGGTGAATATGACTGTTGTTACTTCATGAATTGAAAACCCTGTGGGACAATCATACTAACTCTAATACTTGTTGCTGTGACAACCATCGAGCTATAATACTAGTGGAACGTGCTCTCCAATGGAAAATGATGCAAAACTGTAATTTATTGGGAACACTTCCAAAGAAGAATTTTGTTCATTTAAGCCTCTCCTGGTCAAAAAACTCAGACTTACGCATAAATTATTACTGTAGGTCAATGGACTAGGATATCGATCCAGAATATGCTGCTCCTGCCGGTTGTTTGAGGAACTACCATGACTTGTTCTGATATATAGCATATATATGTTTCTAGGGAAACTATGTCGACTTTTAATAGTGCATAGTACATTATTTGGACTTGTTTACAAGTAGTTAATCATTGATAATGGTGGAATGTGAAGCTGGGTTGTGTGATTGTCTTGAGATTGATGACAAGAGTTACTGTTATTACTATTGTTGTTATTAGGTCAAATATATATTTTACACCTTATAAGTCACTACGCTATAGGTGAAGCTACAGATGATAACGAGCGTAAGCGTGCATTCTGGCTGCTCGCCGATTTAATAAATACGGTAAGTGGCACACATTAATGAGACCAGGAGAGGGTTAAAGTTACAAAGTGTCAAAATTGATTGTTGAAAAATTAACCAACAAATCTCAGCCATCTGACCGCAATAAATTGAGCAGAAAAATCATCATATTTTTCACATGAAGAATGTTTTTAGTGTTTAGTACGAAGACCACAACAATGATTCAAGTTGTATTAAAAGTACAGATTAAATAACACACAACATATTCAACAATTTAGTACTTAATCGTTAATTATTTTTTTGAGAGGCATTGAAATAGCTGTAAAATAGTACAGGATACAACAAAATCATTTTTCACCTTTCCGAAGGGTTGAATATTAACCGTTATTATTCAGAAACATGTCAGATTACCAGGAATAGTTTCACAGAATTCTCCCTTGATAAAAGAAGTTTTAATAACTGTTATTGGAGCTTGAAGTATGGAAACAGGAACAATTTTGTAGTTATATTTATTAAGGTCTACTTCTTAAAATTATTTGAATAGAAATATTTTTGTCTTTTTTACTTTTAATTTTTTTTCAATCTTCATAAATGCTAAATACATTCAACATTCAAAAATTTTCTCTTACCTCACCATATTCTCAAAATGCATGATGCAATAATTCAAAATGACATTATCCAATATTTTTTTTAAAATACCACGATTTTTAATGTATAAAGTAATGAGCATAGATAATGGATCAGCAAAAAAATACAGGCATTAAGATAAATTATTTTTATTATATGAATTTTTTGCTTATATTTTTTTCTTATAGTTGGTTTGGTTTCCTTTATCTTTTGTTAATTTAAGTTTTATTTACACAATTGTATTTTTCCCCTTTGGGATAGAGGTTAAGTGGTAGAGGGGACTTATTAGTCCTAACTTCGCCTCTATAAGATTGCACTACAATCATTTCTCATTCATATATCGCTTAAAATACCTACCTGGGTAGGTCGCCATTTCAAAAGGTAATCTAATCTATAAATAAAGACATTTTTTTCATTTCATTCCAATGCTAGGGTACTTGCGGTTGAGCCGAGTCACCGAAAAAAAAATAACCAAAGGACACTTTCTGGCAGTGGGAGGCTTCTAAGATGCTTGACACATAAAATAATACTCTTAAAATATATAAATGTTCTGTACATATATTTGTAATTGAACTCCTCCTAACGGCTGGACCGATTCTGATGAAATTTTGTGTGTGTATTCAGCATGATTCAAGGATGGTTTCTGTGGTGCAAATCCATCTTCAATCTACGCCCCAGCGGGCATAAAAGGGTGCAGTGTCAGGTTTTATAAATTTTGTGTTTACAAAATTAACAGCTGTGATAATTTGAAAGTTTCTTTAAACTGTATACATTACTGTTAGGCGAAACAAGTTCGCCGCTTAGATATATGCCGGGCTAGTGATATATAAATCATTAGATCAACATTATTCTGGGATTGAACAGTATAAGAAGAAATTTAAAATAAAAGAGAGTATAGACATCTGGCAACTTAACGGCTGTAGCTCAACACATAATCTGTGCAATATAGCAAGTTACATCTGTCCTTTCTTAGCAAAATTTACTCTATTTTTATTACGAAAGTAGTCTGTACAACATAAGATATCGGTATTTATAAAAGTAACAAATAAATAATTCAAACAAAAAGTTTATACTTTAGATTGCATAGATTGAACACCCTTACACTGGACACAGAAGTAACGTACAACAGTGTCGCCATCAGTCTTCGCAGGGTTATTGGTCCCCCAGGACGTTGCCTCGACCCCAGTTGTGGCCGCCCCACCCTCCACCTCCGCCCCCGCCCCCTCGAGGCGGATCTCCTCCTGCCCTTCGAGTCGGAGCTGCACCGAATCCGCCCATAACCCTCTCGTTAGGGAAGTAGCGATACCTGTAACCAAAAACAGAGGGAATCAAATAAAGGGGGGGGTAAATAAAACACGGGGTTTTTCTGTATATTGGTTGTTTTTTGTCTGTGTCAAGGGTCTCAAACATGATCACCAAAAATTAAAATTCTAAACAGACTATAAACTATATATAAATCTCTATATATAAAATTGAATGTATGTCTGTCTGTCTGTCTGTATGTCCTTTATGCGTTGCCAAACTACTCATCCGATTGCCATGAAATTTTAGGAAGTTGCTCTATATGTGTCCGGGAAGGTTTTAGTGAAAAAATATTTTCGAAAACCCCATAAGTTTCCATTTTATGGCGTTTTAAATTTCTAATGTTAACCTTATGGAGAGTAAGTTTGTTTACAAATTGTCTACAATGAAAACATTTGATTTCTTAGCTACAGCTGATTGGTTTACTTTCTATTAGCTTTTCTATCCAATGCCATCTGAATCATTCATTAATATTTAACTATGAATTAAATGTGTACTGTAAAAAATGAACAGCTTTATTCACCACGTTAATAGTTTACGGTTTTGGGGGATTATGTATTTATATTTTTATTTTCTGTCTGATTAAAGTCACGTGTTTATATGATAATTACAATGTTTATAATATTGCGTTTATTATAATAATCAGCTGTTGTATATCTTTCCTAAAAAAGCCGTATTACAGTTAGGTTTCGTTTGGGTTTGGATTGGATTTGAAAATTGTGAATTAATCCACTCAGATTTATTTGTTTTATGGGAATGTTATTAATATGTTTTATCATTTCAGTATTGTTATTCACTATGCAGCGACCCAGAATATATAACCTTTCACAATGAAGCCGTATTGCTATTCGACTTCAGAACATGGCCAATCTTAAGGTTAACATGTGTTTACTGTGAGGCGTTACGAAGTTCGCCGGGTCAGCTAGTAGACTATAAAAGTCTTGGGCCAAGCGTATTCAATCTCTGTAGTGAAACCGAAAACCTTTACCATTGGTTTCACTGGAAATTAGAGGTGTGCGGATAGTGAATTTTTTTTTTGGTTCGGATTCGGATCGGATAGCTCAAGTTCGGATCGGATAGTTAGGGTTCGGATCGGATAATTTTTGGATTCAGATACTTGCAATAACACAGTGGAATCACACTTATATAAGAATAAATAAGAAAAAATCAATACAATGTTATCAAAGTTATTAGATTGGACATAAAAAATCAGAAATTCGTCTTAGGCTGAACAACAAAACAAAAATTTTTACTTCACTGCATTGAAAAGTAACAAATTTTAATATACGCCATATTATTTATGGAATGAAATCAACAGAAACCTTATAATTCGCCAATAAATTACATAAACAGTTCTTAAAGTTAGTAATATAAAACTATAGATAGATTTATAGATAATAATTCTCAATTTTATTTCATGATTCAATTATTTTATTTATTAAAATGACAAACACGAATCGCCTTAAACAAAGAACCAAGATTTGACAGACGACGTCGGCTCGTTGCCATCGGCTATCTGCATATCGCTTTGTCCAGATGGTTATTCAAAAACGTTGATCTAAACTGTAATCCACTATCGTTCATTGCGAGTTAAACGTTGCTAGAATAACAGGGAATCTCGGTAACTTAGTTTCCGTTATAACGTCGCTGTGTCGATAACACTGTTATTTAACCTGTTATGTTAAATAACACCCATATCTACCGCTGGGCGCTGACTATTGGACAAAGGACTCTGCGCAGAGTTGGAGTATCGGGCAGAACAAATTTAAACCCGTGAAATTATGGTACCTTGTCGTATTCTAGTTAATTATTCATCTTAAAATTATCTAAAATGTTCCATTTTTAAAAACTGATGACACTTAAAATCATTCAACAAAGAGGAAATGTAGAATGAAAACCAGTGGAAAATTTGTTGGTTTTGTAAACACTGAAAGGCCAAATGTAAATTTGACAACACTTTATCGTATTGCTCAAACCCGGAAAACTCGAGAATGCGATAACAAAGAATAGTCCATTATGTCAAAATATTTTAAGTTTAATTCGATCAGACGATTGAATTACGTAGACGATCAAAATTAAATAGTATATATTTTTGCTGTAAAATATCAGAGCTATAATGACGGTTGAACTTTGTTACCAAATATTAAATCGACAATTCACGGTTTTTCGTAGCCGTGATCATATTTTATGCGAAATAATATCAAACCGCAATCTGATATTCAGTGCAACTATCGATGACGCTATGCTTTGTATTTCAAAATGCAATATCGTGTTGAACTTAATGGGTAACTTAAATACGTAGTTGAAGAATCGAATAATCATACCGCATCCCCGGACCGCCAAATGACGTTCTTACATGCCAATAGGTTATGAATTGTGTAATTTCGTCATCTGCTTAAACATTTCTGTTGATCCGTATCGCTGACGTATCTCAAACGGAAAGTTTAGCATTTATCTTTCGGTTTTAATCTCATTTTATACAGTTTATCCGAAAGTTCGGATATTTATAGGACTTTCAGATACTTGTTTTGCATTCGGATCAGAGCCGGATATCCGATCCGATTTTTCGGATATCCGCACACCTCTACTGGAAATATTCAATACTACAAAACCTAAACATTAACATAATCAGATCCACCAGTCAATATCACTAAGAGGCTCATGGCTGGTTACAACTTACAATATGCTCGGGGTGCTGATAAACTCCTGGCCGCCAAGCTCTTGGGGGTATTTGTACTTGAGGAAGAAGTACACATGGCCGACTAGGATCCCAATAAGCTCCATCATGCCACTGCGCCACAACAAGAAATAAGAAATGAGGAAACAAGGTTAAGGGGTAGAACATACAGTAGAGTCCTGTTTAACAGAGTCAATAATAATAACAATAACAATAATACAATTGAAAAATAGCAAAATAATAATTATTAAATTTGTAGTACAATATATTTACAAAACAAACTTAAAAAGCGATGCTATTTCTGATTCATAGTGAATATGAATATTTGATGTTTAATGTACTTGGTGTAGGCTCAGTTTACACGGAATCTCCAAGACTCTACTGTAGTTTCTTTTTTAAGACTAATGATTCTCAGAAAAACTCAGGAAATTTATGTTTTAATTCAACTCTAAGATGTAATTGTTCTTCATAAAAATGTGTAAAGACAATCATGTGTATTGCTGCTCTTGATGGACAATATTGTTAGCTACCTGATACAGACTCGTTTCAAATCCCCAGACGCATAGGCTATCTGGACTGAGATACGTTAATGTCGCTATTTGAATTTCTATTATAAACTCTGGGAGAAATGTCTTCTCCAGTTTACTGACTTGAACCTTCTTTCTAGCATTGAATGGTTCTCAAGAGTTTGCCCAGGTATGAAGTATTTCTTACATTATCTGTCATACAATGTAATGTAAAATTTTATACATATAAAAATCATTAGATCGTGGATCTTGAAATATAATGGATGTAAACCCTTTCAGTATGTTTGTGAGCTAAAGTTTGCACAGATATATGCCTCCGAACATTACTATTAATATTCTCACAATTTTTTCAGTTTCAATTAAAAATCATCACCGTCAAAATCATGGGTAGGCCACCCACAGATTGGAGCTTGCGGGATCCCTTCCTCAAAGCATCGGGCCAAAACTGTATAATCATTTGCCAGATAATATTAAGACCGCACAGTCATCTGGACTATTCAAATCTAAATTGAAAAAAACTTCTAATTGAGGGAGTTTTTTACTAATTTGGTGAGTTCTTGAATACTTAATTTTTACAAATGTACCACCTTTTTTGTAGTTTGTCTTTTAAATAGTTTTTTTATATATGTACAAATTTCATAATCATTAGGATATTGTAATAGGTTTGCACTGCTTTTGTATGTTGACGCTTGTAATACAATTTGTTGAATTGTCGCTTACAATAAAGGAATTTGAAATAAAAGTCAAGTAAATACATGAGTCTGTGTCTGACGGCATACAAAGGTACTACTTTTCCTTAACCCAGTTGATTTTTTCTGTTGAAATTTATCGTCATCTATAAAAGATTGGAAAATGGAATCTAAAAAGATATTTTTAAAGTTATTCTAAATGTAGTTACTTTGATAACATAAGTTAATTTTGGAAAAATTTAGATATTATCTGTCATATGGACATTTAAAACAAAAAAAGTGCAATACCCTTCGGATTTGATTCAATTTCTAGAGCAATTGCAATTTTGACAATTAACATGTGCCCCATGAAAATTTCAGACTATTTTAAACGTAAGATATAATATATGTGAAGAACGTAAATTTCAAACTTTAAATCGAAGTTAGCAGCTGTTTTACAGTTATTGTGTCATACAATACACATACAAACCCATCACACAAAAAGGATCTTAAGAATAAAGTTTTCAAAGAGTTGGCAAATATAGAAAAGACCAACACACTGACATACAGTGAAATCACCAACAACACCAGCACGATGCATACAATGTTTTTGAACAAAATGTAATAATGATTTTAAATTAAATAAAAAATTTAAAACCCAAACTTTAACTTACCCTCCAGAAATAATCATGTTAAATGCAAACAAAACAAATGGCAGATACATGGCTTTGAAACTGGTTCCGAACCAAAAGTTGACAATGACGTCTTTGTTGAGTTGACACCAAACGTAGAGCACACTCAGCACCATCGAGTCCATCAGCAACTGTCGGCAACACTTATTGTTACTTTTTTCGGATTTAAATTTTTAGTGAAGAAGCACTTTGAATTTTCAAACAAAAAAAGGACTATGAACTTTAATATACTGATGCAGTAACCTTTCTAGTAATATAGTCAAACCTCACTAATTAAAAATTCAAGGGAAAGCCAGTTTACTTTAAATTATAAAGGTTTGTATTATTGAAATTTGAATTGTAGAGGTTAGCAAGAGTAAAATATGAATTACAAGGGCAAATAATTATTTTTACAAAATAAATCAGGCTACTAGATGGTAATTACAAAAATTTTAATAAGGCAAATGATTCTTCCTTTCGTTTTAAAATTGGTTCCTCTACACTTTTGTGCTGGTCCCTACATTTTAACAAGCATTCCTCTACTTCAGGATATTCAGATTTTAGTGCCCTGTTATGGTTCTTGTTGCCTAATTAAGGGTTCTTTCTTGTTTAAGGATAGTAAAAAATGTGCTGGCAGAGATGCCATACTCCTCAGCAACGACTTTTCTTCCTTTGTTTCCAACTTTCCTCTGTTTTCAACTTTTCATCTTTATTTTCCAACTCACTGGATCATAATTTTTTGTAACGTTTATAAATTAAATGTGTCACCATAAATAGGAATGAATATGAAATTATAAAGCACAGCAAATTGATCCTTTAGACATTGATTTTACATTATGAAGTAAACTCCTCTAACTTTATATTAATAAGATTATCACAAACCTATTTACTATAGACCCTAACCAAAGAAGAATATAAATCTTGGCTTTACAATACACATTAAAAGAAATTTGTTATTTTTATTCTGCTTTTTCACTTTACCTGTTTTCTTGAACATATAATCAAGTAATTTCCTCAAAAACATTACACCCACAGCTGACGTGCCAATCAATTACTCGACTTAGATTGTTTGCACTTCTAGTGTTCCACCCATCCGCATGAGTCAAAATTCCCACATTGGCCTTTTCATGCTTCACTGAAGATCCGACTCGAACGCAATTGTAAACTGATCTGAAGTTCGTGACATTAATTACTTATAGTTAGGCCGGAAATAAACAAACACATTCAATCCTGACGATTTCTGCCTTGAGAAACTCAACCGCTTGTTGATGACTCATTTCCAAGTAGTCCAGACAATCCGGCCTCTGAACCATCCGAGTCCGGACTAGAGGGAGTCAACAGTACTTGAAATTTCAGAGATTTATGGGAACTGACTACAAATTGTAGAGGTTAACTTCAAAATTTAGAGGGAAGATTTCTAATTAAGTGCATTAGCTAGTCTATTAGTAAGAAAGCTACATTTTCTCAAATCTGTTGCACTCATCAAACTAACTTTTCCCTTATACTCACTTTTACATACCTACTAGAGAGGGTCGGTGTCTTGTATGTAAAAAATAAGTATGGACTTGTTTTAGACTAATTACATAGGCTACATAATTTGTTTATAAATTAAAAACTGTTTAAAACCACTTATTTGTTTATATCAGTCTATATTATAAAATTATGAAAGTCTTATCACCCTAACAAAGAATGAACTACCACACAAAATAATAATAAAAGAGAATAGAGTATTATTTTGTAAATACCGGGATTTCAGCTATGAGCGAAATGATGACACATGCCAGCCAGTTGAATATCAGCATGAATAGATAATCAGCAGGTCTGCCAGCATACTGGCCTGAAACATGTGTAAATGTTGCTAAATGCTTGAAAATGTCATTATAACTTTAGGCCTAAGGGGGCAGTGTTTTCCTATCTCTGCTGTACATTGTGCTCCGTGATAATGTGACAGTGTCGCTGCAACAATGACCGACTACTGATTGCATTAATATATCCATTTTGAAGTGCCCTGGAACCCAAAAAAGATGTTTTCAAAGAAAACCATTATATCTTTGAAAACCTCTCTTTTGGGTTCTATAGGGCACTTCAAAACGGATATATCTACTAATAGCTCATATTTTAAATATTGATAAAAAGGATAGGCTACTATTGAATTATATAGAGGGGCGTAGGTGGAAGAAAGTAGAAAATGGAAAACACCATCATCGGGGCTGGTTTTATGTGATTCCCAAAATTTTGCAATTTCCCAATCACCAGTTCTTGCCATTACTTATTGAAATGAACAATAACTTCTGTTTCATGAAGGACATTTAGGGGGAGTGAACTGGATATCTAATAAATTTTGGGCAAACTTCATAACAATGAACAGGTAATTCCTCTCCTTCCTAATTTTCCATTTTTTTTACAGTCTCCCTTCTCTTACTCGTAGTTTTTCTTTTGTTTACACACCTTATTGTTAGCACCTGAAACAGTGTGTTCCTAGTTGTGCTAATTGTATTTTTAGTGGTTGACTTTGCCCAATAAAAAAAGTAAAGTTCCGTGTAACCTTCTGGCCAAGGTCTAATGTTAGAGTTTTCAGGTCGCACTACTGCCTCTAACGTGACCTAACGACTACTTATGTAGCCGGGACCAACGGCTTAACGTGCCTTCCGAAGCACAGTGGCAGTCTGAGAAATTAAATTTCATGTGTCATGACCGGGAATTGAACCCGGGTTTCTTGGGTGGCAGGCCAGTACTCTACCCACTCAGCTATGACTGCCACACTTTGCCCAGTGTACCACATATTTAACGGAAATAAAAATCCTTGAACTTACCAGTTTCAAGTCTCATTGAGTAGTTGTACAGAAAGTAACAATTGATCAGAAAATGGAAACCAGTCGCTGAAGAGATTGGGTAGAAGAACAAAGCTGTGAAAGGTCTCCATATCTGCAACAAGCAAACTTAGGTTAATAAAATCATCAGAATGAGTTTGTGCAATTGTTATTTCTTTAATAACAAAATTATTAATAAACCTTTCGAGCTTTCTCAAGCTAAAGAAGTGCTAGTTACTGAATCAGACAGTAAGGTAATCTATATTAGCCCTACTATCTGTTAAAACCGTCTTAGACTATTGACTCCGAAATTGCCAGTTTATTTACAGTAGGCCTATTACTTATGCCGATTATGTTTTTTAATGTTTTTATGGGGAATGGTCTAAACCCTTGACTTGTTACTACCTGACATCGACCGTTTGTTCTTGTTCGGAATGTAATAATTCAATAGCCAAATTAAAAATGGTGACTGAGTCCAGAAACGAACCAGATATCTTCTAATTATGAGGCGTGCACATCCTATTGGCAACATTACTGAAGACATTAGTTCCTATTAACATTTACCATGCCGAACGTTCCACATAGCTCTAAGAGGACTCGTCTTTAGGCACATAGACAACGTTTTGAGTGAAGCGAAAAGGGCTATTGGGACTAGTTCAAACACTAATAGTATGTATTTGGTGAAAATTTGCAACACATCTAATATTATTTTAATTAATTGTCGTTTTAGACGTCTTTCTGTAAACTAAAGTAGCATATGTAATAGTTTATATTGAAAACTATTATTATACATTATTTAAAACTCTTCACACAGGGTTAGCATCTTTAGAATGTGGTGAATAATAGAAGGAGAAATTCGTTTTACCTGGAACCTGTGTACCAAGGGTTCATAGTGTAAGATGAGATGGTAAGCTTTGACAAGGTTGAATCTTCCTAGCAAGGAGAGTCCAGCGGTTAAAGATAACCACCATCTAGTAAATATTGGCACAGATTTGAACCAATCACCTATCTCACTCATGGCTAAGAAATTAAGAGTATGAACACTATTTTAAAAATATATCACAAATAGGACTACAGGTTATAATCTCATATAATACTTCATATTTGACAGTATCTTTATAAATGTTTTAAATTAACTACTGAATCAAATATCCTTTCAAAGACACGTGTCTCTCCGAGATAGGGAAGGATCTGCTCTTAAAAAAGATAATCAGAATTTTCGCCCACTCATCAACTGACAACTAAAGTATAAGCATAATGAAAGGCTGACAGGTATGAAAAAAATTATGACACCAGATTTTTTATCACCAAAGACAAAGAGAAAAAATGTTTGTATTTACTTCCCTGTGGGAAATAGGTTGGATCATGGATATGTCTAAAAGGAATGGTTTCTGTTCATCTAAACAGCTGTTATTATTATGGAAACCTGTTACATGTTTTCCATCTTAAAAATCACTAACACCCCCCCCCCAGAGCTAAGACATATCCATGTCAATAGAGAGAATGTTTATCAATGATGAAGGAAGCTGATTAGTACATACATTTACAAGCCGCTAACTGACCTTACAGATAGTTTTCCATATCATCCAAAAATAGTTTACTTACAGATAAAAACCCGTGGGCATTTTTACTGTAAAATATGTTATAAGTGTAATTTGTCCATCACATTCAATACCCTCATAATTTTTCATATAATTAGTTGAATTTCTCCCTCAAGTGCGTTGCGGTATCGGTAAAATCCGAGATTCGTACCAATAACTCGTTATATTTTAGGCATTTGTTCATCCTTCACTAATAAAAAAAAATGTACCATAATTTTCAATAGGGAACAACCAGACAGACGGAACGAAGGACCTAAGAAGTAAGAACTATGACTGACGGAACATGGAACAAACAAATTTCAATTTTGTAACGTTGATGAAATGTAAACAGTTCGACCTGTCATTTGTCAAATTGTATCAAATTGTGTTGTAATATTTACAAACTGAAGTTGGTCCGTAGTTTTTAATAACTGAATTTTTTTATAAAATGGCTCAGCCTGATCAACAGTTCCTTTGGACTATCTTCCAAAAGTAAGTTTGGATTTATTTTGTACAATAGTACTTATCTTTATTATTCCAATCATATTTGGACGAATCATTATAAATAAGTATCATAATCTTGAAAATTACACAAATACCCCAGGAAACCCTGGTCACGCTATGCAATTTATTTTATTTAATAGGTTGTGTGGTGTACACACAAATTTGGCCTTTATAGGCCAAAGGATATGGCCTTTATAGGACATGTTTACTTTAACTTTTTAGTCTAAAATTGTTGTTAAGTCGGCCAAATAGACAATGGCTTTATAACTAGTGATTAATATAGTAATGGTCAGGGCCGTCGACAAGGGGGGGCAAATGCATAGGGGCCCGGGCCTACGGGGACCTTTATTTTTTTAAAGGGGTCTGGCAAGACGAGTTCAACTTGATTAGCTTAATTCTTTCCTCAGATGGGGTTTTTAAACTGAGTTGAGGTTGGTACCAATTGACATAAAGATAAAGAATTTTGCTTTATTTATTCTATGTACGAATGATTTGTAATTAGTAGAGGTTTAAGGAATTAAAAAACGCTTTCTCCTAAGTTGTACAATGTAGCCATTCACGGATCCTCACTCTCAACTTTTAAAACGCAACATTTCGTCTATAGTAGACGTCATTTGCAAGCTCGGTTGTAATGTTAGTTCTATGTTGCCACATTCTGCCAACACGTTAGAAGATTTAACTAGTTTACCGGTACTGATTTTAAGCAAAATCAGACTGGTGCAAATATGGCAATAATGTACGGATGAATGTATCTGTACAGATGGCAGCACTGCTGGCTCAGCTCTGCTCTTAGTCTTTCGATTCAATGCTTGATGCTATTGCCGTCTGCTTGACAGCTTAGTGGGTTTGAGTTGCTTTGAAGTTTTCTGAGATTACCTAATAATTATTATAAATCTATCACTTTTATCAGAGTGTTGTTTGTCAGTGTTTTACTGATCATTATGTAACATAAAATATTTACTAAACTCGCATGTTGGTATATTGTAGGCCAGCAGGCCCTATAATAGAAATTGTTTAAAATTTGTGTATTAATTTAGTAATTTACTATAAGTGCCTCCTAACAAATGTTTAATTTTTATATCTTTTTTATGGCTTTTACCTCCAGAATCCAAATATACCATTATTTTTCATTGCTGATTTTCAAGTAAAACGCTTACTTGAAATTGTGACTTCTGTAGTTTCTTATTTAAATGTGCTCCTTACTTATTACTTGTTTAAGACTCTTAATAATTTAAACCCCCCTTGACGTTAAAACGTGATTTTTTACAACATAAAAATATATTTTGTCTGTCGCTAAATAGTCTAAAAATATGTGTTTATAAGTCTAATTTTACTAAAATTTCCCGGGGGGGGCCCTTGGGGCCCGAGGTTACGTGCTGCACAGGGGCCCATCAATTCTCTCATCGGCCCTGGTAATGGTGATCACCCTGCTGCAATTCATCTACGGACTGACCGAATCCTTTCCATTCAATTCTATCTTCTTGAATAGGTTCACTATTTTTACTTTCATCTTCGATATGAACAAACAATTGTCTTTTAAGGTCCCTATACCAGACTTAACATTTATTTCCTCTTCTTGAATTGATTTTTTGACCATGTTGATAAAAAAAAACTAACATTTTCGCTCTTTACTTTCCATTGTAACGTAAATACGTAATAAAAATTCTAAAATAGTTCTGTTTATGTGTTTAAATAATTTCAATATAACTATTAAAATAAATTACAATCACACAGCGACACAAAACAAGACAATTTCACTAAAACTAATGCCTAAGTGTTTTAAGACACTACAAGTTGGCCGTGCAAATACGGACACAATAGGGCGCATGACATACAAAAGGCAACACGGCTCACAAAAAAAGTTAACATTGACAACAGAATGCAGTTAACTGGTTCTCTCACTCATGGTCATGTAGAGGGGTAGTGAGGGGAGGATAAGGTGAGAGATGAGTGGCAAGGCTACTGAAATGCATCTTACACAATACTAAAAGCATTTGCTGCGGAGTTTTGTACACCGCGCAACCTATTAAGGGTTAATAAATATGAATTTTCAAAACTTTGGGCATATAAATAAACCTAAAGTGGTTGTCTTGACTCTTGGAAAACCACTGAAATCTGTAATCCTTGAAACCTACTTTGTAAAAGTAATAAACTTATCTCTAATATATGTACTGTAGAAGCCGAACAGTTTAGAGGTAGGCCTATTGTTTAAGAGTCAGTTTATGTTAAATTTTAAACTTCAAGGATGGAAGGAAACTCTGCCCTAACTTTACTTCAGCTTCATTTTTTGTTACAATTTTTTTGTATGAATATGTTCTCAGAGTTGACAAAGATCAGAGTGGACAAATAACAACCAACGAGCTGCAACAAGCTCTTTCCAATGGATCTTGGGAGCCATTCAACCCAGAAACCTGTCGGTTGATGATAGGTGAGTAGGCTACTTGCCTACGAATTAGATTTGATTAGATTATTACTAACCATAACAGCAATGAGCACTATTTTTTATTTATTGAGGAAATGCTCTTATAAATGTGATTAATATTTTTTAAGGGTATATTGTTAAGGTCTTTCCAATGGGTATGAGTTCTTTGAGGAGCTGATTCAAATGTAGGACAGGGGACTTAAAATAATCTCGATGGATGCATTTTAGAAAATTAAAAAATATGACCGGAAAAACTTAAATGTCTCTGGTGTTTTATGCTCTTCATTTGACGCTAATAATTAAAAATAGTTTTTCCTCGATTATGGACCACTTTAAACAAAACAGCAAAACTTCTCCTTTGAAAAATTCGCTCAACAAGAGCAATAGGCCTACACTTCATTAATCAATGAAAAAATTACATGTTCTAGGGATGTTTGACAAGGAAAAGAAAGGCACATTATCATTTCAAGACTTTGGTGCTTTATGGAAGTATGTGACGGATTGGCAGGGCTGCTTCCGATCATTTGACAAAGACAGCTCAGGTAGCATTGACTCACAAGAGCTACTCACTGCTTTACAAACATTTGGTTACCGGCTATCAGTGAACACCATTGACACCATAGTACAGAAGTTCAATCGTGGAGGAAGCGGAAAAATCTATTTTGATGATTTCATCCAAGCCTGTGTACTTTTACATGTAAGATTTTAGAGTATTTAAAAAAAATTATATTAACTTGGAGATGGTCGAGGGGGTGAGTGTCACGCTTACCATTTTTAACGCCTTGTTAACGGTTTTCATTTCAGACAAGTTATATCATAACACTTTGTTTAACTATTTTTTAATTATGTACAAAACTAAAAATGAAAATTTATTTCACATTAAAAAACTCTAAAATAATAAACTTTTCAATAAACAAATTTAAATATTTTTAATTAATTATTCAAAACACAGGACGCTAAAAAGACATATTGCTATTACTCAGTGTATTACAACAACAAAAATAAATAAATATACAAAACACATAATTTATTTCTAAATAAAAGGCCTTTTCAGTTGCGCTCACCCCTCGTCCATACGTGGAGTAAAAAAAAACTATGCATTTTATTTACTCATAGTGTTTAATCTTACTGACGGATAATTCATTTTTAAAAAGTGTTATTTGGAGCAAGAAAGTAAACTTTAAATTTCTCTCTTTGTGAAAATTGTTTTTACCAAATGAAAGTGTTGAACACGTTCACGACGATTGTAAATTTGCCGATTTTTTAAATATACAGGTTAAATATTAGGTATAATTTCAAAAACCGGAACCATGCTTTTTTTAAATGATCTGTCATAATGTAAGCAATGTGTCAAAACTTATTTTCAAAATAATAAGTGTTTATTGGTTTTATACTCATATAAATTTGTACGTATATATTTTTTACCTTAAAATATGTATGATCAAGAGTTTCAAAGACACACAATCATAAATATTCTCATTTTCCGTACACTATTTATCATCTGTTAACATTTTGCCGAGAACTCTACAATAGTCACAGCAACTCAATAAAAACGTGGGCCTCAAGAGGACCACTTTGCTAATGCTGAGTCTGGGCCTGAATGTCATTTTAAAAAATCCATGGCACAATCCAAGGCTCATGCCGTCGCAAACGTGTTAAAAAAGGCTGAATAGATACCACAATAATACTAAAATCTCCTCAACTATTCTTGATATTGTCCTACTCAAAGTAAAGTGACTCAATATTCATATGTTTTGCAGTAACCCTTACTATTTTGCAAAAAAAGATCTCCATTAGCATTTGACCTTGATCAAATCAAACAAAAATATGAAAATACTGTCAAAACCGAAAAATTTATTAAAATGTCTAAAGAATGATATAGCTATTTGGATATACACACCACTTGAGTACTTCAACAGTTATGTCCTATTTTATGTAACCTTTATAGTTGATAATCAATTCATACAGTCCCTACGTTATTCTTTTAAAACCCAGAAAATGTTATACGTTACTCCATGTTTTAACATTTCTTCCAAAATAATAAAATAAGTAAGAATTGAAGCAGTAATTTTTAGACAATGTTTAGTATTGAACCTGAGCGATCCGATTAAATTTATGAAGAGAACTTATCATGTTACTCAGGTTTAGTCCTGTGTACAACTGTAAAGGAATACCCTGTACTTGCAAAATAATTTGGATCTTTGAAAGGTTAATTTTAGTATTAATTATTTTAACGTTTTTTTGACACCAGTTATGAAACTTCTCAGACTTAACAAATAAAAATTATTTCTGATTCAGGAGTAGGATTGTTGAAAAAAAGGAAATTATTAAATTTTTTCAGAAAATTACAAATGAAAAAAGGAAATTCAAAATAATATTACATTGTTTTTATTACATTTTTTATTTTATTTTTCAGAACATTACAAATGCCTTCCGACAGTTCGACACAGATCAGGATGGCACAATTACAATCCAGTATGAACAGTTCATCAATTTAGTATTTGGAGCTGGTATATAAATTAGGTAGATAGATGCCATGCAATCGTCACAGACTGAACTGGAGTATTTGTTAAGAAGATGTTTATGTTTATTACATGCAAATCATAAACCAGTGATTATCAATAATGCACAGCTTACTGCCTCAGTATGTGATTGGGGATTGCTGCAATTCATTAAAGGGAATTGAATCAAATTAGTATTTATAATATATTTTTTTATAAATTGATCATTAAATTACATTCCAAAGTAAGAATTTGAATACTAGATTTTATATTCGACCTGACAAATTCATTATGATTATACATATGTTATTGATGGAACATAAATGCATAAATGAGTGGATCCCAAACACATGAAGTTAAATACAATGTTTCATCCAAAATTCAATAGTTTTGCATTTATCCATGTAAAATGTTTATTGGTTTTATCAACCAGTGTTGATAAAAGAAATATTCATTTTTCCTCATCCTCCATAAGATTGGCATTGGAGCCCTTAAATACAATGTACTGTGTTCAGATTTTTTAATATCTTAGTAACAGTTGGAGATAGAGAGAAACACCAAGGAATTAAATTGTGTAGTTTTTTGAGCTGATTCTAATGGTGAAAGATAAAATTTGAAACTTTAAAAAATTATATGAGAAAAATGCAAAAAACCCATTTTTGGGGTACAAAACCACCCCAAACTACGTGGTCCGACTGACCGATATGTCTGGATTACGAACTCGTCCGAGCAAATGCAGGAATACATGTTACCAAATTTGGTCTCGATCGGACTATTTTTATGAGAGTTATCGTGTTCACAGACACACACACACATATATATACATATAAAAATTTTAACGACTATTGTTTTTGGTCTCTGAGCACCTAAAGAAGACAAAATAACATGGTCTCGGGCTTAACTCTTGCCATGAGACCTACGGTAATAGCTCCTTCCCTTTGGGAAATTCGCTGAAAAGGAAATTTCAAAATAATATTACATTGTTTTTTATTACATTAACTTTTTTATTACATTTTTTTATTTTTTCATATAAATATAATGAACAACCAAAATAATTATATCAGCTTCTCATCCTTAGAAAATACATTGTTCTTCTTGAACTCTGCAATAAGTAAAGTGACTGCATGCAGGATCTTGGCAGCGTCGTCTGCAGGACTACCCACTCCAACGATCTGACCCGCCTCTCTCACCTGGGTCAACAAATCAAACCCACACTCAAATTGAATTTGAAATTTTTATAATACAGGAAACTCTCTCTTATCTGGATCTCTTATATCCGGATGTGATTTTGAAAGAATACAAAAATTTGAAAACATCCTAAGAGGCCAATGTTTGTTAACCCAGTAGTTGCAAATGATGTTTGAAGGCCGATTAGTAGCGCCCCGGTTGCCGAATGCGGGGTTGAAGTGATGTGGACAGCAGTAATGTTCAAAAGCAGAGTAGAGTGAACGATGAGTCACCCTTGTTCCGAGCGCCTGAGTTGAGCACTACTCTCTGTATTTTGTGCTATCTGGTGATTCTGGTGCCAGGTCACTGACTCATGAAACAATAAACCTCCCTATCCCACCTGTAATTACCCACCCCATTACCCAACGCATCACATGTACTGTAGTGACAACAGCCGCATCAGTGGTCAGTGTCGCCTTTGTTTTGCTTGAGTGACCTACTCTTTCTTTAATGTATTACGTAATTTTTTAGTTTTGATGTCATTAAAGTATTACAACAAAAATTATGTTTTTTTATCCGGATGCTTTATTCCCTTCTCATATCCAGATTTTTTTCCTATCCTGATCGGCCGTCGCCACATTAGTCCAGATATGAGAGTTTACTGTATTACATCTTGTTTCATCAAACAAAGAACATTTGCTCCTTGTAAATAGGACTCTAATACTATTACTTTGTTACGGCTATGTGCGTGGATAATTTAAAAATCAGTCTAGTTAACACATTTTAAATAGGTACAATCCTATTTCAGGCCTAATTACTGGAGTACCAAACATTTGGGCTTTTTTCAGTTAAAAATATAATATTCCTAAGGAAAAATTAATTCCTAAAAACAAATTGTTTGATCTTCTTACTAATTTACTTTACGTGGTTGGCAGTAGTGTCATTCATGGACAACTGGCTGCATCATCTGGTTTCGTACTAACTCCACATTTCATTCCATATCCCCCACCCATTTGGGTAGGCAATTTTAACCATATTGACCAATAATTTAGAGGCAAATGTTTAAGAATCAGAAAACTGTTGCAACGCTACCCATGAAGCATGGGGATACACTTTGTTGATTTTGTTCATCGTAATGTCTAAATAAGTGTTAAAGGTTGCCTACTCTATGGAAATTGCAAACCATTTGCCAACGGTCGAGAGGGTTAGCACGTAAATCCATCAGACCTGCCTGTGCCAACGCGCTTAGATCAACAGACAGTTGACGTGTTAAAGTTTAAGGTAGACCATTTAAAACATAATTCTAGAAAAACACAGTTTAGAGCAGGGATCCTCCCAAGGGCGTCAAGTAGTAGCGGCCCTTGATCGCTTTGGGGGTTGATGATTATAATTATAACATATGGTTATTATATCGATGAAATGAAAAGTCAGAAATGTTAAAAGTATGTCATAAAATATTTTTCAGAACTCAAAATTTTGTTTAAATTCACAATAGTCCAAGGCCGCAAAAAATTGTCCCAAGGGCGACATGCGTCTTGTGGGCGATGTAGTGAGACTTGTGACTCACCCAGTACTCGAGGTCCGCTATCTCGTCATCCAGAGCCGCCCCAGCCACACGCCCTCCGCTCCCTCCTCGACCTCCGACTCCCAAACACTTGTTGGCCAACTGAGAAAGGCGGGCCCTTTCAGAGCTAAATGCCTCCTCTAGGTCGAACAGCTCGAGAGCTGGTGGTGGGAGGTCACGAAATGATGGTGGAAATACCTATTAAAAAGGATCGATGTAAAATGTTTTAAAAATTTTAAGAATTTATTAGAAAATATACTAAGTTAAAATATTTACTGAATCATTCAGCAAATGAATGATTCAGTAAAGATGTATTATTATTCAAATAAAAATAGTCATAAAAACTAATAAATGAGAAAGAAATGTTTCTCAACCCATTTTATGTACTTCAATCAACAATATGATTATCAACTTAATTAAAAAAACTCCTCCCATTTTAAAGTGATTACCTAATAATTTACATTAAAAATTGAAATTAGTGCTCCAACTCTCGTTCTGAGTGTACGCTATCTTTTGTCGCCCTGCTAGCTCGGAGTCGGAGTGTTGTGGTTATTTGTTCTGTTATCAATTTAGATTTTGAATTATGCATGATAGATAGTATTATTGACAACATTATATAATTAACATCTGTAACTTAAGCTTTTAATTTTTAATATAAATTATTAAGTAATCACTTGAAAACGGGAGTATCTCCACCTCCAGAAATGTGTAGTTAAAACACAGACAAGTTGGAAAAGTCTAATAAAATATATTGAGTAATTAATATCCAAAGCCATTATGAATTTTAAAGATTCTGTATATTTTCAATCATTCTTATGGCCATATAGCATTTGTAATTTAATTTAACTTTATTGTGAGAGCTCAAGATCTGACCCAAGTCAAACTACAAATGTCAGACATCAGGTATAAAGAACACACACAGCACGCACCGCTGGCTGGAGTGGTGGCAAGGGGGAATCAAACTGTGGAGGGATCAGTTTGAGTGGTTCATGCTTTACTTGGAGCTGCTCGTAGGAGTTGAGCACAGCTGGCACCAGATCCATGTGCACAGAGTAAAGACTGTGATCAAAGAGGCGGGTGTAGTCAGGCGGCACCTCTTCCACCGCCTCCTGTAGGCAGCCACGCGGCAACTCGGCTAAATAGCAAGTGTCCGGAACCTGGGCATAGTCTGATATCTGGTCAAAACAATATTGTGTTAGACTTCTCCTATGGGGAATATGACAAATATATTTTTTTTACCTTCAATAATTAAAAACTTAGAGGACTACAGGGGTGTAAAAATAAAAAATATTTTTATCTACGAAATATTTAAAATGGCTGTATGTAAGTGCATTGAGATGTTAATGATTATATAATCCCATAACAGACTTGTAATTTGACTCTGATAAACGGAATATTTTTTTCACTGACATACTTTAGATTGATCAGGTTCTACTTGGCAAGCATTTTTTTCTTATCTACACTAGAAGTATTTTAGTCAAGTCAAGGAGTGATATTATAATATGCTTTTTGAAAAAGTGGTCCAAACTCAAATGAGCATTCCGGTATTTAAACCCATGATCTCTTGCACTAATGTCCAAGACGCTAACCATTAGCCTAGAAAGACACCAAATTTAACATAGATTGGTTATACCAATCAGTTTTTTTATTTATACCCTATATGATCCCTGCTTAAAATTTCATACCACTGACCTCCAAGTGGTATAAAATTTTAATTGATTTTAACGAATCCCAGATAGTTATGATGAGCTATGTTCAGTGGATGTGATATTCTCTGGTGAGTATTAACTTATGTACTATTGAATACTACAGAAAATTAAATATCATAACATTGCAACAATAGATTTTGACTGCCACTCAAGGACAGTAAACTTTCACCCTTAGTGTTTATTTATTTAGCTTTCAACTTCTACCAGTTATAATATAAGTGTCAGGAATTGTAAAGCTAATTATAATAAACACAACATAAATCAATAGAATCTTTTGTAATGATAAGTTTAATTGGTAAAAGCCACAGACGCCATCAAGGTCGCACAACGAACCTCTGGGTCGTCGGCATCCAGTGTGTTCAGCTGCACCTTCTCCGAACTGAGAAAGGAGAAGATGATCTCCCTCAACTTGTCATTATCCTCTTTGTCGATATATTGGTCCGAGAGCATGTGGCCTGAGCCCAGCACCACAAGTTTGCCACAGTTGGACTCTGTGTACAATCATGTCTTATTTAACTTCAAAATATTTATTTACTTTAAAAATGTTGAAATAATCTATATCTATGAAAGAGGATGTTTGTATGTATATATATATATATATTTTTTTTGTATGTTTGAAGTTTATAGGATTGGACACTGTTTGACGATTAGTCATGAAAAGTGATACACTTAGGTAAAATTTCATGGAGAAGGTTTAGAGATTATCAATTTTGTTGTAGCTCAATTGTGTTTCTCCCTAGAAGCCCAAAAAGGGCCCCATACTATGAAACCAGAACTCTGTTTACATTATAAATATTTTCTTTTCAACAGCTGATTGTTTTACTATGTATGTTAGTTGAAGATATACACCACAGATCGAAGAGCTTGCATTTGTTTATGTTTTAGCGAATTTCGCTTAGGGAAGAAGCTATTACCGTAGGTCTCATGGTAAGACTTAAGCCAGGAACCATGTTATATATTTTTTTAAATGCCCAGAGGCCTAAAACAATAGTCATTAAAATTTATATATGTGTCTCTGAACACGATAACTCTTGTAAAAGTGATCGGATCGAGACCTAATTTGGTACAAACACGTATTCCTACATTAATTTGGGCGAGTTCGTAATCCAGACATATCAGTCAACTGGATTGGGTAGTTTGGGGGGTTTTGTACTAAAAAACTGGTTTTTTTAATTTTTCATATGGAATTTAAAAATTTTCGAAATTTTATACTTTACCATTAGAATCAGCTTAAAAACTACACAATTTAGATCCTTAAAGTTTTTCCCTATCACCAACGGTTACCAAGATATTAAATTATTTATGGACAGATGTTGATGAAACTTGATATAAATTTTCAAAATAAAAATTGTTCATACTAGATATTTCTACTTTCAGTGTTCCTGACAACATCAAACCTGCACACTCTTTCCCGTGTTAATGTTATGGAGCATAGGCAAATAAATAGCTCTCATATATTTGATCGACAGATTTTGATAAAACTTGTCATCTTATATATTTAATACACTAGGCCAATTTTTGTGATAATTGTTTTGGAGCGGTGGTGCTACCAATCACCATGTCCAAAGTGTCGTTATAAAGGTCTTAGCATGTAGTTTTGCCATCAATTAAAAATTTTTTGAAAATTCACCGTGGTCATGGAAAATAATGGGGTCAAAGTCGCGATTTTCCCTATAAACAATATGGAGGTAAACACCGACGATCGAGAAATCAGCTGTTTATTTAAGTAAGTGGTTAAATAAACAAATCAAATCTGACAGTTAAACATGATTCTTTCTTTTTTCGTTTAATGAAGACATCATCGTACAGCTGGCAATAAAACACCAGTTTTATTTGCATAAAACCAAAACATAACCAAAATGAAAATCTGTTGGGAAAAATCTAAACTTAGTTTCTAAACATAGTTATTGGTGGACACATTGTCTCCTTGACAGCGCACGATTTCGTGCGCCATGTACGCTAGTAGATTATTATTTTATTGTTGATTTAGAAATTCGCTGAGTATGCAGGTCTGCTGCAACAGGGGTATTTATTTTGTTTACATTTTGGTTTTAGGATTATGCGAGTGACTAAACAGTTTACATTTTTTAACTGTGACTTCTTCTTGCACATTTTGCGTTATTTTAGTTTATAGTACCTGGTGACCGAGCGTTGCTCGGATAGAATAAGATATGTATTATAAAAGTTAATTAGCAAAATTAAAACAAATTTATTACTCAATGAAAACATTTATGTGGTTTAAATAAACCCGATTTCATACACCTTAGTTAATATAGCATAAATACTGAACAGAATTATAGTCCCCGGGAGGGGATCGATCTCACAACCTCAGGGTCATGAAACTAGCTAGCCACTGTGCTACGGCTTAATGATAAAACAAGTTTTATCATTATCTGTTGATAAATATATGATAAAACTTGTCATATATTATTATGTTATTGATTTGGAAATTCGCTGAGTACACAGGTCTACTGTGACAGGGGTATTTATTAATAAAACTCTTTTCTTTGTATATTTTCAAAAGCAGTATTCAATTCCCTATGCAGAAAATTTTAGTTTATCAGAATATCTTTTTTTATATAAGATTTTATTAAAACGCTACAAATTGTGATTTTTGACATTTTCCCTATATACCTACGTACCTAACCTACAACCTACGTAGCTTAGTGAACTTATATTAGGCACATTTTAACTAACCCTAAAAATCATCACTTGAGTCATTATTATTACTTTATTCTTCACTGTCATGTTCTTCATCCAAAATTCTGTATATTTCACTAGAATATAAATAATCATCACAACGAGCCACCACAGTACATAACTTAAACACTAAAACTGTCAAAACAATATTCTAACTCTCTAAAAAACTAAAACTAACTAATGACGGCTGTAATATGTAATATTACAAAACAACACAAAGTTGTTCAATTACAATAGAAACACTGTTAAATAAATACTTTTACTATTTATTTGCGCAGACAGCTGATCGGCGACGGCTTAGTGATAGTGATGCTAAAATAGCAGCTGTAAACAAAATCATTCCTGTTGTGCAATCGATATAATAATTAACTAAATTATAATAAACTTAATAATTTAGTGTTCTTCCCTTTAGCCCTGGAATAACCCTAAAATCCTACTTAAATAGTTTAAAATTCCAAACAGACGATTTAAAAAAAGTTTAGTCACCATCACAACTTAAGTCATCATGGGGATTTTGAGCCAGTTCAGCCATCACAACTTATGTCGTGATAGGGTGTGAATGGGTTAAGCCTATTCCTGACAGTTTCAGAATCTAATACTAAGAAAATGTGAAGCTTGATCACAATTATATTCTATTTAGTTTCAGCTTTAACATAAGTAATGTTAACCACAAACATAAGTGTACGTGAACAAAAGTAATGCACTAAATCATGATATTTTCCTAAGAAAGTTACTAATTCATCAAGGGAAATTTTGAGGAGGTTCAATACAAGACCAAACAGTATTATTAATTTGAACAAATCCTTACACAAAACAAACTACACTAGTATAATTATATTTACTCTTTCACTGTAATACTCTTAAACTGAAATGCATAATCTTCTTATCTAATAATGACATAATGATGATGACATAGTTCTTTGGCTTTCCACGAGGGAAGCCAAAGAAACGCTGAAAGGATGTAGTAAAAAAGTAAAAAAGACATGGCCAGGATGGAAGTGAATGAAGACACTGCAAGAGACAGAAAAATGTGGGTGCGTTGGCGACGCTAAGTACCGCTTGGGGTACAAATGGCCATGGGAGTAAGAGTAAGTAAGTAAGCAGAAAAAACAAGTAATTACAATAAAAAAGCTAATTAACTGTGTGTAAAAAATTACAATACTATAAAATTTAAGACAGAAGACTAGAAGCAAGTACAGTGGTATGAGACTTACAAGCAACAAGCTGTAACTACTGTGCAGTGCTACAGTGAATGGTGACTGTGAGACGTGCCTGAGCCGCCGCGTAGCCGAGCAGGTAGAGAGCAGAATGCCATCACGGGTCGGTTGAGGGGGAACGCGACGGTGCCGCTTGACAACACAGCTGTAGCTGGCCGAGCGATGTTCAGGGTTGCACCAAACGGGTACACAAAGCTGAGTGCCCTGTGGATCATTCTGTTTATATTGTTTCTTATTCAAGTCTAAAACCTTTTTAAGCATAATCATACTATGCAAGATGATTAGTTTTAAAAATGAATCATAAATGCAGAGTGGAATTTGGCCAAAGAGACAAATGCTTTCATTAATGAGAAAAAACATGGCTACAATATACCAGAATTTTGTAAATGGCAAGTATCAATAATCCAACTGTTCAACGTAATTTATTCAAAACAACTGTTTGTGAAAAAAGTTGAAATAAATGTTACACATTATTCCACCAATTCAGCATTTAAGTAGCCTATAAAGTGTCTATGCATGCAAATTGACTCTTAAAATCATCTGCATTTCCTTGTGTTGTAATGAAGATAATCACTCTTGTACATTATGAATATTGTGTATAATATAAATAGGCTATAGGCCTAAAAGATTACTTAACTGTGCAAAGTTATCAACTTTTTTGCCCGAATCCGGTACAAGTCCTCTGTTCAAAACACCATTTGCGACTAGACATTCCTTAGGATGAAAGTACTTGTAATAATGTGTTCTCACAACACAGTCTGAAAAATACAACAGAAAAATTATTTCTTAAAGAAGATAACAATTTACATTTTTTATAAACAGGCTTACCGGTATATAATAATTTTTCAATAAATCATAAAATTTTTTGTACAAAAAACAAACTTTAGAATGGCACTAACATTTTAAAACTAACCATTGTTAACCATGATCCCGTACTCCTCCAGGAGAAAGTTGATGTTCGTCTGTAAAGTTTTCTCCCCACCCTCAGTCATCAATACCAAAAGACTTCCACCGCTGTCAAGATATTTTTTCATTACGTTGAATTCATTCTCTGTAAACCTTTCCCGTGGAGCAGCCACCACAAACACACCAACTCCGTTCAACATGGATCCGCTTATCTCTTCCTTGTTGCTGAAAAATATGAAAAGTTACAACAAAATAATTATTAAAACAAACATAATTAAATCTAAAATTAAGCCTAATTTTTTAATATTCTGAAAGGACTTCTGCTATATTAAAAATTTTCTAAGCACGAGAAATATGTGATATTTTCTTTCATTTACAAATGGACAGTTTATTACAGATTGTTCTCTCTTAAGATCTATATTCTCAAATATTTTAAGGTTTGTTAAAATAATGGATGGATTTTCATTGTTACATATAAGATTATGTAGGGCTATACAACAACTCTTATAGCCTATAAAAATAAAATAAACTTGAGTTTAAATTTCTCATAGCTAATAAATGGCCTTAACCTTCGATAGTTTGACTCTCACTATTTCACCAAGAATCAAAGGATGATGTTAAATTTGATAGCTTACAAATAATACATAATTTTGACCGAGTAAAGTATGTCCTTGTAATTATAGAAAGATGAAAAGAGATAAACCTGGAGCAGAAAATAAAACTTATAGGAAATTTAGATAGCGCTGTTTATTGGCGTTTCTGTTAATGGATTAACATGGTTAAGATTTAGGCCTAGTTATTTGAAAGTTTAATTAAGTCATTTACCTCGATACTTTCCAATTTCCTTTTAGCTTCCTTTGTAGTATTTTGAAACTTTCACTCAGTTTAAACATTTCATTTTTTGACTGATTAAAAACAATCAAGTTCATTTTCTCCGAAGAAACATCACTCTGGAAAAAAGTAGAATATCATACTTACTTGATACTTAATATATTTAACTTAACTGAATTTTTAGTTTTGCTACTGCAAACCTAAAGCTACTAAAGAGAGTGTGGGGCTCGCATCCACTAAAAGATCACCCTCAGCTCCAAGGAACTTGCCCGAGACCTTTATACTGACATTTATTACATTATCAAGGCTAGTTCCTGGATGATACAGTTCTGATTCTCTTCAGAATTGATCCTGATATCTACTGAAGAACCTGAGCACAAAGTCTCAACTTCAGACACTCAAAGACTCTGTAGTTATACCAATTATCACAACCAAAGTTGAGGGCTCTGCGTTAATGAGAACAGTGCCTCCTTACTAATTTTGTAAGGAACCTTTAGTCAAAAATGTTTATAATAAAGAGGGAACTTTGTTCATTAAATAATGGGTTATACTTTGTTATAGATTTATTTTGTTAAATTTCATTAAATTAGTAACTTGAAATGTTGATGGAATTGTGTACCGCCCTACGAGAGCTAACTTCAGGGTGGTGTTCATTAGAGTGGGTTGTATTAAACCGATGTCTTTGGGTGCCTAGGCTTTTAAACGTTCATACACTTACACAATTCTCTTAAGACTTATGCCACTATAAAAATATAAACAATTTATTTTCTAAGTGGAAATTTTACGTTGACACGTACGAAAAGTAATAAAAAACAGTTACCTCAGTAAGAATCATTGTTTTGCAATTCCTCTATTTCAATATATTAAATGATCATCAAAATTAGGCAAATGTTTACTTTAAAGTGCCCACATAGTTTAACCGATAAACAAATTAACAAAGGTCAATCATGACAAAATTATTCAACAGTTAATCTAGTAAACGATACCAAACCGTAATTGAGTGCAAACAAAGAATACCAACGTCTTAGACATTATTTTACAGTCTGACAGATCGACAAAGAAGCAAAATACCCCCGTCGCAGCAGACCTGCATACTCAGTGAATTTCCAAATCAATAATATAATAATAGTGATGTGTGCCAAGTTTTATCAATATCTATCAAATAATATAAGAGTTATTTGCCTATTCTACATAAGATAAACATGGGATAGAGTATGCAGGTTTGCTGCTGTGAGGAACATTGGAAGTAGGCATTTCTGGCTTAAATAATTTTTATTTTGACAATTTATACTAAGTTTCATAAACATATTTAGACATTTATCTTCTATGGCTAGCTAATTATGAATATTTCTTATTGTTGTGGACCAATGGAATGTAAGTTTGGTCTCGTCATTTCCGCCCGCTAAATTTGCACCATTTCCGAGTGACGCGTAAGCCAGTAATAATATTTAATATTTAAAATAACACAGTAACCAATAACATATACACTATGTAATACTTTCAGTCTGATTTTATTTATTTTTTTACATGAATTTTAGTTAATTAAAAATACTGTACACATGATGAGTAAATAACAAAAATGACCAAATAGTTTACATCATAGATTTTAAAAGAGCACTCATTTATTTTTATTTTTCATTCCCAGAATAGAATTTTTGAATTATATTCTACAATTCTAAGTCAAAACTCTTCCAAAAATAAGCCAACCCAAGGCATCAATTGTATATGTAGTCCTATTTATCTTGATATGCATAAAATAAAATAGATAGAGTGAAATGATAACAGGGTGACTTAAAAATATAGTTCTTAATTTAAAAAAATTAAATTAAGAAATCTGTCACCCTCATTACTAGAACCTGTAACCGTTGGCAAATTATCTCTATATATAAAATTGAATGTATGTCTGTATGTCCTTTATGCGTTGCCAAACTACTCATCCGATCGCCATGAAATTTTAGGAAGTTGCTCTATATGTGTCCGGGAAGGTTTTAGTGAAAAAATATTTTCGAAAACCCCATAAGTTTTCATTTTATGGCGTTTTAAATTTCTTATGTTAACCTTATGGAGAGTAAGTTTGTTTACAAATTGTCTACAATGAAAACATTTGATTTCTTAGCTACAGCTGATTGGTTTACTTTCCATTAGCAATACCGTATGCTTTACTATCCAATGCCATCTGAATCATTCATTAATGTTAAACTATGAAGTAAATGTGTACTGTAAAAAATGAACAGCTTTATTCACCACGTTAATAGTTAACGGTTTTGGGGGATTATGTATTTATATTTTTATTTTCTGTCTGATTAAAGTCACGTGTTTATATGATAATTACAATGTTTATATTATTACGTTTATTATAATAATCAGCTGTTGTATATCTTTCCTATAAAAGCCGTATTACAGTTAGGGTTCGTTTGGGTTTGGATTGGATTTGAAAATTGTGAATTAATCCACTCAGATTTATTTGTTTTATGGGAATGATATTAATATGTTTTATCGTTTCAGTCTTGTTATTCACTATGCAGCGACCCAGAATATATAACCTTTCACAATGAAGTATTGCTATTCGACTTCAGAACATGGCCAATCTTAAAGTTAATATGTGTTTACTGTGAGGCGTTACGAAGTTCGCCGGGTCAGCTAGTGATTAATAAAAATCACATACTGTAATTAATCTTGTGGATCAATCAATTTCTTTAGTTTATCTGAGAAAATTCCACCTTCTGTGTCTCATAGGAATGATTACAAATTCCCTCAGCTATACAATACTTATATTATGTCAAAAGTTTTTTAATAATAATATATTTAAAATATTTTCTCAGCAATAGATCTAACAATGTGTCAGAGAGCTAGCTAGATGTACATCATTAATTTATGCTATTATGAGTTTGCAAGATAGGGTTTGCATGAAATATAAATGTAATTAAAATTGGCCATGAATAATGATTAAAAGTTATGCACTATTATTCTGCACACACTTTATGTTCCTTAGATAAGTTAGAAAATTACTTTATCAAAACTTTTATAGATAGCCCTCAATTAAAATTTAATGTATTAGAATATTCTGGTAGATTCGACTGGGATGGTGGCGTCATCCTGTAATCCAGCTACTTGGAGGTCACGAATTGTGGATAGTTGTGAGCGATGGTCGGTGGGTGTAGTGTTCTCTTGTGTGGATTAACGTCCGCACTATTGAAAGCTGCGTTAATCCGCAAAGACCATCCTCATAATTAGACCAATTCGTAATTTAGAGGCAGTGGTTCGGATTCCACGTCAAACTGTAGGTCCCTTAGTTGCCATCGGCCTTTGGGCTATTAATTAACAGTCCTGTCTAAGGAAAACGTCGGCCTTAGTCAGTGACAAGACTACAAGATCGCGCCACAATCATCTTACAATCAACTCTCATTCATACTTGGCTTAAAATACCAACCTTGTGGTATGGTTGCCATTTCAATAATCTAATCTAATTCCTGACTAATGGGTCCATGCAGGAAGGTATCCAGGTTTTATAATTAATTATTCAAAATTATACTCATTAAAAATATTCTCAAAGTAACTCCATCTTGGGGTAAAATATTTAAAGTACACAATTTTGGGAATCTGCATTACCTCTTCGCCATAAGGTATAAATCTTTAAGGATGAGCAGAGGGTAAGCAGTTGAAGCTTCAATCTCGGAACGGATGTGAGGTTTCAGTGGGCTGAAGGCCCACTGCGGCTGTTATAGGACTATGTCCTCTTCAGCCAAATCAATCTCAGCCAATCAGATTCAATCTCAGGTCGGCAGTTACTCACATAGGCCACCACTAGCAGTAGATTTAGGATTTTCGAGCGCCTTCAATTGACAAATGCCAAGCGCGACACACCCCCGATTGCAGTATAGTATCGGCCGGGTTGGGGCGCGCTTCCCACCCGATAATTAAATAAGATGATCAGTCTTAAATATGCTGATCAGTACAACTAGTGAGCGGACGTTGCATGAGAGAACTAATTAATTAAGTAATACAATTTTACAAACTGACATTTAGTTGCCCATTTGATTTCATCAGTACCGGTGCAATGGCAAGCGTAATAGTGTTTTCATATCTGATTTCAATTTTTACAACTTTCACGGGGAGTATTGTTATGCTAAAGCTACTAGTATCAGAAATAGTAATTAATTACTAATGTGGGTAAAGTCTCCAGCTGATTTCTCAGCCTAGGCCAAGAAAACATTACTTTCTGCATTCGCAAATAACTTTGAAAGCAGCTGGTTTCGGTACAGTGTAATAATTTTGACTTAGCTTTGATGTCAGCTCTGGGGGGGATTGGCGATTTTTAAGATGGAAATATGTAACAGGTTTCCATAGAAACTACCAGAGCTATTGAATTGAATTTTTAGTAAAAGAATAAGAACAGCTGTTTAGTTGAACTGACGCCATTCCCTTTAGACATATCCATGATCTAACCTATTTCCCACAGGGAAGTATAAATACAAACATTTTTGACGTGGATATGTCTTAGCTCTGGGAGGTGTTGGCACTTTGCGCGACCAAAATTTGAGACAGTGACGTCGTAGTTTGGTTATAAGAAGAGCGGTTTAGATGAACAGAAAACATTCCCTTTGGACATACCTATTTATGATCTAACCTATTGCCCATAGAGAAGTGAATACAAATATTTTTATAACAAGCTTTTATTTACAATATATTTTGTTGGGAAAATAATAAGTAAATATTTTTCAATCAAGTTTTTATTTATAATCTGGTACTATAAGAACAATAGGTAAATTTTACAAGATTGGAGAACATGAGAATGAGTTAAGCACCATTGTACTAACTAACATATTAACCCTTTTAAGACTGGTCATTAATGTGAGCATAACCTATAAATACCAGGCTATTTTGGGTCTTTTTGTAAAGGTTTACTTAACAAAGCTATGAACTAAGGGGTTTTAGAAAATCTAATACCTTCTCTGTAAAAACGTGTAGCAAATTAAAAAAAATTTTTACTTTGAATTTGTTTGTGCATTATATAAAAAAATACAAAACAGTATGTGTGCATTTATGAAAGCAATGTGCATACTAAATTTTGTTTCATTCTGTACATTTTAAGTACCCGGTTACCATAATTTTGTACCGGTTAACAACGTTTTTTGGTACGAACTAACCACCCCGATTAAAATTTGTTAATTATTTTCCCAATGTATGTGTACTCATATAATAAATGTGAATACCAAAATTTGGTTGAATTCAATACATTAAGTACACGGTCAACATGATGTTATACCTGTTGTATAAAAGAAAAATTGGTTCCCAAGGGATATCTTTATTTATATAAATTTACATTTTTATATTGTTATTTTGTTAGGATATTTTGACCAAAAGACTATGAAGTTAACGATATTGTTGACCTTTGCCACACATTGTATACTAAATGTTTTGTTGTATAAATGCCTTTAAAGAATATTCTATTCTATAATATAACGGTTAACATTGTAGAAGTTACTGGAGGAATATACTTTGACTGGATTCACTTTGTAATTTTTTACTTTTAAAATACCTTAAATACCTTAAAATACCGAAAAATGATAGGGGTTTGAATCCCCGAGAAAAGAGGTGGAAGGGGCGTATATATAAGTGGCTGCCGCACTGGACTCTGGAGACTGGAGAGAGTGATCATTGGATAACCGTCAAACTCCAGGTGAGCGATCCGTAGGCATTACAAAACTTGTTGCATTTATTCTTATTTTCAAATATTTTCTTTTTAAATGCATAGATAATGTATTTTTAAAGGGAATAAACAAATCCTTTACAAAGAATACTAAACAATTTAATAATTATTCATAGTTTAATTTTGAAATTTTTTGTCTTCATTTTTTAGTTGTTGTTATAAAAGTGATTTTAAAGAATTGCAATTTCTTTAGGATTGTTACAGTTTTCTGCAGTGTTTATCTCTCAAACTAATATATTCCAAAAATCAGAGAAGAATTTTAGCACTGTGTCCCTTACACCGAGTTGCCCTGTCAGCCACAATTTGACTTTAATATTTTCTTTTAAATAATCTGAGGTTGGCTAATAGATCGTCGTTTCTCCTAACTATATCACTTATTGGTACTGTATTTATCCAGTAAAATATAATTTAAGCCAAAGGAAATGAGCAGCCAACGTTAATATGAATTTATTAAAATAAGCGAAATGCTTGGAGTTATGATATTTTTGATTATTTTTACGTTTTATATCCCAGTAAAGTCTAAGCGGAACCGGAAAGAGCTTCAACACTTCTGCGTGAAAACGAGAGCACCCAAATTTTAGAAACTTATTTTCATTATTCTATACCTTTTGGAGAATAGCTTTATTTTTTAATAACCTACAATTAAAATAAAATACAATTAGCTTTCAAAAACAAAACTTTTAGCAATATTAGCAACATTTTTCAGATTTACAAAACCTTGCCGTGAACGTGATATAGAATTAATGAAGTTAATAGAAGAAAATAACCATTTATCAAAATTAAAACCAATATTAGTTTGTTTACATTGATAATTGATTTAGCACATTTCAAAACTACACTGTATTAAAATCTCATCTTAACGTACAAAGAATTTAATGAATAAAATGTTTTTAATCCATCTTATGTTTCTAATTGTAAATGAATGCAAAATAATTAAGCTCGGAAATCGTTTTTATTATGTATTTGTTTTTAAAATTTCATTTTAATATTATTTTATGTAAATAAGTATCTCACTTCTCATCGTTGAGACATACAAAGACGGGCTTGCTACTAGTGGTTACTGAAATTTGACGTAAGCAAAACATAAAACACTTTTAGGAACGTACAGTAATTTTCGGTAAACATTATTTGACATCTCTATATATAAAATTGAATGTATGTCTGTCTGTATGTATGTATGTATCAATATCGCCATGTTTAGGAAGTTTTATTGTGAAAGTTATATGAAAGAATTTTGCTTTTATTCCTTTTAAAGTAAAAATTTCGAAAAATGATCTTTTTAATTTTTAAAGGATTAATTATTAAATTCAATGTAATTTAACGTGTTACAAAGTAATATGTAAAATTTCTACAATTATTTATTTGTTCTTTTATTTTTTTACTTTAATATGCTATATATCTGATGTTTATAAAATTAAAAAAAAATACATATGAATGAACAGAGTATCACAATAACCGTATAGTTAATTTTGGGATTAAAATTTAATTATTTACAATAAGTCAGTATATAAAAAGATGTTTAATATTAAATATTCACTTTGAAAGTTACATAGCTAATGTATTGATTATTGGAATTAATCACTCAAACTTATTTTATTTATAACGGATGTAATGCAATATTTTATCAATCGCGAAAGGTTTGACTTATCATCAACATTATTTTAAAAGGAGTTAATGTTTAATGACATTTAAAGAAACAGTGCTTGACAAATTTATTGTATAACAAATATTTGCATAACACTTATTGAGAAAATTTCAAATTAATTGAAGTTAGTAGGCCTACCGGAGATCAAGCATAACTCAGTGAACTTTTGAAATAATTTTACTCTATCATAAAATTAAAATTATTTTACAAATTAGCTTTGTGACCTAAGAAAAAAATTTAATAAATGATTTGGTTCTCTTCTGATAGTCGGATTATTTTGCGATGACTAATTTTTTAGCACAATAAACTTTGATTTATTTTGAGCTTAAGTTTTAATTAGTTATAGTAGTATGACTATAAATGCGCTTTCTCATTTCATGCAAAACTTTCTATCACGTAGAACAAAAGAAGAAATATTTTTTAACAATATTAGTAGCCCTAAAATACATGAAGATATATTCTAAGTTTTATTAGAATATTTCACATCATAAAGAAGTTAAATAAATCGGCTACGACTATAAGAAATGTTAATCTCCCAACTCATCCCTCCCTCTGGAATGTGAGCTGTAATGATGATTTTTCTGAACCTCTCTCTGTCGAGTTTAAAATTAATTCTTTACTACTGTATTTATATTTAAGCAACTTATTTTCCAAACATTCTTTATGGAGCTAAAACGTCTCAGATTATTTTATATGGTGAGTACACAAATTATAGGTGTTGAAAACAAAATAAAAAGTATATACATGTGTACAGTGCGCGTCCACTGCACGGGGGGTAACTTGATATAGGCCTACTGTCCGCGTCACATCAAAGTGTTTGGTCAGTGCTACAATATGACTACAGTATTTCAACTTGGTCTTTCTTTGTATGTTTATAATTGAAGATATGATTTTATTTTTGTAAACAACAAATATTCTAATATTGTGATTATTGAATACAGTTCACTTCTCAATTTCCGAATTTTCTTTTAATACGCCTTTTTTATAAATTTTCAATTAACGCATCATACATTTTGGTCCTTCCAGCACTTTTATCGCCACGATGGATATTATTAATATTTAATCAATCATTTGATTATTTTACTACATCATTTATCATATTTTACCTTTTCCCTGAATCCAAAAATATGAGTAGGTGTGGATAAGCTGTGTGTGTGTGTGTGTCTGGATGTGTACAGTGCCACAGCTACCCTTTTGGTCCGATTTAGATGAAATTTGGCATGTATATATATAGTCACCGTATCTCCAGGCGTTTTTTTCATTTTTTTGAATTTTTGATTTTTAAGGGTAGTTCACCCCTAAAAACCCTTAAAAAACGTGAAAAATCCAATTTTCTCAAAAACGGCTCTAACGATTTTGATTAAAATTTGATAGTTTATAGTGCACAGAGCACTAAATAATTAGACACCACCCGCATGTCTGTAAAAATGACGGTTCAAAAGTTATGGGCTTTTAAATGTCAAAAAAATCAAATTTTTAAATTTTCAGCGAAAACAATAAAAGTAAAGTATAACTTGACTGGTACCATTGAAACCAGCTTAAAAAACTAAACAAATTAGTATTTTGAATTATTTATCTACGACTAGCGGTTCCAGAGAAAAGTTAAATTTACTGTCCACGATAAACGCAGTACGTTGTCTGAAAGCGCCCAATGTTATTCTTATGGAAAATAAAAAAAAAATCAATTTCTTCCTTACTTTCCACCCGTTTTCCATGAAACTTGGTATGAATTGTAAGGTCAAATCTCCGAACAAAACCAGCTCACATCAAAGTGTTTGGTCAGTGCTACATATATGACTATTTCAACTTGCCTTTCTTTGTATGTTTATAATTGAAGATACAGTATTATTTTATTTTTGTAAACAACAAATATTCTAATATTGTTATTATTGAATACAGTTCACTTCTCAATTTCCGAATTTTCTTTTAATACGCCTTTTTTATAAATTTTCAATTAACGCATCATACATTTTGGTCCTACCAGCATTTTTATCGCCACGATGGATATTATTAATATTTAATCAATCATTTGATTATTTTACTACATCATTTATCATATTTTACCTTTTTTTAAATAACCAGACCCATAATACACCTGCAAGAGCGGATGTCAAACATGAGATTTACAAACGGACTATTCAATAATAGGTTATAATACCTTCGTTAAATATGGCCGTACTTATCAACTGTGGAGACAAGAATGTTTAAATAGGTTTGTTTATTTAAATATTAAAAACGCTATTACCTTTCTCTCTGAAATGGCGACTTACCCTCGCAGGTGTTTTAAGTCAAGTATGAATGAGAAATGAGTGTAGTATGATAGCGCTGCGATCTTACTTGTGACTGACTAATGTTGGTATTTTCCTTAGGCAGGACTGTTGATTAACAGCCCGACAACCAATAGTGTCTAAGCGACATACAGTTTTAACGTGGGGTCTGAACCTCAATTTTGCTTCTGAATTACGCATTGGCCTGATTATGCGGATAGCCTTTGCCGATGAACGTAGCATTCAATAGTGCGGACATTAATCCACCGACCATCCCTCATAACTATCCACAATTCGTGACTTCCAGTAGCAATGAGTTTAGATCTGTTTGCCAAGGGCGGTTAAGTGATCCTAGATGTGACGTGGGCGTCAAATTTGAGGACATGACCCACACCTTGCTCGCCTCGGTTACGCAATATTTTGAGAGAATTCTTGAATCTCTTCCGGACCACTTTCTCCGACCTCGCGCTTTCCTCTGTTAATAGCCGGTGATCCGGCCGCTCTGTTGTATAATCTGTGACATAACCCGTCACCAGTTTCCGGGCGCTATAGCTCGTTCCCGTCCGCATGGTGGGATCGAACTAAAACGAAACATTGGAAAATAGATTAGTGAATATTAGTTCCTTTTACTTTTAGCCCCGTTATAGTATATCTACCAAATTCAGTTTACAAAAATAAATAAACGGTATTTCGGACTGATGCATACTTTCTCCCTTAAGTAAATTTTAAAACTACAACTTTTAATAAAACTACCATATTCTTTATAGTATATCTAAATAAAATTTAAAAAAATCATTGTTTCAAAAGTAATCATGCAATATCTAAAATTAATTAAGAGAAAACAAAATAACTTAATTGTTTTGAATAAGTATTGTTGGGTGATGCAACCTTACTGAATACTAAGTTTCATGGAAAATGGCTGGGAAACAAAGAATAAACCTTTTTTAATTTTTCTCCATAAGAATAACATTGGGTGCTCTCAGACAACGTACTGTGGACAGTAAATTTAACTTTTCTCTGGAACCGTAAGTCATTGTCAAATAATTGGAAATACTAATTTGTTTAATTTTTAAGCTGGTGTTAATGGTATAGTTGTCAAAACAGACTTGTACATATGTGTGGCTCTGTACACATCCACACAGACATCACTTCAGAACCCACTTTTTTGAATTCAGGAGACCCCAAAACAAATACTGTATGTTCACTCTCAACTCAAATTTTGATGAAAACAATACTTTCTACAAGTACAATCGTAATAAGTGGGAGAAAGTAAAATGAATAGCCTCTAATATGATAATATGTATACTGTATCTGTTTGTGGAGTGGTTCAAAAGTTTTAAATGTACTGAAAAATTGCTTTTACATTACAATTCAATCTATTAAATGAATTCTCCTTTGAAATGTACAGTAAAAGAAACGGCAAATGAAATGGTTGAAAACTTGGGAAAAACACAGGCATTGTATGTAATAGATGATCACCAAGCTTAGTCAATTCATAATAATTTTAAATGTTTTATATTCTAGACTGCTCTTCGATATGGTTTGTGTTAATCAAGCAGTTTAACTTCTAATTAATTGGGTTCATAATTCATAATTAAAATGTGTCATATAATGCTGGTCAAAAATATTAATACTTAATTTATAAGTATATATATATTTTTTTGACAGGATGTGGCTTGAGGTGGCGCTCTTCAGTTTTATACTGGGGCTTTTAATATACCTGGACTCAAAGAAACCCAAGAATTTTCCTCCGGGTAAGTAATTATAATGTGGGAGCAGTGTAATATATTGTAAATTTATATCATGTAGTGATTAAAGTTTTATAATTTTCAACATCAATAGTAATGTTAATTAAGTATGATTAATGTACTGTTTTGATAGTTTAGAAATAATTTTCTAGAACGTTATGTATATCACAGTTTTCGTGCAGTAGACAAATTTTAAAATTTCTATTTTAAAGTCAGCCATAATCAGTAGCAAGACTTAAAGATCGCTCCACATTCATCTCACACTCATTTCTCATTGTTCATACTTGGCTTAAAGTCCTACTTACTTACGTAGGTAATATCGCTATAACATACCTCGCCGACTTCTCTTCACCACACATGCTTATGTTTTCCATGGTGATGGGCAGTAGATGTTTTTTAAAGTCTTTTGGCTTTCAAAATAAGCGAAAAAAGCTTTTATGTACCTTTGGTTTTTCCTTGCCTCTGTTCAAAGTTTATTTCCTCAGATTGGAGACTCCTCCGTTTTGTTTGTCAGCTAACACAGTGCTGGCGTATGACAGGTCTAGATAGTCTCAGAGTGAGATTGTTATCACTCTTTCTTATGGGCAACACAATTCCAATCCCACCTTTCCAATCTTTTTATTTCTAGTGTCTAATTATTTTTAGAAAATACTATAAATGGCCACGGAATTAGACAGCTTCACTGGGACGTATAACTGTGTTGCTACTTGCAGGGCCAGCTTGGTGGCCCGTGGTGGGCAGTGCTTTGGCAATCCATCGGATCAGGCAGGAGATGGGTGGCTATCTGTACTTGGCCACTTCCAAGATGGCTGAACTGTACAAGGCTAGTTGTATCGGGCTTCGCATAGGGAAGGATCGAACCGTCGTCTGCATCGGGTATGAGGCTGTCAAGGAGATGATGATGAAGGAAGACTTTGATGGCCGACCTCAAGGGCCCTTTTATGAAACTCGTACTTGGGGAGTTAGAAGAGGTAAATAAGATTTTCTTTAGAATTTTTTGAACTAAAAATGTTAACAAATATGTATTAAGTTTGGGTAAACTAATAGTTTTTTTGTTAATTTCAAATATATACTGTAAGCTCTGTAATTTAATAATAAGCTAGACATTTACTGTTCATTATAAACACACACTAAGCACTTATTGCTAAGGTGATTCCAAAAGCCCTTTTGGGTATTTAAATCTTTTGTTTGACTGTACAAGTATTTTCAATAATTCAGATTATAGTTGAAAAAATTGCATCATAAATTTTTAATAATGATCCTAAATTTATTGATCTGATAGATGTAACCACTTTTATTCATGACTTGATAATTATTATCCATTCTCAGGTTTAATTTTAACCGATGAAGAATTCTGGCAAGAACAGAAGCGTTTTGTTCTTCGACACTTGCGAGAGTTTGGATTCGGTCGCAAGACAATGGCAGGACTAACAGAAGATGAAGCAGCAGCACTAGTTGATTCATTTGAAAAGAGAGTAGGGAAAACCGGCAAGAATGGAGTTTTGGTGGAAATGTCTAATGCTTTCAATGTTTGTGTTCTCAACACGTTATGGTCGATGTTGGCTGGGATCAGATACAACCCTGAGGAAAAGGTAGGATCACAGGAAGGCTGTAATAAGATTGTAAGATTTTAACAGAATAAGTTTATTGGACAACAATTTGATTTCGTTCATCTATCAATGGAACTAAGTAGGTTGCCATTTCAGTAACTAACATTTATGTTTTTTATAATTGGCTATTTCTGCATCCTTTTTACTTGCTTAGCAAATTTTTGTCTTTAAAAAATGTGATATTAGTTAATGAGTTATGAAGTTAATTTAGTTTATAGTCTCAATGTATTTTTGGTTTTCAGTGTTCTATGTTCCTTTATTGCCTCTGTTAGCAATCCTACATCATATTTTATCTTTAAATTGTTATACAGTAATTTTTGTTACATTTTCATTTATTTACTATTTAATAGTCCAGGCTACTTTAAATATTTGGACTTAGTGCATTTAGCATTGCAAAGTGAATGCCTTGGTCTATTGAAATTAGCATTGTTACCAAATTGCAATAAAATTATTTTGATTTTGACTCCATAAGGGGAGCTGGAAGGGGGTATACCGCCCCATGTTAAATTTGCCAACTTTAGGTACATTTATTTTAGAAAGTACTGGAGATAAGTGGTTAAAATTTTTATGCAATATTATACATATAATTAGAAAGACATGCATGCTCTTTCATAATTTTCCAAAAAATATTTCATGTATATTTGATTTTTTTAGTATACGCATAAAAAATGTCATGTTTTTACAAAGATATATATATACATTTTATTACTTCAATGAATAGCAATGAAACTGAAGTTGCATCCAGCTGTAGGTACACATATATATAAGGTATATGTAAAAAACATATCAGCTCTGTATCTTGAATAGTTTCTGTGAAAAATATTCCTTTATGTCAAAAAAAGTACATTTTCGGAAAACGAGCGTAAACGTAAAAATACTCACATGCTCAGGAGCTAATTGCTTCAAAACATCCCAGCACCATATTGTGGATTATAGTTGATTCAGATTATAGTTGAAAAAATTGCATCATAAATTTTTAATAATGATCCTAAATTTATTGATCTAATTTAAGAGGTAGCTGATGAGCTACCTCTTCCTCATTCTCCAAAGCTAGCTTCTTCCTTTTTTTGGCTATCCTGGCCTCTCGGGTCATTTCCTGGGCTGCGATGTTCGCCTTGCTCAACCGTGTCACATCCAGGTTGAGAAGCACGATTACTGCTTTACAGTTCAATTTTATACCCAACTCATTGTAAATGGCTAGCTTGCTGCAAAAACCATCAATGAATGTGAATACAGCATCATATACACCAAGTTGTAGAGTGTTATTTCTCACAAATACATTTTTGGGAATCGTGGACCACTCAATGTTATTGAAACTTTCATTTTGATTTTGATTTTTTTGATGAACACACTTTTTCAGGAGATCAGGATCAGCTAAGTCTTGGAATACCTTTTTAATTGCCAGCATAATATCATAGGGTATGTTCATGTTTGTATGTAAGAATACTTACTCGTGCTTTGTTATCTGCACCAGGAATCAGGTCCAGCAGGGCACAAATTGTCTTACATTCATCATCAGTTGATATCTTGTGAAAGAATACTGCCCACACATTTCTTTTCATTTCATTTACATCATCTCCACCTCTTCTGATGGCTAGGCCGTAATATTCTTGTAGCTTATCTATTTCCACATTGTTAGCCTCTTTATGCCACCCATAGTTTTGCCATCCTCAAGTTTCGTCTTACCTAATGATTTTTCAATGCCCTCAGCCTTGTACCCATCTGTTTTCACATGATTCACACATTCCAGTTGTTCAATAGTTTTTTCATCTCCATAAGGCTTAATTTCCATTACTTTCAAGAACCCTTTGATATCTTCATCCCCTAGATATTTTACATAATGAACGTTGCGATTCAAAGAGTTCTGAAAAACTTGCAAAGCTCTGGCAAACTCCATGCCGCCACTACTGCCAGTGTTGTTTAGTGCAGGTGTGAGGGAGTATTTTGGTTTTATCTGCAGCTACTTTACACACCTGGCTGTACTTACACATCTAAAACTTTACCAGTGTCAAATAAGTTCACACTGACAAAACCGTTCAAGGATTTGTGGCCTCGTCTCTGCCACCACCCATCAGTGACCGACGAATCAGTCAGTTTTATAGAGACATTGTATAGGAACTAATATATAACTAAATTTTCAAAAACAGGGGATATTTATTTAAATCACATAAAGTGAATTATACAAACAAAAGATGTCTCAAGGCGAAGAAAGCACGTCCGTCGCCACAAGTCTAGATGTCTCGGATGATATTACAGATGTACAGAATTAAGGCGGAATACAGAACTATACACTGAGTGATTTGAATCGGAGCAATGGTCATTTGATAATTCTGAAATGCAAAGTTTTGGAGTTGTATTAGAGGATGACTTGCTGTGCAATGGTTACAGGAGCTGCAAGACCTACAAAGCATGCTGACGGAGCTGTTTGCCAACATTGACATGGTCGGTGCTCTCTTCAGTCAGTTCCCTGTACTTCAATACTTGGCTCCAGAGATCTCTGGCTACAACAAGTTCATGTACATCCACAAACAACTATGGAAGTTTTTAAGGGTTAGTAAAAAACTATTTGTAAATATAATAATTTTACAAAAAATTGTTAACTATTTTAATTAAAAATTGTTAATGTGAACATTGTGGAAAAATATCTTTGAGTAAAAGGGGTCTTAACATACATATAAATAAGTCTCACGCTATTGTTTGTATTATTTATGCTGTAATACTATAACAATTGAATGAGATAATTTTTCACCAGGCAGAACTTGACAACCATAAAGCCACATTTGTGCCTGATAAGCCCAGAGATCTAATGGACGTCTACTTACAAATGCTCGACTCCCCGGAGCGGAAATCCAGCTTTTCAGGTACTTACCTTCCTATTCATTTAAAAAAACTTTGTGAGAATATAATTAAAGATATGATTTCCTTATTAATTCAGGGGTAGGTTGACCAAAAAGCTGAACTAAAAGTCAAACTACTAACTAGAACTACAACTAAAAAATCTACCTGTAAATTATCTTCTCTTTCTTAATCTGAATACAGTATTAACTTCCTGCATTTCTATCATAGTATTTTATTAAAGTTTAGTTGTAAGTACAACACTACAAAATATTTGATATCAAACTACTTGAATTATTAAAATTTTGCATGATTTTGGTTCTGATTTTGCAACAAAAAAAGTTATCTGAAAAAATATTTCTTTCCTGTGCTTTCTACAGTACTTTCACAGACAATAAATAGAATATTAGATTTCAATATGTATATAAACCGATTGTGATTGTGTATAAACTGATCAGAATTATAAATTTTATATCTGTAAATAATTAATGTTATTCAGCAGTTCAAACACAGTGAAAAAGTTATACAAGAATTAATGCGCTTAATGGTGTTTTAAACTTTTTTCTATTACTGATTAACCAAGGCTAGTAAAATTGTGGCCCCAACTCGGATATTGCCTCTGGTCTGAATAAACATGATGGCTGAATTTTAATTTTTCGTTTTTGTCTGTGTTTAAGAGGACCAGCTACTAGCCATCTGTTTGGATATGTTTATGGCCGGCTCAGAGACTACGAGCAAGACACTTGGGTTCTGCTTCCTCTACATGCTGCTGTATCCAGATGTCCAGAAGAAGGCTCAGGCAGAGATTGATCGAGTTGTGGGGAGGGATAGGCTGCCAAACCTCAGTGACAGACCCAAGTAAGGCACTTGAGTTCAACATGCATCTCATTTTAGCCCTGGTTAACTGGTCTGATAGTTGAAAGATTGAAATTTAGTACATTAAAAAGACACTGTCACATTACAAGTTATTAGTTTGGCTTTTCAGCGTAACCGGCTCCATTCATTCATTGAAAGTGGCAGATTACTCCAAAGGGGCTTCTTCTGTTGTGGATTTTTGTGTACCCCTAATCCCACTTAAGAATCAGGAGTCTTCCAACTGAAATGATATGGAAACCCACATGCGCAGTTGATGCTTCTTTAGATAATCGTGTCCAGTAATGATATATGTACATCCTTGTCCTTGGCATCCTTCCTGGAATGCAAGGTTTCAGGAACCTCTTCATGACCTGTTTAGAGGGAGAACATAGATTAAGCTTGCTTACTCTATGTAGAGCAAGCGCCGCCCCCTCTTTTAGCAAATTTTCTATAGAGAAGAAGCTATTACCGTAGATCTCATGGCAAGACTTAAGCCCGGGACCATGTAAATTTTTCATTTTGAGATTCCTAGAGACGAAAAAATAGTCATTAAAAATTTCCATAAACAACACGATGGCTCTTGTAAAAATGGTCCGATCGACCCCAAATTTGGTAGAGATGTGTATTCCTACATTGTCTCAAGACGAGTTCCTAATCCAGATATATTGGTTAATTGGAAGGGGTATTTTGGGGGTTTTGTACCCCAAAATGGGTTTTTTTAAATGTCACTTAAAAAACTTTCAGTTTATCTTTTACCATTAGAATCAGCTCAAAAAATTACACATTTTAGTTCTTGAATGTTTTGCTCTTTAAAAAGTCTAAACACAGTACATTGTTTTTTTAAGGTCCAAATGATAATCTTATGGAGTAAAAGTAAAAATTTATATTTCACAAATTAATCTATATTTTTTAGTGAAACTTGTCATTATATCCAGCTTTATATCCAATCCATCCATTTAATCATAGTTTACGTGTTCATCATGGCAGCTAGCCTGCATACTCTTTTCCCATGTTAACCCTTAGTGCGTAGCTGAATACATTTTTCGCAGCACAGCGTGGTAAACGAGTTTATTCGCGATCAATCTTTTTGCCACATTTACTGATACATGTAAAAACACCTAACCAATGTTTTATTTGGTTTGTTTGTTTCGTGACATGTACGGTATGAACATGTCTATTAGCAGACGTAACTATAAGCTATAAAAAGAATAGAGTGATTTGGCAAAACACTGACTCTCAACAGACTACTTTTGTGCGGTTTGCTCCAGTTACATTGTTACTGACAAAGACAAGCTAGCTGATTAATTTGCTAGAATCAATAATTACTAGTCCAGTGCCCAAGTTACTGCTTAATAGAGTAATTTGTTTCTGTCTGTTTATAACACATAGCAAATATTTTCCAGTATGCCTTACATGGAAGCCGTTGTCCTGGAGTCGATCCGTATGTTTGTGGGACGAACGTTTGGTCTCCCACATAGAGCCCTGAGGGACACAACCCTACAAGGCTACAACATCCCTAAAGTAAGTGGAAAGAGTGGTATCTTTGTAGAGAATTTTCTATAGGGAAGAAGCTATTACCGTAGGTCTCATGGCAAGAAACTATGTTATTTTAAGGCCAAAAACAATATTCATTAAAAAGTTTTTATATATCAATCTGGGTCTGTGAACACGACAACTCTCGTAAAAATTGTCTGATCGAGATAACATTTTGTAGAGACGTCTATTCCTACATTTGCTCGGACGTTTTCGTAATCCAGACGTATCAGTCAATCGGAACAGGTAGTTTGGGGGGTTTTGTACTCAACAATTGTTTTTTTGTGTTTTTTATATGTAATTAAAAATTTTTTAAAATCATTAAAATCAGCTTAAAAAACTAAGAGATATTAACTCTTACCATGCAGCTAGGGCCTTTAAACGCAGCACAATACGGTCGCACGATGCGGCCAACGCCTTCAGATGCAATTAATCATTTCGCCACATTTACTGCGCTGTAGTTTGCGAAATAACCGATAAGAGTATATGGTGATGTTGCTTAAGCCTCTATGCACTCACAAAACGAATATGGCGGCTTTGTTGGAATATTTAGTGACTGTAATCAGTTGCTAGGCAACTTTGTCCAGTATTCGTTCGCTACCGTACTGCTCTTTACGCTTATATATGCAAGTCATTATGGCCAGCTGTTTTTGACATTTAACAAAATAATATTTGGATTTTTTACACTAAATGAGCAGGGATTGTGATTTTCAGAAGCACTTAAAGGGTTAAAAAATCTAAACACAGTATGTTGTATCTTGGGGCTCCAATGTTCGTCCTATGGAGGATAAGGAACAATTAATATTTAAATTATCAATATATATTTTTGAATTAAACTTGGTATTTAGCTTCATGTGATCAAGCTTCATCCATTTATGTTTAAAAATCATAGTTTATGTGTTTATCATGGTAGTTAACCTGCATACTCTTTTCCCATGTTGATCATATAGAGAATAGGCAAACCCCTTGATTTTAGGACATATTATGTTGATGAAAGTTGGTATAAATGGTCAAAATAAAAAAATTATTTAACATGCTAGAAATGCCTACTTTCAGTGTTCCTCACAGCAGAAAATCTGCAAACTCTTTCCCATGTAAATCTTATGGAGAATAGGCAAATAACTCTCATATTTATCAACAGATTTTGATGAAACTTGTCATCTCGTATTATTGATTTGAAAATTCACCGAGTACGCAGCTCTGCTGCAACAGGGGTATTTTTATATGTCAATGCCAACGGGATACAAGAGAATACAAAAACACTTTTAAGGGAAAGAAGTGCAAACCCATCAAATTTTATTGGATATCCCAGGAATTGAACCAAGACCTATTGCACTGAAGTTCAAGATGCTAACGCTAATGGTCAAGCTTGCAAGATGTTATCTTAAGTTGACCCTAAAAGTGCTACTGAAATTTGTGAAAAAAACAAAATATTGATTTCCCAATCATCTTTTTGGATTAGGTAGATCGAATAAAGTGTAAAACAGAAATTTGCTTCATTTTTAAGTATTGAAGATTTTAAGACTATTTTTACGTATTAAAAAAAGGATTTTTTTCTTCTGGATTAGCCATTTCAGTTAATAATAATTAGTTCACAAATCCTATTCAATAAAAATATTCACACAACATACACTATTTATTGGTAAAACACAATGAAAATAAACACATATTGATAATAATGTTGCAACTAATTTCAGATACTAATTAATTTCAACAAAGCCACCATATTGGTTTTGTGAGTGCATAGAGGCTAAAGCAACATAACCATGCACTCTATTGGTTGTTTCGCGAACTACAGCGCAGTAAATGTGGTAAAATAATTGATTGATTAATAAACTCGTTTACCGGCGCGGTAAACAAGTGCTACCCTATTGTGCTGTGAGAAATGTTGTCAGCAGCCCGTAAAGGATAAAACATATATCTTAAGTTTTTAATAAAATATTTCTTCATTTTAGGAAAGGTGATTTTAGATAGAATTTCACCAGAGCATTTTTTGAGGTCATCACTTGTCGTATATATATATAAAATTCATAGACGAGCATGACGTGAAACTTATGTCAAACCGCCTTGAAGGGTTAAGTTTCCAATATACATGTAGACCCTACAAGTAATACATTTATTAGAATTTTAATGAGATGAAAAAGGTTTTTGTCACAAATGACAAACACTGATTTTATATTTTTTTAGGATTAGTAGCAACAAATTTTTTATAATTTTCAACAATTTTGTCCAGGATACAATGCTTATTGTGAATTTCAACTCATGTATGATGAGTGAAGAGTTCTGGGATGATCCTCATACATACAGGCCGGAGAGGTTCTTGAACAACGGAGTCCTGGAACTACCTGAATTTTATATTCCATTCGGCTTAGGTGAGTTGTCTAATAGTATAAATAATCTTCTCTTTGCATTTCAGTGAATGATAGAAAAATTACAACATATAGAACAGAATGTTTTGCGTTCTGAGTTTCCTATACGATCTACGTTATATTTTAACGGGGAACGGTCCGATTACCAAACGTAGACCTGTTGTTAGAAAGCATTGTAAAATAATAACAAATACTATGAACATTACGTTACGTCAAATTATTACTAAATAAAGGTTTAAATATTAAATTAATTATTACTATATCAGATATAAAAAAACAGCCATCCTAAAAACCCCTAAACTATCACAACAGATTTTGTATTTTTCACACGGGGTTTCAGGGGTAAACTACACTTAAAAATGGAAGTATGTCTAAGTGCAACCAAAGCGTTAATGTACCTAATTTAAAACAACCGTGTGATAACAGTCACATTTCGCACTGTTGTCAGAATAGATCCTAAGGCGGATGGATATGTAACCGGCCAATCACATACACGGAACGCTCCAAATCTATATGAAACTAACCAATAGCATAAAGTAAAAATTGCCCTATAGAATTCTCTAACTTCTTTGGGTTCGAATTTTTGTAAATAATTAGACCAGAAAGTCAAAAATTAAACATTAACAGATTGTTAACAAATGGTTTCAGGGAGACATCGTTGCATCGGTCAGAACCTGGCTCGCTCCAATGTGTTTCTCTTCACATCCAGCCTCCTGCAGAGATACGATTTCTGCGTCCCATCTGGCCAGGAGCCACCCTCCACCAAGGGCGTGGATGGCGCAACCCCTGGCACGGGTTTGTACACAGCTCTCGTCAAACCAAGAGTCTTCACTTGACTTGTGTATTTTAGACGTGTACTCTCATAGCACTTCAAGAAGTACATTAATTTGAAAGTTGTAAATAAAGTAACTAATTATATTGTTGTAATAGTGGGTAAGTTTTGAAGACTGTACAATGTAAATATAAATGTATAAAGTAAAATAAATTCTTCACTTGATGTGTATAGTTTGCATAACAACATAATTCATTTTTATTAAATTAACAATTAGTTGGACTTTTCCAATGCATCTTGTGTTTAAAATCTACACGTTTCGAGAGTTGGTTAAACTACTCCTGTTATCAAGTCCCTAACGATATTTAATTTATACAAACAATGGTTAAAAAAATGTAACTATAGAATTAAATAGTAAACAAAACACTCTACTTAGCCTATTTTGTACATTTGGGAAATTGCAATCCAACGATACTAACACTCCGCCTCCGAGCTAGCGGACGTAAAAACAAGTAGGACCGCACGACACGAAGGTCAGACCACTACTGGCCACCATCTGTCAAAGCGGTCGCTACCTTCCCCTCATGTCCGCTAGGGGCGTTGGCAGCCCGGTGTCGTCCCGCTGCAGCTGAAAACAAAACAGCACACGAAAAAAACAAATGTTTACAAAAATTCCGGGGAACCAGCGTTACACTTCGCCTCCAACTTCACTACTCCCATCTCAGTCCCTCCCACCTCAACAGCTAACACATTCATTTCATATAGTATTTAATGGTGAATTTGTGGATTAGTTTCCATAAAATCGAAAAAGAATAGATAAATCGCAATTGTAAGAATTTGAAATGATGGAGTCAATTATTTTGTCACTGGAAATTTTGTGACAAAATCAGTATGTTTTCCTCTCAAAGTGCAGACCTTTTCAAGGTTATAATTATTAACGCCATCGAAATTAAAATCAGTTGTCATGAGCACTTTGTGAAGAGTGATAACCTTGACGTATTACGCTTTGATAATTTCATTTACTATCTGGGAGCTTTAATCTCCTTTCATATCCGGATTTAAGCTATCCTGATCGGCCAATTCCATATTAGTCTGGATATGAGAGTTTATTGTATGCATTACAGGACTTAGAGTAGTTACATACTGTAAACCAAGATTCTGAAAAATGCTTAAAATTTTATTAATAAATAAGATTAATGAATTCATTTGAATTTGTAAAAATATGATGGTGTTATTTATGAATTTAAAGAAATCACAAAAATCTTGGGGAATAAAGGTAAAAAAGACATCTTAAACTCCATAAAAATTTATTGAAAATAAAATATATGGAACTTAATCATCTAAGTTACAGTAATCATTAAGACTGTAATTAAAACACATAAAAATATTTGAATTCATGAATATACATGTTTATTGAAATAAAAGTAAAAACTTTTATGGTTAAAATCATCTATTGCATGAGATTAAAATTGTAGTGTCAAATATTTTAAAGGTTTAAAATAACGGGTAAAAGAATACATAATAAGGTCATAATTTTCTATAGCATTTGCTATAGAAAATTATATTTGCTATTAGACATAAAATTAATAAGACTATTTGAATAGTAATTACTTTTAAAACACAATAACTCAAAACCAATCATTGATGGTTAAGTATTAGCGGGAGTCGAGTTTACTTTCCTCGGCGTCCCCCCCGCCTGCCTCCCCTTCCAGACCCCCGCCCACGCTGTGTCTTCACTGGCGGAGAGCTCACTTCTTCTTCCTCTACTGCTTCCTCCGCATCCTTCTGAATTTCATTATAAACCTCATCTATGTCTTTGTCCACCTCTTCCCAAATACTATCAGGGATGACATCTTTAGAGTCTTCATTCTTGGAATCATCCACTTCCATAGATTCGTCCTTTTCATTCACTTTTCTCCGTTTCCAATTTCCTTCATCATCCTCGATTGTCTAAAAATAAAAATTCATAAAATTCGTAGAATGTTCTTCTAAATATGCGGATCAAAATTTTTATTTCCACAAGTGATTTTCTTTTGTATGTACTTTTCCAAATTGGAAACTATCCTCTCTGTTACAAGGTTAGTGCGTTGAAATAAAAATTTCAGCACTTCAAAAATTACTAAAAATCTAATATAAAAGAAAACAGATTCAAAGATTAAACTAAAAAAAATTCAGCACTACAGAAATTATGTGGATGAAGAAGCAATAACTGCTTCTCCATGAAGCAATTGTTGTTGTAATGAGCTCACATATCACATTTAACAGTATTTAAGAAATTCAAGCCTGTCAGATGAGTTCATCTTTAGGTGAGTACTATGCAGTATGAGCCCACTATCAACGTTATCACTGCCCCCCCGCCCCGTCCCCAAGGTCGCATCACCCTCACCGCCTTTACCAGTTGTGAGTGTCGCCTTGAGTGTCCTGCCAACAACTGCGTCGAGCCCGTACGCTTTTAATTGAATTTTATCATTCAACCTAAATGTAAAATCAGTGTTTTTAATGGTGTTAAGTGTTATTTACATGATTTTACTGTCCAAAAACTTTGACAATGTCGTTCCGACCGACATGAAAGCAATTCCAATCTAACTACACGTGAACATGTCACAAGAATGATGTGACGAAACCAGTTGTGTACCAAAAAGTGACCATTTGTGCTGCTGACTATAAGGTAACCATTAAATTTAGTATCATAGCTCAGGGGCAAGAACAAAAATGTTTAAGGTTATGTTAAGTTGGTTATTGATAGTTTAAAATATCAATAACCTATGACATAACGCCCGTAACGACCAAAGTATGAAGTAAGTACTACGAAGTATTGTCAAGGTACAGCCATGTCGTTATTTCTTAAAATAGAACAAGAGAAATTGTGGAAACTTGAGTTACTCTGTGATATTTTCATCTAAAAGACCATTTGGAATACAGGGTTATTAGGTGGCAAACCATTTAAAATGAAAAAAGTAAACAAAAATGTTTGTATTTACTTCCCTGTGGGAGATAAGTTAGACCATGAATATGCCTTTAGGGAATTTACTCAGTTCATCTAAACAGCTGTTCTTAATATTTTGTATTAAAAATTCAATGCAATAGCTTTGGTAGTTTCTATGGAAACCTGTTACATGTTTTACATCTTAAAAATCACCAACACCCCCTCAGAGCTAAGACATATCCATGTCAATAATTGTTCATTTATTATTACTCTAGAGTTTATTATTAATAAGTATTATTAGTTGAAATATCATTAGTAAAATCAGTCACATTTTAATGTGTTTTGAATACAATCTAAACAGCGACAGTACCCCAATAGTACCAATTGAATACATCGATCGTTAGTAATTTGAATATAAATCGACAATATATCGGCTATTTAAAAGCACCATTCAGTTGTTGCAGTCCTGGTAGTCATATCCAGAACGTTACATCACTTGCCTAATGTAAACAGACATTTACAATACATTTAATCTCGTTCACCTCAGATACAGTACCAATCTAGGCTTACATTACTACGAGTAGTGTTTAACAGAATTAGGATTAGTGAGTTAAATTCGTCTTAATTTTTTTTATCAAATTCAAGGCAGTTCTTCTCATTTTTACTACACAATGAAGAACATAAGCGTGCAGGACTGAATATGAGGATATTAAGGAGCAGCGTTAAAAAAGGATTTGAGGAAGACAAACACAAGATTACACAAAAAATGTTATCAAGATTTTTATTTTCAAACAAAATTGAAAGGGTTATGGCACATTTGAATAAATAAACAAAACAATATTGTCTTGAGTAACAACATAAATAAAAAGGATAGGAACAGAGAAGAACCAAGAAATGACTAGTTCAATGAGATATCATATAAAATTAGAATCAACCTAATATGGAAATAGAAAAATCTCACTGAAAAATGATTATCAATTAACATAATATTATGTTATCAATCACATGTTACTTAAAAGCTATATTAAGATGTGCTGTTAATAAAAAGCTAGGTCATTGATATTCTAATCCATTTCCTGCAACATAAGGAGAAAACCAAAACCGATTAGATTATGCAGTTGCTTATAACCACATAAATTAGTAAGGAAGAATTGCCTGGATGTCTGGACCATAATACCTAATTGGAAGGATTTCATAGTTGAATAAAACATAAAGAAGATATCAAATAATGTGAATAAGATTTTTAATTAACCCTAGAAGTGGCAAGCTTTTTACTCTTAACTGTAACATAAAAATAATTACTAATATCTTCTTGAAATATCAAAGTTTAAACAAAAAAAGCTTAAAACATGCCCCCCCCCTTATAACCACTAACCACAAAAGCAAACAGGTGTCCACTGCAATCCCAATTAAGCCTACAAATGCCGTCAACTTCCACCCAAGCCGGTCACTGTTTATTTAAGGTGGGCCCTCCACTCCGCTATACCGCACATTTGCAAGCCAAATTGGGATTGCTCATGGTCGGGATTCGAACCCTAGCACTTCCGAATGGCTAGAACGTTACGCTCGTCAGCGTAGCGCGTTAGCCACCTCGGCCATCCAGTGCCTAGGAAAAGAAAGCGCTTACTTGGTTATAGACCTGCCCGGTGGCAGGCTCGTGTACTACAAGATCAGTTTCGGTAATTGGCCCCCAGAGGGAAACACGGTCGCGTAGGCGATAGTGTCTAACAATTCCACAAAACTGACGACAGATGCCTCCACCTGCCAATTCTTATTGAATATGTAAATGCGTCGTAAATTACGACTTTGCCATTTCTAGGGTTAAGATGCTGATACCAAATTAAGAAACCATCGACTATGTGTTTTTGTATGAAGGTCATTGTTGGTAATTGTGATTTTATGCTACTTTTTTCAATTGTTTATATCTGATACAAATACAGTGGAACTTGGATAGTTTGAAACTCAAGGGACCAACTAAAAACGTTGAATATCCAATAGAAAGTCCTTATTTAAGGGGCCAAAAACAATAAATACATATTTTGAATGAAAACTCTTTATTAAATTTACACTATTAGATTTGAATATTAATTCATTTCGAAATGCATACTTCTGTAAAATAATTTATTAATATGGATGAAACAAAGTACAGTTACATATCATACTTTTCTAATTCACACCATCAGTGCCAGGAGCAGCCGTGCGACATGAGAACCAAGGATTTGTAGCCTACGTGAATCGTCAGCTGTACTTGTCACCGCTTTTTTTATTCTATTTTTCCGGCAATAACAAATCATAACTAAGCTTAATGGGGGTCCAACCAAAATTAACTTCTAATTATTCAAAAATTTTTAGCATTGTTGGAATACAAAATGCCAGGGACCACAAGATATATTTGAATTAAAGAATTTTGAGTTATCCAAGTTCCAGTGTAACAGCTACTGAACGAATTTTAATAAATCAAGTTAAATATATTTCAGACCCAATCTAGCTTACATCATAAGTTTTCACAATGCATCCTTCACTGACTAACTCAGCACACTTATTTCACAAGAAAACTTAAAAATGAAAAAGTAAACCTCTCTTTTGTATCTCTGAAAATAATAAGTAATTTTACACTTTTTAAATAAATAATAACATCATCAATAAATTGTTTATATAAAAGAATATTCGTGTAACCTTCTGGCCAAGATCTGTCGCAAGAGTTTCAAGTCGCGCTAGTGCCTCTAACGTAACCTAATTGTTAGTCTATTTTCATACTCTACAACTTTTTAACGTCTTTTATTAGTGTCTCAAGCTGTTATTTAAAACCTGCAAAAGTCCTCTGAGGTTTTATTGATGTGTTAAAAACTGAAACTGTTGGACTTTAAAATATATATATATATATTAGAGGTCTGCGGGTACCCGAAAATTCGGGTAATTATGTGGTCGGGCGGTCTCGGCTCGTCTCGGGTTTCATTAAGGCGGGCTTCTATTAGATGTCGGGTCGGGTGGGTAATAACTACCCGAAAGGCATCGGGGTTGTACAAAATACCCGAGATGACATTGAAATTAACCCGAGACTCCAAAAATAACATTTTGTCCACCACCCTTACTAACAGGGATGCGTATCACGTCTGTCTACTGTCTGTGTCTAGTTTAGTGAGCATTTGCCTGCCTGCTGATAAGTGTGTATCGCTAACAACAGACGTGGCTTGGAATTACTTTCGTGTGAAGATTTTCTTCACTTCAACAGTTAAAGATAACAGACTTAAAGCGATAAAAACCTGACTTTGAAAAATAAGTTAAAAATTTTAAGTGATTAGGTTAATTTTTAAGTAAAAGTAAATTTTTTAAGTGAATAATTTTTTCCAGCTATTTCTTTTTTTATTTCTGGAGAACGTGTTCAGATTTGAGGGGTTCCACTGTAATTTTTAGGGGTCTGCGGTGCACCGAAAAAATCGGTACGGTACGGTTCCAGCCTTGTACCGAACCTCGGTACGGTACAAGAATTTTTTCAGTACAAGTTCGGTACGGTACAAATAAGTAAAAATTAAGTCATTATCCAGTCTAGGTTGCCATCAAATATAACTGTGGAACAACTCCCGCCGAAAACATTGAATAAAACCCGACCGTTAAAGGCTTTATATTCTACAAGTACTGTAATATAGAATTACAACACTGCCCAGATGTATGGCAAATACTGAACGTAAGACTGACTCATAGCGTGTTGGTGAATGATCATTTAAAACAGCCTAACCAGGAAAACAGGCAACCAGCCATCTCCCTGCCGGCTCTAAATTATTGTGCATTCGCAGTTTATTATCGTATCCACGTATAGCAGCTTATGCAATCAGGGAACCGTTCCTTCTTTTGATACAACAAAATAGTCGTACCAATATGAAGCTCGTATTTGTCGTGTTTCAAATAGAGATGGGATTACCTGTGATTTTAAAATCACTGTGAAAACCTTTTATACTGAGATTCGTGATTTTTTCAAGTCATTCTTTCTTTTTGCTCTGACAGCCTGTTGAGGATGTTATATGACCAATACAGAACTGTGATTTGCCGTAATGATCTCGCTATTTCGGGATTTTCACTCAAATAAAACAAAAAATCATAATGTTAAGGATATAACTGAGTAAAGGAAATAAATAAATCGTTTTATTTTTTTAATACGTTCTGTATTTCCTCATTAGTGGAACCCCTCAAATCCGAACTGATTGGGACTGAAGCCTTTTCTTCCCGGGAAATCTTCGGATGACAAACTGTCTTTTGTTGTTTTGTTTATTTTATCTAAATAACTTGTAATTTTGTTCCTGTGACATCCAGATGAGCGTTAGTTCATATGAAGTTTATTGTGATCTCTGACTATCTCCCGCAAGTGAAAACACTATATAGGCATGTTGTTGTATCTGGTTTAGGTTTTTTTATTTATGAACTATTTTATTCATCAAAATTCAAATTGAACTAAATTAATTCAACAAAATTTTAACTTACAACATCTTTACTCCCATCAACACCGTCATCTTCACTTTTGATTTCAATTTTAATTTCAGTTTTACTTTTATCCTCTACCTTATCTTCGTCTTTAGTTGAAGTAGAAGACTCCTCATTTCTCCTCCTCCTTCCCATAATACGAGCCTGCAATTTAACATTATTTTAGAAAGGAAATTTTCCAAATAATCACTAAATTTTTCTGAAATCTTTTAGATCTTTTTGAGCAAAGGTAACAAAAATTACAAATGAGTGAAAAAACTGTTTACAGTGAAATAATTTTCTTCTCATGACAGTACAAGACGGCAACTAACTCCTAACTATTCTGATGCAAAATCTTGCTTGCCATCTTGCTAAATAAGACCTAATAGGTTCAATCAATTGGCATAGTTAAGTGTGATTTGACGCTGCCTATCAGGCTCTGGCTGGTCACGCCAAAGAGGAGGTAATTCAGGTAATTGTCACAATAAAAAATTAGGTACTTTTTTAGGCCTATTGATTTATGAAGAAATCAATTTTTTGTAGGCCAAGTGATTTACGAATAAATCCATTTTAACTTTCTGCAACTTAATTAGGGACATAAAGAAAAACAAGTGTAAGTTCTTGGTTGTTGCCATCAGTGTTGATATAAACAGACATGACGTGGCTATCTACAGACATGGCAATTTAGTTATAGTTATAGCTGAAGTCCTGTGAAATTGATCAAGATTGGAAGGTTACCTTGGCCCGCACAGTGTTGCAATAGTTGTTGTAATGGGAGAGGGTGCGGCAATGCACCTTACACTCCTCCTCGCTCTGGATGAACCGGTTGCAAACCCGGCACATAAACCCACTCACTTGCACCACCAGGTCCTTGCCTAAAAACACACCGTTCATCAACATTATAGTCAGCCAGAATGGACAGTACAAATCTGGGGTTCCCAGAATTTATTGGGCCAAGAAAAAGCTGGGCCAAATGAAAAAGTGTTTTGAGCCTTTCTAAGGATTCAATGCTTTAACCCTAGAGCTGGCAAGCGCCGGATTTACAGCGCCAATGCAGGAGCTGCCAGGAACACATTTTTTCTGTATAAAATTGGTTCTAACAAACTTTAAACTTGTATCAAACGAAAGCTCATTACATATAGTATCTTTTTATATTATTTTTTTTATTTTTATTTGTCTTTGACCGATTGTTATTTGTATATTTGTATTCTCTGTATAAAGATCGTTGACGCTTGCTATTGTTGTCTTATCGGTGTTTTGAATAGTGACTATAGTCAAAACGTTTGGTATTTGGTTTTCTTATATTAATATTGCAAGTAAGTTTTTCAGTCTGTTACTGCATGATAAATATTAGGAAATGGAAAAGAACTATAGGGATTGTTCAAGTGATCTTAGAGAACTGATTGATGCCATTTTTTCACCACTTTTTTATGAAAGGGTATTCAAATAAAAAAAATAAGGATATAACTTATATAAAATATATTTTTCAGAATCTGCATAAAATTTACTATAACTTTGTAATTTATCTTTTGATGATAGAACTTATCTGTACTGATCTACAAGACAATATACACCTAATGAAATTTTATCAAAAATAAATTTTCCAAAAATTATACAACTGAAATATTTTTGTTTTATTCATTGTGTTCATATAAACTGGATGTTCGATGATTCTTGACTTTATTCTGGATAAAATGATACATATAACAAGCCATAGTTAAATGTTATTATTTATGATTTTTGTAAGGGTTTGTACATTGTATTACAAAACCAATAATTTCTCTGTGCCAGTACAGCACTAAACCACTGCCTAGGGGTTAAGAAACAAGCTAATTACTGAGCGTACAGGATTGAAAAAACTTAAGGCGTTTATCCAGCACTTTCTCTCAAAGATTGGTAAAATGGGTTTTCTAGTAATTTACTTATCAGCAATGACCCTGGTCCTGTCAAATCCAGAAAAAACAAGATTTTAGTGTACATGTTTGATGCTGCTACAATACATTCAATATGTGCTATTTTATTAAAGGAACTCAAATATTGCTGTCTCCAAGAACCTTGACTAGATCACAATACATACATTTTCTTTTTTTGTCTATTTATAGAACGACCTTTTAGGAAAAATCTCTATGGTACAAGGAAAAACAAATTCTTAACCCTCCTTCGGTGACACCACGGAATTTACCTCAGGGCGCTCTTAATTTTTGTGAAAAAATGTGTTGTTGTCAGTCTAGAGTTGCAGGAGGTACTCATTCAACTTTATTTCGCCCTCCCAAATCCCCTTATCTACTCCTAATATTCAGTTGAGGCCCGAGAGTCGCAGAGCACAGATACCACCACAGTGTGTGACATCTCTACTATGATTATTTAGTTTCGTTCCATATTCTTTAATTCCGTTTTAATAATGCTTAATATTGATATTAAGTTTTCATACAATCTTTTTACAATATATGTAAAAAACTACATTGGTTATCTATAATTTCAATACATGGTAAACACTCCGTGAGTTAGAATTCACGTTTTAAAATTTACGTAACAGAGATTTGGTTCCGTTAATTCTGTTTTTAAAGCTTGATTAAACACGGTTTTCATACAAGCAACCTTTTAGCGAATTTCCCATAGGGAAGAAGCTATTGCCGTAGGTCTCATGGTAAGACTTAAGCCCGGGACCATGTTATTTTATTGTCTCTAGGTGCCCAGAGTCCAAAAACAATAGTCGTTAAAATATTTATGTATATATATATGTGTGTCTGTGAACACGATAACTCTTGTAAAAATGGTCCGATCGAGACCAAATTTGGTAGAGACGTGTATTCCTACAAGTACTCGGACGAGTTCGTAAACCAGACATTAGGTCAATGGGAACGGGTAGTTTGGGGGGGTTTTGAACCCCAAAATGGGGGTTTTTGCGTTTTTCACATGTAATTTTCAAAAATTCCTTAAGCTTAAGAATCTACACACTAAAGATCCTTAAAGTTTTTCTCTATCTCCACCGGTTACCGAGATATTAAAAAATCTAAACACAGTACGTTGTATTGTGGGGCTCCAATGTTAATCTTATGGAGGATAGGGAAAAATTAATATTTCCCATATTAATTAATATTTTTGGATAAAACTTGATATTTAGCTTCATCTGGTTGAGATCTATCCATTTTTGCTTAAAAATCCAATACTATAATACGAGCAAGGTTTGTATATATATATAAAGTAAAGTTAAAATAATTAACTGAGTATCCTTGACAAACATTATTTTATTTTAACAACATGTTTCAACCTTTAAAGGCCATTTTCAAGTTCACTACAAGTTCACATTTTCAAGTTGAGAACTTGAAAATGGCCTTTGAAGGTTGAAACATGTTGTTAAAATAAAATAATGTTTGTCAAGGATACTCAGTTAATTATTTTAACTTTACTTTATATAACAGTAATCCTTAAAGGTGAGCTATATAGATCATATATATATATATTTGCACACGGATCTCGAAAACGACACTGAAGAATTTCTTTAAATTTTGGAAATAACTAATTCCCGAGTAGAAAATAAGTTCTAGGTAGGTCTAATGTCCAGGAAAATTCGTGTTTTCTTGTAATATTAAGTTTAAAATCTAAAAATTTAACATTACGCTTATGGAGAATAAAATGTAAACAATACAAACCAAAACAGCTGTTTATAACCGTTTGACAGTTCTTGATTGAAGACTGCGGGGAACAATATGTGAATAGAGGTTTTTCATAAATATTTATTTTTAGTATGTAATAAATGTAAAATTATCAGGTTACTAAAGAATTTGTAAAAACTTAAGGGTAACATAACTGTGCGAAATAAAAGCAGAAAGTATTTCCAAAATCTTCCGTGGTTTGATAGAAAACATATTCGTTGTATTGCTTGAAGCCACTTGAACAAACCAGTTAATTGGTGTAAATGAAATTTCTCTTTTGCTTTTCAATCCTCATTCCGTTTCTAACAAAATCAGTTAATCACAGCTAATAATAACTGTATGGATAATTAAACAGTAAATGATCGGCTAAAACAATTGAGGTTTGCTAAAACACGTTAAACGGTGTCGCTCATTTGACTGACGCCGTAGCTGAGTGGTAGCGTGTCGGCTTAAAGAACTGTAGGTCGCGATCCATCCCCATCAGGTGCGATACTTTTTCTTCAGTGCTATATTAATTATGGTGTATTAAATCGGATTTATTTAACCACATAAATGTTTTCATTGAGTAATAAATGTGTTTTAATTTTTCTAATTCATTTTTATAATACATGTCTTATTCTATACGAGCAAAGCTCGGTCACCAGGTACTCATAGTTTATGTGTTTATCATGGCAGCAAACCTGCATACTCTTTTCCCATATTAATCATATAGGGAATAGGCAAACTCCTTTGGACAATGTTGATGAAAGTTGGTATAAATGTTAAGATAAAAATTATTTATGGTAGAAATACCTACTTTCAGTGTTCCTCATAGCAGCAAACCTGCACACTCTTTTCCATGTTAATCTTATGGAGAATAGGCAAATAATTCTCATGTTTATGGACAGATTTTTATAAAACTTGTCATATATTATTATTATTATTTATTATTGATTTGGAAATCCTCTGAGTACGCAGTTCTGCTGCGACGGGGGTATTTACAATATATGTATAAAATGACAACACTATTTCAATATTCGGAAAACAGCTCTGTTTGTCACCATTCATGTTTTAAAATCTAAATGTAACTTTCTTAAAAATTACTAATAATGCAATACGCAATATATATATATTTATTATTATTATAATAGGTATTATATATATGTATTACGGTATTATATATACCGTATGTAGAATTATCTAACAATATTACTGTATCACAGCTTATCTTACCAACAGGAGCGGATGGGTTGTACTTTGGAAGTTTGCTGGGCTCAATATCAATGCCCTGTGCGATCTCATATTCCTTTGCTTCTTCCTCCTTCTTCTCATCAGTCTTGCCTTCTTCTTTTCCATCCTCCTCTTTTGTATCCTTCTTCAAATCCTCTCTCTCCTTCAATGGTTCCTCTCGGAGCTCACCACTTATATCTTCCTCAGAATGTGAGCGCAACAACACTGGAATCTCTTTGTTCACCATTTCACCTTAAATAAAACTCAACATTTAATAGAATATTTCGTATTACAGGGCTGTTAACATATTTTTAAATGTCACAGTCAATTTTAAAGTAAAGCAAACTAACAAACTTCTTTAAATATTTCCATCAATAGGAATAAGTAAGTAGCGTACAAGCAACCAAAATGTTTAATAATGGTTTAGTAATAGGGTTAACCAATACTTATGTCACTAAAGTTAAGTCACAGGCCTTACCACAATTGACACTGTCCGGGTTGACAAGTTCATCAATATCAAATTCATCATCCTTCATGTCTGGTTTTGTAGCTCTGCGGAAGTCAGCTACTTTCTGTTGACAAAGTTACTTTGATGTAATGTAGCATTCATAAATATTACTTGTGTCAAACTACAGTAATATACATAGCTATACTCAGTGGTGTAGTGCTAAAAAAAGCTGTGCCGGAGCAGTGTGTGGCGTAGTGGTTCTTCGCAGGAAGGCTATTATTCTTTGGCAAGGGAGGGCACGGCAACGGTGGTGGGGATCAGTAGCGCCTCGCTATCGCATAGTGCGTGTCATCCCAAAAAGGCTGTATTGTCCAGGCACATGGCACCCGGGCGTAGTCATGGCCTTGACGGTATGTTTCTCGGGAAGGTCATTGCGTGGTCGAATTGTGTACAATGTTTTTAGCCACTTAAAAAGAATCACATAAAATGAAATGTAATTTTGCTAAAGCGACTAGTGTTCCTCCTGGGGTATCTGTTGCATTTATGAAAAATAATGCAGCCAAAGACAAACAGTTCCTTTTTAGTAAGGGTTCCATTTCTTTTTCAACCCCAACTGGCGAGTGCAGTTCAAAGAAGAAAATATTTGTGGATGGGTTTACTCACCACATAATACGGAAGAAAATCTTCAAATTTGTATTGTAAAAAACACCACAACTTCATCGAAATTAAAGGCTGTTCTGTAGGGTGTGTTGAAATAAATATCTTAGACGGAGATTAAAATTAATAAGATTTAAATGGCTGAAATCTGAAAATAATAAACAATTCTTAATCAGCCTCATGTTTCTTGTAAAAACAAATGTATTTTTTGAATTAAAAAAAGCTAGATACTAAACGCCAGACGGCCAAAGCTAGCGCGCGTGAGAATGTGGAGGTGGTAGGAGATATTTTCTAGTGACTACTTACCACTCTCTAAAAAAAGGCAAAGTACAAATATAAAAATCTGAGTTTCGGCTGCAAGAGCTGTGTGGGAGCGCCACTCCGGCTCCACTACACCACTGGCTATACTTGAAAGTGCCGTATCAAGCATAACTTTCAAATTGGCAAAGTTCAAGGTCACTATCAAGTAACAGTTTTTACAATGTCAAATGTCACGTCGTTTCAGGAAACAAGTGGTTGTCACTTAAAATGGTGATCTGGTTGGTTGTGAACCAGATGCCTATTTTAATGTACGACAACATTTTACGTGTCAACCTAAAGGTATACCAATTTGAAAGAAAGTATAATAGATAGGGGGCTTAAATTTGACCTTACATCACACAACTATACTTTCACGTTTCAAGTCTTTTCTAAGTCCATTTTCAATTCATTTTGGTAAAAAAATATTTTTCAACAAGTTCAATTGTAAAGTTTAAACCTAAGTGTTTTCTGTTTCACCGATCTTACCTCCAAATGAGAGAATTGCAGACGATGCTCGTCCCACTCCAGCCGTGTTGAGAATTCTTTGTTACAGTGAGAGCATTTGGGATGCAAGAACTTCTTCAATCTCTGTTGAACAAAAATCATTAATATGCATTACATAAATTCTAATATATTTCATAGACAATTTTGACACCTACTGTAAGATTGAAATTTCTGAAACATTTAATTTTTGTATGTAATGAAACAAAAAACCAATAATTCATAATGTAAACATTTAGAAATATTCGCTCAGGGGTAGCAAATAAAAATCATATTTCATGTAAAACTAATGACTAATATTACAAGATAATAAAGTTTGATATTTTTTTTACTTTTAAGATTTTCACAACCATATCGGTTAATTTACGTGTGTTATGAATATATGAATTCCAGACACTAAGGAATTCCTAATCTATTCCCAACCGGTAAATCCCTTAACTTGGGTGAAAAAATTGAGATTGCTCTTTAAGTTGGATAACATTAAGTAAACATAATCTCTCAAGTCTACTATTAAACTAACCATGTGAAACTTAACTTTAATTATTCATACTAAAAATACACTTACCTGATGACGAACATTCTTGCGATGAGAAATCAAATTCCCATAGAAATGCAGATCACACATTGCGCAATATTCACGAGGATGATTGTAGAGTTTGAGCCCCTGGCGCTGCTTGCGCTCCAGTTCCATTTCACGTTGCTGTTCTGCAAGCTACATAAAAACATCATAAATTAAATAAGAAGTGGTAAAAATTTTGGAAAAATTTGACAGTCGTCTTAAAAAAACGTAGTAGACAATATATCCAATCATTAGATCTGACCTATAAAAATCCAATACCAGTATAAAGTGATTTGCAATTAAAATATAACAGGTAAAATTACAGCAAAATATTTTTTTGATGTTTAAGGGTTAAGAAGTTTCTGAAATGATTTGATCTAATTTCAGTTGTATGACTTTTAATAACCTAATCTAATACATTGTTCTCGACAGAAACTATAAGTCAGGCTACTGAGTATGCGTTAGATTACAATCACCATAAGTCACAGACCTAAAGTTGATGAGTTTGGACAGTTGAGATAGTTACAGTACAGGATATTCTTCTCCGACCCAACCAAGAGGATAGTTCATAGGCCTAGTGAATATTTGTGAAGGCTGAGTATAATAAAGGTAAGTTAATGTATTTTGTCGTAGTTTCATTACTGACAAAGATCAGCTGATTCATTTGCCAGGATAATTAAATCAATTAATTATCCTGGCTTAATGAACAAAGGCAACTGGATTTAGTATCAAACCATCACAAATTTGTATCAAGGTTTTGATCAGGATCTAACTTAAAACTCCAATCACATAGTTTTACAATTACAATGGAACCCCTCAATCCGAACTAATTGGGGCTGAAGCCTGTTCAAATTTACGGGTGTTTGGATTTCCCGGGAAATAATATCATGCACTTATTTAATCACTCTATTTTCGGTAAGCATTGGTGGCGATTGGGGTTATACAGGCTGGGTGACTCGAATCTTCGAAGGCCCCTTGGCAGGTGGATGTATGACCTGTGATGTCATTGTTGCTAGGAGAGTGTGTGCTAAAAATAAATCACTCTCCCCCTACCCCCACCCTTACTGGGATACGTCTTGGGTCTGTCTACTGAATAGTGAGCGTTTACCTGATGATTAGTGCATATCGCTAATAGCCGAACGACAAGACATTCTTGCTAAGCTGGCTTGGAATTGCTTCCGTGTGAAGATTTTATTCACTTCAACGGTAAAAGATAACCGAATTTTAAGTGAAAACTTTTGTTTGTTAAATTATGTATTGTATTTTTTGTGTTAGGCTTAACCATTGAAAAATAGATTTGTGAATAAATCTTTTTTTTAATTTCCAGTTATTTAATTGGTTTGTTTTCCTGAGAACATGTCCGGATTTGAGGTGTTCCACTGTATTAAAACATTAAACAGACACTATAAGACATACTCTCATTTCATGACGAAGCAGATCCACCTTCAACTTGTATTTTTCATTGAGGCCGTCCATCATCAGCTGATGAGGTCTTCCCTTTAGATGCTTAGTGAAGGACTGGAAATACCAGGCATTATAAGTAATGTAATTTAGAAAAATGCATCGCATAAATAACACGGATAATTGGTTATTTGCATCTACAATTTAACCCTCCACCTGGTAGGATAATAGATCTTCTAATAAGGCAACGCCTTACATACAGTGCATTTGCATTTGGTTGGAAAAGTATATACTTCTCCATGAATAGGCCTATTCCATTCAAAAGTGTTGTTTTTTACACCAGCCAATCAAGATAGTTGAATCTTTTGTTTGGTACTAGTTTCAAATTAATCTTCTGGATGTTTGAGATAGCCTTAACTGATTGTTTTTACTTTATTAAAATTATTTTTAGTTTTGTTTGAAAAATGTACATAAAAAAATTATCAGTCCGACACAATCTCTAAAACTCATGAAGCAGAGGGTTGCAAATTACAATTATAAAATCACCAGATATAAAGCCATTTTGATAATTAACCAAAACAATTGTACAGCTGAAGTATTGTCAGGTTTCACAATAATATTCATCAGAATTCACATTAAAGGAGCGTGAATAGATAGTAAAGCTTAGAAATATTCTGAATCATTAATTGAGAGGAACTTACTGTCTCATCCCACATATTCTTACAGCACACATGACAGTACAGCAAGGCAGCTGGAATAGGGGCCGGCTTAGACTGAAACATATTGAACATGTAAGGTGCAATAATAAATCTTACAAAAGCCAAGTATTTGGCCACTTGAATTACCACTTCACTAGCACTAGCTGTTTATCAGTAGCTTTATTGAAGCCTTCTTGAATATTTTAAACATTGAAACAGGATTTGAAGCATTATATTTTTTTAAATTCAACTCCTGCAGGTGAGTTACATGAAAAAATTAATATTCATCCACTGTACATGCTTTATGCTACTTTTATGTAACTTAAGAAAGCATCTCACCAAAAATACTTGAATAAAAAAAATCATAAAAGCTTCTATGAATTGTAGGATTATAATTTTTAATTAATTATTTAACTTAAATTTCCAGCAGTTTTCCAAAAAAAAATTAAAAAGTTTACCTCCACAACTTGATTATTATTCAGTTTAATCCTTACATTCCTTTTAATCCTGTGCACCAATCTTGTACCTATTCTGCTAATATGAGATAAACCATGGTTTATACACTTAAGTTGCAATTAAGTAGGGCCTACTAAAGATGTGTTACTTTTCACATTAATGAAACTGACCACTAAGAGCCAAGCCAATGGTTAGTTTTTTAACATAGAGTTCTGGTGTTATTATAGTTCAATTATAATAGTTATTTCAATATGTTTTTTAATTACCAAAAAATCTTGAATAAACTGAAACTTACAAAAATTTCAAATAACTGGATCTTATTCTGATACTGTATCAACACAGATAATGAGGGTTGCAAGATGTTATAATGATTTAATACTCCAAAGCTGGCTAACCGGCCAGAAAAGCTACTGATTGGTTGAAACTGGCAAGTTTGACCTAACTACAATCTGTAATAAACAGAAAACCGAACACCGACAAGTAGTATAAGCCAAAGGAAGAATGTATTAATAATTTAAACAATTTAGTAAATTTAAACAGCACAACAAAATGTGTACATGAAAAATGTATAGTCACTGAGGTTACGCTCCCAGCAAAAATCGAGGATTCAATTTCGAGGTGTGGTGCACATGACTCATCATCGATAACAGTCATATTTTAACTATAATTTAGTTATACTACGTGTCTTCTTTTTTGTGGTTATTCAGTTATAAAGCAGTTAATAAACGCTTTGTCAGCTGCGGTTAGAGTAGTTTAACGTTTGTCACAAAAAAAGTGATTTTTTCAACAAGCAAAGATTTTGACGAGTATTTTTTATATGGTTTCTGTGTTTGGATTTCTCTGTATCCTCATTACCTTGTTTAAGATAATTTTTCACTATATAAAATGAAAAGTAAAATTTGGAGGTTAATTGTTAAGTAAAATATATATGGTAATAAAACACTTAACTTTGGTTAACATAGCTGTTTAACTTACGTTTTATAGTAGATAAATTGTTTGGTTGCAGTTTAAGTTACTGTTTTGTGTTAAAAGTTTTCAGTACTTTTTTTAGATTATCTGTAGTAGCCGCGCTACTCAATTCCGTGAATGATCAGGAGTTCACTGTATTTTTTACACTTCATAGACAACCTTACCTCTTTCTCGACCTCCTTAGGTTGATGAACAGCAGTTTCTTCTTCATCCTTGTTTTCATCTTCCCTAAAGAAATTCATTTTGGTTTTAGAACAAACCTAAGCTTACTTGAACCTATTATAATTTCATTATGTTATTTCTATATTTAAAATGTAAAATATATATTTTATCTTAACTTGTATCCATCTATCAATGATATAAATGTCTATTTGCATTTTTATCGGCTGAGTGGTTAATGTGCCTACAATTAATAAACACTTGATTTAGTACATTTTTAGTATCTATAAGGTCTTGGTTTTACAATAAACTTATGAGCATTGAGGAAGTCGAGCATCGCTCTGCTCCCTGCTAAGCAATGTTTGTGTTATCGTCTCACCTGCTGCTTAGTGAGTGATTAAGGTTAAGTACAGTGTTTATTGTGGCCTAATCATAGAAAGAAACCATTCAAGATCTACTTTAAACACTTCTGAACCAATTGATTTGATTAGTACTAGGAAAATGGTTTTATAAGTGATGAAGTAAGTAGTAGCCTAGTAGTTGTAGACGACACGGACTGTGATCCTGATAATGATCCAACATAATCTGTCGAACTTCGTAGGCTTTTTAATGAACTGATCTTAGTAGATTAAACTATGATTCATCACCTATTTCTAATGCTGATGACGACCCACCTCGTAGACCTTTAGTAAATACCTCTGAAGCTCCTCATTTAGGCCTGGTTGATTTGACATCTACGCCTACTTGGGTGCTAAGGCCCAGAAATAATGAAAAAAAGATTGATGACTGGGAAAACAATAAGGTTACTCGCAGCACGCTGGCGTGAGAAGCGCAAATTTCACACAATTTATATTATTCCCATCATAGTAATCAAATAGAACCGGATATGAAGGTTAGCTGCAATAAGGGTTCACTATACAAGATTTTATCAAATTATGTCAATAAATAAGTTAGATATTTTCAAAAATTATAAATAAAAAAATTGAAAACTCCATTTTTATGCCAAAAATTTTGTTGATGACAACCAAGATCAAATAATTACGTATAGTCGAAGCAGAAAGTGGACTGTTGTTATACTGCTTGAGATGCGAGCATTCATCATCGAATTTAAACATGGGACTCAATAAAAAACCCACAACATTCAGTTACTGGAACACAACAAGTAGCCTAGGATGTTCAACAGAAATAGATTTTAAACAATACTTCAGTTCTTTCATATGGTCAATACAGCGGTGCTTCCAAAGAACCTGGCTCTGACCCCTGTGCTCGATTCAACCTCTTAATTGGTCACTTCAACAGTTTCTAAATTTCATTTTACCCCAAACCAAAATATTTAAATCAATGAAAGTATGATAAGTACAAATGCACATTCTCATTTACTCCAATATATGCCGAAAAAAATACATCAATGAGGTATGGAGCTGTGGTCACTTTATGACACTGTGACTCATTGTTGTGTATCGATGAGCTAAAGGCTCTGAAACAAGATTAATTCAAGAAAAGGGACCAGGGTTTTATGTTGTTGAACAGTTTCTAAAAAGGTCCAACTTGTTAAACATAGGCTTCCATGTTTTCGTAGACAATTTTTCACTACATGAAATACAAACACTCGCAAAGTATTTATATTCCAAGTTTACTCTTTTAACTGGTACCCTTGAGAAATCAAGGAAATGAGTTCCACAACAGATAAAGGATAAATTTGGTGTGGGAGTAACAAATACTTAAGAAACAACAAAATGACGATTGTAGGATTAAGACAGAAAAAGTCACTAAAAAGTCCTATTGTTTAGCACTGACGGTAAAGCGGAAAAAGAGAATCGATACAGAGTAAGAGGGCTTCATTACATGTTACCAAAAATCATACAAAACTATAATGGTTTCATGGGTGGTGTTGATGGTGGGATGTTATCTCAATGACCACCGGACAGTTTGGTTTTATTAGTGGTTTCATGGGTGGTGTTGATGGTGGGATGTTATCTCAGGTTAGCTGCAATAAGGGTTCACTATACAAGATTTTATCAAATTATGTCAATAAATAAGTTAGATATTTTCAAAAATTATAAATAAAAAAATTGAAAACTCCATTTTTATGCCAAAAATTTTGTTGATGACAACCAAGATCAAATAATTACGTATAGTCGAAGCAGAAAGTGGACTGTTGTTATACTGCTTGAGATGCGAGCATTCATCATCGAATTTAAACATGGGACTCAATAAAAAACCCACAACATTCAGTTACTGGAACACAACAAGTAGCCTAGGATGTTCAACAGAAATAGATTTTAAACAATACTTCAGTTCTTTCATATGGTCAATACAGCGGTGCTTCCAAAGAACCTGGCTCTGACCCCTGTGCTCGATTCAACCTCTTAATTGGTCACTTCAACAGTTTCTAAATTTCATTTTACCCCAAACCAAAATATTTAAATCAATGAAAGTATGATAAGTACAAATGCACATTCTCATTTACTCCAATATATACTGAAAAAATACATCAATGAGGTATGGAGCTGTGGTCACTTTATGACACTGTGACTCATTGTTGTGTATCGTTGAGCTAAAGGCTCTGAAACAAGATTAATTCAAGAAAAGGGACCAGGGTTTTATGTTGTTGAACAGTTTCTAAAAAGGTCCAACTTGTTAAACATAGGCTTCCATGTTTTCGTAGACAATTTTTCACTACATGAAATACAAACACTCGCAAAGTATTTATATTCCAAGTTTACTCTTTTAACTGGTACCCTTGAGAAATCAAGGAAATGAGTTCCACCACAGATAAAGGATAAATTTGGTGTGGGAGTAACAAATACTTAAGAAACAACAAAATGACGATTGTAGGATTAAGACAGAAAAAGTCACTAAAAAGTCCTATTGTTTAGCACTGACGGTAAAGCGGAAAAAGAGAATCGATGCAGAGTAAGAGGGGCTTCATTACATGTTACCAAAAATCATACAAAACTATAATGGTTTCATGGGTGGTGTTGATGGTGGGATGTTATCTCAATGACCACCGGACAGTTTGGTTTTAGAAAAAAGTGACATTTAACATATTTTCCACTAAGATGCTGGATTGTTACATACTGTCATTCCCACAATTCCTTAGGAATTCATCTATTTGGAGCAACAATCAAATTTAACTTAGCGTGTTAAAGTTACAGAAACATGATATAATACTTTAGAACTAAAATATAACGAGCCAGTTAATTAGTAGTACTTTCTATTGACTTACCCAAGTATTTAAATGACGATTCAGTGACAACCGTAATTTCAGAGAAATCGGTGAAACCCACAGATCTATAGAGTATGAAGACGAGAACTTCACATACTCGTTAATATCATACCAGATGGTGTTGGAGTAATAATTGCAAACATAACCAGAAAACTGATGGGTTTTACTAAAAAACATTAAAAAATGTCTCTGAAGCTAAACAGGTTCAGGGAAAACTTCATCATGAATACGTCATTACTTTTGAATGGGTATGAACTGAAGACACCCACAACCTTTCATTCATTTGAAATTATGGTCATAATTTGATAAGGAAAATTTTGTTGAAGGGGCTTTATAAAGAAAATTTTTCAATTATTGTTCAAGGCAATAACTGAAAACAATGTTAAAAAATATCACGGGTTTAAATGTTTAACAACCGAATGAACCTCTGAAGACGAAGTATAATTACAGATTTGAAGGTTTTAGGTTGATGGGTGGTTTTATCTAGAAAGGAGATGACGTTGAATAAATCTCAATGGAAAATAGAAACAATGCAGATACAAGATGAAGGATCTAAGCCTTCCGACTCACCTTTTAGAATCATCAGTGGGTTCAGTTTTAACATCTCCATTTGGTTTCTCAGCATCTTTATCTTTCTTATCTTTCTCTTCTTTCTGATTTTTGGGAGATTTGGAAACAGGAGTCTTGCGCTCGTAACCGGTTCGGTTGTCAGAACCCATTCGGTTACGGTTAAGATTGCGACGATCATTGTCCATACGTCGGTTAATGCCCGACTGGAAAGCATAGTGGAGAACCATACAAGTATGTTACAACCTTGTAAACAGACTTCAAAATAATCATTAACAGAATTATATCCAAAAGCTTGAAAAAAGGAAAGTACAAGGGTATGTTGAAAAACAAATTCTTTAGAGCATTATGGCTCATTTGGATTGTGGGGCGAATAGCCTCTTTTGCTGTGAGTGTTGCAATCCAGAAGAATGGATCACACATGATGCTTTTAGGTTAATGTTTGAAAATATCAGCCATTAGGAAATAAATCTATCGCTAAAAACAGATAGTTCAGTAAAAAATTCAAAGTATCCCATTGGAGAGTAGATTTAACAAAATGAAAAGGAGCAAGAAGAACGGAGCCAACAGCAAATGTTTGGGACTAAGTTCTAACAAATTTAAGAAAAATTCTGGTAATGTATTATTAATGCTGAGGAATAGTTGAATAGATTTGATAAAAATTCATATTTTATTTAAAATGTTTTTAAAACTGATGTGATGTATATCGATTAGTGGGATTGTAGATTCTAACCAAAGAATTGTTTGACACAGACAAGGTCATTTTAGTGCAGTTTAATAGTATTAAATAATTTAAAATGAAGTCAACTGCTTGACCAGAAATTCCACTGTACTTGATCTGTTAAAAGAATTTCCAGCAAGGCTTTGCAGACATTTTTGATGGTGATAACCTCATTCACAACATCTAAAAATTAGGAAGTTTCAAAAGACCTCTAAAAATTTAGATATTTTTATATAAATCAATGTACTTCGCTAAGGAGGTTAGAATTGTTTAGTGAAAAAACAATCAATTGATTGAAGGGATTTAACACAGTATACCATGCTGTTTTCATTCTACCTTATTGTAGGGCTCTGTACGCCGCTGATCCATTCTTCGACGACGGTCTTGGAAATTACGGTTGTTACCGTAATTGTCATTATAAGAAGACATGCCTCCGCCCGAACCCATGTTGCCAAGGTTAAGTAGACTAGGAACAGATTGTTGCTGCGAACAGAGCGACATCACTTATTGAATATCAACTGTTTTGGCTTTAAGTTTTTAAGATTCTACTAAGTGGATATCCCTATCAGTGCTATTTTTTGGTTACAACTAATTATGATATATTGAGGAATAGAGCGCAATTAAAGATAAGGTGACAAAATATTTTATAAAAAGCTGTTAGCCTAATCTGAAGCTAACATGGTAGGCCTAAATTTGTTTGCAGGTGATTCCTGTTTGAGAAAACTTTACACAGTTGCAGGGTATAACATGCAATGTCAAATTCACAATGGTGAAACTTTCATACGGTTTCCACCTCAAAATTTGGTTCAAAAACTTGTATCCTTAAATTTATTAAGCTAAACGAAAATAAATAAAATAACAAACAAACATAGAATGATATAGGCCTACCTCAAAATAATTGTGATTCTTCTGTTTCACTAACCTGTTGACTAATTAGCTTGGTAATCAAATTACTAGCCAGAGCAAGCTGTGCCTCAGGTGATGTTAACTGAGAAAGTAGATCACTTTGACCTTGGTTGGCAAGCAAACTGTTCCCAGAGCGTCCTGGGACCATTCCTCCTTCCCATGGGTTCATGGGGCTGCTATAGTTGTCATAGTTATTCATATAGTTCCCACCACTTCTTCGATTGCCACCTCCACCACCAAAGTCATTAGATCTTCTCCCAGTGTCTCTTCGCATACCTCGATTATAAGACATGACCGATCTGGAAAAAAAAGAAATAACCCACTAGTTCCTGGGAATTCAATAGTCTAGTTAAAAATAAATCACAGTGGGAATTTTGTAGGCTAGCGAAAATAAGTGAAGGGAGAGTGAGGTAAGCATATTAAAATGTTAATAACCATTAAGGAATATGTTGATATCACATATTTTTATGGGCTAAACTTGATAATATGATTCATTTAATTTTAAAAACAGTATAAATGTTAATAATGTAATAAAAAAATATATAATAAATGTATAATAAATGTAATAAATGTATAATGTGTAAATGTATTGGGCAACAAAACTTTTTGAGCCAAAAAGAGAACACCCTCTTGTCAAGCTCAAGGCACACTTGTGGCAACTGCAGTTTTAAAGGCTGTCTGGTCCTTCGTAGGTTCACCTTGCTCCGAGAAGAACAACTTCTTTGCAAAGTATGACAGTGAGCAGAACTTTGTGAACAACCGACAGCACTGCACATTTTGCAAACCTTTGCTGTACCGGTAAATCAATTCAGTAACGTGTGAAAACTTTTTTGCATTTAAATTGTGAAGCAATATTTTGCAGCCTGGTGACCTTAGTGACATTTTGGTGTAGCCTTAATCACCATACAGACTATTTAAAAAAAGGAATTTTATAACATAAGAGAATAAATAGTTGACTGGACGATCTCCACCTTAGCTGCCCGAATCCATGTCCCCATGTTTTACTTTTATGTAATATAGATACGTTAAGGTTTATTCCAATGATACATATCTTTTTTTCTTCCTAGGAAATGTTTCCTAAAAAAACAACCTGGAAATTTGCTTCTCCCAATATACGACTTTTTGGCCATTCCGACCATGACCAAATTACTTCAAAATTTTAATATAGCCAAAATATTCAGAATTTAATCTAGTTTTAGAAAATATATAGTCATACAAGGTTATATTGAGGATAAATATATATTATAATCATATAAACAAACCATTGTAGGTTATTGTTGATTGCTGCGCTCAATGGAAATCAATGAATTAAACTTTTAGCTACATTATTATTCTTTACCAATAAAAAAACTAGTTAAATATATTAAACATTAATTTTTTATCCAAAAGCACCAATAAAATAACAAAACACAAGGACGATGTTAACTTCACTGAGAAGTATAATTGTCAGTAGGACGCAGACGACGACGTAAACCAAACTATGAGTAATATCTCTTTGTATTTTTCAGCTGTTTGGTTATTGTAGGAAAAAAATGTTCTGAAATGTTCTTTATCTTCTGAAAGATAAACTCTTTGTCTTTAAAATGGTATATAAATATCACCACGAATACCAGATTAAACGGTTATAGTAAATTAATCATGTGATCCCTGCACATCGTCGCATTTCTGATGTCTGCCAATACAGCGACGGCCGGTATCGGAAAATAACTTCGTATTTAACAGCTCTTTGGTTGTTTTAGGAAATAAATAAACTTTATATAGCCTACTGAAAGAACAACTCTGTCGTTAAAATGGTATATAAATATCACAACAAATACCCAATTAAATGACTATAATTAATTAATTACGCGATCCTTGCACATCGTCGCTTTTCCGACGACTGCCACTACAGCAGCGGCCTGTATCGTCGCTTTTCCGACGACTGCCAGTTCAAGGGTTAAATCCCAAATTCCCTAAAATATCCCTGATTCCTAAATATTTCCCATTTCTCCAAGCTCAGAACCTCGATTGTTGTAGACAACAAGATTGACTGGTCTTTGAAGAGTGCCTTATTTTGGCCAGAAAACATTAAAAAACGTCGGAAAAACTGTGTTCCGTAGTGTTTTTATTCTTAATTATGTTATTAGAGAGCGAAATAAGTATAATTGAGTGATTTTTTTTTACCCCGCCCAGAACACGGATTCCCGCCGATCCCCTAGCTAGACGGTATGGTTTGAGAGAGTATAAGAGTTTGAGAGCGAAATAAGTATAATTGAGTGATTTTTTTTTACCCCGCCCAGAACACGGATTCCCGCCGATCCCCTAGCTAGACGGTATGGTTTGAGAGAGTCATAATGCAGTCTGAAATCGTACGAAATGTCAAAATTGGGTTCTGCATACAGAAACATTGTCAAAAGTTTGTTAGAAAGTGCAAAAAGTAAGTCTAAGATCGATTTGATATAATTGGTAGAATACTGTGTACAGAACATTTACCTCTAAAAGCAACAAAATGAAAGCCGCAGTTTTTGAACAATCATAAGTAAAACAATAGTCTGGCGGTGAAAAGGTTAAGCTATAGAGCATATGCTATGTCAGCTATAGGCCAATGGTTGGTTATATCTTGGATTCAGTTGGATTGGGCCCTATGTTTAAATAGGCCTATGTTATGTTGTTGCTCTCATTTATGCCTATTTTTTGCTACTTAAATTTTATTTAAATTAGCTCTCCTAACTAATTTTATTAAGTATTTCAAGAGCATGTATTTATTTCGGTTGTTTGTTATTTATGATTTGTAGCTGTAAGACTTTATTAATCCTAATGAAACTCCTTTGATTTAATGGAAAAATATTCTATTCTATTCTAGGCCTGATAGACATTGAAATAATTGTTTAAAATCTTACATTGTTTTAAGGAAATTTGTGAAAAAGCAGTAGGCGTCAAGCTGAATAACATGGTATCCCATTGATTTGTTAGTGACCAGCAAGTTACCAGTTATTGACTAATCTGGTCTATTAAAGTCAGAGACAAGGGGTCCCATGCTTTACCTATATAGCACTAACCCGATTAAACATTTACTTGATGTGAATAGTGATGTCGATTAATAACCGATTGTACCAGGTATCATGTAATTGAGGTCTAAGCAGATTAAAACAAGATTCAGGAAACGTGTGAAATGCCAGCAAACAAGTAATTGCTTCTACCACTAACATTGATTGTGTATCTATATGGACAAAGTATGGATTTCTGATGACTTAAAATGTATTTTTGCCTACTTTAATAACATCAAGACATAAAACTATGTTAATTAGATTAATATTTACCGTTTATAACAACAAATACCGGTCGATGAATCTTCCACGACTAACCGAAGCTAAACCAAAACCAAGATGGCCGACGTGGACGCAAGGGGCAACTGGGTAACTGAAATAGGATTATGGGAACTGAGAAGTGGAAAGACAAGACTACAGTACAAACAGAGAGGAACTGATGGTAAAGTTGCTAAGTTTACTATCCCTTCATCTCTATGGTACAAAGTACTAAGATTAAAAAAAGGAAATAATCTACTTGCATTCTCATTTTTTATCCTAAACACTCGGAAAAACTAATGCCATAAAGATTACCCTGTATCATGTGGGATGTAATATTATCCTTTTTACTTTCTCCCCTTATACATAGTATATGGAGAAAGTATTGTTTTCGTCAAAATTTTCGAATTTGAGTTGAGGGTGGATATATCCGTTTTGGGGTCCCCTGAATCCAAAAAAGTGGGTTTTGACATGATGTCTGTCCGTCCGTGTGTCTGTGTGTGTGTGTTAGTGTGTGTCTGGATGTGTACAGTGCCACAGCCTACCCCGTTTGTCCGATTTAGATGAAATTTGGCATGTATATATATAGTCACCGTATCTCCAGGTGTTTTTTCATTTTTTTGAATTTTTGATTTTTAAGGGTAGTTCACCCCTAAAAACCCTTAAAAAACGTGAAAAATCCAATTTTCTCAAAAACGGCTCTAACGATTTTGATTAAAATTTGATAGTTTATAGTGCACAGAGCACTAAATAATTTGACACCACCCGCATGTCTGTAAAAATGACGGTTCAAAAGTTATGGCCTTTTAAATGTCAAAAAAATCAAATTTTTAAATTTTCAGCGAAAACAATAAAAGTAAAGTATAGCTTGACTGGTACCATTGGAACCAGCTTAAAAAACTAAACAAATTAGTATTTTGAATTATTTGTCTACGACTAACGGTTCCAGAGAAAAGTTAAATTTACTGTCCACGATAAACGCAGTACGTTGTCTGAAAGCGCCCAATGTTATTCTTATGGAAAATATAAAAAAATCAATTTCTTCCTTACTTTCCACCCGTTTTCCATAAAACTTGGTATGAAGTGTAAGGTCAAATCACCGAACAAAACCAACTCAAAAAAGCTTGGTATTACTGGGGGGGGGGTTCCCCCCATACAATTTGAACAATAAATTATTAAATGATATTTAAAATTACTTTGTAGAACATGATAGTTTTATTACAGATTGTCTTTTTTAAATTTACTTAAGGGAGAAAGTATGTGTCAGTCCACTGGTACCGTTTATTTATAATGTGGTACATTTATGAAAGCGAAAGTCAGCACATATTACATTTACCCTTAAGGCCGGTAAGTGCCCTCTGTTTCCTTGAACAATGCTCATCTTCCACAACTAACTGAAGTGAAATATCTAGGCATGTACTTAAGTAGTAAACATGGGAATCTCACATCTGGAATAAACGCCTGAATCTAAACCTAAATTACAAAAATTATCGTGGCTCCTTAACAAATGTTTTAATTATCAACCCACAACAAAATTATTCTGTACAAAGTCATCTTAAACCCAAATGGACTTAGGGATTTCAACTGTGGGGAACTTCCGCCAACTCTAACACTCAAATTATACAACGATTCCAGTCCAAAGTTATCCATTCAATTCTTCAAGTACTCTGTTTTGTCAGTAACGCCACTCTCCATACAGATACCTCAATCCCCCTACTCTTGAATGAATTCGAACGTTTTAGTGGAAAATACCCATCAAAATTAGATCAACACCCAAATCATCTGGCACTCAACCTTTTGGACAACAGCAATAACAACTACAGACTGAAATGTCACAACTTCCTGGACTTGACTTCTCGTTCCCAAAGTTAGTTATCATAATACTTGTTTAATGTTAAATTTGTTAATTAACAATTTATAACTCGCATGTGTTTATGTACATCAGATTTACTTATCGCTTTTCCAACTAAAAAGATTTTAAATAAAACTTATGTTTAAAAAATATGAAAGCATTAGCTACTAACCTATGATAATAAAATGATTAGGATTTAGATAAGTTAAAATACAATAAGTACAAAATAGATATCTGGTAATAGAACTACATCAATTTTTTCCAGTTAGATTTTGTAAGTTATCTGAATAATAACATAGATGATATAAGAACTATGTAAAATAATATATATATATATATATAAAACATATAAACATGATGTATGTAAACATGATGTACAAGGTGTATTATTTCTACTTATTTATCGGAACCTTTATTTCGTGCGAGTGAACTTGAAAAATAGATGGGAATTTTCTGATATTTATATATATAGATATATTATAGAGGAAAGAAAGTCAAAAGAAGCATGAATTACATTTTTTAATTTAAAAAAGTGTATATATGAATAATTAATAATGTGTAGTGGTTTATACAATTAAATTATCGTAAACTTACACACCACCTAGAGTCAGAATCAGACAGAAAAAATGAACGGTCAGTCAAGTAAAACCTCAAAACAAAAACAAAATAAGTCAAAATTGAAGGGAAGGAAGACCAACCAAGAGTCATAAATGTTATATTGTTGACGTTATAAACTCGTATGGTTTTCAGGAGAACATAAATTATCCACAAAAAAATATCGCTTGATTTTACCGTTGTAAAGAGAATTAGTTACGTGTATGCTTCAAGGTTTTTGTACACTGTCCAAGGAATTCGCTAGGTAAACACAGTTGTTGAGGTTAGAATTTTATTTAACATCAATTTAAAATTAACCTATTTTATTTTTATATTATTTTCTCCCAGTGTTTATCTTCATTGTTTATACAATGAGAATATACTGTACTGTAATTATGGGATTTATTGAATTACAATTTTTCTTAGAGGTTAAACACCTAACCTGAAGTTTTCCTGTACCTAAGAACTTATTTGTTATTCATAAATTATATGTTTTCGAAATACAAAGAAATTCTGCAGTTTTATTTTCAATAGGGCCTGTCTTTTTTAATACCTTATATTTAATGTACATACAAACTTAGACATGTTTCATTATCGGATTACATATTGTGTATATAATTTTTTTTGGTAAGTTTTTATCGGTAAACTATACATTAAGTAATACTCCAAAATGTTTGTATAGATTCAATCACAAGAGATTTTTGGCTAATTTTAATAGCCGTTACCAGAGGAGTAAAGGATCGATGCATAAAATGTGTTGGGTAGGCCATGCTAACTAACTTACCATTTAATTTGCACAAATTAATCTATTGTATTAAAGTCTGTTTCTGCTTAAAATTTACATAGAAATAGAAAGTTCTTATCCGTCATATTACTTCAGTAATAAAACTGTTTTTTATTGTTTATTATATTCAAACACTAGGTCTGTAAGAAAATTTTCCTGTCCTTTATTATAAGCTTGCACCCGCTTGCGCACCTTAGGCTACTGTTACTCATTTCATAAACTAAAACTTCAGTAATCTGCCGATGAATTTCTGCTGTTAGAATGTTTATTGAAGACAGAAACCATATTACACTGCCCTCACTACACACACCTTAAACAGCACACCAACTAAGAATGCTAGTCAGCGCGCACGTGTGTTTTGTCCTTGGCACCAAATTCAAATTGTTCTGTCAAACCGGACCTTACTTTTGGAATGTCCCTCGTATATTGCAATTTCAGATACACCTGCAATTGCATTTTATATAGATTGTTGCAAGTGATTGTGTTTAAAATAAATGCTTCCTTTTGATATTATAAACAGTAAAAACATTTTTATCTATGCAATGAGTGATGCATCGGTATAATTTGGTGTTGTTATCATTCCTAATACATAATTTAAGGATTTCTATCAATACTATATAATTAATTCTGCCCCTTTTGATACTGATGACACTACAAATAGAAGCAGTCAAATTATTCTTTTCTTTTCAGTATTTATAAACATTATTTAAACAATATACAGAACTATGAGTGCCAATGAGAAAAAAATGCCAGGGACTGGTTTGGAAGATATAGGAGTCCCAGGTCAGATGTTTCTGCGTGATGCTCTAACCAGCTGTACAGATCCCCTCAAAGCTATAGAGGAGTTTCAGGTAATAAACATCAAAAATAAAAATAAATTTTTTTTCCATTTTTATTTTAGCCTATTCTTTGAAAATATTTCACGTGTATACTAAGATATACAACTCACTCTTGGTATAAGAATACAAGGAGTCTCTCACATACAGTCCATTTACTTTTTTAATATGATATCCTTTAGATAATTGTTTGTAAACTGTGTTCTATTCTGAAGGTTATTCTGTGATGTCATGTTTAAATTGAAACGCTAACTTAATTGTTGTTTTAAAATTCATGTTCACTTGATATCAACTAACTACTGCAAGATCGTCCCTCTTGAACTTACAATTATCCCTCTTAACTTCTAAGCAATCTGGCCAATGTTATTGAGACTTATCATAATTTCAAATGATAAAACTATAGTACTGTTAGGTTGGAAAAAATCATAATTTTCATCTCCTATAGAGCCCACAGTGTTCTTCAGGGTTACATTAGGTTTGATATTGATAGTATCAAGATATTAAGCAACTGAATATCAATCATTCTGCAATTGCTCGGGCAGCAGATTGCCGCCTTTTTAAGTTTTAGCGCCTATTAGACCAGGCAAGGTCACCATAAGCTCCAGTCTCGGATATATTACTCTGCCACAACCAGTACAATAAGGAGCCTAGTATTTTAATCTTCTTATCGTCACTATTTCGGTCTCAGAGATTGGTCAATAGTTCACCATGTCCAGACGTGTGACTATACTCAAGCGGGAAAATGTATTTATAAAGGTCACTGCAGGTTACATGCAACATCGATAGCAAAAAATTAAATAAAAATGTTAGTGTAGAGTACTACTACAAACCAAAAATAATCCATAAATTAAAATAAATGTATTTCTTTAGATAATGTATTTTGTTTTGATATCCTAATCTCATGTAAATTAATAAATTAAAGTTATTGGTTAAAAATATCCCTGTTAAATTATTTTTGATATCCTATGTAGAAGTACCCGTCTTTCCTACATGTAATTAAGTGAAAAACACTTTCAAAAACTACAAAATGTAATGGACGGGAAATTTCCGACGTGGAGCACTTGTGCTCCACGGGGCACGAGGGGTAAGCGGATGAATGTCAACAACTAACAACAACAACCAAACTATGTTAGGGCCTACCCAACTTATTGGTATCAAATTGTTTCATCTGCGGCTTCAGTTACACTGATCAGCTAGCATTACAATTACACACAGGGGCAAAATCTTGTGTCCGTCTGCATAGAAATCCTATTTAAAAAAAATCACTACTCTGTTACATTTTAAAATACTCAATGAGTTCCCCAAAAGATTTCCTGTTCTACCTTACCCGTAACCCTGGATCCTTCCGATCCCGGAGTGAATGGTTTCAGAATATCATATTTTAGTGAAAAACATTGGAAAAATGTTTTTCTGTAGAATATTTCCTCTTTATTATGTTATTATAGAGTGTAAAGAATGCATTAAAGTTTGGTGTTTGTTACCATGCCCTTCAAATTTTGTGCTTTTAAGCTTTCAGTTATTAATTAGGAAATTTATGAAATTAAGTTAAATTATTATGTAGGCCTAGTTATTTAGAAAGGTTGATTTTTTATTTACAGTTAGAAAATGGGATTCTTCTTCCTTCATTAAGGCAAATGCTTCCGCTTCTTGATCTTCATGGAGTTAGAAGGCTTGATTTTCATACTTCAGTTATGGAGGTAACAACAATTGTGTTAAATGTATCTTATTGTATTAAATATATATTATAAAATATACTAAAAAAATAAACTTGACGTCAGCTTAACAAGATACAACTAACTGGTCCATACGATAGTATGCCAGAGTCAATACAATACAATTTACCCCTTTATTTACATATTCTTAGACGACAGAACGTCTTAGACTTCAATAATTAAAAATAAGTAGTTGCAACATATAATCTAAATAGTTATTGGTTTGATTTTATTTTTATCTTAAGAGCTGAGAGGGAGCTCCACTAGTTCAGTATTTTTTAGGAATTTGGCTTTTGAATAATAGGCCTGAGGTCCGTCCTGTAGCCATGTCCTGAAGTGTGGTAGTGGTAGTGTCTTGAACTGCTCGAATAAATGCTTATAATACAATTCAATACATAAAAAGCCACACATTGATTAAAGTTACATGTAGTATTTTACCTAAATTTATTATTATTGAACGTCTGGTGTTTTTGTAAGTAATTTATAATGTTATTTTTAAGGAAATCAGAGAAAGGCTGATACAGCATATCAATGACATTGGACAGAAGGAAGGACGAGAACGAGATAAGAAATTGAAGGAATTATTGTCAAAAAGTTTCTCCTTAGTAAGGGTGAAGCCACTGAGACCGGTTGTAATGGCGATTCTACGCAACACAACTCACATAGATGACAAATATCTTCGGGTGCTGGTGGGTAACTAAGTTATAAGGAAATTGTGATGTTTTTATAATTAAACTATAAAAATGTAGACCATCGGTGAGCTATTAAGTGATAAGGCTTTTGTAAAACCCCCAAATAAAATGAATATTTATTTTGATAAAAAAAAATTATAAAAAGAAACGTAAACACATTAAATTAAATGAAATTGTTCCTGCTTCAACAACCAATCATTCACCCATATATTTCACCTACTTTTTCTCTTCCATATTTTTACAATCACGCACACAACTGCACTAGACAGTAACAAAAATTCTTTGTCTGCCTTTTTTCATCGGCAGACATCTATCAACATTCGACATAGTAAACACAACTTGTGGTACAGAGGTAGAATGATCTCAGACAAAACTGACCTTGTGGAGGCGATTGGAGTTTTCAGTTTTAACAGACAGTTAGGCAAATGGTAGTACTGAGGCAAGAGATGTGTTTTAATCTAAAGAGAGAGAGGGAGAGAGAGTTTTGGTTTAGAGGCAAGATTTGTGTCTAAAGGAGTTTTAGTAAGTTTTTTTAAAGTAATAGTAGTATTTCTCAGTTGTTCGTGCATGTTGGTGTTGTGTTCAAGGTTTCAGAGTTTCAGTTTTGTTACCAGTAATGTTTGTTTTATGAATATTATAACTTTTTTTATGATGAATTATTCTAGAAAAAAAACTTTCTAAAATCATAGAAAATTACACACTGCCATAGGAATTTCTGGGAAATCAAATTTATAACGAAAATGTTGGTAGGTTAGAGACCGAGACTTGTACAATGACACAGACACTGAAGTCAAACGTCAGATTTGGAAGGACAACCAGTCTCTGTTTGGCGATGAGGTGTCACCACTATTGTCTCAATACATCAAGGAGAAAGAAAACGTCCTGTTCGATCACAACAACTTAACAAATCTTTTCTTCACACCGTCCCCAAAGGTCAGTAACTATGGTATTTGATGAAACCCATCATAAATAATTTATTTTTTCTAGTTGGATATGCAATAATAATTAATAGGAATAAGCCATTAAAATTAATTGGTTTTACATTTGACAAGTCAAATCAAATTTAGACAATTAATTTAATTAATTCTCTATATTACTATATTACTTTTATAACTTTGGTCTATATTACTTTTGTAATATAGTAAAGATAAAATCAAATTTAGTCATTTAAGCCTACAAAAGTAGCAACACTTGGAAAAGCCAAAATCATATAATAATGGTACAGCGACATTAATTTCAATGTTTTGGTTAATTTAAAAAATACACAGAATATTATTACACAGTATCTAAAAAATTGTATAAAAATGGCACTAGTTCCATTTTTTACCTCTCTGGCTAAGCTATTTTTGAGAAAAATTAAAACTATTACATTTTATTGGCCAATTAAACAACCATGTTTCAATTAATTTAGTTTCTGAAACAACATGAAAATAAATAATAATATAAATATTAATAAATAATTGGGGCAAATCAAACATAGGACTTATGTTGTTATTAATTGTCCGTTAATATCACTTCAAAGGTAAAGGTTTGATAAAATTAAGATTAAATAGATATTCTGAAAAAGTCAGCTGAAGAATGAATTTAAAAATACCATTATGTCTGCATTCCTGACAATCTGTAACTGACAGTTACATACAACAATCAACACTCTTGACAATCAATAATCTGTAATTTTTCAATTTTTCCAGTTCCTTTGAAAAATCCAAATAAACTTTCTATGGTGCAAACCATACAAGTGAAAGCTGAGGAAAATAAATTATATTATAATATTTGCTATAACATTATTCAGGTGAGACGACAAGGAGACGTGGTCCAGAAGTTGGCTCACATGATCGGCAATAGTGTGAAGCTGTACGATATGGTACTACAATTCCTGCGCACCCTGTTTCTGCGCACACGTAATGTGCACTACTGCACTCTGCGTGCAGAACTGCTAATGGCTCTCCACGATCTGGAAGTGCAGGTTTGTAGTCTTAAAAAAGTCTTAAAACAGAAAATTCACTTTTTTTATGCTTGTTTATCCAATACTATAATACGAGCAAGGTTTGTATATATATATATATATATTTGCACACGGATCTCGAAAACGGCACTAAGGAATTTCTTTCAATTTTGGAAATGACTAATTTCCGAGTATAAAATAAGTTCTAGATAGGTCTAATCTAATGTCCAGGAAAATTCGTGTTTTCTTGTAATAGGCCTATTAAGTTTAAAATCTAAAAATTGAACATTACGCTTATGGAGAGTAAAATGTAAACAATACAAACCAAAACAGCTGTTTATAACCGTTTTACAGTTCTTGATTGAAGACGGCGGGGAACAATATGTGAATAGAGGTTTTTCATAAATATTTATTTTATGTATGTAATAAATGTAAAATTATCAGGTTACTAAACAATTTGTAAAAACTTAAGGGTAACATAACCGTGCGAAATAAAAGCAGAAAAAATATTTCCAAAATCTTCCGTGTTTTGATAGAAAACGTATTCGTTGTATTGCTTGAAGCTACTGTAACAAACCAAATAATTGGTGTAAATTAAATTTCTCTTTTGCTTTTCAATCCTCATTCCAATTCTAACAAAATCAGTTGATCACAGGCTAATAATAACTGTATGGATCAGTAAATGATCTGCTAAAACAATTGAGGTTGGCTAAAAGACGTTAAACGGCATTGCTCATTTGACAGACGCCGTAGCCGAGTGGTAGCATGTCGGCCTCAAGAACTAAAGGTCGCGAGATCCATCCCCACCATTAGGCGCGATACTTTTTGTTCAGTGCTATATTAATTATAGTGTATTAAATCGGTTTTATTTAAACCACATAAATGTTTTCATTGAGTAATACATGTGTTTTAATTTTTCTAATTAATTTTTATAATACATGTCTTATTCTATACGAGCAAAGCTCGGTCACCAGGTACTACAATACTATAATACGAGCAAGGTTTGTTTATATCACGGATCTCAAAAACGGCTCTAATGATTTTCTTTCAATTTTGGAAATAACTAATATCCAAGTAGAAAATAAGTTCTTGATAGGTCTAATGTCCAGGAAAATTCCGGTTTTCTTGTAATATTAAGTTTAAAATCTAAAAAATTTACATTAGGCTTTAGGAGAATCAGAATGTAAACAATACAAATCAAAACATCTGTTTATAACTGTTTGACAGTTGTTGATTAAAGATGGTGGTGATCAATATGTGAATAGAGGTTTTGCATAAATATTTATTTTATGTATAAATGAAGAAATTATTGAATTACTAAACAATTTGTAGAACAAAAAAGAGAGTATAATAACTGTGCTAAATAAAAGCAGAGAAAGGTATTTTCAAAATCTTTCATGTTTTGATAGAAAACGTATTCATTATATTGCTTGGAACCACTGTAACAATCCAATTAACTGGTGTAAATTAAATTTCTCTTTTGCTTTTTCATCCCCATTTCTTTTCTAACAAAATCAGTTGATCACAGGCTAATAATAACTGTATGGATCAGTAAATGATCTGCTAAAACAATTGAGGTTGGCTAAAAGACGTTAAACGGCATTGCTCATTTGACAGACGCCGTAGCCGAGTGGTAGCGTGTCGGCCTCAAGAACTAAAGGTCGCGAGATCCATCCCCACCACTAGGCGCGATACTTTTTGTTCAGTGCTATATTAATTATAGTGTATTAAATCGGTTTTATTTAAACCACATAAATGTTTTCATTGAGTAATACATGTGTTTTAATTTTTCTAATTAATTTTTATAATACATGTCTTATTCTATACGAGCAAAGCTCGGTCACCAGGTACTACAATACTATAATACGAGCAAGGTTTGTTTATATCACGGATCTCAAAAACGGCTCTAATGATTTTCTTTCAATTTTGGAAATAACTAATATCCAAGTAGAAAATAAGTTCTTGATAGGTCTAATGTCCAGGAAAATTCCGGTTTTCTTGTAATATTAAGTTTAAAATCTAAAAAATTTACATTAGGCTTTAGGAGAATCAGAATGTAAACAATTCAAATCAAAACATCTGTTTATAACTGTTTGACAGTTGTTGATTAAAGATGGTGGTGATCAATATGTGAATAGAGGTTTTGCATAAATATTTATTTTATGTATAAATGAAGAAATTATTGAATTACTAAACAATTTGTAGAACAAAAAAGTTTTACAAGAGAGTATAATAACTGTGCTAAATAAAAGCAGAGAAAGGTATTTTCAAAATCTTTCATGTTTTGATAGAAAACGTATTCATTATATTGCTTGGAACCACTGTAACAATCCAATTAACTGGTGTAAATTAAATTTCTCTTTTGCTTTTTCATCCCCATTTCTTTTCTAACAAAATCAGTTGATCACAGGCTAATAATAACTGTATGGATAATTAAATACAGTATAAGATCAGCTAAAACAATTGAAGTTGGCCAAAAACCCTTAAACGACGGCTTGCAATTGGCTGACGCCGTAGCGCTAGCGTGGCTAGCGCTCAGTTCTCACGAGCCGGAGGTACTGAGTTCCCTCACCGACCCCCACCCGGGGACTATATTTTTGTTCAATGTTTATGCTATATTAATTATGTGTATGAAATCGGTTTTATTTAAACCACATAAATGTTTTCATTGAGCAATAAATTTGTTTTAATTTTTCCAATTAACTATTATGATACATATCTTATTCTATCCGAGCAAAGCTCGGTCACCAGGTACTTAAATTAATATAAGATTCATCCTATTTAGATTATCACATACTAATCTCGTTTTAGTATTTAATCTTTCATATCTAAATTTTAAATGTCTTTAAATGAATTATTCAATCCATAATTTAGGTAGATAGACGAAAATCTTTCATATAAGACTTAATTTTAACTTAAGATTTTTTTGTTATACTTCTGAGGTCATAATTGGGTACAACAAAATGACGATACAATAATTTTTGGGAAATCTTTTGGCTATCCAAAGTGAAGAGTTTTCCTTGCACCCTGCACCTTGTACCCTGCACCTTGTACCCTGCACCTTGCGCCCTGCACCTTGCACATTGCACCTTGCACCCTGCACCTTGTACCCTGCACCTTGCGCCCTGCACCTTGTACCCTGCACCTTGCATCCTGCACCTTGCACCCTGCACCTTGAACCTTTTGGTACATAATGTACTTCTTGTCTCTTAAAGGGGATGTAAACCTTAGAACTTGGATATCTGGTCTGAATCTCAGCAGTATTTGGTTAACTCTTAGATGGATTGGTGTCTGCTTCATGCTTGAAGTGTTACCTGTCACTAGGACATGACACCGGGTCTGGGAGGTTAGACGGGCTTGGAGTTTTGCCTCTCCCTTCCCGGGGGAACCAGATTATCTTTGCCGATGCTCCTGAATCCTTTCATTACCGGTGGTTGTTCAAAAGATAACATGGTCACATTGCCTGGCCAGCTTTGATGGATCCATCTAATACATTCCTATTCTGGTAATGACAAGTATTAACTTTTAACTGAACTAATTGTTTTTTTTTCAGGATATTATTTCAGTCGACCCATGCCACAAGTTCACTTGGTGCCTAGATGCTTGTATACGAGAGAAAAATGTGGATATAAAACGATCCAGAGAGCTACAGGTCAGAGTGAATGACATTTTAAAGCATTTAGTCATATTAGTACCGCAAAAGTGATAGGAATTATATTATTCTCTATATCTTTGATTTATCATACAAGAATAATATTTTTTTTCTCCTTTTTATACATATTACGTATTTGTCTGAGCTCCCATTGTATTATGAATAATATGAAAATGAAAATAAACCACAGGTTTAAAACAATCCTTGTTATGAATTATGTGAGTGTATGTGGTGTATGTGAATGTAGTGGTTGTAGGATTTTTTGAGATTTGAACTTCAAGTAAATTATAAGTAAGTAAGTCATAAGTTTTAGATGCGAGTGGCAACACAAAAGACTAACCACCACAACTACTGTTCTTTTTGCTGTTTTTTACGTCATCCACAGTGAATATATTAAACAGATTGGTTTGTTGAGCAGGGTTTCTTGGACAGCATTAAGCGTGGCCAGGAGCAAGTGCTGGGTGACCTGTCCATGACACTGTGTGACCCTTACGCCATCAACTTCCTGGCCACTTCTGCCATGAAGATACTGCAGCACCTCATCAACAACGAGGGGCTTCCAAGGGTATGTCACACCTCAGTTAGTATAATGACAAAACAAAGAAATACATTTTTTAATCAAAATTTTGTTGGATAAGCATTATACAAAATTAAGTAAAAAAGTAAGAAACGGCAGAGAACTGGAAGTTTAAGGTTCTCAAAAAAAATAAATAAATAACTCTACATATTATCATATAAATTCTAACATTTAAACTCGAAATAGGTCAAACTCATATCTGCCTGTAATTATTACTCAGTTGTTAAAGAGAAACAATGGTATACATAACTAAACTAATATTGCGAAGGTATAATTTAGCTTTTAAGGTTATTACTATATTAATCAGAGTGTAGTTACTTAATTCTTGTAGTATGTGACAACAGGGTGGTGACAACGGCTTTCCTCGTTTGTGTGATCACAATGTAAAGCCTGGTCAAAGTCAATCCTTTTCGTCAACAGGATGGCCTGGACATAGTGCCATATAGGATCACAAAGTAATCAACCTTGATGTGCTGCCTTTCCACTCATGGTCTGTGGTTCCAACATCCCCTCAAATTGACCGCCAGTGCACATAATGACCTACATATTGATTTACCTTAATAAAATTTTATAAATAAAATATCAATTTTTAATCATACTGTAATTTTTTATTTTCAGGAAAATACAATCCTCATCTTGCTTCTGAGAATGCTTGCTTTGGGTCTGAGCGCTTGGGTTATGATCGATTCACAGGTACGTTAAACATGTTCAGGTGGATCTTTGGCAGTTTATTTAATTTACTTTAAAATTCTTCTCTGGACTTTTTCACAAGACATCATAAAAAACTTCTTGCATTGTCAGTTGCATTTACACATTCAATCAGACGCTGGACCGCACTGATGCTGCATCAGATGTCAGTTGTTCCTCCAAAATGATACGACAACTGGAGTGAAACTACTTCACTCATTTGATATATGATCCAGTGTTGTTTATTGTTCGGTGGCTAAGGTTAGCTCGGATCCGAGAGGCACTAAACCCGGTGCGCGGAGCGGACAACTCGGATGCAAGTGGGGACATTTAGGTTAAAATCAAGATAGCGAAGCTGGCGATGTAGATTGTGCTGCCATCTGTTGGGGTATGAGAAAACTACGATCAGCTTTATTATTACACAGTATTTATTTCTGTATGGGTCACCTGGTATTTTCCTATTGGTTAATTTTAAGCTACACTGGCTGCTCCGCGCGAGGAACAGGGGTTTTGGGCGCTGCAGAGAATTTGTTAAAGCCCAGTAACAATGATCAAAAGCAACTGGGTCTAGTTTTGAATCTAGGAGGGTACAGTTTTTGTGCCTAACAATGATTGTGTTTTTTGTAGGAATTCAAGGAGCCTAAGCTGGACTCGCAAGTGGTGACCAAGTTCCTGCCCGCGCTCATGTCTCTGATGGTAGACGACCAGGTCCGTTCTCTCAACTCCAAGCTGCCTCCTGACGAGCGTGAATCTGCCATCACTATCATCGAACACTCAGGTACGTCACAAGAAACTATTTTGTGGCCATCCTTGTTTTAACCTTATTGAATCCTTAGTTTTATATTTGTAAGATTATTAACTATAAACACTCAAATGATGATCGTAATACAGTTATTACAGTGATTACTTTAGATACTTGCTCCTACTCTGTATGCTTATCTAGATCCTAGGTGATGCACTGTCAGCAACTAACCTGTGAGTAGGGGCCTAATCAAGATTCTTAGACATACTCACCATTGAGCATTTTAGTATCATAAAGTTGGTAAGGTAATGTGATCATTTTTAATTTCTCCTCTTTTATATATATATAAAGTATAGTTAAAAAAAAATTAACTGAGTATCCTTGAGAAACATTTTTTATTTCAACGACATGTTTCAACCTATAAAGGCCATTTTCAAGTTAATTCAAAATGATCATTTTGAATTGAAAGGTGGCATTACATCCCACAAAATATTCAAAAATTTGAATATGTATGAAGCTCTCTGATGATAATCTCTGAACAAGTTAGAATGCTGTCAATGGAATGTTTCATCATGTGTGTGTATGTAGGACCTCCTCCGGATGCGTGCCAAGCGTATGTGCAGGAGAGCTCAGTCGCCAGCATCATCGCCATGTACTACACACTGCAGACGGCCAAGCAGCGGGACAGGATCGGTCTCATGCGAGTTCTGGGCACCCTTGCCACCTGCGACAGTGATCGCGCCTTCGAGGATCCCTTCCTGCACTTTCTGGTACGCCACGACAACAATGCGACAGACAGTCCTTTAGATTTTGTTTAGAATATTGTTTGAAAACTCATTGATGGTATCTTTGACTTACTGGAGCGTCCAGTGTTCCTTAGCTACCGTGCAGGTTTGGAGCCTGTCTTACTTGTTGAATTTTATGGGCGGAACATTCAATTTCTATTTTGAAAATTTACTTTAGCTTTTTAATGAGTTGTCCTTAAGTGACTAGGCCTATATCAAATAAATTAAGTAATAAAACATTTATTGGAAAATTTATTGATATTTATTTTTTCAATATATACTAATTGCTACCAATATGTACTAAAACACAAATTTATTGAATTTTCAGGACTAACTATAATGCAATTTTTTTCAATTATTTTGAACTATCTAGAAACTCAAATAATTTTAATCAATTATTTATTCGTTCAGCCAAGTGACTTGAAAAGAAACTGATGAAATGAGGGTCAGACATGAAAATAGCCAGCACAGAACCTAGACCTATCTTGTGACCTAAATCATTCAGGTTAGTCTACCTGTTTAATCACAGCTTATTGTGTGATTGTATAAAACACCTTTAGACCACTTATACCAATTGCATATTAATATATTGTACATTACATTCAATTAGAAAAGTACAGAAAAATGTTTAAAACAATTCCTTTTCTCAATGACAGATCTCTCTGTTGATACACATGGGCGATGAGTTCACGACAGAAGATTTCTGCACAGTGATATTCGATGAGTTCTTCTACGCAGGGATCAGTCGTGAGAACGTGGTGCGACACATGCTGAAGCTGCTGTGGTACGTCTACCCCAAGCTGTCCAGTTCCCGGCTCCACGCAATCATGAAGGTGTTGCAGCCCAACGCCCAGGTATATTAACCCATTTGTTTATTTGTTCATGTATGGTATACACCATTTTATAGTAAAATACATTTATGGCTGTAAAATATGAAGTAAGTAATGTAACAATCATAAACTATAGGACAAAAACAATAAGCAAACTAACAATCAAAGTGTAAAGTAAATAAGAAATCAGGCATGCACACAAAATAGCTAATCATGTTGTGAATAAATAACAAATATCTTACTAAAAGATGAACTACAATAAATACAAGTAAATAACAGACATGATAAAAAGTAATAATACATTCTATGATGTGGCTAATATAAAGTGAGAATGTAAAATAACAATCGAATTGCACAGTAATAGCAAATCAGGCATGTATGTTAAGTAGCTAATAGAAAGTTTTAAATAAATGACAAAAATAATAATGAGACAATCTACAATAGCCTGTTGAATATAGTCTGTCCTCTTAAACGTGCACCCCCTTAACCATTCAATTGTAAAAGAAGCAAAAAAGATTTCCACTGCAATCCTAATCAAGCCTACAAATGCCGCCAACTGTCACCGTTGCATGTTACTTAACGCTCGTGGTGCGGCGATTTTCCACATTGTTGAATTTCGTACATTTTGAAAGTTTTTTAAATAAATTATTTTTATTTAAGGTGGGTACTTGAACATAGGATATTAAAAATAATCTTTCTAAGATTTTTTCAAGCTGTAACATTTATTAACTTACAAGAGATTTGGATATCAAGGCAAAATACATTATCTTATACTTTTTTGTAAATTTATGGATTGTTTTTGGGTTTAAGTCCACTTTATACATACATTTTCATCAAATATTTTGTTATATATGTTACATTTAACACTGCAGTGACCTTTGCAAACATATTTTCCCTCTCGAGTATAGCTGTAATTCAGGACATAGTGAACTGAATCTCTGAGACCAAAATAACAACGATACATAGATTAAAATACTCGTACTACCCTTTTGTCGTAGTGGTATTGGATGAGGACTACGTCCGGGGCTGAAGCTTCTGATGACCTTGACTGTCCTAATATACACTAAAACTTAAAAAGGCAGTTAAACATTGAGTTACCTCTTTTTAAAAACAAAGTCTTATCAATGCTCTTAATTTTTGAAATCTTTCCTGAGCTGGAAAGACCAACATTACATGAAAAGGAACCTCAACTGGAAATACCATCGGCCTGTGCCGTGAAGTGCCATAACAGCATAGGCCTCACAGACCAGCCTCAACTGGCAACACCATGGGGACCTATCTTTAACCTTAAACTTTATTGTACTTATAACTGACAGTGAAAAAAATAGTGTTCCATTTTTTAATTTGAGGGACAAATAAAATTTTGCCATATGTTTTACCTATACTGTGTGGTGATGTTGAAGCACAACGAGGCCGTCCACTCGCTTTACAAGCAGCTGACTGAGAAGATAGGCAGTGAGCAGGAGCCCCCACCCATACCTGAGAACCTTGACTACCTCGAGTCCCCGCTCATGTCGGTGCCCACGCCAGCGCCTCTCTCATAATTAGGTAAATATCTTAAACAGCATTTTACCTATGCTAGGTAAAAAATTAAAAGATACCAAAACTTTTGCAAAAAATGTCATATGGCCATCCTCCAAAAGTTCTCAATTTTTTCTTGCTCTTACATGGTAGACTCCCGGAATAATGCACACGGCCAGCTACTTTGATGCTTTATTTTACCGTCCTCCTTCTTATCTCAGACTCAGTTTAGGCCATCGTTCAAAACCGTTTTGCACATTACTTCAAGCTAGAGGTAGTGGGTTGCGACATTATCACTTAACAAAAAACCATTGGTGACTGGTGAACCTGGGACCTTGAGCGCCAAAGTCCTGCTGGTCTACCCCTAGACCAGCGTGCAAAAATGTTGATTATCTAGGTATCAGGTGTTGTTTGAAACCATCAATCAATACACAATGATTTTGTACAATGTGATCCTTTGTCCTGTGAATAAATATTTCCAATTGCTGTACTTAAATAAAATATATGGGCAAAAAAGCAAATTAGTAAACAAATTAATTGTAGAATAATTGTAGTTTAACATCATTGGAGTCCTCGACCAACAAAGTCGTGTAGTTATTGTAATGTGTTGTAGTAAACTGAGGAATAATCTTATCTGCAGCTTTCCATATTTTGTATTTTGTGATGTTTTTGTCAGAAGGTGCATTGATTTAAGTTTAGTGTTATGTAATTAATGTTTTAGATGATTGAAAATAAATATAAACCATTCATTTTGTTTTAGTGTTACGTAATAAGTGTTTTAGATGATTGAAGATGAATGTAAATCATTAATTTTGTTTCAGATTCATACTTCTGACTTTTGATCTCATGCTTCTGAATCATCCAGTGGAAATTCTACAGTGTAAATAGTGTAAATATTTTTTGTTTATGTAACTTTATTAAATGAAAATATTTTAAAATCTACTCCTTTTAGTCCTGAATTCTTCTTAACCTTTTTACTTTCTCCACCTTTAGGTACATAACCTATATTTTATTTTTATTGTTGGTTTAGTCTTAACCGAGTTTTTGGCTAACAAGGTTGTTACGATCCACATTAATTCGGTTGAATGGGACTCTTCTGTATCTCTCTCTTTACATTATTAGTTACCCAAATTATTCTTACTGGTTGTTGTTATCATCAGAGCGGTGTCCTAACATTTTATGAGTATTTACAACGTAAATAAAATTAACATATCTATGAGTTTTATATTCTGTTCTGGTTCTATTTATCAGCTGTTTTATGTTTAATGTGATTGTTTTGATTTCTGATTGTCAACTAGATGTAGTCTCAGGTAACACAGTCACAGTTCTCCAGTGTTCCTGTAATACAAGAGATGCAATGTTTCCCATGATCCGTGTTACTTCCATCATCGGTGTGTTAAAATCATGTGAAAAAAATATCTAAACAAGGTTTACTCACAATTCCGACACCAATTTTCTTAGCTTGACACTGAACTAGAATAATTCTCCTCAGAAGTAGTGACGGCGGCAACTATTTCCTGTCTCAAGTTTTCACTTCTGAGATGAGTAAATTTTTTCAGGAAAAATTATTTGTGTTCTAATTATTTTTAAAAATTGCCACTTCAGAAACTGAAAACTTCTGATTGTAATGGTTTTAATTTTATCACTTACATACAAATATATCTTAGTTTAGAGGATACCCTTTCATTTCTATACAAATATACACCATATTTGGAATTTTAAAGGTTTGAAATAATGGGTATAATGCTCAGAAACTGACCATATTTCCACAATTCTGTCTTAAAATTTGGATCTTTTCATTATACATTTACCACCACTGTAACAACAATATTTGTTTTGTATCACCATGAATTACTTAAAATAATTCTTATTAATTGTTTAAGAGTATGAATTACTAGTTAAATGTTTTACCTGTGGGTTCACAATCTAAGATATTGATTTCTGTGTCCAAGTAATAAGCCTGTATCAGTTGTTGTCTGTACGATAAACTTCATTACATTAGTAGACACGTTGTAAACCGAAGAAAGTACTATTATGTCGTTTCAAGAGAAAGGTATTCATAATCCACAAAAATGTGTTCGGGGCCACAATATGGTGTAAAATGTGAACTCGTTAAAAAACTATTTTTTTTCTAAAAAGCTTCTGTAATTGTGCTGTATAAGAAATTTATGTATGAAATTTAGGCTACTTGAAAATAAATAAAAATACTTTACCCGTCCAATTATTATACTGTACACCAGAAAACTATTAAATATAGCCTTAGTATTTATATAGTGGCATACATCTAAAGAGAATATCCCTAGATTTTCTTCAGTTAACAAAATAAATCGGTTTTAAAACCTAATTTCATAAATTACCGGTTTGGTCAAACTTGTACTGTTTTCTGTATTAAAAAAAATAACTAAAATTTTATGTTCTTGTTTTACTAGTTCTTGAATTATTATTCTTTGACTACTTATTACATTAAAAAAATTTACTTTATATCAGAAAATTTCTTAACATAAATAAATACTTTGTTTACTAAAATAAAGTTATTTTCCGTACGCAGTTTTCAAATACTCTGTTTCACTTGAAACGTATGACTAATAAAATGATAATGTACCAATTACTTAGGAATTATTTTCAAAAGTTACAAAAATCCTTATAAATTGGGAGGGATACAATCTGAAAAGTTATAAAATGTTCTAATAAAAATTAGATTTTACTTTAGTGAAAATTAACAAAAATCTTGCTAATTTTGTTTTTTCATTGACACAATCTAATAAATGATTAAATTTTAGAAAATTTCCGAAAGAAAACCAGCTAATATGGTTGGTGGCAAGGTCAGACCAAGCGGACAATGATAATGTTTTAATTAAATAATGCAGTGGCAGAACAAATACCTTAAATTTGAATTCAAACACTTCCAATTAAAATATAACTGTTAATTAGGGAAGTATACCATGTAAACCTTAATGAGCAAAGGCCAGTTTTACAACCAATTTCCTAACATTCAGTTGAGATAATTCCCTGAAATTAATGGTTTATCTTAGAATCATATATATAATCCCATGGATACCGTGAGTCAAGACTAAAGTGCATGTCATCAAGCCTAGATTACAAATGACCTTGAGACAGTGACTGTACTTCTAGCCAGCTTTTATCTTACCAGACTGTACCTCTGACTGTACCAGCATTCCCAATACAACACAACACAGTCTACCTCCTCAGATTCAAGGTAGGTCTCTGCACTTGGGTTTGATTTATACATCATTGTTAGGAGTTGAAGTAACTGATAAGGTATTTGATTTATTGCCACAATCATAAAAACTAATGATACTCTCTTTCAGTAAATAAATTTCTCTATAATATTTTGTATTTTTATTCAGGGTAATATAATTAATTTTTGAATCTATCAAAGAATTGATATTCTAAAAACTCACAAAACACTGTTATGGTACCAAGTTTTAACGAACTTAAACTATATTTAAATTATTTTTTTATAGTGTAAAACCATTTTCACTTATTTTCCTCATGCAGTGACTCAAAAGTTAGTATTGCAATAAGGGTATAAAATCAAAACTTTATATCCCTTATTCCATTTTGGAGGCTTTAGCTCTGCATGTAATATAAAAACAGACAAATTTTTCATTTGATTGATATTAAAAGCATTTTAAAAATTTGATTGAAACATATTCTACACAAATTTCTACGTTCAATGTTACTTAAATATATTTTAATGTGTATAAACTATAATAAAAACTTTTCTTATAAATTTTATTTCAATTTCAAATGAATTCATTTAAGATATGTTTTATATTTTACAATAACACACAGGGCACAGGGGTTTTCTTCAATCATATCAACCATTACAACTTAACCAGGAATGTGAATGTCAAAGGACTATTCAACCATTTTCTCATTGTGCTGGGGCCCCACCCCGGTACATGTTTTTTTCTAAAGAATTGATGCAAACTATAAAATTAGGATTTTAATAGTGTCATAAATTTTGTTCTGTTTCAAATACATCTAATCTAATCTACAAATTTTATGTGATATGTAATGTTTTTCAGTCAAAATACAATTAGTTAACATATCTCCATCCATATGTCAGTTCTAATTATTATAAAAATTATCTATAATATTATAAAGAAGAGGTGGTTTCTGTATGTTTGTTTGTGGGTTTGTGTGTTTGTGGGTTTGTTGTGGCAAGTGAACGCAAAAAATACTGAACCAAACAGTTTGAAATTTTACACAAAGACAGATCTTAAACTCATGCAACACATAGGCATACCCATTTCCTTAAAATCCTCTCGGGCTACGCCCTGTGAACGTCCTAAGTTTCAATGTTTACATTTTTAGAAAATAAAAACATAAAATTACTTGAATGTCAACAGCTGTGAACACTAAAATTTGACAGTTCGAGAAGCAGAAGACATGGTTGCTGTTAATACCCTGGGATTCAATGTTTACAGTTTTTAATGTCAACATCCGTTTACTTTACATTTTGACAGTTCGGTAAGAAAAAGAAATAAAGTTAATTTTTACACATAAACTGCTAGATCGAAATTAGTGAATTATTAGTTCGAAATAGTGGAATGGTAGATTTTTAATTTTCTCCCGTTGCCTGCCTCTTTTACGTTAATGCATATCCTCTCCCAATATTTGACATATGTTACTTTGTCATGTTTAGATATATACTTAGACACGTGTTTTGTCATTTTGTAAACAATAAAGAATTAATTATCAATAACTTAAATGTATCTGTAGAGCCTACACCTCTCAGCCTTTTTTACCCGTGCGAAGAACGGGTACTTTGGCTTGTTATAAAAATAAATAAGTTTCAAAAATTATATTAAAATCAAAATGAAAGTTATTGACATTTGCCTATCATTCTTTACTGTGCTTAAAAATGATTTGCACAAACCGGTGACCTTTGTATATTGAGATGAACAAGATACCTGTGAGCTACCCTGCAACTATAGTGCTTTGGCTACCAAATAAATTAAAATTAGGTGCCATTCAACATATATTGGCATTTAAATAAAAAAATAGGAATTGGGGGAGAGTGTTCAGTGTTTTATGCGATACTACAATATCGATTCAACAAAGTAAAGTTTCAGGGTTAATATGCGTGAGAGATAAATGTAATGTAGTTAATGACATGTTAAGTTTGTTACTGACAGATAACAAGAGCTCGTGATCAGCTGGGTAAAGAATCAAACCTTTGTTGTGAATCATTAGTTAATTTATTATCAGGTGATCATATGTTTTACATTGTAATGTTTTTGTTTTGATTATTTACTGTCCAGTTCTATAAGTTATTAACAGCCTAAGTTTGGGTTATTTTATGTATTATTTCTTACCACAACCTTTATCAAATTTTGTTAGGATTTTGTTCAGGGTCAAATTAGTGTTTTTTGATTCTGATGGGAGTTCTGTAACCACTGAGTCTCCCAGCCAGTAATCCAGATGTTATTCCCATAGTTTTTTAAAGGGAGAAGTGAAAATGCTTTATTCACAACACAGGTCGCCTGTAGTGTGGATCTCAACACTAGTGAGACAAAATCCTCCTCTTTCTCTTTTGGGCTATCCTGGAAAGTGGAAACTGTTTATCACATTAAATTATACTATACTCCTTTTTGTGCCTATAATTCTGGCTTCTGCAGAATGAACCCTAGTTCACATCCCAATCTAAGTCCAACTTCTTCACCCTGAGCACACTCTGGACTAGCCAAGATACATAGTTCCAGTTACCCTTACCATCCATCACCTTCTAGCAGACCGAGTCCACCGACAGTACACCAAGTTGTGTTGCGACCTTTGCATGTGGCCTTTTCCACCGTGAATAGGCTCCATGTCATCGGGAAATCCTGGGCAATACATTTATGCACTTTGGTGAACCAGCTTTACTAATCACATGTGAAGTTATACTCATAAAGAAATTCTTACTTTTGTTGGTTCACTAAGTAGATGTATACTGTATCTCACAGCTTAGCTGGCACTATGGGCAAAGCCTTGCCGCTTATGATCATCGTGGCAGCCATGGGGGCTGGAATATACTATGACCATCTCAGCAGTTTCTCGGGATCTGTGTCCCAACTGCCTCAGGAGTGGTGGGGGCCGGGCTCTCCTAGGAAGGATGACACCACTGTAAGACCTTTCAAGATCAACTATCCTAAAGAGGTAGGTGGATTTCAATGACTTTAAAAACGAATACTGACATAGTTTACATTTATGGAGGTGACTTTACATTTAATTTATTGTTTTGTAATTATAAATCATTCATGTAATTTAACAAAATTAATCCTTCTTGATTAGTCCATACCACATTATAATTTTAGATAAATGGGATTTTAGTGAGATGTATTGCTAAAAAATATTTGTATCATAATTTTTTTAAAGAATTTTGTGCTTGTGTCGTAGTAAATTTCCCCTCTACTTTACATTTTATAGTCCAATTCAATCAATCTATTCATTATTGAAATCAAATGTACTGGATACTCAAAACAAAAGCTTCTCATAGTTAGCTTTTTTATTTTAACAGCTTTTTTTATTAATTGATCAGCAATTACATTTATTGCTACACAGGCTAACATAATAACACAGGTAAAGGTAACAATGTAAAATAATAAGATTGAAGTCAGCAGTTGTGCCCCTCTTCCATATACAATATTATACGAAATACAATATTTCGACTGTTGTAGTCTGTTGTGTTGTAGTCTTGTCGGTAAGTATTTATAACTTGACTTTTTTTCTTTTTTTTTAAGTTTAGGATTATGACATTACATTAACACTGTGAACCGAAAACCTATTAGTACATTTCTAATGAGGGAATAATTTTCAACAGTAAACTGAAAGTCTCTAAAATTTGTTCACTAGGCGATTGATGACCTAAATCGCCGCCTAAGCAATATAAAAGCCTTTCAAACTCCTTTGGAAGGGGTCGCATTCGAATATGGCTTTAACTCCAAGTTCCTGCAAACAGTACTTGACTTTTGGAAGACCAAGTACACTTGGAAGGACCGGCAGGACTATCTCAACTCTTTTCCGCAGTTCACCACTGAAATCCAAGGCCTCAAGATTCACTTTATACATGTTAAACCTAACATTATTCAGGATAAAACAAAACCGAAGCGAGAGGTAAGAGCAAAATTAATATTTCACATGGAAAAGGGATTATTGCTTGAATGATTCTTTATTATACTAAAAATATTTCTCTATTAAATATTAGTATATTTTTGTGTTCTATTTGACGACAACAAAGAAATACCAATTTTACTTTCTCCCCTTATACATAGTATATGGAGAAAGTATTGTTTTCGTCAAAATTTTCGAATTTGAGTTGAGGGTGGATATATCCGTTTTGGGGTCCCCTGAATCCAAAAAAGTGGGTTTTGACGTGATGTCTGTCCGTCCGTGTGTCTGTGTGTGTCTGGATGTGTACAGTGCCACAGCCTACCCCGTTGGTCCGATATAGATGAAATTTGGCATGTATATATATAGTCACCGTATCTCCAGGCATTTTTTGAATTTTTTTGAATTTTTGATTTTTAAGGGTAGTTCACCCCTAAAAACCCTTAAAAAACGTGAAAAATCCATTTTCTCAAAAACGGCTCTAACGATTTTGATTAAAATTAAAACCACCCGCATATCTGTAAAAATGACGGTTCAAAAGTTATGGGCTTTTAAATGTAAAAAAAATCAAATTTTTATATTTTCAGCGAAAACAATTAAAGTAAAGTATACCTTGACTGGTACCATTGAAACCAGCTTAAAAAACTAAACAAATTAGTATCTGGAATTATTTGTCTACGACTAACGGTTCAAGAGAAAAGTTAAATTTACTGTCCACGATAAACGCAGTATGTTGTCTGAAAGCGCCGAATTTTATTCTTATGGAGAATATAAAAAAATCAATTTCTTCCTTACTTTACAACCGTTTTCCATGAAACTTGGTATGAAGTGTAAGGTCAAATCACCGAACAAAACCAGCTCAAAAAAGCTTAGTGCTAAGGGGGGGGTGGTGTCCCCCCCATACAATTTGAACAATTAATTTAACTTTGTCTCTCTTGTTTTTATTTTTAGAAATTGGATGATTATTTTTGAAACAATAGATTATTAAATGATATTTAGATCAACTTTGAAGAACATGATAGTTTTATTACAGATTTTCTTTTTTAAATTTACTTAAGGGAGAAAGTCAGTCCACTGGTACCGTTTTATTTCCAAAGAACTAATAAGACTAGAAAACTAGCAACGAGTCTATAGCAAATTTATTTCATTAGAGACCGGAGAAGTAATTAAAAAAAATAAGGAGTGTCATTTATGTTGCAGATGAGTTATGAATCAGCCTTGATAAAATGTTATTTTTGAAACATTAACGTAGGAGAGATTCAAAGTTTTTGGTCCCGAAGGTAGTTTATTGTTACAAACTTACCTCAAAATGTGTTGTAGTTGGCTGGCTCCAGTTTTCCCAAGAAATTAAACTGATTAAGTAATCAGTCCTAAAATTGTAAAACTGTAAATTACTAATGTTGATTCCTGCTATTTTCATATTTATAAATACTGCTGGGCTTGTCAGATAAAATGTCATGAAATACATACAGGGGATTTCAAAGTTGAAAATTAAATGTTTAAACGTGAGAATTTTATGTGTTAATAAAACTACAATCTCACCATTTCACCAATTCCAATATAGAGAATTTATTTTTAGTATTTAATTTTTTGCTACCTTTTTCGAAAGCTTACTATTTTTCACACTGACAGGAGAGAGTTTGTTTAATTGGAGTCCTCTTCCCAACACTCGCAATCATGTCCAACTCAAGATATGTGTTGTGGAGATAGATTTCCTATCAGAATAAATGATTTTTTTACAACTAGATTGTTGACTAGATTATAACTTGTCAACAGTTTTCCGTAGTACCGCTGCTGCTTCTGCATGGTTGGCCTGGTTCAGTGCGGGAGTTCTACGAGCTGATTCCGCAGTTAACAACAGTTAAGGATGACCAGAATATTATTTTTGAAATCATTGCCCCTTCACTGCCAGGCTATGGGTTTTCGGAGGCAGCTGTTCGCCCTGGCTTGGGAACTGCTCAAATGGCCGTCATTTTCCACACACTTATGCAAAGAGTTGTAGTTGGGCAATACATAGTACAGGGAGGAGACTGGGGCAGTTTGATTGCTACCAACCTTGCTCAGATGTACCCTGACTCGTGAGTATAACAGTAGAAGTATGTAGTATGTAGAAGTTGATGTATTGTCAATATTGGACGAATAAAGTAAGGTTATAATAATAATAGGTAATAATAGGTTGTAATTGAACACGTTCGCTACCATAATGTTAAAAGAAAAAATTGTAATCACAGACCGCAGCTGCAGTTTTGCGGCGCACTAGTTCTACTCCAAGCCCACTGCCGCAAGTCTACGGCGATGGTTCCTTGATACTAAATACAAAATTTCTTTGGAACATCTATTTTATAGGTTAGATCCTTTAAGCACGGTCTATATGTTTGTCTTCCATATGTATGTGGCTAAGATGATCACTAACCTCACTGGACAGTTGGCAACACTCTATCAACAGGTTACACCATTTGTGGTCTGTGTCATAGGTCACACAACCACTAGGACCAGGTTAAGGATATTTATGATTTTGTTCATGGGCTCAGAGATTGGCCGCCCGACCAATTGGGTTGTGTATGAAAATGGCGTAAGCCAAAACATGTAATAATAAATAAACCTTTGAACTGCTGCATACTAACTAAGGAATCTTTTTATTTAATTACATTTAAGGCTAATAAGATGAATTTTAATAATTTTTAATGGTTTGATGGGGAACTGTCCAAATCCAAGACTGCCTGGGTCTACTAGTTTTGTACAGAGTCAATGCCTGACTAGTTATTTGTGAGAATGAAAGCATTCAAATTCTAGACTCTCGACTACCGGTACTTTACTCAGACCTTCAAAATATAAGATACAAATTTAGATGAGTCAGCTTTAAAACTGGGACTGGAAATCTGCCAGTTTACTTTAACCTAAATTCAGAATTTACAAATATTGATAATCTCTGCTTCTTGACAGAGTTTTAGGGCTTCATGTCAACATGGCAAACGTGATGCCCACCCTGGGCACTCAGTTGAAGCTGATGGTCGGCAGTCTCTACCCGAGGTTGATCTGCGAGGAGGGGGAGGAGAAGTTTGTTTATCCCATGTTGGACAAGTACGCCTTTCTGCTGGAGGAAATGGGATATTTGCACCTGCAAGCCACCAAACCGGACACTGTGGGTATGTGATTATAAAAATATGTCCCGTTGACTGGGACGGTGGCGTCTCCTGTAATCACACTACTTGGAGGTCACAAATTGTTATTTTAGTTATTATGATTGTTATTGTTAGTTAATTATGACTAGTTTTCACTAGTCTAATTATGAGGATGGTCTTTGCGGATAAACGTAGAATTCAATAGTGCGTACATTAATCCAACCCAAAAATTATTACATACACCGAGAATCATAATTAACTAACAATAACAATCATAATTACTGTAATCCCATGTTCAACTGTAGGTCCCTTTGATGCCACTGGCTGTTGGGCTATTAATTAAACAATTTGGCAGATGGGCTGTCTAAGGAAAATGTCTGTAACAAGACTACAAAGTCGCGCCACAATCACCTTACACTCGCTTCTCATTCATACTTGGCATAACTAAATAATAACTCATAACTAAATAGGTATTTTAACTACTTGGGGAGGTCACTATTGCAGAAAGATAATAATAATAACACCATCAGACGTGTACATGCAATTTACTCGTTAAATTTACACCGACTTATAAACAATTTATCTATTCATAGAAAAGTAATATCAACAATATCTCACTCCCTTTACAATTAATATTAGGAGTAAGTTATTTTGCTTAAATAAAGGTTATGTTATTAATGATTTTAATATCTTGATATGGGTTATTGAATGGATATTTTTTAATTTACATAAAATTACTCTAGAAGTTACTTTAAAATTTTTATTATTCCTCTTTGTGGATTAATATTGTGGCAAGTGAGTACATGACCATTAGATCATGTACTCACTTGCAGCAGTATTCTTGCAGAATACTTCAAGCCCTTTAATTTTACATATAACATATTTTTACTCAAGATAAAATATAAATTTGTTTACTCCATTTCTTTAGGTGTTGCTTTAAGAGACTCTCCCATTGGTTTGGCTGCTTACATCCTCGAAAAGTTTTCAACATGGACCAATCCTTCATGGAAGAATCTTCCCGATGGAGGCCTCTTGAAGAAATATAAGCTGGAAAATCTGTTGGATAATGTCATGATCTACTGGCTCACGGGCTCAATCACGACATCGATGCGGCTCTACGGGGAAAACTTCAGTAGGAAACAGAGAGAACTTCAGTTTGATGCGTAAGTATCAAATGCCAAAAGTTTGAATTTGAATTAAAATTCAAGTTCAAGTACAAGTTCATTTCAGTTGATGGGATCGATTAACTCTTGATCTTCTGACAGTCAGCAAGATTAATTAAATTGTTCATAAGTATCTTTGTTAACGCTTAACATTTGGGGTATTAGACTTGAGGATATTTCTTCTCATAGTTTCAATTTAAGATAAAATTTAAATTGATTTAAATACAGATTTTTTCCATTTATAGACATTTACTCCATAATATATTACAAACTAAAGTAATACATTTGTAACTTCAAAAATATTTAATGCCATTGGATGTTATGCTATTAATTAACATTAACATGTTTCTGTCTAAAGAACATGTTGGCCTTAATTAGTAACAAGACTACAAGATCACACCATAATCATCTTACTTTCATTCCTCATTCATACTTGGCTTAAAATCCCTACATTTGTGGGTCGCCATTTAAAAAGGCATAATATCATCTTGATTTTTGTAAAGAATTTTTCCACGTGTTTTTTTTTTAACATGTTCAGATTGACTTAAGTTTCAATAAACACAATAATTTGAGCTGTTCTTGTGTTTGCAGGGCCCCGGTCTTGGTGCCCACAGCGATAGCTCGATTCCCCCAGGAGTTGGCCAACCAGCCCCGCTCCATTCTGAGCCTCAAGTATAAAATGATTGTACAACTGACAGACTTCCCCACCGGAGGACACTTTGCTGCGTTTGAAGAACCTAAACTGCTTGCAGACGACATCTGGAAATTTGTTGATCTCATAAAAAATCCATTACAGAAACTAACCCCAAAGACTGAGTAGTGTTTAAGCTGTAATTTTGTATACTTTTAATAAATGGTGGAATACAACCACAATCAGGTTTTATTTTTTCTACCAGTATTGTGTGTGAAGTAACAACTGGGATATGGTTTTCTTAAATTTTATTCATGCCTTTCGTTAAGACTATGTTTATTTCCATAAATTGTTTTTGACATGGATAAATCTTAGCTCTGGTAGTGTGTATTGACAATTTGAGAGATCAAATTTTGAAACAGTGACTTCATATGGTTAGTGATGTCATTTGGTAATTAGAACAGCTGTTTAGGGGAACTGGAAACATTCCCTTTAGACATATCCATGTTTTAATATAAACTTTTTTGTTTAGGGGTCATTATAAGACCCAAATAGCTTGTCCTCTGGTTCGGATAACTATAATAATTCTGTACAATGTTTCATTTACAACTAGAATTCTAATAATGAAACCTATCCAAAACCCGTTTTTATTGTAGATGGGGGATGTGGGTTTTCCTAAAAAATGTGTTATCCAAAACTCTTCCTCTACAATTATTGCGAACTACAAAATAACTTAACAATAACTATCAATTTACTCAATTCAACTATTAATTTACTCAAATTATCAATCGTATTCAATCTACTCAGATAATTTTTAATGTATTAGAGTTTAAGGAAAAATTAAAACTAAATAAATGATTTTTTTACAAGTTCAACTTAAACATACAACAAAATGATTTACAATGCTCCCCCCCCCCCGGGGTCTGAATGGCCCTCTCCCTTGTCTTTCTTCATTCAATCATAATTTAAACGCCATGGGAAAAACTTTTTAATTGTGCGTAGTATAGCCTATTATTTAATTAACAAATATTTTAGGTCCAACCTTAACCCACATGAAGAACTCAATCGATTTTAGTAAATTTTTAATTTATGTGTTGCCAATAACTTATTGCTAATAATATTAAGTGTTTTAATGAAGTTATAGGCTAAGAGATTAGAATTGAAATTGTATGTCACACAAGTAGAGTTAAATCTAAATAAGAAGAATCTCATGGGATCAGGAAATAATTCATCTTATAGAGATATTCTAGTAAGTAGGTTCTTATTATCTAGGTTTTTACCTCCTCTTCTTTTCCTCTTATAAAGGTTTCTCATAGCTCAATGCACTCTTGTTTAATGTCTGAGTCACAGTTTTGAAAACTACTAGCTATAGAGGTCAACTGTCTTATATATAGAAGTACCAAACGTATATCTAGTAGAGGTTTTGCAAAGGATATCTACTTTATAGAGGCAGTCACTAGCCTAGTGACAGCCCCCTAAAGATACCTGTTATCAAGGATTTTGGCAAATTTATACCTCATATAGAGGTTGTTTTAGCAATGAAAGTAAGGATGGTATAAAGAATTTTTTTTAAATTTTGTCTTATATAGGTTATACTAAAGAGGTTCCACTAATTTTCACAGTTTTTACTTTCTGTGAAAAATAGTAGTTGCATTTGCATACTGCAGTACACCTGACCTCGAGGTCATAATAGCACACACTCTACAGAGACGATCCTCGCCGTTGTGAGAGGTTCGACCTTGAAGTCCCGAAGCCTCCAGTTGATCGTCGCCACCGCGCCGCGTCAGACGTCAGTGCAGTTTCGTCAGCTGACGCGAGTGGTGTTTGCGACTGCTTCCGTCATGTGTTTCTTGTGTGGATATGACTGTTCCTCGTCGTCCAAGGTATTGTACAACTGCTAAAATTCTGAACACCTCGGTTCAGGTTGTTATTCCCCTACATCGGTTATCAGCAATCGCTTTGGTTGCTACAATCAGCTGATTACCTCATTGTTTACATCATGGCTCAAGTCTCAAGAGCCTTGTTGATAAATTTGTTAAATGATTTACAGTGGTTTGACACAACCACTGTATGCGGACATCGATGCCCTGTGATACAATTAACTGGCTGGGTGTCAGTGTGATTATTGCGCCCGTCTACAGATCCGAAAGTCCCCAGAACGAACCCGCAAGGTTCAAATCTGGACCTAGTTATCAATTAATTAATGATGTCTCCTAACAATAGGTTGACGTTAGGCTGTAACAAAACCGGAGTTTGACTATTCCCCGTCAAAACGTTAAAATAATGCCGAAATGCATATAAAATACCACCTATTTAACGATTTATCACACACGAAATATACAGGATAAAGGACCTGAATGTTTAGTGTGGTAGAACTAGAAAGAATTAATGTTGGTTAAATCTTAAAAAATGAAACGTGAAAATAGAACTAAAGTTTTAAAAATAGTAAAATAATCAACGAAATGGAAAATATTACCTAGTTCGTCTCGAAAATAAATTTGAAAAAATCTTAAAACGTGTTATTAAAAAATTAAATGAACTAACAGTGCCTGTCGTTACTCGTTCTGTAATAAATTCATCGGAACTAGCCAGGGTGCGTAGTGCCGCAGAGAGGATGTCGCAACTGTAATAACTGTATGAATATGGTACATGTAAGGTCCGCGAAGCGCCATCTGTATTAGTTTCACGCTGATATCATTGACGTCCCCATTGTTGCCAAATCCAATGTTTGCTCCAAGTGATCTGTGGTGTGAAAGTTTCCTCTTATACAATTCTTAAGAGTCTAAAGTAATGATTCGACTTTTAGATTAGATTATTGAAATGGCGACCTTACTTCAAGGTAGGAATTTTAAGCCAAGTATGAATGAGGATTGAGAATATGGTGCGATCTTGTAGTCTTGTTACTAAGGCTGACATATTCCTTAGACAGAACAGTTAATTAATTAATAGCCCAACAGCCGATGGCATCTAAAGGGACATACAGATTACGTGAGATCCAAACCACTTTTACCTCTGATTATAATTTCTTTATATTTTATTTTAAATGTTGGCTCATTAGTTCCTTACAGAAGGATAAAAAATTTAAATAAACATATTTGTTAAATTATTTTGTATAAAATCTTGCTATTTTACTGAAAAAATAATAAATATTTATTTCTCAGCCTGGTAAGTTTTGTAAATTTAGTAAAATCCTTCTGCACGTAACTAGTAATCATTGTCAAAAGCAAACACATAAAAATTTTATTAGGATAGTCAACGCAATTTCTTTAACTATACGCTAATTTCTTTCAAACCTAATAAACTACATAATATGTCAAATATCTGCTACGCCTTTAAGTGATTTCAACCATTTTCTTCATTATTTGAGAAATTGTATGTGGCCCTGTATTGTTTTAATTATTTTTGGCAGTCAACTATACAAGCGAGGTAATTATTGATACAAATCAATAAAAAACTAAAAATAAAAAAAATCCTGTGTCGAACTGTTCTTATGACAATCGAACAGAACAACCGGACACCATGAGCTTCAACGCAAGAACAGTTTCTTATTCTTTTCTCTGCTATCCAAATGTGGTTTTTGCACTCGCACTCTCAATGACGTGGGATTGTCATCCAATACGATCAGCGACATAGTTATACAACGATAGGTGTCGGCCTGGAGGGGGGCTTCTCCCACACTCCCACACTCTCGCTCAGCTGTCAGTGTCGCGGCCGAGATGATCACATGGAGCATCCTCGCAGGAGGAACGAATGGTTCGAACACCTCAAACAAGATTCGTACTGGTGAGTGTGGCACTTGCTTAAACGGCTATTGTAGAGCTTCAACATGTCTTGCCGCGCCTTTGGTGCTACGTCTTGTAAAGCTCCACCTCAACCAAATTGTTTGCTGGGTCTTCAGCCATAAGATAATAGTTTTCACAACTGAAAATAGTGAGGAGTGATTTAAGTCCCGGAACGGCTTAATATATTTGTTATTAATTATCCTAAAAGAGTAAAACTTTCCAAAAAGGGACCTATTTACTAATTTTTAGCTTATTACCGGTTATAAACCAAGATAGGGATCACGTGACTCCTCGCGATGAGGAAGGAGTCAGTACGAAATTTTAAATAGAAGCATAGTTTTATAGTACTTAAAGGCATGTTTTAGCAGAGTACAATGCTGCCAACTCGACTTCAAAAGGGTCGGAAATGGAAGCTATTTAAAGTTGGCTTGTATTTTAATTTTTGGAAATAACTTAAAAAATTGTATTTTAGTTTTAATTAAATTGCAACGTTTACTCTTGTGGAAAAATAAAAAACAAAAATATGAAGCCGTTCCGGCACTTTTCATCACCCTTTAAATTACGCTAATACCCTTAAGCTACCTATTATTTTAACGTTGCTGAATGAATTCAAATAAAACTATATTTAAAACATCTTGTTTGGCAAGTTTCGTGAATATCATCTTTGGTTAAATTGTATTAATGGGAGTGATTGAGATATATTTTTCAGGCCAGACGACCGGTTAGGTCGGTCTTAGCCTTAAAAACTCAAAGTACCTATTTCAGAACTCACTTAATTCAGAAAAATAAATAAAAATGTGAACGTAATTTCACATGTCATAAGAATAAATGAAAAGCATTGAAAGGAAATGAATAACACTGTGTTTATATTTTGTTGTCAATAGTGTTTATAATTAATAATTAATTATAAAGGCAGGATGGCCTGTTGTGTTGTCCTCAAAGTTTTGGGTGTTTTTCCATTTACTTTCACCTTACAGCTCGTGTTAAGTACTTAATCTAGCAAGTCTAACTAGTTTACGCGGTATCCATCATCATAGTTTCTCTATTTTTACCCATGTCTTGTCCCTGGTAAGACTATCATACGTTTTTATAAAATCTATAAACAGTAGTAAATTCCCAGTATTTTGCTATTACCTCCTAGATACAAATATATATCCGTAAAGAATTCGGCAAATGAAAGAAAATTTCACTCTTCCTGGAATGTTAGTGCTAACATACATACGAAACTTATTAAAATACTCGGTTATTCAAGTCCATTATTTTCAGTCTGTAAGTTCATTTATTATATACAGATATAACTACCCTCTAGCACGACAACTAAAAACATTTGTTTGTGAGTTTTGACTGACAACCAGTTAAACCGGTTGTTACCTAGACACAGCTGGTACAAACCAACAAACAAATAACAAATTAAGAGTGCGCGTTTTATTTGAGCTGTACAGTTGTTTATTTTATTATTCCTTTTCAATTTGTGTTTGTGAACGTATAATCAAATCACCATGTCAGGTTTTCGGAAGTTCGACTTTTTGGATTTTCTCGACCCTTCTATTGAAACAAAGTAAGTTCACGTTTTTTGTATCATTGTGAAATGTAGATGACAAATTAGGAGGCAGAAGCGTCTGCTATAGTGTAGACTTGCTCAACATGCATAACACAGGGCTTACTGTGTAACGGGTTAATGTAATGTTTTGTGAACGAAACTCCTCCGTTGTCCTTGGGTCGATTTTAACTATTTTATTGGGACAAAACTGTTTTAATGTAGTTTTATATTCCGGGGTTTTCCGTATTTTTTTCTAAAAGGTGCTCTTGAAGTTAGTTAGTTATTGAAATAGCTATCCAGGCTGTTATTTTAAGGCAAGTATGAATGAAAAATTAGTGTAAAATGATTGTGTCGCGTTAAACTGTAGGTCCCGTAGTTACAGGGATATTATTATTATTGGGCTATTAATTAACAGTCCAGTCTAAGGAACACTTCAGCATTACAGTTAAAAGACAACAAAAGAGTACCACAATAATCTTGCGCTCACTTCTCATTTATATTCAGATTAAATTACCTACCTGGCTAGGTCGGCATTTCAAAAGGTAATATCATAATATGTAACGTTTTTATAAAGAATACTCCTCATGATCGATGGATTATATTTACAAGATAACAATATGTCACTGAAGGGTTACCTATAATCACAGTAAAATTTCACCTTCGATTTGATATTCTGTCCCCTCCACAACGGAATGCAGCATACCGCGTAGGTCTACTGTTACTGTATTGTTAATCTTCTACATGATAGTACCTCCAGGTTAGGTTATTATACGCGTAATATCCAATATAGTTTTTGTATATATTTATGTTTTTGAAAGAATATTACAGAATAAGTTAGATTTGTCCACTGTTCAGCTAGGTAACACATTTCTCCATGGGTTAAGTGAAGGCGTGGGAATTATAGTGTTCAATAACGTACCCACGGGCGGTAACACGGCTCGTCTAAATTCAAATTAGGAGTCGGGGTCAGTAAGCTGTGTGTTCATCACATTTCTGACTTGGCATTGCTGTTATAGGCAATACGCATAGTATGCACACGGAGAAATAATGAATTTTAATGAGATTAAATCAAACAAAGGGTTAACTGCCGATGTCTGCGAGGAGCTACGACTGCTCCTCATTGCCAGTAACCTTTCTTGTGTTGTGGTGGCACGGCAAGACCCCGGGCCTCACAGACACACATCCTCGTCGTGGTGGACGCGGGCTGGAGCGTGCCCAGGTATCACCACGGGTCAACGGCCGATGTGTGACCTGCTCCTCGTGGCCAGGAACACTTCATGGCACGGCAAGACCCCGGGCTTGGCAGAGACACACATCCTCGTCGTGGTGGACGCGGGCTGGAGCGTGCCCAGGTATCACCACGGGTCAACGGCCGATGTGTGACCTGCTCCTCGTGGCCAGGAACACTTCATGGCACGGCAAGACCCCGGGCTTGGCAGAGACACACATCCTCGTCGTGGTGGACGCGGGCTGGAGCGTGCCCAGGTATCACCACGGGTCAACGGCCGATGTGTGACCTGCTCCTCGTGGCCAGGAACACTTCATGGCACGGCAAGACCCCGGGCTTGGCAGAGACACACATCCTCGTCGTGGTGGACGCGGGCTGGAGCGTGCCCAGGTATCACCACGGGTCAACGGCCGATGTGTGACCTGCTCCTCGTGGCCAGGAACACTTCATGGCACGGCAAGACCCCGGGCTTGGCAGGGACACACATCCTCGTCGTGGTGGACGCGGGCTGGAGCGTGCCCAGGTATCACCACGGGTCAACGGCCGATGTGTTATCTGCTCCTCGTAGCAAGGAATCGTCGTCACAACCTCGACCGATCGATACGATTGTCGTCCCCACCTCGATTGATCGAATAAATAGACGTCCCCACCTCGATTGATCGAACAATAGACGTCCCCACCTCGATTGATCGAACAAATAGACGTCCCCACCTCGATTGATCGAACAATTGACGTCCCCACCTCAATTAATCGAACAATTAATTGTTGTCCCCACCTCAATTAATCGAACAATTATCGTCCCCACCTCGATCGATCGAACAATTGTTGTCCCCACCTCAATTAATCGAACAATTATCGTCCCCACCTCGATCGATCGAACAATTGTCGTCCCCACCTCGATTGATCGATACAATTGTCGTACAAACCTTGATCGATCAAATAATTGTCGTCCCCACCTCAATTGATCGATACAATTTGTTGTCTTAACCTTGATCGATCGATACAATTGTCGTCCCACCTCAATCGATCGATACAATTTTCGTCTTAACCTTAATCGATCGATATAATTGTCGTCCCCACCTCAATTAATCGAACAATTGTCGTCCCCACCCTGATCGATCGAACAATTGTCGTCCCCACCTCGATTGATCGATACAATTTGTTGTCTTAACCTTGATCGATCGATACAATTGTCGTCCCACCTCAATCGATCGATACAATTTTCGTATTAACCTTGATCGATCGATATAATTATTGTTGTTTCTACCTCGATTGATCGAATATTTTGTCGTCCCACCTCAATCGATCGATAGATACAATTGTCACCCAAATATTGGTCAAGGTCACCCCTTTGGTCGAAAATAAAACACACAAGAATCAGACGACGTGAATACCTACATTTATAAGGTGTGGTTGAGTTTGATCTTCCCCTAATAGTCTTATCTAATGACTTACCTTTTTAAGGGGAAGTTGATTTTTTTGTCCCCCAGCAAGCTGCGAGCCCATTTATATGTTTTATCAAGTAATTGAATCAGAGCCAGTATATAATTTTGAGGAACAATAAGCAATAACGATCGGTCGAAATGTGACTGGCAAAATCGTTGACAGCGTTTCTGCCGAGATTAAAAGCTCCATGCCATTCTTAATTTATTGATCTCAACTGAGATAGGCACCAGCCTTTCACTCACAGTTACATAACTTTAATCTGTTTAACAACTCCATCGAGAGTGACGATGAGTAAAATAAAGGTGGGTGATACAAACTACCACTATACACAGTAAACCCTGCCATTCGCAATAGCCTGTGCTGACACTCTAAACTTGACATTAAAATACAGGAATTTAAAGAAAGCTGATAAGATAGACGATTGTGCATTCCTTAAGTAAAATGAACAGTCAAATACCTTGGTTCCCGGAGCTGTTTCGACGACGTCAGACACTACAGCCATCAAAAATTACCTAGATTTAAAAACCCCCAATTTTCCCCGCAGATCTCTTTTGACTCTTGACTAAAATAATTGCCACTGTGTAGAAAAATCCACACATTTAGCAATACTGTACGAATCTTTCACCGGCACAGTTCTTGCCCCCTCCATATAATACTCCTTTTCCATTGTAAACACTGGCCTTGGCAATGCTGATTACTGTGTCAGTGTCAGGATCTTGGAACGTCCGGAACTAAACTATTGCCTCTAAATCACTTCCGGGTTTCTTCTTATAATTGCGGACATTGTCGTGTAGTAATTACTAACACTTTTGTTAGTTACCTACGCGGTTGCAGATCGTTGTAACGAAAATACACTATATACGAGATTCTGTAGCTTCCACGTATTTGCTTGCTTATTCATTTACATTGTTTTACCGTATGAAAATCCTTACAAATGTGAAAATAAAAAAAATATCTCAAAATCCACTCTAACGATTTTGATTCAAATTTCACGGTTTATAGTTATTAAGTTCCAAAAAAATTAGATACCACCCCTATATGTATATAAAACATATGGCTCAAATTGTATCAACTTTTAAATATAAAAAATATGACTAATGTATCACGATTGATACGTTTTTTCACTGCTGGAAAAAATTACCATACTTTTTGCGGAGCTGAAAAATACTAATAGTGAAATTACTGTCATATGAAGTAAGAAAACGCTATGAAAATGCATCCGATTCACCAAAAATGACGTCATTGTTGAGTGGTCGATATCGGCCTGTCAGGGTCCGAGGACAGCCTGGTCCCCTGGCGTGATCGCTAGAGTAATTATTGTTCAAATATAAGCAGACATTTTAATAATTATTCTTTATTACAGTTACAGAAACGACACACAACAATTTTAAAACTAATCAAATTTTTAGGGGTTTAAACAATGTATGATGAACTTTCCCAGTTGATAAACTGTATGTTCACCAACTACGAAAGCAGGTGATTTCAGTAGTGTGGCGAAAATGAATGAATGAATGATTTATTTATTTCCAAAAAATATGTACAGTTTAACATAAGAGATTGAGCTTGAAATATAGCTGTTGTTGTACATACATCTAAATAAATATTTGGCACAATGTAGTATTAATTACATTTAATTAAATTTAGTTTCTTCACTTCTTATTTTCGATTGGTAACTTAATCACGGGTTTTTTTTAATAATATTACCTTTAGTTTAGATAAACCAGATCCATGTTGTTTGAATTCATTTCGTATAGTTGTGGCTTTGAGACGACTACTGCTTGGTTTTAAAATATAAAAAAACTTATTTTTCATTGTAGCTACACCGAAAATGTAAACGCGTTTTTGTAACGCGCGGCAGGGAAGCGAGGCTCGTGGGCTGCAGGCCGCGCGTCTGATGTCCGATGCATTTCCTCGTGTTTTATGCGCAAACATGACCCAAGAGAGAGGCGTCTGGAGCAAACCGGTTCCCCAGGCCGTCGCGAACCGCGCATCTTCCGTCTGTCGATCACCGGCGCCTGGACCATTGCGGACTACATAACGTAATGCTACTATAATTGTTATTACATAATTTTAATACCTTTCTAATATGGTGACCTATCCAGGTAGGTAGGTACTTTAAGCCAAATATGAATGAGATATGAGTATATTTTATGATTGTGGCACAATGTAGTTTTCTTACTGACTAATTGACCGATGGCGTGTCCTGTAATCCAGCTACTTGGAGGTCACGGATTGTGGATAGTAGTGAGCAATGATGGGTGTGACATTCCCTGGTCTGGATTAACGTCCGCACTAGTGAATACTACATTCATCTGCAAAGACGATCCTCATGATTAGAGCTGTTGGTAATTTCAGAGGTAAAAGTGGTTCGAAATAATTGACAGTCCCGTTAAGGAACATGTCAATAACAAGACGACAAGATCGCGCCACAATCATCTTACACTCAATTCACATTCATACTTGGCTTTAAATACCTACCTGGATAGGTCGCGATTTCTTAAGGTAATAGTAATGAAAGAAATTTTCTTTGGACAAAACTGTTAGTTAATAGTCCAACAGCCGATAACATCTAAGTGACCCTTTAAATACATAAAGTATGAAAGTATTCAAAGCAAATTTAATGTCCTAAAAATTATGGTCAAATCGAATAGGAAATTATTTATAAAATCAGTTGAAACCAAACTAGATCAAAACTGATTTGCTTATAATCACTATAATCCAATCATGTAATATGTATTTTGTAACCATAATAAAACCAAGAATACCAAATATACCAACCCTCCTTAAAAAAGTCAAATATAATATTTTTATAGCACCTCAAAATAGGGAATACTCCAGCAGTGAAGTAGTGTTTAGTTTCGAGTCCGGACAGCGAGGGAGTGGCATAGACGGTCCCACTGGTGCTGTTGCAACATTTGTCAATACGACTCGAGAAAGCAGGCCACGGATGACCGGTAGTTCGCAGTCTGGAGGTTCGTGGGTCGCTGATGTGATATCCGCACCATTGAATACTACAAATACCATCCTCATAATTAGACTAGTTCGTAATTCAGAGGTAAAAATGGCTATTAATTAACAGTTCTAACTAAGGAACTAAAAGATTGCTCCACAATAATCTTACACTCATTCCTCATTCATAGTTGGCTTCAATTACCAACCTAATAAGTCGCCTTTTCAAAAGGTAATAGTGATAGTTTTCAGTTGATTTCCCACTCTCGCCAAATCTCCCTGATTGCTGCAACAGAGGTCTATCGTTATTTTGTTCCCACCCTCGTGTCACCTAGACCTACGCTATCGCCCGGAACAGTTTAACACACTATTTAAGAAGTGACTTTTATATAGTAGATTGCGCCATAATCATATCGCGAGTAATTATCAGAGATAGACGAAGTTTGACCTTGGGAGGGTTGCATACTAATTATCCTAAGTATTTACATCACGGAGTTACAATAGTATATTTAAATTACAGTTAAAAATTCGTCCAATAATTAATGAAAAATTGGATTGTTGACAAACGTAGCAATGTGCTTCTCACTTTAAATGAAGTATGCAATATGTACTTGAATCACTTGAGTGACACTATGAGATAATTTCATAGGAAATGTGAGACTGGAAGACAGCAAAGTACTCTACGCTATTCTTAAATATTCAAAACTTACAAAGTCCCTAAACTTCCAGATGAGATAGAAACTCTTATAGGCCTTCTCGTGGATAAAGACAGTGTGAGATTTCCAATTCGAATCTACTGTCGACATAGAAACACCCCGAGGCCAGCGCGTTACACTAAAATGGGAATCTCAACCTGTTTTGACGAACCAAATACGTCACTAGCCACCATCCAACGGCCACTGGTGAGAAATACTAGTTCTCTCTAAGTTGTCCATGCAGCTAGCGATTGTCTCCGTACCCGAGACGACAGTGGTCAGTCACACAGTGGTCACACAGTCGCAGGTTCACCCAAGGTCGGCGACCTCGACCTGACGACACCGTGGGGGGCGATACCCACCACGCGAATTTTTATATAACGTTTCTATTTTGATGAGTGAACAACTCTTTGTCCTCAGTAGGCGTTTATTGTGGTTTTCCGTATGGATTGCTGATGAGTTGGCAAGACTGCCCCAGCGGCTAGCCATCTCGGAGTTGTGTTCACTATTCGTTATCGTAACTTTACAACTTTTTATTATACAATAGAGCAATAAAAACAATATTCAGGTTGTAAGAGAAAATTTAACAACTATACAGAAACCTTAAATTAAATGTTACAAATTAATAAACACATCAATGCGTATCGGTAGATAAAGACATTTTAAAGTGTTTCAAAGTAATTTTACTATATCCACAAAGTCATATTAGTTTTTTCAACATATTTCAGTATATAATTAAACTAATAAGTTATAATTGTATGGTTTTAAGAGCTGGGTCACCTTGTAAATTTAATATTACATCCCGCCGTCGGTATTATAGCTTGTGCAATAAAGCTATTAAAATAATTTCTATAAACTTACAGTAAAATTACTGTAGCTAATGTATAAATTGTATCAAATTATTCATGATTAATGTAGTAGTGACATTAAAATTTGGAAATTCAAATGGAATAATTTGCTTTTAATGCCAACATAAATGAATGATAATCAATAAAACAACTTCCACTCAGTTGGAATGAAACAAACTAACTAGAATTAATTAACCATATTGTTAACCAATGAAAACAAAGCTCAAAAATAACGCTCAAGAGTATAGTTAGGTATAGCTAAATAACTTTACCTCTTAATCTTTCCTTTGAAATCCAACAAAGAGCTCTGAAACATGTGATTTTTTTCTTTCCTAAAGCATATGTCTATAATCAAATATTCGTATTAAGTTTTATAATCTTTTATATTTTTTGTTTTATATTTTACATATTCTTAGTTTATTTTGATTGGATTTCCTGGAGTGGTTCTTAAATTATACCTTAAAGCCCTTTATGGAGCTAAACCCAAAGACTTCTAGATGTCTAGAAACCTTAAAAAGTTCATCAAAATCTTGAATTTTTCCAGAGTAGATTTCTTGCTAATAATGGTTGTGATATTTTGCCTGTGACAGAACAAATAAGTTACATATTATACTGTATATTGTATTTGTACTGCATCACAGCTGACAGCTCTTAAAAATGTTTACTTCTCATTAGTCAAATGACTGAGTGGGTTGGGTTTTACTTAAACAGCTGAGGAAAAGCTCTTTGCCTATACCTGTAATGGCTGGGTTATGAAAACTGGCTGAGTAGTATTGTTGGTTTCAACACGTTACCGCCTGCGAGCACGTGTCAACCGAGTCAGCTGTGTTTAATCTCTCAGCTGTTTCGTCGTATAAATTAGTAACCTGTGAGTGAAACAGACTCGCAGCGCAGATGACGTGTGCATGGAGCAACGCGCGTGTCAACGGTGTACGAGTACGAACCTTAGACATAACATTATGTCATACCTCTCTGTAGACCCTAGCGCTTGGGATAAATCTAGAATAATAAGTACGGCACTCTCTGTATTCGTTTTGATTGTAACTATTTATTTCTTATCGTGCAGATGATTGGTTTTTGATCTTCCATTCAATTTAAAATAATCTGTTGTATGTTTAAAGGTCGACAGTAAAATTTACCTCATTGTTCTCCAACTCAACTCAATAATTTGAACATATATGACATATGATTCAAAGTACACTCAACACACATTATAGATCCTGCTCCCGGGAAAGGTTTTCATCTATAAAACACATGTTACTATAAATTTTGTATTTATAAACACATACTATTACCATATTTCTTTCTAAATTATCATCATTAGGAGAAAACAATGAAAATAGAGCAGCAATACAGCAGTACGTAATGTGTATAAAAATAAAACTCTGACAGATTAGATTAGATTATTGAACAGGCAATTGTACCACAATGAAGATATTTTAAGACAAGTATGAATGAGAAATGAGTGTAAGATGATTGTGGCGCGATCTTGTAGTCATGTTACTGACTAAGGCTGACGTGTTCCTTAGACATAGCTGTTGATTAATAGCCCAACAGTCAATGGCATTTATATAAGGTACCTACAGTTTAACGTGGAATCCGAACTACCACCTCTGAATTACGAACTGGTCTAATTATGAGGATGTTTGCGGATTACCGTAGTATTCAACAGTTCGGATGTTAATCTATACAAGAGAAAAACTACAAATATCCACAATTCGTGACCTCCAAGTAGCCGGGGTAATCCAGCTACTTGGAGGTCTAAGTTGTAACTAAGTTGTATTTGACACATAAAACACTATTCATTTTACACCTATAACTAATATTTAAATTTATCTAATCGATGGATTCGACTTTAAGTATTGATAGATGCAAACCGCGGCGGATGACCGGTCGCAGTGACGCGCATTTGTGGCCTCAAGGTTACACTGTAGCACTCCTCCGTCTGTGTTATTCAATGACGTTGATACCGCGAACTATCACTTAGGTAGCAAACGTGACTGAACTCTCAATTGGATTTATCAAATTGTGATGCGACTTGTATTTCAACAACCTAGTGCACAGTACCAAGAAAAGATAGAATCAGGAACATTAGAGACCAGTTTGGTTGCAATAGAACGACCCAAGAGAAGGTCAGAATAGCAAGATTAGCGTGGTTTGGACATGTAAAAGGGCGAAAGAAGGAAGTTTGGCCAAAGCGTGGTTAGAGGAGGAAAATAAAAGTGGGGAGTTCAAGAAAGAAATGGACAGATATGATAAAAGAAGATTACGCTGAAAGGAAAATCACTGTGGCAGGTGGAGAAAAGAGAGATATACAGAGACAGAAGAAGATGGAAGAGGCTTCAGCACACCCGGGAGATTGGAGCTGCTTAACCAATGATCAGAGAGTAGAAACGTTCAATATGAGTTGTTGGTTGAAACTGAGTGTATATAACACAATAGACCCAGGTTCGATAACCGTCTAGCTGCTAATGACATTTTTATCTTAGACCGCCACTTAAACATGGAACCGTCCCTCGGAAGGCACGTCATAAGCCATTGACCCGTTGGCTACATAGTAGGTATTAGACCGGGGTCTGAAGGCTAAACTAATTCTTTCTTCGGTCGCAAATTCTATAATAAAGGGAAAAACTATAGAAACAATAATCTCTTTATTAGTTTTGAGGTTCTTCTCATTGACAAACCTGATGGAACGGTAACACTTCAAATACGTCACTTTCCAACGGTAAACCCATGTAAAGTCATGAACACGACGTCAGATATCTACGTTGTAGTACAGTAATTACTAAGATATAAAGCAGCGAACTCTATAGGGAGTGGCGCGCTCTATATTTCCCAATATTAACATAATGTTGCTTTTTCTCAAAACTTATTGAAGATAGTTGACTTCTCTTGGTGTTTTTACACTCATGTGAAATGTATGGAGTGCTATTTCTTTCGAGATTCTTTAAAACTGCCACACTTTGAACACTAGGATATAGTGACACGCATGTAGCACTAGCAGAGTGTGCTTTGATCATGTTACTCCTAAAGGCATTTGCTGAAACGATTATAAGTTCTACGCTCCGGATTGGAAAGTTGAAGGAGAGAGATGTTTGGTAATTGACAAACTTACCTTAGGTAGGGTCGGCGTTGACATGTAATTGAGTATACAAGATAAAATTGCATACAGATGGTTCAGTGAACCAGGTCAAAGCCAAGCTCGCAACTAAAGGCTTTAACATAAAATACAGCTTGATGAGTTTTTTACATTTTTATGATCTTGTCGCAATCGTATAATTCATTTGAGAAAATTGTAACACTTGGTGAATGCAAAATGAAAATTTATTTTGAAAAAAATCATTGAAAAATCATTACATACAAAACAAATACAAACATACAAAATCATTTTGTATGTACTGTTTACAAAGCTTGCGACCACATTCCAAAGACACCTCAAGTGAGTTATGAAGTGAGTTTAGATACCGAATCACAAATTTTCGGGGCCACACGAGTTGAGCGGACCATGAAATGGAACCAGATGTTGTATTACTTATCGGGCGTGGCGTGGCAGGCAATCAGTTCCAATGACCTTCGATTCATTCAACTGAAAATTCTCGCGTATTTGTTTAGTTACGCTTGACCACAATCCAAGAGAAACCTCGCGCTCATCTGAAATCACCGACGACTAGTTAACCTATGACCGTACAGGAAACAGGAAATTGGAGTTGAGGCGTAGGCGAATCAGGCGGCACGCAGCGTCTCGCGTCTCGCGAGATCTCGCCGTCTACGTGAAAAACGAGCGATGGCCATTGTGATATATAATAAGCAATATACAGTTTGATACTTAATATATTTTAAAGAATCTTCAGGAGTGGCGAAATATTACGTTTTAACCCCACAATAACAATGTTAATTTTGTGCCAGCAGTACTGATTACACGATAGTGGTAAAAATAATTGATGTATCAAATTAAAGGTAAAGTAATTATCTAGGGAATTATTTTAGTTTCCGGATTTGATTATATATCCTATAGTAAGCAAGTAATTATCTTTTTCTATGAAAGAAAAATTTAAAAAATTGAAAATGTAATTTACTAGATTATCACTTCACTTTCAAGTTTAGATTAGATTATTGAAATTGCGACCATACTACAAGGTAGGTATTTTAATCCAAGTATGAATGAGAATTGAGTGTAGGATGATTGCACGATCTTGTAGTCTTGTTACTGACTACGGCTGACATGTTCCTTAGACAGGACTGTTAATTAATAGCCCAACAGCCGATGGCAACTAAGGGACCTACAGTTTAACGTGGAATCCGAACCACGGCCTCTGAATTACGAATTGGTCTAATTATGTAGATGGTCTTTGTGGATTAACGCAGTATTCAATAGTGCGGACGTTAATCCACACAAGAGAACACTACACCCACCGACCATCGCTCACAACTATCCACAATTCGTTCCTACGTCAACCGTATTTTTACGACAAGTATTCAGTAATGATGTCATAAAATTAACATTGTTCTTATGGGACTAAAATCCAAGACGGTGGAGGTGCCATTGACTGTTGGGCTATTAATTAACAGTTCTGCTTAAGAAACATGTCAGCCGTAGTCAGTAAAAAGACTACAATATCGCGCCACTATCATCTTACACTCATCTCTCATTCACCCTTGGCTTAAAATGCCTGTTCCTGGAAAGGTTGCCATTTCACTAACTAACTAACAATAGAAAATACGTTTATTTGACGCTAGATATTAGATATATTAGATTCACAAGGAAGGGAAGGGTAGAATTTAGAGCAGTAACGTATTTAGAAATCATTATTTTCTTGGGACAAAAACTTGAAAGTTTCACGGGCCCCAATACCCCCCTTATAAACACCACTGATTTAGAGATTTAGAGATACTGTATCTTATTTGAAACGTACTACTTCTAAATTAAAAACTATCGTCGTCTAATGTCTACACATTAGATCTGAGGACTCTGTCTCGTTGTTGCTTAGGACTGATATTGACTGTACTAAACATTTTAAAACAGTTACAGTTTGTAGTTCGGTGCGTTGTCTGTCGGGCACTGGGTCATGGTCGTTGGGATTTCGGGAGAGTCTCAGCGCTTGAGCCAAACGTTACTCACTTTCCGCTGAGAAATCATTCCATTTTCCAACACTGTCAATGTGTTATGTTTCATTTCGGATGAGTTGGTTCAAACTATAAAAGATTTAAATGATTGTTGAATAATTGTATATTTATTGTTTGTTAAGTGTAGTAAATGATAAGATAAGGAAGATTTGCTATTCAACTAATGATGAAGACAGACTCATTTCAACGTCGGGGACTTGTCTCCTCTTGTCTCAGGATCGGAGTCGGTCATTTGAAGGTCACAGGAGGAGGATTTTCACTTTGACTGAATGAGGAATGTCTTGGGTTAGTCCATCACTTGAAATTCCTGTATATGATTGATTGTTGTAGAAGAGGGGAGGGCCGATGTTGGGTCTTGGTTGATGTCGACGTGTTCAAAGCGGTTCAATTTTGTTTCTTCGATGTTTTGGTTTCCATAGGTATTTGTAAATTTTCGTGTGCTACATATATATATGGTAATTCACAAAGTTCCTGATTGATATTCTCCATAATAAAAGGGGAGGGAATGATCATCTGACAACTGTAAATTATTTCCTCTAGAAGTGTGTTAATAATTCTTGATTGGATGTCTAGGAATTGTTGAAGGTAATCTAGTAGTTCTGGATCCATTAATCCGTCGCTCGTCGCCAATCATAAATCTTAATAAATAAGTAAACTAGATTATATGAAACATTTCTAAACAGAATGGATTCATTCATGGAATGGTAACCAACTATACCTGATAGGATTAAAATCAATAGAAGCTTCAAGGTCAAATTTAAATTAAGTCATATGGTTCATAAAACAAATGTTATTGAATCCTGATCTTTGTTTATTACAATGTTCCAGCCATATGTTAAAAAGTTTAACTGCATATAAGTGACCTTGAAGCTTCTATTGATTAAGCTAGCAGTATAACAATGAATGTTAAATAACAAAAATAATAATAACAGAAATGACTGTAGTCAGATAGTCTGGATTCATCACATAGCTATTCTAGAACAGCTGCAAAAACAAAAAATATTTTAAAATTTCTTTGTCTGATAGTTAGTATGAACATATAATTTTGTTATTGTTTAAGGTGCTTTCCAAAAACTTGGATTTTTCCATGGTTTTGATATGGTATGAGCTCTGGGTGGAGGGTTGAATTGGTTTTGACGAGAAATTTGAAAAAATTGTGAATCATGGATATCTTGGTACCTAACTAAGTATTTTTTTCAGGCCGGTACGTCCTAATTCTGTCCGATTTCTTTAAGCTTCATGAACGCCCTCTCCCAATTTATATTTAAAAGTTTTACGACTCCATCGTAGTGCATGAAGACGTTTCGTCTCCAGTCCTCTACCAAGCGACATGTTTTGAATATTCAAGGAGGTAATTGTGGCCATTGTTCACGATTGCTCGTCCATAATTTAGACATTTCCAGAGAAATAGTTTCTAATTTATGTAAAACTCGAATGGGCCTGTCCTCGCCCACACATGTCATGATGGTCTGAAACAACATGGGAACTAAACATTGGAATGAATTATTTAAATACATCAGATGAGTTATATAAATAATAATTTTCTGAACATTATTACTAGTACCATTTGAATAAGCGACTTCACCAGGTAGGTATTTTAAGACAAGTATGAATGAGAAATGTGTGTAAGATGATTGTGGCGCGATCTGTAGTCTTAAACAGGAATGTAAATTACAGTACTAATTTTTTGAGACTCTTGTTTGAGACTCTAAACCTAAACTGCAGAGGAGATTTAGAAAATATCAAGAAAGCGGAAAGAAAGATCATCCGGAAAATTCTTGGGCCTAAAATCACGGACGAGGGATACCGTCTCCAATCGCATACGATCACGGAAGAGTACTCCAACATCGAAGTTGATTTCCGCAAAAGACGACTGAGATTTTATGGTCATGGTATGAGGCTGTCTGACAACCGACTGACGAAGAAAATCTTGATGTACCTACAGAAAATAAAAACAACAACAGTTTGGATCACACAAGTCCAGACAGATCTCAGAAATGCCGGCATAACACCCACAGACATTGCAGATCGGAAAATTTTCAGACACAGCTGGGAAGTTGCACCGGAAGACACGCCGAAAAGACCTGGGGGAAAATGGACAGAAGAGCGTCGAACCAAACACAGCGAGATGATGAAGGATTTCTGGAGGAAAAAGAAAAACAACAGCAACTGATCATAATTTGCTTTATGTGATCCTCTATGGGTCTAAACAAATGAAATGAATAAATTAATTAATAATTACATAAATTATTTTGAAAATATTTGGGATCCAATCCTAACTCTAAACTTTCCTTCGGATGGAACGATGTGAAAGGTTTACGAGCTTAAACTAACAAATAATGCTTAAATATTGGTTGCAAACTTCTTTGACTGTAAGAAAATATTAATTAGCAGTTCTGTCTAAGATCGCGCAAAAATCACCTTACACTCATTTATCATTCACACTCGGCTTACCTGGGTAGGTTGCCATTTAAAAAGCTAATCCAATCAAATCTAGACAACCTCACTTTTTCATGCATTGTAATAGATCTGTTTTGTTAGGATTTGTAGCACAATTTCTCAATATTACTGAATATTACATGTTCAGCTGGTACACTAGTTACTGTACCGTTTAGAGGCTCGGCGAAAGGCATTCTGTCGGTCCGACCTCGACCTTGGCAACCATATCCTCCACCACATCTCAGCGACCCTGCGTGTTCTGGACAAAGATAATCCCATTGAACCATTGAAGTACTTATTGACCTACTCAGTTATCCGTTGATAAACCTAATCTTACGTATTGCTATGGTGGTTTAGCACCTGTGAACAAATCAATCCGAACAAAAGTTAATTTTTACACAATGTGTATTTGTTCATATAGTTAATTATGACCTTCTCTGTTCTTGATTAGCTACTAGCAGCTGTAGGAACCAATTTGACAATGATTCGACCAGTGTAGAAAACTATGCTTTTCGTTTCTTCGTCATGAAACCAGACCTGAATTACTGAATTGAAAAGGTCCAAAGCTACAAATTTCCCCCAAAACTATGATATTAAAAAGGCTTCAATGATACAAATTTTCTAATTTATGTGGTACCGTAATTGTAAATTAATACTAAATAATTTCTGTAAGCTGAGAATTTATTTTTCTTTGTTTATATTTTGTCACCATAATCTTTCTTCTATACACTGAATCCTTCAACCCATATAAAGAACGTGTTTACTGTTAGTGAACAAAAATAAAGTGTTGTCATGGATATGTCAAAGCTCTGGGTGGGGGTGTTAGCAGATTTGTATAACGCAAAAAGTGCAGCGGAAGTGTGTATATCCCGTTTCAATTGAAACTACCAGAACTATTGTATTGAATTTTTGGTCATAAGAACAGCTGTTTAGATGAACTTGTTCGCCAAGTGTGGTGCTAAGCCACCTGTACCTGTACTGTGTTGAGAACGTTGTGGGGTCCGGTTTATCCGGTAATCCGACAGTGTTTAGCTCTCATTATCGTCTGCTCCGTAACAATCAACAATCAGTGTCAGTAAACAACAACTCAGCCCTCGACAGTCAACACCTCTCGCCTCAGCCTCACGATCAGGCGTAGGCGTATTGTTGAACTTTAAACGCTTCAAATCTACTGTTTGAAAGCTATAATTTAAATCCATTTTATTATGAATATAACATTTAGTTCATAGAGTCACTACTTTTGTACCACATTGGGACAAAAATCCCAATTTTCAACAGTTTTATGTCACGAAAATGTGTCAAATTTTCGTATTTAAAAAATTGACACACAGTACATATATTTTACTGTAAATTTGTTAACACAAACTGGGGTGTGATAGTGTTTTAAGGATCACCGAATTGACCGAAATTCTAGAAGTAAAATCCTTAAAATTAGAAAAATCCTTTGTCGTGTACATCTACGAGTGGATTGTTGACACCTTTTAGGTAGAAATCATTGAAATTAGTTTTATATCATTTTGCAACCAAACTTTACTACATGAGATGCTCCTAATTCTATGTCTTTTTAGTAATAAAGTGTAATTTGTTGAGATATGTCTTAGCTCTGGGGGATGTTGGTGATTTATAAGATGGAAAATATGAAACAGGTTTCCATAGAAACTACTCGAACTACCTATTGTATTTTTAATAAAAAAAATAAGAACAGCTGTTTAGATGAACGAGTATGATGAATCTATGTTTGTCATGGAAACGAAACTATTCGAGACGGATTCAGTAACGAGTAATCGGGTAGGCAAGCATTGTTATTGCAGAAGTTTTATTTACATAACTGTTCAAATGATTGTTAATTTTAATGATGATGGCATCAATCAAGTTATTGGTCAAAATGTATTTGCAAAACTGGATTGTTTCCTAATGTTAACGACGTTAGTTTTGTTATTCCATGAGTCAACATAAACAGGAGCAAAACTGCAGTTTCCGGCGCACAGCAGTGTAAAGCGTTTAGCATGTCTTGAGTTGCAGGAGAAATGAAAATTTTCTTGAACGCTTACAGTATACTATATATCATGAGGACGTCATCATTAGACGTATAATATAGTTGATATTTATACTACTTGGACGGTACCAAATAAATAATGTAGGCTAAAATTTAAATAAATAATGGAAACCACTTATTTTACATGATAACAATTTTTTACCGGTATGCATTATTTTAATACCACAAAATTGAATAAAAAACTATAAACTGGAATTGTTGGATGTATAGTACATCGAAGGCGGGTTGACAGCAAAGTGAGAAATGAGCTTTATCACATCGTGAGTTATATATTCGAAGTGTCTATTCGTACCACAAAATGTACATTCTGATACACGGGTTAGGTTAGGTTCTATGGGTAGACCTAATTATAAAAGATAACATCAACCGTTTCGGCAAACGATGACCCTCTTCTGTTCCTGGAAACTAGTTTTTCTAATATTGACGTCACGTGGAACGGACGTGTGCGGTAACGGTATACGTATGACGTGCGAATGTCCTCTGCCTTATATATTATTTTTAATCGCCCAAAATTAGGTCACTTAGACTCCGAATTGAGTTGTCACTTTTTTTCAACAAAATTGCTTAGATTTTATAGTTTCCAAGGACGTTCCAGCATTGTTGACCACATTGTGTTCGCACGTATCCGGAATCACCGCCAAGGACGTGACGACTTCCGGTTCACGGTCCTCCGCCAGTCCGCCGGACACCGGATACTGACTCCTCACCGGAGTGTAGGAGAGTCGAGCTATTAGACTGTTAACAGCGAGGTGACGCAAGATGAGCGAACGTGGGCTCAGCTAGACGCTAGTCGGCTACTGTGCACCACAGCCAGTACGGCGTAGCCCGCGGGCCAGTCAGCTGCGACGTAGTGAGACTGTGCGCGTGTTCCGTGTCATGGATAGATGAGGCGCGCCTCCGTGTCGGCCCTCAGGCTAGGATACCCAGGAGAGATGGCGCTCCAGTGGACCCCTCTGAGGTAGGCGGCGCCGCCGAGGCTGTTTGCTTTCGGGATGAGTTTTTTTTTAAATAGGGGTTTTTGAAATTCATTATTGGTGATTATTGATTTATATTCATTAGATTTTTATACTAGCTTATTCCGAATTATGTACTAATCTTCTAGCTCACCTGAGGACAGGTTAGAATTCCAGACCCCGAAATGTTGTGAAACTTTGTTTTACTTATCGTGATGGAAAGTGTCCGTAAAAAAATCTAAATAAAATAGGTCACAGTGCCTTCGTCCTTCAATTCTTCGTTTATTCAGGAGGCGACTAGTTTCGGGAGTCCATAGTTCCATTTTCAAGCCTTCATGATGGATTGAGATTACACAAAATACACTAAATTTTACATTACTCATTGAATACTGGGCCGACCACACAACAATTAATTACCATCAAGCTTCAGTGTTAAGAATAAAATTGCCCATCCATTTTTTCCATATTGGGAACAAAAAGTCCCCTAAAACTGTTGTTTGTTAAGTTATACACAAAAGGTTTCGTCATTTTCATTCTATCATTAAAACATAAATAAAATTTATTATTTAGTTTAGTAAAAAATTATTTTCAAACCCGGGTAAAAACACCAAATACGTTTATAAATCAAGTATAAATTTCAAATTACCATATTTTTGGGCACAAATCCCCTAATTCAATCTAATTAAGATGAGTAAAATGTAGTCTATCCCCTTGAGAGAAAGAATTTAATCTGTCTGAAGATTATTTGGCACCTGTTTACTTATATTAATTTGTATTAACGACAACATTCTTCAATGATGGTTAAATTTTTGACATGGATATGTCCAAACTCTTTTGGAGGTGTTAGCAGATTTGTGTAACGCAAACATTTTAACGCAAAAGGTGCAGCGGAAGTGTTTGAATCCCGTTTCCATAGAAACTACCAGAGCTATTGTATTGCATTTTTGGTTATAAGAACAGCTGTTTAGATTAATTGAAAACATTCCCTTTAGACATATCCATGATCTAACCCTACTTCCCACAGGGAAGTAAACACAAACATTTCATCCCTAATTTTGTGTGTACTAGTGTGTAACGTCACTAAAAGTGACGTGTATTTTATGTTATTGTACATTATATATTTTCCCACTTATTAGTGAATCACAAACAATGGAAAACGTCCATAACAATATCTAAAAATATGAACGCAGCCTCACCGAAATTGAATTTCAAACAAAGTCATGGTTTTTATAAATGACCAAATATAAATCAAACAATATTATCAATGTTTTGGAATCGAAATCCATTGGTTTACTTTACTGTGAATAAATATATTTGTACTTTTACCAGTTTAAAGGATTATCCTATTGTGTATGTTGAATGCCTCACCATCAAAAGGTTTGTTTGATCATGAAAATGATGATACATTTTTGTTCGGAAACACAAGTTTCATCTCTTCCCTCCCTCTAACTCTCATGGACCAAGCACCTTTAATTAATTACTACATTATCAGCCAGCTGAAGCCTGCCTCTGGTTTCACTTATCTGCGGCATGTGGCACTATCACTCAAGTTGCACTATCAGGGGTTTACAAGTTATCGGATAACGGAAGTGTTTTGCATGATTGTTGAACGTAGAAGGTGTAAACGTTGCAATCTCGGAAACGAATGTCAACTGGTGAAAATGTTTAAAGAAAAATCAAAACTACTTACTCTCTTACTTAATTTTTTTGTAGGTCGTTTTTGGTCGAAATTACAAAGAAAATGTGTTATGACGTTCTTGAGCTTGTAGTATAATTTAATACGTATTTCGCCAGAAAATTTAAAGTTGCACTATTTAAAGTTGTGGTAAATAGTGCAACTTTTAATTATCCGATGATAAGAACAATGGCAACAAACAAAGGTAACATTATAATTTACTGTTCTTGAAACTGTACAAACCTAAGTAAATAGTGAAAATGTGTGTTGGTAACGAATGTCAATTAATTACATAGTGGAAAATGTTAAAAAAGGGAATCAAAATTTGTTCCACTCTTTCTTCTCTTTGTAAGCACTTTTTAGGTTGTTCTTCGTCGAATTTACAAAGAAAATGTTTGTTGGAAATTGAAGAAAGATTCTTCAATTTGTAGATATTTATTGAAAACTTTGAAGATATTGATTTTGATAAATATTTGGGATCCGATCGCGTCGCTAAACATTCCTCACAATGTGCATGATTTTCAAATTTAAAATAACAAATAATTTTTAAATATTTGTACCAAACTTGGTTGGCTGTAAATTTGTACAGAAGCTGCTGTGTCTGCGAAAATATTAACAGTCCTGTCTAAGGAACATGTCAGCCTTAGTCAGTAACAAGACTACAAGATCCTGCCTCACTTACCTTACTCATTTCTCATTCATACTAGACGTAAAACATCTACCTGGGTATGTCGTCATTTCAGAAAGGAGATACGCGTATTTTATCATAGCGTTTTTTTCAACTTGACTGTCAAGTTACAAGGACTATCGAGTTACCGGGTGTCGAGTTAGTGAGGTTTTACTGTACATGCAAAGCAGTGCAGCAAGGTCGGGTCGGCCACATGCCGCATGCCGCAGTTAACCCTTGTTGACTCGCAGCATGGAACACTTGTCATGTGGCGAAATGTGTTTGCTCTCTTTTGCAACCAAATTATTTATAACGTTGTATGTATGTTGATCTAAGTACATTACAATCAATATAGAACGTGAAGTAAGCGAGATTGTGTTCATAAAATATAAACTTGTTTATAGAAAAGGAGGAAACGTATCCCAAGTCATACAGAGTTTATATTAAGATTTTATCGTGTACACAAACGCTTGGTGGCATATGGTTGACGAGGTCAAAAACCAACTTGGTTTCCAATGGCCACCTCAAGCTTAAAACACATTAAGCTTAGACCAATTAAGCTTGTCCAGATAAAGTAAATTCCGTCAGAACCACAAACAGAGAAATGAACAACATTTAGAAAATGTTTCGGGGTTTAAAAAACCATCGTCAGCTTTATATACAGCAGGCTACTGGTCAAGTTGTTCAGGCGGAGACATCGTCATGAATATTTTTTTAATGCATTAAAACAGAAGAGATAATATAACAAAACTTTACAACAGACCTCTTGACAAACAAATAGATAACCGCACTGTTTCTGTGTATTTAAAATATATCCAAGAAAATGTGTCCAACTAAAAAACTTCACAAGTGTCTCTAACTGACTATGGTTTTTAACATCGATTTCCTTTTTTAAAATTTTGAACACATCTCTATTTTAGCTGATCGACGAAATTTACGTAATCGATACAGTCTTACGTAAGGTGCCGTAGGCCTGTATTTGGTAATTTCCATCTCTTACGTTTGTCAATATTTACACGGCCCATTAAATCAATAGAGTAAAATACTCGTACATTGACGGTCTGCAGGAATTTAAAACAATAGCGTGAATTGTGAAAGAAGTGTTATGAGATTGCATTATCAGCGTAACCCTGCACTCGGCGGAGCTGATAACAGATTCGTAAATATACAATCACTGTCGGACTGTTCATAAAGAAAAACTTGCATAATTGTTATGACGTATCATGGTATAATTATAGTTGCATTTCGTAATAACATATCGGGTACGATCTGTTTTCGGACGTATTTGAAACAATCTATATAAATAAAATTAGAGTTTTGTCTGTTCATTGCTCTGGATTATGATATTAAAATACAACAATTCAACCATTAATTGTTTGAATATTTTCCAGTAGATTTTCTGCTAAGTTTCATTCTGTCCATGGTGAATGTCCTCAAGAACCAACTTGAAGGATCCAAACATATGCTGAAGCTGCAAATCAAAATTGTCTGTATTTACTTCCCTGTGCGAAATAGGTTAGGTCATGGATATGTCTAAAGGGAATGTTTTCAGTTCATCTAAATAGCTGTTCTGATTATTTTATATTAAACATTCAATACAATAGCTCTGGTAGTTTCTATGGAAACCTTTTACATATTGTCCATCTTAAAAATCACCAACAGCCCTCCCCCCCAGAGCTAAGACATATCCATGTCAAAATATATACAGAATCAAGAGGTCTAGAAGAAACAATTCATCGTTTCATCGATAAATTTGAAAAAAATGTAGGCTCAGTAAACAAGACTACAAGATCGCGCCACAATCGTCTTATACTCATTTCTCATTCATATTTGGCTTAAAATGTCTACCTGGATAGGTCGCCATTTCACGAGGTAATAGTACTCGTACATATTTGTAATGCATCGGTATTCGCAGTTTGAGTCCAAGCCTTGTGTTTACTGTCTGGTCAGACATCACTATGGGGAGGGGACCGCTGATAAGAGCTAGTAAGATGCTTGGATGACGCTGACTGAGATGCTGTGTACTCTCGTTATCTTAATTGTTATTACTAGTGCTGTAGTGCTAGTGACCAAGATCATTTCCGCGGCGACACTGCTCTCTGGTGTCAAACACGCCAATTTGGCTCGAACCCGCCAAGTAACCGAGATGGTACAACAGCGTATCATTTTCATTGCCTCATTTTCTGTAACTAACCGAAAGTAAGAAACTTATTGAAAGATATTTTTCAACCAGATGTGAACTGACTGATTTCCTTATTTAAATCATCCTATGTCATTTGCATTTTCATAAAAGTTTAATGTATAATTTTCGCATATTACCATTTGCATTCTTTACATGGATATGACTATAAGCTCTATATGGTTGGGGTGTTAGCAATTTCCGAGACGTAAAAGTGTAACGGAAGTGACGTCGTGTGGTTGTGAGGACAGCTGTTTAGAGGAACTTATTTCCTTTGGAAATATCCATGATCTAATCTCGTATTTCTCACAGCTAAGTAAAAACAACACATTTTTTGTTTAGGAACCGTGTAAAACGGGTGTCACATTTAAAATTATTTTGAAATATGAAATTCTAATAATTTATAAATATAGACACTATAATTATTATAATAGGCTTTATTTTTATGCCGATGATTAATGCTGACTTTTTTTATAAATCTCTGTCATTTTATCCACTACTATTAGGTATCTTAGCTAATATCAAACTGATTTTTATCGTTCAGTATATTAAGATTATGCTTAATGGTTCAAATTACACAAGCGAAGTGCCGTATCGAACAAGTTTTTCATCCCATCTTGTTTCCATCTTGTTTTTCATCCCATTAAATTCCAATTCCATTCAATTGTTTCACTATCGTCAAAGAAGGTGCTGTAGTACAAATATTAAGTATCTTATATGTTAATTGGTATACTTTTGTAAAACATCGATTTTATTTAATATACTTAACGGTGATCAAGGTAGTCTAATATTAAAAAATATATATAACGAATACCGCAATAACATATGATAAATGGTTATTGTTTAGCAAAAGATTTTACAACGAAGATCTGTAATTTGAGTTGCTCCTCAACGGTTCTTGACGCGAATTAAAATACAGGAAAATTGTTATCAAGTTACTCGACAACAACCACCTCAAATGCTTGTCAAGGTCGTCTTGGTAGCAAATCATCTAATCAACTTTTGCGAGATGAGTGTTAGTGGGTATGAGACAAAGATGTAGCATGTTGGTATTATGTTGTAATATTGTTTCATGGGCCGAAGAGGATCTTGTGGACTAAACATTTCAACAATTCGCCAATAATTACAACAAGCAGCCGCCTCTAGTCTCAAGTACGAGATAACCGGACATTTCGTCACAATAAACATTCACAAAAAAAGCGGCTGCCTCTAGTCTCAAGTACGAGATAACTGGACATTTCGTGACAATAAACATTCACAAAAAATTACAACCAGCCGCCTCTAAAGTACGAGATAACGGGACATTTCGTGACAATAAACATTCACAAAAAATTACAGTATGCAGCCGCCTCTAGTCTCAAGTACGAGATAACCGGACATTTCGTGACAATAAACATTCACAAAAAATTACAACCAGCCGCCTCTAAAGTACGAGATAACTGGACATTTCGTGACAATAAACATTCACAAAAAATTACTACCAGCCGCCTCTAGTCTCAAGTACGAGATAACCGGACAGTTCGTGACAGTAAACATTCACAAAAAATTACTACCAGCCGCCTCTAGTCTCAAGTACGAGATAACCGGACAGTTCGTGACAGTAAACATTCACAAAAAATTAAAACCGCCCACAAAACGGATTGTTTCGTGACAATAAACATTCACAAAAAATTCAACCACCGCCTCTATAGAACTAATTAGTTACATAATTACATGCGACCTACCCAGTATTTTAACAAGTATGAATGAAAAATAAGTGTATGATAATTGTGGCGCGATCTTGTAGTCTGGCACCTTTGTTAACTTAAAATCTCATCGGTACTGCTGGGTCAAAAGTCCTCTGCTGTCTGCTCATATAAATGAGTCATTTGTTGTTTCAGTATTTTAAATTATTTTAATTAGATTAAATTATCTAATCTCCGCCCCAGGCCTCCTATAGTTGTCGGCATAATCGCTTGTCGTAATCACTAGTTTTTGTAATCACCTACCACAATGGAAACTCAAACACATAGCCTCCGTTACAAACAATTACCACACTTGACACCTATCTGATACAAAAGAACAAGAGCCTAGATGTTATTTGAAATTTCAGCTCCTTAATTTAATGAATCGCTTTTATTACCGAGTAGGGAAAACCTACAATTGAAAGCACGGGCATTTTAAACGCTTGCTAAAAAAATAACATACCAGATTCAGAGCAATAATATTATAGAACATGGTTATATGTAAAGAATTGGTAAGAATACTAAAACGTACTAGTACTACCACAACAGAAACTCAAACAAGTAAAATGTTCAGTGTTTAAATTGTAAACGAAAATATTACTTTTCAAAAAATGCAACTTTATCCAAAAATTGAATCTTACGGTGCCCTATGTATTTATATATTTTTAATTTTTTTTTTAATTCAAAGGAATCAAAGTGTGCATAAAAAGTTAATTTTCATAAAATGTAACGCTATCTGTTCAATATCGTTATTGAAAATCACATTTTTCTGTGAAACCATACCTAAATGTTATTGTTGTATTATTTTGAAATCTGACAGCTAGATTCTTGAAAGTCATATTGAAAATGGAAACCTCATTAAAATAATAAGAACACATTGTTGCCAGGCAAGCTAAATATTCAATCCATGAAATCATAATATCGCTTACAACACTGACTCGGTCCGTCGGTTAGTGTGACATCATTCCAACTTTTGCTGATTAATTTGTAGCGATCGAGTCATGCGTTTGAAGTCGACTTTTGAATTTGAATTTGATCCTTGGGTCATATCGCACGCGACGTTATAGGACTACCTACGTAACGTCGCGCGTCGTGTTGACAATTGAGGGGATCCTTGGGTCATATCGCACGCGATGTTGTTGGACTACCTAAGCAACGTTGCGCGTCGTGTTGACCATTGAGGGGATCCTTGGGTCATATCGCACGCGATGTTGTTGGACTACCTAAGCAACGTCGCGCGCCGTGTTGATCAGTGTGGGGATCCTTGGGTCATATCGCACGCGACGTTGTTGGACTACCTACGCAACGTTGCGCGTCGTGTTGACCATTGAGGGGATCCTTGGGTCATATCGCACGCGATGTTGTTGGACTACCTAAGCAACGTTGCGCGTCGTGTTGACCATTGAGGAGATCCTTGGGTCATATCGCACGCGATGTTGTTGGACTACCTACGTAACGTCGCGCGCCATGTTGACCAGTGGGGAGATCCTTGGGTCATATCGCACGCGACGTTGTTGGACTACCTACGTAACGTCGCGCGCCGTGTTGACCAGTGAGGGGATCCTTGGGTCATATCGCACGCGTCGTATCCGTCGCGGGGACGGAACGAATCGTCCGGTCTCGCATGAAGGACACGCCGACATTTCACTCGTTCGTGTGTCCGTAACTGTTATTGTATCAGGAATCGCCCGGCCTCAAGGCTATTTATGAATGTAAATGGTTGACACAGTGACTTGGCAGTGATTAAAGGAAATCACGTGATGAAAGGGGCGTATTGCTAAAGCGCAACGTTATGACTAAGATCACCGCAACTTGACGTGTTAAAACATCGAATTCATAGATATCTTGTCCTGATAGTTTTAAAGTTGTTTAAGAAATTTAGGAATCATATTTCCCTTAGGTTTAAAAAAATCTCGCTTAATATATTTATACAAGAACAAAAATTAAGGTCTAATTGTGAGAATAGCAATGTAGTGGTTTGGATCTTGACTATGATTAGAAGACAAACTAAGTCTACTCTCAGATAGTATTTATAAGCTTAATTCCAGCTGTAGCTTGACTGTATTTCGAATTTGAAATTCAAGCTTTAAACATTTAACTTAAATCCACCTGTAACAAAATTAATAGGAATTAATAGGAAAATTAATAGGACCATGAGCAATCCCCATTTGGCTTGCAATTGTGTGGTATAGTGGAGTGGAGGGCCCACCTTAAATAAACGGTGACCGGCATGGGTGGAAGTTGACGGCATTTGTAGGCTTAATTGGGATTGCAGTGGACACCTATTTTGCTTTTATGGTTACTGGTTATAAGGGGGGGGCATGTGTTGTGTTTTTTGTGTATTCTTGGTATTTTATGAAGAGTTGCATAAAAATAACAAAATTTAAATAGTCATAGCACTTGGAGGGTTAAAGTTGTTTAAGAAATTTAGGAATCATATTTCCCTTAGGTTTAAAAAAATCTCGCTTAATATATTTATACAAGAACAAAAATTAAGGTCTAATTGTGAGAATAGCAATGTAGTGGTTTGGATCTTGACTATGATTAGAAGACAAACTAAGTCTACTCTCAGATAGTATTTATAAGCTTAATTTCAGCTGTAGCTTGACTGTATTTTGAATTTGAAATTCAAGCTTTAAACATTTAACTTAAATCCACCTGTAACAAAATTAATAGGAATTAATAGGACCATGAGCAATCCATTTGGCTTGCAATTGTGTATAGTGGAGTGGAGGGCCCACCTTAAATAAACGGTGACCGGCATGGGTGGAAGTTGACGGCATTTGTAGGCTTAATTGGGATTGCAGTGGACACCTATTTTGCTTTTATGGTTACTGGTTATAAGGGGGGGGGAAGTGTACTTGGTACTATGAAGAGTTGCATAAAAATAACAAAATTTAAATAGTCATAGCACTTGGAGGGTTAAAGTTGTTTAAGAAATTTAGGAATCATATTTCCCTTAGGTTTAAAAAAATCTCGCTTAATATATTTATACAAGAACAAAAATTAAGGTCTAATTGTGAGAATAGCAATGTAGTGGTTTGGATCTTGACTATGATTAGAAGACAAACTAAGTCTACTCTCAGATAGTATTTATAAGCTTAATTTCAGCTGTAGCTTGACTGTATTTTGAATTTGAAATTCAAGCTTTAAACATTTAACTTAAATCCACCTGTAACAAAATTAATAGGAATTTTTTACCTTTTCAATATCCTCTTTAGTAGAGTGTAGACTACCAGTTTCGTGATGACAGTCTCAAGAGTTATGTATCAATTTTAAACGAGACAAATCTATAGAAGGATGACCTGAGGATGTGACTGTCATCACGAAACCGGTAGTCTACACGCTACTAAAGAGAATATTGAAAAAGATAAAATACAGTAATTCCTATTAATGAGTTAAAATCAAAATCCAGAAGTAGGGACATGAACCCACCTGTAATAGCTTAAACTCAAACTTACATTTACATTTAGCTGGGAACGTACGGATGGATTCAAGCTTGAAATAACCAGCTTTTGCAAATTCCATTTTGATCTAACCTGGGCGTTTTAACTTGAACCCAGCTGTAAATACCAACCTTGAATTATGCAAGTGCCAAATTTGTAATCAAATTCCAGCCAACAGACTGGAATGTTCAAGCTTGAATCTAGCTTGTTGAATTGAAAAAAGCTTAATGTGTTATCTGGGTTTTATTATGAGTAGGGTACGAGTTATAGAGAAGACTGTGAGAATTATTATAGGTACAGGTTCTAGAGAAGGAAGGCAGTGGGGGTAATAAGTCACTATTATATAGTTTATTTTAATTGAGTTAAAATTTTATATCTGCAACTAAACCAGACAACTAAACAGGGTTTTAATTCGTTGAAATTGTGTTATTCATCTGTCTTAATAAGGATGTCATCAGGTCTAATCAAGACCAATCTGATGAAGCACATTGCATTGGTTTTAACCAATTGTTTAATACTTTTCCCATTTCATTATTTATATCCTTAAGCGTAATTTAATTTTGTTAATATTTTATTCTTTAAATAATTTATATCGTTAACTCGAAACTGTAGACATTTTAATAGAGAAGTAATATCGGAGTAAACTTCCTTAATCCTGGGTGGTGTACCCAGGTAAGGATGTTTACTCCGCTATTCCTTCTCTATTAAAATGGGAATGAAGACCGATGTGGTCTTCATTCCCTTTGTCTGGTCATACTTTTCATCTGATGTCTGGGTTGGCTTTGGTTATGGAAATTTTAATCGGTTTGAGAGTGCTGCCTCATTGCGGTACTTAGAAGCATCAGTCTACCCAATTCCACTATTGCTTATCTTCCCTTGAGCTACTGTTCTTCACTTTGTCAATTATTTTGGACAAACAATTACATTTATTATACAAGAATATACCTGTTATTAATCCACCTCTCAGCCTGAACGTAGTTAAATTTCCTGTGTAAGGACCTTTGTCCTGCTACGTTACCCGGGAACAGGATCAATGTTAGATAGTATCCACCAAACCAGTCTCACTAAAGGAATTTGTTTATATCTTTGTGAAACACCCCAAGTTTCAAGAAGACTTTACTAGACATACTTTCAGTCTGTTTAAATTGTTTTAACGAAAAAATACATAAAGAGATCAAAGTAATTAACATGTAATTTTACTCTCTGTAATGTTAGCTAGAATGAAAATGGTTAGAACCATCAAATGAGTACAAATAAGGGAGAATTAAAAAAATATAATATGCTCCAAATCAAATGTTAGATGGCAGCTATACACGATCCGGCTTGCTGTTGCATTTCTTTGCCAGGACATATGGTTAAACCACCTTTGCCGGGGCATACTGTTTTGTTACCACTCGTTACTTGACGTCTCATGCACGTTACTTCCACCTTCGCACGCACCCAGCATGTGTCACTGTACAGTCTCATGTTTGGTTGCAGACGCAGGGGCGGTGCAGTGGTTAGAGCGAGACAGAACATCGAAACTTTGGAGCACCAAACGCAGGCCAACGTCTTGCTTGCTTTTAAGTATGCTTGCATGCTTCTTTCCATTTCTCTTTCTTTATGATTGGGTCTGTTTGCCACATTTCCTCAACTTGCATGCTTTTTATTTGTCTGGCAAACCAGTTATGTACATACAGTACTTAATAGTTTTCTTCATAAGGAGCGGCAATAGCAGGTAAAAAAGAAACACTTTCGGAAAAATGTTCCTCACTTCTCCTTCAACTGAACTTGCATGATTGAATTAGGAACAAATAATATAATGGGAAATTTATGAGTGAACATCTGGTTAAATATAAACCAATTAATTAGAAATTACCTGTAGGTAATCAATCACTATATTCAGTCATAATCTGTAAACGCAGAATTAAAATACTGTTCCTTTATAAAACATTGTAGTCACTAATATAAGATTCTTAGAATTGTACTGCATTAGATATGTAAGCTGTAGTTGTATTCTAAAGACTATGTTTCACAGAAATAAATATTAAATTTTAAAAAAATAGTATTAACAAAAAAAGAATTAATAAAGTTTATTAAATATTGACATATACAATTTTAATGTCATTGGCTGTTGAGTTATTAATTAACAGTCCTGTATAAAACATAATTTCACCTCATTCCTGTACATAGTCAGACTTTTACCTCATTCATATCACCGATGGATTTTTATAACTTTCTATTTAAATTCCTACCTTCTCAAAAATATTTTAGAAAAGTAATAGAATAAAAAGTTTTACTAAAAAACTGGAACCGCTGAAAAATTATCTGACAATCTGTGGTTTTGAGATTAATTAAAGTTGAATGAGATGGAACAATTTTGTCAGTCATAACACTCATTCTCATTCATACTTGGAAATTCCCTATTAGCTCACAATTTCATTGAAAAAGTATTATAGAATAAAAGTATAGATGTTTAAAACTAATGAAAATTATTAAAACTGAATAAAAAATTGAATGAGAAACTGGCAAAATACAACAGGGACAGTTCATTTTTCATGAGATGTTTCTATGTATTACACTCTTAGTAAGTGACCTTGTAGTATAGGTGGAATCAGGGCATTCATACTCTATGGTTACACTCTTAGTGTGACCTATATAAGTACCACCCATCACTGAGAAGCTATATAAGTTATAAAAGCTACTCAAGGCTATATAAGTAATACTCAAAGACTCTAAGGCTGGGTTAGTAGACTGTTATGTTTATTGAAAATAATAAGATCCCCTCTATTAAATGTTTATGTGCAGTAATTACAAAAAGCTTCAAGTGTGATGCTACTTCCGATTCATGGTGAATATTTGTCTTATGCACCAGGGTAGGATTGGTTATTGGTAATATACTGATTAATTATAGATTAGAATAGTATTTGCACATAATTGCTATTTGTAAATAGTAATATTCATATTATTATTTTATTATACGTTGCATGAAAACAGAAGGTTTTAAGACTTTAAAACTATCTGACTCATCGACACTCTGGATTTAACTTGAGTTAATTAAATCTATGGATAGAAACTGTCAGATTAATTTCCTAAAGTTAATTAATATGTTTGGATTTTGAAACTACATTACTTGTAACTTAAGTTTTTTAGTTAAATCGTAAAATATGCCACAGTATATGATATTTAATATAGGTAATTAAATTATTAATTAATGTTAGCTGTATTGTAGTTTAATTTTTCTAATATGCAATTTACATATCCACTTTTATATGAACATTCTTTGTTAACATTATTAGTCACAGACATTAATCAGTGTAATGTTCAAGTTATTTTTTACCATTCATACATCTGTCAACCAATGTCACATATATCATTTATGTTTAGTAAACATAAAACTATTGGAATGAAAGGACAAGCCATTGATTGTATGGTCCACGTAGTCTAAACACACCCAATTATAGGAAAACCAACTCAGCCTTTCGTTATCTTCTCCTAGTCGACCACTCGTATGTAGTCAGTCTCACACGTTCTATATATGCGTTTCTCAACATGTTCTTCCTTTACGTGGGTTTTCTTTTGCTGCAAGCTACCTTACTTCTTATTTGGGTTGAATACAGGTAGGATTCACAACACACTTACAAAAGTGTCCACTGGCAGGATGTTTAAGTTTATAGGATTCTGTTTTAATCCTAAAATACAGTATTAAGCAGTACCTTATTGAGGTATACAACTCATGCTATTGTAAGGAGTAATTATGTTTTTTTTTCTAAACCTACTCGGCCAGTGTAGATTTAAAATAAATCTCAGATTTCCTGTCGTGTAGAATCGTTGCTACATAAATTACCATGTAGGTAGGAGGTACATATTACCAGAGATAAATTACAGTAAAATACGTTAGTTAATGATGTTACGTTCATACCAGGAATACCAGTGATTGGGGTACAGGAAAATGTAATCAGTCCTTACATTATGGAGTTGGCCGTCTGTATGTACTATGTTTATAGTGTATGTTGGTAGGCATATAAGCTGATTGCAGCCACCTCTTAAACATTAGAGCGGGTATTGTACAAGAAAAAATAATCCATGTCAGTTTTTTACAAATTTTATACAAATCTCCACACAATTCAAGGAGTTACAAGTTCAATAGCTCTTACTTGATTTTCCAGAATAACCCACGTGAATATTGGTAAATGTAGCTTGCTGGTACTTCAAAAATTGATTTAATAAGCTACGAGGACAAAAGACTAATTAGTACAGTGAAATCGTGTTTTTAATACACACTTTATATGCACTTTTTCTTAGATAACAGTAAAATATTAAAAGTTTATTTTAAACAATGAAAAAGATGTTATTTGCTGAATTAGAAAAGTGTTTATGTTCCTGTTTCTTCCTAAAATAGCTACTCCTGTTGCAGACTATAGCCTGGGTCAAGTAGCATATTTTTGAAATTTGTAACTAGATAAAAACATGTCATGTAGAATTTTACTAATAACAAAAACTATTTTCTTAAACTTGATTTTAGTTTTGTGAACCATTTTTAAACTAAGAGTCCAATTTACTGGAAAAATATTATGTTTCAGGCCCATAAGGACAATTTTGTGGTAGCTTTACTTGTTTCAAGATACGGTAGTCGTAAAAAAGTGGTTGAGGTGTAAAAATAAAAGAAAAGTGGTTATCTTGAGAATTGCATCATGTTTTTTTTATTTTCCGGAAAAATATAATTACCATACTTAATTATACCTGATAGTTAAGATAGCAATAATACCTGATAGATTTTCTACCACAGTTAGATCAAGTCCAGCATATATCCTTAGTAAAAAAAAACTTTATTTGTAAACCATAATAAGACCACCATACCATAATCAAGATAAACATTACATAGCTACTCTTTTTCTATAAGTTATTATTCACACCATTCTCAATTGAAAATCATTTATATTTTGGTACTTTAAGAAAATCGTATCCCAAGATACAAGATAAATGTTTGAATATTAATTCAAAAATTTAGTAATTAGGAATTGTCATACATCAAATCAAAATTATCAATAGAACTTTTCTTACCTTTTATTTATGTGTGAATCAAGGCTGATCATTGAAATAAATGAAGAATTAATAATTTACTACAGAAGAACCATCAGGTACATCGTTAAATTTCTTCTCAGGAAAACCTGTAAAGATATGTATGAATGTGTGCTAGTATGCTTACGAATGTCAAGAGTAATTTACATTAAAAAACATATTTTGCCAATGAAGGAACATCAGTCTTTCATTTATTGATGATTTAAAATTTTTTTAAGTTGCTAGGTAATATACAGTTTCTTTTTCCACTCATTTGAAGTGGTAATAATTTGATTAAATGGGTACCGGTAAATACTCTTGTGTTGGTTTCTACAAAATCAGACAGAAAGGCACAATTGTAATTTAGGATTTAGGATTTTACTTTGAAGGTTACTTCCTTGATGCGATCTATGAAAGTTTATCTACTTATTCTTAGAGACATTTCCCACAAAGTGTACTACTTTACAAGTGTTTTGCCAAAAAATGTATGTTTAACAAAATTTTTTTAAATATAATATTTGTTTTTTATTTTTAGCGAATTTCCCATAGAGAAGAAGCTATTACCGTAGGTCTCATGGCGAGACTTAAGCCATGTTATTTTTTCTTCTTTAGGTGCCCAGAGACCAAAAACAATAGTCGTTAAAATATATATATATATATATGTCTGTGAACACGCTAACTCTCTTAAAAGTGGTCCAAATTAAAGTGGTGATCGAGACCAAATTTGGTAGAAACGTGTATTCCTGCATTTGCTCGGACGAGTTCGTAATCCAGACATATCAGTCAATCGGAAGGGGTAGTTTGGAGGGGTTTTGTACCCCAAAAATGGTTTTTTTTGCATTTTTCCCATGTAATTTTTAAAAATTTCAAATTTTATCTTTCACCATTAGAATCAGCTTAAAAAACTGCACAATTAAGTTTCTTAAAGTTTTTCTCTATCTCCAATGGTTACCGAGATATTAAAAAATCTAAACACAGTACGTTGTATTTTGGGGTTCCATGTTAATCTTATGGAGGATAAGAAAAATTTAATATTTCCCATATCAATCAATATTTTTGGATTAAACTTGGTATTTACCTTCATGTTGTTGATACCCACCCGTTTATGCTTAAAAATCATAGTTTATGTGTTTATCATGGCAGCAAACCTGCATACTCTTTTCCCATGTTAATCATATAGGGTATAGGCAAACTCCTTTATTTATGGACAGATGTTGATGAAAGTTGGTATAAACGTTAAAAATAAAAATTATTTATGGAGGAAACACCTACTTTCAGTGTTCCTCACAGCAGCAAACCTGCACACTCTTTCCCATGTCAATCTTATTGAGAATAGACTAATAATTCTCATGTTTATGGACAGATTTTTATAAAACTTGTCATATATTATTATTATTATATTGACTTGGAAATTTGCTGAGTATGCAGGTCTGCTGCGACGGGGGTATTTAAATTTTATTTTATTGCTTATATTTATTAAACTTAGAAGCAACATTTTAGCGCACTTTGTTAACCATGATGTACCTAATGTTAAAAAACACGGTTTCAGAAAAACACATTTTTAGTCAAGAGTAGGCCTTTGCAATACTTATGTAAACAAAATTAACATAATAGATTTTCTTACTAACTTTATAAATTGATGTTTCAGGCTGAGCATGGTCTCAGGGAACGGAGTGAACTCTGTTCCTCGGCCTAACTATCGCACGTATCGCAAGATGGCGGATGCGGGGGTCCAGTACGAGCCCCAAGACACAGAGTTGAGCGGAAGTGGTGATACGGAACTGGAACCAGCTTTCGTCAACCATACAATTGCGGAGATTAACACCTCTGCGGAGATCGCAGAGTTGGACTCCCCTCCGATGCCCACGAACAACTCACACCACTCCCTGCACAGACCCCTCTCCGTACAGGTGAGTGCGTTAAGAATGTTTCTGTGCTAGATGGTAGATTGCGGAGGATTAGGAGGGCCTAACAAAGCCAGCTGAAGTACAGCTGTCTTCCCATGGAATACATGGAATACTGGAATAAAAAAACCTGGATAGAACCAAGTAAGAATCCTTTTTCCAGGGCACCCTCTTAGATAGTGATGGAAACCAGTCCCAGATAGTGGTGGGCACCCGTCCCAGATAGTGGTAGAAACCCGTCCTAGATAGTGATGGATACCCCTCCCAAATAGTGGTGGGCACCCATCCCAGATAGTGGTGGGCCCCCGTCCCAGATAGTAGTAGACACCTGTCCCAGATAGTGGTGGAAACCCGTCCTAGATAGTGATGGATACCCCTCCCAAATAGTGGTGGGCACCCGTCCCAGATAGTGGTGGGCACCGGTCCCAAATAGTGGTGGGCATCCGTCCCAGATAGTGGTGGGCACCCGTCCCAGATAGTGGTGGGCACCGGTCCCAGATAGTGGTGGGCACCCGTCCCAGATAGTGGTGGGCACCCGTCCCAGATAGCGGTAGAAACCCGTCCTAGATAGTGGAGGACGCCCGTCCCAGATAGTAGTGGACACCTGTCCCAGATAGTGGTGGACACCCGTCCCAGATAGTGGTGGACACCCGTCCCAGATAGTGGTGGACACCCGTCCCAGATAGTGATGGAAACCCGTCCCAGATAGTGGTGGTTACCCGTCCCAGATAGTGGTGGGCACCCGTCCTAGATAGCGGTAGAAACCCGTCCTAGATAGTGGAGGACGCCCGTCCCAGATAGTAGTGGACACCTGTCCCAGATAGTGGTAGAAACCCGTCCTAGATAGTGGAGGACGCCCGTCCCAGATAGTAGTGGACACCTGTCCCAGATAGTGGTGGACACCCGTCCCAGATAGTGGTGGGCACCCGTCCCAGATAGTGGTAGAAACCCGTCCTAGATAGTGGAGGACGCCCGTCCCAGATAGTAGTGGACACCTGTCCCAGATAGTGGTGGACACCCGTCCCAGATAGTGGTGGAAACCCGTCCCGAGGCTTCAGAAAAAACTTGCTAGCTGGGTATTTCAGGCTGGGGCAATCAAAGTATCTCGTTCATAGTATCATGCTCCCTAATAGTTGTGTACAAGTGTAATCTCAGTTTATGACGAAACTCCAGAAATTTATTTAGTCAGATTGTAGATGATTAAATTAAATCAGTTCACTCAATCTATAATATATTTACATTGAAATAGCAAAAATGTGTCTTATACGGTTACGTTTGTTTGTAGATCCCAAATAAAAAATGTATGTACTTTTTATTTCTACTGTTAAGTGTTTTTTTTCTTTCTTTAATTTTTTTTCTCTTGAAGGTACACATTAATTTATTGAAGAACGCGTTCCCGCGCACAGGCCAATATCGGCCCATGCGGGAACTTTTTTTTCCGTTACCTGTTATGTATTTGAAAAATTGTATGTATAGCCTATATTTTTTTGGAAATAAAATGTATTTGATTTGATTTGATTTGAATTAGCCAGTTATTTTATATTTTATGGTTTTCAGTGAAAAATTAAGGTATTACCTGTTACAGAGCTCAAGTTCATCCAGTAGCAGTGGACACGGAGATGAATCCCGTGGTGAGAAACGTAGAACCAGAAACAGTACAAGCGAGGGCGTAGACATGGATGCTATCTGTGTGCAGCAGAGTGCAGTGGATGATATCTCCGCACCTCGGGGGGAGAAGAAGAACAAAGAGAAAACAGAACCAGACGGCTTTGCAATCCAAGAGAAAGAAGAGACCAACTGTGGCCTTGACTGTTTGTACTTTACAATGCAGTGTTGCGAGTGCACCATTATATAAATGGTTATGTCTATATACAAATAAATCTACACAACACATTAGGCACAGTTTAAGAATCTCTTTTTTTGAGCTTGTTTATGTATTTTGGTTTGAATGAGGTCAAAAGTGTGTTTCAATTGGGTTCTTTAATTAAATATTGCTCTCTATTTTAGTTGTGTTGTGTAGTTTGAATCGTGATATTTCTGTTTTCGAAAGACTGTATGCTACGAGGTGTAACAAAGTTGTGAGGATGTTTGGTTTATAATCAGAACAGATAAACAATACCTTGTTTGCCCTTAGAGAAGATAGTATTGTTGTTCCTAAGTATGTAAGTGCAAATACTCGTAGAGTAATATGAGGTATTTTTAATGTACTGTAAAGTAATCAAAGTTTATTTATTGAAAAATTTGTAATTTTTTTCTCCTTGTATTTAAGGAATTTGTATTCTGGAAGGGAAAAATCTGTAAGTATTGTATATTATTTCATAATTCAATAACGTACTGTAAATACATAATTGTACAAACTTTTAAATTCCTTGGCTAAAATATAGTGCTACATACGTGCTAATAGTATTTAAAATATGTTATATATTAACAATTATAATAAAAATTTAATTCAATAATAAATTAGGTAATGTATAAACTGGATGAAAAAACCTTAAATCAACACAGTAACAGCTTAATGGTAAAATTTGTCTATAAAAAGTAAGTCAGGTGTTATTGAAGACTCTATACCAGTTCCAATAAATTTTTTTAAATATACTCAATGCCAATAATCGTATAAGTCAATTTGTATTATGTTTTTAAGTTATCTTTTTTTTAAATATGTATTTTTTTTTAATATTTTTCCTATGGTAAAAAATTAATTTTTATATGTTCTTTTTTTTATTTGAAAATTTAAACAAAAATTACTTATTTTTAAAAATTTCTTATTCTGAGTAACTGTTATGGTCAAAAGAAAGGAAGTACCATCTTGGAGACCTACTTAAAGCAATGATCTGATGCCAGAGTTACTCCATAATAGGCAACGATTTTTTATTATATTAGTTAGTGAAACTAAAGTGAAATGTATTAAATCTAACCAAAACAAAATGATCCTGTGAGTGACAATACTTTTTTGTTAGATCTTGACAATTTACAGAAAGTCTTGAAAAAAAAGTAGGGCAAAATTACATATGAGTATCTTTTGATTTTCAAAAGTAGGCAACCATGGACAAGGACCAATTCAAACATGAATTTAAAACAACCAACTTTGGTTACAAAAAACCAGCCGTATGCAAAAAACCAAAGCTGATGATGTTATCTGTTACATTTAACATTAAACTATTGATTAAGATCAGTGGCGTGAACACGATAAATACGATTATAAAAATACAAAAAACAAAAAAAAATGGACATGACCAAAAAACAAGATTAGAACTAAATTAGTTACTAAGAAACATGTGTGGTTTGGAACACTGAAGGATGAATATAACAGAATAAATAAACAAAAATTATGCTCATAATGTCCATATGTTTTTGCCTATTCCCTAATGATTATATTGGAAAGAGTATGCTGGTTTGCCATGATAAACACATAAAATTATAATAGCATAAAGGATAGTCAAAACCACATGAAGCATATTTTTCATCTTTAAAATAAGATAATATGGGAAATATAAATTTACCCTAATCCTAAGATTATCATTGAAACCCCCCCCAATACAACGTACTGTTAGATTTTTTAATATCTCGGTAACCGTAGATAGAGAAAAACTGAAATAGTTGGGTATTTGTTAAGCTTATTCCAAAGTATATACACAAATATTAAATTAAAAAAGGGATGATTACCAAAGGCTTATACAAAAAAAATACAATGAAGTAGTTATAATAAACAAGATAATTTATTATTAATAATAATAACTGGACAATAAATAAAAACTAGAGTTATATACATAAAATACTATGACAATAAATTCAGTGTTATGATACAATTACCAATTAAAACAGGACACAAATTAATATACAAGGTGATCCAGGGAAACACACGAGATAACAGGCTGTAAACTATCCTAATCTGTAAAATGTAATAGCAGAAAACTACAATTAATTGGCAAAGAATACATAAATTGTCGCATTGAAGTTTGTTCAAGTAGGGAAATAAATATGGAGTATAAAAATATGGTGCAAATAAGCACTAAAGGCACATTTTAAGTTTTAATTTGCGTAAAATTCCACAGCTTTCACTCTACTCTTAACACAAAGACCACCAAAAATGTTTGACTACTTATATCAGTTATTTATTTAAAGTTACACAGAAACCCTGTACTGAACAAATAGATTATGAAAAATAAAAAAAGCTTACATTAAAGCTCTGGATACACAAAAAAAGTTACAAGTATTAACATACCTTACAGAACATAACAATTAAATTAAGAGTTGACACAAAATATTTAAGTAAGTCTATGGTTAACAAATTTTGAAGTGTGAAAATAAAGAAGAGAAAAATTATAAACAAAAATGATTTAAATTGGTATAAATGAAGGAATGTGGATATTCATCTTAATAAACCTCAGGAAAATGGTATGGTGAGAGATGGCAAAATGTTGACAGATAAATAACAGTAAGCATCATCACTGCTGTTTCAATCGACAGCATGACAGCAGACCATTTTAAGATAGTTTAGTTACTGCATTGGATACAGGATGGAGGAAAGTATTCACTAATCAAACTTTAATGGAAATGATTAACCATAAACTTATTCAAAATTTTATTCTAAAACTACTTACAGTAACACTTAGAATTAATGAGTTAATTATAAATGTGTATGACAATCTTTTATAATAATGTTAAACGATTAAAACCTGACTTTAAATATAGAAATACCCATACTAAGTTCTTCAGAGAAACTTTTAAAATTGAATGGCAAGAGACTGAAAATTAAATTATTTGAACACTTCCAAACACTGCCTACCATATTCCACAATTATAATCATTAAGTATGTCCTACAGATCTCAGCAAAACATAAATAACATATTTATAATTCAGTTAACCTAATTAAGTTAAGAGTTAACCTAATTAATTACTCAATCAATAAACTTTACTATAGATTGTTAACCAATAAGAAAAATATATTGTTTATATGAGAAGACGCTATAGAAGAACCTCAGTAACTGGATAGTGGACCTAATTGTTTTTTATCACATACCTAAAATCTTAAATCTTGAAAAATAATAATTTTATAGTAGCAAAAACAGGATTTGACATCTTTAATTTCAATATAGCCACACCACAGAAAATCAGTTTCAAACCACAGTTCCGTTACCTGGATTCACTATAGAATTACAAATAAAGAAGAAAATAATAGGGTTAGTAGTTAGATGGTAGTGAGTTCAACCTAATTCAAAACCAGTTAGTTAATTATTGTATTTTTTAATTAACATCAAGTAATTGTTGTTGCTATTATAGGGTGTCTTTTCTATATCAAAATATTGAACTTGTGTACTGCATGGTTTTTCTTTTTTTCCAACAAGGACTGGTTACGGGAGTATCATACTAGTCCAGTGGTAAATGACAGAGATTCTACTGCAACACGAGTACGACTAGATAAACTACAATAATTGACTTTACACCGGGCTGTGCATTGACTGAAAGGAAGACTTAAACTTTAAATCTAGTATGATTCACCAATTAAGCCACAGCACCCTTTCGAAATATAGAAGCACCAAAACATGTATAAGAATTTTAATGAGCTAAACAAACCAACACTAAAATATTGTGCAAATTATTAGATACTTAAAAATTCATATTTATAAGAAACAGAAAATATCTGAGTTGCTTTTGACAAGTAGAAACAATTTATGAATTGACAATTTCTTAACAAAGTTTATTAGACTGTACATATAGACTAAACAGAGTGTATAACACATCTTAAACTCTAGATAAACATTATGGCAGTAAATACTTTTTAATAGTTATTTTTGTACAATAAATTATTAAATATTTGTACCCAATATACTCCTTGTTTCTCAACCTTTACAATAGATGTATACAGAATTATAATTACTCTTACTTAAATAATTATCATTACTTATAATGATAATTAATTAATTATCATTCTTACACAGAAAAATCTTATTTGGATGATGATAACTCTTTTCAAAATTATTACCTCATCTCTTGTCATACTAAAGTATTTTTATTTTCAAATTAATCATTGTCAAATATAAAATGGCTTATTAATACTGTTAACCTAACAAACTTTATTGTTAGTGACAATAAGTAAAATTTGTTCCAGTAACAAAATAAAAATGTTAAATGTTTATAACAATATAAAACTGAACAATCAATGTTGTTAAATATTAAAATTGCCAGTGTTGTTTTGCAACCGATTACTGCTTTTATTGTATGAATTTTGCTTTAAATTTCCATAAAATTAGTAAAATTATAAATATAAAAATTAGTTAATTTAATTTGATGGTGAACATTGAATATTAATATTTTTTTATTGGCCTACATTATTACTACATTGTAGGCTACATTATAAATTTATAGAAATATTTTAACAGCAGTCCTCAAAATTAACCCTTTGAACCCCATAAGAGAGTTAACTCGCTCTCGTACTCAACGCCATAGATGATAGGTGGCAGGGCAATCCACTTTTATTGCTTGCCAACTCATATCATGACGTAGTTTCTAAATCCAGTCAGCATTTATTGGTTGCAAACAGATTTTTGTTTGTGTCACTGTTTACTGTGCAGCAGCCTAGTGCCAATAACGAGTATACTCGCACATCAGCTGACTAGTTGATGCAGACGGTGTTTGTGTTACGTGATTGTTTAACCTATACAGTAACCATTATTTATTATAACCTATGTTTTTGAGTCGAGAGTAATAAAAGAAAATTGGCTTTAAATAGATAAATCTTTTTTTGCTGACAATTTGCCACTAAGGAAAGGCTTGCAATGAACTATTTGGCGTTCAAAGGGTTATCACTGGATTAAATATTGTATTTGTAAAAATATCTACTTAAGAAATTTAAAATTGACCTATAGTAAGAAGTTAACAGAAGACAATAACTACTCGGAATAACAAATTGAGAGATTTAGAAATGAACTGGAGGTAAAGGAATAGATATTCAAGTCACTATAAAATATGAGACTATGTCAGCTCTAATTCTTATCTTGAAATAAAAAAAAACAGATCACTAGCCCAGATAGAATACATTTTCTTCAATAAGTCCTAATTTATAATGCTTCTACACGGACCAGTTACGTTATCTTACGCCAGTTCCATTAACATCAGCTGAGTCAAATCTAAACCAGTGAAATTAAACTTTAAAAATTTTAAAAATCTAGAAAATAACATTGAAAACATACCTAATTTGAGAACTGCTGTTAATTTGAATGTTACCATCCTTAACACCAGGCACTTATCGCTTCATTTTGTCGAGAATGGGCAAGACCATGTCAAAGGTGGGACGTTTGCCGGGGTCCTCATTCATACAGATCCTGATCAGCTTGGCCAGGTGGGAGGAAATGCCCGGCGGAATACTGATCCTGAGTCCTTCCAAGGCAACCTGCCAACCAAGAGGCCCGAGAATCAAGAATTTATTACAACAGATTACTAATTGTACGTTTGTTATTGAAATGCGGTTCATTTTTAAGTTAAAAACACCTAGTTTATTAATTTTCATTGAAAAGTTCATCAATTCTCATAAAATAAGAATAAAAATAAGAATGATTAATTTTTCTCTTTAAAAGCCAAACGAGACTTGATTTTACAAGAGACAGGAGAGCTGTCTCTTGTCTATGGATAAGTGGTCCATAGGATGCACTACAATCATATACATTTGTGTAGTTGATGTCACTGATAGAGCCAAACATACATATTAATGATTGAAACAATTGAAACACAACCTCCACTAAGCTAACGTTCAATAAGGAGCGATGCACCTTGAAAATAATTTAATCATCAGTTCTCAGGTGTTAAGCCTGTGGTGTAGTCTATCAGGATTTTCTTTTTTTATAAACTTCAACTGCCCCCCACCATTGGGAAAAAATTTCAATCTCTATTTATTTATATTGAACTTAATTATAATTATCTGATAATTCAATCTTTTCATGTATAGAATACCTATGCGGTAAACAAAAACAATTAAGTATTGAACTTGACACGATGAAGTGCAAGCAAGTTTTTTTATATCTCACCAAGTTCAAATAAAAGAGCATAAAAATAACAAACCTGGAGGCCAAAGAGGTATATTTTCCAGAATACTGGGGAAATGTTACATTAATTAAAGCTTTCATACCAATTTTTATTTTTAATTAAAAACCCACAAATTATCCATTATTTTACATAGGAAATCAAGAGCTTTAGGAAAATGGAATGTAAATGTGTCATGGGTCTTTTTTATATAATTTTTTTGCAATTTTGATAATAAAAAACTTATCAATATTACCAAAAATATAAATTGCTAAACTATGATTCAAGAGTTCATACATGATCAGCTAAATATTTTTTATTTACTAATCAAACACACAGTTATAAAGAATTAATTCTATTCAAATTCTATAAGAAAAATCTAAAATTAAACTAAGATTTAAAATAGCTACGTCATCATTTGACAACTCAGCTCTGTATCATAATAAATGTTGGTCTAAATTATCACTCATTTTCACTTTTACCACACTAACACTACAAGTAAATAAGAGTTATGAAAACATAATTCTCCTTTGTTTAAAATAAACACATTTTAGTGAACAAACTGCCCCGAAAATATTTGAAATAGCTTAGAATATGGATGTGCCTAAAGAAAACGTTTTCAATTCCTTTAATTAGCAGTTCTTATAACCTTATGACGTCACTGTTTCAAATTTCGGTCTTGCGGATTGCCAATACCCTTTCCTCCCTCCCAGAGCTATGAAATATCCATGTCAACTTAATAACAGAATGTAAAAAATTACACCAGCAAACACAACGCCAACAACTAACCTTAACTCAAGTCAGCTAATATTGTGCAACAGTGCAGTACGTAATACCACAATTATTATTACTAAACAGCTGCAAAAATATCCAATGACCTATTTAATTCTTTAAAGAGTAATGATGTTTTAAAACGTCACTATCTCAGAACTGGTAAAGAGTAAGGGAAAAAAATCCAAATCTTACCTCCAAGGAGTAAAATATTTTTTCACTAAATTTTTCTGTAAATATAGCAGAAACGTGTATTAGGTTCAAAATACCCTAAAATTAACATTTAAGAACTTTTTTCGTATGAAAGTCTTTAAAACATGGATGCAATCATAACGCCATATTACACTCTTTGCACTGAAAGGTTATGTCTTTACTCTTTGTAAAGTATGCTCTCACACTTCCCGCAAATAAAAGTTATTCACATGTTTTTATTTAACCCCGTAACTTCACGCCACAGCCACCATCATATGATACCCCCTCCCCCGCAGATTACCAACCAAATACACCAATACACATAACTACATGTCTTTAATTATTGATTTGTGACTTCTAAATCAATTTGTATCAAATTATAAATATATTTGCTCAAATTTTGTGAAATGACGTTTTAAAACATCACTATTCCTTTTTGCGTGAATATAAAAAGACGTTTCAAAACGTCAATACTATATTGATACAAAATACTCGTAGTACTGGTGTAGCCTATACAAACTGAATGAAATTTTCAAAAACATTAACTTTACCTTCATGCCCACTTCCATAGGTGAGAGGTCGGCGAAGGGCACCTCCCGCGTGGCCAGTTCCCACAGCAGCACAGCGAAGCTCCACATGTCACTGGCCTCCAGGTTAATTTCGCTCGGCTTCTTCTGCAGTGCTAGTCAATAAGAATATAAAATGAAATCTTTATTTCTACTCATTTACAATAGACAGTAAAACGGAACATCATCTGGCCCAAACGGAGACTATGATGATGTTCGGTGTAACTGGACGAAATCGATTGCCAATTTAACAACTTTTGTATATAATTACAATATAAGTGTAAATATAATAAGTAGTGTTGGAAGACGCGAGTTTTTACTTTATCCTATAGTAAAACCAACACATATAATGCTAATCAAGAAGTTATTCATTTATAGCCTTGTAAAAAATCAATAGTCGTACTTACTCTTGGTCTATGAATGAATTAGTAGAAAGATTATTAGCTGCAATACAATACCTTCTGGGGACATCCATGCTGGGTAGTAGATTCGACCCTTCTCTTGAAAGGAGAATTTTGCATCAGCCATGTTGATTCTTGCTGTTAAATCTTCATCAATCTAGAATACAAAATTATTAAAATCAGACACAAGAGTTATACCTTTAAAATTTGTAATTAATGGATAGTTCATCAATGAGGCTCTGTACGGTAAAATATTAGTAAATATCACATGAGTTATAGTCCTAGGATTGGTAGGACTCATCACAGTTGCCGAAATTGTGTGTTATCAAATCTCTAGCCACCAAAAATTATGGATTTCAAGGAATTGAAATGTCACCCAGAAGGAAAAAGAAATATATGAAACCTATTATTCAGCTACCAGAATCTAAAGCCATTGCTTATTACCTTTAGGAAACAACGACCTACCCTAGTAGGGATTTAGTCAAATATGAATGAGAAAAGAATGTATGTTGACTGTAGCATAATCTAGTAGTATTCTTACCGACTAAGGCATCAAGACTCGCCACCAGTGGTGTCTGGAGGTTGCCTCGGCTAATAGTACCTACGGCTGAAATGTTCCTTTGACTATTGATTAATACCCCAACAGCCGACTGCATCTAAGGGACCTATAGTGTAACCTGGGATTAAAACCATAATTTTCCCTCTAAATTATAAAGTGGTCTAATAATGAGAATGGTTTTTGCGGATGAACAAATATTCATCGTGTGTTGCAGACGTTAATCCATATGAAAGGATGTTGTGATGACCAAACGATAATTTATTGAACCAATATGAGGGAATCACAAACTTCTCCACATATGGAAATCATAATGTAGGTCGAGATTGATAAGATGATACCCCCAAGAGAAAGTTAGAAAAACAAGGTGCAAGGGAGCTTTCCACTTGGATAGGCAAAAGGCTTACTAATAACGTGACAGTTTAATGATATCCATTGAACTTTAGTAACCAAGTAGGGGACATTGACTCACCATGATGTGGCGGCTGTTCAGGTGGTACCGTGGGGTTAGGCGCTCCAGACTGTGCAGGAATGCCATGCCGCGTGCCACATCCACAGCAAACCGCAGCGCTTGCGCTGAGTCCACCACGACGCCAGCTCCCTCATGGAGCAGAGTGAACAAAGATCCCCACGGCATGTGCTGGTTGATGACGACCAGGCTAGGAGGTGCATTACAGCAACCCACCACTGGCAACACGTTAGGGTGCGAGAATATCCTGTACATCAGAAACAGAGTTAATGTTTTACCTGATAAATATGTCGATATATGATTTAAATGATGAGCAAAATGTACAATTAGTTTTAACATGATTAGATTAGATTATTGAAATGGCGACTGTACCACAACGGTAGGTATTTTAAGCCAATTATGAATGAGAAAAGAGTGTAGGATATTGAGTGTTGTGTGTCGGCACGATCTTGCAGTCTCGTGACTATCCAAGGCTGACATGTTCCTTAGACAGGACTGTTAATTAATAGCTCGACAGTCAATGACATATCTAAGGGACCTACAGTTTAACGTGGAATCCGAACCACTGCCTCTGAATCACAAACTGGTCTAATTATGAGGATGGTCTTTGCAGATTAACGTAGTATTCAATAGTGTAAACGTTAATCTACACAAGAGAACACTACACCCACCGACGGCCACCGATCATCGCTCACAACTATCCACAATTTGTGACCTCCAAGTAGCTGTATTACAGGACGACATCACCGTCCCAGGCATCCACTAGCTTTTATAAATCATTAATCCAATTATATATAATTACATGATTTCTTTTTATGGTAACATATTTCTCTGATAAATTTAACATCTTTCTTTCACTTGACTATTTTAAAGAAATGTTTGATTCTGTAACCATAGGAGTCCTGGTCTCAGACTCATTTAGGAAGCAGGTTTAGACAAGAGTTAGACTCGAGTAGGTGTCATTATTCTTTGACGGTTGCAAACCTGAGTTTAGGGAACTCCTCGTTGAAGTCACGTGAGATGCGCGGAGTACAATCTCGCACAGCCAATATCTTGGCAACAATTTCATTCTTCTGCCAGCGTCCACGCCAGGTTTCCCCTGATGGGGATACAGCAATACGGGTATGGAGGGACAGATCCGAGATATTGATTCCCTTGTGACGAGACAACGTGGCATCCCCTGTGTAAAGTTTCAAATTACTACATTAGAACATACAATGTGGACATGTTAATTTCATGTACTCAGAAAATCCTTTACAGGAACTGCAATCATGTCAATGAGGAATAGTAAAATTCCCACCCAGCAGTATGTTTCATTTCCCTCATGAAATAGGGGCCTATTTAGGTAGGTATTTTTAAGCAAGTATGAATAAGAAATTAGTGTTTCTTGATTGTGGCGTGATCTTGTAATCTTCCTTACACAGAACTGTTAATTAATAGCGCAACATCTAATGGCATCTAAGGGTACTACAGTTTAACATGGGATCTGAACAATTTTGGGATTTGCCTCTAAATGACGTGCAGATGTTAATACACACTAGAGAATATCGCATCCACCAACCATCGTTCATAACATTCAACAATTTGTGACCTCCAAATTGCTGCTCCATTCCATAAGGACATGCCAATGTCCCAGACATCATGTAATATTGTTCTATTCCTTTCATATTATGTATCGGAAAATATCCGTCTATTTGATTGATGGTCAGTTAAAAATACCTCCACTGAACTTTATTGCTATAAAATGGTCTTTTGTGATCCCAGTTAATCGGTAACCCAATTAAGCTGCCTGGAGAGTTGGAAACTTACTCAGGGTAAAATATAACAAATTCTCAAATAATCTGCAAAACAGACTTACGGCTTCTAGTTTTAAGACCAAGCCAGCTCTGATCTTTGAAGTTAATCTTCTTCAAATCTTGACCAGTCTCCACAGCAAGATCTGAAAAAGATAATTTAGTAGTCAAAATTATATGTTGATGCATCATTAAAATAGATTTAAAAGATGTTAAAACCCAGTTTACATGGCCTAACTATTCAAGAAAAAAAATAAAACCTTTATTAAATAGAGGCAAAAATTAAATAGGCTATTGTTTACTGAATTTGTGCTCCATCCAACCTAATGAACCAATCCTCAAAATTGTGTTATCAGGTTATAAATTTTCTGTAAAAAAACCATAAACTTGATATATTTTCCCTAAAAAATATTTTTTCAAAAACATATTTTAGTGGACTATGAGAAGTAGATAATGCTACTGAAACTAAGCTTAAATCGACACTAAAATATAACTAACCATGAAGGCGCTTTGCGAGAGGTCCCCGGGCCTTGTCAAGAGGAGTATCTCCGTCCTTGTTGGCGAGAGATGCAAGCGCACCCTGGGAGATCAGATCCTCTGCAAGTTGTTGGTATCCCCAAAAACATGCATAGTGAAGAGGTGTGTTGCCGTGCTCATTGGTGAAGTTAATATCAGCACGGTTACGCAACAACTGTTTGAAGGCAAATATTTTCATAAGTAAAAGCATAGGGCACAACAAAATTATTCAAAACTACTATCATAAAGACCATAAGACAAAAGACTATCATAAGAAATTATTATTATTTTTTATTAAAGTAAATAATTCAGAACATAGGCTAAGTGTGATATTGTAGTTTTGTAAAAATAAGAGTAAGTTTTATAAGAGGCTTTTATGTGGTGCACTAACAATGTAAGTTGTTATCTAAGAAGTATCAGGAATGTAATAATTAATTAAACAGCACTGATTAATATTGAAAAAATTACAGTGCAAATAAATAACAAATAAACAGAAAATTAGAAAAAAAACAAACCATGTGAACAATTTCTCTATGCCCATGGGCAGCTGCCAAGTGTAAAGGCGTATCATCTCCTCGATTGGTAGCATTGACTCGAGCACCACGCTGAAGAAGAAGCTCAACAATTTTAAAATGACCTTCTTTAGCAGCCCAATGCAAAGGACTGAACCCATGATCATCCCTGAAAACAAAATACAGTAATTAGGAATAGGGTATATAAACATAAAACTAAAATCGGCATATATTCCAAAATTGCTGACACTGACGTAAACCTGAGAATAAGATATATGCGTAAAACTCATAACTTTATTGGTTAAGAAGCACTGATTACGATAAATACAATTGTAGATTTAAATTTATTGTAAAATTTAGTTGATGGAATAGACTGAGTGCATGAAGTTTTGTGCTTTTGAAACAAAATCAAATTGATTTCATAACCCTATCTGCTAGTCCTATTGATATAGTCAAACACTACTATATTGATAAGATATATAGGCCCTTATTGCTGAAATTCAAAGCTCTGCAGTGTAAAGGTCAGAAATTTTTTTCAGAATATTACCAATTTATGGAAATAAAAAAATGTAAAACGATCAAAAATTAACTCTTTATAATGCTATAAGTTTTTTAAAGTATATTATTGTTTTGATAATAGATTTTCATACTGTTTGCAGTTAAGCCGACTTCACGTATCAGAATAGGTGATAACATGAGTTATGTTATGAGGACGACTGTACAGGTAGAATGCAAGGCCTGTTCCAATTTCGCATGAACCTTACATACCATTACATCCATCCCACAAGTAACAGAAACCGTTTGCATCTGAGTCGAATATGGTGAAGCTAGAGTACACACAGTTATAAATAACAGCTTGTATTTATTACAGGTTATACTCGTGTGTGCAATTTGTCGACGGATTCATAAGATTTTATCCTATCTTCTCATTTGTTGTAACTTACGTCCACACATATGATATATGGGAACTAAGGCATTATACCCACTTGAATTTATCTTAAATGCTCAGATGTATGTTCTCATAAACAAAAATTGTACACTAAGGAATTCAACCAAACCAAAATGTTGTCCTGTAAAAATGGCACATATTTTGAGCGTGCACAAAATATAACTTGCCTTGGTCAGAATTCATTTATTATTGAATTCCTGTAAAGTGTTTTATGTTATTAGAAAATTACATACAATGTTTGTGTGGTTGAAAATAAATGATTTTCACTTTTACATTGATACCAACAACTCATTTTTGACCAAAAATGGACATACAATAATTGTATTTTAACCATATAAGCCCAGAATTTTAAGAGCCCTTCCAACATTCCTGGACGGTATTATTTTGGGATTCGGACGACCTACTACTAGCAAACCTGACCTGGAACTGATAACAGGTCATCTAATGTTACTGTATTTAAGTCTATTACAAACTAATATTTTATTGAAAATGTCCAACAGTAACCTAGTTCTAGGTAGTACTCACAATGTCAGTTTACTATCTTGAAACAAATTTTTCATTTCAAATTTACTTTTGCGATACTACACTTTGCTAACAAAACATAAAAAACTTGTTGAGATAATAATTATATTTCACTTCAAAACACTGTCAAACTACACAAAAACATTTCCTTCCCACATTATAGTAAACAAACAACAATCCAACGTCTGCACTTCCAGCTGAGATTTTTTTTTAGTTTTCCTCATTTCAAAGTCAGTTGAATGGAAAAAAATATGCTAGATATGCAGGCAGCATTCTCCAATATTGAGCTCTAAATAGTTCTGAAAAATCCCGTAAGGTAGCAACAAAATGCAGTACTGACAAAAACCGCACCGCTGGTTGTAAGTAGAGCGCAGGCAGAGCAGGTTGGCACCCGCATGCACAGTACGTCGAACAGAGTTGAAGGTTTAACCATCAATATAATACCCTAGCCTAGTGGATTAAAAACATATTACAAATAAAAGTTTAAGGTACCTCTATTACTGTCAGTAATCCTATTTAAACTACAGGTTTTTAAATATTTATTTTTTAGTAGCATCAGCGGAGGCTACAGTGGTCACATTTGGATTAATTTGATTTTTGGCCTATAAGTATTTCCATTTATAAAAGTAAACAATCATGTATAACATAAATGTGTATAGGCTAACTATGGCACACACACCACATAATTTCACGTTAAATGTTCTAACTAGGCCTACATAGCCTAGGACTAAAATATATTTCAAGTAATGTCTAAGAATCTAGTAATGTAAGAAATCTTTGCCTTAATTACCAACGAATTTATGAATGTATAGATTTTATGTTGATATAATTAATCCATTCACAGCCTAAAAGTGATTGATAATTAAAAACAAACTTTGAAATCAATAACAATCAGAATAAGTGATGTATTCGATGTCACAAGGAGGTGGGGTTTAACTATGCCCTTATAAGGTTATATCAACCTCACAGAACATGATGACTAAAAGAAAAGACTAACCAAACAATTTAACAGTGTAATAAATTTACTAAAATTTAAGGTCATAAATACAACATATGGTAAACTATTTATATTTTATTACATTTTTGGAAATAAAATTTAAATTTTACCTACCCTTGGTTCATATCATTTTCCGTATCATCCAACCAAACACGAACTTGCATCGCATTTCCTTCCCTGCACCAATGAAAAATATCTTCCATTTTGTTAGGAGAATAAAACAGATATCTTAGATAATTATCTAATTAAAGACATAAAACAAATATTAACACACTTCCAAAAATAAACAGGGCCAATAACTCATAATGAATCTGTGACACTAGTTGCAAGAGTCAAAACAACAACTATCTAGTAATAATAATCTACCTTTTGACATCTCTGAAAACAATGCTACCAAACTTAACAAACTAGTTATCATGTAGAAAAATGTTTGCATTTACTTCCCTGTGGGAAATAGGTTAGATCATGGATATGTCTAAAGGGAATGTTTTCAATTCATCTAAACATCTGTTCTTATTCTTTTATATTACAAATTTTGTATTTTGTGTATTTCTACGCCAGAGGCATTTTTTAACGTTTTGATGGGAAACGGTCCAAACCCCGGTCTTGTTACTACCTAACGTCGACCTGTTGTTAGGAAGCATCATTAATTAATAGCCCAATGACGAATGGCGACTGGGTCCAGATTCGACCCTTGCGGGATTCGATCCGGCGACCTTCTGTTTTGAAGGCGGGTATTATAACCACTACACCACCCAGCCAGTTATTCAATATTTATTCAAAATTCAATACAATAGACCTGGTTGTTTTTATGGAAACCTGTTACATGTTTTCCAACTTAAAAATCGCCAACACCCCCCCAGAGCTAAGACATATCCATGTCAAAATGAAACGTGAAAACTTAACTTCAACCGAAGAACATAGAAATTAGAACACTAAACTCGATTTAGAATTAGAGCAAATTAAAATATAGAACATAGAAATATTTCTATGTTCTTTGGACAGCAAATCCTATAAGTTGACTTCTCCTGACCAACCTTGTGGTTGAGTCGCCATTTGAATAATCTAATCTAATCTTCCCGTGCTAAATGTAAGAAATGGAGACGGATTTTTATACCTCCACTCGGACCGAAAAGATGAAATATAACTTGCACTTTTTAGCGGTTAGTGTATTATAGCATTATTTATTTTAAGATTATAGTAGAGTGGAACGTATTATACGGATTATTATAACTTTACTATCCGTTCATCTATAATATAGTATATATTGTTCTTCTATCATCTATGATTATAGACACACAGTCTTAAGTCCAAGTCCCTTTTTGGGAACTTAAAACTTAAAATTTGGACAAAAACAATACTTTCTCCATTATTTATATGGGAGATGATAATTAATAATTAAAAAAGTTTTAAAAATTAAGAAATAATAATCTGTATTAACTTATTATTTACCAATTAAACAACCATTGTCATGAATTCTATCGGAAAATAAGAAAACTAAGCCCTAGTAGTTTATCAAACTGTTAACAGGTGTAATGAAATAAGAGAGGCACAATCGCTTCGATTGTCAAATTAAAAAAAAAACTGAAAACATACGCTACACACTACACACACACATACTGCCTTGATCAGCTATACAACATAACAGTCTTTTCAATTTCAGAAGGTTTCATTCAGTTTTGTATTGAAAGTGTTGGTGTAAGCGGGATATTGTATATTTCTTATTAAAAATTTAAAGAAAATTGACCGAGATATTGCATTCGAACCGTAGGAAATACAAATGGCAGCAGTAGGAGAGCCATTATTTCTTGCTAAAGGTAGGCATATGAACGTACCAATAAAGATATGTCAATGGAAATTACGTTATTTTCTTATTAAAAGGCGACAATAAGATTCTTCTTTCTAAATTCTTATAAAAAAATTATCACATCATAGGCCTATACGACTTACGTTAAAATACGTAATCCTACATTTTCTGTGCAGTCTTATTAACTTGCATCTGTTGTTACTTACCACCCTTCAAATAACTTCACACCTTACATTAGAAAAACTAGGTTGCCGAGGGAGTTCATAGTCAGTCTAGAGATTTATACAGGTCCCACTGATGCTTGGTTTTGTGATGGTTATGTTGCTCCCTTCAAACTTTAATGATAACACTAACCTAAAGCGTGGGAGGTTTCATCGCACAATTGGTGGTGGGTTATGGCCTATGATTGGCACGTTCATTGTAAACTGACAGTTTACCTGTTTCCATATTACATTTTGACACTTGACGTCATTCTCAAAACACTACCCTACCATATATTAATGTCCTTGACAAAAAAATTGAAGTTAAAAACTGCATTAAATTTTTAGGATTAGAAATAGAGAACACTCTCAAATGGAATCGCCATGTTGAAAAATTACTCACTAAAACCTCTTCTGGTCTCTATGCTTTAATTCGGTTAAAACATTATTGTGATAAGGAAACACTCAAAATTGTTTATTTCTCTTATATTCATTCATTGATTTCCTTTGGGATTTCACTGTATGGTGCCACCACTAAAAATAATTTAAATTCTATTTTGATTATGCAAAAAAAAGCCTTAAGAATAATTTGTAATCTAGAACCACGAACTTCAGTTAAAGAATATTTTAAATCAGAAAACATCATGACTGTCTATGGAATATATGTTTTTGAAACTGTTTTGTATGTAAAAAAGAAATTTAATGAATTGGAGTTTGTCGGTGATAATCATGATCATAATACCAGAACTCGGGGATCCCTCGCTTTAAGCTCCCATAAATTAGAGATTTTGAAAAATAAACCTAAATATGTGGGTTCACAATTTTACAACAAAATTCCTAAGTCCATAACAGAAGTAGTCTCATATAACAAATTCAAAAATAAATTAAAGCAATACCTTATCAACAAAGCTATTTACTCTTTAGAGGAGCTGTAACCCAGTTTTAAGCAAAATTTAATTCTTGTTTTTTTTTCTTAGTTGGAATCATTTTGTTGTTTGTGACACTATTCATGTATATCCATGTTACACACGAATAAAGATGTTTTGAATTGAATTGAATTGAATTGGTATTAATTAGCTGCACTCTGCAGTGAAACCAGTTAATAGTATTTTAGCTTAAATGGGAATCCAAATGTCCAGCAGTTAACTTCCGCTTTGATTAGTACCAAACTGAAAAAGAAATATGGAAATTCCTGTTAAACTACCGAAGGGGAAGTTAATTGCTGAAGATCATTTGAATTCTCATTTAATCCTCTACTACACGCGCTGCCACTTGTTACGTTACTACACATGCTCGGACTGTCAGTCCCCATTTGCCATGACATGGAATTTCTATGTAGTTTCATGTATATGCCAATGCTTTTTAGAGCTTTATATTTAACTTTAGGTTAGAAAGTATTAGTAAAACAATAACATGTTATTAAATGTATTTTAATTTTAAGTCACTTATTTACAAGTAATAGTTAACCAATTTTAATGTACTCATTTCAATTAGAATTCTCACAACAAAATATTATTTTTTGTACTAACAAATTTAATTCATCATTTTTCATAGGTACTCTGGAAGTTCACTGTCAATTTCATAGTCCCTTTTTTCAAACTATATAATTTTTGCTATCATTGCTAGTACCAAACTCACCCGATTTGAATGCATTGGGGGTTGAAATGAACCCGGTCTTGGCTAAGGGAGTGGGGAGGGAAAGCCACTTGCCATCCTGGGCATTGTGTCCAACATTAAAAAAGAAGTTATGTTGAAGTGTGGACTGTGAGTCCGTGGCATAATCAATCTAAATCAATCTTAAATTAAGTTTTTTTTTCTATTTTTAATAATCTAATGAAGAAGAGCTCCTAGGAAGAATGTTTTTTCTATGACATTAGACTTAAATTTGATACTATAAAACCAAATTTTTCATACAAAGACTTTCAAATATAACTTTAAAACTTACAGAGCCCTAAATCCATAGCCACTATACTGAGTGCTGGTTTATAGGAAATGTACAATTTTTGGCTCTATCATGAGTAATTATCTGTTGAATTCATAAATTTTTCTCGAAAATGAGATTTTTCATAATGAAAAAACTAACCCATTTTGATTTTGTCTACAGATGTTAACAGAGCCGTAGAACTTCTAGAGAAGTTGCAAAAAAGTGAGTAACTCAATGATACAAAAGTGGAGTAAGTTAACCCATTAATTTATTATACAGTGTCTTAATTTTTTTAGGTTTGTTTGAGATAAGGTTTAATCTCTTATTGTCATATTGTGTTATGTTTCATAACACAATATGACTTCAAACTTTCGGGGTTAGAAGGATGTCAATATTCTCTGAGTTTCATTGGTAGGAGATATTCCTGCTTTAAGAAAGTTAATAAGCATAAAGTTCAGTAAAGTCCTGTTTATCCAGATCAATGTGGTGGTGTCCCGATCTGGATAGCCAAAAATCCGGATGATCTGAAAATATACCATTAAAGACATCCACATCGCATATCAACAATCGTGAATAGGACCTGCAATATTAGCGCTACAGACTGCTTATAACCTCTTTACAACAACAGAACTGTGAAATATCGTTAGTTTTTGTAGTATTGTATTGACCAAAGTTTTAGTATTGCTCTTTGACCATAAAAATAATTCCGACACAAACAACCACTGTACACATCTTACCTGAAAACATACATTTTGACAGTTCAGTATTGAAATGTCAAATAGTGACCGCTCCCACATACGCTAAGTGCTTGTAGCGTTCCACTTGGAAACACCCCCAATATACAGAGTGTGTGTTCATCATGTTACGCATTCATCATTAGTAAAACTTGCCGCATCCAGCATTGTACTGTGGTTGTGTCTTGGAAACCTTTTAGAAATTGTGATACCATTTATAACTGTTATAAATATATATATATATATATTATTTCAAAACCCGATCTGGATAACCAGATTTTAGTGTACTGAAATTTTTTGTGGTGTTTGTTTAACCCTCCAACGGTTCACTATTTGACCCCTTGAGGTTCACCTCATTTTGGCGCTTTTGCAGGCTTTTACTAAAAATTCCACATAAAATAGTAAAAATATAGTAACTATAACATATTATACACCATTTTAATCTACATTAAATTATCTATAAGATAAAAGTAACATGTTTTATTTTTATCTTGGTTTTGATGGGTGTATCCAATTAAAATTGATAAAAAAATTTTTTTCAAAAGATTTTTCAAAGTTTGCTTCCCCACAAAACACAGAAAATAAATACAGTAAAACCTCGTTAATCCGGACCCCATTAATACGGACTTCGCTTAATCCGGACAGCCATTGGATCGCAGTTTTTATGCGCAGAACGCTGATTAGTAGCATGCGATCGTCACTGTACGACTGCGCCCGGCGATGTGAGTGTGCGTGTGCCAGGTGCGGGCGCTCACAGCGCAAGGCGTACGTGCCGTTACCATGGTTACTGTCAGCCAATAGTAGCTCAGTCACACGATTGTGTTTCTCCTGCTCGTGTCAGGCCGTCAGTTGCTCCACAGAGGTCTATTGCACTGTACGTTTTAGTTGCGTTGTTTAATTGTGAAATTAACACAAAAGAAAGGCAAATGAAGTTCAACTCCTTCTTCAAACCAGTTCAGTCAATTGAGGACGAACCTTAACTCTCATGTTCAATGTAATTTTGTCTTTTTCGTTGTGTCATTTTTTGTATGGACGTAAATACCAGGTGTATCTTTTTGTTCAAATGTAACTACTGTATGTACTGTTTGTACAATATGTATTTTTATATTCAGAATATACATACTATTTAAGTTTATCTGCAAAAGGTGTTTCATTATATACAAGGGGTACCCAAAAATCATTGTCTTTCTTCGTTTAGGATTATTTGTTTTAATCCGGACTTTCGTTAATCCGGACGACTTGGAGCCCCAATTAGTCCGGATTAACGAGGTTTTACTGTACCAGTCAAAAATTGAAGATAGCCAAGTTTTTAAAAATTTAATAAGTAAAATAAAAATATATAGTTTTATACACATAAGTCACTGCTATCAATTTTAAAATGGTGAAATTAACATCAGAACACCAAACAAACGCGACGAGAACGTGTAATGCCACCATTGTAAACAAAGCGACATAACCGCGCAACTGAAGACCGATGTTTTAACTAACATAGAATTCTGACGCATAGAGTAAGCAAAACGAAACATACCTCGGCGGAAAGCGTATGATCTGTAGAAAACAACGATACTATCAATGTAGTTTTAACCGAAAATGTATTCACACCATTGCTTTTTGTAAAAGCTTACCTACCGTCGATTGATCGACGGTGAACCTTCGACGACCGGCGGTGGCGTCGATGAATCGACGGTAAAACCGTTGGAGGGTTAAGTTTACTACAGTATATGCAAAACTATTAGGTGTTTTAGATACAGTTGGATATTTAAGGTTTGTTTTCTCCAATAATAGGTTTTGACATAGTTAAAAACCTATATAAAATGGGAATCAACAAAGAATGTTTAGGGAAAGTGGTCCGAATCCCTAAAATTTTCACGTACAAACTGTTACCTGTTCTACAAAACTCAAGGCATTAACTGTTTGACTAGCCAGATACCTGAAGGCTTATTGATGCTGGTAGCATAGTGGTCAAGTTACAACTGAGGTGTCAGATTTTTTAGAATTTCGAGACCAGAGTTAACAAGACCACTGGAGGATAGTAAATAAATAAATTCTTTATTTCCAAAATGTACATAAACAGTTCACATTATTTTATAAGTTGCTACAAGATATTGAAGGTAAATATATTGTATAGTCACATATTTTTACACATACTTATGTAGCATATTACAGCTATAAATAAAATTGTTCTAAACTTGTAATAAACTTGGATAGCCACCTCTTTGGCAAAATTGCTGTATAGAGGTAGCATCACCGAAAAGAGTGCAGTGTGCCGGCGACTCCCATTGAGCTATATATAATACTGATAACAAATATATAGATATAAAATGTTAATACACAGCTTACATATTTAGTGCCTATGCATAAATGAAACTTAAAACATGTAACACTTATCATAAGCAAATGAAGATTAATAAAAAATCATTAAAATATGTATGAGATATAACAAACCTATTTATTACATTAAAACACCCAAACTCGTTAAAACTACTATACTATTAAAAAGGTTTGGCAGTCAAGGAGGGCTGAAATCAGGTGCCGTAGTTTATGGGTCGCTGAACCTCGATTGAAAGTTAGCCGACTACAGTAGAATCTCTCATATCCGACTTCTCCCGATAACTGACCGTTCCATCCTCCGTTTTTGTTTCCCACGCTCCTCTCGTTGTCGAGCATAATAAAACATAGAAGTCTTATTCTTTGATTACGTATAATTATCTTTTTTCAGTTATTATACTTGTCTTCATGTTTTATTTGAAGTAATATAGGTACTTTAAGGTTTATTACAATCATGCATAGCTATTTTTCTTCCTAGGGAATGTGTTAAATTTGCTCCTCCCGATATCTAACTTTTTGGCCGTTCCAACCATGGCCCGGTCCCGTCATGGTCGGATATGGGAGGTTCTACTGTAGTTCATATTATGAAATCTAAAAAATAAAAATTTGGACTAACACAAACTTGTAAAATAAATTTTCTTTATATTAAATAAACTTGCTTGTTTTTATGCACCAGGTGGCGAGGTACCAGTCACTAAACTTGCTGCTCTTCAGAAAGTTCTTCAAAGTGACTTCCTCAATTCTGTCAGAGAAGTTTACGAACATGTCTATGAAACAGTGGATGTTCAGGTTAGTTCTTATCATTTCACTGTAGAACAAAATGTTAATCATCACTCGCTCACTTCCATGACCATTTGTACCCAAGTAGGGTTTTGGCCTCGCCACAACTGCTCGCCATCACTCTCGGTCCTGTGCCTTGTCAATTGCTGCTCATGCTCTTGTGATTTCTTTTTTCACACTGTCCCACCATCTTCTCTTAGGCCTTTCTGGTGCCCTTTCCTCATTCGGTTGCTCATCTCCTACTTCCCTTAATGGTGATCCTCTGTCTCTCCTCAAGACATGTCCCACCCATCACAGATCCCTAGTTCTAGCATGGGGCTGTGATATCATAATTTTTGTATAGATTCCTTAATTCCTCATTATGTCAGATTCTCTATTCTCCATTTTCACATATTGTTCAAAAAATGTTTCTTAAAGTTTTATATTTTTTAGCGAATTTCCCATAGGGAAGAAGCTATTACCGTAGGTCTCATGGCAAGAGTTAAGCCCGAGACCATGTTATTTTTTCTTCTTTAGGTGCCCAGAGACCAAAAACAATAGTCGTTAAAATTTATTTATATACATGTATATATATATATAGTTATATATATATATATATATATGTGTCTGTGAACACGATAACTCTCGTAAAGGTCCGATCGAGACAAATTTGGTAGAGACGTGTATTCTACAAATGCTCGACGAGTTCGTAAACCAGAACATATCGGTCAAATGGGAACGGGTAGTTTTGTTTTGTAAAAATTTTTTTGCGTTTTTCACAAGTAGTTTCTAAAAATTTCTAATTTTATATTTCACCATTGCATTCAGCTAAAAAAACTACACAATTCAGTTCCTTAAAGTTTTTCTCTATCTTCAATGGTTACCGAGATATAAAAAAATCTAAACACAGTACGTTGTATTTTTGAGGCTCCAATGTTAATCTTATGGAGGATTAAAAAAAATTAATTTTTCACTTATTATCTAATATTTTTGGATGAAAATTGATATTTAGCTTCATGTGGTTGAGATCCATACATTTGTGCTAAAAAATCATAGTTTATGTGTTTATCATGGCAGCAAACCTGCATACTCTTTTCCCATGTTAATCATATGGAGATTAGGCAAACTCCTATATTTATGGACAGATGTTGATGAAAGTTGCTATAAATGTTAAAAATAAAATTTTTGATGGAATAAATGGCTACTTTCAGTGTTCCTCACAGCAGCAAACCTACTCACTCTTTCCCATTTTAATCTTATGGAGAATAGGCAAAAATTCTCATGTTTATCGACAGATTTTGACCAAACTTGTCATATATTATTATTATATTATTGATTTGGAAATTCGCTGAGTACGCAGGTCTGCTGCGACGGGGGTATTTAAATACGCCTTCTCTCTTTACTTCTTTTTGTTTCTTGAAAACTGTTAATCATAGCTGTAGTAATTGACAGGTTAAATTATAAGATATGGTAGAAGACCCTTTAACTTTCTTATCTTACGTAAATCGCCACAGTACAATAAAAACATGATCCATATTTAGTTTTAATACAGTAATTAGTGTTCTGTTGTAATTTAATGAAGTCAGGATGTTCAGTCCTCGTTCTGGAAATATTCAGAATATAGTACAAAATGGTTGTAGTTGATCTATACTAATATTGTCCCCTTCTAAAGTAAGGTAGGCTACTAGAACCGAAAAAATAATTGTTGAAACATTGTGAAGTATAGTATTGTAAGTAAGTATTGAAACAAACTGACTGAATCTGACTTGTGTAATCAACAAATTCACACATGTAATGTAATCGGCATAATCTGATTTGGAATTACCTCCACATCTGTAGGTAATTCCAGAACTTGAGGGCTTCCAGGTTTGTCTTTCTTATTTAATGGGTTTTTTGCGACTCTAAGCAATATTATCAGCTACCGTCAGTATGTGTCCTCTTCTTGGAAAATAATTTGTTAATCCAACATGTTATCAGTCTGAGTTTGGTTAAGAGAGCCTTCACTATTCCAGTTTATTCGACCAATTTACTTACTACTACTACTACTACTACGCATTGTTACTACCATTCAGTTCTTGAACCAGTTTTCTTCTTAAGACCACTAAGAATTTTGATTTAAATAGTTTTAGTTGTTGCTAATCTATCAATTCTCACCTTTTTAGCAAATTCCCCATAGGGAAGAAGCTGTTACCGTAAGTCTCATAGTAAGACCTTAGCCCGAGACCATGTTATTTTTTCGTGTTTAGGTGCTCAGAGGCCAAAAACAATAGTTGTTAAAAATTTTATATGTATATGTGTCTGTGAACACTATAACTCTCGTAAAAATGGTCCGATCGAGACCAAATTTGGTAGAGATGTGTATTCTTACATTTGCTCGGATGAGTTTGTAAACCAGACATATCGGTCAATTGGAACAGGTAGTTTGGGGGGGGGTTTGTAGGCCTACTAAAAAATTGGGTTTTTTGCGTTTTTCATATGTAATTTAAAAATTTTAAATTTTATCTTTCACCATTAGAATCAACTTAAAAAACTACACAATTTAGTTCCCTAAAATTTTTCTCTATCTCCAACGGTTACCGAGATATGAAAAAATCTAAATACAGTACGTTGTATTTTTGGGGTTCCAATCTTATTATTATTATGGGGTTAATCTTATGGAGGATAAAGAAAAATTAATATTTCACTTATCAATCAATATTTTTGGATTAAACTTGGTATTTACCTTCATGTGGTTGAGATCTTTGCTTCAAATTCTTTAAAACTACAGTTTATGTGTTTATCATGGTAGCTAACCTGCATACTCTTTTCCCATGTTAATCATATAGAGAATAGGCAAACTTCTTTATTTATGGACGGATGTTTATGAAATTTGATATAAATGGTCGAAATAAAAATGTTTCATGCTAGTAATGCCTACTTTCAATGTTCCTCACAGCAGAAAACCTATATACTCTTTCCTATGTTAATCTTATGGAGAGTAGGCAAATAACTCTCATATTTATCAACAGATATTGATAAATCTTGTCATATATTATTATAATTTTTTTATTACTGTCACTGGTTACACAGGTCTGCTGAGACAGGGGTATTTTACATCTCTCTTCTGTACGCGGTACCTGCTATACACCCAGATTCTGTCTTCATAATTTTTCCTCTCTCTTTCTTATTTTCTCCTGACAAGGTCTCTCTCTGTTCTATCTATTTTTATCCTTCCTTCTTTCTCACTTTTCCCTCCTGTCCTTTGTCTTCTCCCCATGCTTTACTGGAACACCTCAGAGTCCCTATGCTTCACATTAGATGTGTTCATCCTGGACGTCCCATGTTTAATACCTGGTTCAGACATTTTGTCTGTTGTGGATTCCTTTCCATGCTGACACTATTGCTTTCCATATAACTGATACTCTCAGTCAATATTGAAGACTCCAAGGTTGTGGGATCTCTTGCCTACCAATCCTTTATCCCTTATTCCACCAATAAGGATATAAGCTACTTTTATGTTCAATATAAGATTAGATTTTATGAACCACCTCATTGCTCAGGGCTCGCAAGACGTGCGAGCATCAGCTACCGCCAAAGCCACTGTTGCGGCTTTTGCAGCAAGTGAGGGTCACGCCCATCCCAGAGTCGTGGAACTGCCCAAAACCGAAGAAGGGCTTGGATTCAACGTGATGGGTGGGAAGGAGCAAAACTCGCCCATCTACATATCCCGGATCATCCCTGGGGGCGTGGCGGACCGACATGGAGGCCTCAAGAGAGGAGACCAGTTGTTATCTGTCAACGGTGTGGTGAGTCACGCTTTTCAGATTAATGGTATGGCTCATCAATATTCCTAGGCTAACTTTAAGTCAAATTTATTTAATTCTTTCTAAATTTAGCATACCAATTATACAGAAATATATACACCGAAATTACTTCTACTGCTGAGGAGGTAAGTCTCCAGTATTAAAACTTTGTAACAATTTCATGGCAATTTTTTTGCTATTGTGTTAAGATTTAGTAACAATTTCGTGGTGATTTCTTTTCTATTGTGTTGAGACTAGAAACAATTTAATGGCAATTTCTTTGCTATTGTGTTGAGACTTTGTCACAATTTCGTGGCGATTTTGTCACAATTTCTTCACGATTTCACCCAATTTTGTCACAATTTCTTTGCTATTGTGTTGATACTGTAACAATTTTGTGGCAATTTCTTCGCGATTTTGTCACAATTGTTACATGATTACTTCGCGATTTCTTTGCCATTGTGTTAAGACTTTGTAACAATTTCATGGCAATTTCGTTGATATTGTGTTGAGACTTTGTAATTGTAATTGTCACGATTTTGTCACAACTTTTCACGATTTATTTGCGAGTTCTTAGCTATTGTGGTCAGAATTTGTAACAATTTTGTCACGATTTATGGGAAAGTTCTATGTGTTACAGTCTGTGGAGGGTGAGAATCATGAAAAAGCGGTGGAGTTGCTGAAACAAGCTGTGGGTTCAGTGAAACTTGTGGTGAGATACACGCCCAAGGTGTTGGAGGAGATGGAGATGAGATTTGACAAGCAGAGAGCCGCACGAAGGAGACAGCAGTATTAGATCTCAACCGGATAGGTTATGTGTGTTCCATAATTACTGTATTTTAACCCTAGGAGAACCCTAATGTAATTTTGTTACATTTGATGTTTGTGTGCTAGATGCACAAATGTAAGAAAAATTAAATTTGATTTCAGTTTTTTTTCAAAAGCATCACTGAAACCGTTAAAAAATATTAAAAATTAGGAGATTTCAAACTTTCATTTTCTTAAAAAACATTATAATGTTAAAAGATCATTAAACATTGCTAGCAATTTGAATGAAATTATGCACCACGAAGAACATTTCACTTCCGTACGCAGAAAAGATACACAATTTTCTTAAGATCATTGTGTAGGTATTTTTTTCAGAACTTGAAACAGTTTATGCAACTGGAGAGATTAATATTTCATCTATTCTATCATCCTTTATGTTGTGACATATGAATTAAGACAAGCTGGGGAAAATTTTGAAAAAAGCTCTCAATGCTGTGATTTTTTGGTACCCCAAAATTTCATAAATAGGTCATGTTATAAAATATGATGACCACTGTTTAGCAAATTATATTGTATCATTTATATTTAATAATTACAATCAGTAATATAGCACCTTTGGTTCATTATTTTTTAATTCGGATTTTTCCCATATTTACAAAATTAAAGTCATCAATTTGTCAATTTTTGGACTTTTCGATCTTTATTGTTATATCTTTTATGATTGTTTTTATTTCATTAATAATGCACATTTTCTAAGTAAGGAAATCAATTCTTTATAACTCGTACATCTTAGGTTTTTGGTAAAAAATCTTTTATTACCATATCAGAGATTACTTTTTTTAAATGGGTTAACAATTTTCAAAAAGATTTTGGTTTTTTTTTACTCAAGCGAAAAATTCCACCAACAGAGATTTATTTATTTATTTTATCCATAATCTATGTATGTTTACAAGCGAAATCAGTATGACTAGGTTATTATTGATGTTTTGGGCACAGAGTTAAAAAACCCCTTGTAAAATTGACAAAACTGCTGAGGCACTAGGTCAGGGTACTCCTTGCGTTAACTGAAGCCTACTAACAAAGTCAGAATATTTGTAAGTCTATGATGGGCTTGTGTTTTTTTCCTCCTTAATAGAAAACTTTTTCTAATTATTTTCATTCAAAGAGTGTTTTCATGATATAATGAAAGTTTAGGATGAATATGTTTTTTCAGGTTATAGTTTTGTCCATTCATCGTCATCTCAAATTGTTTACAACTTCTGTCAGTAACTACTGGGATAATTTTCTTACTAATTTCAGACACAATTTGTTTGAACTGGGTAGCCAAACTTAGCAGTAGTTTGATATAACTATAGGAAACATAAGATAATTTTATATATTTTATCATCTTCATGTATTTTACACATCTTGATGTTCTGTAAAATATATAAGGGTAGTCCACAAAGTAAACACTGTTAGGGCGTGGCGCGATTGGTGGTGGTAGCGCTGCCATCCTCATACAGGCGTGCAAAGCCTTTCAGTACTTTCTATCTGTGCAAGAGAGATTATAAAACGAGTTATAACCTAAAAACATGAGCGCTGCAATAGAAAATATCGCCAAGTGTGAAATGTGTGGTGTTATAAGATTTTAGTGGTCAAAAAGCTAAACAGCTGCTGAAATTCATCGTGAATTGAGTGCAATATATGGCCCAACATTATGAGCGAAAGTGTAGTCCGTCAATGGGTTCTTTTTTAAATTGGAGAACAAACATGCACTTTGAAGACCAGAGTGGTGTTGTGTTTGTCCATGACAACACTCTCCCTCACACCGCTCAAAGAACAACTGTACTTTTGAAAAAAAATTAAATGGGACGTTTTTGACATACCCCGCCCCTACAGCCCGGACTTGGCTCCCACTGATTTCTATCTTTTCCTGTACATGAAACGGTGGCTTGCATCTCAAGAGGTTCACTAGTCATGAAGAGCTTCTAAACGCTGTTACAGGTTGGCTACATTCTCAGGCAACAGATTTTTTAAAAGATAAAATTTCAAAAACTGTTAAAGATATTATAACTACTGAAATTTGTTTGATGAATATATAAAAAAGTAGAGGCAATCTGTAGTTTTAATATTTATGTAATAAAATTGTTGAATCTCATCTGGTTTATTTTTATTTCAAAATGGAGGTTACTTTGTGGGCGACCCTCGGTAGATTTTCTGTTTAAATTAATTAAATGAGGGAATCCAATACATTATTTGAAAGGTAATGCTAAGAAACTCTGCTTGCCCAAGTGATTGATGCTGTTATGGTATGCTACATGCTACTAAATTTAACTAATTTCACCTCACAGGCTTATAGTGATGCGAAGTTGATTCTGACATTTCATTCTTCTCCAGATTATAAAATATCTGGCATTTTGATTTATTACCATTATTGTGACGACAAACGTAAATTAAAATTTGTTTTTTTTTTAAGTTTTTGCCGTTATAATTGTTGCTGATTGTTAATAAGGTTTTATCCTGAGTGTTAGTATTTATTGTGTAATGTTAGTAATAAATAATAATTAATAAATTTATCATGTTTTCATTTATACTTATTACCATGGTCCATTTGTGTACAAAATCATTTGTAATGATAGATGGCCTTTTGGTTGGGGGTAAATTGAGTGCCTAAAAAAGAGAAGGGGCTATGCCACAAAACCTGATTTTTTTATTTATTTGTTTTTATTTATTTGCCCTGTTAATACTAGAATCTAAAATGCCATTGATGAATGAATAAATACATAAAGAATGCATTTTGTACCTGGTCTAATATAGCTTATTTTTCTCAAAAACAGGTGTTTGTGGCATAGCCCCTTCTCTTTCTCAGGCACTCAATTTTGAAAAATCTTAATACTATGTATACCATCCTGTGTTTTAATGAATTACCCAGATTTATGGAATAAAAAACCATAAAACCGTTGTTGATTCCATTTTATGGTATTAAAATATGATCATATAAACCTGAAGACAACCTTATGGCCTTAAGAGCGTTGTTCCAGCCTGGATAAGGTGGAAAATCTGGAAAATATGTTTGAGAGACGTTTCACCCTATAAATATCCTTTCTATGGTAGCGGTGTAGGCTACTGGTTTCGTGACCACTGTCATCAGGTCATTATCCTTTTCTACAGATTCGTCATACTTAAAATTGGTTCAGAACACTAGATAAACTTATAACACAGATACAACATAAAAACATTAATTTTTGTGCCCCTAAACCAACTCTCGTCGCGGTGCGTGCACGTATTATCTTCTACTTGCAGCGACTGGAGTTCTGCCGAAAGTCAATGTGACGTCACCCGTGGTCAGCTGTTCCATTCCTTTAATAGTTTGATAACGGTAACAAAAACCTCGTTCGCCGGACTATTTACTTTGTCATTCAACGAATTATATCCTGACTATCTGGCTATATACAGGATGTTCATTAAAGTTGGGGACAAACTTCGAGGGGTGATAGTACTCTTTTGATGAGTACTATTAAGGAAATTTTTTGTTTATTTTGATTAAACAAAAAATTTCCCTAAACATATGTCTAAAAATCCTTGGTTTAGCCGCTAGCCGCCATTTTGTATTTTATACAAAAAACTTTATATATAAAGAACTATTTAAGATACAGAAACAAAACTTTGCACACATATTTATTGACCAAAGAGAAAAATATTCTCAAAGTATCATTAAGTTTGCTTTTATAATTTTAAAATGGCGGTTCTTAAAGTTAATGGTTTTTTTTGTTATTTAAATTAAAATATTTTAACCGCCGTCATTTTGAAAATATAAAAGCAAACTTAATGATACTTTGAGAATATTTTTCTCTTTGGCCAATAAATATGTGTGCAAAGTTTGGTTTCTGTATATTAAATAGTTCTTTATATATAAAGTTTTTTGTATAAAATACAAAATGGCGGCTAGCGGCTAAACAAAGGATTTTTCGACATATGTTTACAGGAAATTTTTTGTTTATTTTGATGAGTACTATCACCCCTCGAAGTTTGTCCCCAACTTTAATGAACACTCTGTATATTTCAAAATTTTCTAGAGCTATTTTTTTATTTCTGATTTTGCATTTGTGGATATTTCTAGATTTGCCTTAAGTTTCGAGTAGTTATGGTTACTATCGACTAAATGCTCAGCGTAATTTGATTTTTCGGTGGCTGTGTATTTTGGCAGGTGTCCATTGAAACGTGTTTTAAATGAGTGTCTGGTTTGACCTATAAAACCTGACCTGTTTTATTTTATTTTTAAATCTAATCTTAGGGCATCATTCATTCAGCTAAATGATAAAAATGTTGATTTGTCTGGCATTTCCTTTAAACACACACTGCATCGTCTGCATATCTTTAATAGAATATTACTTTCTCTCTGTGTCTAGAAATTTCTCCCATAACATGTTTGACCTAAAAATCATTAAGAAATTTCTCTGCTATAATACTAGATAATGGTGGCTCATCGCTAACCCTTATTTTTGGATATAATATGTGTTTTTAATGGCACATTTGTCCTAGAAACTAGTTGTTTTGTCCTTGAAATTGGTTTTTGAAAACCTGTGGGAACCCTGTCATTGGATTACACCTCTTAACAAATAGAGTTCAAAATTAAATGACAGTTTATGCAAAGTGTACTGGTACTGCTTAGTTGGCTGTTCCAATTTGAATACTCACTACCATGTGTAAACATGAGCAATTTATTCTGTATCTGCAGTTTAGGCTTGCCAACAAATGCAGGTATCTAGCAATGGAATGTTGACATTAGGGCTGTAGCGAGATAATTTCAAGATGACACTTACTTTAAAAAATCTCTGCCATTATATAATAGATGTTTGAGGGTAATTAATAAATATTCAGTATTGTTTTAAGAGGAGGCTCAGGTAATGATTTATTACAATAAATAATTTTGTTATTAAATTAATCAAATAATTTGGCTATGTTTTGTTTTCTTCATTCAGAGAGAAAAACTAAACAGTAAACACTGACTTATTTTATTGAGTCCAAAGATGTCAACAACCTACTTAAAACTATGAAAATAAAATAGAACATCAAACTTATACATAATCAGTATTACATATTTTAAACACAACTACACAATGTTACAAGAAAATCCTACCTTACACATCTTAATCGATGTTGAAACTGGAAGTTAAAAATATTAATTAGAATTGTGTCGACTTAACCAATTAAATTTCAGTGTCTAATTATATTTATCTTGATTCTTTGCAATATTGCTTGCCTTGATATCAAAATGCAACTTATCAACTTGTGTAGAAATTTTCTTCATAGAAAAAGGCAATCTGTTGTTGGACGATGTTAATTTGTCTGTAGCATCATCTAAGATTTTTCTGAAAGATAAACATTTAAAAATAAGTACAAAGCTTAATAAACAGTATCAAAACTTTTAACTTCAAGAAAACCCTTAATTTTCTTTTGAAGTTTTTTTAGAATTTTGATTGTATCAGATTATTATTATTTATATTCATAGATAACATACCTACTCACTTGGGTGGGTATTGATGTGATCAAGTGTGTAATGGTAATGGATTTTATGACATATTTAGCTTTGTTATTGAAAAGACCAGCGATTCATTAGCCAAGATCTTGATGACCTTTACCAAAGGGTTCAGTGTAACATCATGTGTCAGGATGAAACGGATGTCTGGTTACAGTTTAAGACAAACCTTCTGTATGGTACCAAAACCCTCTCATATCAGGACTAATGTGATGACGGCCGATCCGGATAGCAAAAAATGCGGATATGAGAGGGGAATAAAACATCAGAATAATAAATAAAAAACATAATTTTGGTTGTAATACTAACACTTTAAAAATATCAAAACTCAAAAAAAATACGATTTCTTCATGAAATTGAAGAGCCTTTCCTTGCAAAATCGGTCCACATTGTGTAAACCACAAAAATAAAGCTTTGTTCACTTTGTCATTCAGGGCTGTTTTCATCATTTTGCACTTTTTCATTCCGGAACTTGATACCTGATTAGAACACCATTTTTCTATTTTTTCTAGTCACTCACTGTACTAGTCCCCACTCCCATCTCACTTGCTATCTTCTTTGCACTTTCACCCGCTTGCAAACGTTTCAATGCGTGAAGTTTTTCCTTCATTGTAATGACAACCTTTTTTCTTTTTCCGACCATAATAACATTCCTACCCAAAACTAAAACAAACCGTTACAAGAAAGACTTGGTCACTGAAACAAAACAAAGGCGACACTGACCACAGAGGCGGGTGTTGTCACTACAGTACACGTAATGCGTTGGCTTAGCTATTGGGGTGGGTAGGGTCAGGTGGGATGGGGAGGTTTATTGTTTCGTAAGTCAGTGACCTTGCACCTGATAGTACAGAATACAGACAGTAGTGCTGAAGACTCAGGCACTCAGGACTAGGGTGACTCATCGTTTCCCCACTCCGCTTTTGAACATTACCGCTGTCCACATGGCTTCAACCCCGCGCTCTGCGACCAGTGCGCTACCAACCGGCCTACAAACATCGTTCGCGACTACTGGTTTAACAAACATTGACCTCCTAGAGTAATTTTAAATTTTTGCATTCTTTCAGAATCAAATCCAGATATGAGAGGGTTTACTGTAGGCCTATATGGAGAAAGTATTATTGCTGTCAAAATTTGAGTTGAGAGTAGATATATCCGTTTTGAGGCTCCCTGTATCGATAAAAGTGGGTTTCAGACTGATGTCAGTCTGTGTACAAATCCCAAGGCTACACTACTCATCCGAATTTTATGAAATTTGGTACACGGATGCACGTTGGTTATATCTCCATGGACCATTATCAATTTTTTTTATTTTTAAGGGAAGTTTACCCCTAAAAACCCATGAAAATGTGAAAAATACAAATTTCTCAAAATCCACTCCAACAATTCTTGTTAAAATATCATAGTTAATATTAATTAAAGTACCAACTGTAGGAGTACAATGTTATCATGGATGGAACCTCGGCTGGTCCAACTAAGCGGAGGGCAATGATAGTAATACTGCACTCTACACACTTAACTCAGGTAATAGTAATGAATTTCTGTTGTTTCATAGAAGAACGTATAAAATTTCACATACCTTTTAAATTTTAATATGTTAAAAATAATAATTTTAATTACATTGATATTTTTGTCTAAATTAGGTCTTTACTATTTAAAGACACATGCTAAATTTCAAAACAATCGATTGAAAATATACTGAGATGTAAAATATTTTGAAAAAATACAAAACAGGGGATATCTGGAGAGAAATGCATTTTAGGACATACCCCAATAGGAACTTTTCGGCTTATTTTACCCATTAAAAAAACACCGCAAAGTTTGTCGGCCTATTTTAGAAACACCTTTTATATTGATAATAGTTAGATTTTGACACCATTGACCTGTTATCACTTGGTCTTAAAGTTATTCTACAAAATGGACCATAAAATCTAACTGCTATTGTATACGCTACTTTTTTTAGTATTATCTTACTCAAGAATATCCATTGAGACAAATTCAATCGGTTCCTCAAACTTGCACTTGGCTTCAGTCACCTTTTCTGTTAGCTGTTGTAGATGTAGCCATTTCTCATTAAGTATCCCCTTGTTTTCAGCAATTCTTTCATTTAGGTAGTTGCTTTCCTAAAATTAAAAACACTTAACTTATCAATCAACTGTAGGAAATTTATATCTGTACTATTACAATACGTGAAGGTTATTTCATTAATGATTGAGCAGTGTAATTGTGCATCATGGTATTCTTTGTGGAACAATCTTGTAGTCTGGTGCCTTGTACTGTCTGACTTGTTCCTTAGACAGCCAATGGCATCTAAGGAACCAACAGTTTAATGTGGGATCCAAACCATGACTTTTCCTCCTAATTACAAACTGGTCTAATTAAGAGGGTGGTCTTTGCAGATGAATGTATTCAAGTTTATTCAATAGTGTGGATATTAATCCACATCAGAGAATACAGTATCGATCTACCATCGTTCACAACTATCCTCAATTTGTGACCTCTAAGTAGCTGGATCACAGGACACACCACCCTCCCTAGTTTAAATCATCAGAATTAATTCTCAATCAATGGAAATTCGCTTAGTATGCAGGTCTTTTGGTGCGGGTGTGATTAGATATATTATCATCCAGTGTTTGATTCATTGACATATTTTACAATTAAAGCCATTTCTTCAGTTACTTTTATTAATAATTACTCACATATTGTTTAGGAGCAGTTACAATGGTCTGTGATATCTTGTGAATTTCTTCTTCAAATTGGTCTCTGAAACAAATATACACATATTTATATACATCTACAATACATATTGTAAATCATCTAGTGCAGCACAAGCGTGGGCACTCCAAAATAAATCCTTTGTAAAAGTAAAATGGAGTGTAATCTTGGAGCGATAATGAACCAGCATAAGAATGCCTTAATATCTAACAATGCAGTATCAATACACAAAAGCTAAAAAACTTGTTTGATTATTCAGAAGGATTTTTTAGAGAAGGAGGAGACACCTCAGAGACCTAGTAGTGTGGGACTCGGACCACTACGGGCTGGACCTTCGATTATAGAGCCACTGGGGCTTTCCTCATCGGGGTGATCACATTGCTAAAGAAGATCGAGATCAACCTTTTTGGCCATAAGTATGGATTAGACATAGTGCTAAATATGTGGATGTGTACACATCCACGGACCTATGCGTCTTGCCGTGACACCTAAGGTAATAGCTTCTTCAATGTCGGAAATTCGCTAATAAAACAGATAGAAGGGTCACAAATCCAGATTACCTATTTTTTATCACAACTCAAAGGAAATATGAAAAGATTTTTAGAGCTAATTATTACTAAATCTAATAAATCTACTAATCTAATGGAAATTTTTTTGTTATTTACAAAACTAGAAATACTGAATAATTCAAATATATATTTTATTTTCATATGATTATTTTGTCAATAAGATATCATGACATTTTTCAAAGTATATTAGGTTCAAAGAGGAGTCCTGACTAACGGAATTTCCAATACATTGATGTCATAGCACATCTGTAATATGCTGATCAGTTAATATAAAGGCAAATTTTGTATGGATTGAAAAATAAAACTAAAACTGATGTAGGCTACATCAATAGTTTTTTAAAAATCTTAATCGTTTTTTTTAAATCAAACACTTAATTTAATACTTAATTTGTGGAAAGCTTTAATGTTGTGAGTTACAGGTCATCAATTTGTTGATTTTGATAATGTAACATTTCTGCTTGCTTGAGCTTGATGTTTTCCCTGATTTCCTCTATTTTCAGGTTCTCGTCACTTTGTAGTTTTTCCAGCTCTTTTATGAGACTTTTGCCTGTGTTTATCTCATCTGTCAACAACATATTAAATTATTATTTTATGCTCTTTGATATATTTTCATTTTCTTTGAACAAATTAATGTGAAAAATTACAGTATTTTGTTTCCTAATTTGGATTAGCTCTAAGGACCAATATGAATCAAGCCAAGAAGAAAGAACAAGGAATAAAGAGAAGGAAGGGGAGAACAAAATTTCAAAATATGAAGATTGATATTCATTGAAGGGCTTTCTACTGATGTAGATATGACACAGGGTCACTGTATTTAAAAGGTATATAACTTATAAAATGAAGGCAGATAAATATCTGCCCTCATTATCTGTTCCTGTAATTTGTAATGTAATTTTAACAAAAATAGGACAAGTTTCTTTAATTTACACAGATAATGGTAAAAACCTTTTTGAGAGCTAGTAATCTATTGTAAAGACTTAACTGGTTAAGTAATAGTTTGTGTTTTCAATGCTCAAAGAATTAAATTAAAGTTCAATCATCCTCAGAGCGTGTAAGGGATCGAGGTTGGTGGGAACGATTCATTGGAATATGGTAAATCAAAGGAGTTACTAAGATTACATAATTTAGCAAATTTGTGGGTCACATGAGGAATTATTCACTGTTACATGTGACTGTGAACCAACTGTTAGTATACCACTGTCACTGACCTCTGACATCTCTTAAATTACAAGGATAGTTTACTTAATCACAGCCAATATTAACCACCGAGTTACCTAATCTAGACAATATTGAATCAGCTTGCTGGCTTGGATTCTTATTTAAGCTAGGTGAATCATGCACCTTCTTCAGTGCATTACTTAAATAAATTAAGATAAGGCCCACTATGGATGGATTCAGAAATAAATGGTATCAGTGGACTAACACATACTTACTCCCTTAAAAGTGTAAAATTAAGAGGAGTGAAAGTTGGAGAAATTGTATTAATAATTAATTGGAGATGATAGTTGAAAAATAATCAATTGGCCATTGGGACTCACAAAAGAACTTTTGATTGGTTGTATATTGTATGGGTATTTATTTATGTATTTTACCTTTCAGTAACATATTTTGCTCGGTAGTATTGTTGAGAGCCGAAGTCAATTTATTAATCTCTGATAAAAGCATTGCTTCAATGTCACAAAGATCTTCCAAATTGTCAGACTGAAAATAAGAAACTTGTTAACTCAATACCTGTTGAACCATTGAATAGTTAGTTTTAACTTAAAAATTAAACTAAAATCACACATTAAAATTACTTAAAGATATATATATATACTGTTGGTCAAGATAACACATGGAGAGCAGAGTCATGTACCGTAGTGTTCCTTTCCTCAACTTAAGTGGCTTTATTTTTTATATTTATCATCAGTTTTTTAAATAGATTAGATAATTGAAATGGCAACCATACTACAAAAAGTAGGTATTTTAAGCCAAGTATGAATGAGGATTGAATGTAAGATGATTGTGGTGCGATCTTGTAGTCTAAATGTATAATATACCCCCGTCGCAGCAGACCTGCGTACTCAGCGAATTTCCAAATCAATAATACAATAATAATACAAGTATGTGACGAGATTGATCAATTTATACCTGTTGATAAATTAGGGTATTTTGCCTATTCCCCGTAACATTAACATGCGAAAGAGTATGCAGGTTTGCTGCTTTGAGGAACAGTACAAGTTGGCATTTTTGCCATATACAACTTTTATTCTGACCATATACCAAGTTTTATCATTATCTGGACATGAATAAAGGAGTTTGCCTATTCTCCGTAAGATTAACATCCGGGAAAGAGTATGCAGGTTTACTGCTGTGAGCAACACATAAACTATGATTTTTCGGCATAAATGGATGGATCCCAACCACACAAAGCTAAAGTTTCATCCAAAACTATTGGTTGATAAGGGAAATATTAATTTTTCCTTATCCTCCATAAGATTAGCATTGGAGCCCCTAAATACAGTTTAGATTTTTTAATATCTCGGTAACCGTTGGAGATAGAGCAAAACATTAAGAAACTAAACTGTGTAGTTTTTTTTATATGATTCTAATGGTAAAAGATGAAATTTAAAATGACATGGGAAACCCCCATTTTTGGGATACAAAACTTCTCCAGACTACCTATTCCAATTGACTGGTATGTCTGGATTACAAACTTGTCCATGCAAATGTAGGAATACACGTTTCTACCAGATTTGGTCTCGATTACACCATTTTTACGAGAGTTATCGTGTTCACAGACACACACACACACAAATATATATATATATAAATTTTAACGACTATCGTTTTTGGTCTTTGGGCACCTAAAGACAAAAAAATAACATGGGCCGGGGCTTAAGTCTTGCCATGAGACTTACGGTAATACCTTCTTCCCTATGGGAAATTCGCTAAAACAAAAGATATAACTCAACTGTAGATTACCTCAAGGTTAACTTGTTTTTGCAATTTAAATTATAAGAAGTGTGAAAAAAGTACTTTGGATTTATTTACATATAGCCTACACCTCACAAATTGAAATATTCAAAATTAGTCCAGGGCCCCTGTTACATTTACCTAATTAAAGTAAAAATAAAATATTAACTGACATTTTAGGATATGGCTTCTACAAAGAGATTCTTCAATAGTAAATTTTAATAATATTTTGTTATTAAATTATGTTTAATGTTAATTTTCAATTATTAAAACAATGGTAGTCACCTTCTCTATTTCTTCAAGTAATATTGAAAGGTCTGAGTGTTCATTATTGTTTTGAAGTATGCAATTGCTACCAATAACATTTTCCTCAAACTCAACATCTGATAAAATATTATTGCTTCCCATAATGTGATATTTTATTGATAAATTAGCTAGAATTCTGAATAACAAACCACTGGAACAAAAACTAGTACATCATTAAAAATACCCTATTCACGGTTAGGAAACGGAAGTATGTAAATAATATAATAAAGCCTAGGAGGCTGTGGAATCAAGGAAGCAACCAAGTTTTTGACATGGATATGTCTTAACTCTGGGGGGTGTTGGCTATTTTTTAGATGGAAAACATGTAACAGGTTTCCATAGAAACCAGAGCTATTGTTTTGAATTTTGTATATAAAATAATAAAAACAGCTGTCTGTTTAGATAAACTGAAACCTTTCCCTTTAGACATATCCATGATCCAACCTATTTCCCACAGGGAAGAAAATACAAACATTTTTTCCTCAAATGCCTATTACCAATTAACTATATAGGCTTTTGAGACCTGAGCAGTGAATATGATTAGCGAGGTGAATATGAAAAATACAGACGCTGTGTTACCACACAGAGTCTGTATTTTAAAAGACAGAGTCTGTTCTACACTTAAAAGTCAAGTGTCTCTAATCTGGATTTTAATTCTAGCCTGCTACCAAATGACTTCTGACATATAAAAAATTACAACTTTTAATATTTCATTATTGCTGTACCATTCCACGTACCAAAATTGTTTATTTTACTTTCTCCCCTTATACATAGTATATGGAGAAAGTATTGTTTTCGTCAAAATTTTCGAATTTGAGTTGAGGGTGGATATATCCGTTTTGGGGTCCCCTGAATCCAAAAAAGTGGGTTTTGACGTGATGTCTGTCCGTCCGTGTGTCCGTGTGTCCGTGTGTGTGTGTCTGGATGTGTACAGTGCCACAGCGTACCCCGTTGGTCCGATTTAGATGAAATTTGGCATGTATATATATAGTCACCGTATCTCCAGGCATTTTTTCATTTTTTTGAATTTTTGATTTTCAAGGGTATAGTTCACCCCTAAAAACCCTTAAAAAACGTGAAAAATCCAATTTTCTCAAAAACGGCTCTAACGATTTTGATTAAAATTTGACAGTTTATAGTGTACAGAGTACTAAATAATTTGACACCACCCGCATATCTGTAAAAATGACGGTTCAAAAGTTATGGGCTTTTAAATGTCAAAAAAATCAAATTTTTAAATTTTCAGCGAAAACAATAAAAGTAAAGTATAACTTGACTGGGACCATTGAAACCAGCTTAAAAAACTAAACAAATTAGTATCTAGAATTATTTGTCTACGACTAACGGTTCCAGAGAAAAGTTAAATTTACTGTCCATGATAAACACAGTACGTTGTCTGAAAGCGTCCAATGTTATTCTTATGGAGAATATTAAAAAAGCAATGTCTTCCTTATTTTTTAACCGTTTTCCATGAAACTTGGTATGAAGTGTAAGGTCAAATCACCCAAAAGAACCAACTCAAAAAATTCAAACAATTAATTTAACTTTGTCTCTCTTGTTTTTATTTTCAGAAATGGGATGATTATTTTTGAAACAATAAATTATTAAATGATATTTATTTAGATGAACTTTGGAGAACATGATAGTTTTATTATAGATTGTCTTTCTTGAAACTTAAGGGAGAAAGTATGTGTCAGTTCACTGGTACCGTTTATTTTCTCATAGATTTAAAAATATATATAAATAAAAATATCTACAAAATGTATTCATGTTAAAATATTCCATTTTTATTTTAATGAACGACTAATTTTTATTTAATTGTAACTAGATGTTATTCTCCAAAATAAGTCAAAGTCAAAGTCAAAAAATAATTTATTTCCAGAAAATATAACATCGCTACATAATCTCTTAAATAAAAAATAAAAAACAATAGTACAATATAAGTACAATTTATAAATTAAAATTATTAGGAAATAAGCCTACATGGGCAGAATGCCTGTGCGTAGGCTTGGTCATCACAGTCAGCGAACAGTGAAGTTAGTTCTGGAAATTCAGAAAAAAAATTTAAATTGTGGATAGAAACATAGATGATAGAAGAACTATTCATAATCAATGATAGAAAATTAGAAAAAGAAATGTGTAAAAAATGTATCGTAAAAATAGGTGGATTCAGAAAAAGATAAATGGTGTTAAAACTCAGTTACTAATACTAAAATTACTAAAATTATTAAACTACGGTACTACAAAAAAATATAGTACTGGAAGGGCGGCAGCAGGAGGATAAGAGCACAAAGAGCGATAGTGAAGTAGGATCAGGTCCGCCTGTACTCGGCAGTGATAAAGTGTTCGGCCTCGGAGACCCCAAGAGTAATCAACCACTCTGTGACCCGTTTTTTTAAAATGTTGACTGAGTTTGAATCAAAAAGACGGATGTTATTAAAGCGAGATTTTAAATTTCTATACAGAACAACAGAAATATAGAATGAATTTGTAGTTGAATATGATTTAGTTAAGTGTGCAGTTGTAATTCCAATATTTTGCGAGTAACGAGTCCTGTAAGAATGGTCTACAAAATCAAAGATGTTCTCTAAATTTTTGAAAATATTAATCAATAAATTCTTTATGAAAAGCTGCCTTACACTGAGTAAAGAAACTTCACGAAACAAGCATTCTGTTGGAAAACTAACTGGTTTATTAAAACAAACTTTAATTATTAACTTTTGTAAATTGTATAACGGCTCTAAATTTGATGAATACATTCCGCCCCATACTATTATGCCAAATGAAAGTAATGATTGAACATAAGCGAAATATGCTATCTCTTGGTCATTCGGGATTACACGAAGTTGTCTAAAAGCATAAACATACTTTCGCAATTTTGACATTAAAAATGTAACATGCTCTTGCCACTTTAGACGATTATCAAAAACCACTCCTAAATATTTATAGGAAGTGACTCTTTCAATGGATTCGCAAGAGCAATACATATTATGATTGTTGCCACATGAATGTATGATAAGATTTTGTAGATTATAGTCAGAATTGTTTGTTAAAGATATTGGCATGAATTTTGTTTTTGACACATTTAAGGAAAGAACATTCTGAACAAACCACCTTTTTAAAACCATGAGATCACTATTAGCTTTAGATTGAACCTCGTCCCAGTTCTTTCCTTTCTGAAAGATTAGTGTGTCGTCTGCAAATAAAATGATTTTCCCATTAAGAGTTAAATTTGTGATACTATCAATGTATATAAGGAATAGAACCGGACCAAGACTACTTCCTTGAATTACTCCATAATCGATAGATCGGGTATCACTCAGGATGCCATTAATTACCACACACTGCCTTCTCTCAGATAAATAACTCCTGAACCATGAAAGAGCAACACCACGAACTCCAATATTCTCTAGTTTATCCAATAACTTTAGCCTGTCAATAGAGTCAAAAGCTTTCTTCAGGTCCAAAAAACCAGCATACTTCTCTCATTCTCAGAAATAGATTTATTTATTTCACCACTAATGTTAAATAAGGCGTCCGATATATTTCTATCTTGAATAAAACCATATTGGTTATCACTCAAAATTGAATTGGCTCGAAGATATGAAACTAGTTGTTCTTTAACTATCCGTTCTAGAATTTTAGAAAACACACTTAGCATAGATATAGGGCGGAAGTTGTTAACGTCTGTAAAGTCGTCTGATTTATGAAGGGGAAATACTTTTGCTATTTTAAAAATGTGTGGAAAAATGCCGGAGGTCAAACTTAGATTTATTAAATGAAGGATTGGTCTTGAAAATATGTAAAAATGCTTCTTAAAAAAATCAGCCGAAACCTCATCAATACCAGGGGCAGACCCTCCCCTGAGTGAGGTCACGTGTCGTATGACGTCATGTTCTGTTACAGTATGTAGAGTAAAGTCAGTTTGTTGTTTGTAATCGGTGTCGTTTAAAACTGCAGTCCCAGCCGAATTTATATTATTTGCTAAGTTCTGGCCCACTTGTGAAAAAAAGTCATTAAATCTGTTGGCGATTGTTTTAACTGACGTGTCTTCGAAATTAGAAGTGCCAAGGGAAAATTTAGACAAGGAATAGCGCGTTGTACTACTGTAAAGTGACTTTATAACCGATTATGATAATTCATTTAGAGCTTAAACAATGATTTAAAGGGAGTAAAGATTCTGTATTAATATGGATATGTATATGCTCTGGGGGAGTGTTAGAAATTCGCGTCGCGCTAAAATTGTAACGGAAAAAGACATCAAACGTGTTAAGGACAAGATATGGTCGGTTAGTAAAGACTAGTATAGATTAGACTTTATAATTCTTTCCTCTCTGGAGGAACTAAAACATTCCCTTTAGACATATCCATAATCTAAGCTATTTCTCAAAAGGGATATAAATACATCATTTTTTGTTATTATTAGTCTCATAGAAAGACCATATTCTATAGGCTACTTATTAACTGATATGAGGGGAGTCGCCTGTTACTTGTTTCTATCCAGGATCAGGAACTTAGTGTTTGACTTTACTGAATCTGGACTAGTGCGTTATCCCTGAGCAAAAAGACATTAAATGAATTTATTTAATTTATTCCCTCCTCTATGCCGTGGGTCACGGTGATATGAATCAGCGTCAAATCATACGTTGCCATGAATTCATTTCAAAATGGATTATCTAAATCACAACAAATCATTAATTCGTTGTTTTAGCAAAGAACATAGAAGTTTTTTTATTCATGTTCTTTGGTATTAGTTCTCCCAATCAAAAATATTTTTATTTACTGCACTGAGGGAAATAAGTAGATCATGGATATGTTTAAAAGGGAATGTTTTCAGTTAATCTAAGCAGCTGTTCCTATTCTTATATGTAGTAAAAATTCAATACAATAGTTCTGGTAATTTCTATGGAATCCTGTTTTAAATTTTAATCGTTCAAATTGCTAACACCCATCTCCCCCCAGACCTAAGACATATCCATGTCAAAATCTTATTATTTCACACAATAGGGTAGATAATACTGCAATTGTTTAATGGTTGTGGGCTGTTATAGAATAATATTATCCTCCTAATTATTATCTTACTTAATGGCAACGGTTTTACTTGTTTAATAATATTTCAACGAACAGCTGAAAATTTAACAATCTCAGAAAAAAATCACCTTTATTATTGTTCTCATCTCCTGCTGATTGCCTGTGACTGTGACGCCGTCTAACGAACTGACTTTTGTGTTCTGTCTGTTCTGGGAGAGAACTGTCAAGATCGAGAGAGTGAGCAAGTTTACAACAGTGATAGTGAATTTATGCTTATCCAAACATGAAAGTTATCAAGTGATTGTCAAGAAAAACAATCTCTTCTGTTAAAGAATATCGAATGTTTGAATTGATCTAAAAATCCCGTGCTAGCTATTATAGGGAGTTCATTATTCCAATGTAAAGTTCTTTATAATTTCAAAGATGGATAGCTCCTCAAAGTCGAATTCAACACCTACTAAAACAACTGCTACAGGTACTTATGTAAATGTGTATTACTTGATTTTTCAAGCCAAATGAGTTTCAGTTATTTGATTATAAATTTTGTTTCGTATTCCAATTGTTACATTTATTTGTGAGGTAATGCACAAGGTTAGCTTATGATCACATTGAAAGCGTTTGTAGGCCCATGTTTAAAATCTTTTCTGGGAATTGAGAACTAACTTCAAAAATTGGTTTAAGACAAGGTTATAATGTGCAACAGAACAAGTTTTTTAAACTGTATTTTTTGCATCTTATTGTATCAAATGTTAAGTGTGATGGGTGTGTCACTGACTGTTGTATTCATAAATTTTAAATAATAATTAATTGAATTTAAGTAAAGTGTATTTAAAAAATTATAACTAGGCTTATCAAAAATTTAAAATACCAAACAATACCAGTGGTCCAACACATACATCCTCCTTTACTTAAATTACAAAACCTACACAACTTGTAATAAAACTAGATTCTTTAAAGTTTGTCTAAATTTCATTTAAAAATTTATAATTTCAAAAATAATCATCCAAGTTCTTCTCTAAAATCCACTAAAGCAGAGAACTTGCTATACACATGAGCTAACTAGGTATGAAATGTTTGTTGTGTTTTTTAGGGACAAGTACATGACAGATGTCAGTCAGGCCACTTGTGGGCACTTCCATTCTCTTCTCATTAAAGCTAAGAATTTTTACAGACATAACATAGACCAAGCCAAAAGATCAGCTACTGCCAAGATGATTGAAGATTCACAAAAAATCTTTACAAATCAATAAGCGAGGCACCAATGTCTTAATGTTTCCTTAGTCCTGATGAAATCAACCATTGCTTTGTATATTAATTGAATTCTGATATAGCATTTATGATATTACTATTATATTATTGCATATTTATAATATTGTAGATAGTTTTTCAGGTGATAATAACAATGCTACTACATCTAGGCTATTACTAGGCAGGGGTTTAAGTTGTTGGAGGGAGATAAGCCCAGATTAGCTGGTGTCAGTGGTGAGAGGAATCAAACCTATCTTAGCGTTGATGTCTGTACTTAAACATGCTATAGATAATATTGCTTAGCCTCTTTTGACAGAGGCTAAATTGGTTAACAGGTTTGGTTAATTGGTGGTTGGTAAGTTGGATTATAAATTAAGAAATGAAACGAAATGAAAATTAATACAATCATAACATACTTATAAAATTATATGAAACATCTCCTATATGGGCTAAAGTCTGTGGGTTGCGGACCGGTTCAACAGTTCACGTTATAAAAAAGATAGCCTAAGTTAAATAAACTAAAAATTATTCAAAAAAAGGTTTTAATACTAATGCATGCAGTGAGGAAAGGGAATTTTAAATTTTATGGAGACTGTACGCACACAAAATGCACACACACATATACAATATACATTCAATTGAACAGACCTCCTGGACGTGCCATATGCACTTGGAAATGTGGTGTGTATCAGTGGATCCCTTCCTTAATGATAAGGTTACCGATTATTTATCTATATTAAGACGAAAAATAATTCCTAATATCAGTCCTGTCAATTCCTTCCAACTATTCATTTACCCACTTCTTCAATGAGTAGAAATTACAGTGAAACTGGTTTTTAATTTAACTGTTGGTTATTCTTTACATCGCCAGGAATTAAAACACAATTGTTAAATACCAATTTCTACCTTATTATTTTGCTAGAGTTATCTCAATGTTTTTTTAGTATTTAGTTTAATTTTATGAAGAAAAATTGATTTTGAGCATGGCCCTTAATGCTGTTGTAGGTGATAAACTATTTGAAATCTAACAAACTACTGGGTTTTAGGTGTGCACAACGATAATGAAGATCCCTATCCAAGTCTTTCGGATTGTCATGATTATGAGCCTAATTTAGAATTTGACGACACAGAATTACAGCATACTGCAGGAGCCCCAGGTAAGATTTGAATTATGATAGGGTTAAACACCTTGAAACAAGGTGTTTAAACATAGACTATTTTTCACATGTTTCTCTAATATTTTATAATTGAGAATTTTTTCCAATAGTTTCAAAACTATTTTTACTAATTTCTTTTGCAGAATTGTTGCAAGATGATATTCTCTCCCTCGGTGGTGGGCTGGATTATCTTGAATCACCGGTGTCTGATGGCACTATTGAAGACAATTTTGAAGCAGAATTATTGAATGCTCCCTCCAGGGCTTATGACAGTCTGTCGTATCCTTATGTCGATGAGGAGGAGGAAGAGGAAGACTTCAGCGACGTATCGATGTATGGAATAGTTGAGGTTATGGGGGATGACACGGCGGGCAGGAGAGTCATCGTTGTGTCTGCATGTCGACTTCCCAATAATAAGGAGCTAGATCACCAGCGGCTACTGCGGTAGGCAAACCGAACTTACAAACCTAGGATGTTGTAGAAGATTTCTGATAACTTATTTCTGTTTGGATAAACAATTTGTAAATTGTCTATACAGTTCTTCACTAAAGTTCAAGTTTAATTTTTTTTTCAAATGTTGTTTGCTTGTTTACTATATCCACTGACTGGTTCTCTATACAGGGATGGTGGCATGTCCAGCTACATGGAAGTCACGAATAGTGGATATGAGTGGTTGGTTATGAGCGATGGTCGGTGGATGGGATATTCTCTGGTGTGGATTAATGTCCACACTGTTGAAAACTTTGTTCATCCGCAAAGACTATCCTCATAACCAAATCAGTTCTTAATTCATAGGCAGTGGTTCGGATTCCATGTTAAAATTCCCTTAATAGTCCTAACCAGCAATGTCCCCTTCAATGAGCCTTCTCCAGGCAAGTGGTTATATATTTTTTCATATTAGAACTATGTTTCCAATATTCTTAACAGAACTCTGTTTCCCCAATGCCCTGCCCTTATTTGGATGAAGGTTGCTATTTACAATAACCCTTGACCTAACTATGGATGCATTAGCTCTAAGTATAATTTCTGAAAATAGTTGTATTGAAAAACAAAGCATATACTTTGAATAACGCTAGATTAATAAAGATGTTTTCATTAATTCATTCATAAAATTGTAGGTCCCTTAGATGCCATTGACTGTAGGGCTATTATTAACAATTATTATGGTGAGACAAGGTGTCTCACCATAATAATAAGAATACAACAAAACATAAAAATTTCAGTACTATCATTTTAGGAAATTTCCCATAGGGAAGAAGCTATCACCGCAGGTGACATGGTTGGACTTAAGCTGGGGACTATGATAATTTATTGTTTTGAGATCCCTAAGACCAAAAACAATAGTCATTAAATTGTATACTGAGATATAGAGGCTGGTAAACATAGTACATTGTCTTTTGGAGCTCTAATGGTAATCTTTTTGGGAAAAGGTAAAAATTATATTTTGATTATTTTTAAACTATTGTGATAAAAATCATTTTACACCTTGTTTACTACTGGGTGTTGAAAAATACAAATAAATATTTTAATTTTTCTTTCTATTTCCAGGTATTTAATGTACACCCTAGACAAGTTTGTTGAACAAGATTACAGCTTAGTTTATTTTCATCATGGTCTAACCAGCAAAAACAAACCTACCATATCTTGGATGTGGCAAGCGTATTGTGCTTTCGACCGTAAATACAAGAAGAATCTGAAAGCATTATATTTAGTTCATCCTACAAACTTTATTAGAATTATTTGGAAAATATTTAGGGCGGTCATAAGGTAAGTTGTATTTCTCAAGTTCATTCATTAATAGTACAATAGTATATATATATATATATATATATATATATATATATATATACAGTGGAACGTGGTTATAATGTCATTGAAGGTACCACACAATTAATGACGCTATATCAGAGTGACACTATAAAAGAGGTTTCATAATTTTAATTTAAAACCGAGGAAAAATAGAAAAATACATTTTTTACATGCAATTAATACTTTTAATAAGGTAATTTGAAATACACATAAAAGTTTATGTTTATGACTGACTGAACTAATCTAGGCCTTTACTGTATAAAAATCGAGTTTAAAAATATCGCAATGAAGTTCGGCTTGGTGAATTCAACTGTTGGTTCGATTTTAAAAAACAAGTCTGAACACACGTCTGCAATCTTACGTCCCTCCTTACACTCTCTTATAACTCACAATTTTTCTTTAATTGGCAAAACCTTTCTCTTAACACTTGCCTTTATTTTTCAATACTGTATTCGTCAGTGCTTTGACGCGACGTGAGTCACTGACACTGGCCTTGATGACGGCAACAGTGGATATAGGGTAGGGAGAGGGGGTTGGGGTGGTTAGCGGTAAGACAGCAATAAAATGCCGTTTCTAAAAATAGAATGGGGTATCTAGCTAAACAATGGCCGCGGCTCTCACGTTGCACCACTGACCGAAATTTCTCTCTTTAGCTATACGTTCCCTTCATCTCGGCCCGATTTTCTTGACGTTATATACCAGGTTTTAGAATTTACTGACAATACATCCGAGGTTTTACCTACGTAAACCTATGTATAGGTTGTTACCTGTAGTTTGGTGGGACCTAAAAATAAATTACGCTATATCCGTTATATCCGAGTTGACGTTACGGCCGAGGCTGCAATAACCAAGTTGCACTGTATATATATAAGATATATGTAAGATCTTTTGATGAAGTTATAATCTGTTTATAAGAAAAATTTAAATCACCTTGAGCATTTGCAATACCTGTACTTAGTTTTTCTAATTTATCAAAATGTTTTTAAGGATTTGAAAGATAAATCAAAACCATTATAAAAATTGAAATAAAAAAAATGAGCAAAATGTTTATTTGTTATAAATTAAGAGTTTGACACATCTTCCAGAAACATGGGAGCCAAAAAATAAGGTTCTTCATTTGCTTTTTTAAACTGAGTATTTGTTTCCCCAAATTGATTCCAAATTGATCACAGTAGTATGTACCTCAAATCAAATATTTAGATATGTTTTTTTGATAACCAGCCGAACTGAGAATCCCATGTAAATTACTTTCTACAATGTCAAGTTGATGATAGTCTTAGTAGAATCATCTGTTTCAGTGTTAAATTTGGTCGCAAGATGATGTATGTGAATTGCCTTAACGAACTAAGTCAGTACCTCAATTTGGAGCAGATCAGTATACCTCAGCCTGTATTAGAGTGAGTATATTTATTCATCTGTGTCATATTAAGTTTGATTAAGTGACCTTTATTCAATTTATCCTAATTTAACCCACTTTGAGAATACCTGTTAAGGTAATAACAGACTGGGACGTTGGTGTTGTCCTGTAATCCAGCTAGTTGGAGGTCATGAATTGTGGATAATTGTGAGCCATGGTCGGTGGGCGTAGTGTTCTCTTGTGTAGATTAACGTCTACACTATTGAAAACTATGTTAATCCGCAAAGGTCATCCTTATAACTAGACCAGTTCGTAATTCAGAGGCAGTGGTTTGGACTCCACGTTAAACTGTAGGTCCCTTAGATATGCCATTGACTGTTTGGATATTAATTAACAGATCTGTCTAAGGAACACGTTAGCCTTACTTACAACATTACAGGATCATGCCCCAATCATCATACACTCGTTTCTTATTCTTGGCTTAAAATACCTACCAAGTGGTACAGTTGCCATTTCAATGATCTAATCTAATGTAATCTAATATAAAAAAGAACAGTGTTCTCTTGATTGATGATTATCTAACACGCCTTCCGGGATTCACGCAGTAAGCTGGTTACACCTGACACATTTGCTTTATTTTCACCATTCATAATACTCGATCCAGTTGCTTCTGAGAGTGATTGCTGACTGGACAATGCTTGTTTTGTTTCTTGTGTTAGCGGTTAAAGCTTTCGTTACTTGGTTTACAGGTTTTTAACGATTTAAATTGGCTGAAAGAAAAGCTAAAGAAGGTTGTGTTGACTATTGTGTAAAGACTGGAAATTATTGTTGAAATAGTAAGTGAAAGAAGACTAAACAAAAACTTGTAGTATACCCTAATATAATTTTTATAAGAAAAAATCTAAAATTACTTTTTAGCTAACATTTTACAGTAAATGAATTGGTTTTTGACAGTTAAAATTACTGATTTGTTTCATGTTACCTGTTTTCAGTACTTTTTCGGACTATGCACAATTTTCTCTATTTGCAGTAGCTGTTCCACTTGATTCCGCAGATAATCGGGAGTTCTGTGTACTTCAAAGTGGCGCCTGGTATCTTGCAGCTTGAAGAGCACCCAAATCAATCAATACATTTTGATTGAGATCAGTAGTTAGTTATAGACCCTTTAAAAACCTTACTTTTCAGGATTTAAAAAAAATGTTGCTGATGTAGCCTACCTCCAGTAGTGAGGGTGATTCTAGGTTTTGCTTTTCCATGTATGAAATCGCAAACAGTGCAAAACCTATCTTTAATTAATTGTGGAAAGCATCATCCGTGCAGTATATTCACAGGCCATGACCACTTTTCCCATATTCTGGAAATAGAGGACAATGCCGAATTATTGCAAGTGAGAAACAATGAGATCAAAAAGTTTAACTCCGAATTTTGTATTCTTGCTATATATGTATTATTTTTATTACTATGTTGTATCTATTTACTATTATTATTAATTAATTCACTGAATGTAACTGAAATAGTTTCTCTGTCAATAAAAGAATTGAATTGAATTCTGGCCAAGAAAGCAACCTTGTGTGGCACCCATGAAGACAGATCTCAGATAGGTTCCCCGTGTTCTCTGGTAAAAATAACCTTAAAACCATGAGTGTTTTATACAATCTGATATGTTTGTATTTGAATATTCTACAGACATGATGAGAGACTTATGGCCAAGAACAGTCGGTTAGGTAGCAGTGTGTCACCGACCCCCGCCCCCACCCAGTCTCCTCCGCCACTGCCGACGCAACAGTTCGGTGTGTCACTGCAGTTCATAAAGGACAACCACGATAGCGAGGTTATACCTCCTCTGGTCAGGCAATGTGTAGAGTTCCTCAGCACTCCAGATGGTAAATCCAAACATGTGGTAAAATGTTTTTGCAAATAACCCAATAGCAGCAGACTTGCATACTAAGCAAATTTTATAAAATTATAATCTAGTATAACTATTTTAGTAGTAAAACCACAAAAAAATAAATTATATCAGCATACGGCAGACAAATTCCAATTCAATAAACAAACACTGTCAGATATTTTTTTTATTTTCTTAGTTACTTCTACCCAAGGACCAGTAAGCATTTAATATGTCAGGGTCTAGGATATAGAAATTTGTCAGGATCAGTCTAATGATGAAAGGCATTCCCAGTCTGGGATTGAACTGGCAAACTTAAACACATAATTAATGAAACCCCAGAACACATAATCATAATTACCCACTTTAAAAAACTGACAAATGTAACATTTAAAAATCACTTTTCTAATTAATTTAAATTTAATTACGTGAAACTATTGGAACAAAATAACATTCTAATTTACCTCTACGTATTGGGTTAATACAGTTTTAAATAAATAATTCATCAAAAACTATTGGTTGGGAGTTAAAAGTTTTCTTCTATCACAGCTTTAGAGACGGAAGGACTATTTCGACGGTCCGCCAACGTTGCAGTTGTTAAAGAACTTCAAGCCAAGGTCAATCAGGGTCAGCCAATAGACTTCAATGGAGATGTTCACATCGCAGCTGTCCTTCTCAAGACGTTCCTGCGGGAACTTGAGGAGCCTCTCATGACCTTTGACCTTTATGATGAAATCACTCAGTTTCAAAGTGAGTCAGCTGTTTCAGTGGATGAGGTTCTTCATTATCTAAAAAATAAACTCATTAATCGGTTTTATTTTTAGCCTAGTTTTTATCCTTCAGCGAAACAGTTTAATCAATACACCGGCTGTTGTCGCTATGTTGCTTATCAGGCTATAACAATTTTTAACTAGGGTTCTCAAAATATAATTTTAAATTTAATTTAATTTCAAAGTAATCTTATCTGAGGGCCATTAGGTGGGGGGACTGGTTATAAGGTCTAGCTAACCCTATCAATTTTTTTATCAACATCAATTTTGATCTTAAACATTTAATTAATTTTTTTAAGCTTTCTGAAATTAGCAAATTTATATACTAATTACAACAATAGGGATAGGGAACATAGAGGCTGTACTAGCTAAACCGGTCCTAATTCTCACAAGGATTGTGTAACAAAGAATTTAGAAACCATGAATAATAACAATAATTATAAATTTCCTATTTTAAGAGAGCCTTTCTATTTCTCTTCTAAAATGATCAATTTTATAGTAATTTAAGAAATTTAATTTTTAGTTTAACCCTATCTTCAAATTTTTGAAAAATTTCCACTTACTGTGATTTTTTCTTTTATTTAATTAATGATTTATGCCCTCTAAACTCTCACTAGTGCTTTTTTAATGCTTAACTCACTACACTGTTAAAGTGCTTAACTAGCTATGAATAAAGCATAGTCTACTCTAGCAACAAAACAGCTAACTTCTTTAGTTGGATCCAGTATCAGCTCCCAGAGGGCAATACGGTAAATTAGGCGCCAAGAAGAGAGAAGACTAACAAGTTCTATAAATTGGCTACTAATCATTCTTGCTCTATTATACATATCCATCTTAAAATCAGTTGTTTCTATGTTTGTTTTCTGATAACAATATGTAACGATTAAATAAGAAAACTGAAAGGAAATTATGATACTGCTAACACCTAAATATTGACTGTAAGACCATCTGAGGGATACAGGAGTCACTAGTAGGCCAGCGTATTATATGAATGTCATGGAATCCCTGCATTTTAAGCTTAAATATTAAAATTTTCTAGGTATATCTAAAGACGAGAGACCAAGACATGTAAAAATATTAATTCTAGAAAAATTACCAGAAGATAATTACCAAGTGCTAAAATACATCGTTCGGTTCCTTTCAAAGGTAAGTTTTGCTTATATTTAGTCTAAATTTTGTATGTTTACTTTTACTGGGTTGTACCTCACCGGTTTTCATTCACATTCAGTAAAGGTTATTTGCCTTTCAAGGACATTTTTAACTATTTGTATTTTAGGTTAGGCTTGTTTCATCCACAATCTTGATTATACACAATTACTCATCCACCCATCACTGTGGATAATCGGGAGTCTACTGTACTTATAATCGTTGAATATGATTATGCACTTATAATCGTAGATAGTTCTACGATCTTCATCATATACGATCATATATACGAATCATATAGATGATTGGCTATTATCATTTATCTCCAACATTGTTCCGCAGGTGATGGATAGGTGTGATTTAAACAAGATGACGTCTTCCAACCTGGCGGTGGTGTTCGGGCCGAACCTGGTGTGGTCGCAGTCCGGCCAGTTGTCACTCTCGGCTATCGCTCCTATCAACATGTTCACGGACTTTGTCCTTGTACACCACGATCAGATATTCATCATCTAGACAACACATCAACCGACCGCTTGTGCTCAACTCTGGCTTGCTAAATTAGGAACATAAGTTTTAATCGTATGTATGTTTGTTTAAGTAATTTTATTCTTTTTTGCTGGAGATACATTTTACTAACGTTGTTACCTTCGCTGTTTCATATTAGCTTTGATTATAAACAATTTTATCATCAATGTTATTAGTTTCTAAGGCTGCACATTAGTAAATATAATTATTTTTATTGCTCTGGTTTCTTGGAAACCAAGTTAGTTCATGGGTAGCAATGTTAGTTTTGTCTTTAAATATACCAGGCGAATATCTCCCCATGACCTTGTCTCCAATTTTTATAGTATTTTTCGTTAAGAGCCCTCTTCACCAAAGTTGTGCATTGCGGTTAAGCCTGTGATACAGTTCTGAATGTTTTTCTTGTTTTAAACAACAATGATAACCAAGTTATCTGTATATTCTTCCATTCAGTAAAATATAGTGTTTAGGATTTGCACCTCTAATTTTTTAGCTAGAAAATGTAGGAAAGATGAAATGAATAGACAGTCCTTCTGTACCTGGGATGGGATACTAGTGGTTTAAGATTTCAGTTTAAAATTTCTTTGGAATCCTGTTTGATATGGTGCAATACTCGTATACCTATTCAAAATGAGAATACTCAATGTTAAAAATAAAATAAACCATGTTCTTAAAACTTAATACTAAATAAGTATATGAATGCAATAGAGTGTCAATTATCCAATCGGTAACTTCGGATGGTAAAAATAAGAAAAAAATTGTTTACTATTAAAAGCCCTAGGTCAAGTCTTCATAGAAAAATGACTTGATGTAAGAGTATAACTAGGGTATATATTGTAGTTATAAAATTTCTTTAATACACATCCCTTCACCACAAGTTCAAAGATTTTGGGGAAGACACTCAACTCAACCCCACCGTCCGGGGTAGTGACAAACATTTTGACTTGGATATGTCTTAGCTCTGGGGTGGTGGGGGTTGGCAATTTGGGCTACCAAAATTTAAAACGGTGACATCATTTGGTTAGTGACATCATAGTTTGGCTATAAGAACAGCTGTTTAGATGAACTGAAAACATTCCCTTTAGACATATCCATGATCTAACCTATTTCCCTCAGGGAAGTAAATACAAACATTTTTGTTTGAGTTTTATAGGATTATGTGACCCCTTACACTGCATACCAAGTTTCAGGTAAAACAGATGAAAAATAAAGAAGATATTGATTTTTTATTATCCTCTATAAGAATTACATTGTATGTTCCCAGATAACATACTCATTTATTACCACCGTAAATTTAAGTTTTCTCAGGTACTGTTAGTCATAGAGTATAACTCAAGATACTAATTTATTTAGTTGCTTGAGCTGGTTTTAATGATTGCCGGAAAATCTAAAAATATATTTTGTTGACATTTAAAAGTCCATAACTTTGAACTGTTACTTTTACAGACGTACACGTGGTTTCACGTTATTTGGGATTTAATCTCTATAAACCATAACATATTAATAAAAATCATCCGTGCAAATGTTTGGAAACATGGATTTTTTTATTTTTGTCTGGGTGAACTACGGTTAAAAATGGTTGAGATAGCCAAATTGCACCCTTGAACTAAATTTCATAAAAATCGGACCATCTTGGGGTCTTCACAGACATACAGACAGGCATGAGGCCAAAAACAGACGTAACAGGTGTTACAGCCGTTTTGGCATCACTGTGTCATCTTTAGACAAAAATGCTCGGCCATAAGGTGTCGTTAATAAACAAAAATATTACATAAAACATGCACGATAAAAATGAAAAACAGGCCTTTCTGGAAATATAATCATAACGTGAACATGGACATAATCATGTAAATAATTACAATAGTGAACGAACATATTTTAAAATTACAAATTGACAAATTACAATTCAAGTCATTCTTTATTTTCAATATTATTTTAAATCAAAAAATTGGACCAAGACCAAAAGGGCAAAGACTCAACTGTCACTGATAACGCCGCTGCCACGACAAGCATAGGATGATTCCAGTCAGCTCCTAGCTCGAGTGCGAGATTAGTGTGTATTAACGACGCCTTGTGGCCGAGCATTTTTGTCTGAAGGTAGCTCAGTAATAATATTGTATTGTAAATTAAAATTAACATTGCATTATGCTTTTCAAGTGTTTGGATATTAAACGGCTCGATAATTTACGCTCTATTGTAAGCCTTAAATCGGGTTTAAGACTGGCTTAAGCTTTTATTATTAGTCTTTTATTGTAACTATAAGTTTATGTTCCTAATTTAGCAAACATTTCTAATTATTGTTGTTCAATGAGATACATTGTACATTCTGTTACGAAAGTTGTAACTAAGAGAGTTGTGAACTAACAATTTAATGCAGTATTATACAATCACAAAGATAAAAAAATCAAAATATTTTTATTGAACTTGTTGAAAACTAAGTATAACTAACCATTAAATTGTCAAATTATTAATTATTGTTTAGTGGTTATTATATCTATTTTCTTAAGCCTTTTGTAAAATAATGACGCACATAACGACGGAGTGAAGAATACATATATATATATTAGTATTTCAATGTATTCGGTAATTACCTCAATAATCCGGGATATTGTAAAAAATATTTCAAACTTTATTTGTAGGAATGTAGCTATGATGGAATTGATAGTGTTGTAATATTATAGTTTTCTTTTAAATTTTAAATACTCTAATGCATATTTTCGGTGTTTAATGAGGTTTTTGTAACTGGCTAAGAATAAAATCAAGTAAAAGTTTATTCATTTCATATTACTTTTCAGAAATTTTGATTTATTTTCAGCATTTATTAATCTTTTTTTTAATTAATTGTATTGAACTATTAAGTCCTGTAATCTATGTTACACCAAAACTTAAATAAAAAAATGCAACAGCTTTTGAGCAAATATGACGGATGCACTAATGAAGTAGTGTTGAAGCTGCTTTGAAACTCAGAAGAACATTTAAGATTACAGTTTAAAACTGCTTTAGGTGAAGTATTTTGTAAGAATACATTCCGCCAAATGTAACATTCCTAAATGAAAAGTTTTTTTTAATATTAGCTTTATAGCTTAAAATTTTTTTTAGAGATCTTTAAATTATTGTATACTCAAAGTACTTAAAATATTTTTATTTAAAACTCAGTCTGTTATTAAAACTAAGCAATGGAAAATTAGCTCTTGTAATATAAAAGTTTTTTAACTCATAATCTAGCAAGTTTATTATTGATTGTAATTTGAATATTGTCAAAAATTATTTTGGAAATAGCTTCCCATATAGGAGGATGAATAATTTCTACTGCCTTTAAGTTCCTATCTTAAATTTTTTTTATTGAGAAAGAAAAAAATTCAGCACAAATCCCTGAACTCATACATCACATGTAAGAATGTTTTGATCGAGTAAATAAATGTCTCTTTCTAGAGTAATATTTAACCTACATATTATGATTAGTGAACACATATAATACAATGCAGAATAATTTATTTATTCTTTTCAAAAATATTCTTTTCCTTTGAGGAAGAATAATAATTTTCAAATACAATGTTTCAATATTAATTGCATATTACTGTTGAAAAAACAAAAGGTTTTACAATTTGGCAGTTACGTTAACAATCTCAGCGTAGAACTTAATATGAAGTTTTGTTCTTTTGAAAATAGACAAAATTATAAGAACTAAAAAGACATTTCATAATACTTGATGATATTAAAACTTTGCATTTTTGAATTGTTTACTACATTCTATTTTATTCATATCTCAAGACTTCGAGTCAATTGGAGTTGGTTTAAGTTAGAATAAAATTATCTTGTATGGCATAATTGTTTTTAACAAATATTAATTGTATAGTTTTAATTTCCTTAAAAACAAATAAAAATTGTTTCCTTGAATAATTCTCTTAAAAAATAATGAAATAGTTTAATATTTTTCCCTATTTTCTGAGAGTCAAACAATACTTTATTTTAATATCAAAAATCATCTGTAAATATTAATTTTTATATTTATTTTTTAATGTCATAATTTTCCCATTTGTCTTGAATGGTTTGTAAAATCTGCGCACAATTTCATATGATATGTTAATTTTTTATTTGCCAGTTTGCAAAATATATGCCAAAGAAAAGTTTCGAGTTACCGGTACTTAGTGAGGCGTTACAGGCAAGGCAGTCATATCATTGTACAAATCATTCCATCATGCTAAAATTGTGATCATTACCTTATAATAGATTTTTAAAATATGTAAATAGACTTTAAAATATTAATATAATATTTGTATGTACTATGTAACTTGTTAATATAAAATAAAAAGTAAACAACAATTTGTAAAACTTTATTTTGTTTCAAATTAGTATTTGTATTAGTGGTTTTGATGAGTTTTAGGCAAAGCCAAATAAAGAGTTCAGAAACTATTCAGAACTTTTAGCCTTATAATGTGCTAAAAGATACTTCTTTTTTTCACAAAAGACAGCTATTTTCCACCATTGGTCAGGCCAAATGATAAAAACAAATTAAGTGGTAATACATCAATAGCCTACTTACTGGAGTGGTCATTCATACCCAGTCGGTATTTGGCCTCATCAACACGGCTTCTCCAGTTGGTTCTGCTTTTAGCATTCTTGTTTGCAGCTTCCTCAAGGGAAGCTGGGATGCGGAATAGGGGCTTTCCTGGGAGGGTCTCTCCGGGCTTAGTCCCACTGTCTTGCTTTGTCCTGGAGCAATCATGTCACCAAACGATCTTGACCACAGACCAGCCCTTAGCTTCCAGGAGGTAGAGAACTAAACTCTGTTCATCCTGTGCAGTTAAGACTTTGGCATGTCCCAAAGTGAAAGAAAGAAAAAAATGTAAACATGGAAGATATTCATTTTGAATTCACCTGTGACTATTTCAGTTTTTGTAGGCAATAATGATCTCCTAACTGTTAGCAGTCAGAGAGCCATCTTGTTTATTAGCGAATTTCCCATAGGGAAGAAGCTATTACCGTAGGTCTCATGGTAAGACTTAAGCCCAGGACCATGTTATTTTTGTCTTTAGGTGCCCAGAGTCCAAAAACAATAGTCGTTAAAATTTTTTTATATATATGTGTCTGTGAACACGATAACTCTCGTAAAAATGGTCCGATCAAGACCAAATTTGGTAGAGACGTGTATTCCTACAAATGCTCGGACGAGTTCGTAAACCAGACATATTGGTCAATGGGAATGGGTAGTTTGGAGGGGTTTGTACCCCAAAATGGGGTTTTTTGCGTTTTCACATGTAATTTTTAAAAATTTCTAATTTTATATTTCAGAATTGGAATCAGCTAAAAAAAGAAAGACCTACACAGTTAAGTTCCTTAAAGTTTTTCTCTATCTCCAACGGTTACTGAGATATTAAAAAATCTAAACACAGTGTATGTTGTATTGTGGGGCTCCAATGTTAATCTTAAGGAGGATAGGGAAAAATTAATATTTCCCATCCTTTTATGCTTAAAAATCATAGTTTATGTGTTTATCATGGCAGCAAACCTGCATACTCTTTTCCCATATTAATCATATAGGGAATAGACATACTCCTTTATTTATGGACAGATGTTGATGAAAGTTGGTATAAATGTTATGATAAAAATTATTTATGGTAGAAATGACTACTTTCAGTGTTCCTCACAGCAGCTAACCTGCACATTCTTTCCCATGTTAATCTTAATCTCTGACGCATGCTATGTAATATTTGTATTGTCTACAGCAATAAAGAGTTTATTATTATTATCTTATGGAGAATGGGCAAATAAGTCTCATGTTTATGGACAGATTTTTAAAAACTTATATATTATATCATATCATATAAACTTATATCATATATTATTATTATATTATTGATTTGGAAATTCGCTGAGTACGCAGGTCTGCTGCGACAGGGGTATTATTTTTTCTATCAGTTTTGATAATTGGTGGGCAGGACAGGATGTGAGGTCTCAGTGAGCTAGGGACCAACTGCGGCTGTTATACGACTATGTTCCTCTTCAGCCAGTATTTGGTGGATTTCTATCAATCCTTACTTACTAGCCGGTTAGTTCAGCTGAAAAAAACCAAGGAGTGACACTATAGCACTATCCAGTCATTACATACTCCTGTTCTTACTCCCAAGTTCGTTACTGAAATGTAAACCTGTCCAGGACCAGGTATTTCAAGCTAAATATGATTGAGGAATGACTGTGGCACAATCTTCTAGTCTTATTACTGACTACACGTTCCTTAGAGAGAACTGCTAATTAATAGCCCAAACAGTCAATGGCATATCGTGGAGTCCAAACTACTACCTCTGAATTACGAACTGGTCTAATTATAAGGATGGTCTTTGCGGATTAACGTAGAATTCAATAGTGTTGACGACACCAACATAGCTCACAACTATCCACATTTAGTGACCTCCAAGACCGGATTACAAGACACGTCCCGGACCCAAGACCATCAATATTGCAGGTGATATTAAGTCGCACCAGCTAAAGAATAATTAGCGGGTGGAATTATCAGTATAAATATTTTCTGAAAATAAGTTTATTAAACAGTTTCACACCATATTTTTACCATTAATAACATTTTTGAGATTGGAAATCTAATTTAAACTTAAATATATACTAACAACAGCAAATACTTCAAAAAGTCCAGATATCACAGAGTCACTTGAAATAAACTCTTTATTGTAAAGTAGGAAAAATGCCATTAATGGAATTTTGTTTCAAAACAAACATAACAAGTTGAAAAAGTTGAATAAAACTATATACTAAAAAATACAAAAAAAATTATAGTTGGAGATAATACAGTTAATACATATAATATATAGGCTGAATATTGGATTCTATTTTGATAATTTAAAAATTGTATATTTTTATTTAAGATAATACAATATATATAATTATTGTGCTTGTTGAATTACAGTTATTCATTGAAAATGAATAATAATTATTCCACCAGTTGTGAGTAAACTCCACAAAATAATAATTAAGTAAATCTTTTGTGGGAAAATTATTCTCCCTTTTTCCTCAATCAATAAACAAAATTAATAGAGAACAGTAGAGCATCAGCTTATTAACACCAGTTGGGAAATCTCCATTTAACTTGGGCATTGTGTCACATAGGCCTACTCATTTCATCCTTAATTTTCTACTTAATTTCTTCAAAAGATTTGGTAATGTGTATATTTGCAATGTACCAAATAAACAATTAAAAATATTAGATTCTTGCAATGACTAATACCATATATTCCAAGCATTGAATTTGAAAAGAATATTTCAATTTTATCACCGTACATAATCTGGTTTATAAAAAAATACTTGGTAATATCTTTGGCATGTGTTCATGGATGAAGGGGATCCATACATAATTATGCATTACTGTTTTTTTGACATAGTATAAGCAAAGAACATATAAGATAGAGAACGGCAACCATATGGAACGTTTCGTAGGGGGTGTGCTCGCCTGCCCTCTGTTGGAGATTCGTCTAAACTAGGCCCGTTTAGTGCGGTGTCGGAATTCAGCGGCTCGAGTTCAAATCTCCAACACTAATTTTATATTTTTATTCTCATTTTTTACCTTTATGCTTGAATTGTTTTGATATATCAGTTTTGTAATTTCCTTACAAAGAATATAATTTTAAAAATTAATATGGATAACTTGTTAAAGCTATTGCTGATAAATGTTTTTTATTTGTAGCGGGTGGCCCGAATCTCATTTCGGGCCGCCCGATACCGCACTAGAGTGTCTTTTAAAAGACTTTTGAAATGCGTAACTAGTAAACTCAAATATTCGCATTTATGAGTCTCGTCATTTCGTCTGCAACTCTATATCTTATTTCCCTTAATATTTTGAGGTTCCATATGGAAATAAAAAAAATAATTACAACAATAGCTTTGAAAAATAATTCCTATTAATTTTAAAATTGTAGCCTATTCGGTACAAAAACAATTTAATATTAAAATACAACAACAAATTAAAGCATTGAAGATTCAAAATGAGTATAAAATTATAAAGTGAGTGATGGAGGTTTGAACCGTGTTCTTTCAATTCGGGCCACCCGCTACCGTACTGTATTTTACCAACAACAGTGGCACACTCAACGTTTGGGCCACCTGACTAGATCTGGTGGCCCGAATAAATCTCTGACATTGTTATACAGTGCAACTCGGTTATTGCGGCCTCGGCCATAACGTCAACTCGGATATAACGTCATTTATTTTTAGGTCCCGCCAAACTATATGTATTTACATAGGAAAAAACCTCGGATATATCGTCAGTAAATTCTCAAACCTCGTATATAACGTCAAGAAAATCGGGCCGAGATGAAGGCAACATATAGCTAAAGAGAGAAAGTTCGGTCGGTGGTGCAACATGAGAGCTACGGCTATTGTTTGGCTACATTCTATTTTTAGAAACGGCATTTTATTGCTGTCTTACCGCTAACCACCCCGACCCCCTCCCCTACACTATATCCGCTGTCGCCGGTCATCAAGGTCAGTGTCAGCAGAGAGGAACGGATTATAAGGTGTCATGAACGGATTCATCTATGGTGTCAGTGACTCACGTCGCATCAAAGCACTGTGATGCCGTTCGTACGTACCTACAGTTCGTGTAGATATCGTTAGTTCAGTGTATGTCTTTTACAGTTTGTTTTTCGTTATTTTAATTTACAAATACAGTATTGAAAAATAATGGCAAGTGTTAAGAGAAGGATTTTGCTGTAGAAAAGGTGTGAGTTATAAGAGCGTGTGAGGAGGGACGTAAGATAGCAGACGTGTGTTCGGGCTTGTTTTTTTAAAATCGAACCAACAGTTGAGTTCACCAAGCCGAACTTCATTGCAATATTTTCAAATTCGATTTTTTATATAGTAGAGTAGTCAGTCAGTAATAAACATAAACTTACGGTGTATTTCAAATTACCATCATTAAATGTCGTAATTTCATGTAAAAAATGTGTTTCCCTATTTTTCCTCGGTTTTAAATCACTCACGTAATACCACGTTAAATCACTAAATACGTCACTCGGATATAGCGTCATTAATTGTGTGGTCCCTTCAATGACGTTATAACCAAGTTCCACTGTATATGAGGCTGCCCTTCTCTATCTTCTAGGTTTTTCGTATAAGCTCTAAGGGCGAAGTAGTGTGACGCAGGGCCCCATAATTTCCCCGCGTCTGGGTAATTATCCCGCCACCGGGGATATAATGCTGTACCTGGAGGCAGTGAGTGGTCAGTCGCCGCAGGCAGTGAGTTGCGAGTCGCCCCCGGGAGCGTGGACACGTCGGGGGTTAGAGTCGGTCGGTTCCTCGGAGTAGAGTAGCGTTTATCTTTTGTTTTGTTTGTTTTGTCCATGATGGGACATTGTGCCTTGCGAAAACGTTTGGCAGCGTAGCTTCCAGCAGAGTGGGGCAGATACTTGGCATTCTTCTCTTTGACAGCTTTGATAGCTCTTTGATAGTCCTGGAGTGACATGTCGGAGACCTGAACGTCATCGCAACTCCAACGACCAAACAGTTTGATCTCAGGCAACTCAGGGGCTGCAGCTACAGGGATTGTATCAACTGCGGCAGCAGGCTCCTCCATTCCCCAGTCTTTTTCCGCCATCTTCAAAGTTTAATATTCCTCGACTAAGGACCGGCCCTGAAATTCACGAAACGGTAAAAAAAACTTTCCTTTTTCTTTCCGGTCGGAGTCAAGATGGTATTCTGACCTAGTGCTTGAGTGAGTTGCTGTGGCTGGTGCTTTTCAACCGGAGGTGTTTTTCAAATTCTTAGGGGATGTTGAACCAGAAACACCTGAAAACGATGAAAATAAAGAAAACAAAAAGACTAATTTACCTATAATCAATGAATTGTCAAGAACTTTTATTAAAGCTGTTAGAAGATGTTCTGAAGTAAAAATTAAAACCGCATCAGATAGCCCTCGGTACGTTGAAGATGACGCAAACCTTAGTGAAATCTTGACTAATGTTTCATTGCAATCGAGAAAACGAACTTATTTTGATGTAATAAAAAATGATAAAGTTGAAAAGCAACATTGTATGATAACAAGAAATGATAAGAAGATCAAAACTCTTAAAATTGGGATGCGAACAAGAGATGTGGCAAAGAGTGAAGTAAAAAATAATTTAAAGAGAAAGAATGTATTAGGAGATGAACAAAATATTCCAGTAAAGTTCATGGCAATTGCTGAACAAATTTGGCACTTCCAGAAGGATACTCCACCACGATTCCGTAGTCATAGAAGACGTTCAGCAGGCGTAATTCAAACTTATTGAGAAAGAGGCTGGCTTATAAACCTCAGGAAACAATTGAAATAACCCCAAAATTCATGACAAAACTACGTTCATGTCCAGTGGACGTTCCACCTGAAGTGCCAAAATATCCTGTGGAATTAGACGAAATAAAAAAAATCGCCAGAAGTCAGTCGCAAGAGGATTATCATCGGACAGCAGCCGTTCACCTTCAGCAGAGACGGAGACTTGATAGAGAGTCCTCCCTCCAGTCTCACTGACAGTGACAGCAGGTGGACTAGCAGCACAGGAACTCCAGGACACCACAAGGGAGACCTGTACCTCGACAAACCTGGCTTCCCCTCCATACAGGAGGCGGCAGAACCGTCACCCTCCTCTTCTACCTCTCGCCTGCCTAACTCCACCACCGTGCCCCGTCACGCTTTCGCAAACGTTGTTACCACATTGCTCATGGAGAAAAACCAGACCCTTAAAGAGGCGAAAGCAGAGCTGTACAAATTCACTGCTATCCCTGTATCTCCTGTATGTCCCGGAATCTCCTGCAATAACTAAACCCACCTGGGCATTGAAGCGGATTAGAGTTCCAGCAATATATAATCAATTTAAGATCACTGAAAATTTTTTTGGTGTACCCATACCAGAAGTTAAGAGAAGCACTAAAGGAAAGCCCATCAGTTTTGAAGTGAGAGATAAACAAATCTTAGAGAAAAAAGAAAAGAAGATAAAAGAGGATAATGAAGAAGTGCTGAAAGCCCGTTCTCACAGGGAACCACTCAAAGGATGTCTGCACACTGCCCGTCGTGTCCTTGAGCGACAAGAGTTCGAACGCAGGAAGGCGGAGAAAGAGGATGAAATCGCAAGCATGAAGTACCTGAGAGAAGAGCTGAAGAGGGGGAGGGAGGAGGCAGAGATTGCAAAACTACGGAAGGAGTCCGTTCACAAGGCACTTCCTATGCCAAAGTTTAAGCCCAAATCTTTGAATCCGAAGATTAAATCAGACCTGCCTCTTACAACTCCGCAGAGCCCTAAGATTACTAAACGAAGAGTCCAGGACCCAAAAAAAATATAGTGCTTTCCTATTTAGTAGTTTTTTAATGCAATTTTGAATTGTTAATTCTAATACTGTATCTTATTGTATGGTCTGTACACAGATATAATACTACACTTTATATTTACTCTCTTAAAATCTATTTCTAGCTGTAAGTTTTCAAAGCTTTCCGCATGTATTAAAGGTAACTGTTTTAATACATGCTCTTTTTTAATTCAATGTAATTAATATATTTTTCCAGCTCCTTTTTTAGATCTAAATAATTTTCCCCCAGGGGATTTAATACAAAAATCACGCCTCGCTGCATGTGTGGGTTGGGGGTAGTAGCTCAGAGATACACCACATCTTCTTTTTTTTAAACTCCCGTATAATCTCTAACGTAACCAAACAACGGCCAATGAAATCAACCTAACTTAAATCTAACAAAACAAACAAAACAAAAGATAAACGCTACTCTACTCCGAGGAACCGACCGACTCTAACCCCCGACGCGTCCGCGCTCCCGGTGGCGACTCGCAACTCACTGCCTGCGGCGACTGACCACTCACTGCCTCCAGGTACAGCATTATATCCCCAGTGGCGGGATAATTACCCAGACGCGGGGAAATTATGGGGCCCTGCGTCACAGTAGCAAAAAGTGACTTCATTGATCACATACCGTATAGCCCATAACTGGATATTTTTTGTTTGTTGTAGTCATTTTAATATTTTGTGAGCAAATCCCTGAAATACTAAATTGTTACGTTATATTTCATAAGTAATGAAGTCTCTAGAGAAACTACAATGCTTATTAGAAACATTTAAAATTTGTATTTATTAAATTTTATGAACTTGCAAAGCGAATTTAAGGATAGTTAATGTGTATTTTATGCCATGATGTAAGCTATTTCCCAAAGGGAAGTAGTTGTTTTCTTATGGAGGGTTTTCTGTCAACTTCAAAAAATCTAAACAGCTGTTCTTATAACCAAACTATGACGTCGTTGTTTCAAATTTTGATCACTCAAATTGCCAACCCCCCCTCCCTTAGCTACGACTTATCCATTTCAAAATCTTTATATCCATCCTACTGTCAAGTCAAGAGATAGATGACATTTATTTGAATCCACTAAACATATTAGGATATTCCAACCTTGATCTATTTTGTAGGGCACAATTCACAAACAGCAGATAGATATGTCAAAGAATAGTTCAATGTCACTAATATAATTTATGATGGAATTAAGAGTGAATAAATTATTTTAACACCACTTGGCATGTGGTCGATGCTCTACTGTATCTGATTTTAAACAATACAAATTTTAATTAAATGGACTGCATATTTCTACATATCTACATATATATAGCACTTACACACTTATAGATGAGGAAGGATGCCCAATGTCCAACTCCACTATGTTTTATGACTCCAATTCCTTCCAACTTTCAACTCAGAGATCGAAAATAACTTTAAATATAAATTAGAACAGTAACTTTCCTTATATCCTTAAAACTTGCAGCAGTATTTTGTGTATCTATATTTAATTATATAATGACTTAATTTTCTATTGGTGGAATGCATGATAAGTCAGTCAAAAAGTTATTTTTATAAAACTATACACACCCAGCATTGAATTTCAAACAAAGTTTACATTGTTAAATCACCAGAGGCGAGGCACATGAAACTGAAGATGCCGACGCTACATGATAGCTTAGTGAGAGGTAAACCACCATTCACAACTGCATTGGAGTAAATTTTTTTGTAAGCTTTGTTTTTAAAATATTTATATTGTGGTAATATAAAAATTGTAAATGCTATCTATTTTCTACATTATTTAAGAGGGAAAACATAATGAGGTTTAAAAGAGATGTTTAAAAAATCAATGATGGATGTTTCCAATGGTTTATATGTTGTATCCTTAGAACTAAATAATAAAATTAGATCCATTTAATTTCAAACTTTTATAAAATAATTTAAGATTATGCTGTGAATATGTACAGGAACAATCATAATATTCGTTTAATTGGATGTGATAGAACCACATACAGATAATAAAAATAATAGCAATTAAAATCATTATCTGATTGTGGATATTAACATACTGGACAATACTTTCTGTTCATTTCACTGCTGATTATTTATTCAGACTTTCCCACGCTTCGTCTTCCCATTTGTTCCAATCTGAACTGGTGTTTGAAGGAGCGGAATTACGTTTCTTCTCGTTGCTGTTTTCATTCCAGTTTCCCGTTTCCTTCTGAGATCCACCGCTTTGGTTTCTGGAATTAATCAAAGACTAATAAACGAAAAGATTAATTTTCTAACTTTATTTCTATTCTGCTCCTAAGATACTCTAAACACGTTCTGAGATATAGAGAATCTAGTGTAGAATAGGATTTTGTTAATCTAACACTATAAAAATACTTTCTCCCTTAAGTAAATTTAAATACTACGACCTTTAATAAAACTATCATACTCTTTTAATTTGGTCTAAATATCATTTAAGAATTTATCGTTTCAAAAGTAATAATTCATTTTCTGAGACTAAAAACAAGTTGAATTAATAGTTAGAATTTTTCCTAAACATCCCCTCCCCTCCAACCACCCCCTTAGAAAACCAAACCGGGGACTAATGGTTCAAACCATTCTGTTAAAGAATACCTTAAGGGAAAATAAAAAGCCAATTCACCATTTTCGATGTCCACAGCGCAGCTGCGCTTCCAGTGGGAATTCTATATGTAGTAACCTTCCTCCTACCTTTGTTTTATGTTGCCGTCCACCAAGAGTGATGATTTTTCCGAGGAGTAGTTGTAGTCTGAGGGGAAGCTGGAATAGCCAAAGCTGCTGTCCGCGTTGTTGGAGTAGCTGGAGAAGTTGTCGGCAGACGCAGACTGTGGCGGCGGCGCAGGAGTGTTGGTGCCAGACAGATCTTGCCAGCCTCTGCGGCCCAGTTCACTCACCTGTCATGTGACAACTGATCAAAACTAAACACAAGCATTACGTCCTCAACTGTATCATTAACGGGATTTGAATAGTTTCCATAAGACTCTATGTTAAATAAGGTTAAACCATCAACTATGTTATCAACACCAACCTTTTGAAAACACGTTAAAAACTACTCAGACAAGAACACAACACAAGAAATGGAAACGATTTTACACTCTCAATTCCCCACCTCACACGGAACAGAAGAAAAACCTAGCAACATGGGATCAAAAAGATTTAATAAACTTCCTGACCATCGTAGTTTAGTAATTACACTAAGCAGTGAAATCGTGCAGAAATTAGTTTTGTCTTTGATATCGTTAAGAATTACAATGTGTGTAAAAGTTTTATTAAGTGTATAAAAAATTTTCTAAAAAGAATGTTTTTATCTCTCACAAAATATACTCCCTGATTTTTCAATATTAGAGATAATACAAGATAATATGCCATAAACTGTATGAATAACCAAATGCACAAACCCTTAGTAAATATTCAAAATATACAATTTGATTTTTACCCGCTCCATCAAAATATTTGAACACATTCAAATTCACTAGTGTAACTTGTAAAACACTTTTAGGACATAATAAATAACAATAAAAATATTTTTTCAAATATTTGAGTGTATTACTTTACTATATTCTAATGTATTAGTATTTACCTTACCTTGCTTGCCAAGCTAGAAACCTGGCCCTGAACATCTTCCAATAATTTACCTTCTTTCACCTACGATACAATAGAAACATACATAACGATAAATAAAGAAAATATATGGTAAAAGTACAGAATAAAACTAAATTAAATAAAAATAACTCTAAAAAAAGGGGTTAAAACTTTTCATTAAAATATAAAGCACACACAAATAGGGTTTTTATTACCTCCAAGGTGGGGGGATGGTTTGATCTTTAATGTGTTCAGTTAGGTATGGATTAAAAAATAGTAAAAGATATTAAATCTAAATATTTATTGGATTTTTTTTAAACAAACACGGACATCAATAAAATTAGGAACGTTATAACTTTTAAGGTTATTTTATAACTTTACTTTTAACTTTCCAACAGTATAAGCCTAATACATGTTATAGGTTCTACCATTAAATGGTGTCTATTTCGCTCAAAAGAAAACAAACCATAACTGAAATCAAAGTATAAATAATACAATCTAAAAAATATATTGTATACAAATACAAATCAAAAACATAAATCAAATAAAAAATAAATAAAACATACCTTGTCATTAACATTAACACCAATTTCAGCTACCTTTTGGGTTGCAATGCCACCCACTTTGATGGCACTTTCCGTGGCCTTGGTTGCTAACTTGGTGGCGCCAGATGAAAACATGGACCAACCCTGCAACAGAAGATGCAAATTTCGTTCACTGCAGGTTAAAATTTAGGGTTATATTCTAGGGACAATTTGCACTTTATTCAAAGTGTGAATTTTGAAATTCCAGGTTTACATTAGGACCCTTCATATCAGGCCACCTCAGAAACGAGCCTTTGGTCGCACAAACCAACCAACCCATTTTGAAAACTATAATTTATATGTAATAATAATATGCAGTTGATAAAAATAGTGATAATTAGGGTTTATATCTCTTCTGTGATTGACTGGGACGGTGGCGACGTCCTGTAATCCAGCTACTTGGAGCTCTTGTATGGATTAACGTCCGCACTATTGAATACTACGTTAATCCGCAAAGAAAAAATTAGACCAATTCGTAATTCAGAGGTCGTGGTTCGGATTCCACGTTAAACTGTAGGTCCATTAGTTGCCATCAGCTGTTGGGCTATTAATTAACAGTCCTAAGGAACATGTCAGCCTTAGTCAGTAACAAGACTACAAGATCACGCCACAATCACCATACACTCAATGCTCATTCATACTTGGATTAAAATACCTACATTCTAGTATGGTTGCCATTTCAATGATCTATCTAGTCTAATTTTTGGAAAAAAACTTGTTTTAATCAGTAGAAAATTTATTGAAAGCAAAAGCTTATTACTGCAACTACAGTACAACAACGTAATAGTATTGTGAATTAAAATCAAGTTGCATAACCAATGACTCAAAATAAACAGAAACTAATTGTGTAGTTAAAGTAAGTAGTAAACTGTGAGAGCGCACAAGTACCTAGCAGAAGCTAGTGCGTAATTTACACGTTCATAAGCCATGGGAAATTCATTTTGATATCTCTTCTAGGAAGGGGCCGGATATACTGAGAGCGGATATGAGGGGTTCTATTGTATTTTACAATAATTATCACCTAAAACTTTTAATAAAAAAAATTGTTGAGGTTCTAGCCTAATTCGACCTGATGCACCTGACATCAATTAAGTATCGCGAAAAATTGAATCCTAAACTTGTGTATTTGAAGGTTATTAAACGTTCAAAATTTTAATATATTTTTAATCTTAAATGATGCATAAACTACCAAAATAAGACCATGGGTGAAAATATTTCATATATTTTATATAAAATTCTCTATTAAAAAATATTTGAGGGTTAGCACACTGATAGAAAAATTATTGCTTAAGATTTACTGTTGTAGACCTAAGAATCCTGAACAAGGTCATAAGAATCCAAAATAAATATAAGTATAGAATTTAAGTATTACGGATTTTTTGCTACGGCAGTTGTTAAAGGAATTTCCTAGAATTTAAAATGATTAGTTCCAAAATTTTGATGGTTAACTAAGAATTTACTGTGATTATGACTAAGGTGACGTATACTTATGTGATGGATGCTATGAATCGCAAACACAGATGAACGACACCTGAACATATTGAGTCTTCTGCTCACTACAGTTGAATAGCTAGAACATAAAACTAGCCAACCTTTCATTACAATCAAATATAGTAGTTTGTCACCATAGTATTAAAATATTTATTTACATTAAAATCTATGATTTTTTTAAATTTTTTTTTTAAAGTTTAATTTTTTGCTACTATAAGATATTTTAATTGAAATTCTAATTTAATCTCTTATCTTCAAATATTTTTCTTTTTTATACTTTTCTAAAATTTCCTTTCAGTGTGAATCAATTCAATTTTGAGTCCAACTTTAAACACAACAAAAATACCTCTGAATTATATAGTGAGCAGTAACATAGTGAAAAACTTTAAATGAATTTATTTGTTAAAAAAAAAATATATATATACATATATACTAGCTGACCCGACGAACTTCGTAACGCCTAACAGAAAATACATGTTAACTTTAAGATTGGCCATGTTCCGAAGTCAAATAGCATTGCGGCTTCGTTGTGAAAGCTTTAAATATTCAACAGCTGATTATTAAATTATAAACCTATTAAATAATAAACCTAATATGTATAAACATTGTAATTATTTATTTGGCAAACATATAAACATGTGACTTTTAATCATACAGAAAATAAAAAAAATATAAATACAGTACATAATTCCCCAAAACCGTAAACTATTAACGTGGCAAATAATGTTGTTCATTTTGTACAGCACATATTTACTTCATAGTTTTACATTAATGAATGATTCACATGGCATTGGATAGTAAATCATATTGCTAACGGAGAGTAAACCAACAGCTGTTTTAAGAAACCAAATGTTTTGATTTTAGAAAATTTGTAAACAAACTTATTCCCCATAAGGTTAACATTATAAATTTAAAACGCTATAAAATGGAAATTAATTGAATTTATGGAAACTGTATATGCCTAAAGCATGACCGGAGCAGAGACGAATCCAAAAAATCAAAGATCATTAAAATCGGTATATATATATTAAAATCTCAATAATATTAATATTGAGTTTCGAAGAGTCAAATTATCGAAAAAAAAACAGCTTAGTGGAGAAGAATGAAAAAAAATAAATTTATTAATAACATGAAGTAAATTAATTGCTTTATAAATCTACTAGTTTAACAAAAATATTTGGTGCAGATACAATTTGTCATGATAATATCACGATATAATATTTTGATATCAAAATAGTCATATTCAGCGTGCTAGACACTGCATGAAACACATTTGAGTCTAAACTACTTACAAGAAGTGGTCAACTTGCGTTCTTCTCAATGAATGTACTGTAGTTGAAGATATATTAAGCAGTGTAGTGGGAAATAAAAATATTTTACTACTAGTAAAACCATTTGTAATACTCACACTAGCTAACGATGAAACAGCAGTATCGAAGAATTCTTGAGACTGACTTTTTGGGGGTGGCTCCATCGTGTATCCGAAACCAGCGTACTTTCCCCCCTGACTCGGAGGTACATGTCTGAAAAATGTAATTACACATGGCTACTTAGGCAAAATACATTTTGATTCTCGTTCCTTGAAATTAAAGTAGTAGTTGAGATTTCGGAATCTTGTTGAATTGTTTCAGAAATTATTTGAAACTAAATTAAAAAATATTTAATTGAAAAATCACTCTATTGGTTAGAGGAATTTACTGAATGATTGAGTTTAGTCATAAATTTAATTTTATATATAAAAATTTGTGTAGATTTAAGTATCATTACTATCATAGTCTTTCTGTACTATTTCAAACTGTAATATTTGACACTATTCATTTTACAAATGAATGAAAAAAAAGATATTTTTATTGAAATGAAATGAAATTATTTATTAACACAAAGAGAACATTACAAAATTTGCTTCAAAAGCCGTAATTGGTGTCTCGTCATTAGATTTAATTCTAGTCTAAATTAATTTTACATCACAAGGTAGATCTTAGTAAAATACAAATAACAACAATAACATAAAACAATAAAACAGTAAAAAAGGTCTAAACTACAGCTCTGGTATTTTGAATATCAAAACATTTGTCAGACAGAAACTCAGTTGGGGAATAGTAGCACTTCTTTAAGAGAATATTTTTATAATTCCTTGCTTGAAATTAGTTTTGCTAAGTGATTTGAATGAGTCTGGAATTTTATTGTAAAATTTTAAACATGTATAAAAGGGGCTTTTTTCTACTGCTGAGGTTCTGTGAATTGGATTGTTAAAAATATATTTATTTCTTGTTTGATAACTATGCTGAGGAAGATATGCAGAAAAATAATTTATGTTTCTATGAACATAAGTTAATATTTCAAGAATATACAGGGATGGAAAGGTTAAGATACTGAGATTTTTAAAAAGGGGTTTACAAGATGCTCTGTATGAAACATTACTAAGAATTCTAATAATCCGTTTTTGAATTATGAACACCTTTTTACTATTTGAAGAATTGCCCCATAGTGTAACTCCATAGCGGAGAATAGATTCTACGAAAGCAAAATAAACTGTTTTACATGTTTCGATTGATGCACAAGTAGACAATATTGAAAAAGCAAAAGTAAATGATCTAAGTCTTTTTGAAATATATTCAATATGATCATTCCAATTTAGTTTATTGTCAATAAAAACACCTAAAAATTTATGATTTTCCGTATCTGTGCAATTTAAGGGTGTTTTGAAAAAGATAGATTTAGTTTTGGTGCTATTTAGAAGGAGACCATTTAAGGAGAACCATTTATCTAATTGTAATAATGTCTCAGCAACACATTCTTTTAATTCATCTAAAGTGTGGGCCTTGACTAGAGCAGTGGTATCATCCGCAAATAAAACCAAGTCATTCTGAACATTACTGGGGAGATCATTAATATATATTAGAAAAAAAAGTGGTCCCAAGATTGAGCCCTGAGGAATACCACAATGTATTGGTTCCCATTCAGAGTAGTATCTGGAAGCATCTTTAGTTATGTAAGTTCTTTGTTTACGATTTGTTAAATATGATTTAATCCATCGGAGATAGTTGTATTTTATGCCAATTTTTTGTAATTTTGCTACCAGCAAGTCATGATTCACACAATCAAATGCCTTCGATAGGTCACAGAACACCCCAGCTGTATTCTGTGACCCATCCAAAGCAATCAGGCTACTGTTTACAAAATTTTCCAAGGCTGACCTGGTGCTCATTTTCTTTCTGAATCCAAATTGGGATTTATGGAAGAAATTATTTACTTCAAGAAAGTTTGTAAGATTATCACAAAAGACTCTTTCAAGAATTTTTGAAATATTTGACAGCAAAGCAACCGGACGGTAATTATTTAAATCAAATTTGGAATCTTTTTTATGAATGGGGATTACATCGGAATATTTAAGCTTCTCGGGAAAAACACCCTGCTCCAGGAATAGGCTTATTGTATTGTTAGTCAAATTATCTCATTACATTGCTAATGTTGTATTATTGGACAGTTTGGATATTGGTGAATTGAGTGACATGACACACAATGTGTAAAAAGGTTAGGACTTATTGCACTAACATACAAAGAGGTCAGCAAAAAAACCTCGGTCAAACATTTTGATATATGAACATACTCTGGTTTTGTAGCATTCTCAGATTGTTTTCGGTTGAAGAACGCTTCTGTTTCATCTTTGAAGCTCTGAGAGTTCATGTTCTGGTAGCTTGAACCATCATATGAGTAATTGTTGTCGTATTGTGGTGATGAAGTCCTCGATTGAGATTGTGGTCTGGTGTAACAAAAATTATCAAGTTATCGTTAAAAAAAAAGCAAAACGATTCACATTTAACAACCACAAAATACCTTTTTTATTTCTTCTTATGATTAATGACTTACCAAAAGCGGTGGGTTCACATGTTGTACTGTATGCTGATGATACAACCTTTTTGAATGTTAGTAATGATTACAATAGTCTCCATACTCTTACAAAAAATACAATAGAGGAAGCATCAAACTGGTTCAGAGATAATGGTTTCCTGCTTAATGAGGATAAAACTCAATATGTGCATTTTAGTCTGAGAGAGAGGGATCCACTGCTTCAATTTAATGGCTCCAATAGTGTTAAGTTTCTTGGTGTTTATATTGATTGTAAGTTGATGTGGCAAAATCATATAGCCTACCTTAGTTGTAAACTTTCTAGGGTTGTTTATTTGCTGAGAAACCTGAGAAACTGTGTACCTGATAATTATGTTCGATCCTCGTATTTTGCATTTTTCCAAAGTATTATTTTGTATGGTATTGTTTTGTGGGGCAATTCTAGTCATGTTGAATCAATTTTGTTGCTACAGAAAAAGCTATGAGGGCTATTTCTGGTTCTGGTTTTAGAGCCCACTGTAGACCTTTGTTCTCTCAATATAAAATGTTAACTGTGATTAATCTGTATATTTTTTCTGCTTTGATGTACATAAAAAATAAGTTACCCGAGTTTCAACTGATTAGCAATGTTCTCTCTCACAACACCAGATTCAAAAGCAATAATTATACTCCCTACCAATGCCTGTCTAAATCAATTAAAAGTTGAAGTTGTTGGACTAAAGCTGTTTAATAAATTACCAGTAGCCATCAGAAATCTTCCTTTTAAAAACTTTAAGAATAAGTTGCATGAGTGGCTTGCGTGTAATCCATTTTATAACTTAGATGAATACTTTGACTGTGATCTTGTAATATAGGCAATACCGAGTATATATTTATCTGTTTGTTTTAATCTGTTAAATTGTTTGCAAGTTTTAATTGTTTAAAGTTTTGTTTTAAAAAGAGTCTAATTATTATTGTTGATAGAAAACTTATAGGCTTTGCTGAGGTAACTGAGATTGTACATTATTGCTATATGTATTGTTATTGATGGTATCTTGTACTTTTGACTTTGTCTATTGCTATGTATTGGCCTAATGACAATAAAATTTGTATTTATTTATTTATACAACATTCAATTAGGCTATCAATTGTATATATTCATCTATTTCATAAAATAGGTGGTTTCAATTAAGTCAACTTAAGGAAGAAATTAAGCTAAAGTAACCAACCAGAGAAAGCCTACCTGTGGCCTGAAGATGAGGAACTGGATACCTTAGCAGCAGCTTTCTTTTCATCCCAATCTCTACCTTGGGCTAAAGTAACAATCTAACAACATGGAAAAATAAATATTACTGTCATAAATTTAACATGTTGACTACTAGAAAGTAGTTAGCAAAAATCGACACTATAATTGTAAAATTAATTGATGAATAAAGTTATTGAAAACACAAGCAGGGCTGTCTCGTGGACCCCCTTCCCTCAACCAGGTATGCACCGAGGGAGTAGTGGCTTAGGCTGCCACTGTGGTTGCCACAGCAATCTAGGCCTAGATGTAGGCACAAAAACCTATTTTGAAAGTTATAATTTACTGAATACCTATACCTATAATCTGATGTAATTAGTTTTTCTCCTCGTTTCTGTGTGATATTGGGTGGGCCTGATTCCAATTGAACACTGAACATCATTTTATAGTTGGAAGAATTATCAAACACTACTTAAATAAATTTAGGACTGTAATATGAATGGATTTTCACCTAACCTTATCTCTGTATAAAGCTGCGGCTTTAGTATTGTAGCGCATTTGAAGTGGCATTACGTCATCCCAGTCATCCTGATCATCGAAAAAATCTCTAGCCCTGCGATTGCCACCGACCTTGAAAAAAGAAAAACAATACTTATTTAATGGTAAAATATTAAACTTTTCAACTATTGTTTAACAAAACATATGTTTTTATAATTGGGAAAAGTCCTACAACATAAAACTATGATAGGCACAAATTTCTTTTTTATATTTTCTAGATTACGAGATGTACAGTTTATCCATTATTGTCAATTAATTGAAATACAGTACAGTTGATAATCCAAACACCTGAACTGCCAACAAAAATGGTGCAAAGTTAGCCATTACTTTCCACACAAAGAAAACTTAAAAATCATAATTCAATTTAACTTACCTTTTAATTTGTTAATTTTTATATTAGTAGATACACAATATATAAATGTATCAATAAGTTTTTCTAGAATTAGGGGTTTTAAATAGTAAATGATGGAGTTAAATTGATTGCTCTTGCTTGACAAGTACGTTATGTTGTGTATGCAATTCATTCACAATTATTTTCTTCTGAGAAAGTGCTGAAAGGATATAGGTTTTTTTCAGAAGCATTACCTAAATTTATATCTGTCCAAAGTCTTAATAGCAAAAAGGGACCTGTTTATAAACTTTATTAAATAGCCTTATATTATCAAGTTGCATGTTTAATTCTTAACCACAGTATTTGAGTTTCTACCTTCATTTTTTCTAATTCTACATCCTTCCATTTGTCCATAGTTATTGAACGAACAAATGAAAGATGGACTCCAAGTCCTCGATGTCTCCCTGAACATTCCAAACAAATCCAGATTCCATACGTCACGGAGGCCCATTGTGGATTGTGTGCTCCACATTCGAAACATTTCTGAAGAAAACACAAATAAATAGTAAGGTATTCAGACATAACATAAAATAATGTTCCTAATACAGAAAAATCTAATTAGTACATCAAAGTGTGATAAAATTTGTTCAAATGTCATGCTTAGATAATAAGAGTCATAAATATAAACCTTTATTTACTATTGTTCATCCATTTTCAGAAATCTGAATATTTTGTTTTAATCAACAAAAGAGGCCTAATTGTAGGCCAAATTAACAAAGACAAACTTAAAGTATCTTAAAAATTTGAAATACAGATAGTAATGTACAACGTTATAAATAGGCTAGAGTTATAAAGATATACTGCAATATTATTCAAGATAGCAGAGTCCAAGAAAGCATTTTAAGATTAATTTTTATCACGTTCACTGCAGCTGGCTCCAATCAATGATGTGATGAGCACTGATCGGGCTTGGCCGTCACCAATCGATAACATTCCGGAATGGTACTATTCTGAAGTCCTTGCCTTGCCACCAGCATTGTGCAAGGGTATCAGTTCACTGTTGCCACATGGAGGGAATTTTTTCACCATAAACTTTTATAAAACAATACAATAATTGACACATTAAGGATTAAGTATTATTCAGTCTCCGAGTAACTAAACGTCACAGTCGTTTAGCAATGAACATGTTAAAAAGCATTTTTACAAAAGACTCTTTTTCCTAAACATTTCTGAATCTAGGATAGGGAAAAGCCATGGAACTAGGAGGACGCATTTTAAGTTTTAAATTTACGCATTTTAAATTTTAAAAAGGGGCTGGGAAGCTTTTTTTTTTAGTTTTAACTAACTATACCAAATTGGTACGGTATCAATCATTATCATTCAATCTGAGTGCCTAGCATCTCTGAGATTGAATTTTTGGATGTTTTGTTTGATAGTGAGTAGGCCATGGCCTACTGTATGGCCGAGCTACGAAATGTTAACACACACACAGTCCAATAAAGAGAGATTTACAAAATTCAATTTTTGCTTTAGGCTTGAAATATATCTTATTGAACTCTTTGCCATGTGAAAACAGTTATGTCTGAGAGAGTTTCCCTACAAAGTGACCCCATACAAAAGATGAGAGAGTTAAAACAGAAAAGGACAGAAATATACAGGAACATACAGGAATATACAGGAAAAGGACAGAAATAAAACAGAAATATATATATATATATATATACCCTATATGAAAGACAACTTTTAATGTATATTTGGTATCTAAAAGTCCCAATCACTTAATGATTCAACATTTTGATGATGTCAATGATTAAGTACACATAGTATTATACCTGTGAATATTGAACGTGTCTATATACGGCTTTTCATGTAAGTACACTAAGAGTAGTACATACATAAATTAAATAAATGATAATTTATTTAAAATTAAGGATAGAAACACTAATTTTAAGGATGTTGTGATAACATACTGAGTTTTCGTGTTGAGGCATCAAATCCTGTAGGACTCTCCTGGTGCGAGGACTAGCCATGATGATTTATTACAATGCAGAAACAAAAAGGTAAAACCAATTTAAAATATGTTAAAAAATGTATCAATTCATTAAAAAATAAAATGTTTTAGACTGACTATAACCTAAAACTACAGACCAGTCGTTCTGCTGGCCTAAAGCGTTAACAGCTGACGTGGACATTGACCACAGATGAACTGAACTGTGATCTTTACAACAAAGAGTAAACAGTAGATTTCGGTAGGTTAGATAAATTTAGTAAAAATACTAATTTCGTATAGGTTAAAGGATGTGGTAAAGATAGTTAAATTTATATTCGCTGTGCGTAATCAAAGTAACATCTATCTAATCTTATTCTTACGTAGATAAAAAATGTTGATAAAAGGTGGTTATTACCGTGAGGGGCGCTATCTCCTGTAAACATTTAAACTGGTTGTAAATAGATGTAAAATGGAAATTTGATGATTGTTTTTTAAATGATAAATTATTTTGTTGAAAGTTATTTTAATAAGCAATGTAGGAAGACTAAATTTAAATGAATTACATTTTCTAGAAACTGAATCAAAGAAAAATATTATGTGACAATTCCGTTTATACTTTATTTTATACATTTTTATTATTTAATTCAGTTCAAACGTGCAATCCCTTGAAGTGAGTTTGTAGAATCATTTGACAAATAATCGTTGGAAATATATCAAACACCTAAAAAATGTATAAGTTACAATATATTTTAAAATAAGTTATTAATTAGTATTTACAGACATTGAGCATCTAATTAATTAATCTAATTAGCATCTATAGAGGAACGGATTATAAGTTTACTATCCGTTCATCTATGATGCAATGCAAATTAAGGAGTATAAATACGAAATTATAACCCAAGGGAGGGCTAAAGAGGGAATTTTAATGAGGAAGATTTTTCTTCCGGCTTGTAAACATGAGCGTGTTAGTAATAAAAACTTCTTCTTTTGCTTTCCGCTTCTCTGTGAAGTAGTCAAGCACGTTAGGTTAAGATGGTGAGTAAAATGCCTGGATATTCTTTTTAGCTTAAAAGAAACATTCCAGGACCTTAAGACCTGTATTATAATAGTATATTTAACTTCATAGTAGTAATTAATACCATAGAATCTATTCATCACGAGTCACCGTGTCTCAACACATCGTTCAGTGCATGGGATGTGCGTTGTCAAGCGTCAAGTTCACTTAGGAAACTAGTTTAAAAGTCCCTCTTAATGTCGAACCCCAATCAAAATATTCTATTAAAGACTACAATATTAAAATCGCCACAGAAATTACGTATCTAGCAAATTTGTGGTGATATAGTGACGGTATTTTGACTCCCGAGATTGGTTCTAGAAACCCAAATGTTATCAGGTTTTTCTTTTCAAGGTTGATTTATGGTTAAATTACTGTTTAACACAATTAGTAAGATTAGTTTAGTGTATTTATGTAATGAAGTATGAGGTTGCGACCGTTATAGCGCAACATAGGCCCCTGCACTGTGAGAGTCATCCCCACCTTGACGGCCTATGCAGGGTCCCATTTAATCATCTGTATTTTAACTTTAACTGGTCCATACGTCTGAGCTGACTGTCACAGTGCATGTCCTTTTTCTATAAGTCTGAAAAAATATAGGCTACTACCTGATGTTTGGAACCGTACAAAGCGGGAACTAAATTCGGGAACATGGGATCAAAGGCTTTTTAAAATTTGAAGATGTTACATTGAATGAGAGCCCATAAGAGTAGAATATGGGAATCTCTATCAATCTGTTTATTTTTTTAATAAGACTAAGGTAATCTATGTTCCATTCATAATTCATAGGTTCACAAGCCTATGACTTTTTGGTATACTTACACCACATTCATACAAAGTATTGTATATCCAACATGCAGTGATCTGCGAAGTAAGGTTGGTTTTCTTGTGTAAAATAGTATTAATAGGTTAAAAATATCAATAACCTACCTAACTTAACTCCACAGGAGACATATTTTTGCATATTTTCCGTCGGAATTCAAACAATACAATGTATGAATGTGGTCGGTATAATACTAAAGCACCATTATCGGTATAGTACTAAAGTACCATTATTTTTAAAGATTTCATGAGAAATGCGAACCAACTAGTTGTTTATCTACAGTGGACGCCTGATTATCCGAGCCTCCTCAAAAAGTAATAATTAAACTGACTATTTTGAAAATTGTGAGACAAAGTTGATTTTATTTGTAGGTTTCGCAATGTTTTAATTAAATTGCTATTTGTTAGTCCATTAATGTGAATTTCCAAGTTATTAGGGCAGACATTTTAATTCTGGGAAGATTTTTTTCACAAATTATTACAAATTGTTTGTCTGTGCGTATTATCCTGTTTAGATCAAAGATGTTTTGATTGCTTTGAAAGCAAGATGTTGAAAAAAAATCAAGATGATCCATGTTGTATCTCGTTCAAACATTTTGGAGGTTACGCTTAGAAATTGTTTCAATTTCTTAGTGACCTGTTGTTACAATCAAAATGTTCTTAATTGCTAGGTTTGTTAGGTGAAACCGTCGTCACTGCTCATGCGCAACTTAGATCCTTATACTGTATGATCTGTATCCTGTAGTACTGTACAGAAATTATTATCGGTACTGCCATATTTACTTAAATTTAGAAATGTAATTACTAGTCCCAAATATCAAACTACTCAAACTGTAGATGATGAATCCTTTATTAACTTACGGGCTCAATAACTAAATAACCACAAAAAATAGGCACATTGTCAAACTACATTATTTGAAAGATGATTGTGACAACTCTTACTAATAATGTAGTGAACGGCTCGCAGTAGCTGCTCAAATTTAGCCTAAACCTTATTACGTTTTCTTTTTCTTGACGAGATGAGATTATTGAAATGCTAACTAGATTGAGAAAACTAGCCAGGAATGTATTTTAAGCCAACTTTAAATGAGAAATGAGTGTAGGATGATTATAGCGTGGTCATGTAGTCTTGTCACTGACTAAGGCTGACATGTGCCTTAGACAGGACTGTTAATTAATAGCCTAACAGCCAATGGCAACTAAGGGACCTACAGTTTAACGTGGAATCCGAACCACAGCCTCTGAATTACGAATTGGTCCAGTTATGAGGTTGAAACATTACTGGGCTCGCATGATGACATTAAAAATAGTCCCAATATGTTACGCAACATCATAATTTCCGACATACAGCGCTCTGCAGAGTTAGTTTAAATTAGTTATTTTCATCAAGATCGATAAGAAAAAGTATTAATAGGCTAGGCCTATAGTTTCTCTAACCGATCGGTGCTTTAATTTCGTCATCCGCGGCTTCTGACTGGGACCATGGCGCGTCCTGAAGTTCAGCTACTTCGTCGTCACGATTTGTGGATAATTGTAAGAATTGATCGGTGGGTGTAGTGTTCTCTTGTGTAGATCAACGTCCACACTATTGAATACTACGTTAATCCACAAAGACCATTCTCATAACTAAACCAGTTCATAATCCAGAGGCAGTGGTTCAGACTCCATGTTAAACTGTTGGTCCCTTAGATATGCCATTGACTGTTGGGCTATTAATTAGCAGTTCTGTCTAAGGAACATGTTAGCCTTAGTCAGTAACAAGACTACAAGATCGCGCCACAATCATCTTACCCTCATCTCTCATTCATACTTGGCTTAAATACCTGGTCAGTTTGCCATTTCAGTAATTAACTAAATTCTGTAATACTGACAAGCCTGATACCTAATCCCAAAGTTGGAATTCCTACTAAAAGCTCTGGAGAACTTGATGTGGATATATGATGGAGAACTTTGCCAATGGATATAAATTTTTGTCCTATGTGGAAATGCAAGAGATTTTGTATGCTACAGTTTTTTTTTTAATTTATCAAACTCAATGGTTTTACTCAAGTATTTTAAGTAAGTTTATAAAATGTGGATAAACTTGGGCTGCATTTCTGTATTTTGTCTTTACTACAGTAATTGATAAATGTTCTATTGAAACTAGATTAATAATTACTCTTTAGAAAATGTTATTTCATTTTAATTTGTTATTTTTAATTTTTTAGCCTTTCAAGAGGTTTGTGGAGACGGGCCGAGTGGCCTACATTGCTGACGGTCAACACAAAGGAAAGCTTTGCTCCATTGTAGATGTTATTAACCAAACAAAGGTGAGCTATGCATTTTGGACTCTTAAAAATAACTTCTATTTTTGGGATTGGTTATTAAAATAGCATTTAAATCATAAAGAATCATAACTTGAGGTTGCACTGCCATTTACCCAAATCTACCGAAAGTGGCAGCTAAGTCTGCTGTGAAACCATATAATTTTATATTTCAGAATTTTAGTTGGGATAAACCCGTGGAAAAGGTTGTTTTTTAATTGAACTTGGGACTTCATTCTCTTCACAGGATGTCATCTTTTTGTAATAATAACCCCTCATAAATCATACACGAAATCAATCACTCACAAGTCATAAATGTGTGCAGTGATTGGAGACCTTCTGGCTCTGGATGCGGCCCCGACCCTCTGCCACAGTTATAGGTGGCTATATCCGGGGCCCTTTTTGTATTTGGGGAATTTATTTAAATCTAACCTTTACATGAAGTTATTTATAAATACTAACCCTTTGAATGCCAAATTTTTTTATCGCAAGATTCTCCTTAGTGCCAAATTATCAAAAAAATGTTAAGTCAATTTTGTTATTACTTATTAAAACTAAAAAAAACAAAGAAATTGTAAAAACCATTATATTTACCCCTACTTTAAAAACTTTAGTCAAACTGAAAAAAAACTTTGAAACAAAATTTAGTTTAGAAATGAGAAAGATGTGTGTACATGTTAAAAAATACATTTTTATTTTCACTAAACCAAAAGTTTTTTTTATACCAAAGGAGACTCAGTAGAAAGGTCAGTTATGATGAATGAAAAAAAAACTAACTAGTAGTTAGGATTGTCTGGATTATCCATTCTGTTTCACTTTACAAAACTACTATATAGCATATTTACAAAAACACAGCCACTAATATTATAAAAACTAACTCATAAAGATAAAAGTTTTTAGTATAAACACCAAATACAAAGACTAGGTTATAAACCCTGACCTGACACAAACATCATCTGCATCTACTAGTCAGCTAACATAACGAGTATACTCGCCGTTAGCGCTAGGCCGCTGTGCAGTAAAGAGTGACACACTTAAAACTCTGTTTGCAACCAATTAATACTGACTGGATGTTGTAACTGCGTCATGTAACGAGTTGACCATCGACAAAAGTGGATTGCCCTGCCATCTATTGTCGATTTGGGTAACTTAATTTGACTCTAAATGCTATTATGGAAATACATGAGTATTCTCTCTTATGGTGTAGAGGACATGAGCGAGTTAATTCGTTTATGGTGTTTAAAGGGTTAAAGGGAGCCTCCTGCAAGGGGAGAGGTTTGTGTAACTTCTTTTTGTGATAGGCCCTGATTGATGGACCGGAGACAGGAGTTCCACGCCAGGCTATCCGCCTTAACCAGCTTCATTTGACAAAGTTCCGCATCCGCTTCCCCTACACTGGGTCTACACGCATTGTGCGCAAGGCATGGAAAGAGGGCAAGGTGGATGAGAAGTGGAAGGAGAGTGTGTGGTACCAAAAGGTCGAGAGTAAGAAAAAGGTAGGTTCTCAGACTTGGATTTAAGCATTTTAATGTGGTAAAATGATCAGAATATTGCTATAACCCTGCTTCCTTGATCAAACCAAGGGAGGAGATGCAGACAAGTAATTGTAAATTAATATATTTGAGAGTTTTAAGAGAATTTTCAAGTGAGTAATTTGTTGATTAGGATAAAGATCAGGCTAAACTGTTCATTATTAACTGGTAATTTTTCAGTATAATTTTTTATTTATGGTTTGCATCTGAAATTGTAACATTTGCAACTTGATTCACTTAGTGACTGATGTGTTGCAGAGGGCAGAATTGACAGATTTTGATAGATTCAAGCTGAGGTACGCACGAAGGATGCGCAACAAGATCCGCTCCAGGGTGTTCCACAAGTTGAAGGCGACCAAGGGTGGAAGACCAAAGGGTGAGAAGAAAGAACCCAAAAAGGCCAAGGCTCCCAAGAAGAAGTAACTGTTATCTTTTAAATTTAATAAAAGTTTTTAAAAAAATGTCTAGAATTATTCATTGCACAGTGCTACTTTGAACTTAAGTTGAGGAAAAGAAACAAGTTGTTCATTCATTGCAAGTCTAATTGATATTAAGTGAATTTATTCTTGTAATCATGTTTATTTAAATACAAGTACCTGGTGACCGAGCTTTGCTCGGATAGAATAAGACATGTATTTTACAAGTTAGTTAGCAAAATTAAAACACATTGATTACTCAACGAAAACATTTATGTGGATTAAATAAAACCGATTTAATAAACCGTGATTAATATAGCGTAAACACTGAACGAAAGTTCTATCCCCGGACAGGGATCGAACTCGCAACCTCCAGTTTGTGAACCCAACGTGCTACCGCTGAGCTGTGGCGTCGGCCAAATTGGAGAAGTCGTTAAAGGTCTTTTAGCCAACCTCAATGGTTTTAGCTGTTCATAAACTGTATTCAATTAACCATACATATATTAGCGTGTGATCAACTGAATTGTTAGAAACGGAATGAGAATTGAAAAGCAAAAGAGAAATTTAATTTACACCAATTAGTTGGTTTGTTACAGTGGCTTCAAGCAATACAATGATACGTTTTCTGTCAAAACAAAGAAGATTTTGGAATTTTTTTCTCTGCATTACTTCGTACAGTTATTTTACCCTTTAGGTTTTTTTTTCAAATTGCTTAGTAATTTGATAATTTTGCATTTATTACATACATAAAATAAATATTTATGCAAAATCTCTATTCACATATTGTTCACCACCATCCTCAATCAACAACTGTCAAACAGTTATAAACTGATGTTTTGATTTGTATTGTTCATTATATTTTGATTCTCCATAAGCGTAATGGTAATTTTTTAGATTTTAAACTTGATATTACAAGAAAACCGGAATTTTCCTGGTCATCAGACCTATCTAGAACTTATTTTCTACCCTGAAATTAGTTATTTCCGAAATTAAAAAAAAATTCGTTAAGGCCGTTTTCGAGATCTGTGTGCAAATATATATATATATATATATATGTGTGTGTGTGTGTGTGAGTTTGTGTATGTATTACTAGTGACATTAGTATTAAGTAGAGAATCATACAAATACAAATATGCTTTATTTTCAAAATACATCAAGTATTGAAATGGCGTCTGCTGGATGGTTAAAAAAAATGTTTATTGTCTTCTTTCCATGAACTCAGTCAATGTATAGAAGGGATTGTTGATCAGCCATTCTGTTAGAGCAGTCTTCATTCTTCTCCCGGTGTGGCATCTCAGTTCTTCTGGCAGTAGGTTATGCAGCTTCATGCCCATGTAGGATGGTTTCTTTTCATATTGGGTGAGCTGGGAGACAGTATCTTGTACCATGTCGAGTATTGTATCCATGGAACTGTCTATTTTGTGTAAATGTTTTCCCATTGGCATACAGGATAACTTTTTTTATATAGAGATATATTAATGTCATAATCTTCAGTCTTGAAAGCTTCTCTACAACTTTCTCTGAAATTTAGCTCAGCTAAGGCTCTTACAGCCCTCTTTTGCAGTATAAAAACTCTCTGAAGACTCTCTCATGACCATGGAATGTATATATATATATATACATATATGTATATATATATATAATTTGAAAATAATAGCTATTTATTTATTAGGGTTTTAGTTAATGATTTTAACACAGTAGGGTCTTAAAGATGGACTATATCCGTCTCAGGCGACGAGTTGTGTAGTGACTAAAGATGGACAGAACTCGTTTGGCAGTTTCACAGTTTTCTGTTAGGCGGCAGCATACACGTGAAACTCACTTTTGCACTAGTAGTTACACTCCTACAGGGAAGTAAAAACAAACATTTTTGCCTTTGGTCTTTACAAAAACGGTATTCGTGTTTTATGTCAAACGCAAAACATAATATATAATGGCGAGACAAGTAAACATGCCTAACTAAAGATGAGTCTCTTGATTAAATTCGCTATTACACCTATTTATGCAATAGTTATAAGCTTGTGTTGAGCTGCAAGCGCCTTGAGCAAAAAAGGCAGCTCCGGGCAGCAGTGTTTTGTATGTTTTTCATCATAGGTAAGCAGATGCTTTATCTTATTTTAACTATTGGATGATGTGTAAAGTAAACACATAAGATACTACACATTTGAGTTTTGTAAAAATGTGTTCGTTTTTCTGCCAATCACCTTCTCTCTATGTAGTATGCGCATCTTTCTCCACACATCACCCACTCAAGTTAAGATTTTCCATCTCAAGTGAAGGGCAGTCAGTACAAAATTTAATTTCTAACAACAGAAATTTTACCACCACTAAAAACCTGAATTATTGACAGTCCAGATTTTGACATCCAAATTATTAACACTACTGTATAGGAATTTAAAAGTTGCCACCCCAATAAAGTGAAAGAAACCTCCCACCGAGGGTCCAACAGTTGTGACATAGACACATTTTAAACCACTGATGGTGGTTTTAAAAGTATTGGTACATTTACTGGTAGCAAATATGTAAACTAGTACAATATGTGGTTAAACAGTGACAATGCATTAAACATTTATCGAGCATTGGTTATTTTGTTTTTTTATTCAACATCTCGCTTTGAAAAATAGGATTACTAAAAAAGAATGGTGCAAAAGTTAGGTTAATTCAATTGCAAAATTTTAATTAGAAAACCATGAAAACAGAATGAAACAGTATCTTATATTAACTAATTTACATTTTAAAAATATATTTGTATGCATTATAAAATGCTCAATGTGAGCTCCATTAGAAGCTTTGCAAATATCCAGGCAAAATTCCAACCAAGCCCAGATGTTCTGTAGCATTTCCTGAGTTGCGGACTGCACGGCTATTCTTATTTGATGTCTTAGTTCTTGTAGGGTTTGGCGGTTAGGTGGGTAGAACACTATGTCTTTGATCAATCCTATACTAATGTTCTGCTGAACGCTAGCAATAGCATTAGTACGAGCAAAACTCTGGGACACAAAATGCTTTTTCTTGTTTTGTAGTATCCATTTGTTGACAGGCTTCATGGCACTCAACCAAGCAACTAAGAAAAGTATAACCTTGTCAAAACAAACTCATAAACACTGCCCTTTCCTTTTTTTGTTGTATAAATCAGCTATTAGAAATCATAGAATCAGATGTACCAACCTTTTAGTTTTGCACCATTCTTTTTGAATAACCTTGTATTGGTATTTAGAATGATGACAAAAATAAAAACAAAATAATTAATAAACTATACTATTTTATTCAAACAACATTATTATATCCTACATTTCTCTAAATTTTACACAACATTATGTCATTTTAGTATTGAAACATGGTATAACAATTTAGTTTTGTGCACTTCAAGGAAGATATCGAGTTACATACTAGGACTAGTTTTGAGAGAGCTTAAAATGAATGACCTGAACAATAAATATTTGGCAACTAACCTAAAGATATGCATATATACAAACAACCATAGATAAAAAATGCATTTTAAAAAAACACCAAACAAAAGGGTTTGTTGGCTGTGAAAATAGGCATAGCACTTAAAAATAATACTTTGAGGTAGAGTCAGTCTTAACTACGAAGTGGAGAGTGCGTTTTTGATTTTGTCTTGGAGGAAGTTGAACCGATCTACGTATTGTGCAATGCTGCCTGGTTGCAGGGGTTGGCTGGAACAGAGAAACCAATATGAAAACAGCTAAAACTATTGTAACAGGTGCACCAACGATTTTTTTTGACATGGATATGTTAAGACATATCCATGATGATAGGGGGTGGTAGCAATTTGAACGACCAAATTTGAAACATAAGAACCGCTGTTTAGATGAACTGAAAACATTCCCTTTAGACATATCCATGATCTAACTTATATCCCACAAACGGACGAAGTAAATACAAAAACCGGTTATGAAGGACTGACTCGTTGATGAATAATGAATTTTCTTATGTTCATCTAATCAAACACGCCCTTACAAAACAATCAAATACAACAAATTTTATTCTAATGAATTTTCTTTTAAAATGAAAAAGGAATACAGCATTAATAAACAATTCTAAAAAATTCTAATTTGGCTTCAACATATATGAAAACATATATGACATATATACAACATATATACATACATATACAACATATATGAAAACTAATAAAACTAAAATTATGGTATAAATTACTAACTGCTGATGAATGAACCATGAATTTATTTAATATAAATACAAATCCTAATATAACTGAGAGTTTAAAATGTAATATAAAACTTAATATTTTTACAAAAAAAAACAAAATAAATAAGCAGATACCCAACTATCCCCACCCCTTTGTATTCAAATTTCAGAATGGGATTTATTGGGTGAAGTAATGTTATAAGCATATCATATCTCATGACCATTTTGTAATGAAATTGATTTTGTTGTATTTATTATAAAAAGGACAGTGAGAGCTTAGACAAAGTACTGTGTTAACCATTGACAATTAAAATGCTTTGACGCCTCACCACGATTCACTGCATTGACCAAATAAGAATTCAAATATAAAAACATCCGCTTGAAGGTCATGCATAAAAATTTAAGTCAAAATTCATCAAAAGTCTAAAATCAACACAACTCTTTACATTAAACTGGAGTTATATTTGTTACTGTATTAAGGTGGAAACATGTTAAAATAAAATAGAAAGAATTATTACATCTATTTTAAAGGAAAAGGTTTACAACTCTTAAAATTGCATTATCAATTACTTTTAAATGCTTGAGTTACAGATGAATAATGTGTGGAAAGATGTTTTTTATATACAATAATGGTGAAATTACACAGGAGGTTGGTGATACACAGCTACATTTGAAGTACAATGCAGGTTCAGAATCAATCTAGCAAACTAGATGATATGGCGAGTTCTATATTTTAAAACCCAAGCAGATTAAAAGGTAAGAAAAATCATAGCAGAAATGATTAAAAGGTTTTTAAGCAATGTTAAGGGTTAATTGTTGAATATTTTAGCACACATAAGTGACTTAGCACGGAAAGTGTTCCACAAGTTCATGCATTACGCTCAGACAAAACTCACCCGGCGGGACTGACGGCAAGTTGGACATGCTCAAAAATGGTTTCAACCAAGAAAAATGAGCAAACGGCAGTCGAGTTCCATGAGCCAAGTTATACAATGATGTTTTTTCACTATTGAAAATAAAATCAACATTTGTACCTGAACATCTATTACCTAATAAAAAAGAATTAATATTATCCAAATTATTTATGTATTACTAAAAAAGTAAAATGTGTCATAGTTTTTTAAACAGTTTGAATCCGAGAAAAGATAAATAAGAAAACTTAAATCCAGAGCTCTTAAAACAAAGTGTTTTTCACGTTTAAAATTTACTTTCTGATTACAGAGTGATGTACTTAATTAGAATCTACAATTTCTAAGAAACTTTTTTTAATTGGCTTTCTTTTCTTAAAGATTACTTAAATATATATCGTTTTAGAACATTTCAGCCAAATTTCAGATTACATCAACAACTGTTAAAACTCTTGAGAGTTTATCCACACATAATAAATAACTAGAGAAGTCGCATTTGCCAAAAACTTTCAATTCGTACAATTTGAAAAAATAAAAACGAACGATTTGTGAGATTTACAGAACCTTATTTTCCCTTGATGGAACAATATACAGTACATATAAATATTTTAAGGATAATAAAGAACATATATATCCTGCTTAGTTTCTTCTACCCTGTGTGCCTACAAACGATATCACTCCGCACAACATTGAATCTTACCCTTATCTATCTATTATTTGTGGCTAAGTTTTAAGTGGCTTTGTTATTTATGATGTGATTAATTTATTATGACCTTCTTCATAAATGCAAGTTTCAATTTTCGTTGATCAAATTTATCAGTTTTGGCTGCAGGATAAAAAACAAGTAAAAAGTAACTAAGTATTAGGAAAATTCAATCAAAATAAGATAGAAATTCAAGAGGGCTAAAAATATACACATTAATTTATCAAATTATCAACAATCTTGCTTCCAGAATTGATACATGACTATTGTTACGTTGCAACTCCTTTCGTCTGTAATTCATTTTACATAATCAGCAGTGGACTAGTTTCAGGAAGTGACATTCCCATTATCAAGCCTTGACATAAAGTCCCTTCATATACTTTGTGACATGACCAGTATTAAGTGACTGTATTTGGAAATAAAGCTTGATAATGTGAATATAACTTCCCGAAAACTACGAGGGTTGTCCATTAAGTAAGGTTCCCAGTGATTTTACTCAGTGAAAAACATGTTTATTTGCATAAACTCGCACAAATTCGGAAAGTTCAGACTTTTTCCTATTTTTCTATGTAGTAGCCACCGAGGTCAATGCATTTTTGCATGCGGTGTACTGGCTTTTGTATTTCCGAGTCAAAGAAGTTTGCCGCCAAGTCGCGCAGATAGCTGAGAACCGCTTTTTCCAGCTCTTCTCGGCCGCCGAAATCCGTTCCACCCAGGTGTTTATTCATATCAGGGAAGAGGTGGTATTCGCTGGGGACTAAGTCCGGGCTGTAGGGTGGGTGTTTGACAATGCCCCATCCAAAGTTAGCGATGAGTTCGTTGGTAACGTTACCAGTGTGCGGTCGAGCGTTATCCTGATGCAAACGCACCCCCTTGGACAGCATACCCCTCCTCTTGTTTTGAATGGCACGGCGAAGTTTTTGCAGTGTCTCGCAGTAGCGGGCAGCGTTGATTGTTTCACCGTTGGGCAAGAATTCGCACAACAATACGCCTTTCCTTGCCGGCACTTTGCGCTTGCTTGAATTTTCGTGGAACGCTCCTCGTCACGGACGTCGGTACGTTCGTTCTTGAACTCCCTGTACCAATTACGCACATATTGTACACTCATACACTTTTCTCCATATTTTTCGCACAGCTGGGAATGAATTTCCCCAGACGGAAGGTTTTTGGCGGTCAAAAAACGAATCATTGAGCGCAGCTCACACCTGGCGGGCAAAGCAACGGGAAGCTCCATCATGTTTGGCTACCAGGCTAAGACTGAGCGCCGCGGACACTTCGCTGCGGTGGGGATTTGGAGTGGTGGAACCCAGGTACACAACAAAACCGCACGAAAACCCGTAGCAGCACTATTGTTGACTGCAGCGCTATGGGAACCTTACTCTACGGACAACCCTCGTAGTTGCCTGCTGACTATATAAGCAGAATTGAGGACAAAAGATATTGTAACCTAATAATAATAATATTTTTCACTAAATATGATTATTTTACTATTTAGGTATTACGTTTACATAGATATAGACATTTTATTTGCAGAAAACATACAGTCAAGATTAATACAATTCACAGGTACTTTGTCAAGGTATCTAACTATACATTTCATTTACTTTAAACTTTAAAATTAAACTTTAGGCACATGTAATTTTTGATTTCTGTAAGTAAGCTGCAGCTCATTCTGATACACAGTAATCAAAACCTTGTTCTTGCAGACGACACGTGTTTTGTATCACCCAGAAAAAACTATAATTTAAATTTTTTCATAATAATTTTGAGTTATGAGAAAGTTAGTAGATATATTTAATTATATTTTGTAACCCAAACATACAAAAGCTAAGACAGGAAACACATGTTAAGGAAAGACATCACAAATCATCTTGTATTGTTAACTGAATATATTTTAATAATTCCAATGTAATCCGGATTAGCTACAGACATGCAGTTCCAATTAAATCTTACACGTTTTTTTCTTCTTGACAAGAAATATAATAATCCGTTTATTAGTTGGTAAAACTTAGTGATCAAGTAAATTTATGTTTAAACCTTAATGAAAAAATACTCTTGGCATGTTCCAAGCATTTTATGTATGCCCTCTGTGTAATGTTTGCATGAGCCTGAGTGCTTTGTATTTTCCCCACTTCACGTCTGACTAAATTGTGACAAATACGATAAAAATATATCGTCATTTGCCATACTATATCACCTAAATATATAAAACTAAGCCGTGTTACTTACACGCATTATAACTCGAGAACGGCTGGACCGATTTTAATGATCTTTGATTTTTTGGATTCGTCTCTGCTCCGGTCATGCTTTAGGCATATTCAGTTTCCATAAATTCAATTAGTTTCCATTTTATAGGGTTTTAAATTTCTAATGTTAACCTTATGGGAAATAAGTTTGTTTATAAATTTTCTAAAATCAAAACATTTGATTTCCTAAACCAGCTGCTGTTTACTGTCCGTTAGCAATATGCTTTACTATCCAATGCCATCTGAATCATTCATTAATGTAAAACTATGAAGTAAATATGTGCTGTACAAAATGAACAGCATTATTCGCACGTTAATAGTTTACGGTTTTTGGGAATTATGAACTGTAGTTATATTTCTTTATTTTATGTAAGATTAAAAGTCACGTCTTTGTATGTTTGTCAAATAGAAAATAATTACAATGTCTATACATATTGAGTTTATTATAATAATCAGCTGTTGTATATTTAAAGCTTTCACAACGAAGCTGCAATGCTATTTGACTTCACAAAATGGCCAATCTTAAAGCTAACATGTATTTTCTGTTAGGCGTTACGAAGTTCACCGGGTCAGCTAGTTATTAATAATAGTTAAAGGTAAAATAATAAATAAAGGTAATAATAATGTATTATTACCTTTCTGAAATGGCAACCTATTCAAACAGGTATTTTAATCCAAGTACTAATGAAAACACAACAAGTATTATGCCTCCGTAATTTTTCACTTATTTTTTCAGTCATAGTGTTAATTTGGTATTGAATAGGGTCAAAAAAATTTGTGTAGAACTTCTTTGCAATACACACTTATTTATCTCACATTTATGTCTTTTGTATGTCACATTATAACCTTAGTCAATAACAAGCTTCAAGGTCACGCCACTATCATGTTACACTCATTTCTCATTCATACTTAGCTTAAAATACCTACCTGGGCAAGTCATCATTTCACTAATTAACTAACTATGATGAAATTAAAAGATGGATTTTATATGGTTGAACCATAATAGCTTTGGGAGCATTTAATTTACACACATTAACCATGTCATAAAATGAAAATTTATTGTTATAAGCTGTCCCATCTCTTACAATTAATTTGTTTGAAGTTAATTTCTAGAGAAATGGTATCCTTACAGAATGGTAAAAATATTCAATGAAAGGTAGAATAAGCAGATCCACGACCTCTAGGCTATGGGCCCAGCACGCTTCCAATGACTGATACAACAATACATTTCTAATGTGGATAACAGTGTGGACTTTGTACAGATGCTGGCGATGGCTACAATAAGCACATCATCCTTCACCATAAGAAACTCATCCCAATAGACTCAATAGACTTCAAACATTGATTAGTAGAGGAACAATAAATGAAATATAAACACAACTTCCTTAACACTTCAAATACTGAAAGCAAATTAAATGTTGGGTAATTTAAATGGTATCTAGAAATTCTACTATAAAACTAAAATATAATACATCATGTCTGTTGAGACTCACCTTCCTGATGGATTATTCCTCTGCCAAAGTGTCTGAAGATCTGAAATACTTTCAGCTGAAAATAAAATAATTTGATTAAAATAGATGGAACATTTTTTTATAGATTGTGTTTAGGTAAAAGGTAAAATAAGTTCATAATACATAAGTTTCTTATAAAATAATGATATATTTAAAAACATAAAAGTAGCTGTTACAGGTTGACTCGAAATTAAATTAACTGATCAAAATTAAACTGAAATAAAATTAGAGTAAAAGAAACAGGAATAATCTGATTGTAGGTTAAAAGAATAAATATTGACACCTACTCTTTATTGCATTTGACTCATAATAATCACCCCGGTTTCATCAGTCATGGATATACTTTTTAAATGCTTTTATAACTTACCACTGTAGGGTCCGCTCCTCGCAGAGCTGAGAGCCCGTTGCAACAGACGACACGTGTTGTCGTACGTTCGCCTGCGATGTTCGACCATGAAGCGCATACGGAACACAACACGAACTGCGCACACTGCAACCCTGTACAACACATATTTCGTCAATGGAGAACACATTCTATAAGGCTAGTGCATCCAACTGTCACGACAATAAAATAATGTTAAATGCCCCCACAAATATATATAGTATACAAATAAAACCAAGATGTCAGTCATTGTTGATTTACAATAAACCAAATAGAATAATGTTATTTATTCCTTTTATGGAAAATCACAAAAATATGTTATTTTTCTTAATGGTAGGCTTATTAACTAATTAAGCTATTTAATATTTCAAACTATGCAATAGGACCACAAAATGTAACAAGTATAAAGAAAAGAAAATGATGGAAGAACAAAGTGAGAGCATCTATCGTATTTATTATAGAAAGTGAAGTTAAACTTCCAATGTCTATCTGTAATGGAAGAACAGTAATAGGATCAGTTTAAAAATGTTCAATGTACTTTCTTCAACACACCGAATGACCTGAGTTTAAAAATGGGACGTATACGTTAAGCCGTTTCTTTATAATTTGAGTTTAAAATTACCCGAAATTTCCTCATTGCGATTAACACTTGGTAAGTGTTTAAAATTTCAATTTTTCAGGATGTTACCGTAATGATTACACCAAAAAGTCTTGCACGAGGTTTATTTGAAACAAACGATAAATATCTTTATATTTTCACAATTTACTTTACATTGGCAAAATAATTGCTTTTAGAATGTAAAAAAATAACCGATTTTCTGAATCTCCAATTAGATGTTGACGATAAGTTGCAACAGAAGAGACAGATTGGCTTAGAGAGAATGGTAAGGTTACCATTGTGGCCCAGGAGATTTGATTTTGTTTACTCAATAACATCATTTCAAGGCAGAGACTTGATCGTCGACTTGTGGCGTTACCGCACACATCCGTTCCACGTGACGTAAATATTGCTTAGAAAAACTAGTATCCAGGAACAGAAGAGGGTCATCGTTTGCGGAATTGGTTGATGGTATCTTTTATAATTATACAAAGAACCGAACCGAACCTAAGTATCATTATGTACATTTAGACATGCGAATGGACACTTTGTAATTTAAATGTGTTGTGTGAGGATTGTCTGACCTGAACCTGTGCTCAGCCGTGGGCGGTGGAGGAGGCGAAGGAGCAGGGAACCTGTACAGTGCCGCCACAGTCTGCCTCTCCTCAGCCTGGTAGCCAGTGAGACTTATCAGCAGATAGCGCTTCTGCCACACCAGTGCCTTGCGATGACTCTCGGCCCGCATGTATCTCTGCAGCAGGTGCTGGAAATGACATCAAAGTTCATGTAATAGATTTTACAAATTTAACACACTGAATGCAGCGCCATAACTATCCACAATTTGTGAAGTATCCACAATACCTCCAAGTAGCTGGATAAAAAGACATACTACCGCCCTTGTTTAACCACATGAATAACAAGAAAAATTCATAGCACTGAAAGGTTTAAATAGGTTATAACTTACCGTTGAATTACTATATCCATTAAATGAATCGGTACCACTGCCAGCATGACTCTGGGACCTGGCCAGTGCCTTCTTGAGAGCTTCCTTCTCCTTCATCCAGGCTTCACGCTCGGATGCAAACATTGCATTGAGGTTGTCCACTCCACCGTCCACCACCTGAGACATCACAGACAACACAATGAAATCAAACAGTTCTTGGTATTGTACAGTTGCAAACCAAAAGTCGACTTAATTATTAGGAAAATACAAAACCTGTACTGAAGACAATTAATTGCAAAAAGGCCCAAGAGATTGTGTTGGTAAAAGATGGAAAAGAATCTAATTGTCCTCTTAATATTTTGACAATAAATTTAGGTTGTTATGGATAAAAGTGTAGTGTTTAAAAATAAATAAAACTTCCACAATATTCAATACGTAAAAAATATATAATTTAATCGACAAAAAAGAGGACAATAAGTAAATTGGAGAGCGTAATTTTGTTCCTGTCATTAAAATATCTTTGGCATTATCCTAAAATATCTCATAAAAAAGAGATTAAATTTTTTAAGTAGTTGAACTATTCTTCAAAGTAGCTCCAGAGAAATAGTAACCTCCTGGGAATTCTAAAAAGAAAATGTTACCTTAACATTAAGTGCTTGGATACGAGACTTAAGATCTTCTATTAGTTCATCTTGTTGCCTACTCTTTTTCAATAGATCTTCTTTTTCTTCTTTCAAAATGGTATTAACAGCAAGCAGGTCTTCTTTTTCACCAACCAGACGTTCTACTGTGACATTGGCTTCCTGTAGTGAAAAAGGAATACTGATTTATCTCACTGAATATTGGGTTAACTTTAAAATCATATCTTACTCACGATACGTTATAGTTAATCACTTAACTATAAGGAAAACAAGAGTGGAGAATTTATATACTAAATAGCTTTTCAGTTTAAGGATGAATATTAATTGGGAAAACCAACCCAATCTAAACCTAAAATTTAGAAGCTGCAAGCCACAACAGAAATTCATATCATAAAATTTTTAAAAACACAGAAAATTACAATGACACAGTTGTTACGACTGCAATAATTATTTATACAATTGACACTTAAATTTTTATTAAACCAACTGTAACAAGCAAATTTAACAAACCATCATGACAAAATAGCTATCACGCCGAATGTCTACTTTCTCCTAGCCATTTATTTACACATTTTTTATACTAGGAAAAACAAAATAACCCTGGATCCTTCAGATGAGTTGGTAATTTTGAAAACAGGGTATGACGTGTTCTTTGAGGAGGTTCACAAAATCGGTCATGCCGATATCACCCAAGCCCCGAAGAATAGTGGTCACAGATTTCACCGGATATTTCGGCTCGTCGCTGGAGAATGAACGTCCATGGTGTTTCCAGTCTCGTGGCTCGGTAGAGAATAATCTTCCGGCCGAGGTAGATTAGCCCCATCGGCCCAGGGTGTGGAGCGGGAAATCAGCTGGCTACTTACTTTTTTTATATTTTCCGGCGACAGAAAAAAAGCATCGCTCACTGGCCGCCGGCCATAGTGTAGAAGAAGAAAATGCAGGCCGGCGGACCGCCGGACGTCAACAAAACAACAACGCTAGGTTAGGTTATGTGACTCTGCCAAGTTTAGTGATAAATTCGGTGACTCATGGCTATGGATGAAGATAATGGGATTTGGCAGTGAAATACAAGGTGGGTTATTGACCAGAAGTTATAATAATGACGGTGTAAATAAGACAATAAATTATATTGGGATCCATGGGTAGTCCTAGGGCTGAGGTCTAGGCTGACTACGAAACCTGCCAGCCTAGGCTTGGTTGAAAGGAAGGTGAGTCCTAGCATCGTTTTACTTTTATAAATACAATTTCCCCCCCTACAAAATTAGCAACTCACAAGGGTACAGTAAAACCTCAAAAACTCGACACTTTGTGGACCCAGAGGTTGTCGACTTATCAAGAAGATAGCAATTTTTCTTGGGTTTTAATTAATACATTATAGGCTCAAGTTTCACAAATCAATTTATTACAGAACAGTTAGTACATGAGTACTTACATACTGAGTAAACAGCCTTTCAAGAAATATCAAATATTCAACAACTAAAACTACATGTTCTGAAAAAAATGCTTAATTGATAATTTTTTTGCCAATGATGTAACGTTCTAATAACGAGCTATCACACCCCAAACTATGCCCAGGTCCTTAACCTTGGAACAGTCTAAAGGTGTGTGATATATCAACTGTCCGTCTCAACTTCTTTCAGCCGCTCCGCAACCTAAGTTAAACACACTAGTACTGTAAGATAAGGGCGTTCTATAAGCTGTTGACTGTCGAGTTAGTGAGGTTCGAATGTAGTTGCAATATACTGAGGGTGTTTTACTTTTGGTTTTGTTACTCCAAAACAAAAAACCTCGTTCAACGATAGTTAGGTTGAGTACTGACCCTGAGTCTGAGGGCCAGGGGAGACTCTTCTGTGTGGACCTTGATCTGTAGCTGACACTGCTTCAGAGACAGCTGCAGTCTCATGCATTCTCTCTCCAGTTCTCTCTAAACAAGGTAAGTAATAATGTAGAAAAATCACTAATTCTTAGAAGGTTAAAATGCTTAAACGACAACTGATTTAAAACAGTTTTCATAAGTAGAGAAAAGCTGATTGACACAGACATTTTAGTGTCTTACAGTAAATTATATTGTGACTTTGTAGCTTATTACTTATAACTAATTGGTTTGATTTTTATTAACGTTCCTAGATTTTAGTTTTTTCTATTGGTAAGTTAGTTGTAGGCAAATAACTTTTTCCTTAACAAAATACCTCAACCCATCACTATAGAGTTTACAACCCATGCAGTGCAATAAATGACTGAAGCAGTGTTAGTCACATGCACGTAGGCAGCTAGAAGTAAACAGGAGTCTTTCTAATGTTCTTTAAATCTTTAATTTTTAAAGTACTTTTTTAGTTAAATATTTATTTTCAAGTGGTATAAAATTGTGGATTGCAATAACTTTTGAAAACTGAAGGATCGTTAAAACATGTCATGACTATTAACGTTAAAACCGCTGAGATCTTTAAATATGGATGTACGGGAAGGATAAAAACTTACTTTGGTTTTCTCAGCTTGGTTAAGTTGTTCTTTTAAGTTTTCTTCATTTGTCTTCCTCCTCGTATGTTTACTTCTTTGAGCCAACTCTATAGCTTTGATTTTAGATTCTAAAGTTTTTCGCAGACCTTCTTCGATATCAAGTTGATTTCTTAAATCATCAATCTGAAAAATTTGAACAGCTTTAGCATGTATTAACCCCAGAACTGCTATGGGTTCTTAAATAAATGATGAAATCATTATGCAGCTATTCTTTAAATAATTAGTATAAACAAAAAAAACATTTAACACACTTAACCATACAATGGTAGAAGCAAAGCAGATGTCCACTGCAATCCCAAATAAGCCTAAAAATGTTGTCATCTTCCACCAAAGCTGGTCACCTTTTATTTTAATTGGGCCCTCCCGTCGCTGTACCACACATATTTGCAAGTCAAATTCAGATTGCTCATGGTTGGGATTCGAACCTGCGTACCTCTGATTGATTCCAAACATTTCACTCGTCAGCGAACGTTTCGACCACTGGACCGCAGTACAACTATCTAAGAAAGCATTTAATTGGCTATAATGCATTATCTAGTGGCGATCGAGCATACTCCTGAGATGGTACAAATATCCCCTCACAGGTGGCAGCATGTTTGACAAAGATTACGTGGACTGAGAAGTTCACTAAATTGTTGACAGATGTTACCTGCTATTTCATATTTAATGAGTGAATGTGTTGCAATCACGACTTTAGCATTTCTACTGTTACATAACAATACCCTGAAATTCGAAATAAGATAAAGATAACAAAAGTTGACATTCGCATGTCGGTGTTAGGGTCACCTTAGCCTGTAGTTTAGCAGCAGTTTGCTCTGTGTTCAGGTTAGCCCTGTCCAAAATCTCCTGCAACGTTGCAGTGCGGCTCCGCTCTTGTGCCAGCTGCCGGTTGAACCTCTCCACAGTTTGCTGCATACCGTCCTAAATAAAGAACCAGAATTATTAGAGTCTCTAAATACAAAGGTACATTGAGGTAGAAATTATCCTGCCTCCAGGATCTTGCTGAGCTTGTAAAATCCTCTGTGTCTCATGTAATACAAAATAATTTTGAATTGATGTCGATGTTGTCTTAAGAGTTGTGTTAATTTTAACTTAAAAATGGGATTTTTAATCCCAAAACTAGTTGCTGACGACTACACTAATAAATTGAATTGTTTGATGAAGGTACTAACCTATTATTAGTCTATATATCAATTCAAGAGGCAAGAATGTTTAAGAATGTTATGTTATGTTATGGCATGAAGTATGTAAGTTATATTTTATATTGCATACATATTTTGAAAAAATAAATAGTGAGATGAGTACATGAAACCAACTCTTACTGTCTGAAAAACCACAGCCCTTAAATATAGGGAAAATCAGTAAAAATGCTATGGAGTCACCATACCAACTGAATTTGTGAGCTTCTACTTTATCAGCAAGATGATTGGCTTACCATGCCAGCGGGGGCTGCAGGCTGGGCATCCTCCCTCGCCTTGGCCAACTCCTCCCGCAGGTACAACAACTGGTTGCGGTTGAACGTTCTCTCCTGCATCAGCTGCTCAACACGCCGTTGGTTGTCCTCAAGCAGACGACGCAACTGGACAAAAGGTGATTCTTGAGCCCTCTCAGATACACGATCCAACATTGTTAGTCGTTTTATTTAACACATTCAAATGACAAACTATGTTGGCCTGATGATGATGAGTTATAGTTGAATTTACGATTTTTCCCGGGAGCTTAACCTCAACTCTTACTACACTACTGTAGTAGTGTACAGCTTGCAGCCGCCGCATAAGGTCAAATTTTGCCTAAATCTTTCGACGATTAGATCTCTATACTATTTATTTGCAGGCATGTAAAATTTACGGTTTTCCAAGTTTTTCTTTGTACTAAATATGTTCTCTACATAAAATATGTATTTCCCCCATTTTTTTACACTACACTACAGAGGTTTGTTATTTACGGTACAGAGGGGGTTTTTACACTATGGAGGCTATTTACTCATAACCTCCATATTATCTGGAGTTTTTGCGAACCTGAGGTGACCTCGGTTCCCATTTAGCTCAGATAATCAGGCGTCTACTGTACATAATCAAAAAAGCATTACATATTTGTAAAAACATTCAAATAAAATAGATTGGTTTACCTCTTTCTCCTTGGCTCGTGAATCGGAAGGTTCGACTCTCATCAGTTCTTTAACTCCGTTAACCTGTACCTCCAGCTGTTGACTGCAACAGAATGTCATACAATTTATTTTATTAAAAACATGATCATATTTACTTTCTTGTGGGAAAGATCATGGATATGTCTAAAGGGAATTCCTTTGGATATTTACAATTCCTTTGTAACCATATGACGTTACTTAGCACTAATTAATGTCACTAACCAAAGGATGTCACTTTTTCAAATTTTGGTCCCCAGATCTAGGACATATCCATGTTAAAATACATATTTAGATATATAATGAATTACTTATCATCAATGATGCAACTATTATAATTATTGAACAAAAATTTAGTTATATTCATAATCATTGAGGCACGGACTCGTATGTATGAAACTTTTTTTTTACAATTTAATGGTGATGGTGATTTCTTTCCTTTTGGTATCGGAAAAAGGGATACTATATATATCGTGGTAGGAACAGAATTAATTTTCGACTTTTACTTTAATAAAAAATTCAATTTTCATATTTCACAAATAAAAGATAAACCTTCAATAACATGCTGTTATCTGCGAAAATCTGCATTGCCCCACTCTAATCATAATATGTTATCAATACACAACAATACAATAATACATATTCAGAAGAAACATTTTTGCTTTTACTGTTTACTCCTGATTACCTTACCTATGTGGACACTCGAACCTCAGTAGGCTTTAGGCCTCACCAACAAGTCCTCATCTTTCTACTTTCCTTTGTCTCCTCTCACCTGGTCCTGCCATCTTAATCTGGGTTGTCCTAGTGATCTACCTTGAGGTAGATTCCTTGATACCATTCTCTTCTTCTATTCTGATTACATTACCCGTGCACCGCAGTCTCCAACTTTTTTATTTGGGCTATTTATTGCGCCTGGATCAGTATATATTTCTCTGAGTCATTTGTTCTGATCCTCCCACACAATTCTCATAATGGGACTGTAGATGGTTCTTGTTTTTAAAATTGTATTTTCAAAACCTATTATTTTCTTCTAGGTTTCAGGTTTCAGACCCACAGAGTACTCCTGCTCACATTTAAATTAATCTTTACCAATGTTAAGCTTACTTACCGACTCTTATTCCCATGACCATTTACACCCTAGATGGTATTTGGCCTTGCCAACTGCCTGTCTCCAATTCTTCTTGTCTTCTGAATCCTCCTTGTTTGCTCTCATTCCCATGTCAATTCTCACTTCCTCCTTCCATATTTTTTTCGACCATCCAGGGGGTCTTTTTCCATCAAGGGTTTTGTCCAGAACTGTTTCAATAGTGTGTTTTACTCTCATCTTATAACATGTTCTACCCATTGTAATCTTCAGCTCTAGACTTCCGCTATAAAATCTGGTGGTTTAAAAAGATCTCTCTATTATGACTATGTTTTATTCTCCTCATTCCTCACCTTGCAATTCCGCCTTTCCACCCATGATTTGACCTGCATAATAAGTCGTGCAGTCCGTCGTCCTCGGGTGTCGTGCTCCCAGTTATGTTGCCATCGTTGGATGGTTTTGGAAGTGCTCTTCAGATCGTGCAACTTCCTTACTGATTTCGTCTTGTCTCTGATATATTGCCTTCCTCTCCCCTGCCAATAGCTTAGCTCAATAGGTCTGTCACTAAATTGATGTTAAATGTAACAAACCTATAACATTGACAGTATGAAGCAGTGCACTCACGCAATGTCCCTGAACCTGTCCTCCAGCTGATCGTTGAGCGTTTGCAAGCTCACCACCTCATCCCGCAGCTGAGCGACCAGCTCCCTTTCCCGCAGATAGCGGCCACGCTCCTCCGTCAGCCGAGCACGCAGCTCACTCACCACCACTCGCTCCACACGAAGAGCCGTCTCCACCTACGACAGTCATGAACGTCAACAATTTGAGAAAATGTTGAGACATCTGACCCTCTTTTGTGTTATTTTAAAGCCTTTGTTATTAGGGTTGTCTTGTTTTTTCCAATGTAACATATGTTATTTTACACAAATGTTATCGATAATTATTTTTAGGTCTTAGTTCCAAAATAACATTATTTTGGCTAAAATCTTAAAAAAATATTATATTTAACTTATATAATACAGTAAAGTCCGGTATCCGTCACTGTAAAATAGTAAGCAATGTTCGAGCTTCGGCCATTTTTTTTCATTTGGTGTTGAGTAGTAAGAGTGAAGTTGTTATATCTTGCTAAGTAAAAATATAATGTACTTACACTATTTTTATTGGTGTAGGCGGAGGAAAGATTTTGTATGCATTGAAGAAGTTAAGTCCTTTTTCTCCCTCAGAAAATTGTCGTGCAAAGGTATAGGAGAAAAAGTTTGACTTTACTCTCTGGATCACAATTAGCTATTGTAAGTGTATCAAACACAGTGTACATTACCTCCGCCAAACGAGAAGTCAAGAAGTCATTTCTGGGGGGCATCAGCTCGCTGCGACCTGCCTGTGCACCCTCCCCCTCCACTTCGGCCTTACTCTGGAAAATATTCATCACTCTCAGGTATGTGACGACAACAATAAGCAACACATATGTGTTGCGGATATAAATGCTGTATTGTATCTATTAAAACAAATATTTTATAATATTTGATAACATTAATTAAAAATTGTATACATGAAAGAATGATGTATGATGAACAAAAATATTTTAATCTAACTTGGCCGGATGGCCAAGCATGAACAACCTTGTAATTAGCACACATTAGAATATTTTCATTAGTCTATAATTAATTACTATACTACAAAATAGCTCTGTAGCAGCAAATTCCATTTTTGCAATTTTAACGAATTTCCATTAGTCTATGGTTAAGTTTTTTACGTGAGTTATTTACAGACAAATATATATACAATCTCAACAAAACAGTGATTTAGGGACATCAATAAAAAAAATTGGTCCCATATCTAGCTGTTGTCATGATGACCGTAGTAATAGCTCTACTTCCTGTAGGAAATTCGCTAAAAATACATATTAATACAAGCTAAATTTATAAGAATATGAGCCAGTTACTCTGCATCAAAAGGACACCCCATATTTTCAAAATCTTCTTACAAGAGAATGATAACTTAGGCAGTAGTACTTTCCTCAGAACAATTATTATTACCTGTAGTTCCGACAGAAGGGTTTGGTCAAGCAGCGCGGAAGCACTTAACTGCTTCTGAACTTCACCCGTCAAATCATCTAATGAATCTGAAAACAAAAAATAAAATATTTTCTTTTTTAAATATTAATTTATCAGTAAAAAAACTTATTTCAGGAATTAGCAGAGTACAGCTTTACATACAAAAAATTAATGTGTAACTAAATCAAACATTTAGCCTGAATTATAAAAGTTGAATAAGTTACACAATGCAAATTTTCAGAAGGTGACCATTAATGGTTCAACTTTAAAACTGACACCAGGAACAAAAGAGCCCTAGAACTATACTAAAACTGGAACTTTGTGTTGAAACAAAAGAGGAGTGGAAATAACTTTATTTTTCTTGATGAGTGTGGGAAGAAGTTAAATTGATCATGAAATTGAAAGTTTTTTCTGTGCTTAGTGGACTAGTTAAATATTTTATGCGGTAAATGGTAAATGTAATTAATATTGGCATACCTTCAGTTTATTCAGAATAAGAAAATAACAACATATCCCTCAAAATACCTATATATATATAGACAGCTATATCAAGCAATAGACGTTTTTTGAAATTCCCCGAAAAGTAGTACCTAATTTTTTGGCCTCAAAAATGTCAAAAAAAGTAAGTAAAAAGGTTAAAGTTTAATGGTAACAATTTCACTTGATGTTTATTTTACAGGTACATTGTTTTTACCCTAAATTTTTTGTAAAGAAAGAAATATGTTATCAAAAATAATAATAATGGAAGAATAAAATCTTAAACTTACTTGAAAGAGTAGATCCTTCTCCTCGAATATCCACTAGATCAGTTTTTGTAACCACAAGCTTTGGTACTCTACAATCATCTCTTTTGTTTCTGAGGTGAGCTGAAAATTCCTTCTCTTTCAGTATTTCATTCTTCAACACCAAACATTTCTTTTCGCTTTCCCTCCTTGCTCTCCTTTGCCTTTCATATTCCCTCTTCAGAGATTCATACTTTCGTTTTAAACTATCAATAGTTTCTTGATCTGAACAATTATCTTGGTCTTTAGATTGTGTTTCCAATGAGACTAAATTTTTATTCAAATCATCCCTGAGTATTTTGAGTATGGCAATTTCGTTATTCAACACTTGTTCAGTGGCAACTTTTTCAGTTTTAAGCAATTTATAGTTTTCATCTAGGTGTTGCAGTTCAGTTTCAAGTTGTTGTAGTTTATTGTCTTTGTTATTAATTTGGTCATACAGAGATCGTAACGTTTTGCTGACTTCTTCTAATTTTTTTCTCAAATCCTCATTTTCACCCTGTAGTTCTAAATTACTAACTTTTAAACTTTCCAATTCATCCTTCATCTTTGCTGCTTCTCCAGAATCCTTTTTCAAGATATTTTTGATTTCTACTTTCTGTTTTCTTGACAATCGCTCTACATCTTTCTTCAAACTTTGGCAATCAGATGACAGTTTATTATTTTCTTCCTGTGATTCTTCCAGTGCCTTCCTTAAGGACTTGACCTTTTCACAGTTCTCTTCATTTGATTGAACAGCAGACTGTAACTCTTCTTGGAGAGATTTATACTTTGACTTTGTCATAACCAAGTCTGACAGAATATTTTTTTTGTCATTTTCTAATTTCGCAGCAATCTTTCGCAAGTTTTCTTGAACCTCTCTCTCATCACTTAAGGCTTGCTTCAGCTCTGAAATCTCTATTTCCAATTTGGTAACAGTAATCTTGTAAGAGTCACACTCTTCTCTAAATTTATTATTATTCTCTTTCAACTCCTCCAAGGCTGGGTTTTTCTCATACAACTCAGCAAACTTTTTCGCTTCTTTTAGTTTCAGTTGCAAACCTTCCATGATGTCCTGTAGAGCCTTTACATCAGCTGTGGTCTTCACATTGTCTTCTTCTTTTTGAGCTAGCTCTCCTCTAACTTCCTCTAATTCTCTCTGTCTCTCGGCCAACAGCTGTTTTACTTCCTCCAATGACAGCAGCTGCTCTCTGGCGTCATCAAGTTTCTGCTGGAGTGACGGAAGTTCTTGCAGCTGAACTTCACATTCTAGAAGTTTTTGTGTCTTTAGTTCTAACTCTGATTTCAATTGAGACAGAACACTTTCTAGTTGTTCCTGTAAAAAAACATAAATAATTATACTGTGTTTTTAAAAACAAATACTAATTGATCACTAACTAATAACTTCATAATGATAAACAAACAGAACAACACCATCATCAAAGTTGAAGGTTTTCCTCAAAATGTTAGTAAAAATGGTAAAGCCCTTTTTAGGTTTAATCCAGATTGGCTGTCCTATACTTTTATAGACTTATTATTTTTTTTACAACAAAAAACAAATATTCACTTCAAGTTTCAGACCTGTTAATAAAAAAAAAGTTACTCACACTTCGGTTTGGTGAGCTGAGAAGGCGAATGTCAACAGGATCTGGGATCTTGCTCAAGTCTTCTCCGATCACTCTTGGTACCAGTCTGCTTCCTCCCTCCTGAAAAACATTAAACACACAAAATCAAAATTACTCCTACTCCTATTTTTACTAACTAATCTGCTTTCTAAATAATTTTCCGTTTAAAAACATTTTTTTATGTTAACACATATATTGTGTGTGTGTAACAGTTAACAAAATATGTATAAATGTAAATGTTATACGTTGTCTAAGTAAATTCCATCTTCCTTAAAATTGATCGTTCTTCAATATCCGATCAGAAATAAAGTTGGTACCAGTAAAACAAAAAATACTTATCAAGGTGCATCAATGCTGCTTATAAATAAATTAAATAAACATAAAAGCTAAAGGTTTTAATTTTATACAAAAAAAGTAATAATTTATAAAAATCAACAAAAAGTGGACTCAAACTTCTTCAAGGCTGATATTTTTAAAAACACACCCATAACATTGCAGTGTTCAATGTTTATCTTCTATTTATTGAAAATGTAATATGATTTGAAATAGGATCAACACTGAGGATACAGCTTCATTAGTCAACTAAGTTATTATAAATAAATGGAAACTATGAACATAAAACTAACAAAACCATACATTAAAGCTTGCAACTCTATTTATTTACATTAAAAAATGCCTGATTTTAAATTTAGATACCCAAGAGGTTTTAGGAGTTTTGATTTTTTCACTCTGAATCTTTATAACAGACTTGGATACTTACAGATACTATAAATTATAAATCTTATTTAAAAATGTTGGTTAGTAAGTGATCAGTTGTAAGAAGATTTTATGTTTCATGATGTCATGGAAAAATGAAATCATACCTGAAAAGCTGTAGCATTCCTCCACTATTCATCCAAGAAAAAGATCTGAAGTCTTTTTAGAGTTTAATGTTCACATTAAAAATTGTAACTTGCTGGTACACAATGGCAACAGAATTTGGTGTTACAGTCAATGTAAGTCCACTGTTGCTAGTCTACCTGTGTGTTACTTACCTCTGAGGACAAAGGAGTGGAGAAGATGGGTCGGACGGAGCTGTGATCAAAGCGAGCGTCTCGCAACCTCTCGCCTTCCCCCAGGTGCGACTGACTCACACTGTCGGCAAAGCTCACTCGGAGACCTCTACTCTTAGACGACTGATTCTTGGATGACTGATCTTGCTGCAAATTATAACACAGGTTCAAACCAGCATCAAGCTAACAAAATCAAGAACTTCCATGTGGGTTTAGTCAGGTTAAAACTGTAGTTTTTAATTTTCCTTATCTGTAATTTTTTTAATATATAGATCAACATAAGCTGAAATTCAAACAAATCAACAGCAATTATGTCCAACAGTTATGTCAAAAGATTTAGATGACAGAAATAGGTTTACTATAATTAAGAATAATAACATAGACTATATACAATAACACTGATTACATAAACTATATTAAATTTTAACTAATAACAAGTAATTACAATTGAAGAATTTTTTTCATATTTTGTTGACTTATGTCTGTACTTTAAAGGTAAAGGGCATTTTGAGGAATAAATGAACTATTTGAAGCAATGTGCTCAATCACCACTAGATTATGCTTTATATAGCAGTTTCACAAACTGTGGTACCGTGGTCTATGGTCGAAGCATTTGCATGTGAGTGAAGCCTTTGAAGCCAATCGGGAGTACACGGGATTGAAGTCAACCCATGAGCAATCACAATTTGGCTTGCAAATGTGCAGTAGTGGGATGGCCCAACTAAAATAAATGGTGACCAGTTTGGGTGGAAGTTGACCAGCATAGATCAAGATCTACGCTTGAGGGCCTGTGCGGTGAATTAATGACAGCGAGGTACCGTTGCGGCATAAGTAACATAGGCTAGCCAGAGGTGACTGTTCATGATTTGACAGGAGTCGCCAGCACTTTCTTTAAAAAAAATGGACATAGTGTCCTTTACCTCCGAAGTACAGATGTATTAATACTCAATATAAAAGTAAAAGTAACTAAATTACCTGACTGACAAGTTCTTCCACTCTCTGCTGAAGATGATCAATATCTGCGTTTTTCTCTGCCAACATGACTTCAATGAGTTGAGGAAAACTTACATTGTCTTCTGTCCTGTATTTCTCCACCATGGCCTACACATCATGACAGTTATTAATTCATTATCAATGAATACATAGTGCAACACATTTATATGAGTATCTCACATGAAAAAATACCCTTCAATTAACAACTACATTGAAGTAATAAATTTAAGCAAATTCTACCGAGCTATAATCTTTGCAAAATATAATGGCTACCCTTAGGTAGGCCTTATTTTGTGGACACAGGGAATAATTTAGGCTACTAATAATATAGAACGAATTATAAAATTACAATACATATTCATTAGTTATACCAGCTGACTCTAACTTTAAAAATCGATCTACAAACACTTTTGCAATTTCAACTAACCTATCACCATCAGCACTTCAAACCTCGAATAACTATTTCCTAAACAACCGCCTTGGCCAAAAACACCACATTCTTTCCAAATCACACGATTAAATTAGTTAACAGTGCATCTATTTTAGTATATTTGTTTTATAATAACTGGTTTTTCCGAACAGGGTAGTCAGCAAACTGATTCAAACATGCATAAAATGAATATTTATAATTATGTTTTTGGATGTTATTTTTGTATTTTTAGTTGTATAGTTAAGTAAACATGACTTTATACACACAATATGTATATTTTACAAGATTGTTCTTGAGAGGACCTAGAAAGGAAGAGGCCTGGAAAATAGGAAAAGAGGGAAGGAGTAGGAGGTTGAGGAGAACTGGATATTATTACCTCTTCCTAAGGAATTGGGTACTCAGTTCATAAATTCAACTCTTATAAATTTCATCTTCGTGCATTCCACAATTTTTGTAAATGTGCAAGATTCCAATTAGGAAGGAAGCCCAAAGGCTTTGCCAACAAAACCCTCTAAAATATATTCTTTAAATATATTTTTTGTAATAAAACCTCAACTCAACTGCCCACCATGGGCCTGGGGCTTGTGGTGACAGCAAGGTATAGTAGCGGCATGGTCACATAGACTAGCTAGTGGTAAGCGAACCACTCATGACCCAGCAACCTTTCACCGACTGGGCTCTGAGCTACCGTGCCTGGACTGACCTGGAGATGCTGCTTCTCGGACCTCATGGTCTCCAGGTCCCGGGTCAGCTTCTGCACCAGCTCGTGCTGATGATCTGACATGCTCCTGATCTTCAACTCTTGGCCCTGGATAATATTCTCTGACCGTTCCAATTTCTGTTTCATTTTTGTCATCTGTAAAACAAGATTTTGAGCTAAGTTGAGAAAGACACTTCCTACAGTTATTGGTACCGTGCCAATTAAATTGGCGAGTGGCCAGAATACATGTTTGCGTAAGGCGCTTGTAATTTGTGGACAGTAATTTTTTATATTAGGAAGCCCATAAGGCTTTGCCAACAAAACCCTCTAAAATATATTCTTTAAATATATTTTTTGTAATAAAACCTCAACTCAACTGCCCACCATGGGCCTGGGGCTTGTGGTGACAGCAAGGTATAGTAGCGGCATGGTCACATAGACTAGCTAGTGGTAAGCGAACCACTCATGACCCAGCAACCTTTCACCGACTGGGCTCTGAGCTACCGTGCCTGGACTGACCTGGAGATGCTGCTTCTCGGACCTCATGGTCTCCAGGTCCCGGGTCAGCTTCTGCACCAGCTCGTGCTGATGATCTGACATGCTCCTGATCTTCAACTCTTGGCCCTGGATAATATTCTCTGACCGTTCCAATTTCTGTTTCATTTTTGTCATCTGTAAAACAAGATTTTGAGCTAAGTTGAGAAAGACACTTCCTACAGTTATTGGTACCGTGCCAATTAAATTGGCGAGTGGCCAGAATACATGTTTGCGTAAGGCGCTTGTAATTTGTGGACAGTAATTTTTTATTAAATTGTTTAATATATATATATATTATCTAATAACAACAATATTAATAACAGTAACAATTAGAAGTCATTTTGTCTGTAATCAATATCGTACAATGGTAAACCACATCACGTGCCACCATTATTCATGATCAGCTACTAGTAAACAAGTCTAAAAATTAAAATAATCCAAATAATGTACTGTCACTATTAAAAGTCACCATAGTTCTCAAAAATTATGCTAGACATCAGGACAAGTAGCAGTTCCTGAAACAACCACTAGAGAGCAGCAAGCCCCAGGTTGATTTCTGAGTTGATTCAAGTTGTTTGACACTGGAAACTCACCCAAAAGTCGATCTGAGTTGTTTGAACAGGAGAGGGTTGATATTATTATTTATAAAATCATAATGAAGGCAATTTTACATCTATGAAGACAATCAAGATATGACAATCAATACTTGACATTTTTAGGTTAAGTAGTTTGATTTGGCAGCCCTGTCTCTCATGATGTTTAAGCTTATTGGGAAGAATGGATTTAATAAGTGGTTTTAAGAAAACCTCTCCTAAAAGTTCCCAAAATTTGCTGAAGCCTTTTAGTTTACTCAGTATTAAATGTCAGTTAAAAATTTAAACATATTAGAAATTTTAGTTGCACAAACCTCTTTAATTTTACAGTAGAACTCAGGTCTAAGTCCTGAACTATAAGATATCACTGTAGTGAAATCTGAATGATAGATAAAATTAAATCCTCATGTGAAATAATAGTGATTCCTATATGCTATGTTGTCAATCTCTGTCACAAGTTGATTGGACTGACCTGGCGCTGAGAATCAGCTAGTTGGTCAGCCAAGTCCTTCCCCTCTTGTTCAAGCTGCAGAAGTCGCTGCGTCAGAGATTGTGTTGCTACAGTGATTTCCTTATCACTCCGCACCCGCAGCTCTTCAACCTGAAATGTTAAAAAAATGATTATAAATTTATGAGGAAAAGACAATATAATAGTTCCATAATTTAAATCAAATTTTTGGTGCTTTTATGTCCTTGTGTGGTTTTATTTATTAATAGGCATATGCCTATTATGTACCATTATAAAATAAAATATACAGTAAGGTATGGCTTAATGTACCGGGGTCGGAATAACCAGATAGCTGAAAATAATAAATACCTTGCGATTGGTCAGTAGAATTTTAATAATCTGAAAATAAAACAGGACAATAGATGTCTACCCCTCACAGACAATGACTGTGATTGGTGCCTACAATATTAGTGCAGCATTTAACTAACGTACAGAGTATAGCCAAAATATATCAAAGGTGTTTAACATGTTAAAAAGTTTTTACTTTAACTAAAAATTATAATAGTCTGGGAAAGCAATATTTGTATTAATTTTAGATAAGAAAAAAAAACTTAATAGGGGTGTGTGCCCATATGTTACTACGCAATCATCGTTAGTGATGCTTGCCGCAAACATCAAGTCCTGCTGGCGTCTATAATTATAAATATGCTCGAGATGAAACTCACATTTTGACTGTTATTAATTTTTTTCACTGTAAATATATTTTTAAAATTTGATCAAAGGAAGCATATTATTACCAAGGGAATGCACCAGTATAAAGCAAAAACCATACCTTGTTTGTTAGCGTAGCAACTTGCATCAGAGCCCTCTCATTCTGGCCTTGCAATACATCTTTCTCCGTCTGCAATTCCTGCAAAAGAGTTCTGTTATATTCCTTAGTTCATACAAAAAATCAAAGGAAAGTGTAAGTAAAATTTGATTTGGGGTACTAATTTTGTATAGAATCAAAATTTGTATCAATTTTTTTAAATTTTATTGAATCAGTTCATCTGGGATGGTAGCGTCTCCTATAATCCAGCTACTTGGAGGACAGGAATTGTGGATAGTTATGAGCGATGGTCGGTGGATGGGATATTCCCTGGTGTGGATTAATGTCCTACTTGAATACTAGGTCCGACAGCATTGGCTTTATTTGAGCAATGCCGACTTTTTAAAAAGTCGTGGTATTCCTTAGGCCCATGCTCAGCATTAGCAAAGTGCATCGTGGGCCAGAAGAGGACCACGTTTGTCTGGAGTTGCTATGACTATTGTAGTGTTCTCAACTACATGTTAATAATTATTAATAAATAGTGTACGGCAAATGAGAATATTTTTTATTGTCTGTCTTTAAAACTCGTATAACTCTATTGGCCCATGACCATACAAATTTGAAGGATAACAAAATATACAAAAAAGGTATACATTATCAAATGAAATGATATTTTTTTATTTATGTAAAACAGTGTTAGACATGTTAAACATAGAAAAGTCTAACAATGTAAACAGTGCTAAACATAGAGAGCCATGACATGTTGATGAAAGAAGTTATTCCTTCGGTTCGGTGTGAGCCACCAGAGGCCCACAAAGTTATACATATAAAAAATATATAAGTGTATATTTTGAAAATAAGTGTGGCATGATTGCTTAGCTCATCATGATAGACCATTTTACAAAAAAAAACACGATTTTCGTTTTGGCAAATATAACCTAGGCCTAATATTTTAAGCTGTATATTTTTTTTAGTCGGCAAAATCACGTTCATCGCGAACGTGTTAAGGGGGGGTATGTATTGTGTTTATACTCATTGTTTTAAGAAGAGCTGTATAATAATTCAGTAAACGGAAAAATAGGTTAACCCTAAAACAAACAAAATGATTTGTAAAATAAAGTAAGAATAGTCTTGTCTTCTCTTTCGCTTACCTTCAACGTGTCTAAAATAATGCATTAGGTATAGCTGGAAAATTTAATACAGTACCTATATGTAAATAATTTTTTACATTTGCATTTTTACATTTTAAATTAATTTTTTTAATTTTACACTTTTTAGTTCGGAGGGGTACCCCAAACGCCACTTCCTTTTGTCCCCCGCGAGAATAGATACTGGAGCCCCCCTGATACAGGTTAAGTTTTAAGATTGTGATAAAGGAGACTAAAGGTTTCCAGCAAACTATAACAAACCTAAGGTTTATAATTGAACTATGACATAATACTCACCTCATTCTGTGCTCTCATTGAGTCAATCTGCATGTCACGGTCACGCAGCTTCTTTATGACATTCTCAGCAGCCCGGGAGTATCGCAGCAGCCTGTCGCTGAGCAGCTCAAACTCCTCGAGGGTTGGAGCGGAAGGCGAGGTGTGAGAGGGTGAGGAGGTTTCTGGCGTCAGGCACCTCAGGGCTTCCAGCTGGTCCCTGGGAAATGCACTAAATTATGTCACTTGTACTGATATGTTAGCAATAAAAATTGCACTAGAACCATGTTAATCCGAACAAACTTTATTATACTTTTACTAAAATCAAAGAGATTGATTGAAACTCAATAAAATAGTTTTTTTAACTAAAAACAAGATTTATTGATGTTTAAAACCTCTTACAGGTTTTGCCAACAAATGTCATCAGCTAAAAAAGGGCCATCGACATGATATATCGTTCAAAAATCAAAGAAAATCCATTACCTCGTAAAACAACATGCATTGTCACGATATATCATCATAGGTTGTTGGTTACACACCACTAAAAAGTGTTAGCATTCACTTATGAACTGTTTCCTTATGCCTTTATTTTTATAAGTGACATTATAGACGACTCAAAACAGCTGTATGCAGTTGGTTGATTAGCGAGTCACAACTGGCAAGATTATGTATCAATGTGTTTGTTTTTTGGTTTTTGTTTTTATGTTGTATGTTGTTAATTTATTTAGGGTTAAGCTTTTATAAAGTGCCAATATTTTTTTTAATAAGTGCATTATAGTTTTTTCTTTCTTTGTAATCTATACCTAAAGTTGACAGCTTATCATGGCAGCTTTTACCGATGTTAAATTCTGAAGTTTAACTAAAATTTTGTCACCTTAAGAACATTTATTAATGTTTTAAATGAAATTTTCTTAACAAAACCAATAAAAATATTACATACAAAAATTATAAATTTTTGTATTACTTACGTTAAAAGAGATCTGTTAATAGAATCTGTTAAGAATGTACTAGAACAGGAGTTTTGTGAACGTTTTGTCAGGTCACAGTCAAATTGCAAATGCATAATCATAAATTTGAGAGTGTGTGCGACGGATCGCTAATTTCCACGAAAGAAGTAGCTAATTTTGACAGTTCTATTTTCAGTTAACTTGTAGATTTTTACATAGATAGTTATTACGTTACTACTGTTTTTGATGAATATGTAATAAAGATATTTGTCTACTGTCTTTGACACACCTGATGGAAACATCCTCCGATGGGGAACTAAGACTTGCACTGGACACATGGATGTTGACAGTCTCCAGCTCCTTGATCTGCCGCTCCATCGACCTGGCCAATGCCCTCAGCTGAGAACATTATAATTACTCATTCTATAAATTATGTCATTAGATATTATTAATAGTTAAAAAAATTATTATAATATTAGACACCAGTAAATTGAATCTGTTGATTCTTCTAGGCACTCAGTTTGGAACGCTTTTCATATTACTACCCTCTTATGATTTGTCGATCTACCAGAACATGAATTCTTTGGCTACGGCTTGCGTTTACTTACGCTAAACCTTCGGCAGCAAAAAGAAGCTGCTTCTAAAGCAGCAAGGGTGGAAACATTGATCGTTTTTTTCAGTGGCTTCTTTTAATGCATTGCAACCAACGTCGAAAGAAGTGGATGTGGCCAAAGCAGTTCCCAGTGTCCAAAGATGCTGAGAGATAGTGTCGTTATTTTTATGATATACATGAAAGTGAGAGCACAATGCGCGTGGCGTTAAAAGACGCGACATAATGGGACTGAGTTTATTCAACAATCATCTGATTTCCATTTGTGTAGAATATTCTTGCCTCTTCAACCTTTACAAAGAAAATCTCATTATAAAGTTTAAAAGCTGATCACGAGTCGATCTGCATGCTTCACATCTAATGATTCTAGACCTTATTTTCGGTAATAATGCCGGTCAAAATTCGGGTGATGCTAATAATGCACCATCAGAAAGGAAGAATGCACTCTCTCCGGTGTGTGCTAAAAAAAATCTCAGCTGCCACTTCTACTTAACTACCAGACGGAAGATCCTAAGATATATGGGTCTTCAAGTGTCTTCCTCTTGAAAACTTTCTCTACAAATGACACAACGAGTCTCCAGCTTTCAAGAGAAGACAGCATATCTAAAACAACAGTCTCTGGTCAGAAATCTCTGATCTACAATTGCAGCTTCTTTGTACTGCCCACCACTCACATTCTAAAAATATGTGGAGAGCGTTGTCGTGGGCTAGAGCAATTCTAGACCTGGGCAGGTGTTCCGTATAGTAATTAAAATAATTCATTAATAATTAAAATAATAATAATAATTAAAACCATTCACTAACAAGTCTACTATTCTGTAATCACCTGTGACTTGATCTGCCTGACGACGTTGCTCTGGGCGGCGTGCCTCACGAGTACCTCATCCTGTACCTGTCTCGCTCCACAGTCAGAGTCACTGCAGTCCTGCAGGTTGCGCAGCTGCTGCAGAGTGTCTGCGTGGCCATGGGCCTGTGCTGTCAACTCCGCCTGCACCTCAGCCAACTGTGTTTCCAGCACAACCTGCCTCTCGCAGTGTTGCGACACTTGTGTTTCAAGCTCTGCGATTATCTCCCGCAGCGTCCAGATCTGGATTGAATTATAGAATTATTTGAATCAATTTTTATTTCATTGCATTCCTAGGGGATTTCGATAGTTCTGACTGGAACTCATTTATTTAGGACAACTGAAAACTTTTTCCTATATATAATTCTAAACAAATCTAAACGTATAAGTTCTTTTTCGTTATACCAACATTACCTATTCAGCATCTTTTTATTTTTGAAGTCCTGAGATGGTTTTTATATGGAGCAGAAATAAAAAAATATTCATGCCATATAATTTTTATAGTACTAGAAGGTTTACAAATAAATCATTTAAACTACCTAAAGAAAATATAACTAATATAAGGTGAGCTGGGTTGGTGAGGCCAAGTAGTCACTGAGCTGCGAGGAGCCTTGATTTGTATCGGCTTTACTTACTTACTAGTACTTTACTTCGCAGTACAGAGGAAACTCGTGTGAAAACCAAACATCCCAAAATAATTCAATTGTTGATAATTACCTTGTCTACGGCAGTTTTATACTCTTTTTCAAAATAACCCTTCTTCTCTTCAGATTCCTTCAAAAGTTCAGTTGTTTCTTTCATTTGGAGTTCCAATGCTTCCACCTAAAATTGTGATATCAAATTAAAATTACAACTGAAAATCATAGTTAACAAGAGCTCAAAGAGGAATTTTGTAGATCAAAAAAACTTAGCTAAATGCAAAGTGTGTGCTGTTGTTTAAAGGATTTGATTAATTACTTTTTTTTATTGAATATACTCTTCATTTGCTTATTCCTGCTCATGAAAGTAATACAGAATGTTAAAATATAGTACCGTCCTTCAAAAATCAAATGACTACTGAAATTAGTTATATATTTTATTTGATTTTTCAAATTTTTCTGGACCATAAATTCGCACTAACATAATGATGAACGTGCAATCTCATTCTACTGATTTATTAAAATCTAATCATAAAACAGATTTGTATTTCCCACAAAAACATTTAATTAAAAGATCAAATATTAGGCTAAATTGATGACATATAGCTCTAAACGTGCTAGAAATGTGTAAAAAATCAAACTGAATTATAAAAACTATGGGTGTAACATGCAGTGTGACTTACATCACGTCTGGAGCGTGAGGAGCCCGCTGCAATCTCAAGCGGAGGCGGAGACAGCGTGCGCTAGAGTGCGAAAACAAACTGTGCCAATCAACCAATCACCATACCCCCCCACTAGTGATGGTCAAAACCAGGAATTTCGAATCTCAAAATTGAAACCGAAATTTACAAAATCAAAACTCGAATCTTAAAACTACACTCACAAAACTATTCATCAGCGTTTACTCTCACCAGTGGTCATTCAATAATTCCAGAGC